>JASDFA010000027.1:72575000-73825000 GCA_035772735.1 Datura wrightii
AAGCATCGGGAAATGTCCACATGTTGAAGAATGGTTTACGATATATGAAAATGAACTTCATGACTTATCAATTCATGATGTTGCCGATATAAATGGCCCTAATTCTTGGCTAAGCATGTATTAAAGGGAATCAATGATGATAAATTTTTTATCTTAGCCAATTAATTTTTATGCATGATGTTAATGAATTATGTATGAGCCTATACGAATATTTTTGGGAGCCGTATCTAGCACCGAGCAGCTCGGCATTCAAAGGACTACATCGGTGTCTCATAACCACATGCCACCGTGGATTGTAAATGATATGATGTATTTATAATGATCCCCTCAAATGTGATGCCTTATGCACGACCCTCTCCTTGCAAGCCATGGTCGGCTCTGCCCACTTGAGCGAGACAGTGGGGCATCATGAAAGGCTCTACCATGATGGTGTCGGTTATGACGAGTCCTCCCATTGTTCCGCATGTTTTATGCATTGTTACGTTTATGTTATTGGCTCAAGTTATTTTATGATAAAAGTTAGTTACGATTATGATAATGATTGGCTATGAAAGATTTGAAAGTCTTGAGCCTTATGTTTTATTAGGAAGATTTTGATGTAAGCATGATGTCCTTCTCCTATGTCTATTTATGAGTTTACTTTACTTTTAAAATGTTCGTTTTACTTACCTTGCATACTAAGTACATTCCATGTACTGACCGCATACTTTCTATGTTGTATCATTTCATGAAACAGGTTCCGGATCTCGGGCTCAACCTCATCCTTAGTCCATCCCAGCCTACGATATCAGCTTGTTGGTGAGTCCTCATGTTCCGCGGGCCTTTTGATAAAATTTTATGTTGATTATGTTTTAGTATTGCTCGGGTTAGTTGAGGATGTTGTCCCATCAACCCATCTTACATATTAGAGGCTTTCGGACAAATGAGTAGTATTCAGCTTATGTAAATGTTTGGTATTTACTGATGTTATGTAATGGTTATGTTTCCATGATGTTTTATTCTTAATATTCCATTATTTAAATGAGATTAGTTGAATGCATGAGCCATGGGTTGACTTGGGCTCTCTCGAGGTCCCTTGTCCCGTGTCTACGATTCGGGGGTACGTTCGGGTTGTGACGAACATTGTATCAGAGCAATAGGTTTGGAGTGTCCTAGGGTGTCCGAAAGCCACGTTAGGTAGATTCCTTTTCATGGGTGTGAAGCGCACCAAACCTATGATGAAGAGGCTACTAGACATTTAGGAAATGTTCCCTTCTTTCATGTTCTATGTCGTGCGATGAAAAGCCTTTCCATCCTTCTAAGTCGTGCAATTCGCGATTGCAGAATTATGGCTCCTAGGAGAATGAATGGAAGGAGGAATGGAAATGATGAAGGCCAAGGAGATGGAAATGACCATGGGCATCAGCAAGCCCCACCTGTTCAGAAGCCCCAAGCACCAGAGCCAGCTGCCCACGCCGAGTTTCGGGCGGCGATTCAGATGTTGGCGCAAGCCTTGACCGCTCAGGTCAATCAGCAGGCTGTTGCACAGGTTCCACAAAATGGAAATGCAGCGGCAGCTCAGATTAGAGACTTCTTGAGGATGAACCCTCCCAAGTTCACGGGATCAAAGGTGGATGAGGATCCACACGAGTTCATTGAAGGGATCTTGAAGGTCACTCAAGTTATGGGGGTAACAAATGGGGAGTGTCTAGAGTTGGCCTCATATCAGTTAAAAGAAGTCGCTCATATTTGGTACAAGCAATGGAAGGACATTAGGGCAGTGGGTGCAGGCCCTATCAGCTGGGATGAGTTCCACATGGCCTTTGTTGACAGGTTCTTCCGTCAGGAGATGAGGGAATTGAAAGAAGCTGAGTTTGTTAACCTCAAGCAAGGAAAGATGACAGTGCTGGAGTATTTGCTTGAGTTCACCTGGTTTTCAAAGTATGCCCCAGAGTTGGTGATGGATCAGAGGACGCGGGTGAGCTGATTTGTTCATGGCGTGGCCGGTTATTTAGACAAGGATTGTAGGACTGCCATGCTTCATCAGGATATGGACTTTCCTTGCATAGTGTTGTACACCAAACAGATGGAGGCAGCTCATGTGAGGGAGAGGGAGGCAAAGAGAGCTCGGACAGATAGTCATCGGTTTTCACATCAGAGGTCTGGTGGTGGCTACCGTCCACAGTTCCAGCAGAGGTCACTAGCCTCGGCACAATCATCATCTAGCATCGCAACAAGACCCAGGAGTGGGCAGAGGAGAAGGGCTTCAGGGTCGAGGGATCAAAGGGGCACCCAGTTAGAGTGTACCTCTCCAGCCTGCACGAAGTGTGGTAAGAGTCACGCTGGGAAGTGCCTGCTCGGTTCAAATATCTACTTCGGGTGTGGTAGATCTGGGAACATGCGCCGAGCATGTCCATATGCCAGATAGGGTGATGGTAGGGGTCGAGCACAGACCACCAGGATAGCAGCAGCTCCAGCCTGTCCAGCTCCACAGGGAGCATCTACTAGTGGGGGTGGCGGTTAGCGCCAAAATCAATTATATGACCTTGCCTCGCGCCAGGAGTAGGAGACTTCACCAGACGCGGTCACCGGTATGTTGCATGTCTTTCACATTGATGTTTATGCCTTGTTAGACACAGGAGCCACATTGTCTTTCGTGACTCCTTACATTGCTAGTAGGCTTGGATTTGGTCCCGAGACATTGTCAGAACCGTTTCCAATTTCTACCCCAGTTGGTGATTCGGTCGTAGCTAGACGAGTATATAGAGGGTGCCCGGTCACAATGTTGCATAAGGTTATCTCCACAGATTTGGTAGAGTTAGCCATGACTGAGTTTGACGTTATTCTTGGTATGGATTGGTTGTTTGCATGTTATGCTTCGATTAATTTTAGGACTCATACCATGGAGTTTTGTTTTCTGGGTGAGTCAGTTTTGGAGTGGAAGGGTAGTTCGACGGTGCCAGCAGGTTGGTTTATTTCGTATCTTAGGGCTAGGAAGATGATCTCTAAGGGATGTATGTACCACCTAGTTAGGGTTAAGGATGTGGAGTCCGAGACCCTGACTGTTTAGTCAGTTCCGATGGTGTGCGAATATCCGGAGGTGTTTCCTGAGGATTTGCCAGGTGGTCCTCCGGAGAGGGAAATTGATTTTGGCATTGACCTATTGCCAGATACGCACCCTATTTCTATCCCTCCTTATAGGATGGCTCTAGCCGAGCTAAAGGAATTGAAGGATCAGTTAAGGGATTTGTTGGATAAGGGATTCATTAGACCGAACCAGTCTCCATGGGGTGCACTAGTTTTGTTTGTTCGAAAGAAGGACGGTTCCCTTTGCATGTGTGATCTTGGGTAAATTTATATGCCCAAGTGATACTCAAATGTGTCATTTTGCCTTGTTTATCTATCGATGTTTGTACATTCTCATGTGAATTGTAATAAAATGTGAATTGATACTAACCAACATGATTAACGTTGTTTTGCAGGAAAAATATAAAGTTATGGAGCTAAGATGCATGTTGGGAGAGATCGGAATTGGACTCGGAAGCTAGCAAGGGAAAAAGCACAAGGAAAGCACGAATTAAAGGGGCTCCGCGATGGAGCCATGTCACATTGCCATCGCGGATGCATTCTGCATGGATGCTGAAATTATGCCCAATTCCAGTGAAGGTGCGCGTTGGGGCCGTGGCACGTTGGCCTAGCCCCGCGTTGCACGCCGTGCCACGTTGGGCTTGAATACCTGGACGACCGGATTCCAATGAGGGTCCGCGTTGGTAGCGTGTCACGGAGGCAGTGCTCCACGATGCACTCCGTGACACGTTGCTTGTTATTCCGGGAAAAATTCCCACTAGTATAAATAGAACACTTAGGTTCATTTTTAATAATTCTTACTTGGTGGAGCAAGAACATGGGTTACAGGCAGTTGAGGGGACGAAAATCTTAGGGTTTTTCTCTATCTTCTTCTTCTTTATTTCAATTGCTTGTATGATTAACACTCATTTAACGATGTTTAATCCACAAATGAGTGGCTAAATTCCCTTCTTGCTGAGGTTAAGAACATTGTATTGAAATGTGATTATTGATAAATTGGTTTTACATCATTTCTTCCATGGTTGTTCTATTGATTCTTGTTCTTACTACGTTAATGTGTGGCAAACGTTAATTTATATCTAAAAAGTCTGGTTTCACTCGAGAGAGCAAGAAATCGAAAAGTTGTGAATTGATAGGATATGATCTTTTCTTAGTTTGGGAAAATTGAGAATTGATTTACCTTCAGGATAGAATATACCTGAAAGTCGTATTTGTCACTTAATGAATCGGTTTTGTATGGCTAGAACACGAATTTCGTTTTATCACAGAAATGTAGGTGGAAGGTTCATGATTCTTAAGTTGGGTTAAATACGAGAGTTTTAATCCATAGGCAATAATTCTTGACTAGCAACCGGAGGAAAGACTAATCAAATTGTATCGATGATTTATTTCTCTACATGTTCATTTTAACCTCAGCATGCTCATACTTATAGTTCAGACTCAAATTGTATATTCGTTTTAGACGTAGTATAAAATTAGGAACAAAATATCAAAATCTTTTTCACATTGTTGTCTGCAATTTAGAGTTAAAGTTTATTGACACTTGATTAGATTGATACCTTAGTCCAGTCCCTGTGGGATCGATACTTGGCTTACTTGAGCCACTTTACTACTTGTTCGACCACGTGCACTTGCGTGTAGTTATACCTAACAAGTCGAACAAGTTTTTGGCTACGTTGCTGGGGACTGGCAATTGGTAAATTTTTCTTAAGTGTTAGTTTACTATTTCTTCTTAGTGTTGACAACTTGGTCTTAGCCTGTATTTTGCAGATACTAATTTCTGTCGAACATTGTCCAGAGACAAGGAGCTGGTGGACTCATATTTAGAGCTGGAAAGACAATTTCATCGTCAAAGGAGAGAAGCTCTAGAGAAAAAGCTGCAATTGCTCAGACAAACAATCCTGGAGCAACAACAGAATCTACCAGTTGTAAGGGCAATGTTAGTGCCCAAGGAAATGGCAGCTAGGCCGGTTCGCGAGGTGGCAATCCCACATGCTAATAATGTCACATCTAGCATCTGCAAACCTGAGCCAGGAGGGAGGTTCGAGCTGAAACATAACATGGTGCAATTGCTGCACACCAGCGGGCAATTCACAGGTCTCCCTCATGAGGATCCACAGCAACATCTCCAAAAGTTTTTGGAGATAAGTGACACTTACATCCCCGTTGGAGTGTCATCAGATTATGCCAGGCTTACATTGTTCCCATTTTCATTTTGGGAGAAGCTAAGAGGTGGTTGAAAGCTGAGCCACCTAATTCCATCACCACGTGGGATGATCTTGCAAAGAAATTCTTGATACGGTTCTTTCCATCTGGTAAAACAGCAATACTTAGAAGTCAAATTCTAAGCTTTAAGCAGAGAGAGGGAGAGAATCTGTATCAGTCTTGGGAGAGATTCAAATCTATGTTGCGGGATTGTCCTCATCATCACCAATCCAATGATGTGCCGGTGCATACTTTCATAGAGGGCTTGGAACCCCACACAAAAATATTGCTAGACTCAGCAGCTGGGGGACAAGCATTGGAGAAAACTTATGAGGAGCTGTATACCTTGTTAAATCGTATTTCGCAGGGAAATCCAGAGTGGAATGCTGATTCATCAAGAGGAGGAATAAGGAAAGCAGCAGGAGTCCTAGAAGTGGATGGTTTTACAGTTATTGCTGCACAGATAGCTGCATTACAGAATCAACTCAACACCCACTTCAGTAACATGAGCATGAACCAGACTCAAGCCCCAGTGAATGTAGTGCAGCAGATTTGGTGTGAAGTGTGCGAGAGTAGTGAACACTCAGCTGAGTATTGTGGAGAAAATCCTGATTCGGTAAACTTTGTTGGAAATGTACAGAGAAACAACCACCTACAGTATGGCAACAGCTACAATTCCAACTGGAGGAATCACCCGAATTTCTCTTGGGGTAGCAATAACCATCAAGGGCAAAGTTTGAGTCATGGGGCGCAGAGAAATCAAGGAGGATAACAGAACTATCAGTCGCAATAATGCACCTCCTCCACCACCATCACCCAGCATTGAGGAGATGTTCAAGACAATGATAGCTAACCAAGCTCAATTGCAGGCTAATTATGTGAAATTGGCAGCCGAGGAAAAGAACAATCAGTTAGCTACAAAGGCGCTGGAGTACCAGTTTGGGAAATTTGCTGGAGCCCACAACACCAGGCCTAGAGGAGGACTTTTGAGTGACATTGATCCCAACCCCAAGCAAGTGAATGCAGTGACCACAAGGAGTGGTTTACACCTTAAAGAGGTGGAACCAAAAAGACCACCCTAACAGTCGGGAGCAGCAGAAACTGAGAGGGAGCAAAGTGATGAGAGGGGGAAGAAAAAGGACGCTGAACTAGAAAGACCACCACCCCAGTTCCCTAAGAGATTAAAGAAACACAAGGAGGAGGCGTGTTTCAAAAAGTTCATGGAGGTGCTTAAACAGGTACACATTAACTTACCTCTTGTTGATGTTTTGCAGGGAGTGCCGAAGTACGCAAAGTATATTAAGGACATCATGGCAAACAAAAGCAGGTTAACTGAGTACGCTACGGTGGCTCTTACGGAGGAGTGCACTTCACGGATACAAAATAGGTTGCCCAAAAAGCTCAAGGACCCTGGGAGCTTTACAATACAAATTACAATTGGGCAGAGTATCCGAGCTCGTGGATTATGTGATTTGGGAGCGAGCATTAACTTGATGCCGACATCGGTATTCAAAAAGTTGGGGCTAGGGAGTCCTAGACCAACAACAGTGATCTTACAGCTGGCGGATCATTCCTTAACCAGACCTGATGGCATTGTGGAAGACGTGCTGGTGCAAGTGGGCTCCCTTATCTTCCCGGTAGACTTCGTCATGCTGGATTTTGAGCCAGACGCGGAAGTCCCATTTATTTTGGGACGTCCTTTCTTGGCTACCGGGAAAGCCCTTATTGATGTAGCTGTAGGGCAACTAACTATGCGGGAACATGACAAGGTGGAGGTGTTTGATGTATACAGGGCCACCAAGCTCCCAGTTGTGTACGAGGAACTCTCAGTGACCAACGTGATTAATCGAGCGGATGTTGTCCAGAGCGTTGAGTCACGGGAGTTATTAGGGAAACCACCGGAGCGGTGTAAGAATTACTGGGGTGAGGACGGTGGTTGAGAGAAAATGTCTGTCACCCTAGAGGATGACTGAGCTTAATGACGTCGAGCTGCGACGGTAAACCAAGCGCTGCACGGGAGGCAACCCGTGAAATTTTTGTAAGATGTGAATAGATTTCGTAGAAATAAAAAAAATTGAGAAAAATAAAAAAGATATAAAAACAAAAAAATTGTAGTTTATGTGAAACCTATAATTTTTAACCAATTTCTTGTTGTGAGATGAATTTCAGGTTGAATGGAGGGTAAAAATGCAAAGGATCACAATGGAAAAATCTAGGTAAGAAAAATAATAAAAAGTGGCAAAACAGTGAGCCTACGCAATGGCTCCGTGTCACGGAGGGAGTGCTCCGCGTTACCCTCCATGACACGTTGAAGTGTAATCTGGAATTTTTGAAAAATTCCAGAGTACTGGCGCGATGGCTCCGTGTCACGGAGGGCATGCTCCGCGTTACCCTCCGTGACAAGTTGAAGGCAATTTCGCGACGGGTCACACCGGGTCGCCGAGTGACCCGCGCGAAAAACCTCCTTTTAAACCCTGAAAACACTCATTTTTCCCATTTTTTCACTTCCCTCCACGACAAACAACCCAAAAACCCCCTTCCCCAATGTGACACGGACTAGGAGCTAAAATTTGTCAACTTTTCTTCGATATCATCAAATTGAAGGTATGTTTGTTAACTTCATCTCATTTCTTGTCATATTTTTCTGATTTTGAGCATAGGAAGTGAGGAAAACTTGCCCTAAGTGTAAATTGAGCAAGAATTCATGTATATTATTGTTGATTGATGTTCATAGTATCGTTGTGATGGTATGAACTCGATAAATACATGTTTGATTGAAATTCTTGCGAAATTGTGGCTAAGGTTAGAATTCAAATATGAAGAAGTTAAAATTGAGTTGAAATGTGAAATTCTTCTTGGTTTGTGCATGTTGGGTGAGTCACATTATGTTGTGCTTAACGTAAGACGATTAAGGCGCGACAGATTGTCGGGATAATGAAATTGTTGAAATTGCATAGAAATTGGGGGAATTGCATCGGTTTTGTTGATAGAAATTTGAGCTAAGTGCTATGTGATGAAATGTTATCAATGGTAATGTTGTGGTTAGCTGTACGAAGTCTGAGTAGTACATAGAATTTATACCGTCGAATTCTCTGAATGCACTAGGCATATTTGTTGTGTTTTTGTTTTTTATGTAAACTGGAAATAAGTATGATCTTGTCGTAATGTTGTGATTGTGGCTAAAGACTAAGTGTCGGGTAGCCTAGCTTAACCCAACCTTAGTCGAAGCTAATTTTAATTGAATAACATTGGACCTGTCTGTTTGGTTTGACAGAAACAATGGCAAGCAGGCAAGATAAAGGGAAGGGCGCATCAACATCAGGCGCTGGAAGGAAAAGAATTAGACTGGGAACAACAGTCCCAGCAGCACCAGCAGTTCCGCACGGCCAATGCTGTCAATACGGAACCCGATGGGTGACAGAGGAGGGGAAGAAATGGTACACAAAGCATAAGGAAAGTAAATACTTCCCCGAGGAACACATTGCTAGGGAACCATTGGCACAGGAATTCCCTAGGATTGTCCACAGGATTGAGGCAGCCGGGCTAAATTTTATCTTTGAAGAGCCCAAAGAGTGCAATCTGCACCTAATTCGAGAATTCTATGCCAACTGGAACCCGACACTCAGAAGTCACACCATAAAGATAAGGGGGCAGATAGTCAGTTTTGAGCCCCATCACCTTAATGCCATCTTGGGGGCGCGGGACATAGACGCCCATGTGCTTCGGCAGCTGAATATTACTCCACCATACGCGGACATTAGACGCACTTTGTGTGGAGCCCGATCTACAGCGCGGTGGAGCAGGCATAAGGAGAGGGGCTACCATCAGACATTGCCCTACTCACAGATGAATAGGGAAGCCAGGATATGGCTTAAGATTGTTTGTTCCTGCCTAATCCCAGGGGTGCATATGACAGATGTCACCCGGGATCGTGTGTGCTTGGTATACGCCCTGATGAAGGGGCTGGAGATCAACGTTGGGGCGGTGATTATTTCCGCCATGAAGAGAGCCCGTTTGCATCAAGGGCACAGGTACGGGTTTGGTGGCTTACTGACCACGTTCCCGAGGGGCCTAGATGTTGAGGAGAGGCCCTTGACTACATCCCGCAGATGGAGAGGCGGGCCTTAGATGTCACCAAAACTAAGGCACCCGACACCACTCACGGGCCAATTCGTACACTAGCCGAGTGACATGCTCGGGATGATCAGTACATGGCTCGCATGTTCGGGATGCAGATGCTCTAGCTGCGCATAGGTGGGAGGCCGGCAACAGAAGATGAGCTGTGGCAGCTCGAGCTAGACTACCCTTTTGGCGAAAATGCCAGGGCTCTATGCCGAGTGGGGCCAGCTTTTGTGGAGCCCACTGATGATGATGTCCCCACAGATGAGGAGACACGTCGTGATGACTCCGATGTGGAGTCAGATGATGACGACGGGGGTGATTCAGAAATGGGAGATGAGGCAGCGGCACCTGACGAAGAAGTGGAATACTTTGATTGATCAGGGAGTTTCACCACCTACTTTCGTAATATGCTGAATTTTGTGAACACTGGGGACAGTGTTCGATTTAAGTGTGGGGTGGGAGTAGTTAGGTGTTGGTTGTTGTTGTCATTAATGTCTCTGTTCTGTTGTTGTGCTTGGAAAAACTTGTGACCTTGTGATTTTTTTTGTGTGTATGTCTGTATTGTAATTAATGCGAAGTTGTTGTGTGTTGTTGAATGTTGTTAGCTGGTTTTGTAAATATTTTTGTTTTATCGAAATTATCGATATTTTTAAAAATTTTCATGAATTTTTTATTTTTGGGTTTCTCGGCGTTTGTTTTTTATTCTTTTACCGAGAATAGTCCCATTGAACCGAAGTCGTAGTTGGTGACCGTTCCCTATGATTGATGGATGACGACCGTCTTAAGGGAAATGTAGTCGATAGGAGTAGTTCTTTTTAATTTTGTTCTTTTGTTTGTGTGTATCCCAAACGTGTTGTTACTTTATGGTTGCGACATTCTTGTGGTTGCGTGTTGTACATGATATTTGAAATGCAAAGGTGATTCGGAGGAAAGCATGCAACTTTGTAAATATGTTGAGATACCTAGGCCATAGAGTTCGACTCGGGGTGATTGAGGCTTAATGTTTGAATTCTTGTAATTAGCTGATTGAAGAGTCTGTGAATATGTCTTGAGTTGAGCATGTGAAATGAGTGTATGGTGTGGTTTCGTTTCTTCCATGCTATTGTGAAGTGTCTAGAACTTTCCTGGTGTGTGTACAAAACGAAATGAAGGATGTATAGTGTAGGAAAGGATGTAGGCATTTCTTTGGTTTAACCGAAAGTTTTTTTTTCATCATCATACCCACCTTGAATGTACATCCTAGTTAGCCCATTGAGTCTTTAGCCTATTACTTTCTTTTGTCAAAAAGGTGTAAACCGAGCTTAACTCCTTCTTTTCATTTTACGTGAATTTGATCCAAACCTCTTAAGCGCTCAAGAAAAAAAATAATTTTCCCACAGTGTCAAGGAGTGAGAATGGTGAAAAGAAAAGAAAAAGCAGAGTGACGAAAGGAAAGAAAAGGTCGAAGGTGCACTCATTATAAATTAAATATAATGGAGATGTTAAATAATCTTTGTTATTAAGTCAAGTGTGCTTAAAGATATGGGGTAAAAAATAAAGACAGACTTCAAGAATGGGAGGATGAAGGAAGAAAAAAAATGCCCATAAGGTTGATGGGATGTATTGAAAAAGCGCTTAAGGAGGCTAGTTTGTATTATTGGTTATCCCAGTATTTGCTAGTTCTGTAGCTTACACTACAACCCGTTAAGTCCTACGTGATCTTACATCACACGTCCTTATATTAGTGGAGTAATACACTAAAGGCAAGCTTATGGTTCATGACATGATGCATGTGAATTCTTTTGGGAGAGAGAGCGAAATCTTGTTTATTTGCCCCTGCATGTAGTGTCTTTGAGTTCATGTGATTAAAAAGGGGAACATTCTCTTGCGTTGTGAGGGTACATGCTCGACGAGAGATTGAATTTCGTGTCGGATATCTTTATCAGCTGATTTTCCAGAGTTTGTCGATATCGAGAGTCGATTCTTGAGTCTAGGAGGTCTTAATGTGTTGGAGGTCATTGTATTGATAAGACTATGCATGTTTTCTTGATGATTTGCTATATTAAATAATCGGTATGACCGTAGCTTGAATTGTCGAGCCAAAGTAGCCAGGATGGGGTGTCAATTGCATGAGGTGTAAGATTATTGTTTGGGGACGAACAAGGATTTAATTGTGGGGTAAGTGATCTTGGGCAAATTTATATGCCCAAGTGATACTCAAATGTGTCATTTTGCCTTGTTTATCTATCGATGTTTGTACATTCTCAAGTGAATTGTAATAAAATATGAATTTATACTAACCAACATGATTAGCATTGTTTTGCAGGAAAAATATAAAGTTATGGAGCTAATATGCATGTTGGGAGATATCGTAATTGGACTCAGAAGCTAGAAAGGGAAAAAGCACAAGGAAAGCACGAATTAAAGGGGCTCCGCGATGGAGCCGTGTCACGCTGCCATCGCGGATGCATTCTGCCTGGATGCTGAAATTATGCCCAATTCCAGTGAAGGTGTGAGTTGGGGCCGTGGCACGTTGGCCTAGCCCCGCGTTGCACGTCGTGCCACGTTGGGCCTGAATACCTGGACGACCGGATTCCAGTGAGGGTCCGCGTTGGTGGCGTGTCACGGAGGCAGTGCTCCGCGATGCACTCTGTGACACGTTGCTTGTTATTCTGAGAGAAATTCCCACTAGTATAAATAGAACACTTAGGTTCATTTTCAATAATTCTTACTTGGTGGAGCAAGAACGTGGGTTACAGGCAGTTGAGGGGACTAAAATCTCAGGGTTTTTATCTATCTCCTTCTTCTTTATTTCAATTACTTGTATGATTAACACTCATTTAACGATGTTTAATCCACAAATGAGTGGCTAAATTCCCTTCTTGCTGAGGTTAAGAACATTGTATTGAAATGTGATTATTGATAAATTGGTTTTACATCTTTTCTTCCCTGGTTGTTCTATTGATTCTTGTTCTTACTGCGTTAAAGTGTGGCCAACGTTAATGTATATCTAAAAAGTCCGGTTTCACTCGAGAGAGCAAGAAATTGGAAAGTTGTGAATTGATAGGATATGATCTTTTCTTAGTGTGGGAAATTTGAGAATTGATTTACCATCAGGATAGAAATATACCTGAAAGTCGTATTAGTCACTTAATGAATCAGTTTTGTATGGCTAGAACATGAATTTCATTTTATCACAGAAATGTAGGTGGAAGGTTCATGATTCTTAAGTTGGGTTAAATACGAGAGTTTTAATCCATAGGCAATAATTCTTGACTAGCAACCGGAGGAAAGACTAATCAAATTGTATCGATAATTTATTTCTCTACATGTTCATTTAACCTCAGCATGCTCATACTTATAGTTCAGACTCAAATTGTATATTCGTTTTAGACTTAGTATAAAATTAGGAACAAAATATCAAAATCTTTTTCACACTGTTGTCTGCAATTTAGAGATAAAGTTTATTGACACTTGATTAGATTGATACCTTAGTCCAATCCCTGTGGGATCGATACTTTGCTTACTTGAGCCACTTTACCACTTGTTCGACCACGTGCACTTGCGTGTAGTTATACCCAACAAGCCGAACAATGTGTATTGACTATCGGCAGTTGAACAGGGTTATCATCAAGAACAGGTAACCCTTACCCAGGATTCATGATTTGTTTGTCCAGTTTCAGGGTGCCAAGTGCTTCTCCAAGATCGATCTCAGGTCCGGGTATCACCAGCTCAGAGTGCGGGAGAGTGACATCTTGAAGACCGCTTTCAGGACTCGGTATGGTCACTACGAATTTGTGTTATGTCTTTTGGGCTACCAATGCTCCCACAACTTTTATGGACCTGATAAACAGGGTGTTCAAGCAATATTTGGATATGTTCATGATCGTGTTCATCGACGACATTCTTATATACTCCCGGAGCGAGGAAGAGCATACCAATCATTTGAGGATAGTGCTGCAAACCCTCAAGGATCGTCAGTTGTATGCAAAGTTTAGTAAGTGTGAATTTTGGCTAAACTCAGTAGCATTTATGGGACATGTAGTATCAAGCGAAGGCATAAGGGTAGATTCCCGAAAGATAGAGGCGGTGAAGAATTGGCCCAGACCAGTGAATCCTTCAGAAATTTGGAGTTTCTTGGGCTTAGCAGGCTACTACCAAAGATTTGTTTAGGGCTTTCATCAATTGTGTCCCCATTGACCAAGTTAACTTAGAAAAAGGTAAAATTCATATGGTTGGATGCTTCTGAGAAAAGCTTCCAAGAGTTGAAGACCCGACTAACTTCAGCACCAGTGTTGACCTTACCCAAGGCTACCGATGGTTTCGTTGTCTATTGTGATTCTTCGAGAGTCAGACTGGTATGTGTGTTGATACAGCATGGGAAGGTAATAGCATATGCCTCGAGGCAGCTGAAGGTCCATGAAGAGAATTACCCGACCCATGTTCTCGAGTTGGCCGCGGTGGTGTTTGCATTGAAGATATGGCAGCATTACTTGTATGGGGTCCACGTGGATGTATTTACGGATCACAAGAACTTACAATGTGTGTTCATATAGAAGGATTTAAATCTTCGGCAAAGGAGGTGGTTGGAATTACATAAGGACTATGACATGAGTGTCCTTTTGCCACTCAGGCAAGGCTAATGTGGTTGCAGATGCGCTTAGCAGACTCTCCATGGAAAGTGTGTCCCATATGGATGAGGGAAATAAGGAGTTGGCGAAGGATGTCCACCGACTCGCAAGGCTGGGAGTTAGATTGATCGATTCGACCAATGGTGGTGTTGTTGTACATAACAGGTCAGAATCGTCCTTGGTAGTTGATGTTAAAACCAAGCAAGATTAGAATCCAATATTGAGGAAGCTAAAGGAGGCGGTGCGGAGTCAGAAGGTGGAGGTCTTCTCCCAAGGGGGAGATGGTGTGCTACAATACCACAGGGTCGACTATGTGTTTCGTACATCGAGAATTTGAGAGTTCGGATATTGAATAAGGCACATGGTACTAGATATTCTATTCATCCAGGATCACGAAAATGTATCGGGATTTGTGAGAAATCTATTGGTGGGATGGTATGAAGAAAGATATTGTGGAGTTCATAAAAAAATGTCCAAACTGCCAGCAAGTGAAAGTCGAACATCAAAGGCCGGGAGGCATACTTTAGGATATCAGCATCCCCACTTGGAAGTGGGAAGAGATTAATATGGATTTTGTTACAGGCCTACCTTATACTCACCAACACTATGACTCCATTTGGGTGGTGATGGACAGGCTAAGTAAGGTGGAAAACTTCCTATCAGTCAAGACCATGGATTCAACGGATGATTATGCTAAGTTGTATATTCGAGAGTTGGTTCGACTTCATGGAGTGCCCTTGTCTATTATCTCAGACTGAGGTACTCAGTTTACCTCTCAATTCTGGCGTTCTTTTTAAAAAGGGCTTGGGACGCAGGTTAAGCTCAGTACAACCTTCCATCTACAAACAGACGGCCAGGCAGAATGAACCATTCAGACCCTTGAGGATATGTTGAGGGCATGTGTTATGGATTTTAAAGGTAGTTGGGATGATCATTTACCCTTGATCGAGTTTGCTTATAATAACAGTTACCACTCCAGTATCCAGATGGCACCGTTCGAGGCTCTTTACGGGCAGAGGTGTAGATCTCCCATCGGATGGTTCGAGGTTGGTGAGGCAGCTATGATAGGACCAAATTCGGTTCATGAGGCGATGGTGAAGGTTCAGTTGATAAGGGACCGATTGAAAATCGCTCGGATTTTTCAGAAATCATATGCCGGTGTGAGGAGAAGAGAGTTGGAGTTTGATGTGGACGACTGAGTATTTCTAAAGGTATCTCCCATGAAGGGAGTCATGCAGTTCAGAAATAAAGGTAAACTCAGTCCCCGCTATGTTGGCCCCTACCAGGTAGTGAGAAGAGTTGGTAAGGTGGCGTATGAGTTGGACTTGCCCTCGAAGCTATCTTCGGTTCATTCCATCTTTTATGTGTCACTTTTGAAGAAGTGCTTGGGTGATCCAGCCTTGGTAGTTCCGGTAGACAGCATTGGAGTGAAGGACAGCCTCAGTTGTGAAGAAATTCAAGTTGAAATCTTGGATTATAAGGTTCGGAGGCTGAGGAACAAAGAAATAGCTTCAGTTAAAGTATTATGGAGAAATCAGCATGTTGAGGGGGCTACGTGGGAAGCCGAAGTGAATATAATAGCTAAATACCCTCATTTGTTCCCTACCGGCTCAGTTTCAGTTTGAGGTACCAGTTTTTCCCTAAACCTTTAATCAGATTTTCCTGTTCAATTCATGTGTACAAGTTTGTTTTATGATATGGTAAATGTATGTGATGTCTGAATTCAGTTTAGCTATGTAGTTCCTTTCGGAGGTAGTCATTCCGTTAGTTTTCAACATAAATGATTGGAAATCGTATATGGTGATAGCTTTTTTCTGAGTTTTCTGCATGTTTCTAACATTCGAGGTCGAATGTTCCCAAGGGGAAGATATTGTTATACCCCGAGAACCCAAGGATCAGACTCGGAAGTGAAAATGAAGAAAAACTGGAATTTCGCACCAGGTCATAGAACGACTCGTGAGGTGAGTCATGAGGAGTGGCCACGAGTCGTGAGGTGACTCGTGGTCAGCGTGGTGTGGCAAGGCCTGAGTGAGGAGGCCACAGGCTTGACCATGAGTCGTGGTCAGACCTCACGACTCGTGAGGTCACTGGAGGATTGGCAAAATGGGATTGGCAGTGTAGGCCAAGGAAGGTGACCACGAGTCATGGTCTGACCTCACGACTCGTGAAGTCACTCGTGGGGTTCCCTTGGAGGTTTGGGAAATGGACTCTACGGATCAATGCCACGAGTCATGCCCTATGGCAATGACCTGTTAGGTCCCTCGTGAGGACTGGCGATCAGAAATTCCTGCATTTTAATAAGGGTGTTTTCATAACTTCCTAAATCCCTAAGGGCTAAACTACGTCGTTTTGGATATATTTCTGAGTTAGATAAGATGGGTTAAGCCCTTTATGCATGCCCATTCTCATGCAAAGGCTTAGAGAAGTTTTTGGGAGATTCAAGGCCTTCTTCCCCAAATTTTCATCAAATTCTTTGTGGGTGTTCAAGGACCCTTAAGTCCATCTATTCCCAGGTATGTAGGGTTTTAAAATGGGTGAAATTCTCCCCAACCCATGTCCAAATTTCAAGTTAATTCATGAATTCTTCTACTCAAATTCCATGAGTATTTACCCAAAGAATGACAATGTGATTTCTCTTTATGGGTATGTTTTAATTGAGTTTTAGCTATTGAATTATGAAGGATGGGCAGGTTTTATTATTTTCCTTAATTCATGTTTCAAGCTTTTAAATCCAAAATGCCTATTTGATGAAAGTTCATGGAAGTTATGATTTATGATGAATACTCTATAATTTGAGTTTATTGATGATAGAAAAGTATGATTTTCAAGTTACCCATGTTATGATCATGTTTTAAAAGAATTGAATATGATAAAGCATCGCGCAATGCCCACATGGGAGCCGTGTCTAGCACCAAGAAGCCTGGCGTTCAAAGGACTACGCCGGTGTCTCATAATCACATGCCACCGTCGGTTGTAAATGATATGATGTATTGATAATGATCCCCTCAAATGTGATATCACTCCTTGTGTACGACCCTCGCCTGGCAAGCCAGGGTCGGCTATGCCCACTTGAGCGAGACAGTGGGGCATCATGAAAGGCTCTACCATGATGGTGTCGGTTATGAAGAGTCCTCCCATTGTTCTACATGTTTTATGCATTGTTACTCTTATCCTATTGGCTCAAGTTAAATTATGATAAAAGTTAGTTACGATTATGATAATGAATGATTATGAAAGATTTGAAAGTCTTAAGCCTTATATTTTATCACAAAGATTTTGATGTAAGCATGATGTCCTTCTCCTATGTCTATTTATGAGTTTAATTTTAAAATATCTGTTTTACTTAACTTGCATACTCAATACATTCCATGCACTGACCGCATACTTTCTATGTTGTATTGTTTCATGATACAGGGTCCAGATCTCAGGCTCATCCTCATCCTTAGTCCATTCCAGCCTATGATATCAGCTTGTTGGTGAGTCCTCAAGTTCCGAGGGCCGTTTGATAAACTTTCCTACTGATTATGTTTTAGTATTGCTCGGGTTAGTTGGGGATGTTGTCTATCAACCCATGTTACGTATTAGAGGCTTTCGGACAAATGAGTAGTATTCAGCTTATGTAAATGTTTGGTATTTCCTGATGTTATGTCATGGTTACATTTCTACGATGTTTTATGCTTAATATTCCGCTATTTAAATGATATTAGTTGAATGCATGAGCCATGGGTTGACTTGGGGTCTCTCGGGGTCTCTTGTCCCGTGTCTACGATCTAGGGGTACGTTCGGGTCGTGATAGGAACTGAGCTAGTACGGATTGAGTTATTGTTCTCAAACTGCTTTTTGATACTGTACTAACTATCATGATATCTAATTAGACTGAAAGTAAGGGACTCATAAACATAAATTGTTTATGATATCTAAAATTGAATACATGCAAAAGGTAACTTGGTCTGCTGAGCCATTAAGGCAACTTCTAAAGACTGAGTTCGTGCCGATCATACAGAAGGGCAAGAGTTAACGCACCTAGCTATTTTATTACATGTAGTTGAGACTTAAAGATTCACAGAATAAGACTTAGATCACTGTTTGAAGTGGTTATCTAGAATGGATAGAGCTTAGCTTCAACCGAAACATAAAAGAAATCATCTGATCCCGGAGAGATTGAAATCCCATAGCTACTGGTGCAGGGACTTCCCTACTAGCGCACTCAAGATTCGACTTATCTCAAAGGCTTAGCATTTCCCCATTAGCTTAATTCCATCATTTACAATCTCTTAGATCCTTTCTTAGGTCTAGGTTAACATTACTAACTCTTGAGTTCTCATTCGCCATGAAAGCTATCACTACAGACTTCATACTTATAACCATTTCATATCAGCCACGAGATAACTCTCATACTAGCATTTTAAAGACATCTCATGCTTTATATTGTGGCTCCTGAGCCTAACAATATGCAAGGATCAACATGAGAAATTCATAACATACCTGCTACTATATCCGGAGTTGTCTACCACCTATACTGGATGTTGTGCCCTGCTGAGATGGGAAAGTTGTCGGAGTTGCTGGGATGGTGGATTGAGTTTTCCCACGTTAAGCTGTAGGGAAATTCTGTATTCTACGACCCGACTGATCACATCCAAAACATCCTTCCTTACTGAGAAAATACTTTTCGGGGTGGCTCCTTCCACATTTCTCGCATGCTGGGTGACTTGAGAAGGCTGTAGAAGAGATAGTCGGGGCTCTACCTTCGCCTCGTTAGGCTGCTGGACAATCTCTGAGTTTATGGCCTGACATGACGCACCAAAAGAAACCTCCTGAGCCAGCCATGCATTCTCCCAAATGGTTCTTCCCACAGTTCTTGCAAGTTGGGTATGTAATCTCCCTTACTCTAGGTTTGTTAGGAGAGGCTATCGATGGTGTTGGGGCGGATGATCTCCGACAAGACTGGAAACGGGGTCTACCACTCATCCTCTGTTGGGAATACCCTATGTCCCTTATCTTTGCTCTCTTGTTCCACTTTTCTTCTCCCTTGATCCTTCCATCCGCTTTCAGACCATAAAACTCAAATGGATTCCTTTTTATGAAGTTTCGAAACCTGGTAGCTATTATCTCTTCAGTAGGATTTGCAGGTGTGATTGCCTTCTAGTGACCTGAGTGATCATGACCCATATTAAAACTCTGAGGGAAGCCTCGAGCTCCACATCCGTCACATGCCGACTAAGGGGACCTACTGAAGTTGGTGGGCTGATGGATTCCCATTACTGTTTCCTCTTCCGCTATTGCTTCTGGAAGGCATTGTCTGTGAATGTTAATGCATGAATTAGAAGAGAAATCTTAGAGTTTACACTCTACCGCACGATAAGAATAGTGAAATAAGGGAATTTTTCTAAAACATCTTGTAGCCTCCTCATCATAAGTGTGGCACGCTTCACACCCATGAAAAGGACTCTACTTGATGCGGCATTCAGACATACTAGGATACTCTAAACCAAGTGCTCTGACACCAAGTTTGTTAGGCCCCGAATCTATACCCTGGATGAGTCATGGTACTTGGAGTCACAAGTAACCCCAAGTCAACCCATGGTCTATCATACACTGGCAATCTGAGTAAAACATAGCGGAAGCTTTAAAATTAATAAAATAAAACATTTATAAAGAAGAAATAAATCATAATGTTTTAATATAACTGAAATGAAACTAAAAATCTAGATTTGTGTCCATGTCTGAAAGACATCTATCTGATGAGTTGCTCGGACAAGCCCTCAGCTAACTCTAAGTCTAATTGAAAGAAAAACAACTAAAGAAAATAATGATCGTCCTCAAAAGATGAGGACTCACCACTAGTGTAGCTGAAAACTCCTGAATGCAATCTGCTAACGGTAGAGAGACTGAGAACCTATAGCTATACCATAAAAGATACAACATAAAAGTTATGCTTTAGTACTTTGAATGTACTGAGTAAGTAGGAGAAACCATAACATGAAGAACACAATGACTAGACTGTAAAGACATGCAATGACCAATTGAAATGAAAAAACTGAATAAACTGTGATATACTCAGATGGTCAAAATGACCCTGTCTGATGGTCGAAGACATGCTCTAAATCTGAGATACTAATTTGAAATATTGTACTGTATTGATCTGAACTGAGTAGTCTGAAACTATTCTAACTGAGCTAATTAGAGACTGAACTGAACTGACTAGTAGGAGAGTCTATAACCAACATATAACCACATGATCTTGACAAGGAGTCCAATGTACACACCCTATAGGTAGGACCCAATATACTGTGGCAGGGTATAAAGGCATGGACTATGTGTCACGACCCGAGCGTAGACCCGGATCGTAGACACGGGATAAGGGATCTCGAGAGATCCCAAGTCGACCCATGGCATAAGCATTCAACTAACTCATTTAATAACATGAAGAAACCATAATTATAAACTCAGGGGTAGTTTCATACAATGGCACATCAGAATAATATCCAAAGCTATACAAACAAAAGTCTAAAAGCCTCTAGTCTAGACGAGTTGATGGGACAAGACTCCAACTAACTCCACAAAACCTGAAAGTGAAATATGATATGAAGCTGAAAGTCTAGTCCTCGAAAGATAAGGACTCACCAATCACGCAGGTGATAATTCTGATAAACGACTACGAGCGGGGCTGAACCTGAGAACTGTGTCCTGCCTCATGAAATGATGCAGCATAGAAAGTATGCAGTCAGTACGTGGAATGTACCAAGTATGCATGGTAAGTAAAACCTCTTAAGTAAAATAAATCATTTAAAGCAATTCATACACATTATAAGCTTTTAAGTATAAATAGAAGGCTACATGCATTCATTCTGAAATCATGCTCTTATTATAATGTGATCATGCATAGCTTTAGAACAATATGACTGACTCGAATAACTCAAAGCTGAAACATAACATTTATATCAAAAGCTGAACAATGAGTCAAACCTTGCTTCTTGAACATGCATGCATAAGTAATCATCATGAGTAATGAATATGAATATCCGAATGATATAGACAGTGGGAGACTCGTCACTTAACCGACATACCACGATACAGATTACATGGTCCCAACTATCACACTCAAGTGGGTAGAGTCGTCCATTACCTTGGTAGGGCGATGGATGATACCATGATATCGATATCAAGTTGAAGGGCCAATCAGGCTAGGGATAGCTCACAAGGGAGGTCCCAAAAATATAATAGTATCAACCTACGTTGGCGCATAGTTCTGGGGCATAGGGTGATCGACGTCGGTGCTAGACTCTTCTCCCAAAAACATGCAATGCTCTACATCGTATATAACAAAGCTCAGCATCATCTAATGACGAAGCTCAACATCGTCTAATGATGAAGCTCAATATGGAATCATGCATAACTTAACATCGTATGAAACGAAGCTCAACATTTTCTATTGAAAAAACTCAATAATGAAATCATGCATACACGCGACATCATATGAAAATGAATCTCAACATTGTCCTTTGACAAAGCTCATTAATGACATACATCTTAATTATGAATTCATGCATATGAGAAGCTTTATTTCGAAACATACCACAAGCTCAATCATAGGTGGGAGCATCTACTCCAAATCATGTGGTAAGCTACATGTAGAAATATTTAAATCAACATACCACAAGCTAGAATTTATGAAAAATTGGGAAGCTTCACTTCAAACAATGTGGTAAGCTTTTGTCGGGAAAATCATCACTTAAAATCAACATGCAGGCATTGCCGAAAGCTTTATCATACTAGGATCTACTCATTTCATTTTAAAAACAACATCATAATCATGGGTAGCTTTAGAAACATGCTTTTCATCATTTAATCTCATCATCATCATACATTTAACATCATCCTCTCCTTTCATGAACTTCTCATCCATGGGCATTCAATTTCATAATTTAGAAATCACAATTTAGATTGAAAACAATCTAAAATCTGCCCAAGCTTTACAATTCATCAATATAACTATAATCTAATCATACTCATGTATAGAGATTGAAAAATCATGCAATTAGGTAGAAACCCCATACTTGATCATAGGCAATTCATCATGTTTTGATAGAAATTGGACATGGGTGTGGAAGGAAGCACCCACTCATAGCCTTACATACCTGGAAATGGTGAATTCTAACACCCTCTAATTGCCCAACTGAGATTCCAATTGGAAACCTTCAAAACTTGCTCTAAATCCTCCCTTCAAGCTCTCAAGTTTGCATGCATGGAATGAACTAGCTTAGAATAGGTTTTCCCCTCTTAAAACCCTGTAAAACGAGCCTTAAACGACGTAGTATAGGTCTTAGGAACTTACAAATTATGAAAAGACCCTTATTGAATTCGCAGGAAAACATTGCCAGGTGGTCCTAACGGACAACCTAACAGATCATCATTGGCCTAAACGACTAGTTATGTGCTCGTTGGGTGCACTGGTTAACTGGTCCTTTAAGGCTTCCAACGGGTGACTTAACAACCCGTTTCCACTAGTCACGACTCGTTGCCACCTCTAGTCATGTACACTACCTTAGCATCAAATGGAACTTACCTTGCTTGATCACGACTCACCTCACGAGTCGTTGGGTCAGACCACAACTTGTGGGGTCACTTTCGTTAAGTACACTGGCTCCTCCATCTATTTTCCCACACTACCCCATGATTGACATGACGAATCGTGGTGGCTGACCACGATTCGTTACCTCACTTGCGGGGACCTCAATCCTTTATTTCCCCCAGGCCTCCCCACGAGCCACTTGACGACTGGTGGGGTCTCCTCATGAGTCGTCCAACGACTCATCCTATGCCTGCAACATAAATTTCACAATCTTCCCGTTTGAACTCTCGGGTCCGATCTTTGAGCTCCCGGGGTATAACACTATGAGATCACGGTCTGGGGCCATAAGGACAATAAAAATAACCTATGCTGGCAACGTAGTTCTAGGAATGTGGGTGCGCTGGAACCCCGACCCTCTTGGTGCTAAGTCCTACTCCAACTGGATAGTCCTAACATGTCTACTACTGCCAAGCTGATAGCTCAAAGCTGGGGCCCAAGACTAAGTCAGGGATACTTATCTGGAAGTATCCTGAGAGTCTTATTGGATCAGATCTAGAAACTGGTGTTCTAAGACTGGTTAGAGCTGCTTATCTAGAAGCGTCATAACCGTCTAAAGAACAAACTGAGGCTGAAGCTGGTGGCTAAAAGATTGGTCAAAGCTGCTTATCTGGAAGTGTAACCATCTAAAGAACCACTAAAATCTGATAACTGTTATCTAATACTGATAACTGGGAGGCACCATTGACACCTCAAGGATTAACTGCAATTGAATTGATCAGCTGACATTTCTGGACAACACTGAGTCTAATAATTTGACTGAAATTGGACATGTAAATATCTGACTAAAACTTCCACATACACTAATAATATGGGGATTTCAAATCTGTTAGGATCAAGCTACAAGGAAACTAGTCCGACATGCAAGATCCTAAAAATTCTGCTGAACTAGGAATTAGGGCTAAATTATTCAACAAGATACAGTTCTTGTAAATGTCTATAAATAGGGAATAATAATCGGTTAAGAATCACGAGAAATACACCAGTTGAAATCTTAACAAAATTAGTCTGACAATTTTTCTACATTTTGAATCCATAAGGCTGAACTAATAGAGAAAAGTAGACAAGAATTTAGGGACACAAGGGAAGAACTATTCCCTTGTTAAATTCCCACATACCCTGATGAAGAAATCCGAAGAAAATCCCTTGAGAATTTGAGGAGAAGTCGACTGCCCGAGTTTTTGCTTGAGCGGAATGACCTTAGTTCTAGGAACGTTCTTCTGAGAGTCTAAGTGATGAATGAGGGACAAAAACCATTCAACCTCTCCAAATTCATTAAATGTGCTTAAAATGACGTAGTATAGGCCTTAGGATAATTGGAATTATAGAAAAGCCCTTACTAAACTCGTAGGGAAAAGCTGACTACTAGTCCCAATGAGGGACTGGACGAGTCGTGCCCAGTGATCATGACTCGTGGTCACAATCCATCAAGTACACTAGCAAATTACCTCTATTGGTCACCACGAGGAACACCATGACTCATGGTGTACCCAATGACTCGTGTTGACCCACCCATTGCTAACACTGCCTCATTTTCCAATCTCCAAAACACTCTGGACCACGGGTCACCTAACGGTTCATGGCATAGACCATGACTCATGGTGTCAAGTCGTTAGGTACACTGACTGTTCTGCATTCATCCTTCATTGCCTTTGATCGCGACTGAATTAACGAGTTGTGGTGCTGACCACGACTCATGGTCATTTCCATGGTTACTCTAAAACTTAAATTTTCCAACTTAACTCAACTCCCCACCATGAGTCACTTAATGACTCATGTCCTATCTAATGGGTCACAGGACGACTCGTTCTGTGACTTGATGTAGAAAATCCTGTTTTCTCCATTTCAACTCCTGGGGTCTGATATTAGGGTTTCCGGGGCATTACACGTGGTGTCCAATGTATACACCTCATCAGAGAAAGCCCATTGTACCTTGCTAGGGTATAGTGACTGAGCTGGGGGATCATAAGTATGGAGCCCATTTGGGCAAAGAACCTACGGTGGTAACATAGTTCTGGGAACCTGGGTGCGCTGGAACCCCGGTTCTCTCGGTGCTAATACTACTCCCACTGGACAGGACTAACTTGACTACTAAACTGATAGCTCAAAGCTGGGGTCCTGGACTAAGTCAAGAATACTTATCTGGAAGTAACCTGAGACTCTATAGGACCAGATAACTGAAAACTGGTGTTCTAAGACTGGTCAGAGCTGCTTATCTGGAAGTGTCGTAACCATCTAGAGAACTAACTAATAACTGAAACTAGAGAGTATTACTAAACTGAACTCCCTAAGATCCGACTATTGTCAAACTGATCAACTGACTTATAGAAGATACTAAAAAATATTGGTTTCTGACTGAGATTGGACTAACATACAAACTGACCATGAACTCACTTGATTGTAATAATAGGGAAATTCAGGAACTAATAGAGTCAAGTAATAATTGTATCTAATCAACTATGCAAGACCCAAATTTACTGCATTGATAGAATTAGGGTTAAAACCATATTACATGAAAAACATAGCAATGTGATCACTAAGTAGTGGAAATATATCAAGAATTCATATGAACAATAATCCAGAAGAATTAGCCAGAATTTGGCTGAAAATTTACCTTAATTCAAATCCTCAGAGAACTGATAAGAAATTTCAGAAGGATTTTGGGACACAAGGGAAGGGCAATTCCCTTGTTGAATTCCCACATACCTGGAGTAGAATCTTTGAGAGAAGTTTGAAGGAAGATTGAAAGCCCTAGCTTAGCTCTGAGATGCAAGTCTGGAACTTCTTCGCACTGAGTCTGAGAGTTGAGAGAAAGAATGAGAGAAATAAGTCGATCAACTCCTTTAATTCTCTCCTAAACAGGTCCAAAATGATGTAGTTTAGGGATTAAAAAGATAGGAAATTACAAAATACCCTTGGAGCATCACAGGAAAATCCCTACTGTCAGTCCCCACAAGGCACTCCACGAGTCATAGGGTTGGCAACGACTCGTGGTGCCAAGTCATGGGCACATCTAGAAAATCCCCAAAATTCTCTCGCATGGGAAGCGACTGACTTCACGAGTCATCAGGACACCTAACGACTTGTGACGTCTTCCATTGTCACTGAACAAAAATTTTCTCTTTTCACCCCACAGCTGGTCACGACGAGTCATTAGTTGACCTAACAACTCGTCCCCTCCACTCGTCATCAGCACTGCCTCGAGGCTAAGCTTTACCAGGACTCTTCGGATGATTAATACAATGAGTTGTTGCCTGACCTAACAACTCGTTGTGTCCGTCATTACCACTGAAACATTTATAACGATCTTCCATTCGATGACTCTTCACGACGACTCATTACTTGACCTAATGAGTCATCATGTGGGTCGTTACCCTGGGCCCGTAGATGAAAATTCCACTGCTTTAAGCCACAAGTCTGACCACGATTTGTCTAGTCACTTGATGAGTCGTGCAGCGACTCGTTCTATGGAAAAAATTTTCTATTTCTTTTTGGTTTTTCATGCAAAGTCTGAGTTTAGTCTAGGAAAGTTTTGGGGTGTTATAGATTGCCAGGTTATGTTTCTGAGATTGTTGCTCTATCTTTTGTCAGATTTCTGTTGTCTCTGAACTCTTGACTTATTGTCGCCTTTCATACTTAGTACATTGTGTACCGACGCCCTAGTCAGGCACTGCATTCATGCCTGCAGATCTTGACAGTTAGGTTGATTGAGGTCCCCGAGGTTGAGTTGAATTCCAAATGGGTGTGGTAATCTCCAACTTGCTCGGAGATACCTTTTTGTGATTTTGTGTACATATTGGATAGGTCGGGGCCCTATCTCGATCACTATAAACTTGTTAAGCACTTTAGAGGCTTGTAGATAGTACC
This sequence comes from Datura wrightii, assembly GCA_035772735.1. Classification (NCBI taxonomy): domain Eukaryota; kingdom Viridiplantae; phylum Streptophyta; class Magnoliopsida; order Solanales; family Solanaceae; genus Datura; species Datura wrightii. The sequence continues at coordinate 72,601,500 of JASDFA010000027.1, forward strand.
TATTGGGTTGTAAATCTTGTAGAGGTCGTAGAAGCCCTTGTATATGCCTTTTCGTTGTATGCGGTCTTAATGACCCCAGTTGCATAATACCTACTTGCTGTTGATTACTATTATCGGTATATTATTATTATGCCAGACCTCGTTAGTTCTGGTATGTTGTGGTTAGTCTGGTGGTAGGGTGTCATGCCCTAAAACTGGGGGAGGGCGCGACTGGCTCCTGATACTTGACTGATCAGGAAGGCGACTATATAGCATTTTTAACTGTAACACTGGGCCTTCCAGGCCACATGTCACAATCAACTGTAAACATCTGGACCCATAAGGTCTAAACTACCACAAATAAATAACGTAAATGTCGATAAGGCCATGACAATGCAAAACCAATCTATGGAAATCCGAAAAGGCAACAAACTAAATAATACTATACATACTAAGTCCACAAAGCCTCTAATGAGTAAACTGGACTGCTGGTCGAAATAGGGATCTGACCTACCCATAACTATAACCCAAAACTCAAGCTAAAATAACTAAGACCTAGCTCCAGGAAAAAAGGAGCATACAAACACATCCATTGATTTCACAAACCACTACTGCAACTGGCAATTCTAACCTCTACATGCACCTGCAGCATGAAAGCAGGTCCCCAGGCGAACGGACATCATTACGAATGAAATATACTGGTATGTAAGGCTAAACACTGTAAACATATAAGATAGAAATGATAATTGAGCAACAAATAAGGAATAGTAACAACCTGGAATCTTGGAAACTGAAACCTGACAATAACTCAATACTAAAGTGCAAATGTGTCACGACCCAAGTCTATACCCTGGACGAGACACAGTACTTGGAGTCACAAGTAACCCCAAGCCAACCCATGTTCTATCATAACACTGGCAATATGAGTAATCATAGTGGAAGCTTAAATAATACAACCATTTAAGAAAGATAATATGATAAAAATTCATACATCTGAAAGAAAAACTAAATGACTGAGGCTATATCTGAAAGCCATCTATGAATGATGAGTTTTTGGCATAAGCCCCCAGCTAACTCTAAAGTCTAACTGAAAGAAATAACTGAATAATAAAATACTGTCCTCGAAAGATAAGGACTCACCAACTACAACTGATGATATCACCGGAAGTGAATTGTCTAACGATATTGGGGCTGAGAACCTGCGCCTGTATCATGATACGATACAGGATAGAAGGTATGCGTTAGTACTTTGAAGGTACTGAGTAAGTGGGAGAAAATATAACTTAAAGAACAAATAACTGAACTACAATGACATGTAATGATCAACTGAAATGCTGAAAATTGAACAACTGAAATATAACTGAGATGGTCAATAATGACCCTGACTGGTGGTCAAACACATGCCCTAAATTGGAGATACTGATCTGAGATAATTGTACTAAACTGAACTGGAGTGAGTAAATCAGGAACTTACAGAGCTGAGCTAAACTGAAACTGTACTAACTAGTGGGAGTGTCTATAACCGATATATAACCACGTGAGCTAAACATGGAGTTCGATGTATCACCTCATCGATAAGACCCAATATACCTAGCCAGGGTATAAAGGCATGAGTTGGGTGATCACAATTCTGAGGCCATAGGTCCAATGAAATAACCTACGGTGGCAACGTAGTTCTGGGAACCTGGGTGTGCTGGAACCCCAGTCCACTTGGTGCTATGTCCTAGTCCCACAGGATAGTCCTAGGCTGACTACTAAGTTGATAGCTCGAAACTGGGGTCCAAGAATAAGTAAGGGATACCTATCTAGAAGTACCCTGAAAGTCTTTTCAGACCGAATTCTGTAACTGGTGTTCTAAGACTGGCCAGAGCTACTTATTTGGAAGCGTCATAACCGTCTAAAGAACAAACTGAAACTGAAGCTGGGGGTTCTAAGACTAGTCAGAGTTTCCTATCTAGAAGAGTCATAACTGTCTAAAGAACAAATTTAAATCTGATAACTGATATCTGAGTCTAATAACTGATAATTGGGAGGCACCACTGACACCTCAAGTAAAGACTGTAGACAAACTGATCAGCTGACTTTTCTGAATAATACTAGTATGCTAATTTTCTGACTGAAATTAGACTAGGATGCATCTGATTGAGATTTCATCTTATTTTAACAAAAAGGGAATCCCAACACTGATAGAATCAAAAAACATGAATAACTAGTCAAATATGCAAGGCTCTAATTTACTGAACTCAGAAACTAGGGCCAAATCATTTTACAAGAAGTTAGTCCACATGATTTCTAAGAATATAGGAAAAATATAGCAGCTAATAACATGGATAATATTCCACCAAAAATTTATCTAATTCTGTCTGAAAACTTTCTACATTTCAAAACCTTAGGGCTATAACTAATAGAAGATTAAGGCAGGGTTTTGGGGGCACAAGGGAAGAACAATTCCCTTGTTAAATTCCCATATATCTGGTTAAGAATTCCTGGAGAAAATTCCTTGAGAATCTGAGAAGAAAATCAACTGCCTTAGCTTCTGCTCTGAGATTTTTTCTGAGAGAATTTTGACAATCTAATTTCTGAGGGAATTAGAGGAGTGAAATATAATGTCAATTATCCCTCTAAATTCGCTGAAAATAACCCAAAATGATGTAGTTTTGGGATTAAAAAGGTGGGAGATAACAAAAATATCCCTGGGGAAAAATTTGAAAAAATATCCTACAAGGACCAACGGGTCACTTAATGAGTCATTGGTTGAGACCACAACTTGTTGGGACTAGTCGTTGGTCCTAGGGCCTGGATATATGGCTCATTGGAACTAGAAATGAGAGGTACCATGACTCATTGGATGAACTAACGGGTCGTTGGTTCCTCCCATGGCCACTGGAAGGAAAATCTGGGAAGCCTGACGATGGGCAACACAACGACTCGTTGGTAGACCCAACGAGTTGTTGTGTCGAGTCGTTACCTCCACTGAAAAAGTTCTTAAGATCCATGAACTTGGCACCATGGGTGGTCACAATGACTCTTTGTGTGATACAATGGGTCATTGTTTCCACTCATTATCACTGAAGAAGAATTCTGCGAATCCCAACTAATGACTCACACCACGAGTCGTTGTATCACACAACGACTTGTTGGTTGAGTCGTGGGTTCCTGGAAAAGGGGGTTCTGAGTTTGGGACCAACGAGTGATAGGAAGGCTTGTTTTTTCTCACAACGGGTCATTCCATGTCCAGTTGGTTCCTAATGGACCAAGGCAGGGCTGACCACGACTAAGACAACGGGTTGTTGGCGCTGACCACGACTAGTTGTCTCGGTCGTTCTGAGGCAATATTTCTGGTTTCTTTTGGATTTTTCTTGCAAGGTCTGAGTTTGGTTTAGGAAAGTTTTGAGGTGTTACAATATCTCCCTCTTGGGATCATTGGTCCTCGAATGAAGCCTAAAGCTGCTGGAAAACCGAGAAAAGAGCTGCAATTCCCAGACTGAGACTTTGAACTGGTTTTGGAAGGAGTAACTGACTCAAAAATGGCTTAATGATGCTAACAGAGTTGATTCAACTAGAATGCACATTGAAAATAAGAATAGAGCTGATGAGTCGGAACTAAACAGTGTATTGAGGAGGAATTTAGTACCTGATGCTAGAACTGAACTGGAAGAGAATAAATGATGGTATCTTGCCATTATGTCTGCTTCTGCCTCCCATGTGGCTTCCTCAACTAGTTGGTTCCTCCAGGAGACCTTCATCGAAGTGACTTCCTTGTTTCTTAGCTTGCGAACCTAATGGTCAAGGATCTGAACTGGGACCTCTTCATAAAATAGGCTATCTTTCACTCCCGCACTGTCCAGTGGCACAACTGATGTCAGATCACCGATGCACTTCTTCAATAGTGACACATGGAACACTGCGTGCAGAGATGCTAACTCCGGAGGTAATTCTAACTCATATGCCACACTACCAATTCACTTCAGAATCCTATAGGGTCCCACGTATCTCAGACTGAGTTTTCCTTTTTTCCCAAACCTCATCATCTCTTTCATGGGTAAATTTTTTAGGTAAACCCAATCATCTACAATGAATTCTAACACCCTTCTCCTCACATCAGCATAGGATTTCTATCAGCTTTGCGCTGTTTTCAATTAGAAGTAGGGACTTTACTATTAAAAACTGCTTGAGAGGGGTTTGTGTTATACCCCGGAAGCCCAAAGATCAGACCCGGGAGTTGAAATGCAGAAAACTAAAAATTCTAGCACCGGGTCACAAAACGATTCATTCTATGGCCTGTGGGTAGACCACGAGTCGTGAGGAGACTCGTGGTGGTTCAAGGCTTGGATTGAAGGTTTCGGATTTAAGGTCCCCACGAACCTGACCACGAGTCGTGGTCAGTCCTCACTACTCATTGAATCAGTTGTGGGCAAGGGTTAAAGGAAAGTGAAGGAGACTTGGCAGTGTACCCTATGGGAGGTCCCCACAAGTCATGGTCAATCACCGTGATTCGTGGGATGAATTATGGTGAGCATGTTGTAAATATTTGAAATCTTAGGCAGTGAAGGTGACGAGTGGTGACCATGGGTCGTGGTCACCAGTAATGACTCATGAGGTCCCCCGTGACGAGCACCGGATGAACTCCTAGACAGTGCACTCGATGACTGATGCCACGACTGGAAAAGCCCCCATGCGCGCGGGCGCCGAGACAGGCAGGCAGCAGGCGCGCGCGCGAGGGTACGTCGCACGGGCGCCGCACGTGGGCACCGCCCAGCCCGCCTATATGAAGTAATTTTGAGCTAAAAAGCTCATTTCTACTCCGTTTCACCTCATTTTTTTTCAAAATTCACAGAATCAAGAGCTCTATCCAATGGTGAAAACAAATCCCAGGTAAGAAATTATATGGATAGGTCAAATTTCCTTATAGTCCAAGCTTGGAAAGGGTTTCTTATGTCGTGAGCTTCTAATCGTCGAGTTGCTGCATTTTTGGGCAGTAAGGAGGTGGAGTTCTACCTCCATATTGGTGAGAGTTGAGTACAAAAAGAGGTATATGTTTTTAATCTTTAAATTGTCATGAATTAACAAGTTATGTTGGAAGTGAAATTAGAACTTATGTGTTGCTTGGGTGTGTGTTGTTGCTGCGGTTTGGCGGCATGGTTGCTACATTTTTGGAATAGTATTTGGCTGAAGAGGAACTCCATATGGGCAGGGGTTATACACAAGTGAAAGGTAAGTGTTCCTACTCGGTTTATCCGCTCAAATTCCCAAGCTAAAGTAAGGAAATGAAATAAAGTCAATATGTGTTTTATGTGATATTTGACTGAGGTTTCTGCCCCTTTTTGGGAGGTTGTTACAACTATATAGATGCTGGAATTTATCCAAAAGATGGAAGGAGTACACCACACCTTTGGGGAGGTTAAACACCAAAAGCACGTAAGCGAAACTCTCTTGAATTGCCTCAAGTTTAAGACGCCTAAGGTATGTAGGTTTGCTGAAAATTATATTATGATGTGGCTGTTTGGTTGTACGTTTTGGGACCTGAATTGTGACTGTGAACTTGGCATAAACTAGTCCTCATTCCATGTAGTGTAAGTAAGGAAGTTGAAGGTGTCGGAGTTTCTAGCAAGCGGAAGAAATTGGCTAAAAGACGCGACGAAGTGAGGTATGTAAAGGCGTCCCTATTCTTATTTTCCAAGCACGAAATCTTGTTGTTGATCGGGCCAATGTTCCTATGTTTTGTGTTCCTATTGAGGAATACATGATTCTGCCCAAAGTATCAGAAATACTTCATAGAAGGCTTGAAGAGTTAAATATGCTTGAAGTGAACAAATGTGAAGTGAAAGGCGTATTGTTTACGATTTTTATTGTTGTAATTGTAAATCGAGTCTGAAGTCCCCTCAGCGTGGGAACCATGATCTGGTCCTTTATATTATTTCATGCATGTGATATCAAATGTGTTCAAAATTATAGTTGCCATATGAAATTGATAAAAAGGCAAGAAGACGACATGCGAATGAACTTAACGCTAGAAAACAATTTTAAGCTAAATAAGGGTAAATGAGAACAACAAAATGAAAATGCCTTAAAATAGTTATCCACCCTCTTATGAACATGTTCTAAGGTATATAAGTCCAAGAGGAGATTCCTTGATTTCTCTCCCTTTATCTAACTGACTAGTTAACGAGTTTTTGAACCAACCGATACGTTGAACTTGAAAGATACAACTCGAATGTGTAAATTATTGATATTTTTATGAAACCATCTTTATGGGTAGGTTATAAACAATATTTTAATGTTATCAGGTTGTACGAAAATAAGTATATATTTACACTTATGCTTACATTCAAGTTACACGCTAGGGCAACAAAATTTGTCTTTAGAATGTCGCCGTAAATTTACTGTAACTCTTGTGCTATCTGAACCTCCTGAGAGTCTCCAAGGCATTAATTTAAATAAGTGATATAAGTACATTATGTGGTAATGATATAATGAATATTAGGTGACAACCTTCTATAAATCAGCTAGAGTTGAACGTTTGTAAAATAGTAACTTAAGTTAAAGAGAAGCTCTCTGCTATACCCCTAGACGTTTATGTTAAGTTATCGATTCTAAGTGTTGAAATTGTCTTCCATGACTGAAAAGGGTGATCCTAGGAGCTTCTAATCCATTTATAATGACGTAAGCTTTCTTAAGCTCCTCGGTTAATTAAGAAGCTGTGAAAGTCAATCCAGCGGCGTCCGAATTATGGTTATAAGTCTTTATTTGCCTATAAGGCAGCACTTGGGGAGTTTCTTATGAATTCTCAAGTTGAACAATCCAAATCTCAGATTCTTAAGTAATGTCTTCTAGTCCCTAAGTTATGTTGAAGTATGTTATGCTAAGAAGTTTTCAAGAGATCATATTCCGAGAATCATGCTAATGTCTCAATCAAGTATTTGAAGTTGCGTACCAACCTAAGAACTTAAGTCTTTATATGTCTTTCCAGTAAGAATTCTTAATGTATATGATTTTCATATTATAACATATAGTTGAATTATTTCAGTTATATTCATGTCATGCGTCTATATGTTTAGCTCTTGTTGAGTTATCATTTGAATTTCCTAAATTCAGCGGAGAGATTCTCCCATGTACCAATGTTCCTAATATCTAAGTAAGTATAAGCACAAGCTATGAAAATGATTAGTTAAGCTTAGAATTTCTAATCTCAGGAAGTCACCTGGAGGTCACTCAGCTAACTAAATATGAGTTTATACATTATACAGGAGTCTCATACATTGTATGTCTGTAATTCAGCTCTCATCTCTACGAATATGTTAAGCGTTATGACAAATAACTCCAAGCTCCAAGTTATAAGTCCCATGTTTTCCTGCAAATAAGGAAAATGAATTGAGAACTGTATGTGCTCATCGACATGATAAGTTTGGCAATGAAATTCCAATGTGTAATTGTCGATACATGTAAAGGAACCACCCTGTGGGCAGTCTACATATGTAGTTCCCAGATGTCAAAGGATTGTATAGAAATGGGAATCTATTTGCTTCTACTCAAGCGATATGTTAAATTGGTAAGACTATCTATAGGACATTGCTTGTAAGCCTACTAAAATTCTTATGTTGGCTAAACCTCCTGAAGGTCCGTCGAGTCACTGAGTTGACATGTTTGTATATAATTTGACAGCTTTACGTGATACATGTGGATATTTGCTAATTTTACATGGTATATGTGCTTACTTGCATTTATATGTTACGAAAGAGACCTACTGCGGCAACAGATTAAGCATTTGTCATTTCAATGCTACATGTGTTAAATTGACTCAGTATAAGCTTTATCGGTTCCATTCATGATTATGATTGAGAATATTTTTATTTTTACCCTGGTATGGCACACCGGCTGGAGATGTTTTAATTTTACCCTGGTATGGCACACCAGCTGGAGATATTTTTATTTTTACCCTGGTATGGTACACCGGTTGGAGATATTTTTATTTTTACCCCGGTATGGTACACCATCTGGAGATATTTTATTTTACCTCGATATGGCACACCGGTTGGAGATATTTTTATTTTTACCCTGGTATGGTACACCGGCTGCAGATATTTTTATTTTTACCCCGGTATGGTACACCGGCTGCAGATATTTTATTTTATCTTGGTCTGGTACACCGGCTGGAGGAATTTTCATATGGTTTTTATGGTCGGTTGGTTGCCAACATTACAGTTATAGTTTTTCTTGTGCATTACTTGGTTGCATTTGTACTTCAATATTGACTTATTGTCAGGTTTCAGTTTCTAGGATTCCAGGTTGTTACTATTCCTTCTTTCTGGCTCAGTTATCATTGTTAACTAACATGTTTACAATTTTCTGTCTTACATACCAGTACATTTCATTCGTTTTGATGTCCCTTCGCCTGGGGACCTGCGTTCGTGCCGCAGGTGCAGGTAGAGGTCGGGATTGCCAGTTGCAGTAGCAGTTCATGAGATTAGCGGATATGTTGGTATGCTCCTTTCTTTCTGGAGCTAAGACTTGTTTTGTTTCAGTTAGAGTTTTTAGATGCAGTTATGGGTAGGTCGGATCCCTGTTCTGACCATCAATCAGTTTACTCTTTAGAGGCTTTGTGGACTTAGTGTGTACAATGGTATTCAATTTGTGGCCTTGTTGGCTTTTTGTTGTTTCGTTTAACATACTCATATACTTGTTTGCATTTCATTTGTTTACCCTGTATTTTTGAGACATTATGGGTCCAGTTTGTGCTCCAGTTGATTGTGACAGGTGGCCTAGACGGCCTGAGTGTTACAGTTATAGATGTTATATAGCCGGCTTCCCAGTTAGTCAAGTATGGGGAGCCAGTCGCACCCTCCCCCCAGTTATGGGGAGTGACAAATGTTCCCTTCTTTCATGATCTATCTCATGTGATGAAATGTCTCCCTATCCATCTAACTTACGCTATTCGCGATTGCAGAATCATGGCTCCCGGAGAGTTAATGGTAGAAGGAATGGAAATGGAAACGGTCACTAGGATGGCAACGGAGATTGGCACCAACAAGCCCCACCAATCCAGGAGCACCATGCACAGGAGCCGGTTGCCCATGCTGAATTTAGGGCAGCTATTTAGATGCTAGAGTAGGCCTTGACCACTCAGGTCAACCAGCAAGAAGTGGCGCATGTCCCACAAAACTGAAATGCGATGGTAGCTGAGTTAGAGATTTCTTGAGGATGAACCCACCAGAATTTCTTGGTTCGAAGGTGGACGAGGATCCACATGAGTTTGTCGATGATATTGTAAAGATCACCCAGGTCATAGGGGTGAATGGAGTTTAGTGTGCTGAGTTGGCCTCATATTAGCTGAAGGGGGTCGCACATATCTAGTTTCGATAGTTGAAAGACAGTAGGGCAGCTGGAGCAGGCCCTATCACTTGGGAGGAGTTTCAAGATGCATTTCTAGATCGATTTTTCCCTCGATAGATAAGGGAGTTGAAGGCAGCAGATTTCGTGAATCTTAAATAGGGGAAGATGATAGTGCAAGAGTATACCCTTGAGTTCACTCACTTATCAAAGTATTCCCCAGAGTTAGTGGTCGACCAAAGGGAATGAGTGAGTAAATTTGTTCATGGAGTGGCGGACTGCCTAGACAAGGATTGCAGGACCACTATGCTCCATCAGGATATGGATTTCCCACGGATAGTCTTGTACGCCCAGTAGATGGAGGCGGCGCATATGAGGGAGAGAGAGGCCAAGAGGCCCAAGATTGATAGTTATAGATTCTCTCAGCCAGGGCCAGGTGGTGGACACCGATTGCAGACCCAGTAGAGATCTTCAACCCTAGCATCTTCAAAGATGAGTGTGCCATCCAGACCTAGGCACGATCAGACAGGGCGAGCATTAGGCCCTAGGGGTCAAAGCAGCAGGCCCGCAGATTCCAGTAACCCAGTTTATGGTAGGTGCGGGAAGCCCAGATATATGCTCAGAGATTGCCCAGCAGCGAGACAAGGCCATGATAGGGGTAGAGGCCCAGCTTCCAATTCAGTAGCTCCACCCGCACGCTTAGCACAGCAGGGGGCATCTACCAGCACAGGTGGCAGTCAACGCCAAAATAGATTCTATGCCTTAGCAACCCGCCAGGAGCAGGAGGTCTCCTCGGATGTAGCTACTGGTATGTTATGAGTTTTCCATCATGATGTATATTCTTTGTTAGATCCGGGGGCTACCTTGTCTTTTGTGACACCTTATATGGCTAGTAGTTTTAGAGTCTGTCCCAAAATCTTTTCAGAACCCTTCTTAGTCTCTACTCTAGTGGGTGATTCAATTGTAGGTAGACGGGTGTATAGAAGTTGTCTAGTCACAGTCCTTCAGAAAGACACCTCAGCAGATCTGGTAGAGTTATCCATGACCGATTTTGATGTTATCCTCAGCATGGATTGGCTTTTTCCATGTTATGTCTCAGTTAATTGTAGAACCCGAGCAGTAGAGTTTAGATTTTTGGGTGAGTTAGCCATAGAATGGAAGTCTAGTTTAGCTGTGCCTGTAGGTCATTTCATTTCCTGCCTTAAGGCCAGAAAGATGATTTCTAAAGGTTGTGTGTACCATCTAGTTAGGGTTAAGGATGATATGTCAGAGACCCCGACTATCCAGCCAGTCCCAGTAGTATGTGAATATCTAGAAGTCTTCCCAGATGATCTACCTGGAAACCCTCCCGAGCAGGAGATTGATTTTTGTATTGACCTTCTTCCCGGTACGCAGCGTATATCTATTCCTCCTTAAAAAATGGATCTAGCCGAGCTAAAAGAGTTGAAGGAACAGTTGAAGGATCTTTTGGATAAAGGTTTCATTAGACCGAGCAAGTCCCCATGGGGTGCACCAGTTCTCTTTGTCCGGAAGAAAGATGGTTCTCTTCAGATGTGTATTGATTATCAGCAAATTAAACAAGGTCACCGTCAAGAACAGGTATTCTCTACCCAGGATTAATGATTTGTTTGACCAGCTTCAGGGTGCCAAGTGCTTTTCGAAGATAGATCTCAAATACAGGTACCATCAACTCAGAGTTCGGGAGAGCGACATCTCGAAGACAGTCTTCGCGATGCGGTATGGTCATTATGAGTTTGTAGTTATGTCTTTTGTACTAACGGATACTCCTAAAGCTTTTATGGACTTGATGAACAGGGTGTTCAAGCCATACCTAGATATATTTGTGATTGTGTTTATTGATGACATCCTGATATGCTCTGAGCGAGGAGGAGCATGTCGCTCACCTGAGAGTGGTGGTACAGAATCTCAAGGATTGCCAACTATAGGCTAAATTAATCAAGTGCAAGTTTTGGTTGAACTTAGTGGCATTTTTGGGCCACGTGGTATCAGATGAGGGCATGCAGGTGGACTCTCAAAAAATAGAAGCGGTAAAGAATTGGCCTAGGCCGGTGAATCTTTCAGATATCTGGAGCTTTTTTGGCTTAACTAACCACTATCGAAGGTTTGTTGAGGGTTTTTCATCTATTGCAATACCCTTCACCAAATTGACCCAAAAGAAAGTAAAATTCTAATGGTCGGAAGCTTGTGAGAGAAGCTTTCAAGAGTTGAAGACTCGACTTACCTCAGCACCGGTGTTAACCCTACCGGAGGGTACTGATGAGTTTTTGGTGTATTGCGATGCTTCAAGGATCGGATTTGGGTGTGTATTGATGCATCATGAAAGGTTATAGCATACGCCTCCAGACAGCTGAAAGTTCATGAGAAGAATTACCCGACCCATGATCTTGAATTAGCGACGGTGGTACTCGCCTTGAAGTTATGGAGGAATTATTTGTACGGGGTCCATGTAGATGTGTTTACGGACCATAAGAGTCTACAATATGTTTTTATCTAGAAGGATCTCAATCTACAGCAAAGGAGGTGGTTGGAGCTACTTAAGGATTACGACATTAGTGTCCTTTACCATCTCGGCAAGGCTAATTAGTAGCAGACGCGCTTAGTAGACTCTTTATGGAGAGTGTGTCCCATGTGGATAAGGGAAGAAAGGAGCTGGTGAAGGATGTGCATTGACCAACCAATGGTGGTGTGATAGTTCAAAACGGATCAGAATCATCCTTGGTGACTGATGTAAAAGCTAGACAGGATGAGGACCTTATTTTGGTAAAATTAAAGGAAGCCATTCAGAATTAGAAGGTAAAGGTCTTCTCCAAAGGGGGAGATGGTGTGCTTCGGTACCAAGGTCTTTTGTGCGTTTTGGACGTTAATAATTTGAGAAATCAGATGTTGCATGAGGCTCACGATTCCAGGTATTCAAACCATCCAGGTTCCACCAAGATGTACCGTGACTTATGGGAAGTCTATTGGTGGAATGGAATGAAGAAAGACATCGCGGAATTTGTGGCTAAGTGTCCAAACTGTCAGCAAGTGAAAGTCGAGCATCAGAGACTAGGAGGTGTGCTTCAGGATATCAGTATTCCTACTTTAAAGTGGCAAGAAATCAATATAGACTTCATAACTGGTTTTCCTCGCACTCGTCGGCAATATGACTCCATTTGGGTTGTTATAGACAGGATGACCAAAGCCGCTCATTTTCTACCGGTCAAAACCAAAGATTCAGTGGAGGATTATGCCAAAATATACATTCGGGAGTTGGTTTGATTGTATGGAGTAACCTTGTCCATCATATCAGACAGAGGTACCCAATTTACCTCTCAGTTTTGAAGGTCGTTTCAAAAGGGAATTGGCACTCAGGTTAAGCTCAGCATAGCATTTCACCCACAAACGGATGGACAAGCGGAACGGACAATTCAGCCTCTCAAGGACATGTTCAGAGCATGTGTAATTGACTTCAAATGTTGTTGGGATAAGCATTTTCCTTTTATTGAGTTTGCGTACAATAATAGCTACCATTCTAGTGTTCAGATGGCTCCGTTTGAGGCTCTCTATGGGCGGAGATGTAGATCGCCTGTTGGTTGGTTTGAGATTGATGAAGCTGCGATGATAGGACCAGATTTCGTCCAAGAGGCTATGGAGAAGATTTATCTCATACGGAACCGGTTGAAAACAGCTCAAAGTTGCCAAAAATCCTATGCCGATGTGAGAAGGAGAGAACTAGAGTTCGAAATTGATGATTGGGTGTTTTTGAAGGTGTCTCCCATGAAGGGAGTGATGAGGTTTGGAAATAAAGGAAAACTCAGCCCTCATTATGTTGGCCCCTACCAGATTGTGAAACAGGTTGGCAAGGTGGCATATGAATTGGAGTTGCCCTCAGAATTAGCTTTCGTGCATTCTGTTTTCCATGTATCACTCTTAAGGGAGTGTTTGGGTGATCCAGCTCTAGTTGTCCCGGTGGACAGTGTCGGTGTGAAAGACAACCTTAGTTATGAAGAGGTTCTGGTGGAAATACTGGATCATCAAGTTCGAAGGCTACGAAACAAGGAAGTAGCTTCAGTTAAAGTTTTATGGAGGAATTAGCAGGTTGAGGGAGCTACGTGAGAAGCCGCAGCGGACATGATTGCTAAATACCCACATTTATTCTCAACTGGTTCCATCTTGAGGTATTATTTTTTGCTCTAGTACTCTATTTAGTTTTCGTGTTCAGTTCATAAGCCCAAGTTTCTTTTATGTCAAAGTATGTATGTATGGCTCGTGAATTCAGTTCAGCAATGTAGTTCGGTTCAGAGGTAGTCATCCCGTCAATTTACAGCTTAGATGATAAGTGTTTGACTATGATGATTGCATTTCTCTGCTTATCTGTATGATTTTCAACATTCAAGGACGAATGTTTCCAAGGGGGAGATATTGTTATACCATGGAAGTCCAAAGATCAGACTGAGAATTGAAATAGAGAAAACTGAAAATCTGGCACCAGGTCATAGAACGAGTTGTTCTGTCACCCATGGGGTAGACCACGAGTCATGAGGAGACTCGTGGTGAGGTTCAAGGCTTGGGTTGAAGTTTTGGGATTTGAGGTCCCCATGGACCTGATCACGAGTTGTGGTCAGTCCCCACAACTCGTTGGGTCAGTCATGGGCAAGGGTTAAAGGAAAGTGAAGGAGACCTGGCAGTGTACCCTACGGAAGGTCCCCACAAGTCGTGGTCAGTCACCACAATTCGTGGGACGAGTCATGGTCAGCATGTTGGAAATATTTGAAATCTTAGGTAGTGAAGGTGATGAGTGGTGTCGTGACCCGAACGGAGGCCCGGATCGCAAAAGGGACAAGGAGCCCTGAAAGACTTCAAGTCAACCCATGGCATAAGCATACATCTAACTCGATTAATAAAACTGAAGAATCATCAAGATAACTATAGCGTAAGTCTAGATAACATAACATCAGAATTCACAATATGAAGTCGAATACATCCATATGTCTGAAAAGCTTCTAAACATGACGAGTTGATGGGACAAGACCCTAACTAACTTAACAAATTGAAACTGAAAATACATAAAGAAAGTCTGAATGAGTTTAGCCCTTGGGAGATGAGGATTCACCAACAAAGTACGATGCTATATCAGAAGACTAACTATGAGAGGGGCTGAACCTGAGAGTCGGGTCCTGTATCATGAAACGATACAGCATAGAATATGCGGTCAGTACGTGAAATGTACCGAGTATGCAGGGTAAGTAAAACCGCTTAAGTAAGTAAAATCATTTAAAGAGAGTGCATAATGTAAAACATAAATATTAAGAATCTGAGAGTAGGGCTTGCATGCATTCTTTCTGAAATCATGATCTCTTCATAACATAACATAACATCATATCTGAATCGATTGACTCAAAGCTGAAATCTGATGTTTATATGTAAAACTGAACATTGAGTCAAACCTGCTTTAGAACATGCATGGATATATAAAAATCTCATGAATAATGAACATGCATAACTTAAATCATGAGGAATAATAGGAGACTCGCCTTTTAACCGACATACCACGATAGAGCTTACGTGGTCCCAACTATCACACTCAAGTGGGTAGAGTTGTCCAAAGCCTTGCCAGGGTTAGGGAAGATACCATGATATCGATATCAAGCTCATGGCCCAATAGGGCAAGGGATAGCTCACAGGGGAGCTCCCGAAGTCATAAAGGTCTAAACCTACATTGGCGTGGAGTTCTGAGGCATAGGGTGATCGACCCTTAGCCTACTCGATGCTAGACACTACTCCCAAAAAAACATCCATATGCTCTACATCATTTTTCAACGAAGCTCAACATTGTCTATTGATGAAGCTCATAAATCAAATACATCTCAAAGCTAAAATCATGCATATGAGAAGCTTTAACTCAAAACATACCATAAGCTGAAAAAAATAATTGGGAGTCTTCGCTCCAAAACCATGTGGTAAGCTTAATTCGGAAAGTTATAATTCATACTTGACATGAGGGCATTGCCCAATACTTCATCATGCTTAAAAATACTCAATTCATATCGAAAAAATGATTATAAACATGGGTAGCTTTAAAACATGCTTTTCATCATAATATCTCATCATCATCATACATTTATGATAAATCTTATCCTACATGAACTTCTCATCAATGGGCTTTTTAATTCATAAAACTTGAAACATGATTTTTAAAGAAAATAATATAAAATCTGCCCATAAATCATAATTCACTCGTAGAAACATATTTAGATCATACCCATGTAGAGAATTAGGAAATTCATGCATTGGGTTAAAACCCCATAGATTAGACATAGGAAATTTATACTTTAGAGAGGGATTGGGCACGGGTGTGAAAGGATTCACCCATTCATAACCCTACATACCTGATGGTAGCTGATTCTTACACTTCTTTGAATGCCCAGTAGGAATTGAAGAGAAATTGAGGAACACTAAGTTTGATCACCCTCTTTCACCTTCTACCTTGCATGCATGAATGAATACGGCCTAAAATGAACTTAACCCCTTTAAAAGTCATCATTCATAACTCAAAATGATGTAGTTTAGGCCTTAGAAACTTAGGAATTACGAAATAGCCCTTACTAAATTCACAGTAAATAACTGTCAGATGGTCCCAATGAGGGACCTAATGACTCTTCCTCTCAGGCCATGACTCGTGGCATGATCTGTGAAGTACACTGCTAGTCAAGTCTTCTGGGCTCGTCAGAGATTACTCCATGATCCGTTACAGGTGACCACGACTCGTGGTCACCAATCGTCAAGTGCATTGCCTCATCCTTGATTAAATTTTACCCTGCTGCTCACGACCTTCCCCAAAAATCATGGTGACTGACCACGACTCGTGGGATCCTTTCGTTAAGTTCACTACCTCCTTTTTCCTCTTTACTCAAACACCACTCCCCACGACTGACCTAACGAGTCATGGGGCCTGACCAAGACTCATGGTCATGTCCATGGGGAGGCAACTTCCCAAATTTCAAACTCTTCACCAAGACCTCATCACAAGTCACATCATGACTCGTGGGCTACACCGACGGGTCACCTCATGACCCGTTCTGTGACCTGTTGCCGAATTTTAACTTTTCTCTATTTCAACCCCGGGGTCTGATCTTTGGGATTTTGGGTATAAAAATATCTCCCCCTTGGAAACATTCGTCCTTGAATGTTGAAAAACATACAGAAAAGCAGAGAAATGCAATTATCATATTCAAATATCGATCATTTAAGTTAAAAACTGACGGAATGACTATCTCCGATTCAAACTACATAGTTGAACTGAATTCACAAATCATACATACATCCATATACATAAAATAAACTTGAGCACAGGAACTGAACATGAAAACTAAATAGAGTTCTAGGTTAAAACTGATAACTCAAGCTGGGACTGAGCCGGTAGAGAATAAATGTGGGTATCTATCCATCATATCTACTTCGGCTTCCCACGTAGCTCCTTCGACATGCTGATTCCTCCATAAAACTTTAACTGAAGCTACTTGTTTCTTAGCCTTCGAACCTGACGATCCAGTATTTGTACCAGAACTTCCTCATAACTAAGGCTGTCTTTCACACCAATACTGTCCACCAGGACAACTAAAGCTGGATCACCCAAACACTTCTTTTGGAATGATACATGGAATACAGGATACATAGAAGACAATTCTGAGAGCAACTCCAATTTGTATTCCACCTTACCAACCCGTTTCACAATTCGGTAAGGACCAACATAACGAGGACTGAGTTTTCCTTTCTTTCCAAACCACATCACTCCCTTCATGGGAGATACCTTCAAACATACCCAATCATCCACTTCGAACTCGAGCTCTCTCCTTCTCACATCGGCATAGGACTTTTAGTGACTTTGAGCTATTTTCAACCTGTCACATACAAGCTGAACCTTCTCCATAGCCTCATGGACTGAATCTGGTCATATCATTGCAGCTTCACCAACCTCGGACCAACCAATGAGGCGATTTATTTCTTCACTTATAGAGAGCCTCGAACGGAGCCATCTGAATGCTGGAATGGTAGTTGTTATTGTAGGCAAACTCGATAAGAGGCAAGTGATCATCCCAACTACCTTTGAATCCAATTGCACGTGATCTCAACATGTCCTCGAGAGTCTGAATTGTCTGCTCCGCTTGACCATCCGTTTTCAGGTGAAATGTTATGCTGAGCTTAACCTATGTACCCAGCCCTTTTTGAAACGACCTCCAAAATTGAGAGGTAAATTGAGTTCCTCTATCTGAAATGATGGACAAGGGAACTCCATGCAATCTAACTAGCTCCTGGATATATAGTTTGGCATAGTCCTCCGCCGCATCCGTGGTTTTGACCGGTAGAAAGTGAGCAGCCTTGGTCAACCTGTCCGCCACAACCCAAATGGAGTCATATTGCCGATAAGTGCAAGGTAGACCTGTGATGAAGTCCATATTGATCTCTTCCCACTTCCAAGTAGGAATACTGATATCCTGAAGCACACCTCCCGGTCTCAGATGCTCGACTTTCACCTATTGACAATTTGGACACTTAGCCACAAATTTTGCGATGTCCTTCTTCATGCCATTCCACCAATAGATTTTCCGTAAGCCACGGTACATCTTGGTGGCACCTGGATGGATAGAATACCTGAATCCATGAGCCTCATGCAACATCTGGCTCCTCAAATCATCAACATCTGGAACACATAGGCGACCTTGGTACCGAAGCACACCATCTCCCCCTTTGGAGAAGACCTCTACCTTCTGATTTTGAATGGCTTCCTTCAATTTTACCAAAATCAAGTCCTCATCTTTCCTAGCCTTTACATCAATCACCAAGGATGATTCTGATTTGTTCTGAACAACAACACCGCCATTGATCAAGTCAACCAACCTAACTCCCAACCTTGCGAGTCGATGCACATCCCTCACTAGCTCCTTCTTCTCCTCATCAACATGGGACACACTCTCCATAGAAAGTCTACTAAGTGCGTCCGCTACTACATTAGCCTTTCCTGGATGGTAAAAGATACTCATATCATAGTCCTTGAGTAGCCCTAACTACCTCCTTTTCTGAAGATTGAGATCCTTCTAAGTAAACACAAATTGTAAGCTCTTATGGTCCGTAAACACATCCACGTGGACCCCATACAAATAATATCACCATATCTTCAAGGAGAATACCATCGCGCCAATTCAAGATTACGGGTCGGGTAATTCATCTCATGGACTTTAAACTGTCTAGAGGCATATGCTATCACTTTCCCACACTGCATCAATACACACCCAAGTCTGATCCTTGAAACATCACAATACACCACAAACCCATTAGTACCCTCTGGTAAAGTTAACACCGGTGCTAAAGTAAGTCGGGTCTTCAACTCTTGAAAACTATTCTCACAAGCCTCCGACCATTGGAATTTCACCTTCTTCTCAGTCAACCTGGTCAAAGGTGCTACAATAGATGAGAAACCTTCAAAAAACCTTCGATAGTAGCTAGCTAAACCAAAGAAGCTCCGAATATCCGAAGGATTCAGCGGTCTAGGCCAATTCTTTACCACTTCTATTTTCTGAGAATCCACCTTTATGCCCTCACTTGATACCACATCGCCCAAAAATGCCACGGAGTTCAACCATAACTCACACTTGCTGAATTGAGCATATAATTGGCAATCGTTGAGATTCTGAAGCTCTATTCTCAAATGAGTATCATGCTCCTCCTTGCTCCGAGAGTATACCAGGATGTCATCAATAAACACAATCACGAACATATCCATGTACGGCTCTAACACCCTGTTCATCAAGTCCATAAAATCTTCAGGAGCATTCATTAGTCCAAAAGACATAATTACAAACTCATAATGACCATACTGTGTCTTGAAGGTTGTCTTTGAGATGTCGCTCTCCCGAACTCTAAGCTGATGATACCCGGATTTGAGATCTATCTTCGAGAAACACTTGGCATCCTGAAGCTGGTCAAACAAATCATCAATCCTGGGTAGAGGATAGCTGTTTTTGATGGTGAATTTATTCAATTGCCGATGATCAATACACATGCGAAGAGAACCATCTTTTTTTTGGACAAAAAGAGAACTGGTGCACCCAATGGGGACTTGCTCGGTCTAATAAAACCCTTATCTAATAGGTCCTTCAACTACTCTTTCAATTCCTTTAGCTCGGCTGGAGCTATTCTATAGGGAGGAATAAATATAGGCTACATGTCAGGAAGAAGGTCAATACCAAAATTGATCTCCCACACCGGAGGATTCCCGATAGATCATCTGGAAAGACCTCTGGATACTCATATACTACTAGAACTAACTGGATAGTCAGGGCCTCGGACTCAACATCCTTAACCCTAACTAGATGGTACACAACCCTTAGAGATCATCTTTCTAGCCTTAAGGTAGGAAATGAAATTACCTACAGGCACAGCTGAACTACCCTTCCACTCTAAGACTGGCTCACTCAAAAATCTGAACTCTACTGCCCGGGTTCTACAATTAACTGAGGCATAACATGCAAATAGCCAATCCATACCGAGGATAACATCAAAATCAGTCATGGCTAACTCTATAAAATTGGCTGAGGTGACTTTCTAAAGGACTAAGACTGGGCAACCTCTATACACCCGTCTAGCTATAACTGAATCACCTACTAAAGTAGAAATTGAGAAGGGTTCTGACAAAACTTCAGGACTGACTCTGAAGCTACTGTCCATATAAGGTGTCAAAAAAGACAAGGTAGCCCCCGGATCTAACAAAGTATAAACATCAAATGGAAAACTCGTAACATGCCAGTGACCACATCCGGGGAGACCTCGTACTCCTGGCGGGATGCTAAGGCATAGAATCTATTCTAGCGCTGACCGCCACCTACACTGGTAGATGCCCCCTGATGTGCTGAGCGTGCGGGAGGGGCTGTTGTACTAGAAACTGGGCCTCGGCCTCCATCGTGATCCTATCTCACTGTTGGGCAATCTCTGAGCATGTGTTAGGGCTTCCCACACCCGAAACAAGCACCTGTACCTGCTAAGCACTGACCCGTGTGCCCCCGACCATATCTGCGGTAAGCTGGGATGCTAGAATCTACGAGTCTGCCGATCTGACCCCTGGAACCTGATGCTCGTCCTCTCTAATCATGCATAGGCCTGGATGGCACACTCAATGCTGAAGACCCTGGGGCTGAAGATCTCTGGTGAGTCTGCTGTCGGTGTCCACCACCTGACCTCGGTTGACAAAATCCATAATTATCAGTCCTGGCCGTCTTGGCCTCCCTCTCTCTCATGTGTGCTGCTTCCATCTATTTCCCATACAAAAACTATCCAAGGGAATTCCATGTCCTGGTGGAGCATAGCGGTCCTACAATCCTTGTCCAGATAGCCCACCACACCATGAACAAATTTGATCACCTGTGACCTCTGATCGGACACTAACTCCGGGGCATACTTCGATAGGTGGGTGAAATCAAGGGCATACTCTTGCACTGTCATCCTTCCTTGCTTCAGATTTATGAACTCAGTTGCCTTCAGCTCCCTCATCTCATGAGGGAAGAACTTACCTAAGAATGCAACATGGAACTCTTCCCAAGTGGCAGGGCTTGCTCTAGTGACCCTGCTATCTTTCCATTGGCGAATCCATATGTGCGCGACCTCTTTCAACTAGTACTAGGCCAGCTCCGCGCACTCCACTCCATTCACCCCCATGACTTGGGTGATCTTCACAATCTCATCTATGAACTCATGCGGGTCCTCATCTACTTTTGACCCGAGAAACTCTGGCGGATTCATTCTCAAAAAGTCTCGGACTCGTGCTGCCGCTGCACTGACATTTTGTAGAACATGCGCAACTACCTGCTAATTGATCTGAGCAGTCAAGGCCTGCACAAGCATCTGAATAGTTGCTCGAACTCAATATGGGAAACCGGCTCCGATGCCTGGTGCTCCTAAATTGGTGGGGCCTACTGGTGCCCGTTACCATTTCCATCCTCATGGCCATCTCTGTTTCCATTCCTCCTACCATTCATTCTTCGAGGAGCCACGATTACGCAATTGCGAATAGAAAGAATTATAAGGCTAGGGAGACTTTTCATTGCACAACATAGATCATGAAAGAAGAGAACATCTCTAAACATCTCGTAGCCTCTTCGTCATAAGTGTGGCGTGCTTCACACCCATGAGAAAGACTCTACTTAATGCGGCTTTCAGACACCGCAGGACACTTCAAACCTATTGCTCTGATACCAAGTTTGTCACGACTCGAATGAAGGCCCTGACCGCAACACGAGACAAGGAGCCTCGAAAGACTCCAAGTCAACCCATGGCATAAGCATACATCTAACTCGATTAATAAAACTGAAGAATCATCAATATAATTATAGCAGAAGTCTAGATTAACATAACATCAGAATACACAATCTAAAGCTGAATACATCCATATGTCTGAAAAGCCTCTAAACATGACGAGTTGATGGGACAAGACCCCAACTAACTCAACAAACTGAAACTGAAAATACATAAAGAAAGTTTGAATGAGTTTAGCCCTTGGGAGATGAGGGCACACCAACAAAGTACGATTCTATCTCAGAAGACTGACTATGAGCGGGGCTAAACCTGAAAGCCAGGTCCTGTATCATGAAATGATACAGCATAGAGTATGCGGTTAGTACGTGGAATGTACCGAGTATGTAGGGTAAGTAAAACCGCTTAAGTAAATAAAATCATTTAAAGATAATGCATAATGTAAAACATAAACATTAAGAATCTTAGAGTAGGTCTTGCATGCATTCTTTATGAAATCATGATCTCGTCATAACATAACATAACATCATATCTGAATCGATTAACTCAAAGATGAAATATGATGTTTATACGTAAAACTGAATATTGAGTCAAACCTGCTTTTGAACATGCATGGATATATATAAATCTCATGAATGATGAACATGCATAACTGAAATCATGAGGAACAATGGGAGACTCGTCTTTTAACTGACATACCATGATAGAGCTTACATGGTCCTAAGTATCACACTCAAGTGGGTAGAGCTGCCCAAAGCCTTGCCAGGGCTAGGGACGATATGATGATATCGATATCAAGCTCATGGACCAATCAAGGCAAGGGATAGTTCACATAGGATGACCCAATATAATCTGATCATACAGTTATGATGTTATGCTATGTTGAGATCATGATTTCAGTAAATAGCATGCAAGTCCTACTCTCAGATTCTTATCTTGATCATGTTTTTTATTATGCATGTTTTAAATGATTTTACTTATTTAAGAGGTTTTTCTTACCTTACATACTCGGTACATTCCATGTACTGACCACATACTTTATGTTGTATCATTTCATGATACAGGCTCCGATCATCAGACTCAACCCCCCCACTAGCCAGCTTTCAGAGTTCGCATCAGTCCCTATTGGTGAGTCCTCATCTGTCGAGGGCCCCTCTTTATTTTAGTTATGATTGAGTATTTTTAGTTTTCAGCTTTTAGAGAGTTAGTTGGGGTCTTGTCCCATCAACTCATCAGACTAAGAGACTTTTCAAACAAAAGAATGTAATCAGCTTCAGATTCGTGTGTATTTCTGATGTTATGCTTATTTCAGACTTCCACTAAGTTTATCATGTTGAGCTATCATTTCATGAATAAGTTAGATGTATGTTCATGCCATGGGTCAACTTGGAGTCCCTCGGGGTTCCATGTCCCGTGTCTCAATCCGATCCCTCGTCCACTCAATCCGATCCCTCGTCCAGGTCGTGACAAACTTGGTATCAGAGCAATAGGTTTGAAGTGTCCTAGGGTGTCTGAAAGCCACAATAAGTAGAGTCATTTTCATTAGTGTGAAGTGTGCCACACTTATGATGAAGAGGCTACGAGATGTTTAGGAAATGTTTCCTTCTTTCATGATCTATGTCGTGCGATGAAATGTCTCCCTATCTTTCTAAGTCGATCTACTCGTAATTGCGAAATCATGGCTCTCGGAGAGTTAGGGGTAGAAGGAATGGAAATAGAAATAGCCACTAGGATGGAAATGGATATGGGCACCAACATGCCCCACCAGTACTGGAGAACCATGCACCGGAGCTGGTTGCCCATACTGAATTTGGGGCAGCCATTCAAATGCTAGCACAGGCCTTGACCGCTCAGGTCAACCAGCAGGCAGTGGTGCATGTCCCGCAAAATAGAAATGCGACAGTATCTCAAGTTAGAGTTTTCTTGAGGATGAACCGACTAGAATTTCTTGGATCGAAAGTGGATGAAGATCCACATGTGTTTGTCGATGAGATTGTAAAGATCACCCAGGTCATGGGGGTGAATGGAGTTGAGTGTGCTGAGTTGCCCTCATATCAGCTAAAGGGGGTTGCACACATCTGGTGTCGATAGTGGAAAGACAGTAGGGCAGTCGGAGCAGGCCCTATCACTTGGGAGGAGTTTCAAGTTGCTTTTCTAGATCAGTTTTTCCCTCGAGAGATGAGGGATTTGAAGGCAGCAGAGTTTGTGAATCTTAAACAGGGGAAGATGACGGTGCAAGAGTATGCCCTTGAGTTCACTCGCTTATCAAAGTATGCCCCAGAGTTAGTGGTCGACCAGAGGGCACGAATGAGTAGATTTGTTCATGGAGTGGCAGACTACCTAGACAAGGATTGCAGGACCGCTTTGCTCCATCAGGATATGGATTTCCCTCAGATAGTCTTGTACACCCAGCAGATGGAGGCGGCGCATATGAGGGAGAGAGAGGCCAAGAAGCCCAGGACTAATAGTTATAGATTCTCTCAGCCAAGGTCAGGTGCTGGGCACCGACAACAGACCCACCAGAGATCTTCATCCCCACCATCTTCTTTGATGAGTGTGCTATCCAAACCTAGGCACGATTAGAGAGGGAGAGCATCAGGCTCGAGGGGTCAGATCAGTAGGCCCGCGGATTCTAGTATCCCAATTTGTGGCAAGTATGGTCGGGGGCACACGGGTCAGTGTTTGGTGGGTACAGGTGCTTGCTTCGGGTGTGGGAAGCCAGGTCATATGCTCATAGATTGCCCAACAGCGAGATTGGGCCATGATAGGGGTCGAGGCCCAGCTTCCAGTTTAGTAGCTCCACCTACACGCTCAGCACAGCAGGTGGCATCTACCAGCACAGGTGGCGATCAATGCCAAAACAGATTCTATTCCTTATCATCCCGCCAGGAGCAGGAGGTCTCCTTGGATATAGCTACTGGTATGTTACGAGTTTTCTATCTTGATGTATATTCTTTGTTAGATCTGGGAGCTACCTTGTCTTTTGTGACACCTTATGTGGCTAGTAGTTTCGGAGTCCATCCCGAAATCTTTTCAGAACCCTTCTTAGTCTCTACTCTAGTGGGTGATTCAATTGTAGGTAGACGGGTGTATAGAAGTTGTCCGGTCACAGTCCTTCAGAAAGACACCTCAGCAGATCTGGTAGAGTTATCCATGACCGATTTGGAAAAATGAATGCTCTTGCAACTTTTATGGACTTGATGAACAGGGTGTTCAACCCATACCTAGATATGTTTGTGATTGTGTTTATTGATGACACCTGATATACTCTGAGCGAGGAGGAGCATGTCACTCATCTGGGAGTTGTGCTATAGACTCTCAAGGATCGCCAACTATATTCTAAATTCATCAAATGCGAGTTTTGGTTGAACTTAGTGGTGTTTTTGGGCCACGTGGTATCAGGTGAGGGAAAATAGGTGGACTCTCAGAAATAGAAGCAGTAAAGAATTGTCCTAGGCTGGTGAATCCTTCGAATATCCGAAGCTTTTTGGGCTTATCTGGATACTATCGAAGGTTTGTTGAGGGTTTTTCATCTATTGCAGCACGCTTTACCAAATTGACCCAAAAGAAAGTGAAATTCCAATGGTCAGAAGCTTGTGAGAGAAGCTTTCAGGAGTTGAAGACTCGACTTATCTCAAAATCGGTGTTAACCCTATCGGAGGGTACTGATGGGTTTATGGTGTATGTTCGGTGGTTCATTGGGTATCTACACCGACACGCAAGTGCACGTGGTCGAACAAGTAGTAAGTGGCTTTAGTAAGCCAAGTATGGATCCCTCAGAGACTCGGATTAAGTGAAGTTTGCTTAAGTATACGATACTATATTTAACTTCTAAATATGCTGACAACAACGTAACCAAAAAGTGAATAATTTGTTTTATAAATTTTATACTAAACTACAAACAATTATCTACTTTGAATTTGGACTATGAATAAGAGCATGCTGAGGTTAAAGAACATGTAATGAAACTGATTATCATCATAAATTGGTTATTCTTTTCTTCCTGTTGCTAGCCAAGAACATTAGCCAAGAGATTAAAACTCTCGTATTTAATCTCACTTAAGAATCATAAACCATCCGTCTACATTTCTGTGATCAAATGCAATTCATGACCTAGCAATACAATTCTGGTTCCTAAATTGACTAATACGGCTTTCAAGTAAATTTCTATCAGGAAAGCACATCAAAACTCAATTTTCACAAATCAAGTAAAGAACAATATCCTATTAATTCACAACTTTCCAATTTCGTGCTCTCTCGAGTGAAATTGGACTTTTTAGATGTACATTAGTGTAGGCCACACACCAATGCAGTAGAAACAAGAATTAATAGAACAACATGGGAGAAAAAGACGAAAAACCAAATAATTCAATAATCAAAATTCATCACAAGTGTTCATAACCTCAGCAAGGAAGAGAATTAGCCACTCATTTGTGGATTAATCATCCTAAAACAAGTGTTAATCATACAAACAATTGAATTAGAGAAGAAAGAAAGAGAGAAAAAACCCTGAACTTTTCGTCCCTCAACTGCCTGTAACCCACGTCCTTGCTCCACCAAGTCTGAATTATGAAAAATACACTTAAGTGTTCTATTTATACTAGTGGGAATTTTTCCCGGAATAATGAGCAATGTGTCACGGAGTGCATCGCGGAGCACTGCCTCCGTGACACGCCGTGAACGTGGACCCTCACTGGAATTTGGGGGTCCGAGAATATAGCACCAACGTGGCACGGCGTGCAACGCGGAGGCTAGACACCGTGCCACGGAGCTGTCGCGAACCTTCACTGGAAATTGATGAATTTTCACCCTCCAGGCAGAATGCCTCCGCGATGGCAGCGTGACACGGCTCCATCGCGGAGCCCCTTTAATTTGTGCAGTCCAATGCCTTTTTCCGTGCTCGATTCCAAGTCCAACTCCGATATCATCCAACATGCATTTTAGCTCTTCGAAATCACATTTTACCTACAAAACAATGCTAATCATGTTGGTTAGTATAAATTCACATTTTATTACCAATTACATGAAAATGTATACACATTACTAGATAAACAAGGTGAAAATGATACTTTTGAGTATCACTTGGGCATATAAATCTGCCCAAGATCACTTACCCCACACTTAAATCCTTGTTCGTCCTCGAACAACAAACATACAAGTCATGCAATTTACATCCCAACCTTCACTACTATGGTGTGACAATTTGAGATACGGTCATACCGATCATTCAATATTGCAAATCATCAAGAAAACATGCATGGTCTTAACAATGCAATGACCTTCAATACATTAAGACTTCCTAGACTTTCAAGAATTGATTCTCGATATCGGCAAACTCATGCAAATCAGCTAATCAAGATATCCGACACGAACATCAGTCTTTCCTCACGCATGTGCCCTCACAACTCAAGAGAATCTTTCCCCTTTTTGCTCATGTGACACACAAACATTCAAGTAGGGGCATGTAAAAATAATTTCATTCTCTCTCCCAAACGAATTCACATGCATCATGTCATGACCCATAAGCTTGCCCTCAGTGTATTACTCCACTAATATAAAGAAATGCAATGTAAGATCACGGAGGACTTTAATGGGTTGTAATGGAAGCTATGGAACTAGTATATATTGGATTAGCCAATAATAGCCACTAGCATCCTTAAGCGCCTTTGCAACACATTCCCATCAACTCATGGACATCGTTTCTCTTTTTTCTTTTTTCATCATCATCCCATTCTTGATGATTTACTTTAGTATGGCCCATTTCATTAAACACATTTGACACAATAACAAAGGTTATTCATGCACCTTTATTATCGTTTATTTATAGCAAGTGCACCTTCAACCTTTTCTTTTCTTCCCTCACTCTGCTTTTCTTTTTCTTTTCACCATTCTCACTCTTTGACACTTTGGGAACATTATTTTCTTCTTAAGCGCTTAAGAGTTTTGTATAGACTTTACGGCTAATGAAAAGAAAGAATTAAGCTCAGTTTAAGCTTTTTGGGCAAAAGAAAGAAATAATAGGCTAAAGGCTCAAAGGGCTGACTAGGGTATACAATCACATAAAGGGGAAGTATGACAAGAAAAAATTAGCAACTCTCGATTAAAACAAAGAAATGCCTACATCCTTTCCAACAATACACCTCCTTCATTTCGTTTTGTACACACACCAGGCAAGTTCTAGACACTTCACAATAGCATGGAATAACAATACCTCACTTCACACTTTATGCACATGCTCAATTCAAGATGTATTCATAGATTCTTCAATCAGCTAATTACATGAATTCAAACATTAAGCCTCAATCATACCGAATCGAACTCTACAGCCTAGGTATCTCAACATATTTACAAGATTGCATGCTTTCATACGAATCACTTTTGCATTTTGAATATCAGGTACAACACAAAACCAACAATTCACAACCATATAGTAACTACAGGTTCCGGGATGCAATCCACCAAAGAAAAAAACTGAAAATAAATTAAAATAACTACTCCTATCGACTACATGTCACGCCCCACCTTGGGGGGTATGACTGGCACCTGGTGCCCTACTAAGACCTGACCTGCTGAACTGTTAAGCCTGGGCGCATCTGGCGCCTGGCTGGCTCTAGCTCAAATTTCTGGAAACAAAGGGCTATATAGCGGCTGTAAATACAGCCCCCGGCCCATTGGCCTATAGCCTTTTGTACCTGTACTACAGCTGACCAGAAACAAGGCAAATCAGGGGAACCTATGCGGGCCGACAAGGCCACCATGCTGTCTAGTTATCTGCAACTCAAGCATAACATACTGAAAAAGCTACGTGACCGGCAAGGTCACCACTACTGGTAAACTATGGCCCCACACAGCCATTACAAAAGAAAGAAGTAGTAAAGGCAACTATACAACTGCACGGCCTCTCACGACCGGCTCATCTGACCACAGGGAATATAAACAGACTGCAAGCATCTTAGAAGGATAATAGAAATGATCGGGACAGGGCCCCGACCTACCCGTACTGTACAACAAAAGGAACTGAACTACACCTCTAGAAATTCAGTCTCCGGATGACAGGAGCTGAATTTTCGACCGCTTATGGGGATTACGTGGTATCGCCTGCGCGTCTATGGGTACCTGCAGGCAAGTAATGCAGCGCCCCACTGGGCGTCAGTACCGCTGGTACTGAGTATGTAAAGCAAACTGAATACAGCTGAATACAAGTAATATAACTAAAAATTCTGAATAGTAGGAGCTAACTGAATCTGTAAGAACTGAAGGGATATCTGAAATCAATAACATAACTGTCAAAACTGAAATAAGAAGGAGTAGATAACTGTCTGATAGTGTAGATCGTACCTGTTCTTAATCATACTGAAGGGAGTAGGAATCATACCTGGAGACGTATCATTCTACTACTAATCTGCTCGTATCTACTGTAATATGGTATAACATACATAACATAACATGGCATACACAACCTTACCCGGCCCCCATAAGCCGGGAGGTACAATCAACACAGAATCTATACCCCTACCCCGGTCAACCCATCTCCTACACTGGCTGTAAGCATCCTGCCGGTCCCCTGGGTATGCACTTGGGCTCGCTGAGCCCCTGACTATAACTGTATCTGAGTCTGGAGGACTCCTGAATCTGCACCCGGGCGTATCCGCTCGACTGGGTTGTGTAAGGGCCGATCAAGGCACAAGTATGGGGAAAAACTGGCATCCCATCTTCGTCCCCTGGCGGGACGGCATGCCACTCCGTAGAGTGACGTATCCTCGTCCTCTAGCGGACGAGTCGATACAGCTATTAACCCTGGGCGATCATGGATGCTAGGTAATCCAACCCCAAACAATACAACGGTCTCAACTGGTAATACTGTCTGGGTATCTCACATTCTGAGGCTAATAGGGGTAAAGTATCATATATATTACATGCTGGGCTACTGATAGCAATCTGTACGTATTTAATACGTGCTGAGGCAGGTAAAGATGTATAAATATGAACATAGTCTCCTGCCGGGCTGTACTGAGCAAATGCTATAAGGTAATGTTTCTGCTGAAAATTCTGCTATTTACTAAGTCTCTATATACACTATATGCTGGACTAATGATAGAAATAAGTACATACTTAATACATGCTGAGGCTGGAAGTACTATATATGTATGTACGAATATAATCTTTCTGCTAGACTACGTTGTATACTAACTTTCTATAGTAACAGGATTTACTAATCCTGACATGCTTTCTGAACTTCATTTTAGTCATCTATTCTATTTCTGAAGTGCTTTACGGATACTGTACTACTTCACGGGGTTTCAGCTGAACACAACAATATCTTAACATGGCATACTACATCACATTCTGAATATACTGGGCACTCTCTAACGCTTGCGTTAGAATCTATATCATACTGATAGGTTTCATACACATTACAACCCAATGTTTCTCACATCGTACCAACATTCATAATAACGCAATACTCGACTTCCGAACATTTTACTGGTCCGTAATTTATTACGCTATACTTATATTACTTAACTTGCCGAAGGAAACTAACTTTACATACCTTATCTTTGAATATTCGTCCGTCGGACAAAGCTCGGCCGGTACTTCAACTATTTTCTCCCAACTGCATTCATAAATACGTCAATCAATACTAAATACAACAATACTATAAAGAGCGACGTTACTTTCAATTTAATTTATAGCCTAAACTTAGGCTTATCGAAAGACGGTCAAAAACTCGCTATTTTCCAGCGGCCCAGAAGGGAGAATTATTTACTTCTCAGCTAGGAACACATAGACATTAATTTAGAGCAATTCTACTTACTTTAGTTCGGCGGCTCGCCGATTCGTCGGCCGTTTTTCGCAAAACTAACTTCGTAGAAATGCTCTCTGCTGCTAAATACCTTGATATCTAGGATTAATTTGGGTTTGGGCAGCGTTTGGCAGCGTAATCGGACGAAAATATTTAATTTTCTTTGTCTTCTCTCTGTTTACAGCGTTTCTGGAATTTGGTAAGTGAGGGAAATGATTTTAACCCGAAGTGGGGGCTTTATATACTTGGGCCTAGACAAGGGCAACGTGTCACGGAGCCATCGCGGAGGCCTCACCTCCGTGACACGCTGCCATCGCGGAGGGGCTCTGCCTCGGCTCCTCCCGCGATGGTTCGACAGGTTTCTCGTCCGATCTTTTCCCGGGCCTTTCCCTAGCACGTATGGCTTTCAAATATGCTTAACCAACGTGCGAATAGGTCATCTAAGTGCCGGGAATTCTACGGGGTATAACACTACATTTCCCTTAAGACGGTCGTCATCCATCCATCATAGGGAACAGTCACTAACTATGACGTCGGTTCAACGGGACCATTCTCGGTAAAAGAACCGAAAACAAACGCCGAGAAACCCAAAATAAAAAATTTGAAAAATTTTTGCAAAACATCGATCATTTCGATAGAAAAATTATTTACAAAAATTTTAAATATGAACAAAATATTTTCACAAAATTTTAAAAATATCGATCATTTTGATAAGCAAAAAAAAATATTTACAAAAAATTTTTACAGACTCAGCTGGCAACATTCCACAACACACATCAATTTCACAAATATGTACAGATACAGAACAATTTAAAAATTCACAAACACAGGGAAACAAAACATGTAAATATACAGAGGAAAGCATACAAGCAAACCAGCCCAGCCCAACACCTAACTACTCCCACCCCACACTTAAACCGAACACTGTCCCCAGTGTTCATAAAAATCAAATAGCATAAAATCGGGTGGTGGAACTCCCTGATCAGTCAAAGTATTCCACTTCTTCATCAGGTGCTGCTGCCTCATCTCCCATGTCCGAGTCGCCTCCATCGTCGTCATCTGACTCCACATCGGAGTACTCTCGACGTGTCTCCTCGTCCGTGGGGACGTCATCGTCGGTGGGCTCTACAAAGGCTGGCCCCACTCGGCATAGAGCCCTGGCATTTTCGCCAAACGGGTAATCTAGCTCGAGTTGCCATAGCTCCTCCTCCGTGGCTGGTCTCCCACCGATCCTTAGCTGGAGAATTTGCATCCCATACATCCGCGCCATGTACTGGTCATCACGAGCATGTCGCTCGCCAAGTGTCCGCACTGGCCCATGGGTGGTGTCGGGAGCCTTAGTTTTGGTCACATCCAAGGCCCGCCGCTCCAACTGCGGGATATAATCCAAAGCCTCCTCCTCGACGTCGAGGCCTCTGAGAAAGGTGGTGAGTAGTCCACCGAAACCATACCTGTGGCCCTGGTGCAATCGGGCTCTCTTCATGGCGGATATGATGACCGCCCCGACATTAATCTCCAGACCTTTCATCAGGGCGTACACCAAGCAAACACGGTCCCGGGTCACATCAGTCATGTGTACCCCCGGGATTAGGCACGAGCAGACTATCTTCAGCCAGATTCGGGCTTCCCTGTTCATTTGAGAATAAGGCAGAGTCTGGTGGTAGCCCCTTTCTTTGTGTCTGCTCCATCTAGCTGTAGATCGAGCCCCACACAGTGTGCATCTGATGTCAGCATACGGTGGGGTAATGTTCAGCTGGCGGAGAACGTGGGCGTCTGTGTCCCGCGCTCCTATGATGGCATTTAGCTGTTGGGGTTCCAGAGTGACTATCTACCCTCTGATCTTGATGGTGTGGCTTCTGATTGTCGGGTTCCAATTAGCATAGAACTCTCGGACCAGGTGCAGGTTGCATTCCTTGGGCTCCTGAAATATGAAACCGAGCCCAGCTGCCTCAATCCGGTGAACCATTCTGGGGAACTCCTGTGCTAATGGCTCCCGTGCTATATGCTCCTTGGGGAAATATTTGTTCTCTTTGTGCTTGGCATACCACTTTTTCCCCTCATCAGTCACCCATCTCGTTCCGTATTGGCGGCGCTGGCTGCCTGGGACTGCTGGTGCAGCTGGGACTGCTGTGCCCAGTCTGAGTCGCTTTCTTCCGGTGCCTGAAGTTGATGCACCCTTCCCTTTATCTTGCCTGCTTGCCATTTTGCCTGTCAACACAAGTCAACAATCGCAATGTTAAGCTAAATAAATATTAACTTCGGCTAAGGTCGGGTTACGCTAAATTTACCCCACACTTAGTCCTTAGCTACAGTGATAACAATACGGCAAGAATAACTTTATTTTTACCAAAATACCAGCCATACAAATCATGCTTAGTGCGTTCAACAAGAAAATTCGACGGTATAACTTCTGCGTACTACTCAGACTTCGTACA
Organism: Datura wrightii; assembly: GCA_035772735.1. NCBI lineage: Eukaryota > Viridiplantae > Streptophyta > Magnoliopsida > Solanales > Solanaceae > Datura > Datura wrightii. Next base: position 72,634,347 of record JASDFA010000027.1, read on the forward strand.
GCTAATCCCAATCACTATCGTCGCTAGCATTTTAACCATCGCACTTAGCAAAGAAAAACAACGAAACAAAAACAACAACCAAAATTCTATACACATGAACCTATACAACCAACCCAATTTGAACAAATTTCAACATTTTCCCAAACCCGAGAATTCATCGTCTATTAACATTCAAACAATTTGTACAACGATTCAGTCCATTCAACACGTACACCCCGACATAGAATTCATGAATTTAACGCCTTACCAACTTCAAATTCAACAACAAAGCCCTAGAATTGATTTCTTCTATCAAATTCGAATAATTCATACAATCGACAAGTTCAAACGCTCATTACAATATTCCGAACATTTATCAATCAATAAATAACTCGAATTCATGCTAAATTTCGACTTAGGGCGATTTAGTTCACCTCCCATGCTTAATTTCGAATAAAATCGACAAAAACTTGAGAGAGAATCGGAAAACATACCTTGTAGTTGAATAAACAAAGAAAACTTGGTAATTTGTTGCCTTAAGCCGTGGCACGTTGATGGGAGAGGGGTTTTGGGACATTTGGTCGCAGAGGAAAATGAAAATGAGGGAAAAAAAGGGGAGAAATCGGGGTTAAAAAGATAGAAAACACGCGGGTCACCCAGCAACCCGGTGTGACCCGTCACAATTTACACGGCAACGTGTCACGGAGTGCATCACGGTGCACTACCTCCGTGACACGGAGCCATCGTGATAGCATTCTGGAAATTTTGAAATTTTCGGGTTATGCCTCAACGTGTCACGGAGGGTAACGCGGAGGTCCTCCTCCATGACACGGAGCTATCGCCCCAGCTCACTGTCTTCTACATTTTATTAATTTTTCATACCTCGCCTTTCCCTTCACGATTCCGTGCACATTTGCTTCCGTTTGACCTGAAAATCATCTCACTAAATAAAATTGGTTAGAATAATAGGTTTCACCTAACTAAAAATAAAAAAATACTAACTAAAACAAAAAATTTTGTAATAAATCAAGAAAAGAAAAAAAAAGAAAAATCTATTTACACTTTACAAAATGAAAGAAAAAAAATATTTTTCACGGGTTGCCTCCCGTGCAGCGCCTGGTTTACCGTCGCGGCTCGACGTCATTTACGCTCAATTGTCCGCTAGGGTGATGGACGATTTCTCACGATCACCATCCTCCCCCCAGTAGTGCTTACACCTATCCGGTGGTCTTCCCAATAACTCTCGGGAATGCTTCATCTGCTTAGCATTACCATGATCAATTACATTGATCACCGAGAGTTCTTCATGCACCATCGGGAGCTTGGGTGCTTTATACACATCGAACACTTCTACCTTGTCGTGTGCTCGCATTGTCAGTTGCCCCGCAGCTACATCAATTAATGCTTTCCCGGTTGCCAAGAAGGGTCGTCCCAAAATAAATGGGACTTCCGCGTCTGGTTCAAAATCCAGAACAATAAAATCTACCGGAAAAATTAGGGAGCCAACTTGCACTAGAACATCCTCAACAATGCCATCCGGCCTAGCTAAGGATCGGTCCGCCAATTGCAAGATTACGGTTGTAGGTCTAGGACTCCCTAGACCCAACTTTCTGAATACCGAAGATGGCATCAGATTTATGCTCGCTCCCAGGTCACACAATCCATGAGCTCGGATGCTCTGCCCAATAGTAAGCTGGATAGTAAAACTTCCAGGGTCTTTTAACTTCGTGGGCAGTCTGTTTTGGATCCGGGAAGTGCACTCCTCCGTCAAAGCCACCGTGGCATACTCAGTCAAATGACTTTTGTTGGCCACGATGTCCTTTATGTATTTGGCATATTTCGGCACTCCCTGCAAGACATCAACAAGAGGTAAGTTAACATGTACCTGTTTAAGCACCTCCATGAATTTCTTGAAACACGCCTCCTCCTTGTGTTTCTTGAATCGTTGAGGGAACGGGGGTGGAGGTCTTTCTGATTCAGCTTCTTTGGTCTTCCCCCTTTTTGAACTTTGCTCCCCCTCAACTTCTGCTGCTCTCGAATTTTGAGGTGGTCTTTCTGGTTCCACCTCCTTCAGCTGCAAACCACTCCTTGTGGTCACTGCATTTACCTGCTTCAGATTCGGATCTGTGTCGCTCGGCAGTCCTCCTCTGGGCCTTGTATTTTGGGCACTAGCAAATTGCCCAAATTGATACTCAAGAGCCTTGGTCGCTAACTGGTTATTTTTCACTTCGGCTGCCAATTTAACATAGTCAGCCTGCAATTGTGCTTGATTAGCGTTCATGGTCTTGAACATCTCCTCAATGCTGGGTGATGGTGGTGGAGGAGGGGCATTTTTATTTATGAATTGAGATTGGTATTTCTGATGCCTTCCTTGATTCCTTTGCATACCCTGACCCGCACTTTGGCCTTGATGGTTGTTGCTACCCCATGAAAAATTTGGATGGTTCCTCCAATTTGAATTGTAGCCACTACCATACTGCTGGTGATTTCTTTGTGCATTACCCACAAAGTTTACCGTATCAGGATTTGCTCCACAGCACTCAGCTGAGTGCTCACTGCTTCCACACACTTCACACCACAATTGCTGGACTGCATTAACTGGAGCTGACGGCTGGCTCAGAGTCATGTTGTTGAAGTGGTTGTTCAATTGATTTTGCAAGGCAGCTATCTGTGCAGCGATAGCTGTAAATCCATCCACTTCAAGCACTCCTGCTGCTTTCCTTGTTCCACCTCGTGATAAATCAGCATTCCATTCTGGAGTGCCCTGTGAAATCCTGTTTAGCAAGGTATACAGCTCCTCATAAGTCTTTTCCAGCGCTTGTCCTCCAGCTGCTGAATCTAGCAAAATTTTGGTATGGGGTTCCAAACCCTCAATAAATGTGTGCACCAACACGTCATTGGACTGATGATGATGAGGACAGTCCCGCAACATGGATTTAAATCTCTCCCAGGCTTGATATAAATTTTCTCCCTCCCTCTGTTTGAAACTTAGAATTTGACTTCTAAGTCTTGCTGTTTTGCCAGAGGGGAAAAATCTTATCAAGAACTTCCGTGTAAGATCATCCCACGTTGAAATAGAATTTGGTGGCTCAGCTTTCAACCACCTCTTGGCTTCTCCAAGTAATGAGAACGGAAATAATGTAAGCCGAACATAATCAGGTGACACTCCAGCGGGTATATAAGTGTCACTTATCTCCAAAAAGTTTTGGAGATGCTGTTGTGGATCTTCATGAGGGAGACTGGTAAATTGCCCGCTTGTGTGCAACAATTGCACCATATTTTACTTGAGTTCAAATCTCCCTCCAGGCTCTGGTTTGCGGATACTGGATGTAACATTGTTGGCATATGGGATTGCCACCTCGCGAACCGGCCTTGCTACTGCTTCTTTGGGCACTAACACTGCCCTTACTACCGGTGGATTTTGTTGCTCCATAATGGTCTGTCTGAGCAACTGCAGCTTCCTTTGTAGAGCTTCTCTCCGTTTACTGTGAAATATACGTTCAGGCTCTATATAAGATTCCACCAGCTCTTTGTCTCTTGCCAGTGTTCACAGCAATTAAGTCTGCAAAATACAGGCTAAGACCAAGTTGTCAACATGTAAGAAAAGAAAATACAAATACAGTAAATTGACACTTAACACAATTTCACCAATTGCCAAGTCCCCGGCAACGGCGCCAAAAACTTGTTCGGTGGTTCGTTGGGTATCTAAACTGACACGCAAGTGCACGTGGTCGAACAAGTAGTAAGTGGCTTTAGTAAGTCAAGTATCGATCCCTCAGATACTCGGATTAAGTGAAGTTTGCTTAAGTATACGATACTATATTTAACTTCTAAATATGCTGACAACAACGTAACCAAAAAGTGAATAATTTGTTTTATAAATTTTATACTAAACTACAAACAGTTATCTACTTTGAATTTGGACTATGAATAAGAGCATGCTGAGGTTAAAGAACATGTAATGAAACTGATTATCATCATAAATTGGTTATTCTTTTCTTCCTGTTGCTAGCCAAGAACATTAGCCAAGAGATTAAAACTCTCGTATTTTATCTCACTTAAGAATCATAAACCATCCGTCTACATTTCTGTGATCAAATGCAATTCATGACCTAGCAATACAATTCTGGTTCCTAAATTGACTAATACGGCTTTCAAGTATATTTCTATCAGGAAAGCACATCAAAACTCAATTTTCACAAATCAAGTAAAGAACAATATCCTATTAATTCACAACTTTCCAATTTCGTGCTCTCTCGAGTGAAATCGGACTTTTTAGATGTACATTAATGTAGGCCACATACCAATGCAGTAGAAACAAGAATTAATAGAACAACATGGGAGAAAAAGACGAAAAACCAAATAATTCAATAATCAAAATTCATCACAAGTGTTCATAACCTCAGCAAGGAAGAGAATTAGCCACTCATTTGTGGATTAATCATCCTAAAACAAGTGTTAATCATACAAACAATTGAATTAGAGAAGAAAGAAAGAGAGAAAAAACCCTGAACTTTTCGTCCCTCAACTGCCTGTAACCCACGTCCTTGCTCCACCAAGTCTGAATTATGAAAAATACACTTAAGTGTTCTATTTATACTAGTGGGAATTTTTCCCGGAATAATGAGCAACGTGTCACGGAGTGCATCACGGAGCACTGCCTCCGTGACACGCCGTGAACGTGGACCCTCACTGGAATTTGGGGGTCCAGGAATATAGCACCAACGTGGCACGGCATGCAACGCGGAGGCTAGCCACCGTGCCACGGAGCTGTCGTGAACCTTCACTGGAAATTGATGAATTTTCACCCTCCAGGCAGAATGCCTCCGCGATGGCAGCGTGACATGGCTCCATCGCGGAGCCCCTTTAATTTGTGCAGTCCAATGCCTTTTTCCGTGCTCGATTCCAAGTCCAACTCCGATATCATCCAACATGCATTTTAGCTCCTCGAAATCACATTTTACCTACAAAACAATGCTAATCATGTTGGTTAGTATAAATTCACATTTTATTACCAATTACATGAAAATGTATACACATTGCTAGATAAACAAGGAGAAAATGATACTTTTGAGTGTCACTTGGGCATATAAATCTGCCCAAGATCAGTGTATTGTAATGCTTCGAGGATTGGACTTGGGTGTGTATTGATGCAGCAAAGGTTTTAGCATATGCCTCCAGAACTGCTGAAAGTTCATGAAAAGAATTACCCAACCCATGATCTTGAATTGGCGGTAGTGGTATTCGCCTTGAAGATATGGAGGAATTATTTATGTGGGGTCCATGTAGATGTGTTTACGGACCATAAGAGTCTACAATATGTGTTTACCCAGAAGGATCTTAATCTACGACAAAGGAGGTGGTTGGAGCTACTTAAGGATTACAACATGAGTGTCCTTTACCATCCGGGCAAGGCTAATGTAGTAGCAGACGTGCTTAGTAGACTCTCTGTGGAGATTTTGTCCCATGTGGATGAGGGGAGAAAGGAGCTAGTGAAGGATGTGCATCGACTTGCAAGGTTGGGAGTTTGGTTGGTTGACTCGACCGATGATGGTGTGATAGTTCAGAACAGATTAAAATCATCCTTGGTTACTGATGTAAAAGCTAGATTGGACGAGGACCCTATTTTGGTAAAATTAGAGGAATTCGTTCAGAATCAGAAGGTAGAGCTCTTCTCCAAAGGGGGAGATGGTGTGCTTCGGTACTAAGGTCATTTGTGCATTCCGGATGTTGATAATTTGAGAAATCGAATGTTGTATGAGGCTCACGACTCCAGGTATTCAATCCATCCAGGTGCCACAAAGATGTACCGTGACTTAAGGCAAGTCTGTTGGTGGAATGCCAGGAAGAAAGACATCGCAGAATTTGTGGCTAAGTGTCCAAACTGTTAGCAAGTGAAGGTCGAGCATCAGAGACCGGGAGGTGTGCTTCAGGATATCAGTATTCCTACTTGAAAGTGGGAAGAAATCAATATGGACTTCATAACTAGTTTGCCTCGCACTCGTCGGCAATATGACTCCATTTGGGTTGTTGTAGACAGGTTAACCAAAGTCGCTCATTTTCTATCGGTCAAAACAACATATTCGGCGAAGGATTATGCCAAACTATACATTTGGGAGTTGGTTAGATTGCATGGAGTGCTCTTGTCCATCATATCAAATAGAGGTACCCAATTTACCTCTCATTTTTAAAGGTCGTTTCAAAAGGGACTTGGTACTCAGGTTAAGCTCAGCATAGCATTTCACCCGCAAACAGATGGGCAAGAAGAACGGACAATTCAGACTCTGGAGTACATGTTGAGAGCACGTGTAATTGACTTCAAAGGTAGTTGGAATGAGCATTTTCCTCTTATTGAGTTTGTGTGCAATAATAGCTACCATTCCAGAATTCATGTGGCTCCATTTGAGGCTCTCCATGGGCGGAGATGTAGATCGCCTATTGGTTGCTTTCAGATCGATGATGCTGCGATTTTAGGACCAAATTTGTTCCATGAGGTTATGGAGAAGGTTTAGCTCATACGAAACAGGTTAAAATAGCTCAGTCGCCAAAAATCCTATGCCGATGTGAGACGGAGAGAACTAGAGTTCAAAGTGGATGATTGGGTGTTTCTAAAGGTTTCTCCCATGAAGGGAGTGATGAGGTTTGGAAAGAAAGGAAAACTCAGCCCTCATTATGTTGGCCCCTACCGAATTGTGAAACGGGTTGGCAAGGTGGCATATGAATTGGAGTTGCCCTTAGAATTAGCTTTCATGCATCCTGTTTTCCATGTATTGCTCTTAAGGAAGTGTTTGGGTGATCCAGCTCTAGTTGTCCCAGTGGACAATGTCGGTGTGAAAGTCAACCTTAGTTATAAATAGGTTCCGGTGGAAATACTGGATCGTCAAGTTCGAAGCATAAGAAACAAGGAAGTAGCTTCAGTTAAAGTTTTATGGAGAAATCAGCAGGTTGAGGGAGCTACGTGGGTAGCCGAAGCGGACATGATGGATAAATACCTACATTTGGCTCAGTTCCATCTTGAGGTATTAGTGTTTGCTCTAGTACTCTATTTAGTTTTCATGTTCAGTGCATGTGCCCAGGTTTCTTTTATGTCAAAGTATGTATGTATGGTTTGTGAATTCAGTTCAACCATGAGTTCGGTTTGGAGGTATTCATCCCGTCAGTTTTCAACTTAGATGACCAATGTTTGACTATAATGATTACATTTCTCTACTTTTCTATATGAATTTCAATATTTAAGGATGAATGTTTTCAAGGGTGAGATATTTTTATACCCCGAAAGCCCAAAGATCAGCCCCGGGAGTTGAAATGGAGCAAACTGAAAATCTAGCACCAGGTCACAGAACAAGTTGTTCTGTGACCCGTGGGATAGACCACGAGTCGTGAGGAGACTCATGGTGAGGTTCAAGGCTTGGGTTGAAGTTTTGGGATTTGAGGTCCCCACAACTCGTCTAGGCAATCGTGGGAAAGGGTTAAAGGAAAGTGAAGGAGACCTGGCAGTGTACCCTATGGAAGGTCCCAATGGGTTGTGGTTAGTCACCACGATTCGTGGGATGAGTCGTGGTCAGCATATTGGAAATATTTGAAATCTTAGGCAGTGAAGGTGAGGAGTGGTGACCACGAGTCGTGGTCACCAGTAACGACTCGTGAGGTCCCCCGTGAAGAGCCCCAGATGAACTCTTAGATAGTGCACTTGATGAATGATGCCACGACTCGTCCAATCCCTCATTGGGACTGGCAGTCAGATATTTCCTGCAAATTTAGTAAGGGCTTTTTCATAATTTCTATAATCCTAGGGCCTAAACTACATCGTTTTAAGCTATGAATGATGAGTTTTAAGAGGGGTAAGTTCATTTTTGGCCATTCTTACTCATGCATGCAAAGTTAGAGAGTTAGAGAGGTGATCAAGCTCATTCTCCTTCAAGTTTTCTCAATTCTTCATTGGGCAATCAAGGAGTGATAAAATCAGGTTTTCCCCAGGTATGTAGGGTTATGAGTGGGTGCATCGATTCACACCCATGCCCAATCAATCTCTAACTCATGAAAATTCATATGTTGATTCTATGGGGTTTTAGCCCAATGCATGAAAATCCTAATTTCCTACATGGGTATGATTTAAAGATGATTCTAGCATTGAATTATGATACATGGGCAAGTTTTAAGTTGTTTTCAATTAAAACCATGTTTCAAGCTTTATAAATTAAAATGCCCAATTATTAGAAGTTCATGAAAGTTGGGATTTATGATTAATGTTCTAGTATGATGAGATATTTATGATGAAAAGCATGTTGTCAAGTTACCCATATTTATGATCATGTTTTCAAGTGAATTATATATTTTCAAGCATGTTAAAGTATCGGGAAATGCCCATATGTTCAAGTATGATTATGATTTTATGAATTTAACTTACCACATGGTTTTTGAGCGAATACTCCCATTTATGTTCAGCTTGTGGTATCGTTTGAGCTAAGGCTCCTCATGTATGATTAAGATTTATGTATTCATGATTATTCAGCTTCGTCAATAGAAGATGGTCAGCTTCGTTGGAAAATGATGGAGAGCATATGCGTGTTTTTAGGAGTAGTGCGAGTAGGCTATGGGTCAGTCAACCCTATGCCTCAGAACTACGCGTCAACTAGGTATGATCAGATTATATGGGGACCTCCTATATGAGCTATCCCCTGCCCCGATTGGGCCACGAGCTTGATATCGATATCATGGTTTCGTTCTTAGACCTGACAAGGTTTTGGACGGCTCTACCCACTTGATTGTGATAGTTGGGACCACGTAAGCTTTATCGTGGTATGTCGGTTATATGACGAATCTCCCATTATTCCTCATGATTTCAGTTATGCATGTTTATTACTCCTGATATATATATATATATATGTGTGTGTGTGTGTTCTAAAATGGGTTTGACCCAATGTTCAGTTTTACTTATGATTATCAGATTTAAGCTTTGGGTCATTCGATTTAGTTATGATGTTATGTTATGTTGAGATCATGATTTCAGAAAATAGCATGCAAGTCCTACTCTTAGATTCTTATCTTGATCATTTTTTATAGTATGCATGTTTTAAATGATTTTTCTTATTTAAGTGATTTTTCTTACCTTACTCGGTACATTTCATGTACTGACCACATACTCTATGTTGTATCGTTTCATGATATAGGCTCCGATCATCAGACTCAAACCCGCCACTAGCCAACTTTCAGAGTTCGCATCAGTCCCTACTGGTGAGTCCTCATCTGTCGAGGGCCCCTCTTTATTTCAGTTATGATTGAGTATTTTTAGTTTTCAGCTTTTAGAGAGTTAGTTGGGGTCTTGTCCCATCAACTCATCATAGTTAGAGGCTTTTCAGACAAAAGAATGTATTCAGCTTCAGATTTGTGTGTATTTCAGATGTTATGCTTATTTCAGACTTCCGCTAAGTTTGCATGTTGAGCTATTGTTTTATAATTTAGTTGGATGTATGTTCATGCCATGGGTCGACTTGGAGTCCCTCGGGGTTCCTTGTCCCGTGTATCGATTCGGGCCCTCATTCAGGTCGTGATAGTTTGAGGAGTAGAAACTCCATAAACTGGGTTTGAATGATCATGGTGGAATTAGAGTGTAATAAATTAACTCGCGGGTAATAATTAGGACCATGAGGACAGGTAATAGGGAGGGGTTGAATTACCAAAACCCTTATTTTTCCGAAATAGACTATTGAATCATCCTTTAATCTCTTGTTTCTAGATTTTAAACATTCCAAAGCATTGAGGAAAAGCAAGGCTCCCGGGAGTGATTGTTATTCAAATCCTTCAATAGAGGTAGGTTATGGTTTAGAAGGTGTTAGACTTTATATAATGGCATATATATATGTGTGTGGAATGATAATGTGTGTATTGGTCTCTAGACATTAAGTGTATGATAATCTCCTTGTTGAATCCCATGGTTGAATGATTCTAATATGGTGCCATTACTTATGTAATGTGGAATTACATGTCGATAGGTTGTTCATGTTCTTTTGTTTTGTCTGAAAGTGATTTATGAATTATTTGAATGCTTAAGTTGGGGGAGGTAAGATAGGCCTCCCAAGGGTCAAATAAATTGACGGAATGGTAAAACACCGAGATGTGTAAATAAAAATGGATAATATGTTTAGTCCTGAGATGAGTGGCTCATGCTCGAGAGGAGAATCCGAGCGAGTGATTTTGGATGTGCGGTTTGTATCCGAGGGGAGCATCTGAATGAGCAGATGAGTAGGAAGGATACTACACCGATACAGTACATGAATTTCTAGAGTCCCCTGTAGGTCATGACTAGAAGGGCAAAAATAAGACCCTCAGGCATGTGCGTACATCGATGATTAGTGTTGGAGTGTTCATGGTGATGTGATGGAGACGTGTGTCCAACATATCACAATTAGTTACTTTATTTGATTGAGTGTAAAGAAATAAGACTGATTCAAAAATATGAGCACTTGAATGAATTGAATTCCTTGCTATGTAGTCTATGTATTAGAAATATTAATGTGTTTATGATGATTTGACGGTAATCGTAAAGTTAAGTAAGAACTCGTGATGAGTTGTGAAATCTATTGTGAGTGGTTCATTGTATATTCCATGTGGTTACGGTATATTGACTATTGTATTAATAGCTATGAGTAGCTTGGATAGTGGTAATGAGTAGAATGTTGAAAAAGAGTTAAAGGGAACTGTAGATGTGCAGCTAAGTCAAGCTACTGCCAAGGCAGTACCACTGCAGCGGAACCTATTCCACCGCAATGAGACCATGACAGTAGTCAAGTGACTGATGCAGCGAGGCCCATTCCAGTGAGCATGCCGGTTAACACCCTACACAGATTGAATTTCTGAATGAGTATTATCTATTGAACTTGTGTTCTGGGATAATTGCATAATGTTGTTTCGCTTATATGTGTTATTATTTAATATCGGTCGATGATGCCTACCCCAGTACTGTATTTTGTATTGATGCTACTCCTACACTTCTTTTCTGAATGTAGACCTCGATTCCGAAAGTTCATCTAAACCCTACCTCTAGAGCAGAAGTAACCTAGTTGAAGGTGAGTGGACTCGGATGTGCTGCTTTGAATCCACCACTGAAGATGTCTTTCTTTTTCAGACATTGTTTTGTTTTGAATTTTCTTAAAGTATTCTTCTCTACATTTGGCTAGGTAGAAGTCTTTTCTCACACAATGACTTTTAGGTTTTGGGGATGTTTAAGATAGTTGGTTGTTATTTGGTTCCTTCCATTTAATTAATGCTTCCGCTATTTATTTTTATAATGTGACTTACTCGTATTTATTGTTGGATTTGGGTAATTAGTTGGGATTCGTTGGTTCGCCCACTAGAGGGGATAGTGTGGGTGCCAATCACGGCTATTTGGGTCGTGACATAGTTGGTATTAGAGACCTTGGTTCGTTGATCTCATTGTATGAGGACGACTCTAGTAGAGTCTCATGGATCGGTATGGAGATATTCGTTACTTATCTTCGAGAGGCTACAGGACTTTAGAAAAACTCCCTTCTTCTTTTCTTTTCGTGCTATTACTTGATTCCAATTGGTATCTGGTGATCCGAATTTCTATCTGAGAATTCTTCTTTCTTTCTCTCACAGATGGTGAGAACCTGTGCAGGCGAAAATTGAGAGGAAGCACCCGAGCCAGCAATAGCAGCCATAGTCCAAGGAAGAGGATGGGGAAGAGGTCACGGGCGGAGGCCTGCTGCTACTAGAGGAGGAGCCCGCACTCCTATTCCGATTCGAGAGAGGTCAGCATCTCCGGTGCCTCCAGCAGTTCAGGAAAGAGTGGTAGTAGAGGTAGAGGTTTCGACATAGGGATAGGCTGCAGCTTCTCCAACATTCTTCGAGACCTAGCTCAGGTCCTGAATCTTCTAGGCGGCCTTGTGGGTAATAGGGCAACACCAGTGACTCCTGCAGGGCAGCAGTGGGGGATACAATATGCAGCTATTTTGGCACCCCACATGGATGACATTTCGAAGGCTGTGATGTTCCCAAGACCAGTAGCTGGATCAGTAATGACTAGAGAGGAGCATGACTTGTTCTGGAGGTTCATGAATATAAAGTCTCCCACCTTCTACGATACTGAGGCTGAGGACGCGTATGAGTTTATCATCGATTTCCTCGAGAGGCTCCATAAGATGGGGTCAGTGGAGAAGTATGGGGTGTAATTTGTCACCTTTCAACTGATGGGGATGCTAAACTCTGGTGGAGAGCATTCATAGAGTGCAAACCAACGGTATCACCACCATTTACCTGGGCTCAATTTTATTCCACCTTCTTGGAGAAGTATGTGCCTTGCAAGCTGCAAGACAGGAAACGAGATGAGTTCACCACTATATAGCAAGGAACTTCTTTAGGTGCAACCTATGAGGCTTGTTTTCACTCACTGTCTAGGTATGCTCTGCCTTTATTTCCCACAGAGGAGGAGAGGATCAGGCAGTTTGTTAAAGGCCTAATTGTGGGGTCTCTAGCTGTCTGCCCTTTAGATGGTCTCCGTAGGTAAGACCTTCCATTAGGTAGTAGAGTTTGTGAAAAATGTGCAGGGGGTGAAACATGATAGTTATGCGAGGAATGTTGAGAAGAAGGCTCGAAGGTGGGTAGTTTTAATGGTTCCTTTGCTAGGAATCTGATTTCTCAGGGCTACTCGGGACTCCCTATTTAGTCAGCTATGCAGGTATTAGCCGGGGGTCCTGATGAGTTGGTAAATTACCAACTCATTAAGCTTTTAAACATGAGATTTTGCAAGCTTTTAAACATGAGATTTTGCTTGATTTTCTATTCATTTAGGAGGATTTTATGCTCTTTCTCTTTTGTTTTTGCAAGCATTCAATTTAAAGAGAGAAAGAAAGAAACTTAACAAAAGTATGAATCCTAAAGAAGACGACCTGCAGTCCACCGGATGACACTAGCGAAACGCCGACCAAACGCATGAGCACAATATATGGAAATGGAAGGCACATTGGCAGAACGCGGGTCAGCACCTGTGCACTATCAGTGCCAATGTAGGACTACTATAGGAGTCACTCGCCTCAGTTGTGATAAAGCGGCACCCCGTAGTTGGGCACCGATGAAACGCCGGTGTCTCACAAACGAGGCTGTCATCGTAGGGGCAAAATCACCCTGAACGGGATTTGAGGAGTAATTTAAACCTACTTTTGTACATTCCTTGAAAAGTACCAAATATTCTATTCCTTCTCATTAGAATATTGAATTGTATTGTATTGAATAGCTTTCAATTTTCTAGAGAGAGAAAGAATAGAGTTAACTTTTGTTCATCTTCTTCTTGTTCTTCCTCAAGGTAAAAACCTCCATTGAAGATAGATTCGAGCTTGGCTTCACTCTTAATAATGAATTCAATAAATTTATTTATCAATATGATTATTTAGTATTCATCTATGAGTGTCTAAATATATTACTAGAGGTGTGTGCATGATTAGGGCTAAATTGGATTCAGTATTGCTAGATTGATCTTATAATTACTCATGTAGTATAAATATATTGTTTTCTTCAAATTATAATTGAATTATCCATAGTTGCAGATATGGGTTATGTTTACTTATTTTATTTTTGCTTGAAAAAGGGGATAGAATATGGGTGAGAAAACATGGTGGGTAATTGGGTCTTAATTATGTGGTGTTGAGCTAGATATAGCCAAAACCCATTTTCTTACACACATTAAAGAGTTGAGGCTAGAAATAGTTCAATTCTTGCCCAAGCCACAGTGGATCAATTAATTAAGACCTTGGGATTTGAGAAAACCCGAGGGAAAAGGCACCCAAATGGTCGAAAAACATCGGGCGCCAACTTGTCCATGGGTATTTATGCTTATGAGTAATAATTTGATTTCCTAGTTGATTCCAATCCAATCGATGCCCCATCAATAGCACACACCTGGCCCTTGCTCATATTTGATCATTCAATTTGGTTGCCTTTCTTTAGATTGGCAGTTGATTTTAATTCAAATTGTGATATTACTTTCCCCCAACATTTATTTTTCCATTTTTAATGCCATGATTCAACTTAGTTCAATTTAATAGACAACTTTTGTGCCATCCAATTGCAATTCCCTGTGGATTTGACCCCGACTCTTAGTTGGGTATTTATATTAAGACGATTGTTTACACTTCCTCCTTGTGAGGAGTGGATTTGAACGTCATCAATTTTGGTGTCATTCCAGGGGAAGCTTAAATCTAAGTGGTCGGATCCTTTTAAGGTGTCCCAAGTTTTTGAGAATAGAGTTTTTGAGCTTGAAAAAGATGATGGGCTAAGATTTAAAGTGAATGGCCAATGAGTAAAAAAGTACTTGGGAGTGTCAGCAGAAATCAACATGGTGGAAGTTGCATACCTGGACGAGCCGTAGCAGAAAAAGCACCTTTGTCATGCCATGACGTTAAATAAGGCTCATCTTGGGAGGCAATTCAAGTGTTTTTGTGTGTGATGATGCTTTGACGTTTTTGTTACTTTTATTTTATAGGTTGATAGGATGAGGAACCAAGTGAAAGAAAATACAGAGCAAGCCCTGCGTGAGACCTGTGAATTGCAAGTGCTAAAGCGTGAGCCGCCGCCCAAGTGCAAGAGGGGTCTAGAATGTGAGAGGAAAAAGGACAGAACTGCTGAAACACTGGTGACAATCCGCGAACCTCCGATTCAGCATTGGCTTCAACCAGTGAGCCTAGGAGTTAAAGAGTGAACTGTTATTATCGTCGAAATGCAGGTGGTAACCTGCAAACTACCGGTCATTCGTAGCCCATAAAGCAGTGAACTAGGCACAAGTGGAGGTCACCTACGTTTGAAGCGGCGAAACGCCAGCACTCACCGGCGGCCACAAGTTCAACACAGGTGGAGGTAAGTATTCCATTCAAAATATTGACCGACCCGTTGATTGACCCGACCCGTGTCTCTTTAAAAAGAACAAAATTAGTCAAACCTTTCTTAAAATCCCCAGAAACCCTTCATTTTCACTTTTCTACTTTCCTAATAACCCATTTCCCCACTAATTTTACCTTTCCAATTTCCCACCATTAAATCCATCATTAGACCCACCTTCTCACCTACCCAACCACTTTCACTCTATTCACCCTATAAAACCCACCTTCTTATTCTCTTCATTTCACCTTCCCTCACACACCTTTCACTAAGCAATAGCATTTCCCATTTTTGGAAACACCATTTTTGGTTAAGACACCAAGCTTGAATCTAGTTGCTTTTCTGTTCTCATTGCTCAATCGGTATGTGTGTTCATGCTCTTATATTGCTTGTTATTTGAGAATGTGAGTTAAACATTAAGAATACTAGATTCATAATTTTCTGTACCCATACCTCCCATTTCCCATATTGTGCTTTTCCATTGTGGAGCGATTCTCATAATATGGTCCGTTAGGGGTAGTGATAATTGCATAATGTTGGTATGACGTGATCATTTTTTGTAGGAGTGCTATATGAAGTGTGTATTTGATATATTAGTTGGGGGTGAAGTCTGAGTAACCCGTTGTGGTTAAACTGCACGATTTGCCCGATGATAGATCGGGTGACATCATTCTTAAGGGGAAATTATTATTTTTATTTTTGTTGTTCTGTTTGAAGTGGGTTGATCATTTGGAGGTGAGTTGAGTAAAGCATGAAATTGAGGTGTTCTTGCTTGACTGGGTTGGGGTGTTATTGATGCTAAAACTGCAGTACACCAATGAGTCGCCAGTCATCACCAGCAAAATGCAGGATGAGGTGCAAGTCCGGGTTCAAGGCTTCAGGCCACTGCCCATTCCCTGCGTTTCACCTGCGTTTCATGGGTTGAGACTGGCAAAACGTCAGTGTAGCACCGGTAGAGAGCCATTTTGCCCAGTTGTCTACCCGGGCTAGTGGCTCAGCTGTGACTCACTTTGGGCTCAATAAGATGAAGAATTACTATGTCTAATGTAAGGAGAAATGGTCTATCACTGCAGAAGCTCAATTTGAAGTACACTCCTTCAAGGATGACTTTCCAGATATTTATGATTAATTTCAAATTTGTGATTGGGAGCCTTTCACAATGCCCTTGGATCCTTACTTTCTCGAATTTGTTTGGGACTTTTATACTTCATATAGGGCAAAATAGTACATCTTGAAGCACAAAGGTCGAGTTGATAAGATGCCATGTTTATCGTCTGTGCTGGTACGGGCCCAAGAAGTTCACATCACCCCAGATAAAATCAACTCTATTTAGTGGGCTGACCTAGTGCGTTCAAGTCGAGACTTCAAAAAGAAAATGGAAAACAAAGATGATCAATTTGAGTAGGTGGACAAAATTATTATTGTGGGTCAACTGCATTGGGCTGTTATGAAGGGCATTATTCAGCGGTATCATCTCAAATTCGAAGCATGAATGTGGCTTGATCTGGTATGTTCACGCATTATTCCATCCAAAAACACAACACATATTCCAATTAAGACTGCAGTCTTGGTAGCTTGCATCATGGATAGTGTACACATAAATGTGGAAGAGATAATCGTTGAGCAATTCAAAAGGAAGGCCAGGAAAAAAGCAACCTCTATGCCCTATCCTGTTCTTATCAGTCTACTTTGCCTTCAGGTCAATTGTCCTTTATTTAGACTACTGGACAAAATAGTACGAGCTGAGGGAAGTATGCCCCAAGTTCAAAGCATCCCTAGTTCACTATGGAACCAACAACTCCCTCACCTTCAAGGTCTCATGAAAATGCAACGGTTTCATCACCAACCAACATGGCTCCCTCACTACCAGCAAAGGGAATTCTGAAGATGGCACATAGGGCCAGGCCCATGATGTTCAATTGTTGAAATTGGTAAAGGCTATTCCCTCTATGATTCAACAAGCCATCAAAAGAGCAATGAGACTGCTAATTGACAAATTGGGGGCCTACGTGCGAGAGCTGATATTTTTGAAAATGAAGTGGTAGCCATTAAGAAAGAATTTGATAGCTGCAAGGAGATACTACCACCAAAAGGTATTGATTTGAATATGTAGGACTGCGAGGAGGCTCAACCAGGAGGTAGCAAGAGTCCGCCAAATGATTAGTGTGTGGGCAATGATAGACCATCTGAAGTGATATTGGGTGATGAAATAAACCACAACAGACCACCCTTCCCTAGGATGTGCACTGTCTATGAAGTGGATCTATCTTAGCCGCCCGGTGGGGTGGATGGGACTTCATATCATGTGAATAGAACTCTTCCGAACCATTGGGAAGTATCCTCATCGGGCAAGACACTCACACTTCCACCTGACCTGTTGATACCCTCCGCATCCGAGACTGCTGCATGGCATTTTGACGAGGTCACCTATTCATGGATCCCTCGTTCCCCTTGCTAGATCCTTCTGGGAGTCTTCTTGCCCTTGATTGTTCTTAACTTGTACATTGAGGACTACATAATCTGTTAGTTCGGGGTGGGGTGTTTTCTCTCTTGATTGACTTGTGCCTACCTTGTCGGGTTTTGAAAAATAAAAATCTGATTATCTTGTGTCTACCTCATCAGGTTTTGAAAAATGAAAATCTTTTGTTGATTGTTAGTACCAATGATGGGTTATTTTAAATTTCACAATATTGTTGACCCATGTTTTGATTATCGCCTTTGTTCATAGTAGTTAGTTAATAAACTCCAAGAATTTTTTTATGCCACGGTTCTTTCCCAAGGAGCAATTTTCTTGTCCTTTCTTTATTTTATTGTCAAACCGGGTGGCATTTTCCAATGATGGATGAAGAGGGGACTTTCTTAAGGAAAAATTCCGAGTTTTGAGTCCTTTCTAAATCGGTTATTGCAATGGCTTCTGAGAGGTACCACCAAAAATTGTTGAAATAGCATTGAAAAGAAAAAAAATGAATTTTGAGGAAAAGGGACATTGGAATTTAAAAAGTTGATTACTCTTTGGTCATAAGTTGCACATTCCTTGTTTGGCTTTTGACTTGCATTTTATCATATTTTAAGTCATACTCTTGTTGTGGTTATGAAAATTGTGTGAACCCTTTGGAGGGTGATGCTTTATGAGGAGAGGTTTTAGCTGAATTTTCATGCATAAATGGTTGTCTAGAACTTGTCCCAAGTGTGACTCAAGGTGTAATCCTAGATGTAGCTGAACGTAGAACATAATTTTAGGCTTTCTTTTGTTATCTACTTCACCTACATGGCCTCCATAAACATTAATCATTGCTAGCCAATATTGAGCCGTTAAACCTTTTCCTTGAGAATCACATTACAAGTCTATTACCCTTTTGTAATCTCTCTTTTGGAATCCATCCTCCATAGAGCTAGTTGTGATAAGAAATGCAAAAATGATGCTCGAGTCCCAAAAGTGTGGGAATATAAAAGGAAACGATGAGGCAAAAGCCTAAGTTTCAGGATTGCAAAAAGGAAAATGGGAAAAATGATGTGAGCTCCAATGTGAGGTAGCACCACATTATGAGGAAATGAATGAATTGGTTGGGTGAAAAGAACAGAATTTTGGAAAGGTGTTGCCTCTTGCTTAAATGAGATTAAAAGTAGTAACTAAGGAGATATAAGGATGGATGGCTCTTGTTCCAAAAATAAAAATGTTGATCAAGGAGAGACAAGGTGGGGTTGATCTCAAGAGAAAATGGAGTATACAATATTGTTCACAAATAGGGCATTAGGGAGGTTCTAGTCACAAGAACTAAAATGTCATCCTACCTTTACCCCTAGCCTTCATTATGACCTCCAAGTTCTAATTGATTTTAAGTGTAGCAACTCTACATTAACAGCGAGTTACATGAAGGGCAAGCTTATGGGTTAAGTTGTATGCATGAGAATTTCATTGTGAGAGTTAGCGTATTTGTTTCATTCTATAATCTCTTTAAGTTTGAATTGCTTGAAAATTAAATGGGATTCTCTCTTGGTGTAAGTGGCATCACCTCCTTGGGAAACATGCTTGCACGTACCAAAAGAGGTGATTGAGACAAGAATGTGGTGAGCTTTGAAACAAACTTTGAATGTGATTTTAATGATTTAAGATGCTATATAAGCTTTTTTGATCAACTATGCCCCTTGTTTTAAATGAAGGAACAAACTTTGAATCATGCCAATTGACTGTGGTCATCTCTTGAAGCATTTACATATAGTGTTAAGTCTCCTCTTTTCCATTGAGTCGGTGAGCGATTTTGGGGTTCTCTAAGTCCTAGTGGTCCCTTATGCAAAATATCATGTATTGTTACATACTTACTTCAATTGTTAAATTGTAAAGAATTTCCTTGCTTAAGGACAGGTAATGGTTAAAATCTGGGGGTTTGATGAGTTGGTAATTTACCAACTCATTTGGCTTTTAAACAAGAGCTTTTGCATGGTTTTCAAGTCATTTAGGAGTATTTTATGCTCTTTCTATTTTGTTTTTGCAGACATTCAATTTAAAGAGAGAAAGTAAGAAATCGAACAAAAATATGAAGCCTAAAGAACAGGACCTACATTCTACCGAATGATACCGGCAAAACACCGACAAACGCATGAGCACACTGTGTGGAAGAGGAAGGCACACCAGCGGAACGCAGGTCAGCACCTGCGAATCGTCGTGCCAATGCAGGAATACTGCAGGAGTCACCGGCCCTAGTTGCAATAAAGTGGCGCCCTACGGTTGGGTACCGGCGAAATGCCGGTGTCTCACAAGTAAAGCCATCATCAGAAGGGAAAAATCATGCAACACGGTATTTGAGAAGCATTTTTAACCTACTTTTGTACATACCTTGAAAAATACTGAACATTCCGTTCCTTCTCATAGAATATTGAATTGTATTGTATTGAATAGCTTTCAATTTTCTAGAGAGAGAAAGAATAGAGTTAACTTTTCTTCATCTTCTTCTTCTTCCACAAGATAAAAAACCTACATTGAAGACAGATTTGATCTTGCTATTCACTCTTAATGATGAATTCTATGAATTTATTATCAATATGATTTTGTATTATTCATTTATGAGTGGCTAAATATTTTCCTAGGGTTGTGTGCATGATTGGGGCTAAATTAGATTCGGTATTGCTAGATTGATCTTATAATTACTCATGTAGTGTAAATGTATTGTTTTC
Source organism: Datura wrightii (assembly GCA_035772735.1). NCBI lineage: Eukaryota > Viridiplantae > Streptophyta > Magnoliopsida > Solanales > Solanaceae > Datura > Datura wrightii. The sequence goes on from JASDFA010000027.1 coordinate 72,654,387, forward strand.
TCCAAATTATAATTAAATTATCTATAGTTGCAAATGTGGGTTATGTTTACTTATTCTAGTTTTTCTTGAAAAAGGGGAATAGAATATGGATGAGAAAATCATGGTGGGTAATTGGGTCTTGGTTATGTGGGGTTGGGATAGAGATAGCCAAAACCCATTTTCATACACCCATTAAAGAGTTATGGCTAGAAATAGTTCAATTCTTGCCCAAGCCATAGTGAATGAATTAATTGAGACCTTGGGGTTTGAGAAAACCCAAGGGAAAAGGCACCCAAGTGGTTAAAAAACATAGGGTGCCACCTTGTCCATGGTTATTTATGTTTATGAGTAATAATTTAATTTCCTAATTGATTCCAATCCAATCGATGCCCCATCAGCGGCACACTCCTGGCCCTTACTCATATTTGTTCATTTAATTTGGTTGCCTTACTTTTGATTGGTAGTTGATTTTAATTTAAATTGTGATCTTACTTTTCCCCAACATTTATTTTTCCATTTTTAATGCAATGATGCAATTTAGTTCAATTCAATAGGCAACGTTTGTGCTATCTAATTGCTATTTCATGTGGATTCAACCTCGACTATTAGTTGGGTATTTATAGTGTGACGATCATTTACACTTCCTCCTTGTGAGGAGTGGATTTGAACGTCATTAATTTTGGCATCGTTGCCTGGGAAGCTTAAATCTAAGTGGTCGGGTCCCTTTAAGGTGTCCCAAGTTTTCGAGAATGGAGCTGTTGAGCTTGAAAGAGATGATGAGCTAAGATTTAAAGTGAATGGACCATGAGTAAAAAAGTACTTTAGAGTGTCAGCAGAAATCAACATGGTGGAAGTTGCATACCTAGACGAGCCGTAGTAGAAGAAGCACCTTCATCGGGAGATGACGTAAAATAAGGCACTTTTTAGGAGGCAACCCAAGTGTTTTTGTGTGTGATGCTTTGATGTTTTTTTTGTTTTTGTTTTGTAGGTTGATTGGATGAGGAACCAAGTGAAATAAAAATAGGACAACCTTTGTGAAAGACCTGCGAAACACAGGTGCTCAAGCGCGAGTCGCCGCCCAAGCGTAGCAGGGGTCCAGAATGTGAGAGGAGAAAAGGAGAGAACGACGCCTCATCGGAAATAATCCTTAAACCGCCAGTTCGGCGCCAGCTTCAATCAGTGAGCCTAGGAGTTAAAGAGTGAACTGCGACTTACCTATGAAATGCGGGGGGCAACCCACGAACCACCGGTCATTCGCAGCCCGTAAAGCAGTGAACTAGGCAAAGTGGAGGTCACCTGCATTTGAATCAGCGGAACGTCACACTCATCGGCGGTCGCAGGTTCAATGCAGGTAGAGGTAAGTATTTTATTTAAAATCTTGACCGACCCGTTGATCGACCCAACCCGTGGCACTTTAAAAAAGAAAAAAATTGGTCAAACCTTTCTTTAAATCCCCACAAACCCTTCATTTTCACTTTTCCACTTTCCCAATAACTCATGTCCCTACCAATTTTACCTTTATAATTTCCCACTATTAAAAATCCATCATTAAACCCACCTTCTCACCTTCAAACCACTCTCACTCTCTTCACCCTATAAAACCCTCCTTCATATTCTCTTCATTTGACCTTACCTCCCACACCTCTCACTAAGCAATAACATTTCCCATTGTTGGAAATACCATTTTATGGTCAAGACACCAAGCTAAGATCTAGTTATTTTTTGTTCCCATTACTCAATCGGTATGTGTGTTATGATCTTATATTGCTTGTTGTTTGAGAATGTGAGTTAAAAATTAAGAATGCTAGATTTGGAATTTTCTGTACCCATACCTCCCATTTCCCATATTGTGCTTTACCATTATGAAATTATTCTCATAATGTGGGTGTGTTAGGGGTAGTGATAATTGCATAATGTTGGTGTGGGTGCTCATTTTTGGTAGGAGTTCTATATGAAATGTGTGTTTCATATATTAGTTGAGGAGAAAGTCTGAGTAACCCCTTGTGCTTAAACTGCACAATTTGCCCAATGATAGATCAGGTGACGTCGTTCTCAAGGGCAAATCATCATTTTTATTTCTGTTGTGCTGTTTGAAGTGGGTTGATCATAATTTAGGGGTGAGTTGAGTAAAGCATGAAATTGAGGAGTTCTTGTTTGACTGGATTGGGGTGCTATTGATGCTAAAACTGCATTTCACCGGTGAGTCACCGGACATCACCGGCGAAATGCAGGATGAGGTGCAGGTCCGAGTTCAAGGCTTCAAGCCACGTCCCAGTCCCCGTGTTTCACCTGCACTCCGTAGGTTGAGATCGGTGAAATGCTGGTGTAGCGCCGGTAGAGAGACATTTTGCCTAGTTATCTGCCCAGGCCGGCGGCTCAACTGCGACTTGATCTTAGGCAAATTTATATGCCCAAGTGATACTCAAATGTGTCATTTTGCCTTGTTTATCTATCGATGTTTGTACATTCTCATGTGAATTGTAATAAAATGTGAATTTATACTATCCAACATGATTAGCGTTGTTTTGCAGGAAAAATATAAAGTTATGGAGCTAGGATGCATGTTGGGAGAGATCGGGATTGGACTCAGAAGCTAGCAAGGGAAAAAGCACAAGGAAAGCATGAATTAAAGGGGCTCCGCGATGGAGCCGTGTCACGCTGCCATCGCGGATGCATTCTGCCTGGATGCGGAAATTTTGCCAAATTCCACTAAAGGTGCGCGTTGGGGACGTGGCACGTTGGCCTAGCCCCGTGTTGCACGTCGTGCCACGTTGGGCCTTAATACCTGGACGACCGAATTCCAATGAGGGTCCGCGTTGGTGGCGTGTCACGGAGGCAGTGCTCCGCGATGCACTCCGTGACACGTTGCTTATTATTCCGAGAAAAATTCCCACTTGTATAAATAGAACACTTAGGTTCATTTTTAATTATTCTGACTTGGTGGAGCAAGAACGTGGGTTACAGGCAGTTGAGGCGACGAAAATCTCAGGGTTTTTCTCTATCTCCTTCTTCTTTATTTCAATTTCTTGTATGATTAACACTCATTTAACGATGTTTAATCCACAAATGAGTGGCTAAATTCCCTTCTTGCTGAGGTTAAGAACATTGTATTGAAATATGATTATTGATAAATTGGTTTTTATCTTTTCTTCCATGGTTGTTCTATTGATTCTTGTTCTTACTGCGTTAATGTGTGGCCAACGTTAATGTATATCTAAAAAGTCTGGTTTTACTCGAGAGAGCAAGAAATTGGAAAGTTATGAATTGATAGGATATGATCATTTCTTAGTTTGGGAAAATTGAGAATTGATTTACCTTCAGGATAGAGATATACCTGAAAGTCGTATTAGTCAATTAAGGAATCGGATTTGTATGGCTAGAACATGAATTTCTTTTTATCACAGAGATGTAGGTGGAAGGTTCATGATTCTTAAGTTGGGTTGAATATGAGAGTTTTAATCCATAGGCAATAATTCTTGACTAGAAACCGGAGGAAAGATTAACCAAATTGTATCGATAATTTATTTCTCTACATGTTCATTTTAGCCTCAGCATGCTCATACTTATAGTTCAGACTCAAATTGTATATTCGTTTTAGACTTAGTATAAAATTAGGAAACAAAATATCACAATCTTCTTCACACTGTTGTCTGCATTTTAGAGTTAACGTTCATTGACACTTGATTAGATTAATTCCTTAGTCCAGTCCCTGTGGGATCGATACTTGGCTTACTTGAGCCACTTTACTACTTGTTCGACCATGTGCACTTGCGTGTAGTTATACCCAACAAGCCGAACAAGACTCACGGGTCTACACCAGCATTTCGTAGTTGTAACGCTGATCCACCAACATATGATTTTGATATTGCAACTTATTCTCATCCAATTCTGAGATTTTTATTTCTAGATCAGTTTTGTTGTTTCTTTTACTTTCATATTATCAGAAACCTAAAAATAGTAGCATGTGGCACTAACATTTCTTTGCAGCATCATGTCCACCTCTCGACAACGTGGTAAAGGGTAAGCACCAATGAATGATGCCACAACTCAAGGAGCAGAGTCCAATGAGGAGAAACAGATTGACAAACTTCGCTTTGGTCTCAATAAGATGAAGAATTATTATGTCAAATGTAAGGAGAAACGGTCTATCACTGCAGAAGCTCGATTTGAAGTTGACTCCCTCAAGAATGACTTTCCAGATACTTATTATCAATTTCAAATTTGCGATTGGGAGCCTTTCACAATGCCCTTCGATCCTTACTTTCCCGAGTTGGTGCGGGTGTTTTATGCCTCCTATAGGACACAACAAACATCTTGAAGCACAAAGGCTGAGTTGATAAGATGCCATGCTTATCGTCTGTGTTGATGCGTGGCTAAGAAATTCACATCAACCTAGATGAAATCAACTCTATTTATTAGTTTGACCCAGTGTGTCCAAGTTGAGACTTGAAAAGAAAATTAGAAGACAAAGATGATCAGTTTGAGTGGGTGGCCAAAATCATTGTTGTTGGTCAACCGCATTGGGCTGTTACAAAGGGCACTATTCAGCGGCATCATCTCAAATTCAAAGTACAAATGTGGCTTGATCTAGTATGTGCCCGCATAATTTCGTCTAAAAACACAACACACGTTCCAATTGAGACTGCAATCCTCATAGATTGCATCATGATTGTAGACACATAAATGTGGAGGAGATTATCGTTGAGGAATTCAAAAGGAAGGCCAGGCAAAAAAGCAACCTCTATGCCTTATTCTATTCTCATCAGTCTGCTTTGCTTTCGTGCCGACTGTGCTTTATTCAGGCCACTGGACAAAACAGTGAGGGCTAAGGGATTGATTACTTTGGACACCAAGACGGACAAGGATGTCCTAAGTTCAAAGCATCCCAAGTTGACAATGGAACCAGCAATTCCCTCACCTTCATGGTCTCACAAAAATGCAACGGTATCATCACCAACCAACAAGGCTCCCTCACTACCAGCAAAGGGCATTCTGAAGATGGCACATAGGTCCGGTCCCATGATGTTCAATTGTTGAAATTGGCAAAGTCTATTCCCTCTATGATTCAACAAGCTATCAAAAGAGCCATGAGACTGATAATTGACAAATTGGGGGGAGGGGGGAGGGTAATGTGCGAGAGTTGATGTGTCTGAAAATGATATGGTGGCTATAAAGAAAGAACTTGACAGCCTTGACCGCCACAAGGAGATACTACCACCAAAAGGTATTGATCCCAATATGCCAGCCCCTGATGAGGCTCAACCAGCAACTAGCAGGAGTCCACCAGATGATTGGTGTGTGGGCTATGATAGCCCATCTGAAGTGATATTGAATGAGAAAATATACCATAGCAGACCACCCCGCCCTAGGATATGCACTATCTATGAAGTGGATCCATCTTGGCAGCCTCGTGTCGTGGATAAGACTTCTTATCATGCGAATAGAACTCTTTCGGACCGTTGGGAACTATTCTCACCAGGAAAGCCACTCATATTTCCACCTAACCTGTTGATGCCCTCCGCATTTGAGATTGCTTCATGGCATTTTGATGAGGTCACCCACTCATGGATCCCTCGTTCCCCTCACTAGATCCTTCAGGGAGTCTTCTTGCCTTTGATTGTTCTTAACTTGTACTTTGAGGACAATGTAATCTATTAGTTTGGGGTGGGGTATTTTCTCTCATAATTGGCTTGTGTCTACCTTGTCGGGTTTTGAAAAATGAAAATATGATTGGCTTGTGTCTACCTTGTCGCATTTTGAAAAATGAAAATCTTTTATTGAATTGTTAGTGCCAACGATGGGTTATTTTAAATTGTAAAATATTGTTGACCTATGTTTTGATTATTGCTTTTGTTTCATAGTAATTAGTTAATAAACTCCAAGGGTTTTCTTTTTGCCATGGTTCTTTCCCAAGAAATGATTTTCTTGTCTTTTCTTTTCTTTTACTGTCGGGTGGCATTTTCCACTGATGGATGGAGAGGAAACTTTTTTAAGGGAAAATGTCGAGTTTGGAGTCCTTTTTTAATTGGTTATAGTGATGGATCTTGAGAGCTACCACCAAAAATTTTTGAAATGGCATTGAAAAGAAAAAAAATGAATTTTGAGGGAAAATGGGGACATTGGAATTTAAAAAGTTGAGTACTCTTTGGTATAAGTTGCTCATTCCTTGTTTGGATTTTGATTCACATGCCATCGTGTTTTAAGTCATACTCTTGTTGTGGTTATGAAAATTGTGTGAACCTTTTGGAGGGTGATGCTTTGTAAGGTGAGGTTTTAGCTAAATTTTCATGCATAAATGGTTTTCTAGAACTTGCCCCAAGTTTGACTCAAGGCGAAATTCTAGATGTAGCTGCACTTAAAATATGATTCTAGACTTTCCTTTGATAGCTACTTCACCTATATGACCTCCTTGAACATGAATCCTTGCTAGCCAATGTTGAGCCTTTAAACCTTTTCCTTGAGAACCACATTACAAGCCTATTACCCTTTTATAATCTCTCTTTTGACACCCATCCTCCCTAGTACAAGGTTTGAGAAGAAATGCAAAAATGATGCTTGAGTCCCAAGAGTGTGGGAATAGAAAAGAAAAAGATGAGTGAAAAGCCTAAGTTCGGGGTTGCAAAAGGAAAATGGAAAAAATGATGTGAGCTCCAATATGAGGTAGCACCACATTATGATGAAATGAAAGAATTGGTTTGGTGAAAAGAACCGAATTGTGGAAAGGTGATACCTCTTACTTAAATGATATTAAAAGTGGTAACTAAGGAGATATAAGGATGGCTCTCTTTCCAAAAAATGAAAATGTTGATTAAGGATAGACAAGAGAGGGGTGATCTCAAGAGAAAATGGTGTATACAATATTGTTCACAAATATGGAATTAGGAAGGTTCTAGTAAATAGAACTAAAAAGTCATCCTACCTTTACCCATAGCCTTCCTTATGATCTCCAAGTACTGATTGATTTTAAGTGTAGCAACTCTACATTAGTGGCGAGTTACATGAAGGGCAAGCCTATGGGTCGAGTTGTGTGCATGAGAATTTCTTTGTGAGAGTGAGTGTATTTGTTTCATTCTATAATACCTTTAAGTGTGAAAATCTAGTAAATTGAATGGGATTCTCTCTTAGTGTGAGTGGCATCACCTCCTTGGGAAACATGCTTGCATGTACCAAAAGAGGTGATTGAGACAAGAATGTTGTGAGCTTTAAGGCAAACTTTGAATGTGATTATAATGATTTAAGATGCTATATAAGCTTGTTTTGATAAACTATGCCCTTTATTTTGAATGAAGGAACCAATTGTGAATCATGCCAATTTATGTGGTCATCTCTTGAAGCATTTACATATAGTGTTGAGTCTCCTCTTTTCCTTTGAGACGATGAGCGATTTTGGGGTTGTTTGAGTTCAAGCAGTCCCTTATGCAAAATCTAATGTAGGATGACATGCTTACTTCAATTGTTCAGCTATAAAGAAAATCCTTGCTTGAGGACAAACAATGATTCAAGTTTGGGGTTTGATGAGTTAGTAATTTACCAACTCATTAGGTTTTTAAACATGAGCTTTTGCTTGGTTTTCAACTCATTTAGGAGATTTTTATGCTCTTTCTCTTTTGTTGTTGTAGGCATTCAATTAAAAGAGAGAAAGAAAGAAATTGAACCAAAGTATGAATCCTGAAGAAGAGCACCTTCATTCCATCGGATGACATCGGCGGAACGCCGGCCAAACGCATGAGCACACTATGTGAAAATCGAAGGCATACCAATAGAATGTGGGTGAACACCTGTGAATTGACGGTACCAACACAGGACTACTGCAGGAGTCACTCGCCCCAATTGCGATAAAGTGGCGCCCCGCAGTTGGGCACCGGTGAAACATTGGTGTCTCGCAATTGAGGCCGTCATTATAAGGGCAAAATCGCCCAGCACGGAATTTAAGAAGCATTTTTAACCTACTTTTGTAGATCCTTTGAAAAGTAATGAACATTCCATTCCTTCCCAATAGAATATTGAATTGTATTATATTGAATAGCTTTTAATTTTCTAGAGAGAGAAAGAATGGAGTTAACTTTCTTCATCTTCTTCTTCTTCTTCCTCAAGGTAAAAACCTCCATTAAAGACAGATTCGAGCTTGCTATTCACTCTTAATGATGAATTATATTATCAATATGATTTTGTATTATTCATCTATGAGTGGATAAATATTTCGCTAGGGGTGTGTGCATGATTGGGGCTAAATTGGATTTGGTATTGCTAGATTGATCTTATAATTACTCGTGTAGTATAAATCTGTTGTTTTCTCCAAATTATAATTGAATTATCCATAGTTTCAAATGTGGGTTATGTTTACTTATTCTACTTTTGCTTGAAAAAAGGGAATAGAATATGGGTGAGGAAATAATGGTGGGTAATTGGGTATTGATTATGTAAGGTTGGACTAGAGATAGCCAAAACCCATTTCCATACACCCATTGAAGAGTTAAGGCTAGAAATAGTTCAATTCTTGCCCAAGCATAGTGGATGAATTAATTGAGACCTTGGGGTTTGAGAAAACCCGAGGGAAAAGGCACCCAAGTGGTTGAAAAACATCGGATGCCACCTTGCCCATGGTTATTTATGCTTATGAATAATAATTTGATTTCCTAGTTTATTCTAATCCAATCGATGCCCCATCAATAGCTATCACGACCCGAATATAGGCCCGTATAGAGACACGGGACAAAGAACCCCGAGAGGCTCCAAGTCCACCCATGGCATGAATATGACATCTAAAGCTCAACACAATAATGAGGAATTCTAATATATGTAATAGCAAAAGTCTGAAAAATCTGATAACGTCGAATATTTGAATACATAACAACGATCTGAATCTGAGAACATACTATATCTGATAAGCCTCTACGTACTGAGGAGTTGATGGGACAAGACCACCAACTAACTCATTAAAACTGAAACTGAACATACTGAATACAACTGATAAAAGGGTCCTAGAAGGATGAGGACTCACCAACTCTGGTTGGGAGATGCAAACTCTGAGGATTTGTGTAACGGTGGGACTGAACCTGAATATCTGAGCCTGTATCATGAAATGATACAGCATAGAGTATGCGGTCAGTATGTGGAATGTACCGAGTATGCAAGGTAAGTAAAACCGCTAAGTAAGTAAAAATCAGAAATCATGCATATCATAAACCATTTCATCATAAGGTTCTGAGAGTAGGGCTTGCATGCTAGTATCTGAAAACATGATTTAGACATAATTGAATATCATAACTGATCAAATGACACAAAGCTAAAACTGGTTATTCATAAGTAAAATTAAACATTGGGTTAAACCCGCTGAAAACATAATATCATGACTAATGAACATACATAACTGAAATCATGAGGAATAGTGGGAGACTCGTTATGTAACTGACATTACCACCATAGAGCTTATGTGGTCATGACTATTACACTCAAGTGGCCAGAGCTGTCCAAAACCTTGCCATGGCTAAAGGCGCTACCATAATATCGATATTAAGCTGAAGGCCCCTTGGTGGAAGGGGAAGCGCACAAAGGAGGTCCCAAATAATCTAAACATACCTACATTGGCACTTAGTTCTGAGGCACAGGTTTGACTAAACCTCTAACCTACTCGGTGCTAGACACTACTCTCGAAAATATGCATATACTCTCTATTGTTTTTCACTGAAGTTGAACCATCGTCTTACGACAAAGCTGACTCATAATATCATATGCATAATCTGAAAACATAACATGAGGATCCCTAGCTCAAACCGTACCACAAGCTGAAAAGCATGGGAGTCTAGACACCAAAATCCATGTGGTAATCTAATAACATGAAATTGAGGTAAATCATGGAACCTACTTGCCCGACTATTACACTCAAGTGGGCAGAGCCGTCCAAAGCCTTGCCAAGGCTAATGGCGCTACCATGATATCAATATCAAGTTGTTGGGGGTAGGGGAAGCTCACAAGGGAGGTCCCAAATAATCTGAACATACCTACGTTGGCATGTAGTTTTGAGGCACACGGTTGACTGAACCCTTAACCTACTCAGTGTTAGACACTACTCCAAAAAACATGCATATGCTCTCCATCGTTTTTCGACAGAGCTGAACCATTGTCTTACGATGAAGCAGACTCATAATATCACATGCATAATCTGAAAACATAACATGAGGAGCCTTGGCTCAAACCGTACCATAAGCTAAAAAGAGTGGGAATCTGGACTCCAAATTCCATGTGGTAAGCTAATAACATGAAATTGAGGTAAATCATGAAACCTACTTGATCATATGAGCTTTCCCAAACTTAAACATACTTGAAATAGGCTTTGATTTCAAAAACATGATTATAGACATGGGTAATTCGAAATCATACTTTCATCATATACATCTCATCATACTTGAAAACATATATCATAATCTCAACCTTTCATAAACTTTCATAATTGGGCATCATATTTGTAAAACTTTGAAAACATGAATTGTAATTGAAAACATTGTAAAACATGCCCATGAATCTAAAATCAACATTAGAAATATGAATAGATTATAGCCATGATAGATACTTAGAGAATTCACAAGTTGGGTTAAAACCCCATAGATTCATCGATTTAGAATTTCTATAAATTTGATAAGGGATTGGGCATGGGAATGGATGGATACACCCATTCGTAACCCTACATACCTGGGTACTTTTGATTTCATAACCCTCTTGAATGTCTAAAGGAAATTGAAGGAGAATTGATGAATTTATAGGCTTGATCACCCTTAGGAACTTTTAGGCTTGCATGTATGGAGAGAGATAGGTTTAGAATGAGTTAAACCCTCTTAAAAATACTTATCTGAGCTTAAAACAACGTAGTTTAGGTCTTAATAACTTAGAAATTATGAAAAAGCCCTAAGTAATTTCACAGGAAAAGTCACACTACCATTCCCAATGAGAGACTTGATGACTCGTTGCCTGAGCGACGACTTGTGGTGACGAGTCGTTGGGTTCACTGCCAAAAATTTCCACCTTCATGCCGGCTCCTGTCTACGGCTGACTCCATGACTCGTTGCCTTGACCATGAGTCATGGCTCGTCTCATGGTCAACCCCTAAAATCCAACCAACTCTCCCTTCACTCCACGAGTCACCTAACAACTCGTGGTGCACTTCACGGGTCACTGGACAACTCGTCCTGTGACCTGGTGCAGAAATTCCTATTTTCTCCATTTCAACCCTAGAGTCTGATCTTAGGGCTTTCTAGGGTATTACAATATCTCCCCCCTTGGGAACATTCGTCCTCGAATGTGGGTGCACATACTGAAAGTTGGGGGGAAAAGGACTGACATCTCAAATACTAAACATCTAAAGTTGAAAACTGATGGAGTGACTGACTCCGGACTGAAATACATCACTAAAATGAATTCATGAATCATACATACATATAGTAACATGAAAGAAACTAGGACACATAAACTGAACATGAAACTGAATAGAGTACTAAGGAAGAAACTGATACTTCAAGCTGGAACTGAACCGAAAGGGAATAGAGGTGGGTATTTAGCCATCATATCTGCTTTGGCTTCCCATGTAGCTTCCTCAACATGCTGATTTCGCCAAAAAACCTTTACTAAAGCTACTTTCTTATTTCTTAGCTTTCGAACTTGATGAGCAAGTATTTCCACCGGAATCTCTTCGTAGTTGAGGCTATCCGTCACACCTACACTCTCCACCGGAACAGCCAAAGTAGGATCACCCATGCACTTCTTCAAAAGCTACACATGAAACATGGGATGCACTAAAGCCAATTTTGAGGGAAACTCCAACTCATATGCTACCTTTCCAACCGTCTCATAATCTGGTATAGGTCAACATAACGGGGACTGAGTTTTCCTTTCTTTCTGAATCTTATCACTCCCTTCATGGGAGATACCTTCAGAAACACCCAATCATCAATTTCAAACTCAAGTTCTCTCCTCCTCACATCCACATAGGACTTTTGACGACTCTAAGTTGTCTTCAACCTTTCCCTTATAAGCTAAACTTTCTCTATTGCCTCATGAACTGAATCTAGTCCTACCAATGCAGCTTCACCGACTTCAAACCAACCAATAGGTGATCTACATCTCCGCCCTTAAAGAGCCTCAAACGGAGCCATCTAAATGTTGGAATGGTAGTTGTTGTTATATGAAAACTCAATGAGAGGCAAATGATCATCCCAACTACCCTTGAAATCAATCACACAGGCTCTCAACATATCCTCTAGAGTCTAAATAGTCCGTTCAGCCTAACCATCTGTTTGCGGGTGAAATGTTGTGCTAAGCTTGACCTGAGTACCAAGTCCCTTCTGAAACGATCTCCAGAACTGGGAGGTAAACTGAGTACCTCTATTTGATATGATGGACAAGGGAACTCCATGAGACTGAACTATCTCCCGAATATACAACTTAACATAATCCTCCACCGAATCGGTAGTTTTGACAGGTAGAAAATGAGCTGCTTTAGTCAACCTGTCTACCACAACCCAAATAGAGTCATACTTTCTACGAGTATGAGGCAACCCCATAATAAAATACATATTGATTCCTCCCACTTCCAAGTAGGGATGCTAATATCTTGAAGCACACCTTCGGATCTTTGATGCTCAACCTTCACCTGTTGACAATTCGAACACTTAGCCACAAACTCTGCTATGTCCTTCTTCATGTCATTCCACCAATAGACTTCCCGTAGGTCACGGTACATCTTGGTGGCACCTGGATGTATAGAATATCTGGAACCATGAGCCTCATGCAACATCCAATCCCTCAAGTCATCAAAACTCGGAACACACAAGCAACCCTGATATCGTACTACACCATCACCCCTTTGGGAGAAGACTTCTACCTTCTGATTCTGAACGGCTTTCTTCAACTTCACCAAAATATGATCCTCGTCTTGTCTAGATTTAACTCGGTCACTAAGGATGATTCTGATCCATTCTAAACAATGACACCACCATTCATTGAGTCAACCATAGAGAGACACTCTATCACGCCCTAAAACTGGGGTAGGGCGCAACTGACACTCGATTCATGATTGAGCAAGAACTGGGCTATATAGCATCTATAAATGTAACACTAAAGCTGACCAAGCCACTTGTCATAACCAACCAAGATAAATAATGGACCCATAATGTCTCGATAATAATAAATATGCAACCTAGAAAGCCGACAAGGCTACAATAAAGTTAAACAGAGCAATGGAAATCCAACACGACTACACAACCAAAACTCCTATACAAACTAGTCCACATTAGCCTCTACAGAGTAAACAAACTGAAATGCATGGGGTAGGGCCCCGGCCTACCCATGCTATATACAAAACTCAAAATAGTCAAAACTAGGACATGGATCCTAGAAGAGAGGAGCATACCACTATTCCGCTGAAATCTGGCTCCTACTGTGTTTGAGGATCTTAGCCTCAGCTTGTACCTACAACACGATTGCAGGAAGAGTCACCAGATGAAGGGACGTCAGTACGAATAAAATGTACTGGTATGTAAGGCTGAAAACTATAAACATATAAGATAACAATGATAACTGAGCCAAAAATAAGAAATAGTAACAGCCCAAAATCCTGAAATTTGAAACCTAACAATAACTCAATATTGAAATGTAAATGCAATCATCTAATGCACAATAAGAAGTATAACTGAAATTCCAGCGGCCAACCGACCAAAAAACATATATAAAATTCGTCCAACCAGTGTACCACACCGGGGTAAAACTAAAGATGCCTCTAGCCGGTGTACCACACCGGGGTAAAATTTGTCTAATCGGTGTACCACACCGGGGTAAAATAAAAATACCTCCAGCCGATGTACCACACCAGGGTAAAATTAGTAAATCTTAAAATAATCATAAATGGAGACGATATAGCTTATATTGGACTAATTTAACACGTATGCATAGAAATGACGAATACTAAATATGTGGTCTGCATAGGCCTCCTTCGTAATGCATAACTGAAAATGAGCATATATAACATGTAAAGTTAGAAAATAGAACTTAAATGCATGCATTCAAAACTTGTTTAAATCATAAGGAACTGCGGATGACCTAAGAGTTTTAACAAGATTTATAGATTGTGTTCAAGAGACATTTGAGCTCGGAGACTCGCTAGCTTGTCGTTCGGCTTAAGGGAAAGGGATTATGAAATCTCCCCTTGGCCTAGAATATCTCATAACATACACATAAGATAAAGGACAACCATAATCAGGCAATCCTAATTCAATAAGCTCTTTTATCCTTAATAGCTTGCGACGTCTTTACTTGGCTTAAAATAGTTTAGGCATCATCGTCTTGGCTCTTTCACTAATTTTAGTTAGCAACCAGACCTTTAAACACATTTAACATCACACATATATACATATAACAGACAGTAAGGACCAGCTAACAATGCGCACACTGAGGGGTCTCCAACTTGATATACAACTACTACAAAAATCAACACAATATCACACCTTAGATGCCTCACTTCGGCTAGGCATAATCTTAACATTTAACCTCAATAAAACATGAAACTTTCAAGCTTAAATTAAGCTTAACATACTGCCTGAAGACTTGAAAAGAGGTTGTTGGCTCATTCAATTCACAACGCACGAATCGTGCTCAAAAGAACGATGGACAGGCGCCTTACATACCTTTCTCTGATGAACTTTTCTTAAGCCGATTTTCTATTTCAAGATCAGCCTTCAACCTCCTTAATCTAGTGCTTTTATCAGCCAACAACAAGTCTAATCTGTAGAACAAAATGCAACCCAAACTAACTAACCAAAGGCAGTCACAATGCCAACAACAACACACGACAACATCAACAACATTTAGCCATTTTCTCAACTAGTTTTCACTATCTTTTGAGGGAGAAACAAGAGAAAATTTTACCTTAGTTCTACTGTATTTCTTCCCCTCAATATGAAGTATAATTCCAGCAAAATAAACAGCCAAAAATCCTAAGGAAAACAAGAAAAAATCAGCTCATAAACAGTCCATCGGCAGCTCACTTAGCTGCCAATTTTCAGCTTTTCGCTTTGCATTTTCAGAGGTTTAAAAGGGGAGAAATACTTACTTTTTGCTGGGGGGTTTTTCCTGGTTAAAAATATGAGGAATTGAACTCAGCCTCTTGTCAAAAGATGCAGCAAGCTTGCTGTCCAAAACGCAATAGAAGCAGTTCACAAACACACCAAATACACCTCTAACTTCTAGCTTTCTACTCATGAATTCATGCAAGTTTAGTAGTAGAATTCTCACCTTTTATACTTGTGAATAATCCCTACCAAGAGGGAGCATATACTTGGCTTAGAAATGCTTCAGATACATAGCAAGTCACCACAACAACACTGCCAAAAACGCAGCTACAAGGCAGAAACAACTTCACCACAAAGTTGCCTTCACTTCCATGGACTTTTGCTTGGGTTTTGATGGTGTTTTCTTGAGGTTTTCCTCTTAGTTTCTTAGGCTTTGCTTCTGGAAAAGAGAGAGGATTTCAGAGAGTAAGCAATCTCATGTCTATAAATATTGAAAATGATTTCATAACACACAACTTAAAATATAAAGGTTGTTGGACGGTAGCAGTTTTTAGGGCGGTGGCCACCTCACTGTCCGACAGGGCCACCATAAAACGTCTATACCGTTTTACTCCGAACTCAGATTGATGAGCGGTTTGATATTCTAAAAACTAGACTCGAAGACCTTTAATTTGATAGGCTCGTGGAGCTTTTAATTCATTATATACTGGGAGATATGGTCGTTTAAATTTGATCCTTACTTATGAACTTCACATACTCTTTGCTTTTCCGTTCACACACATTTCCCTTATATCTATGACCAATATACAACCTGTACTTCCCTTAACCTATCATACAAATATCAAATAATCACAAAAAAAAAAAATTTGGGGTGTAATATTCTCTCCCCCTTAGGAAGATTAATCCCTGAATGGAAATTAATTTCGCTTAATATTCTTCAAAATAGACACTCAGTAACTTAGGTATCAAACTCATACCTTAATATCACGTCAACATCGTAAATAGGTGAGGATATTTCTTCTTCATTTACTCCTCATCCTCCCAAGTCACTTCCTCAATGTTATTACTTTGCCACAATACTTTAACTGAGGCGACTTCTTTTGTCCGAAGTTTCCTGACTTGCCGGTTAAGTATAGCAACTAGGACCTCGGTGTAGGTCATCTCCTCAGAAATTCGAACATCATTGATAGGCATAACATGAGTTGGCTCTCCTATACACTTCCAAAACATCGATACATGAAATACTAGGTGGACTGCCGCTAGCTCTGGTGGCAACTCAACCTCATAGGCTACTTTGCCTATCCTGCGGATAACTCTGTAAGGCCCAAAATATCTAGGGCTCATCTTGACCTTACGGACAAATTGCATGACGCCTTTCATAGGCGACACTTTCAGGAAGACCCAATCCTCAACAGCAAACTCTAGCACTCGACGGCATACATCTGCATAATACTTTTGCCTGCTCTGGGCCGTCTAAAGTCGATCTCTAATAAGTTTCACCTTGTCAATAGCCTACTGCACTAAGTGTGGCCCTAATAACTCTGCCTCAATGAGTTCAAACCAACCCACTGGCGACCTACACTTTCTCCCATATAAAGATTCATATGGAGCCATGTGAATACTCACTTGGTAGCTGTTATTATAGGCAAATTCAATCAAGAAAATATGATCATCCCAGCTTCTGTCAAAATCTAGAACACTGGCACGCAACATATCTTCAAGCGTCTAAATGGTGCGTTCAGCCTGTCCATCTGTCTGAGGATGAAATGTGGTACTGAGGCTTATCTGAGTGCCCAGGTCTTTCTTGAAAGACTTCTAGAAGTTTGCTGTGAACTGAGCACCTCTGTCAAAAATAATGGATAAAGGAACGCCATGTAGGCGAACTATCTCCCCTATATAAAGCCTAGCATAATCCTCTGTAGCATATGTAGTCCTAACTGGCCAGAAGTGAGCTGATTTAGTCAATCTATAAACTATTACCCATATAGAATCATGCTTTCTGCTCATCCGAGGCAATCCTATAATAAAATCCATATTAATCACCTCCCTTTTCCGGGATGGAATTTCTATATCCTGCATTAGACCTCTAGGCCTCTGGTGCTCAACCTTCACCTGCTGGCAATTAGGACACTGAGTCACAAGACCTGTGGTGTCCTTTTTCATGCGGTTCACCAATATAGCTGCCTCAGGTTACGATACATCTTCGTGGCACCTAGGTGTATTGAATACTGAGAGTAATGAGCTTCATTCATAATCTATTCCTGTAGCTCACCCATATTAGGCACACATAGATGGCCCTGGTGTTTAAGAACTCCATTGGGTCCACAATCAAATGGGCTTTGCTTCTGCAATGGTATATTGTCTCTCAGTAAGACTAACTCTGCATCATTATATTTTCGTTGCTTAACTTCCGTACCAAGGACAATTCTGCTGTGTTTTGGACAATAACACCCCATCTTCGGCATCCAATAATCGAATCTGTAAGTCAGCCAACTACTGTAGATTCTTTTTCATTTCAATCCTCTCAACCTGAATATGACTCAAACTACCCATAGACTTGTGACTTAGTGCATCAGCTACAACATTTGCCTTGCTCGGATGACAAAATACACACATTGTAATCTTTTAGCAATTCTAACCACCTTCTCTGGCGTAAATTCAACTCCTTCTGCTGGAATACTGAAGGCTCTTATGATCCGTAAAAATATCAACATGTACCCCATACAGGTAGTGGCGCCAGATCTTCAGCACGAACACCACCATTGCCAATTCTAGATAATGGATAGGGTAATTCTGCTTGTGCTTCCTTAGCTACCTCGAAGCACAGGCAATGACTTTGTCATGTTGCATCAAAACACAGCCTAAGCCGATCCTGGAGGCATCACAATAAACCACATAACCCTATATACCTTCTAGAAGAGTCAAGACACGTTCTGAGGTTAACCTATCTTTCAACTCCTAAAAAATGCGCTCACACGCCTCTGACCACTGAAACTTTGTTGCTTTATGAGTCAGTTTTGTCAATGGCGCGGAGATAGTAGAAAAACCTTCTAAAAATCTGTGATAGTAACCTACCAATCCCATAAAACTATGAACCTCTGTAGGACTCAAGGGTCTGGGCCAACTCTTTATTGCCTTTATCTTCATACTATCCACTCTTATACCTTCAATTGTAATTACATGACCGAGAAAACCTACAAATTTCAGCCAACTCACATTTAGAACATCTAGCATATAACTTGTGCTCTTGGAGAGTCTGTAATACTGCTCTCCAATGATCTGCATGCTTGGCCTCAGATCATGAGTAAATCAAAATATCATCAATGAAGACAATCACAAATACATCAAGAAAAGGCCTAAACACTCGATTCATCAGGTCCATAAAAGTTGTTGGGGCATTAGTCAGCCCAAATGACATTACTAGAAAATCATAATGGTCATATCTTGTTTTGAAGGTAGTCTTAGGGATATCAACTTCCCTAACCCATAACTAATGGTAACCGGATCTCAAGTCAATCTTTGAGAAGCATCTGGCAGCCTGTAGTCGATCAAACAGGTCATCAATCCTGGGAAGTGGGTACTTGTTCTTAATCATAACCTTATTCAACTTCCTGTAGTCAATGCACATTCTTAGCGACCCATCTTTCTTTCGCACAAACAATACCAGTGCACCCCATGGCGACACACTAGGATGGATAAAATCCTTTTGGAGCAGATCTGTCAACTGCTCATTTAATTCTTTTAGTTCTGCTGGGGCCTTATGTATGGAGGGATCGATATAGGCTGAGTACCTGGAAGTAAATCAATAGTAAAATTTATCTCCCTTTCAGGAGGAATTCCAGGCAAATCCTCGGGAAAGACCTCAGGGAACTCATTTACAATAGGAATTGACTGGAGAGTCGTAGGCTCACATTCCATGTTCTTACTCAAACCAAGTGAGAAATACAACCTTTGGATATCAACTTCTAAGCCTTAAGGTTTGAAATAAACTTACGTTTAGGCGTAGCGGCATTACCTTGCCATTCCTGGACTAGCTCGTCGGGAAAATGGAATCTAAAAACCTTGGCTCTGCAATCAACATTAGCATAACAAGCCGCCAACCAATCCATACCCATAATGACATCAAAATCAACCATTTCAAGATCAACTAGATCAAATGAGGTTGATCTATCACATACCAATACTACACAGTTTCGGTAAACTCGTCTAGCTAACACAGATTTACCAATTGGCGTAGAAGCTGCAAATGGTATAGATAATAACTCAGAGACTGTCTCAAACTGACTTGCAACCAATGGTGTAACATAAGAGAGTTTAGAACTAGGATTAAGATAGACATATATTGCACGAGAATAAATAATCGAAGTACCTACAATAACATCAGGTAAGGCCTCCAGTCCTGTCGACCTCCCAAAGCATAAAATAGATATTGGGTTGCCCCAGAACTAGAAGCCTCTCTCCCTCTGCCTCTTCCATGGCCTTCTGCCAACTGAGGATCAAGTCTGGGAGGTCGAACGGAGGATGATGAAGCAACTGCTGATCGCGCTTGATCTGCCTCGACCCTATCTGAATAATTCCTCATAAAGTGCCCTAGCTGCCCATAACGATAGCATACATTCTGCCCCTGACAACACTGACTTGAATGAGATTTCCCATACTGAGGACAAGGAAGCAATAGTGGTCGCCTCTGCCCCACCCGCTCCTGACATTGAGAGTTAGATGGAGCTGGGCCTTGGTCTCTTCTCTGTCCCTGAAACTGAGGTGGGGCACTTCCTACAGGCCTAATTGGCTGCCTAGGTGACTGAGCTCCTGGGTCACCCTGCATCCCTCTGTAAGGACCCAGAGTCCTAGCTCTCTTTTGTTGCTCCTGTTATCTCCGAGTATCCCGTAATTGATGAACTAAATCCTCTGCCATCTAGGTGAAAGCTTGAATTTTTGCAATGTCCATGTGCTCCTGAGTAGATACCCCCAAACAATCTCGAGCTATATGAAGGCCCAACCCTACAATGAACTAATGAACTCTATCCTCCATCATCTGAACCATGTGCAGAGCATACCTGGCAAGAGAGTTAAATCAAACACAATACTCACGCACACTCATACTTCCCTGCTCTAGGTGCAAAAACTGCTGAGCTCGATCCTGTCGAAGCTCCTAGGGTAGATAGTGGTGCATAAAGGCCTCGGAGAACTTTTCCCACTTAGCTGGCGGTGTATCGGCTCCTTTGAAATGAGCCCATGACTTATACCACAATATGGTCACATCACGTAGTCTGAAGGCTGCCAACTCTACTTCCTCAGTCATTGTAGCTTGCATCACCTATAACACCCTATAAGTCTGATCAATAAAGTCCTAAGGATCCTCGCTCGGGTTTGATCCGGTGAATATGGGAGGGCTCAAACTAAAGGACTCACGGGCCCTGTAACTCTCAATTTCTTGGCCTCTATGTCTCTCTATCGCCCCCAATCACCACTCCTGACCTGCGGCTATACGAGCCATCAACTAAATAGCTCCCTCAAGACCCTATCCTTCTGGAACAACCGGAGGTACTAAAGGCGTGGGAGGATTTGCCACTCTACTACCCTCAGGTACTGCTGATGTGGGAGGAGCTGGAGGTCTATCTTCCACTGCTCTAATCAGTGCTTGGGGAACTGTATTACCTGGGGCAGGAAACGCACTCTGAGCCTCTGACTTATCTCTCTGATCCTGTGGAGAGCGACTAGTACCTTCTCCAACGGCTGTGCCAATCAACCTTGTAGTTATCTTCCTTGTCATAGGCATACTCTAAAATAATAACACGATTTAGATATTGTAGTACCTATGACTTCGCCCTATAGCAAGAACTTTTAGTAAAAGAAGTGAAACAATTCCTAGATGTCCTGTAGCCTCTTAATTATAAGTACGGTGCACAACATACCCATAAGCAAGACTCTACTAGACACGGCTTTGTGGACTCCCTACGACACGACTTCGCTCTGATACCAACTCTGTCATGCCCCAAAATTAGGGTAGGGCGCAACTGGCACTCGATTCATGATTGATCGAGAAGCCGTCTATATAGCATTTATAAATGTAACACTAAGGCTGACCAAGCCACTTGTCACAACCAACCAATATAAATACTAGACCCATAATTTCTCGATAATAATAAATATGCAACCTGGAAAGCCGACAAGGCTACAATAAAGCTAAAGAGAGCAATGGAAAGCCAACACGACTACACAACCCAAACTGCTATACAAACTAGTCCACATCAGCTTCTACAGAGTAAACAAAGTGAAATGCACGGGACAGGGCCCCGTCCTACCCATGCTGTACACAAAACTCAAAATAGTCAAAACTAGGACATGGCTCCTGGAAGAGAGGAGCATAACACTATTCCGCTGAAATCTGGCTCCTACTGCGTTTGATGATCTGAGCCTCGGCTTGCACCTGCAGCACGATTGCAGGAAGGGTCCCCATATGAAGGGACGTCAGCACGAATAAAATGTACTAGTATGTCAGGCTGAAAACTACAAATATATAAGATAACAATGATAATTGAGCCAAAAATAAGGAATAGTAACAACCCAGAATCCTGAAAATCGAAACATTACAATAACTCAATATTGAAGTGTAAATGTATAACTGAAATGCCACCGGCTAGCTGACCATAAAACCCATAATAAAATTCGTCCAGTCAGTGTACCACACTGGGGTACAAGTAAAGATGCCTCCAGCCGATGTACCACATCGTGGTAAAATCCGTCCAGTCGGTGTACCACACTGGGGTAAAATAAAAATACCTCCAACCGGTGTATCATACCAGGGTAAAATTAATAAATCTCAAAAAAATCATAAATGGAGCTAATATGGCTTATATTGGACTAATTTAACACGTATATCATAGAAATGATGAATACTAAATATGTAGACTACATAGGCCTCCTTCGTAATGCATAACTGCAAGTGAGCACACATAACATGTAAAGCTAAAAAATAGAACTTAAATGCATGCATTAAAAACTTGTTTAAATCATAAAGAACTGCGGATGACCTAAGAGTTTCAACAAGATTTATAGATCGTGTTCAATGGACATTAGAGCTCGGAGACTCGCTAGCTTGTCGTTCGGCTTAAGGGAAAAGGATTATGAAATCTTCCCTTGGCCTGCAATATCTCATAACATACATATAAGATAAAAGACAACCATAAGCAGGCATTCCTAATTCAATAAGCTTGTTTACCCTTAATAGCTTGCGACGTCTTTACTTGGCTTAAAATCGTTTACGCATCATCATCTTGGCTCTTTCACCAATTTCAGTTAGCAACCAGACCTTTAAACATATTTAACATCACACACACATACACACATATATATAACAGAAAGTAAGGACCAGCTAACAATGCCCACGCTGAGGGGTCTCCAACTCGACCTACAACTACGACAACAAACAACACAATATCACACTTTAGATGCCTCACTTCAGCAAGCATAATCTTAACATTTAACCTCACTAAGAAATGAAATTTTAAAGATTAATGAAGCTTAACATACTACCTCAAGACTTTTAAAGAGGTTGCCATCTCATTCAATTCACAATGCATGAATCGTGCTTTAAAGTACAATGGACGGGGAGCTTTACATACCTTTCTCTTGAACTTTTCTTTAGACGATTTCCTATTTCAATGATCATCCTTAAACCTCCTTAATCTAGTGATTTTATTGGCCAACAATAATCTTAATCTGTATCACAAAATGCAGCCCATAATAACTAACCAAAGGCAGTCACATTACCAACAACAACACACGGCAACATCAACAACATTTAGCCATTTTCTCAACAAGTTTTCACTAACTTTTGAGGGAGAAACAAGAGGAAATTTTACATTATTTCTGTTGTAATTCTTCCCCTCAATATGAATTATAATTCTAGCAAAAGAAACATCCAAAAAGCCTAAGGAAAACGAGCAAAACTCGGCTCATAAATAGTCCATCGGCAGCTCACTTAGCTGCCAATTTTCAGCTTTTTGCTTTGCAATTTGAGAGGTTTAAAAGGGGAGAAATCCTTACTTTTTCTGGGGGATTATTCTTGGTTAAAATAGGAGTAATTGAACTCAACCTATTGTCAAAAGATTCAGCAACCTTGCTGTCCAAAATGCAATACAAGCAGTTCACAAACACACCAAATACACCTCTAACTTCTAGCTTTCTACTCATGAATTCAAGCGGGTTTAGTAGTAGAATTCTCACTTTTTATAGTTGTGTATAATCCCTACCAAGAGAGTGCATATATGTGGCTTACAAATGCTTCAAAAATGCAGCAAGTCACCACAACAACACTACCAAAAATGCAGCTACAAGGTCACAACAACTTCACCACAAAGTTGCATTCACTTCCATAGACTTCTGCTTGGGTTTTGATGGTGCTTTCTTGAGGGATTCCTCTTGGTTTCTTAGGCTTTGATACTGGAAAAGAGATAAGATTTTAGAGAGTAACAAAGCACCTCATATCTGGAAATGTTGAAAATGATTTCATAACATACAACCTAAAATATAAAGGTTGTT
Organism: Datura wrightii; assembly: GCA_035772735.1. NCBI lineage: Eukaryota > Viridiplantae > Streptophyta > Magnoliopsida > Solanales > Solanaceae > Datura > Datura wrightii. The sequence goes on from JASDFA010000027.1 coordinate 72,677,966, forward strand.
GGGCGGTGGCAGTTTTTAGTACCTAAAATATAAAGGTTGTTGGGCGGTGGCAGTTTTTAGGGCAGTGGCCACCTCACTATCTGACAGTTCAAACATAAAACATCTATAACTTTTTACTCCAAACTCCGACTGATGAGCGATTTGATGCTCTGAAAACTAGACTCAAACACCTTTAATTTTATAAGTCATGGGTCATCTAATTGATTATATTTGGAATATATGATCATCTAAAGTTGACTCATACTTATGAACTTCACATGCTCTTTGCTTTTTCGTTCGTACACATTCCCTTGTCATCTACGACCAATATACAACCCGTACTTCCCTTAAAATAACATAAAAATATCAAATAATTACCAAAAAATTTCCGGGGTGTAATACTGCAGAGGTCTTCAGCCTCAACGCCTTCACTTATGAGTGTACTGTCCAGATCCAAGTGCGATCAAAGGGGACGAGCATCAAGCTCTAGAGGACAGAGTAGCAGACCCGAAGAGACCATCCCTCCAGAGTGTAGTAGATGTGGCAAGAGACACGTGGATCAGTGCTTGGCAGGTTCAGGTGCCTGTTTCGGGTGCAGGAAGCCCGGTCATATTTTTAGGGATTACCCAGCAGCCAGATAGGGTCATGATAGGGGCTGAGGCCCAGCTTCCAGTTCAGCAGCTCCACCAGCATGCACAGCTCAGAAGGGGGCATCTACTAGTGTGGGATAGTATCAAAATAGATTTTATTCCTTAGCATCCTATTAGGAGTAGAAGGTTTCCCCAGATGTAGTCACTGGTATGTTATGAGTATTCCACCTTGATGTATATGCATTATTAGATCCAGGGGCTACTTTATCTTTTGTGATGCCCTATATTGCTTATAGTTTTGGAGTCAGTCCCAAAATCTTATCAGAACCCATCTCAGTCTCTACTCCAATTGGTGATTCAGTTATAGCTCGACAGGTATATAGAAATTTCCCTTTCACAGTATTTAGAAAGTCACCTCAGCAGATTTAGTAGAGTTATCCATGATCGATTTTGATGTTATCCTCAGCATGGATTGGTTATATGCATGTTATGCCTTATCAATTGTAGAACTCGTGCAGTAGAGTTTCGATTTCTGGTTGAACTAGTCTTAGAGTGGAAGGGTAGTTCAGTTGTGCCTATAGGTCGCTTTATTTCCTACCTTAAGGCCAAAAAGATGATTTTTAAGAGTTGCATGTACCATCTAGTTAGGGTTAAGTATGGTACATCTGAAACCCCGACGATCCAGTCAGTTCCTATAGTGTGTGAGTATCCAAAGGTGTTTCCAGATGACTTACCAGGAATCCCTCCCGAGCGGGAGATCGATTTTGGTATTGACCTTCTTCCCGATATGCAGCCTATATCTATTCCTCCTTACAGAATGGCCTCAGCCGAGTTAAAGGAGTTGACGGAGCAGTTAAAAGATCTCTTAGACAAGGGTTTCATCAGACCTAGCAAATTGCCATGGGGTGCGCCAGTTCTCTTTGTCTGCAAGAAGGATGGTTCTCTTCGCATGTGCATTGATTATCGTCAATTGAACTAAGTTACCATCAAGACAAGTATCCTCTTCCTAGGATTAATGATTTCGTCGACCAACTTCAAGGTGCTAAGTGCTTTTCAAAGATAGATCTCAAATTGGGATACCATTAGCTCAGAGTTCAGGAGAGTAACATTTCGAAGATAGCCTTCAAGACTCGGTATGGTCATTATGAGTTTGTAGTTATGTCTTATGGACTAACGAATGCTCCTGCATATTTTATGGATTTGACGAACAGGGTGTTCAAGCCATACTTGGATATGTTCGTGATTGTGTTCATAGATGACATCCTTATATACTCTCGGAGCAAGAAGGAGCATGCCGCTCATTTGAGGGTGGTGCTACAAACCTTGAAGGATCATCAGTTATATGCTAAGTTCAGTAAATGTGAGTTTTGGTTGAACTCGATGGCATTTTTGGGTCATGTGGTGTCGAGTGAGGGTGTACAGGTGGACTCTCAAAAGATAGAAGCGGTAAAGAATTGGCCTAGACCAGTGAGTCCTTCAGACATCAGGAGTTTCTAGGGTTTAGCTGGTTACTATTGGAGGTTTGTTGAGGGGTTCCCATCCATTGCAGCCCTATTGACTAAATTGACCCAGAAAAAAGTGACATTTCAATGGCCGGAGGCTTCTGAGAAAAGCTTCCAAGAAGAGCTTCCAAGAGTTGAAGACTCGACTTACCTCAGCACCTTTGTTGACTCTACCTGAAGGTACTGATGGGTTTGTGGTATATTATGACGCTTCGAGGATAGGCCTTGGTTGTGTATTGATGCAATACGGTAAGGTTATAGCATATGTTTCCAGGAAGCTGAAGGTCCATGAAAAGAACTATCCGACTCGTGACCTCAAATTGGTTGTGGTAGTATTTGCCTTGAAGATTTGGAGACACTATATGTACGAAGTCCATGTATATGTGTTTACGGACCACAAGAGCCTAAAGTACGTATTTATCCAAAAGGATTTGAATCTACGTCAAAGAAGGTGGTTGGAGCTTTTGAAGGATTATGATATGAGTGTCCTCTACCATCCAGGCAAGGCTAATATGGTGGCAGACGCTCTTAGTAAGCTTTCCATGGAGAGTGTGTCCCATATAAGTGAGGAAAGGAAAGAGTTAGTGAAGGATGTACATCGGCTTGCATGGCTAGGAGTCCGTCTTGTTGACTCGATGGATGGTGGTGCCATTGTTCAGAATTGGTCAGAATCATCCTTAGTGACTGAGGTTAAATCTAGACAAGACGAGGATCCTGTTTTGGTGAAGTTGAAGGAAGTCATTCAGAATTAGAAGGTAGAAGTCTTCTCCAAAGGGGAAGATAGGGTGCTTCGATATCAAGGTCCCTTGTGTGTTCCAAGTGTTGATAATTTGAGAGATCGTATGTTGCAAAAGGCTCATGGTTCTAGATACTCTATATATCCAGGTGCCACCAAGATGTATCATGAGCTACGGGAAGTCTATTGATGGAGTGGCATGAAGAAGGACATAACAGAGTTTGTGGCTAAATGTCCGAATTGTCAACAGGTGAAGGTTGAGCATCAAAAACCTGGAGGTGTGCTTCAAGACATTAGTATCCCTACTTGGAAGTGGGGTGTGGACTTCATTACAAGGTTGCCTCGCACTCGTCAACAGTATGACTCTATTTGGGTGGTTGTGGATAGGTTGACTAAGGCATCTCATTTCCTACCGGTCAAAACTACCGATTCAGCAGAGGATTATGCTAAGTTGTACATTATGGAGTTACTTCGGTTGCATGGAGTGCCATTGTCCATCATATCCAATAGAGGTACTCAGTTTACCTCCCAGTTTTGGAGATCGTTTCAAAAGGGACTTGGTACTCAAGTCAAGCTTAGCACAGCCTTTCACCCGCATGATCTTGGGCAGATTTATATGCCCAAGTGATACTCAAACGTATCATTTTTGCCTTGTTTATTGTGCAATGTGTATACATTTTCATGTAATTGGTAATAAAATGTGAATTTATACTAACCAACATGATTAGCATTGTTTTGTAGGTAAACTGTGATTTCGAGGGGCTAAAATGCATGTTGGAACAATATCGGAGTTGGACTTGGATTCGAGCACGAAAAAGGCATTGGACTGCACAATATAAAGGGGCTCCGCGATGGAGCCGTGTCACGCTACCATCGCGGAGGCACACTGCCTGGAGGGTGAATAATTTGCCAATTTCCAGTGGAGCCTCGCGACAGCTCCGTGGCACGGAGGCAAGCCTCCGCGTTGCCTGCCGTGCCACGTTGAAGCTTTATTCCTGGACCCTAAAATTCCAGAGAGGGTCCGCGTCCACGCCGTGTCACGGAGGCAGTGCTCCGCGATGCACTCCGTGACACGTTGTTTGTTATTCCGGGAAAAATTTCCACTAGTATAAATAGAACACTTAGGCTTATTTTTAAAAAAATTCAGACTTGGTGGAGCAAGGACGTGGGTTCCAGGAAGTTGAGGGACGAAAAAGCTCAGGGTTTTTCTCTCTTTCTTTCTTCTTTCAATCAATTGTTTGTATGATTAACACTTGTTTTAGGATGATTAATCCACAAATGAGTGGCTAATTCTCTTCCTTGCTGAGGTTATGAACAATGGTGATGAATTTTGATTATTGAATTTTATGGTTTTTCATCTTCTTCTTCCATGTTGTTCTATTAATTCTTGTTTCTACTGCATTGGTGTGTGGCCGACATTAATGTACATCTAAAAAGTCCGATTTCACTCGAGAGAGCACGAAATTGGAAAGTTGTGAATTAATAGGGTATTGTTCTTAACTTGATTTGGGAAAATTGAGTTTTGATGTGCTTTCCTGATAGAAATATACTTGAAAGTCGTATTAGTCAATTTAGGAACCGGAATTGTATTGCTAGGTCATAAATTGCATTTGATCACAGAAATGTAGACGGATGGTTTCTGATTCTTAAGTGAGATTAAATACGAGAGTTTTAATCTCTAGGCTAATGTTCTTGGCTAGCAACTGGAAGAGAAGAATAACCGAATTATGATTATAATCAAGTTCATTACTTGTTCTTAACCTTGGCATGCTCATATCCATAGTTTCAATTCAAAGTAGATATTTGTTAATAGTTTTAGTATATAATTTATAAACAAAAATTATTTAACTTTTGGTTACGTTGTTGTCAGCATATATAGAAGTAAGATAGAATATAGTATACTTGAGCAATTTTTACTTATCCAGAGTCTCCTTGGTTCGATACTTGGCTTACTTTGCCACTTTATTACTTGTTTGACCACGTGCACTTGCGTGTCGATTTTTAACCCCTAACCAAAGCACCGGACACCGCACATAGATGGTCAAGCAGAGCGGACTATTCAGACTCTTAAGGATATGTTGAGAGCGTGTGCGATTGATTTCAAGGGTAGTTAGGATGACCATTTACCTCTCATTGAGTTGGCATATAACAACAGCTACTATTCTAGCATCCAGATGGCTTTGTTTGAGGCTCTTTATGGGCGAAGATGTAGATCGCCTATTAGTTGGTTTGAAGTCGGTGAAGCTGCGATGATAGGACTAGATTTAGTCCATGAGGCTATGGACAATGTTCAGCTTATAAAGGACAGGCTAAAAGCAGCTCAGAGTCACCAAAAGTCCTATGCGGATGTGAGGAGGAGAAAACTTGAGTTTGAAGTCAATTATTGGGTGTTTCTAAGGGTGTCTCCCATGAAGGGAGTGATGAGATTCAAAAACAAAGGGAGACTCAGTCCCCGATATGTTGGTCCATACTGAATTGTAACGGGTTGGCAAGGTAGCATATGAGTTGGAGTTGCCCTCTGAATTAGCTTCAGTCCATCCAGTTTTTCATGTATCTCTCTTAAAGAAGTGTTTGGGTGATCCAGCTCTGGTTGTTCCAGTAGACAGTGTCGGTGTGAAAGACAGCCTTATTTATGAGGAGGTTTCGGTAAAAGTACTTGATCGTCAGGTTCGTAAGCTAATAAACAAAGAAGTAGCTTCAGTCAAGGTTTTGTGGAGGAACCAGCATGTTGAGGGAGCTACGAGGGAAGCCGAAGTAGATATGATGTCTAAATACCCACATCTATTCCCTTCCGGCTCAGTTCTAGCTTGAGGTATCAGTTTCCTCCCTAATACTCTATGCAGTTTCATGTTCATCTCATGTACCCTAGTTTCTTTCATGTCAATGTATGTATGAGTGATTCATGAATTCAGTTAAATCATGTAGTTTGGTTCGGAGTCAGTCACTTTGTTAGTTTTCAGTTTATATGATCAGTATTTGAGTATGATGATTGCATTTCTCTGCGTTATAGCATGTTTTTCCAACATTCAAGGATGAATGTTCCCAAGGGGGAGATATTGTAATACCCCGAGAACCCTAAGATCAGACCCGGGAGTTGAGAAAACTGAATTTTCTGCACCAGATCACAGGACGAGTCATCCCATGACCCCTGAGGTGCACTACGAATCGTGGAGTGACTCGGAGGAGTTTGTCCATGGTTGAAATTTTTAGAGTTGGGTGTGACCATGAGTCGTGGTCAGCACCACGATTCATTAGGTCAACCGTGGTCAAGAGTGGTCTGAAGAATGAAGAATTTCAGTAGTTTTGGCAATGACTTGGTCACCACGAGTCATTGGGTACACCAGGAGTCGTGGTGTCCCTCGTGGTGACCCATACAAGAGAAATGGCAGTGTTGATCACAAGTGCAGACCACGAGTCGTGGTTAGTGGGCATGATTCATCCAATCACTCGTTGGGACTGGCAGTGTCTTTTTCCCTACGAATTTATTAAGGCCTTTTTCGTGATTCCTAAGTTCCTAAGGCATAAACTACATCGTTTTAAGCTCACAATAGTATGTTTTAAGAAGGGTTAAGTCATTTTAAGCCTATTCTAATTCATGCATGCAAGCTTAGAGGTTAAGGGGTGATCAAGCCTAGTCTCTTCAAGGTTCTTCCCCAAATTTCCATTGCTTAATCAAGGGAGTTGTGAAATCAGATCCTTCCAGGTATGTAGGATTATGAATGGGTGTAATTGTCCACACCCATGCCCAATCCTCTCTCGATTCATGAAATTCTAGTTGATGAATCTATGGGGTTTTTACCCAATATGTGAATTCTCTAATTATCAATCATGGGTATGATCTAAGCATATTTCTAATGTGGAATTATGATTAATGGGTAGATTTTACAATTTTTTAAATTATAAAATTATGTTTTCGAGTTTTACAAACTAGGATGCCCGTTCATGAAAGTTGGGATCTATGAAATATGTATTCAAGCATGATGAGATGTTTATGAAAAAAGTATGATTTCGAATTACCCATGTTTATGTTCATATTTTCAAGTCTATGTTAAGCATGTTTACGTATTGGGCAAGCCCATATGATCAAGTATGTTTCATGATTTATCTAAACTTCATGTATTAGCTTACCACATAGATTTTGGAGTCTAGACTCCCACTATTTTCAGCTTTTGGTATGGTTTGAGCCAAGGCTCCTCATGATTATGATTTCAGATTTATGTATGTATGGTATGATTCAGCTTCGTCACAAGATGATGGTTTAGATTCGTTGAAAAAAGATGGAGAGCATATGCATATTTTTGGGAGTAGTGTCTAGCACCGAGTAGGCTAAGGGTCAAGCAACCTTATGCCTCATAAGTACGCGCTAACATAGGTATGTTCAGATTATTTGGGACCTCCCTTGTTAACTTCCCCTGCCCCAAGGGGCCTTCACCTTGATATCAATATCATGGTAGCGTCCTTAGCCTGGGCAAAGCTTTAGATGGCTCTACCCACTTCAGTGTGATAGTCAGGACCATGTAACCTCTATCGTGGTAATGTCGGTTATATAACGAGTCTCCCATTGTTCCTCATGATTTCAGTTATGCATGTTCATCAGTCATGATGGTGTGTTTTCAGTAGGTTTGACCCAATGTTCAGTTTTATTTATGATTATCAGTTTTCAACTTTGGATCATTCGATTCAGTGATGATGTTCAGTTATGCTCAGATCATGATTTCAGAAAATAACATGCAAGCCCTACTTTCAGACTCTTATATTATGCATGATCACTAATTTTAATTACTTATTTAGTGGTTTTATTTACCTTGCATACTCGGTATATTCCACGTACTGACCGCATACGCTATGTTGTATCTTTAAATGATACAGGCTCGATATCTAGGCTCAGTCCAGTCACTAGCCAGACCTGAAGCATTAGCCATATCAGCCAGAGTTGGTGAGTCCTCATCTTTCGAGGCCCTTCCTTCCAGTTGTATCTATTACTTTCAGTTTCAGACTTTAGTGAATTAGTTGGGGTCTTGTCCCATCAACTCGTCAGTAGTAGAGGCTTTTTAGACATAGAATGTAATCAGCTTCAATTTTGAGTTATGTATTCCGATTTTATGATATTGTTAGAATTTTTCCATATTAATTATGTTTATCTTCCGTTTTATTATAATTGAGTTAGATGTTATGTTCATGCCATGGGTCGACTTGGAGCCTCTCGGAGTTCCTTGTCCCGTGTCTTGATCCGAGCCTATGTTCGGGTCGTGACATTGGGCTACTATCAGCTGAAGATTCGTGCTGAGTATATTTCCAAGACAACTTTCGGGACCAGGTATGGAGATTATGAGTTCCTAATCATGTCCTTCGGACTCACTAATGCTCTAGAGACATTCATGAGCTTAATGATGGTATTTTTAAACCTTATCTAAATTCATTAGAAATCGTTTTTATTGATGATATTTTGGTGTACTCTAAGACTAAGCAAGAGCATGAGAATCATCTGAGGATTGTGCTAGAGTCGGTGTCTTTTCTGGGTAGTCTCCAAGGAAGGGATTAAGGTGGATCCACAAAAGGTGGAGGTGATCCAAAATAGGCCTAGGCCTACTACAATAACAAAGATTCAAAGTTTTTTGGGGTTGGCCAGCTATTACTATCGATTTGTGAAGGAGTTTGTGGCCATTGTCTCGGTGTTGACAAGGCTAACCCAAAATGATATGCCTTTCCATTGGTTCGAGGAATGTGAAGAGAGTTTTCAGAAGCTCAAAACCCTGCTAACCACGGCACCTATATGGCACTACCGGTAGAAGGTAAATATTTTATACATTGTGATGCCTCACCGTCTAGGTTGGGTGTTGTGTTGATGCGGGAAGGACAATTCATTTCTTATGCATTGAGATAACTAAAGGTGCATGAGAAGAATTAGCCCACATGTGTGTTATACCCCGTAGGATTCCCGGCACCTAGATGACCTATTCACACGTTGGTTAAGCATATTTGAAGGTCATACGTGCTAGAGAAAGGCCCGGGAAAAGATCGGATGAGAAACCTGTCGAACCATCGCGGAAGGAGCCGAGGCAGAACCCCTCCGCGATGGCAGCGTGTCACGGAGGTGAAGCCTCCGCGTTGGCTCCGTGACACGTTGGCCTTGTTCAGGCCCAAGTATATAAAGCCCCACTTCGGTTTATTTTGGAATTAAATCATAAAAACTTCAGAAAACAGAGAGGAAACGGCAGAGAAGGAAAAAGGAACGAAGAGGTAATATAATTTTCATCCGATTACGCTGCTAAACGTTTTCCAAACTCAAATTAACCTCAGATACCGAGGTATTTAGCAGCAGAGAGCATTCCTACGGATTTAGTTTCGTGAAATACGGCCGACGAATCGTCGAGCTACCGAGCTAAGGTAAGTGGAATTGCTCTAAACTAGTGTCTATGTGTTCCTAGCTGAGAAGTGAATAGTTCTCCCTTCTGGACCTCTGAAAAATAGTGAGTTTTCGACCATCTTTCGATAAGCCTAAGTTTAGGCTATAAACTATATCGAAAGTGACGTTGCTCTTTAAAATAAAGCTGTATTTAGTATTAATTGACATATTTATGAATGCAGTTGGGAGAAAATAGTTGAAGTACCGGCCGAGCCTCGTCCGACAGACGGATAGTTCGAGGATAAGGTATGTAAAGCTAGTTTCCTCGGCAAGTTAAGTAATCTCGGTACAATACAGTAATTTAAAGGCCAGTAGAATGTTCAGAAGTCATGTGTTATGTTTATTACGAATGTTGGTATGATATTAGGAGCATCGAGTTATAACTTGCGTGAAACTTGCTAGCACGATATAGATTCTAATACATGTGTTAGAAACTGCACAGCATGCTCAGTACGTGATGTGACACAGAATGTTAAGATATCATTGTATTCAGTTGAAACCCAGTAAAGCAATGTAATATTTGTAAGACATCTCAGAAATAGAATGATAAGTTAAAATGAAGTTAGAAAGCATTTTAGGAATAGTAAATCATGTTACTATAGAAACTCAGTATACAGCATAGTTTTCAGCAAAAACACTATATCTTGTTCAGCATTAGCCCCAGTATGGTCTGGCAGAAGACTATATTTATACATATATACTATTACCAGCCTCAGCATGTATTAAGTACGTACATATTACTATCGCTAGCTCAGCATATAGTATATACAAATACTTTACCACTATTAGCTTCAGTATGTGGGACATGTAGATAGTATTACTAGTTGAGACCGCTGTATTGTCTTGGGGTTGGATTACCTAGCATCCATGACCGCCCCAGGGTTGATAGCTGTATCGACTCGTCCACTAGAGGACGAGGATACGTCGCTCTACGGAGTGGCATGCCGTCCCACAGGGGACGAAGATGGGATGCCAGTATTTCCCCATATTATGCCTTGATCGGCCCTTACACACCCCTGTCGAGCGGATACGCCCGGGTGTTGATTCAGGAGTCCTACAGACTCAGATGCAGTTATAGTCAGGGGCTCAGCGAGCCCAAGTGCATACCCAGGGGACCGGCGGGATGCTTATAGCTATTATAGGAGATGGGATGACCAGGGTAGGGGTATAGATTCTGTGCTGGTTGTACCTCCTGGCTTATGGGGGCCGGGTAAGGTTTGTGTGTGCTATGTATGTTATGATATGTTGTGCCGTGTTATAGTAGATACGAGTAGATCGACAGTAGAACGATAAATCCTCAGGTATGACTCCTGCTCCTTCCAGTATAATTAAGAGAAGGTATGATTTACATTACCAGACAGTTAATCTATTCCTTCCTACTTCAGTTTCATCAATTATATTGTTGTTTTCAGATATTTCTTTCAGTCATTGCTTTACATACTCAGTACCAGTGGTACTGACGCCCGGTGGGGCACTACATTACTTGCCTGCAGGTACTCATAGACGAGCAGGCGATACCACGTGATTCCTATCAGCGATCGAGTATTCAGCTCCTGTCATCCAGAGACTGAATTCCAGAGGTGTATTTCGCTTTCTTTTGTTGTATAGTACGGGTAGGTCGGGGCCCTGTCCCGATCATTTTTATGGTTATTCCTAGAGGCTTGCAGTCTGTATATATTTCCCTGTGGTCAGATGAGCCGGCTGTGTGAGGTCGTGCAGTGGTATAGCTGTTAGTACTTGTGTTTCCTTTATGTTGGCCGTGTGGGGCCATAGTTCGACAGTAGTGGTGATCTTACCGGTCACGTAGCTATCCAGTACTTCATGGTTAAGTTATAGATAACTAGACAGCATGGTGGCCTTGTCGGCCCGCATAGGTTTCCCTATATTGATATGTTTCTGGTCAGCTGTTAGTACAGGTACAGAAGGCTATAGGCCAATGGGCCGGGGGCTGTGTTTACAGCCGTTATATAGCCCTTTGTTTCCAGAAATATGAGTTAGAGCCAGCCAGGCACCAGATGTGCCCAGGCTTAGCAGTCTAGCAGTTCAGGTCCTAGTAGGGCACCAGGTGCCAGTCATACCCCCCAAGGCGGGGTGTGACAATGTGACTTAGAGTTGGCAGCAGTGATGTTCACCCTAAAAATCTGGAGGCATTACTTGTATGGGCCTGTTGCGAGGTGTTCACAGACCATCGCAGCTTACAGTATGTGTTCTCCCAAAAAGATCTTAATCTGAGGCAGCGGAGATGGATGGAACTACTTAAGGACTATGATGTTTCAATTTTGTATCACCCAAGGAAGGCAAATATGGTGGAAAATGCCTTGAGCCGAAAAGTCATGATCATGGGCAACCTGACTTGTTTGGAAGCTACCTGGCGCCCGATGGCAAGAGAAGTTCAGACCTTGGCCAATAGTTTAGTGAGACTCACGTTGGCAGAGATAGGAGGGACATTAGCCAATGTGGAGGCTAAGTATTCATTACTAGAAGAAGTGCAAGCTAGGCAGTTTGAGGATGCAAAATTGAGTAAGATTGGGAACAAAGTCTTATGAGGGAAAGCTAAGAAATCAGCATTAGTTGATGAAGGGTTCCTAATAATAAGGGAACGTGTATGTGTTCCCCGAGTTGGGGAGCTGATCAAAACTATCCTGTCACAAGCTCACAACTCGAGGTACTCTATTCACCCTGGGGTTACTAAAATGTATCATGACCTGAAGCGGAATATATTGGTGGGGAAGAGTGAAGAGGGAAATCATCAAGCATGTTGCCCAGTGCTTAAACTGTCAGAGGTGAAGTATATGCATCAAAAGCCTAGGGGAGCACTCCAGAGGATGCCCATCTCAGAGTGGAAGTGGGAGTGAATAGTGATGGACTTCATGGTTGACCTGCCGAAGACAATTGGGAAGTTTGACTCCATTTGGGTCATCGAAGACATTGAGGAAGTTTGACTCCATTTGGGTCATCAAAGACATTGGGGAAGTTAATATTTTAAACTTAACATGCATTTACATATATCTAATGAGAGTAACTGTAATACCAGTTGAAGAAACACTAGATTGGACAAAAGAACAGAAGCATGTAAATTTATTTTTAAAAAAACATAAACCAACTTCCTAATCAAGGATCATTATTATAAGATTACATGTAATTGATAAAAAAAGAAGAAGTGTACCAAACAACTTCTTTGCTTCTTAATCATGTTAATGTAGATGCTTTCTTTATCTCCAAGCAGTCCAAGTGTCCTCCCACCAAAGTTGGTCACCAAGATCCTCTAGATATATCTTGCACCAATATAAAAGAAGACTAATACTAAGAAGAGAAAGTAACTTGTACCTCATACAAAAGTCAGAAGCTCAATCAAGACTTGTGTAGTAATTGTCACATTCCAAAGTCGGAGGGGCGTGACTGGCACCCTGTGTCATACCTGATCGAGCACACGCTGCCACCAGACTAACCACAGCAAGTCAGAACAGACAAAGTTCGGCTTAATAATAACATTCCGACAATAGTAATCAACAAAACATAGCAAGTAGGTATTATGCTACTAGGGTTGTTAAGACCGCACACAACCCAAAAGGCATATACAAGGGCTTGCATAACCTACTACAACATTTACACCCCAATAGGTACTGTCAACGAGCCTCTAAAGAGTTTAACAAGTTTATATTGATTGGGACAGGGCCCCGACCTACCCAATATGTACACAAAATCACAAAAAGGTATCTCTGAACAAACTGGAGCTTACCACATCTGTCTGGAACTCAACTCAACCTCGGGAACCTCCATCAACCTGATGGTCAGGACCTGCAGGAATGAATGCAGCGCCCCACTAGGGCATCAGTACATAACATACCAAGTATGAAAGGCAACAATAAGACAAGAGTTCAGAGATAATAGACAACTAATAGAAAATAAAACGACAACCTCAAAAACATAACCTGGAAACCCACATACCTGCGACATATAGGAAGCTCCAAAAACCACATAACATCACCAATCAATACAAAGATAACAAAAGTTAACCATATTATCAATCGGGCACTGTTGGACCATCTCTCGGCTGCGCAGTTAGCATAGTTCAATCCATCCGGAAGAACCAATGTAATCTCAGGAAGGCACATATATTCCGAAACACTCTCAAATCATGTCTCGATTCGACACTATAGAGGACATCATCCTCAACCCCATAGGTCATTTCACTCCTTGGGTTCAACCCCTCACCGGAAATACTCTCGTGCGTCGGGTATCCATGAGCCTCAAGGCCTAAAGTAGAACATACAATCATAATCACAAATATTCACAATCAATTTTCATAATTAAATACCTTAAACAGCCCCTAATTGACTCACGATGGCGTCAACCGACACTCTTGACACAAACCAATTCTAAGGGTTGCTCGACTTAACGACGTTCCCACCAGCACACGAGTCTAACCCAACCTTATGACAACATCAACACACAAAACCATAAAACCAGTATCTCAACCAAGGTTACACCTAGAATGAATTCAAGGTTTCACAAGATAGCCCACACGCGCGACAATAACACTAGCACAAGTCTACAGAAATCATGCCGAAAAAGGGAAGAATCGTCCTAAACATACCTCGGACATCAATGAAACCAAGATATCCGAACCTCCACTCCCCAAGTACACCAAGATACTTCCTAAAAGCAGCAAACCAACCACTAACACACTTCTAGAAAATCTGACAAGAGAAACAACACAAAAAGAAAGTTTACCGACTAGTTCTTTATGAATTCGGCAGTAAGAAATCTAAAATAACAACCTACCAACATCAATAACTCATTAAGCATCCTAAAAATACTAAGAAACAACAAAGAACAAGAACTTACCAACAAGCAACACGAAGCAGCCACCAAACTACTGAAAACGTAAATCAACGACACAATCTACTCGAAGAATCCAACTCCCCGACACCAAAATCACTTAGACTTATGACTTATAGCCCCAAAACCAATAGAACACCTTGGAGAGACCTTGATAGAGGTTTCTTACAAAGTGAGTTGCTGGAAAATGGATTTAGGTAACCAACAACTGACCAAGAGGACTTAGATAGTCCTCACCGCCTTGGCCGTTTTTGACGTACCTGTTTGCACGGTCTTGTAAAAATGTGAATATCTATCTATTCTGAAGTCAAATTGGAAAATGGTTTAACTTTGAAAACTACACTCATAGAACTATAATTTAATATATCTTAGGCCCTCTAACTCCTTATAGGTTGGGAGAAAATCTCAGAGATATTTGACCCAAATTTTAAAGAATTTAAGAAATAAATTTGCGATAAGTTTTGCCAAATTTTATTCTACAACTTGATTGATATTCAATCCTAAATACCAGTGAAGAGTAATTCAAATACCTCATAACACATTCTTATTAGCATATTAAGTATTCTTAGTCCTACATCAAAAGTACAAATTTATTTCTCATATTATATGGGTTGTAACATCCTCCCCCCTAGAAATATTCGGCCTCTAATGTTTAGGCCCGCATGACTCATGCTTGGGAATTCAATATGATACAACTAACCCACAAACTTATAGAACTAAGGGTCTAAAACAAACAATACTAATAATGCCATACATATACTTGACGTGTTTCCTGCTGGAGGCTCTGCGACCTACTTTCTATCCAATGCGAAGATACATGGATGAGAATAAGCATAATTCAGCATGACAGCTCCGCCTCTACCTTGCCCTTGACCCAACTATGTCCTTGGTCCACTCGGCCCTGCTGGTGTATATGTTCGGTCTTGTTATATAGGTATATAACTACACGCAAGTGCACGTGGTCGAACAAGTAGTAAAATGGCTTAAGTAAGCCAAGTATCGATCCCACAGGGACTGGGATGAAGTGCAATCTGCTCAAGTGTACTATATTTTAATCCTAAAAATGCAGACAACAGCGTAACCAAAAGTTTGATATTTTGATTTATAATTTTTATGCTAAATCTAAAACAACTATCTAATGTGAGTCTGAACTATGAATGAGAGCATGCTGAGGTTAAACGAACATGTAATGAAATTAATTATCAACATAATTTGGTTAGTCTTTTCCTCCGGTTGCTAGTCAAGAACTATTGCCAAGGGATTAAAACTCTCGTATTTAACCCCACTTAAGAATCATGAACCATCCACCTACATTTCTGTGATTAAATGCAATTCATGTTCTAGCCATACAAACCCGGTTCCTAAGTTGACTAATACGACTTTCAGGTATATTTCTATCCTGAAAGTAAATCAATTCTCAATTTTCCCAAACTAAGAAAAGATCATATCCTATTAATTCACAACTTTCCAATTTCTTGCTCTCTCGAGTGAAACCGGACTTTTTAGATGTACATTAACGTAGGCCACACATTAATGCAGTAAGAACAAGAATCAATAGAACAACCATGGAAGAAAAGATGAAAAACCAAAGAATCAATGACCACATTTCATTACAATTGTTCATAACCTCAGCAAGAAGAGGAATTAGCCACTCATTTGTGGATTAAACATCGATAAATGAGTGTTAAACATACAAGCAATTGAATACAAGGAGAAGGAAAGAGAGAAAAACCCTGATAATTTCGTCCCCTCAACTGCTTGTAACCCACGTTCTTGCTCCACCAAGTCAGAATATTGAAAAATAAACCTAAGTGTTCTATTTATACTAGTGGAAATTTTTCCTGGAATAACAAGCAACGTGTCACGGAGTGCATCGCGGAGCACTGCCTCCGTGACACGCCACCGACGCGGACCTTCACTGGAACTGGGGGTCCAGGAAATAAGGCCCAACGTGGCACGGCGTGCAACGCGGAGCCAGGCCACCGTGCCACGGACCTATCGCGTACCCTCTCTGGAAATTGGGCGAAAATTCCCTATCCAGGCAGAAGGCCTCCGCGATGGCAGCGTGACACGGCTCCATCGCGGAGCCCCTTTATTTTATGTTTTCCAATGCCTTGTCCCTTGCTCGCATCCGAGTCCAACCCCTATATCTTCCAACATGCATTTAAGCTTCCCAAAATTACATTTTACCTGCAAAACAATGCTAATCATGCTGGTTAGTATAAATTCACATTTTATTACCAATTACATGAGAATGTATACACATTGATAGATAAACAAGGCTAAAATTCCACATTTGAGTATCACTTGGGCATATAAATTTGCCCAAGATCAGTATACGACTTTGCCACAGACCCAGTCAGTCGTGTCGTGCCACTCTATCCTCGAACAGGATAATCCATAAACTCTTGACCCTCACCACCATAAGTAAAACAAATAATCGGCTCCCTTTTGCACTTACCTGTATGCCTTCTACCACATACTCTGCAAAACGGTATTACCGACCCCCTAGACTGTCACTGTCCTGACTCCACTGGGATACCATAACTAGGTTCTGCACCTGACGCAACCAGTGTTGGATATCCAGATGGCTCCCCTTGATACGTGGCCTAGAGCCATCGCGTGATCCACTTTGGAAGTCTGCAGGCCTCATTCTCTATCATTGCTCCCTCTCAGCCCACTCTTGCTCTAGCCGCTTTAAATTGTCATCCCCTAAACTCTGCACCAATGCTTGTATACGTGCTATGCTCACACCCGTTTGCATAGCGGTGACCCTGTAATACTGCATATAATCTAGAAGCAACCTATTTATATACCGACGTATCCTACCTCACATAGTGCTAACAAAAGAAGGAGCATATTCAGCCAGCAAATCAAACCGATGTCCATACTCCCGAACTCTTATATCTCCCTGCTCTAAATGTAAAAACTGATCCGCCCTATTATCTCGAACCTCCAACGGCAGATACTGATCCAAAATGTGTCAGCAAATCAGCCCACTTGACCGGAGGTGTATCTCGACCCCTCGAGCACTCTTAACCTTCATATGATAACACCGCTACCTCACGCAATCTAAGCCGCGAATTCTGCAGCCTCAATGAAAGTAGCATCCATAACTTGAAAGATGCGAAACAATTGATCCACAAAGTCCTGCGGGTCCTCATTTACCTATGTACTAGAGAACTCTGGAGAATTCAAAGATATAAACTCTCGAGTCCTGGAACTCCCAACTCGCTCTCCAAACCCTACACCTGGTTGTGCCCCAACCTCTGGATGACTCGCCACTACTTTGGCCAGCAATTATAACGCAACCCTCAACTCTTGATCTGTCACAACTAGGGGAGGTGCTGCAGCTCTCGAGGCCTACTCAGCCCTTGGAACATCTCTAGCTGGGGGTACCGGTTCTGGTGGTGGAGTGACGACCTCATCCTAGGCATTAGATAGGTCTATCTCAATAGGGTATACCTTACTAGTACCCTCACCTGCTGCAATATCTAGCGGTTGTCCATTCACTGTTCTCAGAGTTACAGGCATCCCTGCACAATTTAGCAAACGTAAGTTTAGACCCGACTCCTACAACTTTAGACTTAGTGCACGATTTGATTCAGAAAGAAGGCTAACCATCGTAAATGCCCTGTAGCCTCCTGTCAATAAGCACGCTGTGCAAAACACACATAAACAAGATTCTACTAGACATGGCTCATAGACTCCTAAGGACATGAACTGCTTTGACACTAAATCTGTCACATTCCAGAGTGCGTGACTGATACCTTGTGTCATACCTGATCAAGCACACCCTGCCACCAGACTAACCATAGCAAGCCAGAACCGACAATGTGCTACTGGGGTCGTCAAGACTGCACACAACCCAAAAGGCATATACAAGGGCTCACATGACCTACTAAAATATTTACAACCCAACAGGTACTTTCTACGAGCCTCTAAAGAGTTTAACAAGTTTATATTGATCGGTACAGGGCCCCGACCTACCCAATATGTACACAAAATCACAAAAATATATCTCCGAACAAATGGGAGCTTACCACACCCGTTTTCAACTCAATTCAACCTCAGGGACCTTGATTAACCTAATGGTCAAGACCTGCAGGCATAAATGCAGTGTCCGACTAGGGCATTAGTACACAATGTGCCGAGTGTGAAAGACGATAATAATACAAGAGTTCAGAGACAATAGACAGCTAACAGAAGAGAGAGCGACAAACTCAGAAACATAACCTGGTAACCCACGTACTTGGGACATATAGGAAGCTACAAAAAACCATATAACATCACCAAATTAATACAAAGATAACACAAGTTAACCATATCATCAATCAGGCACTGCCAGACCATCTCTCGGTTGTGCAGTTAGCGTAGCTCAATCCATCTGGGAGAACCAATGCAATCCCAGGAAGGCTCAGACATGTCGGACTACTCTTGAAGCATGTCTCGATTTGACATTGCAGAGGACATCATCCTCAACCCTGTAGGTCATTTCACTCCTTGGGCTCAACCCGTCGACCAGAAATACTTCCTTTCAAATTTAAAAAATGTTATCTTTTAATTTGAATTATGATTTAGACTTCACCCAAAGGATAATTAGAGAAGCTATCTTATTATCTTGCCTCTTGGCTTAACCACATTACAAATTTTATTGCTTTTATATATATAAATTTTATAATTTAAATTTAACACTATATCTCAATTTAAATCAGATGTGCTGCTACGACATAGGAGAGGTTTTGACGATGTTCGCCTCCTGGGTTAGAGGATGCATCCTGCTGAATTGGACGAGCTAGCAGAGCTACTGAAGAGGTGGCCAAGAATCTACTCTCGCCTCGCTTAGCCGTTGCGCAATCTCGGTGCTTATGGCTCACCTTGTTGCACCAAAAACAAACATCTGAGTCGACCATGCATACTACCAAATGGTGCTTCCTCGTCACCATTCTCCATTGCATAATCACCGGTGGTGCCAACGATCACCACCACCACGGCACCACCGCATCTTCATTGCCACCTTCACTAATAATTTTTACTACTTACTGTCAAGATTGTTTCAATAAATTGAAGGCTTAAAAGTGAAATTTTACAAAGAGACATTAATTTCTTTTTTTTTAATGCTGGAAAAATAGAGTGGTCAAGTCTTAAATATAATATTCAAATTCGTAGATTTTCAACTTTAAACAAAGACAAGCGGGGCCTTAGACACCGCCAATGTTGAGAAATATCAAGAATTGTCTGCAATGGTTATTAGCCTCATTGATTTGGCGGTTAATCATTAGGAGTCCCAAAAGATTCCTTCTTTCCCATTTTAAGACAATGTTATTACATTGTCCTTTGGTTTGCCCAAAGTTGGCTGGGAAAGTAGGACCATGTGTCTTGAAGGCCATTGCGAAGGACCTGGCTTCATGCTGTGTGATCCATCATGAGGTCCTTTCATTAGATGAACCTTGCACTGCGTGGTCTATCGCGAGGTCATCCTATGCAATGGACCTTGCGTCGCGCTATCCTATTCCTCGAAAACTTAGACGAATTTCTAGATGCTTGAGTTTTGATAAAACATACATAACTTTTCATACGGAGTTCAAACTGACAAATGGTTTGAAGCATTGGAACCTAAATTTATTTTCCCCAATTAGGATAGGTATCTTATCTCTCGCACGAAATTATTCATAGTCGGGCTTGAATTACACACATTTAGCTAGTTCAATATAATCGATATTTATGGAGTGTTACATTTTCCAAATGCAAGTACCAGAACTCTGCACTCGCTGATATTTTAGTAACATAATAAATTTAACATTGTATACCTTTCTCTTCTCTGGCTAAAATAACATTTACCATGACTTCTGCCACTACTAGGTAAGGAAGCAACTATTCACCCTTGAGTGGCTTTGCCAACAAAGGTGGGCTGGTTAAATATGCCTTTAAGTCTTGTAGCGCATGCTTGCACTCAGGTATCCACTCGAACTGATTCTTCTTCTTTAGTAAAGAGAAGAAACAATGACTTTTTTATGGTCTCGTGTCAGGTATACACGAGCCCCAAAGCCTCAATTAGAACATACAATCATAATCACAAACATTTACAATCAATGTTTCCAAGTAAAGACCTTAAACAACCCCTAACTGACTCACGACGGGATCAACCGACACTCTTGGCACTAACCAATTTTAAGGATTGCTCGACTCGGCGACGTGCCCACCAGCACAGTCTAACCAAACCTTATGACAACATAAACACACAACACCACAACCAGTAGCTCAAACCAAGTTACACCTAGCACAAATCTAAGGCTTCACGAGATAGCCCACACGCACGACCATAACACTAGCACAAGTCTACAACAATCATGTCGAGAAAGGAAAGAAATGATCTAAACATACCTCAAATGTCAATGAACCCAAGCTAGCAGAACCTCCACTCCCCAAGTACACCGAAATACTGCCTAAAAGCATAAAACCAACCAATAACACGCTGCTAGAAGATCCGACAAGAGAAACAACACAAAAATAAAATTTACCAATTAGTCCTTTATGAATTCAGCGGTAAGAAATCTAAAATAACAATCTACCAACATCAAAACTCCTTAAGAATCCTAAAAATATTTAAAAATAACACATAAGAAGAAATTACCAACCAATAACACGAAGCAACCACCAAACTATTGGAAATGCAGCTCAATGATGTGATCTACTCGAAGAATCCAACTCCCTGAGACCAAAATCACTTGGACTTATGACTTCTAGCCCCAAAACTCAGAGAACACCTTGGAGAGATCTTGAGAGAGGTTTTTTACGAAGAGAGTTGCTGGAAAATGAATTTGGGTAACCAATTACCAACCAAGGGGACTTAAATAGTCCTCCACTGCCTTGGCAATTGTTGACGTGCCTACTTACGCGGTCTTACGAAAATGCGAATATCTCCCTATTCCGAAGTCAGATTGGCAAATGGTTTAATGAATTAAAAATTAGACTCGTAGACCTTTAATTTGATAGGTCATAGATCCTCTAAATCCTTATAGGTTTGGAGAAAATCTCCGAGACATTTGATCCAAATTTCAGAGAACTTAAGAAAAAAATTTGCGATAACTTTTGCTGAATTTTATTCTACAACTTGATCAATGTTCAATTTTAAATACGATTGAAGAGTGATTCAAATATATCATAACACGTCCTTTTTAGCATATTAAGTACTTTTAACCTACTTCAAAAGTGCAAATTTATTTCTCAAATTATACGGGGTGTTACAGTAATTATCCGGCAAGGCTTTTTTATATAAATCTCAACATCTTACATGAAAAAGACGTGTCTTCTCTAAAGACAAGTGTTCTTTAGACTTCAAGACAAGGGTCTTCTGCAAAGACACATGTAGTCTTTTAAGGCACTTGTTACTTTCATACAAGACCGCTTGTCTTGCATACAAGGTTTATTAAACTACACAATCACCCCTTAAGTATAAATATCTTTTATATTATATTATTTCTCTCTCTTTCTAGTAACTTTTCACTTGGGTCATCTAGCCCATTCTAATGGGTCAACAAGCCTATTTTGAAAATACCAAAGTACCAGCTCATAAAATATTTTAAATATGTCAAAATTCATTCTTCTTATTTTAAATGCATATAAAATATTAATTTGGTGCTAGACAAACAATTTATCTCTCAAGACTTCTCCAAGTCGTTTAGACAATATCCAATTGAAACTTATACGATGTGACCCTTTGAGATCAAGGTCAAAGTTGAATATGAACTACTACCTAATTAACATTTGACCGATAGTCAACACAAATAATTTGTCAACTCTTTTGACATAATTATTTGTTACAATTAATTACTTAACCCTTTAATCAGTTAAACTGATTAGAACTCTTTCTTTCTTACAGGATTAGTCCAATGACCTAGATTACTGCCTAACGATAGGTCAAGACCCCAATGACTTATGATATGGTGGAGATACCAAAATCCCTTCCGCGGTAGGTTAACATGAACTTTAATCCTTTATATCGTATATCCCCGATTAATTTAAGGGTTCGAATTCCGCGGTAGATTAACATGAAATTTAATTCTTTATATTGTATATCCCCGATTAATTTAAGGGTTTGAATTTGTCAATCCAAAATTCTCCTTTTTATGTATACGATCTATAGATTTATGACTTAATCACAAGATGCTAGAAAATTTTTTCTAGATCTTGTCCAATTTTGGCTAGAGATTCTCAAGTCATAATCTTACGAGATCACATAAGATGTATATTCCCCATACTAAGAGTGATTGATCCCATCTTAATCCACTCATTACCTTTAATATACACTTTCCTACTTGCAAAATGCCCCGTGAACATTCATACGTAGTGCGCCTAAGGTGAATCAACACATAGGTTCGTGCATATAATTCAGATCTAAGGATCACCTGCGCAACCTCCACAGGAGTACTTCCTTATTTATAAGCCAGTAGGGCATCAATTAAGGTTTCCTCATATGGGTCAATCTGGTGAACTCATTCTCTAATGAGCACCCACATTATGACATTAGTATCACATACATAATTATTGCATTAGTATCACATACACAAATGATCATGAGATCAACCGCCCTCTTCATTGAGCATACATAAAATGTGCTAGTCTAATCGATTTATCGATATTCTTTCTCAATAAATCATAACGATTAGGAATATTTAAAATTAAGGACTTTTAACGCATCGAGATCTCATTGTTATGATCACCGTCATAACCCTCAAATTCATTGCCCTAATCCAAGGGTTTTATCATCATCTTCAAATTATATAAACAAGATATAACAAGATGATAAAATTATCTTTATTATAATTATGCATACAAAAATAACAGTTGTTACAACATATCTCTATCACATCTCTATATGATTGGCTTGAGCCATATTTATAACAAATACATAGATTAGTTACTTAAAGTTATCACAAACTGCCTAATAAACACTTAAAGGGTGTTTTGGTAAGTTTTTTAGTTTCTCAAACTAGTTTATTATTACTTTGTGACTTATTCATGTGTTTGATAATATCAAAAGTATTTATTAGCTAAAAGCCATAAATTAATCACCCATAATTTATAATTTTACAACTTATAAACACTTTTAATTTATCCAAAAACTTTTATTTATATTTAATATCTTTTGTTGTCTTCTAAATAATCTTCCTGAAATATAATTTAATTATCTCTTTATCTTATTTTCATCTTTCGTCAATTTTTATATAAAAATACTTTTTAATTTATATATTTTATAAATATGTTCAAGAACTTTTAGTTATTTTACGAAAAAGAAATGATTCTTGAGCACCTAAAAGTGCTTTTAAAAATTTGATGCTTATGGATTGCTTTTAATCATCTTACCTAAAGTGGTTCTTCTTGCTTTTAATCATCTTACCTAAAGTGGTTCTTCTTAATTATATTTATAACTAGATAGGTAAGTTAAATACTATTTTTAATGACATAATATATAAATAAAATTTTAAATTTTTCTTAGCTAATAGGGAATCATTCTAACTTTGAGAGTATGTATGTACATATCTCAATTCATCTTCATTGTAACAGTTGAATACTTCAACTTATAAAATGATCACGTAGTTATCTCCAAAATTTATGTCACGTTAGTACTAGATGCCCATAAGACGTAGTGGAATGAATTGAAGTATTTAGTTGGCAACTGAAATCAAGTTAAGGTATCTAAAATATACACTTTCAAAGTTGGAGTTCTTAGTTGCCAGCTGAGTTCAAATTTGAATATCTATTTAAGTAGAGAAAGGGCCAAAAAAATACCCCGGGAACTATTTAAAATAGGTCAAATTTATTCCTTGTTATGTTTTGGGTCAAAAATACCCCTGTCGTTATATTTTTTAACTCAAAAATACCTTCCAACTATCAAAATGGACAAAAATATCCTTTCTTTTAAAAGTTGTTTCAAAACAAGGAAAATGGAGTTAATTCTTTTTTTTTTAGGGAAGGAGGGAGGAGGGGGGGGGGGGAGGGAGTTGGCTAAATGTGAAAACTATAATAAAATAAGAAAATCAATATAAAGACATCATATTTAAAAAATAAAAAAAGGTATATAACTATTTTTTCTTCTAATTTCGTGCATATTAGGTATGAGTTATTATTTCTGAACCTATATTATGTACCTTTTTGTACTAACTCTAAGAATGATATGATTAAAAAAAAAATTCAATGATACCTTGATACACTTTATTACTTATTTTACCTTTAAGTCATTCCAAATTTCAGTTAAGCGCCAGTATAATAGTTTTAAAAAAGAAACAATAGATTAAAAAATTAATTTTTGTAAATCAAATTTTATATTTTATAAAATTGACATCATACAAAAATTATTATTTAAGTTAGTTAAATTGATCTCATAATCTCTAAAATAAATTTTTACTCGAATCTTAAAAATTAAGAGTACTTATCCAAAATTTTAAATGGATGATAAAGTTAATCCATTTCAAAAAGTTTAAAGACAAAATTAACCTGTTTTTCCTTACTTTGGAACAATCATTAGAAGAAAAGATATTTTTGATCTATTTTGATAATTGGAGAATATTTTTAAGCCAAAAATATAACGACAAAAGCATTTTTGACCCAAAGCTTAACAAAGATTAAATTAAGCAAAAATTACATTATATGATACTTAGAGTAAAATAATTATTAATTTTAACTCATATTTCAATTCATTACCTCTTAACCTTCTCTAATTTTTTTTGCAATTATATTTATTTCTTCTTCTTCATTCTTTTTTCTTTTCTATTGCTTTTTTCCCCTTCTTTCTTTCCTTCTGCTTCTTTTTTTCCCTTCAATTTCTGCTTTCTTCTTCTTCTTTCTTTTTTCTTTGCTACTTCTGCGTTCTTTTTCTTTTTCTGCTTCTTTTTTATTTTTATTTATTCTGCTTCTTCATTTTTTTCCTTTTTTTTTGCTACTGCTTTCTTCTTTTTTTTTCTTTCATAATTTTTATAATCAGCTATGTAAATATTCTTAAAAATATGTGTAGATTTTTATAGATATGTCACTACAAAAGTATATTCGCATAACATTAATATTATATTTATTGATATTTAATGTATTTAATGTGATTATATATTTCATATTTTGATACTTAGAAATTGATTGAAAGTGATACTCATATTTATCATTACAAATTTAGATATTAATTGTTAGGTGAACTAAATTAAAAAATTTAAAACTCCATTATTGAAATTCTTAAAAATTTGAAACCTCACAAATGGATTTTGAATTTGTTAAAAATTTTAACAAATTGTTGATTGTGATTAGTTGGTGGTGTCATTTTGAAGTTGTGGTTAAACTTTGAAGTCATTTAGAAAAAGATTTGACCCATTTTGAATAAAAATTCGTAGTTGAAGTTTGTAAGAGATCAAACATAATTTTTTATATAAGTTGTGTAATTTTATATAACGGTGTAAAAGTGTGTATAAACATATTAGTTAGCCGATAATATATTAGTCTTATATAAGTTGTATAATTTTATATAATCGTGTAAAATGTGTATAAACATCTTTTATATACTATTATATATTTTTGTATATTTTATATAAAATTAATATATTATCTATGATAAATTTATAATGTTATATAATATTATATAAGGTTGTATAAGATTGTATAAGGTTGTATACTGTGTGTAAAATATAGTGATTTTTTTTTTTAATTATGTGAATGAAAACTTAAAATAGGACTTTGTGAGTATAATATTTTATATTGAATTGTATATTTTTAAAAATCTCCCATAAATTTAACCTAATGGCAAAAACATTTAAAGATACTGCCAAAAAAAAGAAAAAGAAAAAGGCTATTTGTGCAAATAGACTTGTTCAATTTCATAGCTCCAGGCAAAGCGAAGATCGGAGAGAGTAATAGAATACACTGGGACATAGGAGGGAGTAATTTCTGCAAGAGAAGTAAGGAAATGATGGGGGACATTGCCAACGTGCGAAAATTTATGTATTTTGCGCTGCCATTGATGGTTCTCTGTTTATTGCACAAGGGTGAAGCAATATGGTTGAGTCTGCCGCCCAGTGGTACCAAGTGCGTTTCCGAAGAACTCCATAACAACGTTGTCGTTTTGGCCGATTATGTTGTTATCTCCGACGATCATGTCCACCCCACCCCCACGATTTCCGCTAGGGTATGGCTTTTCTTACTTTTGTTCTTAAATCCTGTTTCCTATGCCTTGATCCATCATAGAGATGGATCCAAGATTTTTAAGTCAGTGGGTGCAAGGGTGTGACACTGAGGGCTCTCATGGTTTAATAAATAGATATACTTATATTTTGAATTGACGTAGATGTTATGGAATCCGCAATTGGTTATTTGAGATGAATAAATATTTTAGTTATGCTAAGCTTCAGGATTATAGGCTTATTATTAGTAAGCTGGAAGAAATATCGAATTACTTTTTGAACTGCTACCACTAGGATGAGCTGGAATAATCGTGTCTGTTGAAGGATATGTGCCATCTTGAGTTTCTTATATTTGTTAGAGTTTATAACTGAATTTGGAGCTGATTAAAGTTATAGGCTGTTTCCCAGTTATTTTCTGGCTATTGTATAAGAGTGAAGGTGCCAGCAAGATATCTTTTTGCTGATTTAACTTTTGGACCCAGTATACCAAGGCAATTTGACTAAGCTTGAAGTCTACAGATGATTATCTAATCAATATGATTGGTTCATTTTCTCTTTTTTTTCGTTGCAAGGTGTCATATCCATCTGATGATCTATTCATCATTGTATACAATTCTAGTTTGGGATAATGGTTTATCTCTCTCTCTCTCTCTCTTTTTTGTAATGCTGATTTTGTATAGACTTCCAATGCTGCATCTAAAATATTTCTTTTTTGAACTGTGGGAGCTTGAGATCTAGTGGTCTATACCGATATGAGCTTAATTTGAACTTCATATTGTTTGGTTGAGAGTGACAATAAAGCTTTGTTTTCTCATTTTATGAGTTCATTGCGTAATATAACTCTTAATTTTGTACTCTAGGCTAATTTATTCATGAAGAATTACATGCTCCCTCTCTCTCTCTCTCTCTCTCTCTCTTTTCCCCTTCATTTTCCTTTCCAGCACTAGAAGAGATCCTTTACACTGTGTTACATGAACCAGCTAGTTCTTGATGTTAAGCATTAGGTTCCGCAGTGCTCATGGAATGCAAAAGTATAAGGTTTCCTTTTGGAGGAAGCACTACCACCCGGTACCAGTATCTTTCTTTTCCTCAGTTCCACCGCAGTAAGAATAGCTCTTCGTGCAGAATGGAAATTCTTTTGGGTACTGTAGGTAGCAAAATATTAGCAGCTCAAAATTCCTTTCACTCCTTTATGAAAAGGGCTTCGCCTTTTGTGTTGGACACAACTGAGAATTACGTGTACATTTCTGTTCTCCAACTCTAAGAATCATTCTGCACAACATCACCTTCTGACTGTAGAGTAGGATTAGAAGTTGTTGAATGTCCTCCAACCTCCAAATCGTTAAGGCTTTCCAGAGTTGAATATCCTTGTAAACAGAGTTCCCCTTCCTAAAACCAATTGTAACATTGAATTTGTTGTGCTTCTATTTGGTTATCCATATATTAATATTTCAGTACTGAAACGGTTATATATTCCTACCCGATTCAACATGAGAAAATAGTAGTTTTTTACTATTCTTGTGGAAATTTTAACTTGAACAGTAAAATATGCACATGTAATCTCATATCAAAACACATTTAATTTTTAGTCTCCAGCGACTAATAGTTTTGCAGAAATATAAATTTTAAGATGTGAGAGAAATATGATGTGGCTAAGGGTTCTTGAAGACAAAGGATTAACAATTTGTAAGATATTAAGCCTCAACTAAAATGAGATTAGATGGAAATATGGTACCTAAAGTATTTTAGGAGAATGACATGATATGTTAAGATGTAACATGCAACATTTAGTTGCAATGGTTAAGATGAAGAAAAGTTATGTCATAAGATACCTAATAAAGTTAAAAGGAAGTCTATAAAATGGCTATGAGACCAACAATGTCATATTGGACTGCATGTTAGGCCTAGTTCAAATATTCCTAACTTGAATGTTATAAATATGTGGATGTTGAGAAAAGAACAACAATAAAGTCACTCACGAGCAAAATGCTCTCAGGCACGATTTCCAAGACTTTTCTCTCTCCTACTTCTTAGGGTCGTAGAATACTCTTTCCAGTATGTTTTCATCGGAATCAGACCTTTTCTTTCTCAACCAATAGTTGTTACCTACTGTGATTATTGGAAAATACCATTTTCCTTTTTTTTTCCTTCTCTCTTTCTTATGGGGATAATAGGATCTTCTTTCATTCTGGTTTTAAATCCTATGACATCTCTAAGTTCAGAAACTGGTTTGAATGGACGGAGCATAGCAGACACTTGATGAGAAAAGCTATTGTTAGCTTTAAAGTCATGAAATGGATAGCTCAGGTAGTTATTACAGCTTTTGGGGAACATCAACAAATAGTTAGAAGACGGAAATTAAAGGATCACTTTGTAGAATTCTTTTTCACTCTCA
The DNA here is from genome assembly GCA_035772735.1 of Datura wrightii. Classification (NCBI taxonomy): domain Eukaryota; kingdom Viridiplantae; phylum Streptophyta; class Magnoliopsida; order Solanales; family Solanaceae; genus Datura; species Datura wrightii. Next base: position 72,706,577 of record JASDFA010000027.1, read on the forward strand.
AGTATAATGAACATGGCAAGTACATTAGCTTCATTGCTATATAGGGGTAGTAGATCTGTTACTATTACACCTAAAGTCACATTAAATATTGGCCGAGGGATATAGCAGTTAAAATCATTAGATTCATTGATGATTCAGATGAAGGGGAAGTTAGGCCTCATTTATTTTCATTAAGATTAAGATGTCTAGAAGAGAAGCCTTGGAGTAACTGATAGTTGCTTCCGTGTGACCAGGAGGTCACGGGATCAATCTGTGGAAACAGCCTCTTGCAAAGAAATGCTAGGTAAGGCTACGTACAATAGACCCTTGTGGTCTGACCCTTTCCCGAACCCCGCGCATAGTGGGAGTTTTAGTGCATCGGCTTGCCCTTAAGGTTAAGATGTCTGAATCTGAATACACATCTGAATCATTAAGATATTATCTCTAGATTTGAACATTGAATGATTAAGACTATTTATTTTTTAACATCCGAAATATGCATAATTTAGCAATATATAAACATAATAAATATAAAATTCAAATAAAACCGCAATTAGGTGTTATATCAATTAAATATCCAATTCAAAGAAAATTGTAATTAGGTGTTATGTCAATTAAAAAACAATCTATTTCAATTTAAATGCACGAATATAAGAATGTTAAAATAACAATTGTAGAATAATCAGATCAAATTCTAACCTACAAACATATAGAAAGTAATTTAAATAAATAAACTATAAGATTCTCAAGTATTGCATCTACTTGGAATTAGGTTAAGCACAATTTCCTCCAGCATATTGCTCACTATTTGAGAATTTTGAGTTGTCCAGCTAGGTCCATTTTTTTTACCCAATATTTCTTCTTGCTGTCCTTCTTCATCACATATCATTTCAGCCAAGTCAAATTGATTAAATAAATCATCATTTATACGCTCCTTGCTAATAAAATTATTTACTGCAAAACATGCAATAACAACATCTCTTTGGACATCAATTGAATATGGTGCCAGTTTGTCCAATATTAGAAATCTTGCTTTCAGCACTCCATAAGCACGTTCAATCACATTTCTAAGTTGTGCATGAGCATGATTAAACCTTTCCTCCTTATTTATTGCATACCTTCGATGATAATCTCCTAACCAATATCGAATATTACGATATGGTGCTAGAAGTCCTTGAGTGTTAGGATACGCCGCATCACATAAATAATATTTATCTGAAATTAAAATAAAAAGGTAAATAATCATAATAAGAAGCCTAATTCTCATTTCTATATTTGGAGTTTTTAACTTACTAGGTGGAGGAAATGGAAAACCATTATTTGGATTAGCTGCAATTTCTGTTAGAACACATGCATCATATGCTACCCCTTCCCATCCAACATAATCATAAGTGAAGATCATATTGAAGTCACATATTGCGAGAACATTCTGGTAACTTTTTCCCTTTCCTCTTCCTCTATACACAATTTGTTGATTGGCAGGACTAACTGCTTGTACTAATGTCCCATTAAGTGCACCTATTGAAAGCAAATATATAAATGTATATATTACAAGTTATTAAGAAAATTAAAATTTATAAAGTTCTACAATGATAATAAAACGAATAATACCTTAAAAATTCTTTGTAATCTTTTATGAGCACAAGGAATATTATGATTAGCATCGATTGTTGTAGGTGCTATTATCTCTTTTGCAAATTTCATCATTGCTTCAAGAACTTCATGAAAATATTTCTACATTGTTTTCGAAGAATGTTGAAATCTTCTTTTGATAACCACAAAATGCTCATTATGTCCTCTGACTGATAAAAATTAATGAAAACAATGATACTAACGTAAATACATAAAAAAATCTTAAATTTAAAAAGCAAACAATATTTGTAAATGCTTAAAAAAAGCAAACAATTATACAATGTAAATACTTTTACAAAATAAGATAAATTGCAATAGCTAGCTGACTGATAAAAAGTGAATAAAAATTATGATAGCAAACAATATATAAATTAATAAGTTCTTAATCTTACCGGCAAAAGATTGCAATAGCTGACTGATGCTTGGAGAAAGAGAGAAAGATGTCAATACTTGAACAAGAGGAGAAGAAAATTGGCGTAAATTAAAAAAAACAACCCGTTAGCTGTTAAAGGAAATAAATTAGGTTTTAAAAAGAGTTTGAATGGTATTCAGACTCTTTCACAGATTTGACGAATCAGACATTTTCAGACCTATTAAGAGTTTTTTTTTTTTAAAAACAAATGCACTTAAATGGGCTGAAATCTTAACTATTCAGATTCAAACCCCCGTTAAGTGCAAACAAATGAGGCCTTAGTGCAGCAGCCTATTAAGAGTTTTTTTTAAAAAACAAATGCACTTAAATGGGCTGAAATCTTAACTATTCAGATTCAAACCCCCGTTAAGTGCAAACAAATGAGGCCTTAGTGCAGCAGCCAGAAGGTCACAACTAGAAGGGGAAGTTAATGCAGCAGCTAGAAGGCTAAGACTTGAAACCTCTTACACGGAAGCCTTCAAAACCAACAAGTGGGGGACAGAAGGAATCAAAAAGCCAATGATCACATCTTCTAACAACGGAATCACCATTAGTGGAAGCTCGATGCCTTCAAAAGAGGATGTATTCGGATGATGCATAGTGGGAAGTTTCTCGGGCCTCAATCTTGATTTTCCAACCTTGAGTGACATATGTAGGTGGATAACCAGCAAGGAACTCCTCTCATGGAGTACATGTCTATGGAGTATATGACTCTCATTCTCTTTGAAATGTCTTCCAGGAAAGAGGCAGAACATGTCCTAAAGGGAGATGAAGTTGGAAGAAGCTCAAGATGACTCTACAATGGTGGTCTTTGACCTCAGGGTGCTGGCCTAATGAAATTGCAAGGATTTGGGTCTGGGTTCGCCTTCTAGGTTTGCTGGTAAATTTGTGGTCTCAAACCACATTCCAACGAGTCGGTGACATCTGGCGGTTGGATTAAAACTGAAGAAGAAACAAAACTCAAGAACCACCTTCAGTGGGCGAGCATAAAGGTCCGAGGAGATGGAAGTGCAGTCCCTAAAGAGGTGGAGTTGGAATGTGACAAATTCATATATAAAATCCTGATCTGGTGCGAGATTCTGACAATTTGTAAGAAGAGTAAAACATATCGACCATGAAAGAGATAAAGGACCGATGGGTAATGAGGTTCAGAAAAGGGCAACTTTCCAACACATCTTTAGCAGCATGGGTCAGAGGACGTGTAGGTCACAGGACAAGATGATGCAATTTTTAAAAGTTTTAGGTCACAGGACAAGATGATGCAATTTTTAAAAGTCACCCACGTAAGATGCATGTGAGACAGCTGAATCCTGACTTTCAGTTTAAAGGTAGGGCCAAAAGAAATTGGGCCCAATCCCTTCCGACCTAATTGTACAAACTTGGCCCAAGCTTGTTTTATTAGAGCCCAACAACTCAGATCTTCTAGAGATAGAGATTAATGCAAATATTAGCAAGGACAAGGTCTCCAAGTCGAGCAATAATGTTTAAGAAGGAACAGGTTCCCATTGGGAGATAGCTGAAGATGAGACTTTTCCTGTCGGGAGGACTTTAAATAAAGAAGAGGATAACAGACTAGTCAAAATAATGCAACAACTTCCCCTCTATACTCCAATTCCTATTAAGACTTCAGCAGCTCCGACTCGACATGTGCGATAGAATGAATTTGATAGTAGGGGATGCTAGAGATCTGGTGAACAATAGTGGTGATTTGCCTCTTACAGTGATGGAGGACCCAAAAGGATAACTGCGATATTGAAGATTGAAACAAGCTCTTTTGTACTAATTTTGGAAATTGTTGGGAAATTTGGACAGTTGAAGACACTGAACCAATTTTGGTTCAACAACAAGGTGATCACCCAGACAAAGAAATAGATACACCTATTTGTGTTCGACAATACTTGATCAAATTAATCAAACAGTTCGGAGCCGATCTCCCGGGACATGAGGAAGAAGCCATGGAACTTCTCATGCAGATTGAATGCAATAGACAAGCAAAAAAGGTGGAGTTAGAAATTAATATCAAGAAGAGTAGATTCAGGGGGCTGCGAGAACTGAAGGGGCTGGTCTGTTGGTCTTTTTAGATGTTAAATGCAAAAGTAGTAGCAGCTGGAGAAGGGGAAAGGCTTTGACTTTAATTGATCAATGAAGATCAAATTAGTCACATGAAACGTGAGGGAATTAAACAACATAGATAAGAGAAGACTAGTGACGAATCCTTTACTAGTATGGGGTGCAGACATCGTATGTTTGCAGGAACTAAGCTTGATAAGGATGTAGAAGACATTGTTAAGCAAATTCAGGGAGGTGGATAAACCAGCTTCACATGTCTAGAGTCTAGTGGAACTAGGGGTAGAATCATGGTGATATGGGAAAGAAGGATATGGAAAGGGGAGGTTCTATAAATAGGCTCTCATACTTTGATCGACAGATTTTAAGGCTAGTTGCAAGACTTTGATTGCTATATTACAGGAGTGTATGCTCTAAATAGTGACATTGCAAAAAAAGAGGTATGGGAAGAAGTAAGTGTCGTTGGAGGGTCCATTGGCAATCCGTGGGGATTTTAACATAGCAAGATTTCCTATAGAAAAGAGGAATTGCAAAAGGAGGACCATAGCTATGGTGGAATTCTCTAACTAAAAAGAAGACATTAATTTTATTGATCTTCGGCTAGAAGGCGGTGCTTATACTTGATACAAAGGGGGGAGACACACTATTGCAATATCTTGGTATTAGAAGAGTGGGATGACATATTAGCAATATCAAACAATCACTCCTTCAGAGAGTGACATCTGATAATATCCTTATTATACTACAATGTGGAGATTGGGAACAACAATCATATTTCAAGTTTGACAAATGGTGGCTAAATACTGATGGCTTTGTTGACGAATTTAAAAGTTGGTGGACAACTTCTGACTTTTCAGGGGAACCTGATTATATTTTAGCTTGCAAAATGAAACCCTTGAAAGACAAACTAACGGAGTGGAGTAAAAGCAACCAAGGCAACTTGAAAGTTCAAAAATCAAACTTGCTCAATCTACTAGCTGTATTGGACAAGGTATTGAAAGGCAGAATCTTAACAGAGGAGGAAATGTTGGAGAGGGCATTCCTATTGATGAAGTTTGAAGAGCTTTTGAAGATTGAAGAAATGGCATGGAGACAAAAATTCAGGGCCATTTGGTTAAAGGAAGGTTATAGGAACACAAAGTTCTTTCATAAAATTGCAAATGCCCACAAAAGATGCAACAACAATCTAGGATGAATTAATATCAGAGCCACAAAGAATAAAGAATGAGATTATGTACTTCTACAAAAAACTCTACACTAAGGCTGAAGAGCGGAGGCCTCCAAGCAACTTTGAGAATTGTCCTACAATAGCAGAGGAATAAAGGGAGCTATTGCAGAATAGATTTGAAGAACATGAAGTCCTAAGTTGTCTGAAAATGTGCGCTAAGGATAAGGCACTTGGCCTTGATTGCTTCACAATGTGATTATTAAATGCTGGGAGGTGCTCAACCAGGACATCATGTGGGTAGTCTACAATTTCCATGCTCATGCTTTCTTTGGAAAAAGTTTTAATGCAACCTACATTGCTTTGATTCCCAAGAAGAAAGGTGCAAATGAGTTGAGGGATTTCAAACTTATAAGTCTCGTAGGTAGCATTTATAACATTATTGCAAAAGTCTTGTCTGAGAGACTAAAGAGGGTAATAGGAAATAGGTAGAATTCCAACATATGACGTTCATAAAAGGAAGGGAAATAATGGATGTCATTCTAATAGCCAATGAAGCAGTGGACTCAAGACAGAAGTAGAAGAAGCCTGACATTCTTTGCAAGCTAGATATCGAGAAAATCAGTAACCATGTGAATTGGAATTTCTTACTAAACTTGCGACTACAAATGCGCTTTGGAGGCAAATGGATGAAATTGTGTTACTACTGCTAGATTCTCAGTCATTATTAATGGCTCCCTAGAATGACTTTTTTCTACTTAGAGAGGTCTAAGGCAGGGTGACCCACGCTCCCTATTTCTTTTGATAATTTCCATGGAAAGATTAAACAACATTATCAAAATTACCAAACTCAATGGTTGGATTAATGGTTTTAAGGTAGCTATGAATGGTCATAACAGTCAGGATATTACACATTTACAATATGTTGATGACACACCGATAATTTGTGATGCAGAGGTGAAGCAATTGAGAATCTTGAGAATTATCTTAGTCCTTTTTGGAGGTATGTTTGACTACATATTAACTGGAGAAAGAGTCATCGTTTTCAAATTAATGAAGTAATAAACATGGAGGCTTTGGCCATAATTCTAGGGGGAGAAGTGGTGGCTCTTCCTACAACTTATCTAGGTATGCCACTGGGGGCGGAATCAAAATCTACAGGGACATGGAATTATGTTCTAGAGAAATGTGAGGAAAAGCTTTCAAGATTGAAGTGTCAAAACTTGTCAATGGGAGGGAGGCTCACCCTCATCAACTCAGTACTAGATTCTTTGCCAACACATATAATGTCCCTTTTTCCCATCCCGCGAGAGTTAGACAAAGACTGGATAGCGTTAGAAGGAATTTTTTGTGGCAACGCAATAAAGAAAAAAAGGTTTATCATTTGGTCAAATGAAAAGATGCAATCCTCAACAAGGCTCAAGGTGGATTGGGGATTAGAAACTTGAAGAATCATAGCAAGCACTCAAGTTGAAGTGGTTATGGAGATACTCTCAAGACCCTCAAAGCTTATAGACTAAGCTAATCAAAGCTAAATATGAAGTAGAAGACAACTGGATGACTAAGCTAGTTAGCTCAACCTATGGTGTTAGTCTTTGGAGGTCTATTAGGGTATTTTGGCCAACTCTTAAGAGTAGAATCTCTATCACAATGCAAAGTGGCATAATTGACTGGGGAATGGAGCCTTGGAGGCAGTGTTGTGAAAGGCGAGCACCTTGTCGCCAAAGACGTGAGGCGAGGCGAGGCGAGGCGATGCAGTGTCGCCTTTTATCTTCGCGGCGATGCAAAGTCCAGAAGGCGCGAGAATGCAACATGGCGATAAAGGTGAAAATGGCATGCCTTTTTTTAAAAAAAAGTGCCACCAATCTAGTGTTTTAATAGTTAAAAATAAGTTTTAGGGTTTTAATTGCAGTTAGTACTTACCATCGACTCTGGGACCCTGGGCTTAATGACTTCTCTTTGAGATTCTGATTGCTCCACACCATCGAGGTTTTGCGAGTAGTGACTGCTCCAGACCAACGACTTATGGAATTTGGGCTTCAGTTCTTTTTTTTTTCTTAGCGAATAGCGAGTAGCAACTGCTTTAGGTACGTATTTCTTCTTCTTCTTCTTCTTCGGTTTTTTTTCTTTTCTTCTGATTTCTTTCTTCTTCTTCTTCTTGGGTTTTCTTTCTTTCTTCTTCTTCTTCTTCTTTAGACTAGAGTCTAGACCAGCGACCTCTATTTTTTTCTTCTTCTTAAGTTAACTCTATCCTCTTTTCAGTTTTCTTCTAAATTGAATCTACCAATTTTTTAAAAAAATGTAGTCCATTTATTTTTATTTCTGCCCAACTCAATTTATCTAATTTTTAGTTTTTGAATTGAAATATTTTCTTATATGTTATTGCTATTGAGATTGTGATTATTTATATATGCAATTAAATATTTTAATTTTTTGGTATTAATTGACGCCTCAGTTCAAAAAGGCGAGTGCCTTGCTGCTCGCCTCGCCTCGTGGTGAGGCAGACCTTTGTTGCCTTTCGCCGTGCAAAATACTGCTTGAAGGTCTTATTTGCTAATATTTTTGCCTTAGCTCAACATCAACAGAGATCTATAGCTGAAATGTGGTTTTCTCAAGGGTGGAATCTGATACTTAGAAGAAACTTGAATGTCTGGGAGTTGTACAGAATGATTGAATTCAACAAGCTGCTAGATTGCTTGATAACTTCACAAGAACTTAGACTGGAGAAGACACATTGAGATAGCAGGGACTTTGCAGTGGAAAGTTTAGTGTGAATGCAACCTATAAAATGTTAAACCAGCTCACACATCAAATCACCAACTGGTTCTGGAAACACATTTGGAAGACCAAAATAACACACAAGATTGCCTGCTTCTCATGGTTATTGGCAAAGAAAATGGTGCTTATACGGAAAAACCTAATTAAGAGAAAATGGATTCTATGCTCAAGATGTCTCTTAGTGAAGAGGTGGAGACAGTTGGCCATCTATTTCTTCTCTGTAGAATCACTGACCAGTTATGGAAGATCTACATTAATCTCTGAGGCTTACCGTGGACAATGCCTAGAAATATTACTGAAGCTCTTTCTAGTTGGGAAATAGCTGGAGCTGGAGCAGCTGACAGAAACTGATGGAGGATGGTTCCTGCTTACATTTGGTGGACAATTTGGAGAGAAAGGAATTCTGGATGTTTTGAGAACAATAGCGATGCAGATCAGAAAATGAAGCTTAATTGTATTTTACTGTTATATTTTTGGTGCAGGATAAGGCTACGTACAATAAACCCTTGTTATCCGGCCTTTCTTTGAACCCCGTGCATAGCGGGAGCTTAATGCACTGTTTTTTTTTTGTGCAACCAGGTCTACTCAGAAGATACCATATCTATCCTAGACACTTTTGGTTATTGTTAGGATTGTAGATTGGGTTTGCTCTTTTTCTGCTCACTTGTAAATATGGTTTCAGTACAACCATATACTGATTTGCGCTTAATACATACAAATATTACCTTCTCAAAAAAAAATACGCGGATGTTAAGATAGATTTGTGTCGTGGAAGATTTGAGTCATTTGACAAGATTAAAATAGTCACATCTAAAAGAATGTGCAGGAAATATACATGGAGGATAAAATAAGAGAAGGTCTTCATACAACTCTATATGCAATAGTCTGTAGGTGCAACAATGTGAGTAAAGGTGTTGAAAGAGACGAGGTACATTTAAGCATGGGTTAGAAAGTTGTGTCAAATGACCTACATTCTCAATCAATGTTAATTTAGTTTATAGCAGAGTACAATGTAAGCAAGTAATCCAATTAAATGATATCAACTAGTTGGGATTAAGGCGTGATCGTTGTTCTTTTGATTCAATAATAATTTTATTGATAAGATTTGGGCACAAAATGAGATGGCAAGAATTCAACACATGACTGGAATTTTGGGTGGAGAAATAGGAAAGATTCCAACAGTTTACTTATGAATGCCTTTGGGTGCAAAAAGTAAATTTAAAGATATATGGAATGGTGTCATGGAAGGATGTGAGAAAAGATGGAATGGTGTCATGGAAAGATGTGAGAAAAGATTAACTGGATGAAAATCACAATATTTATCTCTGGGTGGCAGATTGGTCCTGATCAACTTTGTTTTAGATGCCTTACCTACCTATTTGATGTCTTTATTCCCTCTTCCCATCAATGTGGAGGAAAGATTGATTCTTAGGTGAAATTTTCTATGCAAGAAAGCTAGGAGAAAAAAGGCTATCATTTAGTCAATTGGGAAACTTTATTTTTGGCTAAGAAGCAGGGAGGCCTGGGTATTAGAAATCTGAGAAAGCAGAACAGAAGTCTCCTGATGAAATGGCTTCGGATACTACAGGAAGAGCATTTTTTATGGGGCATTGCGATTAAAGCTAAGTATGGAAAGGAAGGTTTTTGGAGGACAAAAGAAGTAAACACCACATATGGCACTAGTCTCTGGAGATTCAGTCAGGAACTTGTAGCATAGTTTCTTTGAAAGAATCACTTTAATGTGAAAGATAGCAAGAAGATTTTGTTCTTGGAAGATAACTGGCTAGGGAGTATCAATCTTATGCAATTATTCCCTAACATTTACATCCTAATACATCAAGAATATTCTACTCTGCATGATGTGTGGTCTAACCAAGGATGGAACTTGACCTACAGGAGATTGATGCAAGACTGCGAGATGGAAAGATTGGCCATCTTTTATGGCACTCTAAACTAGCGCAAAAAGCTACAGAAAAGAGAAGACATTTTAAGGTGGAAATGTCACAACAAGGACATCTTTAGTGTAAGTTCTGCCTATAAGGACATGAATTAGATGAGTTCCAGATCAACCTTTTACCTTCAAAGCTTATCTGGAAAGTCAAAATTCCATACAAAGTAGCTATTTTTACTTTGTTGGTTGTGAAAGAAGTTGTTTTAACTCTGCTTTCACAACCAACGAAGTAAGAATTAGCTACTTTATATGGAATTTTGACTTTAATCTAAAGAGGAGGGGCAACAGATGTGTTCCAGATGTTATTTTTGTGAACAAAATTCCGAGACAACTAGCCATCCGTTTCTTCATTGTAAAGTGGTTAGCCAGCTCTAGAATCTATTTACCAGCTTTAGAGATGTAAGGTGGACTATGCCAGGAAGAACAGGGGAGGCACCAACAAGCTAGAATTTTAAGGGTGGTGGTAGCACTAACAAAGACAAATGGAGAATTATCCCAACAGTAATATGGTTGACCATTTGGAAAGAGAGAAGCTCTTGGTGTTTTGAAGGCAATTCTAGTTCTCTGCAAAGGTTAAAAATGAAATGCATTATAAGTTTTTGTTATTCATGCAGTTCAAAATATGTAGATAACCTAGTTTCTATAGCAGACATCTTAGGATCCTTGTAAGATGAGATAGGATTTAGTGAGAGTCTATTGTTTTCTCTTTTGGATGTAGACTCAATGATGTAATTGTGGCTTCTAGCATATAGTGTGATGATTTATATACACAATTTATTACCTTGTCAAAAAGATCACCTATACAAGAAGTATACCAAAAAATAGAAAAACCTACGAAAAGATATGGTTATCTACAAAAGCCACCCAATCTTCTATACATAAAGAATCTCATAGGTGCACAAAAGAAAATATGGGATAAAAGGCTATTTATGAATTGAGCAAGATTCATCTCTACACTTTCAAAAGCTCTCCTATTTCTTTCTCCCCGTATGACCCACATAAGTGCTAGTGGAGAGTACTCCAAGCCTCGTCTCTTCTCTTTGGGGTTGTTTGGTAGGATGCATTAGAAAAAATAATGCATGCATTAGCTTTGGTATTACTAATACCTTGTTTGATACTCTTTGTCAACCTATGTATAACTAATGCTTGCACTTTATTTGGTATCATTCTATGTATAACTAATACATGATAAACCATGGTACTAGCAATGCAAGGGTTTTTAATGTATGCATTAGCATTGTTAAAGACACAAATGCCCCTTAAAACATTTTCCATATCCTTTTCACCATATTTATGGAGGGTATTTTTGTAAATAAATATTTATCTTTAGAAATTATGCCATGCATGTTATATTTAATTCACCAAATCAAATTGTGCATAAGAAATAATCTCTGCATAACTAACGCCAGTATAACTAATTCCAACATTACTAATGTGAGCATAACTAATTCCAATATTACTAATGCCAGCGTTATTAATACACCCTATTCAGCACCATTCTTATACCTCCTACCAAACGACCCCTTCCACCTATCTCAATTCCAATTTAGCATGAGCTCCTTCATGATGTCTGACATCACCCAAGTTATTCCAAACCACACAATTTTCTCACTATAACCTCGAGGCTACCAGATAATGGAGGAGATTGTCAACGTCTTCACCTTAGCTCTTATACATGAAGCACTAACTAATGCAAGTAATCTTTCTCTTAGATTCTCGACCATCAATATCACCTTTCTTATAACTAGTGAAGAAGCATACCTTTCTCAGAATCTTAGGTATCCAAATCGAATTGTGGAAATGTGACCTCCTCCTTAACCAGAAGCTTCTCATAAAATGATTTTTAACTAAAAATACCACATTCACCTCCATACATCATGGTTATCTGCAAAGTTCTTGTTTGTGAAGCAACTCAATTAGGTTTTGAAATTCTAATACTTCCTAGTCATGAAAGTTCCTCATAAACCTCAAATCCAAAAGATTTTTCCATCTCATATCGTCCAGTCTCATTGGACTGTCATATCCTTTTGGCATAAAATTCTAAATATGTTCGGAAATGCATGTCTCAAAGTATTGTCCTCACACCACCTATGCTCCCAAAAGTTTACTCTCCTCCAATCCCCGTTATCTTGAAGGACACAAAAGAATTGTACTTTCCCATCCCTTTAAAATGTTCCTCCACAACCAACATCCATAAGGCACATTAATAGTTTGTCCTCCAAGCTCCTTCCAAGACCTTATATTTTTCCGCTATCACCTCCCTCAACAAAGCATATTCCAGAAACTCCATAACCATTTAGCTAATAATGCTTTAGTGAAAGCCTTCAAGTCTTTAGCCCAAGCCCTACCCTACACTTAGAAGCCATATCAGTCTCCTAGCACACCAAGTGAAATTTCCTTGTCCCGTCTGCCCGACTCCATGGAAAGTTTTTTTGAAGTCTTTTCAGTTTTTCTTTTTGCAACACTGACAGATCCTGAAACTAAGACATGAAGTATGTATGAATGCTTGATAGTGTACTCTTATGAGCTCTTCCTTTCCTCCTTTGAATAAATATCTTTTATTCTAACCTACAAGCGTTTTCTCAACCTTCCGAAGTACCAAATTCCTTGCAGCTCGATCTTTATTTGAAGCACCTAATGGAGAACCAAGGTATGTAGTGGGGAGAGCTCCAACCTTACAATTCAAAACATGTGCGAGAGTCTCAATATCCTCCACCTCTCCAACTTGTATCATCTCACACTTACTATTATTGATCTTAAGGCCTGACACCACTTGAAAAAACCATGTTAAATACTTGTTCCAAGTATTCCAGTTGAGTCTTATAAAAATCACAGTAAGCTAAAGTGTCATCTGTGAAACATAAATGTGAAATTCGACCCATAGTGTGCCATGTCCCAACTATTGCATTGGGGAGAAAATTTTTATGCTTATAGATGGTATGGAGAGCTAATGTTCTTTCCTGCCCTCCTTGCAGATTTGCAATTAGTGATGTTTAATGTTGAGGGTTTTATAGTTGAAACTTCATGATGGAAAGATGGTAACTGACATTTTCAGGGCTTTGCAATACGGTGACACCAAAACCACTATGTTCTACAGTAATTAAGTAGATAGATGGTTATGTTGGACTTATTTTCATCTGACAAATTTTTGCCATTTATTTGGAGGAATAGCTTTAAAGGCTACATTGTGATAATCGAGAAATTCCCAAGAGTCGACTTGGCGCACAGTTCGAAACTAGAGTCATTGAATTGGAGGACGCAGGTGATGCCTTCTTGCTCGTAGTTGGCCTTGCCCGCTTAGTGCGGAAGTGCAGAAAGTAGGCTCATTCATTAGTTGATAAAGATCTTGTAGTAGCCAAAGGTAGTTCGCTTGCTATATTGACATAAAATTTTGATGCAAAATACATTCTTTTTTGGAAAATGGGCCCGCCCCTATGTCCTTCTCCACATAAATACCAGGTTTTTCATTTGAGGCGAGGTTCGAACTCGTAACATGCACCTAACGCCTCATTTGTTTGCTCTTTATGGAGGTCTGAATCTGAATGGTTCAGACTTCAGCCCATTAAGTGGATTTGTTTTTTATATTTTAAAATCTCTTAATGGGTCTGAATAGATCTAAACGAATTAGATATGTGACAAAGTCTTAATCCCATTCAAACCTTTTTAAACACACTACTTTTGTTTCCTGAAAAATTCACGCAGTTCTTTTGCAAAAAAAGAAAAATTCATTGGCTCTCTTTATTTCTTGTCCAACTATCAATTGATTCCAGATTGTTTGCTCTTTAACAGGTAAGATATCAAAAAAAAAAAAGAATCACAAATATTTTGTGAATTCAGTTTGTAAAATTCACAATATGCTTTCTGCCTGCTTGGTTGCTTGATTCACTAAAGTGCAATTTATTATTTTTCTGTAAATACGTATTGTCAAATATTTGCTTGAAATGATATGTATATGTTATCTAATTACTAGTTCATAATTGTTGCTCTTCATACTCATAATTTGCATTAGTTATGATTGCATACCCTTTGAAAAAAAATAGCTTTATTATCTCATTATTTCAAGCCAAGTAGTTATATTGTCTACTAATTACTACAGTTATTGTGTAATCTAGGTAATATTTACTATGTTATACTATGAGATATAATTGTTTGAAAAATTTATATATTTAAATATTTTATTTTCTTATTAAATAATATTTTGCTTTGTTTATATTTTATTAATATTTAATCATTATTTTATTTAAATTTTATATTTATTATATTTATATATAAATAACTTACACATTTAGATATTTAAAAGACAAACAGTCTTAATGATTCAACGTTCAAATCTAGAGACAACATCTTAATCATTCAGATGTGCATTCAGATTCAGACGTCTAAATCTTAATGAAAATAAATGAGGCCTCACTCACAAACCACACTATCACTAGACCGAATCCCTATGGGCAGCTTTGAAGGCGATACGTTAAGAGTATTTTCAATTTGCTCAGATGTAATTTGTGTTAATGTTGAAATTCCATTACGTGTTTATTCTGCTTACATCCATATCTGCATATCTGTAGTAAAGCTAGAAGTATAGAATAAAAAGCTGGACATTGTATCTATTTATATGGCTTATTCTTCACACGATTTGATGAACAACTAATGAAAAAACTCACACGCACATGCTCATAAAACTAGAGTAGAGTTCTGGAATTCAAAGTAATTTCAGGTTGTATTTACATAATGAATTCTGAAGACCTTTTAAGTAAAGAAATAGCTTTGGGGAGCCACTAATTTGAGGTAGTGTACGTTTCCCATCTTTTGCCCCTTACTCTCAGGATTTGCCGTGTAGTTTAGCAGAGATAACCAATTTGCTTGTATATGGGGGTAGAGCCTACGGATAGATTTATGTTAACTGTTCAGACAGTTTTATCTGACTGCTTTTTTTCAAGACTGAAAATCGTTTCTTGTTTTTGCTTTACAGGTCACCTCGCCATATGGAAACACCCTTCATCACAAGGAGAACATAACACACAGTCAGTTTGCCTTCACAACTACAGAGGCTGGCAACTACCTAGCTTGTTTTTGGGCTGATAATCCAGGAGGTGGGAGTCTTAGTGTTAACATTGACTGGAAAACTGGAATTGCTGCCAAGGATTGGGAGTCAGTTGCCAGAAAAGAGAAGATAGAGGTGAGAAATTGAGTAGTTCAAAATGAGTACAGACATGTTATCTTGGATCAAACCTCATAGAGACTAGTCACAGTGAGACTGCCAATTACTAAAATCTCTATTTATCCCATGCTTCGAAATAAATAAATGACTATGATAATGTTGTCTGTTGGTAGCATAAAATGTCCTACTCCCAATGATGAACAGGTCATCTAGTGAGGCAACACCTATTTGTGTTGATGATAGTCTTGAACTTAATTGAGAATATATGAAATTGAAAAAATTAGTAAAAACTGTTCTAGATCTTTCCTTGCATTTCTCGTGATTCAGTGTTTTGAATGGCATGCCCTTTGGATATGTTGATCATGATAGATAGGAAGTCCTAATTAATTATGAAGCATTTACAATGGTGCTCTTTAGTGTTGAATCTTGAGGCCGCTACTTCCTTTGCGGAATTCCTTTGTGTTTAAAGTTGGTAACAGTGAACATTTGAGTATTTAAGGGTTTTGTCCTTCTTTTAGTGGATATGAGCTTTATTGGCGGATATGTCTCCTGATATATTCAAAGAACCATCTAACCTAAGCTTTGCAATTAAACAATTGTCATACCCAAAAAATTAAAAGGAGAAGCAACTAAGCTTTTGTAGTGAAAATCTATAATGCTTCTTTAAATACTAAGGCTTCGAGAAGACGATTCTTGTCGTCAGGGGCGGATTTGCATGGAGGGGTACGGGTTCACGTTAACCCAGCACCCCTCACTAAGTCATATGTGTGTGGGAACCAATGCTCAAGATACCAATGCAGTGCACTGGTGACCGCATGCACCTTCGTTTACAAGGTGAAGGGATCAAATCCCTCCATAACATTATTCTCTTTTTGCTTTTCTTTCTTCTATCTTTCTTTGTTTCCTTTTCTTTCTTTTCTTCTTTTGCTATTTCATTTTTCTTTTGTTTCCTTTTCTCTCTTTTCTTCTTTGGTATCTCAATAGATCAAGCTTCCCTTCTCCTTTAGATTCCTCTCTCTATCCGAGTTTTCAGCACCATTTTTACGAACAAAGGTCTTCCTTTTCCCAGTTTCGCTATTGTCTCTCCCTTTTCTTTTCCTTCAAACTTATTTTTATTTGTAAAGTGGATATTCTTCAAATAGTGATGTTATTATTGATTGCTTTCAAACTCATTAAGACAGTTTGTAAATCCAATGATTTTTTTTAAAACAAATTTGATAATAGTATTATCTATATTTTGCTCATCAATTGTTGTCATGACCAAATTTTATGAAATCAGACCAGATGGCAAGACAGTGCAGCCATCCTATCCTAGATACATATCTTCTTGTGGTACAAGATAAAATAATCACCTTATGACTAATTCAAGAAAATCATCCATAGAAAATACTTGCAAGTTTTTGTTCAAATTGGTATATGTTTGGCATACTATAATGGATATTACTGCCTATATATTGACACTTTGGGGAAGGATCATATATGGTTCTTTCTTTTACTTGCTCCGTTAAGTTGATATCCAGATGTATTGTCATAACTCTATGAAGTTTACACTTTCTACCTGTGGTAGGGTATTGAGCTTGAGCTCAGAAAGCTTGAAGGAGCTGTGGAGGCCATTCATGAAAATTTGATTTACTTGAAGAACAGGTATATTTATTAGCTTATGTAAGAAACAACTTTTATTTGTTTGCTTTTGTTCTTTCATCTCTCAACTCTTTTTGCCCCTTCAGGGAATCAGAGATGCGGTCAGTGAGTGAAACGACAAATGCACGTGTAGCTTGGTTCAGTATCATGTCTTTGGGAGTCTGCATTTTGGCATCAGTTCTGCAAATATTGTACTTGAAGCACTATTTCCAAAAGAAAAAGCTAATTTAGACCATCTTTTCCCGGGATAGCAGAAAGAGAGCTTAGGCAACCTTCTTTTGACACTTTCTCCTTAGCAGTATATTTTTTTCATGATATTAGTGGATCCAGCTTTTATCGTGTCAGACGACGAAGATAAGATTTCATGTCCAACTTTTGTGTATACAAGGATTACAGAGATAGTGCAGCATAACTTGGAGCCATTTGCTTTTCTAATTGTGCCTTCTTAGTTAGTTGACAATGTTGTACATTCTCTGAAGCATCTGCCTAGTGAAGTAGCAGCATTAGTTGTAATGTGCCTCAAATGCTTGTTTGCTGCCAATGCACAGATAAACTCAAGTTTAATATAGTGCAGATGCCTTCTTGTTTTTTTCTTTTTTTTAAAACTAATTAATTTTTTTAAAACAAGGAACTAGAGAAGTGCATTCCGTAAATCTCTTTCCATAGGTGCAACTTGCAAAGGATGAAATGACTTAAAATAAAACGACATTATTAACTCTGACATAGAAACATATATTAATTTCTCACATCTTAATTTTTTTATAACAAGACTTCACATAATTATAGAACATCCAATGGCTCTTCATTGACGATAATGACTTACCAATGACGTTGATTGACGCTTCCGCATATAACTAAATAACAATCTACTCACTTAAAATGTTTATACAAATTACGTAGGAAAAGGTAAATACATGAGATTTGATATTCAAAATAGATCGCAGTTTACATGTAAGAACTATTATGGATTGGATCAGATTTAATGCTTTGATTCGATTTCTACAAGTTGATATATAAGTTGTTCACTAAGATTTGCGTGTTTGTTGCGTTTGTTGGCGTAATATCTTTTTCTGGGATGTATAACTTAAGCCACTAAACTTATGTCTTGTAGCATAATTTCTTTTGCTTTTAAATTAGTTAGGATTTAATGTTGCGTTTGTTGTTAAATAATAATGCATATGTCTATATAAGTAGTAAAGTTAAGTTCTGCCTTTGACATAACTTGTACATTTATTGGCATAATTTTATTTTCCTGGGTGAATAACCTTGACGACTAGTGTCTCGAGGCACAACTTCTGCTATTCAAATTGTGCCTTATGGCGTAATGTCTTCTTCCTTTTTCATGCATAGTTTCTTTCGCTGATCTTATGTTTTAGGCAGTAACTTATGCCTTTTTTTGTTTGTGCCAATTCAATTCTTTTTATCTTTTCTAGATTCAGATATTGGCCAATGAAATCATGTAGCTGTAACTCATGCCTTCTACAATAAATTGTGTCTTTGTGCATAATTTCTTTTGCTCGAATAACATTTTTACAATTTAATAACCCTGTGCTTTTTGGGTCATAACTTCCAATAGCCGAAATTTAGCTTGTTATCATAACTTGTGTTTTTGGAGCATGGTTTTTTTTTTTCATGCATAAACTTCATGCAACTGGAACTTATGCCTTCTGGCATAACTTGTTCCTATATGACAATGATTTCTTTTTTCATGTATAACTTCCTGCAGCTAGAACTTATGCCTTCTGTCATAACTTGTGCTTTTTGGGCATGATTTTTTTTCATGCATAACTTCCTGTAGCTGGAACTTATGCCTTCTGCCTTAACTTGTGTCTTTGCGGCATGATTATTTTTTTCATACATAACTTTCTGCATCTGAAACCTATGCCTTCTTCCATAACTTATACCTTTGGGGCATGATTTGTTTCATTTCATGCATAAATTCTTGCAGCTGGAACTTATGGTTTCTGCGATAACTTATGCCTTTGGGACATGAATTTTTTTCCATTCATAACTTTCTACAGCTGAAAACTTATGCCTTCTGCAATAACTTGCTCCTTCTGCTATAACTTTATCCCCCCCGAGCTTTCACCCTGGATGGGACACGGTACTTGCAGTCACAAGTAACCCCAAGTCAACCCTTGGTCTATCATACACTGACATTCTGAGTAAACATACAAATATATACAACGGAATATAAACATTTAAGAGAATAAAACTGATTCATAATGTTTGAAAACATTTGAACAAAACAAGTCTGAAAACCAAATCTGCATCTGAAAGCCACTACAACTGATGAGTTGTTGGGACAAGACCCCAGCTAACTCCAAATCTAGATAGAAGAAGGCAAAACTAGGTAAAATAATCTTCATCCTCGAAAGATGAGGACACACCACTTAGAACCGCTGAAGTCTTCTGAGAGCGACCGGCTAGCGAGGTAGAGACTGATACCCTGCAGCTGTATCATAAAATGATACAACATAAAAGTATGTGTCAGTAGTTCGAATTTACTGAGTAAGTGAGAAAAACCATACACAAGAAATGGAATAGCTGAATTGAAAAGACATGCAATGACCAATTGAAGCTACTGAACTAAATAACTGAAATGGTCTAGAAGACCCTGTCTGATGGTCAAGAACATGTTCTAAATCTGAAGTACTGATCTAAACTGATCTGAAGCTGAACTGAGCTGACTAGTGGGAGAGTCTATAGCCGACATATAACCATGTGAGCTAGACGTGGAGTTCGATGTATACACCCATCGGTAGGACCCAATATATCTTGCCAGGGTATAAAGGTATGAACTGGGTGATCACAAGAGTCTG
The DNA here is from genome assembly GCA_035772735.1 of Datura wrightii. Classification (NCBI taxonomy): domain Eukaryota; kingdom Viridiplantae; phylum Streptophyta; class Magnoliopsida; order Solanales; family Solanaceae; genus Datura; species Datura wrightii. The sequence continues at coordinate 72,726,182 of JASDFA010000027.1, forward strand.
GGGCCATGAGGCCAATAAAACTATAACCTACGGTGGCAACGTAGTTCTAGGAACCTTGGTGCGCTGGAAGCCCGGTACGCTCGGTGCTAAGTCCTACTCCCACTGGATAGTTCTAGACTGAATACTAAGTTGATAACTCGAAACTAGGGCCCAAGACTAGTCAGGGATCATATCTGAAAGCACCTTGAGAGGCCTATCGGATCTGATTCTGGAACTAGGTTCTAAGACTAGTTAAAGCTGCTTATCTGGAAGCGTCGTAACCATCTAAAGAACAAAATGTAATCTGAAGCTAGGGTCCTAAGGCTAGTCTGAGCTGCTTATCTAAAGTGTAGTGACCATCTAGTGGACCACTAAAACTGAGTTCTAAATCTGATTATGATAATTGGGAGGTACTACTGAAACCTCGGGAATTTCTGTAATCAAACTGATCAGCTGACATTTTTGACTAACACTGGATATTCTAGCATTTTGACTGAAACTGAATTGACAATAGTCTAACTGATTTTTAATACAATCAACAACATGGGATTTCCCAACACTGATAGAATCAAGCAAAAATTTTGGTATGTAAACACTATTGCATGATTCTAGTTTCTTTGAATTCAAGAATAGGGCTAGATTTTACATTACAGGAATAAGCAATAACATAGTCACAAACTGGTGGAAAAACATCAACAATTAACATAAAAGATATTTCACATGACTTACGCGAGGTCTTGATAGATAATTTCATCATATTCGAAAGTCTCAAGGCTAGAACTGATAGAGAAAACAAATAAGGATTTTGGGGACACAAAGGAAGAACTATTCCCTTGTTGAATTCCTATATACCTGATGAAGAAGCTCGAAGAATTTCCTTGAGAAACCGACGAGAAATGGACTGCCCTAGTTCTTGCTATGAAATGCTCTAAGAGAAATCCTACGTTGTTTTCTGAAAGTCTGAATGGGGAAAAATGAGGAAGGAAACCATTTAACCCCTCTAATATTCTGAAAATAGGCTTAAAACGACATAGTTTAGAGTCTAAGAGGGTAGAAAATTATTGAGAAATCCTTGGTGAACTCGCAGGGGAATCCTGATCGATAGTCCCCACGGGGGACCTAACGGGTCGTGGCCAATGACCACAACTCATGGTCCCAGTCGTCGAGTGCACTGGATACTTTCTCACACTGATCACCACGAGGGACCTAACGGGTCGTGGTTGGTGACCACGACTCGTGGTCACCTCTCGTGGACTCCACTGCCCTAAACTTCCTTGGAGTCACCACGGGAAATACCACGACTCGTGCTATCCCAAATGAGTCATGGTGAGGACCCATCAGGTATACTTCCTGACTACCTAACTCTCCAGTCCACTCTTGACCACGGGTCACCCCACGACTCATGGTGTTGACCATGACTCGTGGTCACACCCGTGGTCACCCCCTTCCAAAATTGTCCAACTAAGTCCAAAGTCCCCACCACGAGTCATTTAACGACTCGTGGTCACCTCCCACGGGTCACAAAATAACTTATTTTGTGACCTGGCATAGATTTTCCAGTTTCTCTCTTTTAAGTCCATTATACCCCGAGAACCCAAGGGTCGGACCAGGGAGTCAAACGGGGAAAATCTGGAAAAATATTTCAGCAGTGCGGACGAGTCATTAGGTGGCTCGTGGGAAGGCTGGAATTGGCTGAGGAGTTGAGGTCCCCACGGGCGCAGGAACGACTCGTGGTCAGCTACCACTAGTCGTCAGGTCTACCGCGGGATGAGGTTGAGGATTGAATAGGAGGTCTGACCAGTGTACCTAACAGATGGGACCCCACGAGTTGTGATTGGTCCCAACGACACGTGGGGTGGGTCGTGAGCAAGCCTATGGAAATTTAATTGAGGGTGAGGCAGTGTACTTGACGGGCAACACGACGAGTCGTTGCCCATCCTGACGAGTCGTCAGGTCACCCGTTAGGGTCACTTGGCAGTTATTTTCTGCGAATTAGTAAGGGCCTTCTCATAATTTTCTAAACTTCTAAGATCTAAAATATGTCTTTTTAAGGTCAGAATAGGGTCTTTTAAGGGGGATTACTCCATGTAAAGCCTTATTTATGCATGCAAGAGTTAGAGAGGGGAGTAGAAGGTGATTCAAGTGTTCTTCCTCAAATTCTCCAAATTTCATCTTGGGCTTTCAAGGGAAATTAAGAACCAAGTTTTCCCAGGTATGTAGGGTTTATAATGGGTGATTCCTTCCACACCCATGCCCAAATTTCGAATTTAATCATGAATCCTCCTATTCAAGTTCTATAGGGTTTTATCCAAATGCATGAAAATATGATTTCTCTTTATGGGTTTGATTTAATTGAGTTTTTAATTATTGAAATATGAATGATGGGCAGATTTTATATTATTTTCCTTAAAATCATATTTCAATATTTTTAAATCGAAAATGCCCTTTGATGAAGGTTCATGAAAGTTATGATTTATGATGAATATTCAATATTTTGAGATTTATTTATGATGAAAAAGCATGAATTCAAGTTACCTATGTTTATGAACATATTTGAAAGAATTGAGTATGTTGAAGTGTTGGACAATGCCCACATGTTGAAGAATGATTTACGATTTATGAAATGAATTGCATGATTTATCGATTTATGATGTTGGCCGATGAAAAGGGCCTTGATTCTTGGCTAAGCATGTTTTAAAGGGGATCAATGATGATAAATGTTATATTTTACCCAATGAATTTTAATGCATGATGTTATTGATTTACGTATGAGACTATACGCATATTTTTGGGAGCCGTGTCTAGCACCGAGCGGCCCGACGTTCAAAGGATTATGCCGGTGTCTCATAACCACGTGCCACCGTGGGTTCTAAATGTTATATATTATATTGATACCGATCCCCTCAAATGTGATATCACGCCTAATGCACGACCCTCGCCTGGCAAGCCGGGGTCGGCTCTGCCCACTTGGGTGAGATAGTTGGGGCATCATGAAAGGATCTACCATGATGGTGTCGATTATGATGAGTCCTCTCATTGTTCCGCATGTTTTATGCATTGTTATATTTATGTTGTTGGCTCAAGTTATATTTTGATAATGTTTACTTACAATTATGATATGAATGCTTTATGAATGATTTGAAAGTCTTGAGCCTTATGTTTTTACGAATCTTATGATACAAGCATGATGTCCTTCTCCTATGTTTATTTATGAGTTATTTTACTTTTAACGTCCGTTTTACTTACCTTGCATACTCAGTACATTCCACATACTGATCGCATACTTTCTATGCTGTATCATTTCATGATACAGGGTCTGGATCTCAGACTCATCCTCATCCCTAGTTCATCTCCTCTTACGCTCTTAGCTTATCGGTGAGTCCTCATGTTCTGAGGAACGTTTGATAGACTTTTATATTATCTTATGTTTCAGTATTGCTCGGGTTAGTTGGGGATGTTGTCCCATCAACCCATCGTATGTGGTACAGGCTTCCAGACAATGTGTAGTATTCAGCTTATGTGCACGCTTAGTATTTTCTGGTGTTATGCTATGTTTACGTTTCTGCTTGTTTTATGCTAAGTACTCCACTTTATTAAATGATATTAGATGTATTCATGTGCCATGGGTCGACTTGGGGTCTCTCAGGGTCCCTTGTCCCGTGTCTATGATCCGGGTGTACGTTTGGATCGTGAAAAACTTGGTATCAGAGCCATAGGTTGGGAGTGTCCTAGGGTGTCTGAAAGCCGCGTTAAGTAGAGTCTTTTTCATGGGTGTAAAACGCGCCACACCTATGACGGAGAGGCTACTAGACGTTTAGGAAATATTCCCTTCTTTCATGTTTTATGTCGTGTGATGAAAAGTCTCTCCCTCCTTCTAATTAGTGCAATTTGCGATTGCAATCATGGCTCCTAGAAGAATGAATGGAAGGAGGAATGAAAATGATGAAGGCCACGGAGGTGGCAATGACCATGGGCATCTGTAAGCCCCACCTGTTCAGGAGCCCCAGGCACCAGAGCCGGTTGCTTACGTTGAGTTTTGAGCGGCTATTCAGATGTTGGCGCAGGCCTTGACCGCTCAGGTCAACCAGCAGGCTGTTGCACAGGTTCCACTTAATAGCAATGCAGCGGCGGTTCAGATTAGAGACTTCTTGAGGATGAACCCTCCTAAGTTTACGGGATCAAAGGTGGACGAGGATCCACACGAGTTCATTGAAGGGATCTTGAAGGTCACTCAGGTTATGGGGGTGACAAATGGGGAATGTGTTGACTTGGACTCCTATCAGCTAAAAGAGGTCGCTCATATTTGGTACAAGCAATGGAAGGACAGCAGGGCAGCGAGGGCTGGCCCTATCAGGTGGGATGAGTTCCACATGGCTTTTCTCGACAGGTTCTTCCCTCAGGAGATAAGGGAGTTCAAAGAAGCAGAGTTTGTGAACCTCAAGTAGGGAAAGATGACAGTGTTGGAGTATTCTCTTGAGTTCACTCATTTTTCAAAGTACGCCCCAGAGTTAGTGATGGATCAGAGGGCGTGGGTGAGCCGATTCATTCATAGTGTGGCTATTTATTTAGACAAGGATTGTAGGACTATTATGCTCCACCAGGATATGGACTTTCCTCGCATAGTGTTGTACGCACAACAGATGGAGGTGGCTTATGCAAGGGAGAGGGAGGCAAAGAGGGCTCGGATGAATAGTCGTGCGTTTTCACATTAGAGGTCCAGCGGTGGCTACCGTCCACAGTTTCAGCAGAAATCACTAGCCCCAGCACCATCATCATCTAGTGTTCCGTCCAGAGCTAGGGGTGATAAGAGGAGCAGGGCTTCAGGGTCAAGGGATCAGAGGGGCACCCATTTAGAGTATACCTCGCCAGCCTGCAGGAAGTGCGGCAAGAGTCATGCCGGGGAGTGCCTGCTCAGTTCAAATGTTTGCTATGGGTGTGGTAGATCTGGGCACATGCACTGAGCATGCCCATATGCTAGATAGAGTGATGATAGGGGTCGTGCACAGAACACCAGGACAACAACAGCTCTAGCCCGTTTCGCTCCTCAGGGAGCATCGACTAGTGGAGGTGGTGGACAACACAAAAACCGATTCTATGCCCTTACCTCACGCCAGGAGCAGGAGGCTTCTCCAGATGTGGTCACTGGTATGTTTCATGTCTTTCATATTGATGTTTATGCCTTTCTAGATCTGGGAGCTACCTTGTCTTTCGTGACTCCTTACATTGCTAGTATCCTTGGAGTTAGTCTCGAGACCTTGTCAGGACCGTTTCAGTTTCAACCCCTGTTGGTAATTCGATCATAGCTAGGTGAGTATATAGAGAATGCCCACTCACGGTGTGGCATAAGGTTACCTCTACAGACCTTGTAGAGTTAGCCATGACTAATTTTGACATTATTCTTGGCATGGACTGGTTGTTTGCATGTTATGCTTTGATTAATTATAGGACCCATACAGTGGAATTTCATTTTTTGGGTGAGTCAGTGTTGGAGTGGAAAGGTAGTTCGGCGGTACCAGCAGGTCGGTTTATTTCCTATCTTAAGGCTAGGAAGATGATCTCTAAAGATTGCATATACCACCTAGTTAGGGTTAAGGATGTGGAGTCCGAGACCTCGACTATTCAGCTAGTTCTGGTGGTGTGTGAATATTCGGAGGTGTTTCTTGATGATTTGCCTGGTGTTCCTCTAGAGAGGGAAATTGATTTTGGTATTGATCTACTACTCGATACGCAACCTATCTCTATTCCTCCCTACAGGATGGCTCAGACCGAACTAAAGGAATTGAAGGATCAGTTAAAGGATCTGTTGGATAAGGGCTTCATTAGACCCATGGGGTGCACCAGTTCTATTTGTTCGGAAGAAGGACGGTTCCCTTCACATGTGTATTGACTATCGGCAGCTGAACAAGGTTATCGTCAAGAACAGGTACCCCTTACCCAGGATCGATGATTTGTTTGACCAGCTTCAGGGTGCCAAGTGCTTCTCCAAGATTGATCTCAGGTCTGGGTATCACCAGCTCAGGGTTCGGGAGAGTGACATCCCAAAGACCACTTTCAGGACTCGGTATGGTCACTATGAATTTTTTGTTATGTCTTTCAGACTAACCAATCCCCCTGCAGCTTTTATGGATCTAAGGAACAGGGTGTTCAAGTCATATTTTGACATGTTCGTGATTGTGTTTATTGATGACATTTTGATATACTCATGGAGCGAGGAGGAGCATGCCGCTCACCTGAGAGTAGTGCTTCAGACCCTCTGATCTTGGGCAAATTTATATGCCCAAGTGATACTCAAAGGTGTCATTTTAGCCTTGTTTAGCTATCAATGTTTATACATTCTCATGTGATTGATAATAAAATGTGAATTTATACTAACCAACATGATTAGCGTTGTTTTGCAGGTGAAATATAATTTTGGGAAGCTAAAATGCGTGTTGGAAGAGATTGGGGTTGGACTCGGATGTTAGCAAGGGAAAAAGCATTGAAAGGCACAATTTAAAGGGGCTCCGCGATGGAGCCGTGTCACGCTGCCATCGCGGATGCCTTCTGTCTGGATAGGGATTTTTGTGTCAAAATCCAGTGAGGGTGCGCGTTGGGGCCGTGGCACGTTGGCCTAGCCCCGCGTTGCACGCCATGCCACATTAGGCATTATTACCTGGAATATCAATTTCCAGTAAGGGTCCGCGTCAGTGGCGTGTCACGGAGGCAGTGCTCCGTGATGCACTCCGTGACACGTTGCTTGTTATTCCGGGAAAAATTTCCACTAGTATAAATAGAACACTTAGGTTCATTTTTAATAATTCTGACTTGGTGGAGCAAGAACGTGGGTTACAGGCAGTTGAGGGGACGAAATTATCAGGGTTTTTCTCTATCTCCTTCTTCTTTAATTCAATTGCTTGTATGTTTAACACTCATTTAACGATGTTTAATCCACAAATGAGTGGCTAATTCTCCTTCTTGCTGAGGTTAAGAACAATTGTATTGTAATGTAGTTATTGATCAATTGGGTTTTTCATCTTTTCTTCCATGGTTGTTCTATTGATTCTTGTTCTTACTGCATTAATGTGTGGCCTATGTTAATGTATATCTAAAAAGTCCGGTTTCATTCGAGAGAGCAAGAAATTGGAAAGTTGTGAATCAATAGGATATGATCTTTTCTTAGTTTGGGAAAATTGAGAATTGATTTACCTTCAGGATAGAAATATACCTGAAAATCGTATTAGTCAATTAAGGAATCGATTTTGTATGGCTAGAACATGAATTTCGTTTAATCACAGAAATGTAGGTGGACGGTTCATGATTCTTAAGTTGGGTTAAATACGAGAGTTTTAATCCATTGGCAATAATTCTTGACTAGCAACCGGAGGAAAGATTAACCACAAATCGTATCGATAATTAGTTTCTATACATGTTCACTTAGCCTCAGCATGCTCACATTCATAGTTCAGACTCACATTAGATATTCGTTTTAGACTTAGCATACAATTAGAAACCAAAAATATCAAACTCTTCTTTGCACTGTTGTCTTCATTTTTAGAGTAAGTATAGTAACACTTAAGTAATTTGTTACCTTATCCCAGTCCCTGTGGGATCGATACTTGGCTTACTTATGCCACTTTACTACTTGTTCGACCATGTGCACTTGCGTGAAGTAAATACCCAGAGCAAATAATTGAACAAGTTTTTGGCGCCGTTGCCGGGGATTGGCAATTGGTGAATTTTTCTTAAGTATAAATTTACTATATTTTTTTCTTAAGTGTTGACAACTTGGTCTTAGCCTGTATTTTGTAGATATAATCTCTGTTGAACACTGGCAAGAGACAAGGAGCTGGTGGACTCATATTTAGAGCCTGAAAGACTATTTCATCGTCAGCGGAGAGAAGCTCTAGAGAAAAAGTTGCAGTTGCTCAGACAAACAATCATGGAGCAACAACAGAATCCACCAGTAGTAAGGGCAATGTTAGTGCCCGAGGAAATGGCAGCTAGGCCGGTTCGCGAGGTGGCAATCCCACATGCCAACAATGTCACATCTAGCATTCGAAAACCTGAGCCAGGAGGGAGGTTCGAGCTCAAACAAAACATGGTGCAATTGTTGCGCACCAGCGGGCAGTTCACAGGTCTCCCTCATAAGTGACACTTACATCCCCGCTGGAGTGTCATCAGATTATGTCAGGCTTACATTGTTCCCATTCTCACTATTGGGAGAAGCCAAGAGGTGGTTGAAAGTTGAGCCACCTAATTCTATTACTACGTGGGATGATCTTGCAGGAAATTCTTGATACGATTTTTTCCATCCGGTAAAACAGCAAGACTTAGAAGTCAAATTCTAAGTTTCAAACAGAGAGAGGGGGAGAATCTATATCAGGCTTGGGAGAGATTCAAGTCCATGTTGCGGGATTATCCACATCATCATCAATCCAATGATGTGCTGGTGCACACTTTTATAGAGGGGTTGGAACCCCACACAAAAATCTTGCTAGACTCAGCAGCTGGGGGGCAAGCCTTGGAGAAAACATATGAGGAGCTGTATACCTTGTTAAATCGTATTTCGCAGGGAAATCCGGAGTGGAATGCTGATTCGGCAAGAGGAGGAACAAGGAAAGCAGCAAGATTTCTAGAAGTGGATGGTTTTACAGCTATTGCTGCACAGATAACTGCTTTACAGAATCAACTCAACACCCACTTCAATAATATGACAATGAACCAGACTCAAGCCCTAGTGAATGTATTGCAGCAAGTTTGGTGTGAGGTGTGCAGGAGTAGTGAGCACTCAGCTGAGTGTTGTGGGGCAAATCCTGACTCGGTGAACTTTGTGGGAAATGTACAGAGAAACAACCATCAACAGTATGGCACCAACTACAATTCCAACTGGAGGAATCATCTGAATTTCTCTTGGGGTAGCAACAACCATCAAGGGCAAAGTTCGAGTCAGGGGGCGCAGAGGAATCTAGGAGGGCAGCAGAACTATCAAGCACAATATAGAAACAACAATGCAGCTCCTCCCCCACCATCACCCAGCATTGAGGAGATGTTCAAGGCAATGATAGCTAACCAAGCTCAATTGCAGGATGACTATGTGAAGTTGGCAGCCGAGGTGAAGAACAACCAGTTAGCTACTAAGGCACTTGAATATCAATTTAGGCAATTTGCTGGAGCCCAAAACACCAGGCCTAGAGGAGGACTCCTGAGCGACACAGATCCCAACCCCAAACAGGTGAATGCGGTGACCACAAGGAGTGGTTTTCAGCTTAAAGAGGTGGAACCAGAAAGACCACCTCAACAATCGGGAGCAGCAGAAGTTGAGAGGGAGCAAAGTGATGAGAGGGGGCAGAAAAAGGAAGCTGAATCAGAAAGACCACCACCCCCGTTCCCTCAAAGATTAAAGAAACATAAGGAGGAGGCGTGTTTCAAGAAATTTATGGATGTGCTGAAACAGGTACATATTAACTTACCTCTTGTTGATGTTTTGCAGGGAGTGCCGAAGTATGCAAAGTACATTAAGGACATCGTGGCGAACAAAAGTCGGTTGACTGAGTATGCCACGGTAGCTCTCACTGAGGAGTGCACTTCCAAGATACAAAACCGACTGCCCACAAAGCTCAAAGATCCTGGGAGCTTTACTATACAAATTACAATTGGGCAGAGTATCCGAGCTCGCGGATTATGTGATTTGGGAGCGAGCATTAATTTGATGCCGTCATCGGTATTCAAGAAGTTGGGTCTAGAGAGTCCTAGACCAACAACAGTAATCTTGCAACTAGCGGATCGGTCCTTAGCCAGACCTGATGGCGTTGTGGAGGATGTGCTGGTGCAAGTGGGCTCCCTTATCTTCCCGGTAGATTTCGTCGTGCTGGATTTTGAGCCAGACGCGGAAGTCCCATTTATTTTGGGACGTCCCTTCTTGGCGACCGAGAAAGCGCTGATCGTGTAGCTGCAGGGCAGCTAACCATGCGAGCACATGACAAGGTGGAAGTGTTTGATGTATACAAGGCCACCAAGCTCCCGACTGTGTACGAGGAACTCTCGGTGATCAACGTGATTGATCGAGCTGATGATGCTCAGATAGTTGAATCACGAGAGTTATTGGGAAAGCCACCGGAGCGATGTAAGCACTACTGGGGTGAGGACGGTGGTCGAGAGAAAATGTCTGTCACCCTAGAAGATGACTGAGCTGAATGACGTCGAGCCGCGATGGTAAACCAGGCGCTGCACGGGAGGCAACCCCTAAAATTTTTCTTTTTAAATTGTGAATAGATTTCTTTTTCTTTTTCTTTTTTTGTGATTAACAACAAAATCGTTAGTTTTTATTTTTATTTTTATTTTTATTTTGAGTGAATCCTACAGTTTTAACCAATTTCTTGTCATAAGATGAATTTCAGGTTGAACGGAGGTTAAACATGCAAGGAATCACAAAGGAAAATCCGAGGTATGAAAAATAATAAAAAGTGGCAAAACAGTGAGCCAGGGCGATGGCTCCGTGTCACAGAGGAGGACCTCCGCGTTACCCTCCGTGACACGTTGAAGGTAATTCTGGAATTTTTACAGATTCTAGAACACCTACGCGATGGCTCCGTGTCACGGAGGGCATGCTCCGCGTTACCCTCCGTGACACGTTGAGGTGCATATCGCGACGGGTCATACCGGGTCGCCGGGTGACCCGCGCGAAATTCCCACTTTTTAACCCTGATTCCCCCTCATTTTTCCTCATTTTTCATACCCTCCGCGACCAACCTCCCAAAAACCCCTTCCCCCCTCAATGTGACACGAACTTAGGCTTATAATTTCGTCAAGTTTTTGTCATTTCTTCGAATTCAAGGTATGTTCTTCAACTCTTTCTCAATTCTTCTCGAAATTTCTCGATTTTGAACATGTGATATGAGCAAAGCTTTCCCTAAGTGGAAATTAAGCTTAAATTCAATTAAATTATTGTTGATTGATGTTCGGAGTAATGGTGTGATTGCTTGAACTCGACAATTACATAGCTTAATCGAATTGTTGATAAAATCATAGCTAGGGCTTGACTTTGAGTTTGAAATGGAAAAACTAACTTGAACTAGTGAAATTCATGCTGGGTTGTACATGTTGGGTGAGATGAGTCGATTGTGCTAACTGTGACTTTACTAAAAGACCGACGGGTTCTCGGGTTAAGAAAATATTGGAAATTGCAAGAAATGGGTGAATTGTATAGGATCATGTAGTTAAAAAATTTTTTCTTTTGTTTCTTCTTGCTAAGTGCTATGGGATAACATGTTATCGATAGGTAAGGATTGTGGTTAGCTGTATGAAGTCTGAGTAGTACATGGAATTTATACTATTGAATTCTCCCAAGGCACTAAGCATATTTGTTATGTTTTGTTGCTTGTTTGTGTAAATAAGTACGATCTTGCCTTAATGTTGTAATTTTGGCTAAAGACTAAGTGTGGGGTAGCCTAGCTTAACTCCACCTTAGTCGAAGCTAATTTTAATTGGCTTAACATTGAACTTGTCTGTTTGTTTTGACAGGAACAATGGCAAGCAGGCAAGACAAGGGAAAAGGCGCATCAACATCGGGCGCCGGAAGAAAAAGAATCAGACTGGGCACAGCGGTCCCAGCAGCACCAGCGGTTCCACGCAACCAACGCCGTCAATACAGAACCAGGTGGGTGACAGAGGAGGGGAAGAAATGGTACGCAAAGCACAAGGAGAGCAAGTACTTCCCCGAGGAACACATAGCAAGGGAACCGTTGGCACAGGAGTTCCCCAGGATTGTCCATAGGATCGAGGCAGCTGGGCTGAACTTCATCTTCGAAGAACCCAAGGAATGCAACTTGCACTTGATTCGGGAATTCTACGCCAACTGGAACCCGACTCTCAGAAGTCACACCATTAAATAAGGGGGCAAATAGTCACTTTTGAGCCCCACCACCTCAATGCGATCCTAGGGGCGCGGGACACAGATGCCCATGTGCTGCAAAAACTGAATATCACTCCACCATATGCGTACATCAGACACACTTTGTGTGGAACCCCATCAACAGCTCGGTGGAGCAGACATAAGGAGAGGGGCTACCATCAGACCTTGCCTTACTCACAAATGAACAGGGAAGCCAGGATATGGCTGAAGATTGTTTGGTCCTGCCTAATCCCAGGGGTACATATGACGGATGTAACCCGGGATCGTGTATGCTTGGTGTACGCCCTGATGAAAGGGCTGGAGATCAATGTGGGGGCAGTGATTATCTCCGCCATGAAGAGAGCCCGTTTGCATCAAGGGCACAGATACGGATTTGGTGGACTACTCACCACATTCCTGAGAGGCCTGGATATTGAGGAAGAGGCCCTTGACTACATCCTGCAGAAGGAGCGGCAGGCCTTTTATGTCACTAAAACTTAGGCACCCGACACCACCCACGGGCCAGTTCTTACACTAGGCGAGCGACATGCTCGGGATGATCAGTACATGGCCCGCATGTACGGGATGCAGATGATCCAGCTGCGAATAGGCGGGAGGTCGGCGACAGAAGAGGAGCTATGGCAACTCGAGCTAGACTACCCTTTTGGCGAAAATGCCAGGGCTCTATGCCGAGTGGGGCCAGCTTTTGTAGAGCTCACGGATGATGATGTCCCCACAGATGAGGAGACATGTCGTGAGGACTCCGATGTGGAGTCCGATGATGATAATGGGGGCGATTCAGACATGGGAGACGAGGCAGCAACACCTGATGAAGAAGTGGAGTATTTTGATTGATCAGGGAGTTCCGCTACCCATTTTTTATGCTATGTTAATTTTTGTGAATGACGTTCCCGATTCGTGCGTCCGCAAGTGTACGGGTCGTGCAAGTAATATAGTGGCTCTTTCTAAGAACCAGAATGTCGAACCCATAGGGACTGGACCCATTCCTCTAATTATCCAGTTCAAGTATGATCTTAACTTCCTCAAGTGTTGGTTATAGAAGTTTTCGAAAGAGATTTAATTAAGTCTAGTTTTGGTCAACGAAATATTCTGAAAGTACTCTAGGAGCAACATAGAGTTAAAACCAATTAATCATGCGATACTACGATTTGCAATGGGTTAAGTATGGAACTATCAATTGTTGTTTCACATAATTAGAATTGCATGTTTATGGTCTTTCGAGCCTCTAAACACGGCAATCTAGCCTCACTGCATCATTGTGAGCGAGGAGTTTAATTTCTAGTCACGGGCAATCAATTATGTTGTGGTTTACGGGGAAACGATTAGGGACTTTCGTGCGTCTAACCATTTAACTCAACTTAGCCTCACAACTACTTCTTTGAGTGGTGATATGACATCCCAAGTTGGTCTTTCATAACCCCCATGTGTCAACCAAGCACGGTGTTAGGTATATTTCTATCCTGACACAAAAATCTCCCCCGAGATACAAACATGCTCCTCACATTTTCATGTCCTGACCTAGGTAATGCTTTCTCAAGCTATTACTCAAGCTAACAAATATGCTTTCATGGTGATCAATCATAAAAACAACCAACAATCCAGAATGCAAGACGAAAACAACAATCAATAACTTAATTCCAAAACAATTTCATAAAATCACAATTATAATTCATGGCTTCAACCCTAGAGGAAGGGTTCTTGCCATTAATGTTCGTAAAACTACAACTAACTACTACTAAACTAACATACTTACATGAATTTGGTAGATGAGAAGGGAATTTGCCAAACCCTAGATGAGTTCTCCCACTTCTCCCTTCACTCTTAGGTCGTTTTCCAGAATAAAATCGTGACAAAATGGAATTAGGAGCTAAGGGACCTATATATAGTAAATGGAAAACGTGCATAATTTAGCCTGTCATGGAACGGCTCCGTGTCACGGAGTGTATCGCGGAGCACTGCCTCCGTGACACGGAGGCAACACGAAAGCTCTCTGGAAATCACCCGAAATTTGGCCTCGGCAGCACCCTGCCGCGTTGGCAGCGTGTCACGCTGCTTGGGCAGCGCGTTGACATCTCCATGTCGCGCAGCCAGCCTGCCGTGGCACGTTGCCAATGTGCAGGTGGGCTGTTGTGATCAGCCTGCCTGCCATGGCACGTTGCCGATAAGAAGTCATGAATGATAGTGTAGTCCCTGGATCTAGTATGGCATATACATCTAGATGGAAAATATGTAACATACCTGTGACCACATCTGGTGAGCTCTCCTAATCCTGATGAGATGATAATGCATAAAAACGGTTTTGGCGCTAACCACCCTTTGTACCTGATGTATTAGCCTACTGAGCTGGTCGGCCTGCTGGAGCTGCTGAGGTAGTGGATTGTTACCTTCCCCGTCCTGCTGACGGATACACCTTAAGTCGATGACCATGCTATCCACAACCAAAACAGCCCTCTCGACCATGAAGACACTCTCCTAGGTGGTTCTTGTGGCACTTAGGGAAAGCTGGATACCTGTTTCCAGCATTGTATCTCTGGGACTGAGAGCCACATGCTCCACCCCTACGATCCTGGCGGGACCGAAAGGTAGGGGCGCTGGCGAAGCTGGGTGTTGGATCCCTCTGCTGCTACTGCTGTGGGCGGCTACTAACAGTAGACCTTTGGTGGCCATAATCTAATTGGCCAGTCCTTGCCCGATTGTTCTTTCGCTCCATGTCCCTTAGTTTTTCCGCCTCAATCTGCTGGGCATAGACAATAAGGATGGAGAGGTCAATATCCTTAATTAGCATCACTGTCCTGAACTTTTTGAGGACTAGGTTTGACACCCCATTAACAAACTTCAGCATGCAATCCCTTGGCTCGGCCACCATCTCTGGAGCGTATATTGACAACCTGGTGAACTCCAGAGCATATTCTTCTACTGTCTGATTTCCCTGCCTCAGATTCATGAATTTTGCAACTTTTGCCTCCCTGAGCTTTCGAGGGAAGAATCTATCCAGGAAAGCTGTAGTGAACTCCTCCCATTCTATTGGTCCTACTCCCACTGGAGTCCCCTCCTTCCATTGCTCGTGCTAGATCTAGGCTACCCTTTTTAATTGGTAGGCAGCCAAGTTGGCACTCTCCGAGGAGCTGACACCCATAATCTGGGTGATCTTTCTAATCTCACCCACAAACTCCTGTGGGTCCTCTCCCACCTTAGATCCCTGAAAATTTGGAGGGCTCATTCGAGTGAAAACCTGGACTCAGGCAGCTACTGCAGACCCATTATTGTTGACTAGAACCACCTGCTGGTTCACCTGGTTGGTAACTGTTTGAGTGAGAAGCTGGATACCTGCTCTGAACTCTGCGGTAGACACTGAACCATCCAGAGGGACTGCTGGGGCATATCGGTGAGAATTACAGGCCCTTCTTCTGTTACCATGTCGCGGAGGCATGATTCACTGAAACAAAATAGTGCACGAGTAAGGAGAATGATTCTAGAGTTGAATTTCAACGCACGATAAAGAGTATAAAATAAAGGGAGTTTTCCTAATAACATCTCGTAGCCTCCCCGTCATAAGTGTGGCGCGCTTCACACCCATGAAGAGAACTCTACTTGATGCGACTTTCAGACATCCAAGGATACTCTAAACCTAGTGCTCTGATACCAAGTTTGTCATGCCCCGAGCTTACACCCTGGACGGAACACGATACTTGGAGTCACAAGTAACTCCAAGTCAACCCCTGGTCTATCATACACTGGCATTCTGAGTAAACATATAAATATATATGATGGAAGTTTAAAGCAAAAATGTAAACATTTAAGAGAATGAAGCTTATTCATAATGTTTGAAAACATTTAAATAAAACTACAAGTCTGAAACCAAATCTGCGTCTGAAAGCCACTACAATTGATGAATTGTTGGGACAACCCCCCTGCTAACTCCAAATCTAGATAGAAGAAGGAAAAACTAGGTAAAATGATCTTCGTCCTTGAAATATGAGGACTCACCACTTAGAACCGCTGAAGTCTTTTGAGAGCGACCGACTAGCGAGGCTGAGACTGAGATCCTGCACCTGTATCATAAAATGATACAACATAAAAGTATGCGTCAGTACTTCGAATGTACTGAGTAAGTGAGAAAAACCATACACAAAATGGAATAGCTGAACTGAAAAGACATGCAATGACCAACTGAAGCTACTGAACTAAATAACTAAAATAATTGAAACAGTCTAGAAGACCCTGTCTGATGGTTTAGAACATGTTCTAAATCTAAAGTACTGATCTGAAATTGAACTGATCTGACTAGTGGGAGAGTCTATAACCGACATATAACCACCTGAGCAAGACATGGAGTCCGACGTATACACCCCACCGGTAGGACCCAATATACCTTGCCAGGTTATAAAGGCATGAACTAGGTGATCACAAGAGTCTAGAGCCATGAGGCTAGTAAAACTATAACATACAGTGGCAACATAGTTCTGGGAACCTTGGTGCGCTGGAACCCCGGTCCGCTCGGTGCTAAGTCCTACTCCCACTGCATAGTCCTAGACTGAATACTAAGATGATAACTCAAAACTGGGGCCCAAGACTAGTCAAGGATACATATATGAAAGCACCTTGAGAGTCTTATCATACCGGATTCTGGAACTGGGTTTTAAGACTATTCAGAGCTGCTTATCTGGAAGCGTCATAACCATCTAAAGAAAAAACTATAATCTGAAGCTGGGTCCTAAGGCTAGTCTGAGCTGCTTATTCAAAGTGTCATGGCCGCCTATTGGACCACTAAACTGAGTTCTGAATCTGATTCTGATAACTGGGAGGTACTATTGACACCTCGAGAATTTCTATAGTCAAACTGATCAGCTAACATTTCTGACTAACACTAGATATTCTTGCATTTTGACTGAAATTGAACTGACAATAGACTGATTGATTTTCGATACAATCAACAGCATAGGAGTTCCCAACACTGATAGAATCAAGAAAAATTTTTGGTATGTAAACACTATTGCAAGATTCTAGTTTCTCTGAATTCATAACTAGGACTAGATTTCACATTATAGGAATAAGAAACAACAAAGTCACAAACTGGTGCAAACATCAACAATTAACATAAAAGATATTTCACATGATTTAAGCGAGGTCTTGACAAATAATTAAATCACATTCGAAAGTCTTAGTGCTAGAACTGATAGAGAAAACAAAGAAGGATTTTGGGGACACAAGGGAAAAACTATTCCCTTGTTGAATTCCCACATACCTGGTGAAGAAGCCCGAAGAATTTACTTGAGAAACCGACGAGAAATGGACTGCCCTAGTTCTTGCTCTGAGAGATATCCTACGTTGTTTTCTGAAAGTCAAAATGGGGAAAAATGAGGAAGGAAACCATTTAACCCCTCTAATAGTATGAAAATAGGCTTTAAACGATGTAGTTTAGAGTCTAGGAGGGTAGAAAATTACTGAAAAGACCCTTGAAAAACTCGCAGGGGAAAACTAATCGACAGTATCCACGGGGGACCTAATGGGTCATGGTCAGTGACCACGACTCGTGGTCCCAGTCGTCAAAAACTTGATGCGCCCCGCAAGTGTACGGGTCGTACAAGTAATATAGTGGCCCTTTTTAAGAGCCGGATGTCGAACCCACAGGGACTGGACCAATTCAGCTAACTATCAAGTTCAAGTGTGATATTAACTTTCGCAAGTGTTGATTCTAGAGGTTTTCGAGAAGGTTTAATTAATTCTAAATATGGTCAACGAAATATTCTGAATTCACTCTAGGAGCAACGTAGAGTTAAAACCAGATAATCATGCGATACTACGATTTGCAATGGTTTAAGTATGAACCTATCGATTGTCATCTCACATAATTAGAATTGCATGTTCATGGTCTTTCGAGCCTCTAAACACGACAAACTAGCCTCACTGCATCATTGTGAGTGAGGATGCTAATTCTAGTTCGTGGGCAATTAACTACGTGGATGTGGTTTATGGGGTTATGCCATTGATTAGGGTACTTTCGTACCTCCAACCATTTAACCAAACTTAGCTTCACAACTACTTCTGCGAGTGGTGGAGTGACAAATCTAAGCCGGTGTCTTTCTCTCTTCCCATTTTATCAACCAAGCAAGGTATTAGGTATATTTTTATCCTAACCACAAAATCTTATCAAAAGATAAGAACTTGCTTCCTACATTCTTATGTTCTTCCCTAGGTTTGCTTTCTCAAGCATTTGCCTAAGTTTAACATGTGTGTTTTCATGGTGATCAATCATAAAAATAACCATAATTAAGAATGCAAGACAAAACAACAATCAATAACTTAATTCCAAAGCAAATTCGTAAAAACACACTCATAACTCATGGCTTCAACCCTAGAGGAAGGGTTCTAGCCATTCAAGTTCATAAAATTACAAGAAAACATTGTTAAAGTAACATACTTACAAGAATTGGTAGATGAGAAGATGAAATTGATGAACCCTAGGTGAGTTCTCCCACTTCTCCCTTCACTCCTAGGTGGATTTTCAGAATAAAATCGTGACCATCTGATTTTAGGAGCTAAGGGTTCAATTTATACTATGCTGAAAAAATGCAAAATTTGGCTTGTGCTGGAACAACAACCTGTCATGGAGCTGAACGCCCTACTTGACCTCCGTGACACGGAGGTAACGCGTACCCTCATTGGAATGTGCCAAAAAATGCAATTTTTGGCCAAGTGTTGCCGCGTTGGCAGCGTGCCAAGGCCCCTATCGCGCAGAGTGCCAGTTATTGCATGTTTTCTTGTTGACTTTCACGTTTTGCTCTTGATTCCATTCCTCCACTTCACCAAATCATGAATTAGTTCCTCAAATGCATTATTAACCTTCAAAAACAAGGACTAATCATGTTGGTTATTATATATTCACATTTACATAAAATCACATGAGAATGCATATAATTAATTCGATAAACAAGACAAAACTAAGTTATAAAGCATCACTCGGGCAGAGTGCACTGCCTACTTTCTCTCGCTGATCATCACGAGGGACCTAACAGGTCATAGTTGGTGACCACGACTCGTGGTCACCTCTCATGGACTCCACTTCCTTAAACTTCCCAGGAGTCACCACGGGAGACACCACGACTCATGGAGAGAACCCGTCAGGTACACTGCCTGACTATCCAACTCTCCAGTCCACTCCTGACCACGGGTCACCCCACGACTCATGGTATTGACCATGACTCGTGGTCACACCCGTGGTCAACCCCTTCCAAAATTGCCCAACTAAGTCCAAATTCCCCACCACGAGTCACTTAATGACTCGTGGTCACCTCCCACGACTTATTTTATGACCTGGTGCAGATTTTATAATTTCTCTATTTTAAGTCTTCGATCTAGTCTTTGAGTTTCTAGGGCATGACAACATCTTCAACCTGGGAATATTCATCCTTGAATGTTGGAAAACACATAGGAAAGCAGAGAATGACAATCTTTATACACAAATACTGATCATGAAAGATGAAACTAGCGGAATGACTACCTCTAAAATAAATCACTAGTCTAAACTGAATTCATTAATCATACACACATTCATTTACATGAAAGAAACTAAAACACACGAAATAAAAGCAGTTTTAGGGAGGAAATTGATACCTTAAAATTAAACTGAGTTGGAAGGGAACAAATGGGGGTATCTAGCCATCATATCCGCTTCGGCCTCCCACGTAGCTCCCTCAACCTACTGATTCCTCCACAAGACTTTGACCAAAGCTACCTCCTTGTTCCTCATCTTATGAAACTAACAGTCAAGGATCTGGACTAGGACCTCCTCGTATGAGAGACTATCTTTCACTCCTATATTGTCCAATGGCACAATTGAAGTTGGATCACCGATGCACTTCTTCAATAGTGACACATGGAATACTGGGTGCACATATGCCAACTTTGAAGGTAATTCCAGCTCATAAGCTACCTTGCCAATTCGCCTTAGAATTTTGTAGGGTCCGACATATCTCGGACTAAGCTTTCCCTTCTTCGCAAATCTCATCACCCCTTTCATGGGTGTAATTTTCAGATGAACCCAGTCATCCACAACAAACTCCAATTCTCTTCTCCCCACATCAGCATGAGATTTCTAACAGCTTTGAGCTGTTTTCAATCCTTCTCTGATGAGTTGTACCTTCTGCATAGCTTCATGAACCGAGTCTAGCCCGATTAAAGTAGCTTCACCCACCTCAAACCACCCAATAGGAGATCTTCACCTCCTACCATACAATGCCACAAATGGAGCCATGTTGATACTGGAGTGGTAGCTGTTGTTGTATGCAAACTCGATAAGAGGCAAGTGGTCATCTCAACATATCAAGGGTCTAAAAGTCTGCTCAGCTTTCCCATCTGTTTGCGGGTGAAAATCTATACTGAGCTTGACTTGGGTACCAAGTCCCTTCTAAAAAGACTTCCAGAAATGCGAGGTGAACTGGGTACCTCTATCTGAGATAATGGATAATGGCACCCCTTGAAGTCTGATCAACTCTCGGATATAAAGCCTAGCATAGTACTCAGTTGAATCTGTAGTTTTAACTGGGAGGAAGTGTGCTGACTTAGTCATCCGGTCCACTACTACCTAGATAGAATCATGTTGCTGATGAGTTTGAGGCAAACCCATGATAAAATCCATATTCACTTCTTCCCACTTCCAGGTGGGTATGCTGATATCCTGAGTCATACCTCCCGGTTTCTGGTGCTCTACTTTTACTTGCTGGCAGTTTGGGCACTTAGCTACAAATTCAACGATGTCTCTCTTCATGCCATTCCACCAGTAAATATCCTGTAAATCACGGTACATTTTAGTGGCCCCAAGGTGGATGGAGTATCTCGAGTTGTGTGCTTCAGCCAGTATCTGCTGTCTCAAAGCACCGACGTCCGATACACACAATCTGCCTTGGTAACGGAGCACACCATCTCCCCCTTTAGAGAAAGCCTCAACCTCTTTTTTGAAAACCGCTTCCTTAAGTTTAAGTAAGATGAGATCTTCATCTTTCTTGGACTTAACTTCAACAACCAAAGAGAAATCTGACCCGCTTTGCATTACCACTTTACCCTCAGCGGAGTCAACCAACTGCACCCTAACCGAGCTAGTCGGTGAATATCTTTTGCTAGTTCCTTTTTGCCTTCCTTAACATGAGTCACGCTCCCATAGTCACTTTGTTTAGGGCATCAACCACCACATTGGCCTTACCCGGGTGATACAACACGCTCATGTCAGAGTCCTTCAGTAGCTCCAACCACCTTCCTTGACGAAGATTCAGATCTTTCTGACTAAACACGTACTGGAGCCTTTTGGGATTGGTGAAAACATCCACGTGAGCCCCATACAGGTAGTGTCTCCATATTTTCAATGCAAACACCACCGCTGCCAACTCCAGGTCATGATTCGGATAATTCGTTTCATGAACCTTAAGCTGTCTGGAGGCATAGGCTATCACCTTGCCCCGCTGCATTAGAACGCAACCGAGTCCAACTCTAGAAGCGTCCTAATACACTCAAAACCCATCTGATCTATCCAGTAGGGTCAACACTGGAGCGGTACTGAGTCTAGTTTTTAACTCCTAGAAACTCTTCTCTCACGCATTTGATCGCTAAAATTTTACCTTCTTCTGAGTCATCCTAGTCAAAGGGGATGATAAAATCCTTCCATAAAGCATCGGTAATAATCAGTTAGACCCAAGAAACTTATGATTTCGGTTGGGAATGTAGGTCTTGGACAGTCTTTCACCGCTGCTATCTTCTAAGGATCAACCTAAATACCCTCAACAAAGACGACATGACCCAGGAAAGTCACGGACTTCAGCCAGAATTCGCATTTGCTAAACTTGGCGAACAACTGGTGATCCCTGAGTGTCTGAAGCACTATCCTCAGGTGATTAGCATGCTCTTCCTCATTTCTGGAGTATACCAGAATATTGTCAATAAACACAATGGCGAACATATCCAAATACTACTTGAAGACTTTATTCATCAGTTCCATAAAGGTTGTAGGGGCATTTGTTAGTCTGAAGGACATAACCACAAATTCGTAGTGCCCATACCGAGTCCTGAAAGTTGTTTTCGGTATGTCACGCTTGTGACTCTTAGCTGATGATACCTCGACCTGAGATCTATTTTGGAGAAATAGCTGGCTCCTTGAAATTGGTCGAACAGGTCATCAATTCTGGGTAGGGGATCATTGTTCTTGACTGTGACCTTGTTCAACTGACGGTAATCGATACACATTCTGAGGGTACCATCTTTCTTTCACACGAATAGTACTGGAGCACCCAAGGGAGAGATGCTGGGTTTGATAAAGCCCTTATCTAGAAGGTCCTTTAGCTACTCCTTCAACTCCTTAAGTTCAGTTGGAGCCATTCTGTAAGGAGGGATGGAGATGGGCTGAGTATCTGGGAGAAGTTCTATACTGAAGTCGATTCCCTGTTCAGGAGGAACTCCAGGAAGATCTTCGGGGAACACATTTGTAAATTCGCTGACAACAGGGATTGACTAGATAGTTGGGGTCTCAGAGTTGGCATCTTTGGCCCGAACTAGGTGATAGGTACATCCCTTATAAATAATCTTTCTGGCCTTAAGGTAGGAAATAAGCATACCCTTAGGCGCTGAACTACTGCCCGTCCATTCTAGAGCTAGCTTATTAGGGAACTAAAACCTGACGACCCTAGTTTTGTAGTCGATTGAGGCATAAACGGAGTGTAACCAATCCATGCCAGGAAAGAGGTCGAAGTCGACCATGTCTAACTCTACAAGGTCAGCTTGAATGACCTTATTGAAGAATGAGACTGGGCAGTTTCTATACACCCGATTAGCTCTAACTGACTTGCCAACTGGGATGGAGACTGAAAATGGTTCTGAGAGGACCTCTGGACTGATATCGAACTAGATTGCTACTTAAGGAGTAATGAATGATAGTGTGGCCCCTGGATATAGTAGGTAATATACATCTAGATGGAAAAGACGTAATATACCCGTGACCACATCAGGTGAGCTCTCCTTATCCTGACGAGAAGATAATGCATAAAAATGGTTTTGGCACTGACCGCCCTCCGTACTTGATGTATTAGCCTGTTGAGCTGGTTGGCCTGCTGGAGCTACTGAGTTAGTGGATTGTGATCTTCCCCGTCCTGCTGGCGGACACTCCTTAAGCTGATGATCCAAGCTGTTCACAACCAAAAAAACCTTCTTGACCCTAAAAACTCTCCTGGGTGGTTCTTGCCACACTTGGGGCTAGCTGTATTCCTATTGCCAGCACTGTAGCTATAGGACTGAGAGCCAAATGCTCCACCCCTCCGATCCTAGCGGGACTAAAAGGTAGGGGCGCTGGCTGAGCTAGGTGTTTGAGCCCTCTGCTGCTGCTGCTACTGCTGTGGGCGGCTGCTACTGCCAGAACTCTAGTGGCCATAATCTTATTGGCCAGTCCTTGCCCGCTTGTTCTTTCCCTCCATCTCCCTCAGTTTTTCCGCCTCAATCTACTGGGCATAGACAATAAGGCTAGAAAGGTCAATATCCTTAATCGGCATCACTTTCTTGCACTCTTTGAGGACCAGGTTTGGCACCCCATTAACAAACTTCAGCATGCAAGCCCTTGGCTCGGCCATAATATATGGAGTGTATTTGGACAACCTAGTGAACTCCAGAGCTTATTCTTCTACTGTACGGTTTCCCTGTCTCAAATTCATGAATTCCACTACTTTATCCTCCCTGAGCTCCCGAAGGAAGAATTTGTCCAGGACAGCTGTAGTGAACTCCTTCTATCTATCGGTCCTGCTCCCACTGGCCTCCCCTCCTTCCATTGCTCGTACTAGATCTGGGCTACCCCTTTTAATTGGTAGGCAGCCAAGTCAGCACTCTCCGAGAAGCTGATCCTATAATTCGGGTGATCTTTCTAATCTCGTCCACAAACTCCAGTGGGTCCTCTCCCACATTAGATCCCTGAAAATTTGGAGGGTTCATTCGAGTGAAATCCTAGACTCGGGAAGTTGTTGTGGACCCATTGTTGTTGACTGGATCCACCTGCTGGTTCACCTGGTTGGTAACTGTTTGAGCGAGCAGCTGGATAGCCGCCCTGAATTCTGCGGTAGACATCAATCGTCCTGAGGGGTTTCCGGGCCTGGTGGGGCAAGTCGGTGAGCATTACTGGCCCTTCTTCCATTACCACGTTGCAGAGGCATGATTCATTGAAACGAAAAAGAGCACGATTTTAGGAGAATGATTTTGGAATTGAATTTCAACGCACGATAAAAAGTATGAAATAAAGGGAGTTTTCCTAATAACATCTCGTAGCCTCCCCATCATAAGTGTGGCACGCTTCACACCCACGAAGAGGACTCTACTTGATGCGGCTTTCAAACATCCAAGGATATTCTAAATCTAGTGCTCTGATACTGAGTTTGTCACGCCCTAAGCTTACACCCTAGATGGGACACGGTACTTGGAGTCACAAGTAACCCTAAGTCAAACCCTAGTATATCATACACTGGCATTCCAAGTAAACATATAAATATATACAATGGAAGTTTAAAGCAAAAATGTAAACATTCAAAAGAATGAAGCTGATTCATAATGTTTGAAAACATTTGAGCAAAACTACAAGTATGAAAACCAAATCTGCATCTGAAAGCCACTACAACTGATGAGTTTCTGGGACAAGCCCCCAGCTAACTCCAAATCTAGACAGAAGAAGGCAAAACCGGGTAAATTTATATTCATCCTTGAAATTTGAGGACTCACCACTTAAAACTGCTGAAGTCTTTTGAGAGCGACCGGCTAGCGAGGCTGAGACTGAGATCCTACAGCTATATCATAAAACGATACATCATAAAAGTATGCGTCAGTACTTCGAATGTGCTGAGTAAGTGAGAAAAACCATACATAGGAAATGGAATAGCTGAACTGAAAAGACATGCAATGACCAACTGAAGGTATTGAACTAAATAACTGAAATAACTGAAATGGTCTAGAAGACCCTGTCTGATGGTCAATAACATGTTCTAAATCTGAACTGATCTGAAACTAAACTGAGCTGACTCGTGGGAGAGTTTATAATCGACATATAACCACGTGAGCTAGGCGTGGAGTCCGATGTATACACCCTATCGGTAGGACCCAATATACCTTAACAGGGTATAAAGGCATGAACTGGGTGATCTCAAGTGTCTGGGGCCATGAGGCTAATAAAACTGTAACCTACAGTGGCAATGTAGTCTTGGGAACACGGGTGTGCTGGAGCCCCGATCCACTCGGTGCTAAGTCCTACTCCCACTGGATAGTCCTAGACTGAATACTAAGTTGATAGCTCAAAATTGGGGCCCAAGACTAGTCAGGGATACATATATGAAAGCATCCTGAGAATCCTATCATACAGGATTCTGGAACTGGATTATAAGACTGGTTAGAGCTGCTTATTTGGAAGCATCGTAACCGTCTAAAGAACAAATTGTAATTTAAAGCTAGGGTCCTAAGGTTAGTATGAGATTCTTATCTAAAGTGTTGTGACCACCAAGAGGACCACTAAAATTGAGTTCTGAATCTGATTCTGATAACTGGGAGGTACTATTGGCACCTCAGGAATTTCTATAGTCAAACTGATCAGCTGATATTTCTGACTAACACAAGATATTCTAGCATTTTGACTGAAACCAAATTGATAATAGTCTGAATAATTTTCAATACAATCAACAACATGGGAGTTCCCAACACTGATAGAATCAAGCGAAAATTTTGGTATGTAAACACTATTGCAAGATTCTAGTTTCTCTAAATTCAAGACTAGGGCTAGATTTCACATTGCAGGAATAAGAAACAACATAGTCACAAACTGGTGGAAAAACATCAACAATTAACATAAAAGATATTTCATATGATTTAAGTGAGGTCTTGACAGATAATTTCATCACATTCGAAAGTCTTAGGGCTAGAACTGATAGAAAAAACAAAGAAGGATTTTGGGGACACAAAGGAAGAACTATTTCCTTGTTGAATTCCCACATACCTGGTGAAGAAGCCCAAAGAATTTCCTTGAGAAACCGAGGAGAAATGGACTGCCCTAGTTCTTGTTCTGAAATACTCTGAGAGAAATCCTACGCTGTTTTATGAATGTTTGAATGGGGAAAAATAAGGAAAGAAACCGTTTAACCCCTCTAATAGTTTGAAAATAGGCTTAAAACGATGTAGTTTAGAGTTTAAGAGGGTAGGAAATTACTGAAAGACCCTTGAAAAACTCGCAGAGGTAAACTGATCGGTAGTCCCCAAGGGGGACCTAACGGGTTGTGGCCAGTGACCATGACTCGTGGTCCCAGTCATCGAGTGCACTTCCTATTTTATCACATTGACCACCACGGGGGACCTAAAGGATCGTGGTTGGTGACCATGACTCTGGTCACCTCTCATGGACTCCACTGCCCCAAACTTCCCTGGAGTCACCACGGGCGACACCACGACTATGGTGTCCCAAATGAGTCGTGGTGAGGACCCGTCAGGTACATTGCCTGACTACCCAACTCTCTAGTCCACTCTTGACCATGGGTCACCCCACGACTCATGGTCACACCCGTTGCCACCCCTTTCCAAAATTGTCCAACTAAGTCCAAAGTCCCCACCACGAGCCACTTAATGACTCGTGGTCACCTCCTACGGGTCACAGAACGACTCATTCTGTGACTTGGTGCAGATTTTTTAGTTTCTCTATTTTAAGGCCCGGGTCTAGTCTTTGAGTTTCTGGGGCATTATACACTTATTTTTTTTATTTCAAAAATATCAGTACTTCTTGGTCAACTAAATCTTTCTTTTTCAGGAATTTAAACTATGAAAACAACCTGTATCTAGGTAGCTTTAAATGACAAATGGAATGCCAACTATAAGTATGTGAATCATGAGACAAAACTATTACTTGTCAAGGATGGTGTAACCTTCAGAGAATTTAGTCAGCCAATATTGGGCACAAACATACAAGCAAACATATGGTTCAACATTAATGAGAAAACATCTAAAGGAATGCCTGTAAGAAACAACGATGAGCTTAAACATACATGTATTTGCTCAAAAACAACAATAGCTTCATAAATTCCTATTTCATATTAGAGTATATTATAAGTTTCGTCGTTTGCACATCTCAGAAAAATCATAACATCCTTGTACAACTAAGGGAAGGAGAGCAGATAGAAGAAATTGATATACCAAAACAACTCTGCCTTACTTATAAAGAAAATAGAGATGCAATTATCATTGCTGATGGGGAATTCACTCACCAGACTCAAACAGGTGAAACTTCAATAGAGATTGAACATCTCACACCCAATGCAACACCAAAAGAGCCACAAGAATATACATCCAATAATATACAAATTGACATTATTGAGGAGAACCGTAGGCAACTGGCTTTCCTGTGTTTTGGACAAAAAATTCAATGGAAATTTAACTAGTAGAACAAACTTACGGAGAGCCATCAAATGTTAAAAAGATATCCAAGAGGAAGATGCTACAAACTAAAACAATAATTTTGGCACCCTGCGCATCAATGGATCAGGTACAATTGGGGCTATTTTCAAAAATAAAAAAGATGTTCAAAAGTGCACGAGTAACATTGCAATTACATGACATCAATAGTATAAAGTGCAAAAGTCATGTAGAAAAGGTTTTACATCGGGTATCTTGATAAGAACTACATTTGGCGCTTCTACAGTTCAAGGTTGAAGAATTTAAAACTTTTTAAAGTGGTTAAGTTTGAAAAAAGATGCACCTACTCCATTGACTTCATTACCTATGACATGAGGAATACGACGTCAAGGGTCATATGTGACTAGATAATAGAAATTGTACATTACACACAATAATATATTACCCCAAAATTTGTAATGAAAAGAATAAGAAGCAGGTATGGCCTGCACATTAGTTACCATGAGGCATGGAAACCCTCTAACATGCTTACGATTTGATTAGAGGAAGCCCAGAAAAATAACTATAATATGATACTACAATACCTTTACATGATGAAGAACAGGAATCCTGGAACATATGTAAACTTGAGGTGAGATGATGACAATAAGTTTATACAAGTCTTTTTCACTTATGGAGCATCGATCGATGGCTAAAAATATTATAGATCAATAATGATGATAGACACAACATTCTTGAAGTCAAAATATTGTGGTATCCTCTTCATACTAGTAGAAAAGGATGGAAACAACAACATATTCCCTCTTTCATTTGCAATAGCATACTCTAAGAATAATAAATGGTATCGGTGGTTCTTTAAACAGATGAAAAGTGCATTTGCTAGGCAGAAAAATCTACTGATTCTCTCTGATCACCATTCAACAATTGTACATTGAATCAAAGAACAGTTCTAGGTTGCCATCATGGCATATGCATCTACCATATAGAGAAAAAACTTGAAGAAATGGTTTATATCTGAAGTAGTTAACGCATTATTCTACTATGCAACAACTACCTACAAACGAGAAGATTTTACTACTTACATGTCATAAATACAACAAATTGACCCAAATTCTACAAAATACTTAGAAGATGAAGCACCTGAAAGATGGACACGTTCATTTCACATCAACAGGTATTACAACATGCTCACAACAAACAATATGGAGTCAATGAATGTTGTGTTAATGAAAGTAAGAGAAGTTCCAATATTGACATGTATAGATTACATATAAAACAAACTACAAAGTTGGTTTCATCAGAGAAAAGTGGATGCAATAGGACTGTCCCATGACCTAACATGTTGGACAAAAAAGATTCTAATTGAAAAGATAATTAAAGGCTTCAAGATGAAAGTAAGAGTTCTTTACCAACAACATTTTCTACGTAGAAAATAAAAAATTCTCTATTTTGTGTACATGACAAAAATTTTTAACATACAGTTAACAGATTCTATTACTCACTGATACTATTCCTTTTCACAGGTTGAGAATGTCACTACAGTTAAATATGTTGACAAAGATGAACGATTAAAATGTAACGTTGACCTATACAACATGACTTGTGACTTCTTGGAATTTCAAAATAATGAGTTACCATGCACCCACGCCATGACAGTCATAGATAAAAGCAATTTGATGAAATCTACTACTTAGACTAGTTCAAACAACGAGTCTGGTAAGAGACATATAAAGGAGAAATCAATTTAGTTGGGAATGAAGACTCATGGAATATTACAAAATATTTAATGAGAATTAAAATAGCTTCACCAGATGTTAAAGTAAGACCTGGAAGAATACAAATCATTTGCTATAACATACTCTGAATTGTACCAGTGGTTCTTTAAACAAATGAAAAGAGTCTTGCTAGACGGAAAAATCTATCAATTCTCTCTGATCACCATTCAACAATTGACATGCAATCAAAGAACAGTTTTAGGTTGCAATCATTGCATATGCATCTACCAAGAGAGAAAAACTTGAAGAAATGGTTCATATTTGAAGCAATTATCACACCATTCTATAATGCTGCAGCTACATACAAATGAGCATATTTACTACTTATATGTCATAAATAAAACATATTGACCCAAATGATGCAAAAGACTTAGAAGATGAAGTACCTGAAAGATGGCACGTTCATTTCATATCACTAGGTGTTACAATATGCTCATAACAAACAATGTGGAGTCAATGAATGTTGTGTTGACGAAAGTAAGAGAAGTGCCAATATTGACATGTATGGATTACATATAAAACAAATTGCAAAGTTGGTTTCATTAGAGAACAATGGATGCAACAGGACCTTCCCACGATCTAACATGTTGAACAAAAAATTTTTGATCGAGAAGATAACTAAAGGCTTCAAGATGAAAGTAAGAGTTCTGTATGAATAATATTTTCCTCGTAAAAAAATCTCTATTTTGTGTATACGACAACTTTTAACTTAGAGTTAACAGATTATATTACTCACTTATACTATTCCTTTTCATATTTTGAGGATGTCACTATAGTTAAATATGCCGGCAAAGATGAAGGATTACAATATAACGTAGACCTATAGAACATGAATTGTGACTTCTTGGAATTTTAAACTAATAAGTTACCACGCATCCACACCATGAAAGTATAGATAAAAATAGTTTGATTAAATCTACTTACTATTCAGATTGGTTCTGAAAACGAGTCTGGCAAGAGACATATAAGGTAGAAATCAATTCAATTGGGAATAAAGACTCATGGACTATTATAACAGATGTCGAATAAAAATAACCCACATGATGTTAAAGTAAGACCTGGAAAGAAAATAAAACATTTGCAATAGCATACTTTGAGAACAATAAATCGTACAAGTGGTTTTTTAAATAGACGAAAAGAGTATTTTCTAGGAGAAAAAATCTATTAATTCTCTCTGATCATTATTCAGTGATAATGTCCAAAATACAGTTCTTGCGAGGAGAGAGCGTAAATGGTTATCACTGTCCAAAATATACTTCTTGCGAGGAGAGAGCGTAAATGGTTGTTGTTAAAATTAATATTTCCGACGAGTGTCAGGGTCGAATCCCACAGGGAATTGAGTCGATAATCAAAGAGTTGTAAACTAATTCAAACTAGAACACATCATTGTTCAACATTTGAAAAGTAAATTGGGGGAAAAAAGGAAACACTCTTGAGTTCTAATTTAAAACTAAGTGAGAGGAATTCCAATTGTTGCATTCTCAAGTGAATTGGCTAGGGGTGTACTATGCATGGTCTAACAGCTAGCATGGGATTACTTCACTCTCTTGGATCCAAATTCAACACAAATAGCTGTGGATAAATCACATTCTCTTATTTCTCAACCACAAGGATGTTTATGACTTGGGGTTTCTCAAACCCCAAGGCCAAATCAATTTATCAACCACAAGAGCTTGAGGAAGGATCAACCGTCTCTAGCATAGACCCTTTAATGGAGTGAAAAATGTGGGTGTTGACTATATATAGCTCAATCCCACACATCCACACTCGAAATCCTCCCTATCGTCTTCTCACCCATTTCTCACTTTTCTCTCTCAAGCAAAGTAAGGAATGTAAAGCAAAATTCATGTTTGCAACCATCAATTTTTTATAGTTAAAACTTTAGAGAAGTGTAAGACCTTAGAAGTGCCTAAGCCTAGACTCAGGAGTTTAAAGGGTGTTCAACAGAAATGTTGGAAAATTACCACAAGATGACTCGTTGTATGAGTCATGGGAAGCTTCAATGGACTATGGGTTCCTGTCGTGGTGAGACTATTTGTCGATAGGACCCTGAAAATTGAGCCATAGAATGACTCATTGGTCAGTGTAAAGAGTCGTGGTATGACTCGTTGTAGGGAACAACAAGCTGTGGTATGTACCCGTAGGGAAGAATCCTAGAAGGTAGGTAGTTGCGGGCAATGGTGACAACGGGTGAAAGTGATGAGTCATTGGGACAAGTAATGACTCGTCCTATCCAGTCGTGGTTCAAGACCCGAGTCTTGAAAATTTAGTGAAGTAACGAGCGAAGTAACGACTCATTGGATCCTAGAACGGCCCGTTGGATGAGTCATTACTCCTGGCAGTGTGTAATTTTATGCGAAGTTAGTAAGGGCAATTTCATAATTTCTAAGCCCTTAAGCCCTAAATTACGTCATTCTAAGCTCATTTAGGAAGGTTTTAAGAGGGTTTAATCTATTCTAACCTATTCCCTCCCCATGCATGCAAGACTAGAGAATTCCTAAGGAGATCAAGCCTAGAACTCTTCAATTCTTCTCCAATTCCTTTGGGCTTTCTAGAAAGAGTATAAAACCAGATTAACCAGGTATGTAGGGTTATGAAAGAGAGTTTCTCTTCAGTCTCATGCCACACTTTCCCTTCATGTTCATGAAATCAAATGTTAGAGTCAATTATACGATCTTATGGGGTTTTTAACCCAAATTCATGAAATTTTCTTTGATTTGATTATGGGTAAATTCTCTTCATGTTTCTAATGATATTTTAAGATTAATGAGCATGTTTTATAATGATATTTATTACAAATATTGATTTCAAAGTTTTAAGAATATGATGCTTAATTATGCAAGTTTCATGAAAAGTTGAGATTATGATCTATGTTTCGAGTATGAAAAGATTTCTAGTATGAAAGTATGATTATGATTTTACCCATGTATATATCCATAATTTTGGCTATTAAGTCTATTTCAAGTATGACAAAGTTTGGTCCCACATGATCCAAGTATGACTTCATGATTTGACTAAATCTTATGATATTAGCTTACCACATAGTTTTTGGAGTCCCGACTCCCATTTTTTAGCTTGTGGTATGTTTTGAGCCAAGGCTCCTCATGTTCACTTTTCAGACTATGTATATATTGTTATGATCATCTTTGTTTAAAGACGATGGTTTAGCTTTGTTGAAAAATGATGGAGAGTATATGCATGTTTTTGGGAGTAGTGTCTAGCACTGAGTATGCTAGGGGTTCAGATATCCTCGAGCCTAAGAACTACATGCCGACGTAGGTTGATTCAGATTCTTTAGGACCTCCCTTGTAAGCTTCCCCTGCACTCAAGGGGCCTTCAGCTTGATATTGATATCATGGTAGCGCCCTTAGCCCTAGCAAGGCTTTAGATGGCTCCTCCCACTTGAGTGTGATAGTTGGGACCACGTAAGCTCTATCATAATAATGTCAGTTATATGATAAGTCTCCCATTGTTCCTCATGATTTCAGTTATGTATGTTCATCAGTTATGATATTATTTTTTCAGCAGGTTTGACCCAATATTCAGTTTTACTTATGATTATCAATTTCAGCTTTGGGTAACTCTATTCAGTCATGGGACTCAGTTATGTTTAATCATGTTTTCAATCAATGGCATGCAAGCCTTACTCTCATAATCTTATGATGTAATGATTTATGATATACATGTTTTCAGTTTTACTTACTCAACTGTTTGACTTACCTTGCATACTCAGTACATTCCAAGTACTGACCTCATACTCTATGTTGTATCATTTCATGATACAGGATCAGATATTCAGGCTCAATCCCGCCGCTAGCCAGTTCTCAGAGTTTGGCATCTCCAGTCTTGTGGTGAGTCCTCATCCATCGGGGACCTTCAAAATACACTTCACACAAGGAGAGAGTGCAAACAATTATTGTCAAACAAATGTTCTCGATGAGTGTCGGGGTCGAATCCCATAGGAAATTGAGTCGATACTCCAAGAGTTGTAAACTAATTCAAACTAGAACGTATTGTTGTTCAACATTTTAAAACTAATTTGGGGGAAAAAGGGAAAACACTATTGAATTCTAATTTAAAACTAAGTGGGGGGGGGGGGGAATTCCAATTGTTGCATTCTCAAGTGAATTGGCTAGGGGTGTGCTATGCATGGTCTAATAGCTAGCATGGGATTACTTCATTCTCTTGGATTCAAATACAACTTAAATAATTGTGGATAAATCACATTCTCTTGTTTCTCAATCACAAGAATGTTTATGCCTTGGGTTTTCTCAAACCCCAAGGCCAAAATCAATTTATCAACCACAAGACTTTGAGGAAGGATCGACTATCTCTAGCATAGACCCTTTAATGGAGTGAAAATGTGAGTGTTGACTATCTCTAGCTCAACCTCACACATCTACACTCCAAATCCTCCCTATTGTCTTCTCACCCATTTCTCAGTTTTCTCTCTCAAGAAAAAGTAAGGAAAGTAAAGAAAATTTCATGTTTGCAACTATCAATTTTTACAATTAAAACTTTAGAGAAGACAATAGATCTAAGATTTTAATAATAATCTAAGAGCAAATCATAAGCACCCACTCATAATTACAAACCCACCAAGCACACACCCCTAACTAGCAAGTTAGATTTACATATTTAGATAGAGAGAGGGAGAGAGAGAAGATACCAAGAGGACTTTTCTTGACATTCATAACATGGGTTCATCTACTTGCTTTATAAGATTTACAACAATGGTATAATTCCTCCACAAGGGGAGTTCCTCAAGAAGAAGAACGTTCTATTCTATAATTCTATGTTGAAAGAGTGAGTGAATGGTGAATAATGGATTATTGAATGAGTGGTGTAAAATGAGGGTGATGTAAATATCTATACTTTCTTGTGTATAACTTTTCATAAGTTCCCTTGGGGTTTCTAGATACTTTGGGAATATTTTCGAACGTTTTTACCCCTCCTTGGACGGCCTCACTTGCTAAGTACCGGTGCTAATCCACGAAGCACCGATTGCTCGCTGGTGGAAGACAGACTTGGAGAAGGCAGAATCGGTGACAGACCGGCAGTTAACAGGCATAAGGCCAGTGATTCGCTGATGGTAGATTGCCAAACGCTGGTGGGAAGCAGTTTTGAGGCATTGTCTTTTGTGTTTCATAGTTCTGGATCCATATTTCACCGTTTCAAAGCATGTCCTTAACACCTATTAATGAGTTCAAATCTTCCATTATCTTTGTCTCCTTTCCTTCAAATGCTAACTCATCAACTTTCATCTCGAACTTCATGCATTTTGCTCGATTTCATGCTTTTCCCCACTCAAGCTAAGTACCTGCAAACATCAAAGAGAGGCATAAAATCCACCTAATTGACTTGAGAACTAAACAAAAACTCATTTTTAAGAGCCTAATGAGTTGGTAAATTTCCAACTCATCATTCAGCAATTTTGCGCATGCAATTGAAGAATAGTTCTAGGTTGCCATCATGGCATAAGCATCTACTACATAGAGGAAAACTTGAAGAAATGATTCATATCTGAAGTAGTTATCACACTATTCTACAATGCAACAACTACCTACAAACGAGCATATTTTACTACTTACATGTCATAAACACAATAGATTAACCCAAATGCTGCAAAATACTTAGAAGATAAAGCCCTAAAAGATGGGCACGTTTATTTCACATCAACAGGTGTTACAATATTCTCACAAAAAACAATGTGGAGTCAATGAATATTGTGTTGATGAAAGTAAGGCAATTTCCATATTGGCATGTATAGATTACATATAAAACAAACTCAAAGTTGGTTTCAACAGGAAATAATAGATGCAACAGAATCGTCCCACGCCTAACATATTGGATAGAAAAGATTCTGAATGAAAAGATAGCTAAAGGCTTTAAGATGAAAGTAAGTGTTCTTTACCAACAACATTTTCCTCAACAAAATAAAAAACTCTACATTTTGTGTATATTACAACAACTTTTAACATAGAGTTAACAGTCTATATTACTTATTTATACTATTTCTTTTCAAATTTTGAGAATGTCACTATAGTTAAATATGTTCTCAAAGATAAGGAATTACAATTTAACATAGACTTATAGAACATGACTTATGACTGCTAGGGATTCCAAACTTATGAGTTACCATGCACCCATGCCATGACAATCATAGATAAAAGCAGTTTGATGAAATCTACTTACCATTCAGAATGGTTGAAAAATGAGTATGGCCAGAGATGTATAAAGGAAAAATCAATTCAGTTGGGAATGTGTTATACCCCGGGAGCCCAAAGATTAGACCCGAGAGTTGAAACGGGGAATGTGGAAATTTTTGCAGTAGACTCAGAACGAGCCATGAGACGACTCGTGAGGACAACCCACGAGTTGTGAAGTGACTCGTGGGGAATGCCCTGGGTTTTGTGAGGAGGCCTAGAAGAGTTGAGATCCAACGGGCGAGACCATAACTCGTTGTCAGGCCCCACGAGTTGTTGGGTCAGCCATGGGGAGGGGAAATAAGAAAGGAAAGGAAGGATGGGCAGTGTACCTGACAGAAGGTCCTCACGAGCCGTGGTTAGTCCCCACGATTCGTGGGGTGAGTCGTTGCTAGGCCAGAAGTCAAAATTGGAGAATTTAGACAGTGTACTTCACGATTGACTCCAAGAGTCGTTCCCTCAGGCCACAAGTCGTCAGATCGCCCGTTAGGGCCTCCTGACAGTTATTTTCTGCAAAATTAGTAAGGGTTTTTCTTTAATTCCTAAGTGTCTAAAGCCTAAACTATGACATTTTGGGGTATGAATAATGGACTTTTATGGGGTTAAATTCAGATTACTCATTTTCCATCCATGCATGCAAAGTAGAAGAGATTTGAGTGGGTGATCAAGCTAGCAATCTTTAATTTCTTTCAATCTTCTTTTGGGCATTCAAGGGAGAGTAAGATTCAGCCTCCAACAGGTATGTAGGGTCATGAATGGGTGGTTTCTTCCACACCCATGCCCAATCCTTCTCTACAAAGTATGAAATTCTATGATATATCTATGGGGTTTTTACCCAAATGCATGAATTAGCTATTTCTACATATGGGTATGAATTGATTATGATTATATTATCGAATTATGAAGCATGGGCAATTTTTATAATGTTTTCAATTCAAATATGTTTCTAGTTTTATAATTTAAAGCCCATTGATGAGATGTTCATGGAAAGTTAGAATTGTAATGAATAAGTGATGATGATGAGGTATTATGAAGAAAAGCGTGTTTTTAAGCTACCCATGTTATAATTGATATTTTTGATGTGAATTTGGCATTGTATAGTATGATAAAGCTTTGGGCAGTGCCCACCTATTGAGTATAAATGATGATCTTCCCGAATTAAGCTTACCACATCGTTTTGGAGCGAAATCTCTCAATCTTATTTTCAGCTTGTGGTATGTCTTGAGTTAAAGACTTCTTATGCATAGCTTACCACATGGTTTTGGAGAGAAGGCTCCAAATTATTCTTATCAGCTTGTGGTATGTTTGAATTATAGCTTCTCATATACATGATTTCATATTTGAGATGTATGGATTATTGAGCTTCGTCAATTGACGATGTTGAGCTTCATTATAATATGATGTAGAGCATATGCATGTTTTTGGGAGTATTTCTAGCACTGAGTATGCTATGGATCGATCACCCTATGCCTTAGAACTACGCG
Source organism: Datura wrightii (assembly GCA_035772735.1). Lineage (NCBI taxonomy): Eukaryota > Viridiplantae > Streptophyta > Magnoliopsida > Solanales > Solanaceae > Datura > Datura wrightii. The sequence goes on from JASDFA010000027.1 coordinate 72,762,918, forward strand.
CCAACGTAGGTTTATGCTATTATATATGACTTGGGACCTCCCTTGTGAGATTCCCCTCAGCCGAATGGGCCTTCAGCTTGATATCGATATCATGGTATTGTCCCTAGCCCTGGCAAGGATTTGGATGGCTCTACCCACTTGATGTGATAGTTGGGACCACGTAAGCTCTATCGTGGTATGTCGGTTAACAAATGAGTCTTCCATTATTCCTCATGATTTCAGATATGCATGTTTTACCACATGAGATTGTTATATACTTATGCATGTTCAAAAGCAAGTTTGAATCATTGCTCAACTTTATCGTATAAATGTCAGAATTTAGCTTTGAGTCAATCGATTTAGTTAAGATGTTATGAAGCTATATCATGTTATGTTATGAAGAGATCATGATTCCATAAAGAATGCATGAAAGCCCTACTCTCAGTTTTCTAATGTTCATGTTTACTTGACATTTGTCTTTAAATGATTTTAATTACTTTAGCGGTTTTACTTACCTTGCATACTCAGTGCATTCCACGTACTGACTGCATACTTACTATGTTGTATTGTCTTATGATACATGACCCAGCTCTCAGCCTCAGCCTCAGCCTCAGCCTCATAGATTGTCTATCAGTGTAGCTCTTATCTTGTGGGTGAGTCCTCATCTCCCGAGGGCTAGATGTACTCAGACTCCCTATGTATTTCAGTTTCAGTTGTTTGAGCTAGTTGGGGTCTTGTCCCATCAGCTCGTCGTATTTATATTGTCGATTATCCAGTTTCATGAATGCTATAGATGTATGCTTATGCGATGGGTCCACTTGGAGCCTCTTGAGGTTCCTTGTCCCGTGTTATGATTCGGGCCTCCGTTTGGGTCGTGAAAAACTTGGTATCAGAGCAATAGGTTTGGAAGTATCCTAGGGTATCTGAAAGCCACATTGAGTAGAGTCTATTTCATGGGTGTGAAGCACGCCACACTTATGACGAAGAGGCTGTGAGACATTTAGGAAATTTTTCCTTCTTTCATGATCTATGTCGTGCGATGAAAAGTCTTCTCTATCCTTTCAATTCATGCTATTCGCGATTGCAGAATCATGGCTTCTCGAAGAATGAACAGAAGGAGGAATGGAGGTGGTGAAGGCAAAGAGGATGGAAATGGTAATGGGCATCAGCAAGCCCCGCCAGTTCAGGAGCCCCAAGCATCGGAGCCAGCTGCCCAACACTGAGTTCTGTGATGCAATTCAGATGCTTGCGGAGGCCTTGACTGCCCAGGTCAATCAACAGTCTGTTGCACATATTTCGCAGAACGGCAACACAACAGCGGCTAGAGTCTGAGACTTCTTGAGGATGAACCCGCCAGAGTTTTTCGGGTTAAAGGTAGAATAGGACCCGCATGAGTTCTTGGATGAGATTATAAAGATCACCCAAATCATAGGGGTGAATGGTGTGGAGTGCGCGGAGTTGGGCTCATATCAGTTGAAGGGGGTCGTGCACATATGGTTTCGCCAATGGAAGGATAGCAGGGTCGCAGGAGCAGGTCCTGTTACTTGGGAAGAGTTTCATATCGCCTTCTTGATCGGTTCTTCCCTCATGAGATGAGGGAACTGAAGGCAGCTGAGTTCGTAAATTTGAAGCAAGGAAGAATGACAGTGCAAGAGTATTCCCTTGAGTTCACTTGCCTATCAAAATATGCCCTAGAGTTGGTAGCCGATCAATGGGTACGAGTGAGTAGATTCATCCATGGAGCATCGGGTTACTTAGATAAGGACTGTAGGATTGCTATGCTTCATTAGGACATGGACTTCCCGAGGATAGTGTTGTACGACTAGTAGATGGAGGTGGCACATTTGAGAGAAAGAGAGGCCAAGAGGGACAGGACCGATGATCACAGATTCTCCCAGCCGAGATCAGGAGGTGGTCACTGGCAGCAGACTCACTAGAGGTCATCAGCCCCAGCATCTTCAACACTGAGTGTGACATCCAAGCCTAGGCATGACAGCAAAGGGTGAGCCTCAGGCCCCGGGGGTCAGAGCAGTAGACCCGTAGATTCTAGTGTCCCAGCTTACCGCAGGTCTGGCTAAGGACACACAGGCCAGTGTCTAGCAGGTTCAGGTGCTTGTTTTGGGTGTGGGAAGCCTGAACACATGCTTAGATATTTCCCCAAATGTGAGACAGGATCATGATAGGGTCTGAGGCCCAGTTTCTAGCATGGCAGCCCCTCCAACACGCTTAGCCTATCAGGGGGCATCAACTAGCATAGCTGGAGACCAGCGCCAGAACAGGTTCTATGCATTAGCTTCCCGCCAGGAGCAGGAGGTCTCCCCGAACGTGGTAACTAGTATGTTGCGAGTTTTCCATATTGATGTTTATGCTTTGTTAGATCCGGGAGCTACCTTGTCTTTTGTGACACCCTATGTGGCCAGTAGCTTCGAAGTCAGTCCGAAGTCTTGTCAGAACCCTTCTTAGTTTCTACTCCAGTAGGTGACTCAGTTATAGCTTGATGAGTGTATAGATGTTGCCCAGTTTTAGTCCTTCAGAAGGTCACCTCAGCAGATTTGATAGGGTTATCCATGACCGATTTCGATGTTATTCTCGGCATAGATTGAATATTTTCATGCTATGCTCAAGTTCTATGCATTAGCTTCCTGCTAGGAGCAGGAGGTCTCCCCGAACGTGGTAACTAGTATGTTGCGAGTTTTCCATATTGATATTTATGCTTTGTTAGATCCGGGAGCTACCTTGTCTTTTGTGACACCCTATGTGGCCAGTATCTTCGAAGTCAGTCCGAAGTCTTGTCAGAACCCTTCTCAGTTTCTACTCCAGTAGGTGACTCAGTTATAACTTGATGAGTGTATAGATGTTGCCCAGTTTTAGTCCTTCAGAAGGCCACCTCAGTAGATTTGATAGGGTTAGCCATGACCTATTTCGATGTTATTCTCGGCATAGATTGGATTTTTACATGCTATGCTTCAGTTAATTGTAGTACTTGGTCAGTAGAGTTCAGATTTTCGGGTGATCCAGTCTTAGAATGGAAGGGTAGTTCAATTGTACCTGTAGGTCGTTTCATTTCCTACCTTAAGGCTAGGAAGATTATTTCTAAGGGTTGTGTGTACCATCTGGTTAGGGTTAAGGACATCGAGTCCGAAGCCTCGACGATTCAGTCAGTCCCAGTAGTACGTGAATATCCGAGGTCTTTCCTAATGATTTACCAGGTATTCCTCTCAAGCGGGATCGATTTTGGTATTGACCTCCTTCTCGACACGCAGCCTATATCTATTCCTCCCTACATAATGGCTCCATGTGAGCTAAAAGAGTTAAAGGATTAGTTGAAGGACCTATTAGATAAGAGTTTCATTAGACCAGTCCCCATGGGGTGCACCGATTCTATTTGTTAGGAAGAAAGATGGTTCTCTTCGAATGTGCATTGACTATCGGTAATTGAATAAAGTCACTATTAAGAATAGGTATCCCTTACCCAGGATCGATGATTTTCTTGATTAGCTTCAAGGCGCTAGGTGTTTTTCAAAGTTAGGTTTCAGGTTCGGGTATCATCAACTCAGAGTTCGGGAGAGTGATATCCTGAAGACAACCTTCAGAATGTGGTATGGTCATTATGAGTTTGTATTTATGTCTTTTCGACTAACAAATGCTCCTGCAGCTTTTATGGACCCGATGAATATTGTATTCAAACCGTATCTGGACATGTTCGTGATCGTGTTCATCAATGACATCCTTATATACTCTCGGAGCGAGGAGGAGCAGGCCGCTCATTTGAGAGTAGTGCTTCAGACTCTCAAAGATCACCAATTGTATGCCAAGTTCAGCAAGTGCGAGTTTTGGTTGAACTCCGTCGCATTTTTGGGCCATGTGGTATCAAGCGAAAGCATAAAAGTAAACTCTTAGAAAATCGAGGCGGTAAAGAATTGGCCTAGACCGGTAAATCCTTCAGATATTCAGAGTTTCTTGGGTTTAGCTGGTTATTACCGGAGGTTTGTTGAAGGTTTTTCATCCATTGCGGCACCTTTAACCAAATTGACGCAGAAGAAGGTGAAATTCTAATGGTTGGAGGTGAGCTTCATCAATTGACGATGTTGAGCTTCATTATAATATGATGTAGAGCATATGCATGTTTTTGGGAGCATTGTCTAGCACTGAGTAGGCTATGGGTCGATCACCCTATGACTCAGAACTATGCACCAACGTAGGTTTATGCTATTATATATGACTCGGGACCTCCCTTGTGAGCTTCCCCTCGCCTGAATGGGCCTTCAACTTGATATCGATATCATGGTATCGTCTCTAGCCCTGGCAAAGCTTTAGACAACTCTACCTATTTGAGTGTGATAGTTGGGACCACGTAAGCTCTATCGTGGTATGTCGGTCAACAGATGAGTCTCCCATTGTTCCTTATGATTTTAGATATTCATGTTTTACCACTCATGAGATTGTTATATACTTATGCATGTTCAGAAGCAGGTTTGACTCATTATTCAGCTTTATCTTATAAATGTCGGAATTTAGCTTTGAGTCAATTGATTTAGTTATGATGTTATGAAGCCATATCATGTTATGTTATGAATAGATCATGGTTCCATAAATAATTCATGCAACATATTCCACATACTGACCACATACTTTCTATGTTGTATCGTCTTATGATACAGGGCCCAACTTTCAGCCTCAGCCTCGCTCGTAGATTGTCTATCAGTGTGGCTCTTATCTTGTGGGGAGTCCTCATCTCCTGGGGGCTAGATGTACTCAGACTCCCTATGTATTTCAATTTCAGTTGTTTGAGCTAGTTGAGGGTCTTGTCCCATCAGCTCGTCGTATTTAGAGGCTATTCAGAAATATGTCTGTACTCAACTTCAGACTATGTTTCTACTAATGTTATGTTTAAGTTTAGATTTCCACTTTATTTATATTGTCGATTATCCGATTTCATGAATGCTATAGATGTATGCTTATGCCATGGGTCCACTTGAAGCCTCTCGGGGTTCCTTGTCCCGTGTTACGATCCGAGCCTCCATTCGGGTCGTGAAAGAATGAAGACTCATGGACTATCACAGAAGTGTCATGAGAATCTAAATGTAATGTAATAACCCAAAAACCGTAAGATCAAACCTCGGAGTTGAAATAGAGAAAACAGAAATTTTTGAACCAGGTCATAGTACGAGTCATCTAGTGGCCCGTCAAGAACACCATGAGTCGTTAAGTGACTCATGGGGAGAGGTTTGATAATGTTGGGAAATTTTAGGTTTGGGGTTACCATGGGTGTGACCACGAGACGTGGTCAACCCACGATCTGTTAGGTCTCCCATTATCAAAGGTGGTTGAAGGATGAAGGAAAAGAGGTAGTGTACCTAACGGGTCATCACCACGAATCGTTGGGTACACCACGAGTCGTGGTGTGCCTCGTGGTGACCCTCAGATGAAAGATGGCAGTGTAGGTAATAAGAGGTGACCATGAGTCATGGTTAGTGGGCACGACTCGTCTAGTCCCTCGTTGGGACTAGCAGTGGGTAATTTTCTGCGAATTTATTAAGGGATTTTCCGTAATTCCTAAGCTCCTAAGGCCTAAAATACGTTTTTTAAGCTTAGTTGGTTTTTTTAAGGGGGTTTAGCTCATTCTAAATCACTCTTCTCCGTGCATGCAGGATTAGAAGGTTCTTAGGGGTGATCAAGGCTAAATTCAATCAATTTTTCTTCAATTTCCTTTGGGTATTCAAGGAAGAGTGTAAGATCAACTTAACAGGTATGTGAGGCTATGAATGAGAGTTACTTTCACTCTCATGCCCTAAACTCTTCTAAAATTCCATGAATTTCAATTCTATAATTCAAGTTTCATGATCTATGAGGTTTATGCCAATTCTTGTGTAATTCTCTATGATCTATCGATGGGTAAATCCCTTTCATATATTAAATCATGTTTTATGATCTATGGGAAGAAGTTATAACTATTTTGATTATTAAATTATAGTTTCATATCTTAATTAAATTATGCCCAATTATGTATGTTCTTATGAAGAGTCAAGTTATGATTTCATAAGGGTCTTGATCTAAATTATCCCAATTATGATTTACGCCTTATGATATAATTTATCTTAAGTACTTATCATGGATTTATGAAATATCAAGTATATGCATGTTTTATAAGTACGCAGAACTTCATGATTTATGGATTTATGATTATGGCAGTCTCACGGGCCTTTATGATTATTATGATTTAACTATCCCATGAATCTCATGTACATTTTCCCTATTATTATATGAGCACTATATATATTTTGGGAGTAGTATTTAACACAGAGTAGACTTGGGGTCTAAGCATACCCCGAGTCTCAGAACTACGTGCCAACATAGCCATGATATGACCTCCCTTGAGACTGTCCCTTTTTTCCCAAATGGCCCTTTCATGAGTAATATCACGCCTCTTTTCGTGGTTCTACCTTTGGCAAGGTACGAACACCCTCCCAACTAGGGGTTTACAGGCCGGGCTCCATGTGTGCTCATATGGGATATATCTGTTATAAAAATCTCCCATTGTTTCTCATGAATTATGCATGATTATGTTTATGTTACTTTGGCTCAAGGCATGTTAATTAAACTTTTTCTCTTATGATTAAAATTATGACTAATTTACAAATGTTTTGAAAACCTTGATCCTTATGTTCACATTATGATATTTACATTATGATCATGTTGTCCTACTCTTATGTATTTTAACTGTCCGTTTTACTTACCTCGCATATTCAGTACATTCCAATTATTGACCGCATACTCTATGCTGTATCGTTTCATGATACAGGCCCGAGGGATCAGTGTAAGAAACATCCTAAGCCCGTGCTTCCCTCTCTGACCTGTCTAGATGGTGTTGGTGAGTCCTCATCCTTCGAGGACGTTCAGTTATTTACAGTTGTTATGTTCCTTTCAGTTTAAGACTTTTTCGAGCTAGTTGGGGGTGCTATCCCATCAGCTTATCTATTATGTTAGAGGCTTTCAGACATTATGTAGAAATCAGTTGGTCATTTAGGGACCTATTCTAGTTTGATTTATGTGTAGATTTTTTCTACATTCATTATGTTGATCTTCCATTTTATTATGTTAAGTTAGATGCTATGCTCATGCCATGGATCGACTTAGAGCCTCTCGGGGTTCCTTATCCCGTGTCTCAATCCTGGCCTATGTTTGGGTCATGACATGTAACAACCCGAATGTCATTATAGGAAGAGAATGAACTTACAGATTGAAAACTGGATAAGAGAGGGATAGAAAAGCTGTGGAATAATCTAAGTATAAAATTTGTCGAAATTAGGAAGTTATTGGTTTGGGGGACTTCTGCAGTAGCTGGGTTTTTGCTGCAGCGAGACCATGGTAACCGTTGGAGTCCCACTATAACGCATGGGGAAATAACCGCCGGATCTGCCGTAATGATTTCTAGCCCATTATAGCGGGACCACTGTAGCGAAAAGGTGATAACTGCAGCGGAAGACAAGAATCAAAAGGTGGGTTAAAGTAGAAATTCTGGGGTTATACCCCATTATTTCTAAAACGTGAAAGAATAAGATCTGAAGGTGATTTCTTCTCCAGAGTAGTGAATTCATATTCTAAGGTGAGTTCCTTGATCCCTTTTCCCTTTAATGGGTATTGTTGATTGTAGAAATCTTAGGAGACCTTTTAATGGTACAATTTTAAGCTGAAAAACCCCAAGTTGATGGACTAAGGATAGATCAAGAGGAGTTAATGGGTTGATTGAATTAAAGGTTTTATGGGTAATAATAGTTCCCCAAGGCTTCCTTGCTCATTCTAAATCACTCTTTTCCGTGCATGCAAGACTAGAAGGTTCTTAGGGGTGACTAAGGCTGAAATCCATCAATTTTTCTTCAATTTCCTTTGGGTATTCAAGGAAGAGTGTAAGATCAACTTAACAGGTATGTGAGGCTATGAATGAGAGTTTCTTTCACTCTCATGCCCTAAACTCTTCTCAAATTCCATGAATTTCAATTCTATAATTCAAGTTTCATGATCTATGAGGTTTATGCCAATTCTTGTGAAATTCTCTATGATCTATCGATGGGTAAATCCCTTTCATATATTAACTCATGTTTTATGATCTATGGGCAGAAGTTATAACTATTTTGATTATTAAATTATAGTTTCATATCTTAATTAAATTATGCCCAATTATGTATGTTCTTATGAAGAGTCAAGTTATGATTTCATTAGGGTCTTGATCTAAATTAGCCCAATTATGGTCTACACCTTATCATATGATTTCTCTTAAGTACTTATCATGGAATTATGAAATATCAAGTATATGCATGTTTTACAAGTACGCAGAACTTCAAGATTTATGGATTTATGATTATGGCAGTCTCACGGGCCTTTATGATTATTATGATTTAACTAGCCCATGAATCTCATATACATTTTCCCTATTATTATATGAGCACTATATATATTTTGGGAGTAGTATTTAACATTGAGTAGACCTGGGGTCTAAGCATACCCCGAGTCTCAGAACTACGCGCCAACGTAGCCATGATAGGACCTCCCTTGAGACTGTCCCTTTTTTCCCAAATGGCCCTTTCATGAGTAATATCACGCCTCTTTTCGTGGTTCTACCTTTGGCAAGGTACGAACACCCTCCCAACTAGGGGTTTACAGGTCGGGCTCCATGTGTGCTCATATGGGGTATATCGTTATAAGAATCTCCCATTGTTTCTCATGATTTATGCATGATTATGTTTATGTTACTTTGGCTCAAGGCATGTTAAATAAACCTTTTCTCTTATGATTAAAATTATGACTGATTTATGAATGTTTTGAAAACCTTGATCCCTTATGTTCACATTATGATATCTACATTTTGATCATGTTGTCCTACTCTTATGTATTTTAACTGTCCGTTTTACTTACCTTGCATACTCAGTACATTCCAATTATTGACCGCATACTCTATGGTGTATCGTTTCATGATACAGGCCCGAGGGATCAGTGTCAGCAACATCCTTAGCCCGTGCTTCCCTCTCTGACCTGTCTAGCTGGTGTTCGTGAGTCCTCATCCTTCGAGGACGTTCAGTTATTTACAGTTTTTATGTTCCTTTCAGTTTAAGACCTTTTCAAGCTAGGTGGGGGTGCTAACCCATCAGCTTATCTATTATGTTAGAGGCTTTCAGACATTATGTAGAAATCAGTTGGTCATTTAGGGACCTATTCTAGTTTGATTTATGTGCAGATTTTTTCTACATTCATTATGTTGATCTTCCATTTTATTATGTTGAGTTAGATGCTATGTTCATGCCATGGATTGACTTAGAGCCTCTCGGGGTTCCTTATCTCATGTCTCAATCCTGGCCTATGTTCGGGTCGTGACATGTAACAACCCGAATGTCATTATAGGAAGAGAATGAACTTATAGATTGAAAACTGGATAAGAGAGGGATAGAAAAGCTGTGGAATAATCTAAGTATAAAATTTGTCGAAATTAGGTAGTTATTGGTTTGGGGGACTACTGCAGTAGCTGGGTTTTTGCTGCAGCGAGACCATGGTAACCGTCGGAGTCCCACTGTAATGCATGGGGAAATAACCGCCGGATCTACCGTAATGATTTCTATCCCATTATAGCGGGACCACTGTAGCGAAAAGGTGATCACTGCAGCGGAAGACAAGAATCATAAAGTAGGTTAAAGTAGAAATTCTGGGGTTATACCACATTATTTCTAAAACGTGAAAGAATAAGATCTGAAGGTGATTTCTTCTCCAGAGTAGTGAATTCATATTCTAAGGTGAGTTCCTTGATCCCTTTTCCCTTTAATGGGTATTGTTGATTGTAGAAATCTTAGGAGACCTTTTAATGGTACAATTTTAAGCTGAAAAACCCCAAGTTGATGGACTAAGAATAGATCAAGAGGAGTTAATGGGTTGATTGAATTAAAGGTTTTATGGGTAATAATAGTTCCCCAAGGCTTCCTTGCTCATTCTAAATCACTCTTTTCCGTGCATGCAAGACTAGAAGGTTCTTAGGGGTGATTAAGGCTGAAATCCATCAATTTTTCTTCAATTTCCTTTGGGTATTCAAGGAAGAGTGTAAGATCAACTTAACAGGTATGTGAGGCTATGAATGAGAGTTTCTTTCACTCTCATGCCCTAAACTCTTCTCAAATTCCATGAATTTCAATTCTATAATTCAAGTTTCATGATCTATGAGGTTTATGCCAATTCTTGTGAAATTCTCTATGATCTATCGATGGGTAAATCCCTTTCATATATTAACTCATGTTTTATGATCTATGGGCAGAAGTTATAACTATTTTGATTATTAAATTATAGTTTCATATCTTAATTAAATTATGCCCAATTATGTATGTTCTTATGAAGAGTCAAGTTATGATTTCATTAGGGTCTTGATCTAAATTAGCCCAATTATGGTCTACGCCTTATCATATGATTTCTCTTAAGTACTTATCATGGAATTATGAAATATCAAGTATATGCATGTTTTACAAGTAGGCAGAACTTCAAGATTTATGGATTTATGATTATGGCAGTCTCACGGGCCTTTATGATTATTATGATTTAACTAGCCCATGAATCTCATATACATTTTCCCTATTATTATATGAGCACTATATATATTTTGGGAGTAGTATTTAACATTGAGTAGACCTGGGGTCTAAGCATACCCCGAGTCTCAGAACTACGCGCCAACGTAGCCATGATAGGACCTCCCTTGAGACTGTCCCTTTTTTCCCAAATGGCCCTTTCATGAGTAATATCACGCCCCTTTTCGTGGTTCTACCTTTGGCAAGGTACGAACACCCTCCCAACTAGGGGTTTACAGGTCGGGCTCCATGTGTGCTCATATGGGGTATATCGTTATAAGAATCTCCCATTGTTTCTCATGATTTATGCATGATTATGTTTATGTTACTTTGGCTCAAGGCATGTTAAATAAACCTTTTCTCTTATGATTAAAATTATGACTGATTTACAAATGTTTTGAAAACCTTGATCCCTTATGTTCACATTATGATATTTACATTTTGATCATGTTGTCCTACACTTATGTATTTTAACTATCCGTTTTACTTACCTTGCATACTCAGTACATTCCAATTATTGACCGCATTCTCTATGTTGTATTGTTTCATGATACAGGCCCGAGGGATCAGTCTCAGCAGCATCCTTAGCCCGTGCTTCCCTCTTTGACCTGTCTAGCTGGTGTTGGTGAGTCCTTATCCTTCGAGGACGTTCAGTTATTTACAGTTGTTATGTTACTTTAAGTTTCAGACTTTGTCGAGCTAGTTGGGGGTGCTATCCCATCAGCTCATCTATTATGTTAGAGGCTTTTAGACATTATGTAGAAATCAGTTGGTCATGTAGGGACCTATTCTAGTTTGATTTATGTGTTGATTTTTTCTACATTCATTATGTTGATCTTCCATTTTATTATGTTGAGTTAGATGCTATGTTCATGCCATGGATTGACTTAGAGCCTCTCGGGGTTCCTTATCTCGTGTCTCAATCCTGGCCTATGTTCGGGTCGTGACATGTAACAACTCGAATGTCATTATAGGAAGAGAATGAACTTAGAGATTGAAAACTGGATAAGAGAGGGATAGAAAAGCTGTGGAATAATCTAAATATAAAATTTGTCAAAATTAGGTAGTTATTGGTTTGGGGGACTGCTGCAGTAGCTGGGTTTTTGCTGCAGCAAGACCATGGTAACCGTCGGAGTCCCACTATTACGCATGGGGAAATAACCGCCGGATCTGCCGTAATGATTTCTAGCCCATTATAGCGGGACCACTGTAGCGAAAAGGTGAGCATTGCAGCGGAAGACAAGAATCAAAAAGTGGGTTAAAGTAGAAATTCTAGGGTTATACCCCATTATTTCTAAAACGTGAAAGAATAAGATCTAAAGGTGATTTCTTCTCCAGAGTAGTGAATTCATATTCTAAGGTGAGTTCCTTGATCCCTTTTCTCTTTAATGGGTATTGTTGATTGTAGAAATCTTAGGGGACCTTTTAATGGTACAATTTTAAGCTGAAAAACCCCAAGTTGATGGACTAAGGATAGATCAAGGGGAGTTAATGGGTTGATTGAATTAAAGGTTTTATGGGTAATAATAGTTCCCCAAGGCTTCCTTGCTCATTCTAAATTACTCTTTTCCGTGCATGCAAGACTAGAAGGTTCTTAGGGGTGATCAAGGCTAAAATCCATCAATTTTTCTTCAATTTCCTTTGGGTATTCAAGGAAGAGTGTAAGATCAACTTAACAGGTATGTGAGGCTATGAATGAGAGTTTCTTTCACTCGCATGCCCTAAACGCCTCTCAAATTCCATGAATTTCAATTCTATAATTCAAGTTTCATGATCTATGAGGTTTATGCCAATTCTTATGAAATTCTCTATGATCTATCGATGGGTAAATCCCTTTCATATATTAAATCATGTTTTATGATCTATAGGCAGAATTTATAACTATTTTGATTATTAAATTATAGTTTCATATCTTAATTAAATTATGCCCAATTATGTATGTTCTTATGAAGAGTCAAGTTATGATTTCATAAGGGTCTTGATCTAAATTAGCCCAATTATGATCTACGCCTTATGATATGATTTATCTTAAGTACTTATCATGGATTTATGAAATATCAAGTATATGCATGTTTTACAAGTACGCAGAACTTCAAGATTTATGGATTTATGATTATGGCAGTCTCACGGGCCTTTATGATTATTATGATTTAACTAGCCCATGAATCTCATATACATTTTCTCTATTATTATATGAGCACTATATATATTTTGGAGTAGTATTTAACACTTAGTAGACCTGGGGTCTAAGCATACCCCGAGTCTCAGAACTACGCGCCAACGTAGCCATGATAGGATCTCCCTTGAGACTGTCCCTTTTTTCCCAAATGGGCCTTTCATGAGTAATATCATGCCTCTCTTCATGGTTCTACTTTTGGCAAGGTACGAACACCCTCCCGACTAGGGGTTTACAGGTCGGACTCCATGTGTGCTCATATGGGGTATGTCAGTTTTAAGAATCTCCCATTGTTTCTCATGATTTATGCATGATTATGTTTATGTTACTTTGGCTCAAGGCATGTTAAATAAATCATTTCTCTTATGATTAAAATTATGACAGATTTATGAATGTTTTGAAACCCTTGATCCCTTATGTTCACATTATGATATTTACATTATGATCATGTTGTCCTACTCTTATGTATTTTAACTGTCCGTTTTACTTACCTCGCATACTCAGTACATTCCAATTATTGTCCGCATATTCTATGTTGTATTGTTTCATGATACAGGCCCGAGGGATCAGTCTCAGCAGCATCCTTAGCCCGTGCTTCCCTCTTTGACCTGTCTAGCTGGTGTTGGTGAGTCCTTATCCTTCGAGGACGTTCAGTTATTTACAGTTGTTATGTTACTTTCAGTTTCAGACTTTGTCGAGCTAGTTGGGGGTGCTATCCCATCAGCTCATCTATTATTTTAGAGGCTTTTAGACATTATGTAGAAATCAGTTGGTCATGTAGGGACCTATTCTAGTTTGATTTATGTGTAGATTTTTTCTACATTCATTATGTTGATCTTCCATTTTATTATGTTGAGTTAGATGCTATGCTCATGCCATGGATCGACTTAGAGCCTCTCGGGGTTCCTTATCCCGTGTCTCAATCTTGGCCTATGTTCGGGTCGTGACATGTAACAACCCGAATGTCATTATAGGAAGTGAATGAACTTAGAGATTGAAAACTGGCTAAGAGAGGGACAGAAAAGCTGTGGAATAATCTAAGTATAAAATTTGTCGAAATTAGGTAGTTATTGGTTTGGGGGACTGCTGCAGTGGCTGGGTTTTTGCTGCAGCTAGACCATGGTAACGGTCGGAGTCCCGTTGTAACGCATGGGGAAATAACCGCTGGATTGCCATAATGATTTCCAGCCCACTATAGCGGGTCCACTGCAGCGAAAAGGTGACCATTATAGCGGAAGACAAGAATCAAAAAGTGGGTTATAGTGGAAATTCTTGGGTTATACCCCATTATTTCTAAAACATGAAAGAATAAGATCTGAAGGTGATTTCTTCTCCAGAGTAGTGAATTCATATTCTAAGGTGAGTTCTTTGATCCCTTTTCCCTTTAATGGGTATTGTTGATTGTAGAAATCTTAGGGGACCATTTAATGGTACAATTTTAAGCTGAAAAATGCCAAGTTTATGGACTAGGGATAGATCAAAGGAAGTTAGTGGGTTGATTGAATTAAAGGTTTTATGGGTAATAATAGTTCTCCAAGGCTTCCTTGCTAACAAATATGGATTGGACGGGAATAGAGACCTAAAACTAGGTTGAATTGGAGGGTTTACTGTTAGAGGGCCCTGAAATGTGGGGCTTGATTTGATTATACCCTTATTTGAAAAGTAAGTAATGCATTACTCTGACTTTGTATAGATTTTGAGCATTCTGAAGCTTTGAGAAAGAGAAAGGCTCCTGCAGAATAGTTGAATTTCCATATCAGAATATCGAGGTAGGTTATGGTTAGAGGGTTAGACCCTACATAATGACATGTATGTATGTGTGATGATAATATGTGATTGGTCTTCGGACATTATTTTTTATGGAATTGGCTTAGTTAATAAATTGTGAAAATCTTGTACTATGAAGTGATATTGAATTGTGGTGAAACTATGTGAAAGTTGTGAAGTGAATTATGCTTATGTTGTTTCGTGATGATTGATGATCTATAATTGTGCAAGTGAGGGAGTAGATTGTAAATCCCTAAGTGTTTATATATTGCATCCTGGCAGTGGATAGAGAATGAGTAAGATAGTAAATATATCCTGAGATGAGAAGCTCGTGCTGGAGGGGAGTATCTGGGCGTGCGATATTATTGAGTGGCTCGTGTACATGGGGAGCATCCGGACGAGCATATTAGTGGGAGCGTATACCATGCTGGTACAGATCATGGATTTCTAGAGTCTCATGCAGGTTATGACTGGAAGGGCAAAAATAAGACCCTCTAGCATGTATGTACACTGATATTGTTGTTTGAGTGTTATAGGGACATGGTGGAGGCATGTGCCCGACATGTCACCCTTGATTTTATTTTATGATGTTGTAGCTTATAACAATTCTGAACGAGTATATGTTAAGCGGTAGAGTTGAGCGTGTGAATTCCATACTTGTAATCCGAGTTAAGGATAGTGGAAAAGATTAAGTGTAAATTGATAAACAACAATTGACATTGATTTGTTATCCCTGTGATGAAATGCTCAAAATGTATGTGATGATGAGCGAAGATGAATTGGTGACAAAAGTTTGTATGTGCTATCTGAATTAACATATGTAAATTGTTGGAAACTGGTGAATTGATGGAAGATGCAGCTAATTCGAGATACTACCTCAAGCAGTACCGCTGTAGCGGATTTACTTCCGCCGCGGCAAGACCGCTACAGCAAAAGCCCCAATCCAGTGAGTAGGATGGTAGTCACCTGTGTAGAGCTAGTGTACTTGATATGACTATTGTGCTAATGTATGATGTTGAACACTCATTTTATTATTTTTGCATTTCATATATGTTATTACGTAAGGCCGGCCAATGATGCCTACTAGTATCATATTATGTACTGACCCTACCCCTGCACTCTTTTTCTTAGAGCAGAGTTTGAACCAGGAAGTTCCTCACATCCTCACATATAGAGAAGCAACAGTTTTTGAAATCTAAGCAGACCTAGAAGGCAGTATCACTCCTCCGTTGAAGATGTCTTTCCTTTCAGACATTGCAGTTTTTTTTATTTCTTTTACTTCTTAGACTGATCAATCTTAGTGTTGTATGTAAACATCTGGTGCATTAACAATCAGGTCTTGGGATTAATTATCGTTTGTTCTTTTTAAAGAGAATTTTTTAGTTAACGATTCGATTGGTTATATTATGAGTTTATTTCTTTATGCATGTTTGATGTCAGGTTGAGTAATTGGGAATCGATGGTTCGCCCACCAGAGGGTTAGTGTGGGTGCCAATCACGACGATGTCCATAACTTATCTTCGAGAGGCTGCAAGACTTTAGGAAAACGCCCTTCTTCTTTTCTTTCGTGCAATTACTTAATTCCTATTGGTATCTAGTGATCCAAATTGATATCTAACAACTTTTCTTTCTTTCCTTCTCATATGGTGAGAACACGCGCAAACGATAACAGAGATACAACACACAAACCAGCAGTGGCAGCCGCAGTTCACGACAGGTGAAGGGGCAAAAGTCGCAAACAGAGACCTACTGCTGCTAGAGGAGGGGCTGGTGCTCTGGCTCCAGTCAGGGAGAGGTCTACATCTCCCGTACCACCAGCAGTATAGGAGCAGGTGGCTATTGAGGTTGATGTTTTGACACAGGGAGAAGCTCCTGCTGCTCCAGCATCCTCTGAGGTTATGGCTTAGGTCCTCAATATCCTGAGTGGCCTGGTGGATACTAGGGAAGTGATAGCAAATCCTGTGGCGTATCAGTTGGAGATACAACATGCAGCTACTGTGACTTCTCGAACCGATGACAAGTCGGAGGCTGTCATGTTTCCAAGACCAATAGTGGGACCGGTGATGATGGGGGAGGAGCATGACCTATTTCGGAGGTTCACCAAGATGAAGCCTCCCACTTTCTATGGCACTGAGGTGGAGGATGCCTATGAGTTCATCATCGACTATCATGAAAGGCTCCACAGGATGGGGGCGATAGAGAAGTATGGTGTAGAGTTTGTTACTTTTCAGTTGATGGGGGATGCTAAGCTCTAGTGAAGAGCTTTTGTGGAGTGAAGACCAGCAGGGTCACTACCTTTGACTTGGACCCAGTTCTACTCCATATTCCCGGAGAAGTATGTTCCTCGCACTCTTAGGGACAGGAGACGGGATGAGTTCACCACTATCGAGTAGGGGAACTCATCTGTTGCAGCATATGAGGACCGACTTCATTCACTGTCTAGGTATGCTCTACCTTTACTACCCACAAAGGAGGAGATGATCAGGCGGTTTGTTAAAGGCCTGAATATGGGTCTCCAGGTATCAACTCTTCAGAGGGTCTCCTCAGGTAAGACCTTCCAAGAGGTGGTGGAGTATGTGAAGTCCGTGGAAGGGGTTAGACAGGAGGGATATGCAAGGAACGCCAAGAAGAAGGCTCGAAGAGTGGGTTCATTTAGTAGTTCTTTTGCCAGGGATCCGACATCGCAGGGTTTCTCTAGGAGCCCTATTCAGTCCGCCTTGCAGGTTTCAGCTGGAGGTCCGCTAGGGACCACTGTTCCATCAAGTGTAGTTGGTATTACTTAGATTGTTCATTCAGACTTCAGAGCTCGCCCTATTTCCTATGTTTTGGCTTGGAGGCCAGTGACTGAGAAGGTCTTTCACAGGTGTTGTGAGTATGGCCACATTTGCAGATGGTGCCCTAGGTTCGGACATGACGGGCATATTGTTCCTCACCTAGCTCCTCGAGCTCCGGCCCTTGCCGGGAGAGGAGGTACTGCATTCAATCGGATCGTCCATAGCTGGGATGAGCTAGTTAGCCAGCCGTTATGTATACCCCGAACTTTCCTAGACCAAACTTAGACCTTGCAAGAAAAAAAATAGAGAACCAGGAAATTTTTCCATAGAACGAGTTGTGGCATGACTCGTCCAGTGACAAGATGAATCGTGGTTAGGCTCGTGGCTCGAAGCAGGAAATTTTAGTTCAGGAGCCTAGGGGTGACGACTCATATGACAACTCATTGGGTTAAGTAACAAGTCATTATGAAGGGTGGTCGAGTGGAGGTTCGTAATTCATGTTACCATGGAAACGACGGACAAGACGAAGCGTTAGGTCAAGCAACGACTCGTTGAGTCGGTCATCATAAGGGTCTTGGTAAAGCTTATCCCCTGAGGCAGTGCTTACTACAAGAGGAGGTATGAGTCGTTAGTTCAAGTAACGACTCATCTTCACCACCCATGGTGTCAAGCTCAAGAATTCTTTAGTATTTTTAGTGAACAGAACATGAGTTGACAACTACTCGTTGTCCCAACCAACGAGTCATTGGTCCCATTTTGAGAGGGTCCAATGTTTTGTTCGATTTCTTGCTAGTGGCCACGGGAGGAATCAACGACCCGTTGTTTCATCCAACGAGTCGTGGTACCTCTTGTTTCTAGTTCCAGTGAGCCAAGAACCCAGGCCCCAGGACCAATGACTGGTCCCAATGAGTCATGGTCTCAACCAATGACTCATTGAGTGACTCGTTGGTCCTTGTCGACAATTTTTCCAGATTTTTTCCCCAGGAATATTTTTGTAATTTCCCACCATTTTAATCCCTAAACTATGTCATTTTGGGTTATTTTCAGGGAATTTAGAGGGGTAACCAACGTTATATTTCACTTCTCTCATTCCTTAAAAAATTAGATCGTAAAATTTCTCTCAGAAAAACTCAGTGCAGGAGCTAGAGCTGTCGATTTTCTTCTTAGATTCTCAAGGGATTTTCTCCGGGATTTCATCACCAGGTATGTGGAAATTCAACAAGGAATTGTTCTTCCCTTGTTTCCCCAAAACCATTCCTTAATTTACTATCAGTTATAGCCCTGAGGTTTCAAAATTTAGAAAGTTTTCAGACACAATTCTATAAATTTCTGGTGGAACTTTATCCATGTTATTAGCTGCTACATTTTCCTAAATCCTTAGAAATCACGTGGAAACTAGTTTCTTGTGAAATGATTTAGCCTAGTTTCTAATTCAGTAAATTAGAGTCTCGCATATTTGACTGTTATTCACGTTACTTGATTCTATCAGTGTTGGGATTCCCTTGTTGTTAAAATAAGATGAAATCTCAGTTAGATGCATGCTAGTCTAGTTTCAATCAAAATATTACTATACTTAGTATTATTCAGAAATGTCAGCTGATCAGTTTGACTACAGTCTTTTCTTGAGGTGTCAGTGGTGCCTCCCAGTTATCAATTATTAGACTCAGATATCAGTTATTAGACTTTAGTTTGTTCTTTAAATGGTTATGAAGCTTCCAGATAAGCAGCTTTGGCCAGTCTTAGAATACCAGTTACAAAATTTGGTCTGATAAGACTCTCAGGGTACTTCCAGATAGGTATCGCTGACTTAGTCTTGGACCCCAATTTTGAGCTATTAGCTTAGCAGTCAGACTAGGACTATCCAGTGGGAGTAGGACATAGTATCGAGCGGAGAGGGGTTCCGGCGCACCTAGGTTCCCAAAACTATGTTGCCACCATAGTTTACATTATTGGCCCTATGGACCTAAACTTGTGATCACCCAGCTCATGCCTTTATACCCTGACAAGGTATATTGGGTCCTACCGATGGGGTATATACATCGGACTCCACATCAAGCTTACGTGGTTATATGTCGGTTATAGACTCTCCCACTAGTTAGTATTGTTTTAATTTAGCTCGGCTCAATATAGTTTCAGCTTTACTTAGTTCAGTTCAGTTCAGTACAGTTAGCTCAAATCAGTATCTCAGATTCTGGGCTTGTTTATGACCACCAGTCAGGGTCATTATTGACCATCTCAGTTATATTTCAGTTGTTCAGTTTTCAATATTTTAGTTGCTCGTTGTATGTCATTACAGTTCAATTATTTGTTCTTTATGTTATATTTCTCCGACTTACTCAGTACATTCAAAGTACTGACGCATACCTTCTATGTTGTATCTTATCATGATATAGGCATAGGTTTTCAACCTCAGCATCGTTAGACGATTTCCTTCCGATGATATCAACAACTCCAGTTAGTGAGTCCTCATCTTTCAAGGATGATATTTTATTATTCAATTATTTCCTTCAATTAGACTTTAGAGTTAGCTGGGGGCTTGTCCCAACAACTCATCATTGTAGATGGCTTTTAGAAATAGACTTAGACATTCAGGTTTTCTTCCAAATGTATGAATTTTATCAGATTAGCTTTCTTAAATGATTTTAGTATTTCAGCTTCCACTATGATTACCCAGATTACCAGTGTTATGATAGATCATGGGTTGGTTTGGGGTTACTTCTGACTCTAAGTACTGTGTGTCGTCTAGGGTATAGACTCGGGTAACTTGGTATCAAACCCTAGGTTTAGAGTATCCTAGGATGTCTGGAAGCTGCATCAAGTAGAGTTTTTTTCATGGGTGTGACGTGCGCCACAATTATAACGGGGAGGCTACAAGACGTTGTTAGGAAAACTCCCTTTTGTTCTACTCTTTATCGTGCGTTGAAGTTCAGTTCCAGTAATGTTCTCCTAACTCGTGCTCTATTTCATTTCAGTGAAACCATGCCTCCAAGATGCGAAATTGGAGAAGGGCCGGCAATGCTAATCGATCTATCCCACCAGCTCAAGCATCCCCTCAGGACTACAAAGTGTCCTCAATGGAGTTCAAAGAGGCAATCCAGCTACTGGCTCAGAGAGTCACAAACTAGGTGAACCAACAGGTGGTTCCGATTAACCCAAATGGGTCTACAACAACTGTCAGAGTATGGGACTTCACCTGAATGAACCCTCCAGCCTTTCATGGATCCAAGGTGGGAGAGGATCCACATGAGTTCGTGGATGAGGTACGGAAGATAACCTAGATTATGAGTGTTAGCTCCGCTGAGAGTGCTGACCTAGTTTCCTACCAGTTAAAAGGGGTAGCCTAGATCTGGTACGATTAGTGGAAAGAAGGGAGACTAGAAGGAGCAGAACCGGTGGAGTGGGAATAGTTCATAGTAACATTCCTAGACAGGTTCTTCCCTCGGGAGTTAAGGGAGGCTAAAGTTGCAGAATTCAAGAATTTGAAGCAAGGCAACTGGATGGTGGAAGAATATGCACTGGAATTCACACGGTTATCAAGATATGCTCCGGAGATGGTAGCTGAGCCAAGGGCACGCATGCTTAAGTTCTTCAATGGAGTATCAAACCTGGTCCTTTAGAAGTGCAGGACTGCGATGCTTATAAAAGACATTGACCTCTTCAGCCTCATCGTTCATGCCCAGCAGATTGAGGCAGATAAGCTGAAAGACATGGAGTGGGAGAATAAGCAGGCTAGAACTGGCCAATTCAGATTATGGCCACCAGAGGTATGGCGGTAATAGCCAGCCACAGCAGCAACAGCAACAGTAGTGGGCTCTAACACCCACTTCAGCCAGAGTCCCTACTTTTCGGTCCCGCAAGGATTGGAAGGGTGGAGTATCTGACTCATAGTCCCAGAGTCACAACGTCAACAACTGTTATCCAGCTTGCCCTAAGTGTGGAAAGAACCATCCAGGGGAATGCCTTCGGGGTAGAGAGGATTGCTTTGGGTGTGGACAACAAGATCACCGGCTTAGAAAATTCCCGTCAGTAGGATGGGGGAGATCACATACCACTTCAGTAGCTCCAGCAGGCCGACCAGTTCAACAGGCCAACACTTCAGGTACAGATGGCGGTTAGCGCCAAAACTATTTTTATGCTTTTTCCTCTCATCAGGATCAAGAGAGCTCACCTGACGTGGTCACGAGTATGTTATGTATCTTCCACCTAGATGTGTATGCCCTACTAGATCTAGGAGACACACTATCGTCGTGACTCCCTATGTAGTTGTCCAGTTTGAAATCAGTCCAGAAGTCCTCTTAGAACCATTCTAAGTCTCTACCCCAGTTGGTGAGTCAGTTAGAGCCAGCCGGGTGTATAGAAACTGCCAAGTCTCAGTATTGAATAAGGTTATTCCATGTAATGCCCCAAAAACCCTTATATCAAACCCTAGAATTTAAACATAGAAAACAAAAATTTCTGCACCAGGTCACAGGACAAGTCGTCCAGTGACCCATCAGGAACACCACAAGTCATTAAGTGACTTGTGGGGAAGGACTTGAACTTGGTTGAAAACCTTGGGAATTTAAGTGACCACGAGTCATGGTCAACACCACGAGTCATCGTTTGAGCCATGGTTAAGAGTTGGATGAAAATTGGAAAATAGGGTAGTGTACCTAACAGATTGGTCACCACGACTCGTTGGGTACACCACGAGGCGTGGTGTCCCCCGTGTTGACCCATGAGGAGAAATCTTGGGTTAATGGAATCGGAAGGCGTCATGAGTCATTATATCTCCTGACAACCAATGATGTTAGTCATTGGCAGGCTATTGTAATTGAAGGAAAATTTCCAGCACACTTCACGATTGGGCACCACAAGTCATCCCTGACCTCACGACTCGTGGAGTGCCTCGTGAGGACTGGCAGGGTCCTTTTTCCTACTGATTTCCTAGGGTGTTTTCTATAATTTCCTAAACTCTAGACTCTAAACTACATCATTTTGGGTTTTAATCAAGGTATTTAGAGGGGTAACCAACGGCTTTACGTCATTTCTCTCATCCCTTTAGAATTTAGAACATAGAACTCTCTTAGAAAGACTCAGAGCAGGAGCTAGGATAATTGATTTCTTCTCAGATTTTTAAGGGATTCTCTACGGAATCTTCACTAGGTATGTGGGAATTCAACAAGGGAATAGTTCTTCCCTTGTGTCACCTAAAACATTTTCTAATTTTCTGTATCAGTTTAGCCCTGTGGATGTAAAATGTAGAAACATTGTCAGAATAATTTCGTTAAGATTTCAAGTGGTATATTTATCATGATTTTTAACTGGTTATTATTCCCTATTTCTAGACATTTATGAGAATTTCATCTTGTGAAATAATTTAGCCCTAATTCTCAATTTAGTAGAATTTAGGATCTTGTGTGTTGGACTAGTTTCCCTGTAGCTTGATTCTAACATATTTGAAATCCCCATATTATCAGTGTATGTGGAAATTTTAGTCATACATTTACATGTCCAATTTCAATATGATTATTAGACTCAGTGTTGTCCAGAAATATCAGCTGATCAGTTTGACTATAGTTAATTTTTGAGGTGTTATTGGTGCCTCCCAATTATCAATATTTTGACTCAGACATCAATTATCAAATTTTAGTGGTTCTTTAGAAGGTTATGACACTTCCAGATAAGCAGCTTTGACCAGTCTTAGATACACCAGCTTCAACCTCAGTTTGTTCTTTAGACGGTTACGATGTTTTCAGATAAGCAGCTCTGACCAGTTGTAGAACACCAGTTTCCAGATGCAGTCCGATAAGACTCTCCGAGTACTTCCAGATAAGTATCCCCGACTTAGTCTTAGGCCCTATCTTTGAGCTATCAGCTTGGAAGCAGTAGTCATGTTAGGATTATCCAGTGGGAGTAGGACTTCGCACCAAGAGGGCCGGGGTTCCAGTGCACCCAGGTTCCCAGAACTACGTTGCCACCATAGGTTATTTATATTGGCCTTATGGCCCCAGACCATGATCTCACAGTCCATGCCTTTATTGTTACACCCCGTAAATTCTTGACATTTAGATGGCCTATTCACATGTTGGTTAAGAGTTTTAGAATACCATACATGCTAGAAAAAAGCCTGGGGGAAGATCAGACGAGCGCCGCATCGAACCATCGCAAGAGGAGGCTGGGCAGACCCCCTCCGCGATGGCCAATGTGCCACGGAGGTGAGGTTCAGCCCCAAGTATATAAAGCCCCTACTTCGTTTTTTTGTGATAATTATCAGATATTTTCCAGTGAGAAAAAAGAAAACAGAGAGGACGAAGGGTTTGATATAAATTCCTTCCGTGTACACTATTAAACGCGGTTCAAACTTGAATTAATCTTGGGTAGTGAAGTATTAAGCTGCAGAAAGCATTCCTATGGAGTTAGTTTCGTGAAATTCGGCCGGCGAATTGTCTCCCTACCGAGCTAAGGTAAGTGGAATTGCTCCAAATTAGTGTCAATATACTCCTAGCCCTAAAGTGAGTATTTCTCCCTTCTGGACTTCCGAGAAATAACGAGTTTTTGGTTGTTTTTCGATGAGTCAAAGTTTGGGCTATATATATATATATATTCAAAGTAGTATTTTCTTCCAGAATATCGATGAATTTAGTTCTAATTGCTATGAATATGAATGCAGTTGGAAGAAATAGCCGAAAATTAGCCGAGTTATGCCAGATACTCAGAAAGTTAACGGACAAGGTATATGAAGCTAATTTCTTTCGGCAAGTTAGTAATTCCAGTAGAGCAAACTAGTATAAATTCTAGTCGAAAGTTTTAGAAACAGTACAACATGCCCAGTATGTAATTTAGTAAAGTACGTCAGGATATTATCGTGTTCAGCCGAAACTTAGTAAAGCAATATAAGTTCCCGTAAAGTATTTCAGAAATATGAATTTTAAAAAGCATGTTAGAAATAGTAAATCATGTTTACCAGGGGGCTTAGTTATATAGCATGATTCTCAGTAGAAATATTATATCTTGTTTCAGTATCAGATTCAGCACAGTGCGACAGAAATTATATACATCTACCATTATCTGTTTCAGCATGTATTATATATATACACATTACTATCATTAGTTTCAACATGTATCGTATGCAGATAGTATTATCAGTTGAGACTTGATGGTATTGTTTTGGGATGGATTACTTAGCATTCATGACCGCCTCAGGGTTAATAGCTGTATCGACTCATCCGCCAGAGGGCGAGGATATGTCGCTCTATAGAGTGGCATGCCTTCCCCTAGGGGACGAAGATGGGATGCCAGCTTCCCCATATTTTTCCTTGGTCGGCTTTTATACACCCCCATCAAGCGGGTACGCCTGAGGTGTTGATTCAGGAGTCCTCCAGACTCAGGTATAGTTATAGTCAGGGGCTCGGTGGGCCCAAGTGCGTACCCAGGGGACCGACAGGATGCTTATAGTTACTATGGGAGATGGGATGACCGGGGTAGGGGTATAGATTGCGTGTTGGTTGTACCTTCCGGCTTATGGAGGCCAGGTAAGTTTTATGTGTGCTATGTTATGTTATGTTATGCTATATTATGCCATGTTATGTTAGTTATGAATAGATAGACAGTAGAATGCCGCATTACCAGGTACGACTCCTACTCCTTCCAGCATAGTTGAGGACAGTCTTAAACTCATACTTTCAGTCAGTTACAACCTATTTCTTTCTATTTCAGTTCTATCAGTTATATTGCTTGTCTTCAGTTATTTTCCAGTTGTTGCTTTGCATACTAGTACCAGCGGTACTGACGCCCCTTTTGGGGCGCTGCATTACTTTCCTGCAGGTACTCATAGACGAGGAGCCGATCCCTCATAATTCCAGCCAGCACACAGAGTCATCAGCTCCTGTCATCCAGAGCTAGACAACTAGAGGTTTATTCCTTTTCTTTTTTTGTATAGTATGGGTAGGCCGGGGCCCTATCCCGACCATCTTATCAATTTCTTAGAGGCTTTCAGATTATACATTCCCTGTGGTTAGCTGTACCGGTCGTGTGAGGTTGTGTGTATGTTTTAGTTTGTTTATGATGGCCATATGGGGCCTTATTCAGTTGGTAGTGGTGACCTTGCTAGTCATGTAGCAGTTTAGCACTTGTTTTCTTGATTCAGAAATAACTAGACACCATGGTGGCCTTGTCGGCCCGCATAGGTTCCCTATTAATTCAGTTGTTCTGGGTAGCTATTGATTTCTTACAGGTGGCTATAGTCCTAGTCGGCCGGAGGCTGTATTTACAGCCGTTATATAGCCCGTCATTTTCTTGAATCCAGGGTTAGAGCTAGCCTGGCACCAGAAGTGCTTAGGCTCAGCTAGTCCAGCAATCCAGGTCCTAGTAGGGCACCAGGTGCCAGTCATGCCTCGCAAGGCGGGGCGTGAAAAACTTGGTATCAGAGCAGGTTGTATCCCAGGGAGTCTGCAAGCCGTGCTAAGTAGAGTCTTGCCTATGGATGTGTTGTGCACCACATACTATAGGTAGGAGGCTGCAAGGCATGATAGAATGGTTGCTTTTTATTATTTTTCAGTCGTGCTGTAGAGCGGTACAATATAGGGTTGAGTTCCTAGAGCTTACTATATTCTTTGGTTACAAATAAAATGTCGGACCAATGACATCCTATCACAGGCCGAAGATTGGACACTGCAGCAGGGGAAGGCCCCATTAGGATGCCTCACCCTCGTTTAGAATTAGCCCGATTAGAGGGCAATACAGAGGCATCGTCCCAACCTCCTCAGCAGTCTCCACCATAAAAAGAGCCACTTGGGGCGACACCACCTCGAGTAGTCCCTATACCGATACCTTCCGACCAGGAGGTCAGGAGTGCAGTAGTCATGTTAGCACAAATAATGGCTGCTCAGCGTCAGCCGATGCTGTCTACAGTTGCAGAGTCGTCAGGAGGGCCCGGTAGTTCGAGGGTCCGGGAATTTTTGGCTCTAAATCCCCCACAGATTACAGGTATGGACCGGACAGAGGACCCCAGGATTTTCTAGACTAGATGCAGAGAATTTTCAGGGTTATGCATGGCACGCCTACAGAATCGGTTGAATTGGCAGCATTTCGGTTACGTGACATCGCCGTGTTGTGGTATGAAAGCTGGGAAAGGTCCCGAGGGAGAGATGTTTCCCCTCTGACCTGGTCCAGCTTCTCAGGAGTTTTTCTGGATCACTATTTACCACGGGAGATTCAACAGGCCCGGGTGGATCAGTTTTTACATTTGGAGCAGGGGGCTATGAGTGTTCGAGAATACGCCTTGCGGTTTGATTCTTTGACCCGATATGCACCAACCTTTGTTGATACCATGGCATCCAGAGTACACCGCTTCATCATGGGGTTGAATCTAGAGTATGTTGAGACTTGTATTACGGCTACACTATGAGAGGACATGGATATTGCTCGAGTTCAGGCATTCACCTAGAATATTGAGGGCATCAGGCAGCGGCAGCGGGATATCAGGAGGACCAGTCATGAACAGCGCCGTAGGGATAGGCCAGTCGAGTTACAGAGGGAGGTCCGGGGAGGACCCAGGCCACGATTGTTAGATAGGCCGCCCAGACCCCCACCTCCACCACAACCGTAGAGGGGCAGATTTAATCATAGGGGGCAGTCAGAGACCGGCGGAGGCTCGCAGACCGCAGATTCACCACTACAGAGGAAGGCGGAGCAGAGTAGGTATACCTTACCACTTTGCCCTATATGCAGTCGATGCCATTCTGGAGCATGTAGATATGGCTCCACTGGATGTTATATTTGTGGTCAAGAGGGTCATCTGATGAGAGATTGTCCAGCCAGAGGCCAGGATGACCGGGATAGACAGGACAGGGCATCCGCAGGGTCACGAGCTTCAGCATTCTCGGCAGGGCACAGGCCCTCAGTTTCAGCAAGTAGAGTCCGGGGCAGATCAGGGGCCTCCAGTGTAGGTGCGGGTCTAAGCCGCACATATGCTTTACCAGGGAGGCAGGATTCAGAAGCGTCACCTGATGTGATGACAGGTATGATGATTATTTTCTCTTACCTTGCTTATGTATTGATAGATCTGAGATCTACTTTGTCCTACGTTACCCCATTTGTGGCTCGAAAGTTTAGTATTGCACCAGAGTTGCTTCAGCAACCCTTTTCAGTATCCACACCCGTCGGTGACTCCATCATAGCCAGAAGGGTCTATCGAGGGTGTACAGTAGAGGTTGCTGATCGTCAGACCACAGTAGATTTGGTAGAATTAGAGATGGTTGATTTCGATGCCATTATGGGTATGGATTGGTTGGCTCCGTGCTATGCAAATGTAGAATGCTGGACCAAGACAGTCCAATTCCACTTCCCAGGGGAGGCAGTATGAGAGTGGAAGGGCAGTACAATTACGCCAAAAGATAGGTTTATTTCCTATCTTTAGGTGAGAAAGTTGATAGCTAAGGGGTGCATTTACCACATTGTCAAAGTTCAAGATGTTCAAATAGAGCCTCCAACTCTCTAGTCTGTTCCAGTGGTTAATGAATTCCCCGACGTATTCCCAGACGAGTTACCTGGTATTCCCCCAGAAAGGGAAATAGATTTTGCAATTGATTTACTACCAGGAACTCAGCCCATATCAATTCCTCCGAATCGTATGGCTCCTGCTGAACTCAGAGAATTAAAGGAGTAGCTGAAAGATTTGTTGGATAAGGGCTTTATTAGGCCGAGTACTTCACCTTGGGGTGCGCCAGTTCTATTTGTGAGAAAGAAGGACGGCTCACTCCGCATGTGTATAGACTATCGGCAGTTGAATAAGGTTACAGTCAAGAATAAGTATCCGCTTCCCAGAATAGATGATTTGTTTGATCAGTTACAAGGGGCCAGATATTTCTCCAAGATTGATTTACGGTTCGGATACCATCAGGTTCGAGTTTGTGAAAAGGACATTCCAGAGACTGCCTTCAGGACCAGATACGGCCATTTTGAATTCCTAGTAATGTCCTTTGGGCTGACGAATGCCCCAACAGTATTTATGGACCTGATGAACAACATCTTCAGACCATACCTGGACCTGTTCGTGATAGTGTTTATTGATGATATTCTGGTGTATTCTCGCTCAGAGGCAGACCACCAGGATCATTTGCAGACAGTGCTCCAGATTCTCAAGGACCGTCAGCTGTATGCCAAGTTCTCTAAATGTGAATTTTGGTTGAAATCAGTAGCCTTCTTGGGGCACATCGTGTCGGACGCGAGTATACAAGTAGAGACACAGAAAATAGAAGCAGTAAAAACGTGGCCCCGACCTACCACTCCGACCAAAGTATGCAGTGTTTTGGGATTAACAGGGTACTACAGAAGATTTGTTGAGGGATTCTCCACCGTAGCGGCACCTCTGACTAAGCTGACGTAAAAAGCAGTAAAGTTTCAGTGGACGGAGGCATGTGAGCAGAGTTTCCAGGAATTGAAAGACAGGTTGACCTCCGCCCCAGTGTTAGCATTGCCAGAAGGTACAGAGGGTTATGCAGTTTATTGTGATGCTTTGGGTATTGGGTTGGGATGTGTATTGATGCAGCATGGTAAAGTAATTGCTTATGCTTCCAGACAGCTGAGGAAACATGAAAAGAATTATCCTACCCATGACCTGGAACTAGCCGCAGTGATCCACACCCTAAAGATATGGAGACATTACTTGTATGGCATTCATGTGGATATTTTCACTGATCATAAGAGTCTACAATATATCTTCACCTAGAAAGAGTTGAACTTACGACAGCGTCGCTGGTTGGAATTGTTGAAAGATTATGATGTAAATATCTTGTATCACCCAGGAAGATCCAACGTAGTAGCAGATTCCCTTAGCCGTAAGTCTATGGGGAGTTTGGCGTACTTGCAGCCCGAGCAACGGGAATTGGCCTGAGAAATACACTAGTTAGCCACTTTAGCCGTTCGTGTAGCAGAAACAGAGGACAACAGAGCGATAATTTAGAAAACCGCAGTGTCGTCATTAGTTGTGGAGGTAAAGGAACGACAGTATGAAGATCCTGACCTGGTTCAGCTTAAAGACAGAGTTCAACAAGGAAAAGTGTCGGATTTTCAGGTAACTGAGGATGAAGTGTTGCGATGTAAAGGCCGCCTTTGTGTTCTAGATATTTTAGGGCTTTACCAGTAGATTATGAGTGAGGCACATTACACCCGCTATTCTCTCCACCCGGGCGCGATGAAAATGTACCATGATATTAAAGAAATCTACTGGTGGCCAGGTATGAAGAGGGCAATAGCAGAATTCGTAGCCTAGTGTCCTAATTGCCAGCAAGTAAAAGCGGAACACCAGAAACCAGGCGGATTGACTCAAGATATAGCTGTGCCTCTTTGGAAGTAGGAAACAGTAAATATGGATTTTGTAGCAGGATTACCACGTACCAGACATAGAAATGACTCGATTTGGGTAATTGTTGACAGACTGACAAAATCAGCCCATTTTCTACCAGTAAGGGCTACTTTCTCCGCCGAAGATTATGCTGAGTTGTATATCAAATAAATAGTCAGACTGCATGGTGTTCCCATGTCCATTATCTCTGAAAGAGGGGCGCAATTTACAGCTAAATTTTGACAATCATTTCAGAGGGGCCTGGGAACACAGATTAAACTAAGCATAACTTTTCACCCTCAGACAGATGGGCAGGCAGGATGCACTATTCAGATGCTCGAGGATATGTTACGAGCGTGTGTATTGGACTTTGGAGGTAGCTGGGACGAGCACCTACCACTTATTGAAATTTCTTATAACAATAGTTACCACTCAGCTATCTAGATGGTGCCCTATGAGGCTTTGTATCGGCAAAAATGCAGATTGCCAGTTGGCTGGTTAGAAGTAGGAGAGTCAGCGCTGATTGGGCCAGATATTATTCATCAGTCAGAAGAAAAGGTAAAGCTTATCAGAGAACGCCTACTGACTGCTTAGAGCTGCCAGAAATCGTATGTTGATGTGCGATTGTAGAAACATGGAATTTAATGTGAATGACTGGGTGTTTTTGAAAGTTTCTCCTATGAAAGGGGTGATGCGATTCGGCAAGAAAGGTAAGCTCAGCCCGAGATTTGTTGGGCCTTATCAGATTCGCCGAAGAATAGGCCAAGTGGCATACGAGTTGAACTTACCTCCAGAATTAGAGTCTGTTCACCCAGTTTTCCACGTCCCCTTACAGAGGAAGTATACAGGAGACCCCTCCAGAGTTTTCCCAGTTAAGGATGTCCAGGTTACGGAGGAGCTGGCTTATGAAGAGGTTCCAGCAGCCATACTGGACCGGCAGATTTGCAGATTAAGAACTAAAGATGTTGCTTCTGTCAAGGTGTTATGGCGTAATAGGAACAGAGAGGAAATGACTTGGGAAGTAGAGGAAGATATGAAAGTAAGATATCCTCAACTGTTTCAGCTTAATCAGCCAGAGGTACGTTAATATTATTGTTTTATGAATTGCCTTATATTATGTGTATAAATGAAATAGTTGGCTTTAGTCTATTGCGTGATGAATACTAGTATTGTGTGGAGTACCTGTATTGGGCTTTTCTGTATTTCAGGATTTTTGAGATAGTCCATATTACAGGGGAGACTCTGCCGAAATTTTTCTAGAATAAGTCAAGTGAGCTGAAATTCTTGCAAGTAGAAGTTTACATTCGAGGACGAATGTTCTTAAGGGGGGAGGATGTTACACCCCGTAAATTCCTGACATGTAGATGGCCTATTCACATGTTGGTTAAGAGTTTTAGAATGCCATACATGCTAGAAAAAGGCTCGGGGGAAGACCGGACAAGCGCCGCATCGAACCATCATAAGAGGAGGCTAGGCAGACCCCCTCCGCGATGGCCAACGTGTCATAGAGGGCTCACCTCCACGATGGCCAACGTGCCACGGAGGTGAGGTTCAGCCCCAAGTATATAAAGCACCCACTTCATTTTTTTATGATAATTATCAGATATTTTCCAGTGAGCAAACAGAAAACAGAGAGGAAGAAGGGTTTGATATAAATTCCTTCCGTTTATGCTATTAAACGCGATCCAAAATTGAATTAATCTTGGGTAGTAAAGTATTAAGCAGCAGGGAGCATTCCTACGGAGTTAGTTTCGTCAAATTTGGCCGGTGAATCGTCGCCCTACCGAGCTAAGGTAAGTGGAATTGCTCCAAATTAGTGTTAATATACTCCTAGACCTAAAGTGAGTATTTATCCCTTCTGGACTTCTGAGAAATAGAGAGTTTTCAGCTATTTTTCGATAAGTAAAAGTTTGGGCTCTATATTTATATTCAAAGTAGTGTTTTCTTCCAGAATATCGATGAATTTAGTTCTAATTGCTATGAATATGAATGCAGTTGGAAGAAATAGCTGAAAATTAGCCGAGTTACGCCAGATAATCAAAAAGTTAACGGACAAGGTATGTGAAGCTAGTTTCTTTCGGCAAGTTAGTAATTCCAGTAGAGCAAACTAGTATAAATTCTAGTAGAAAGTTTCAGAAACAGTACAACATGCCCAGTATGTAATTTAGTAAAGTACGTCAGGATATTATCGTGTTCAGCCGAAACTTAGTAAAGCAATATAAGTTCCCGTAAAGTATTTTAGAAATAGAATAGTAGCTTAATATGAATTTTAAAAAGCATGTTAGAAATAGTAAATCATGTTTACCAGGGGACTTAGTTATACAACATGATTCTCAGTAAAAATATTATATCTCTTTTCAGTATCAGATTCAGCACAGTGTGACAAAAATTATATATATATACCATTATCAGTTTCAACATGTATTATATATATACACATTACTATCATTAGTTTCAACATGTATCGTATGCAGATAGTATTACCAATTAAGACTTGACTGTATTGTTTTGGGCTAGATTACCTAGCATTCATGACCGCCCCAGGGTTAATAGCTATATCGACTCATCCGCTAGAGGGAGAGGATACGTCGCTCTACGGAGTGGCATGCCTTCCCCTAGGGGACGAAGATGGGATGCCAATTTCCCCATATTTTGCCTTGTCGGCTTTTATACACCCCCGTCAAGTGGGTACGCCCGGGGTGTTGATTCAGGGGTCCTCCAGACTCAGGTATAGTTATAGTTAGGGGCTCAGCGGGCCCAAGTGCATACCCAAGGGACCGGCAGGATGCTTATAGTTACTATGGGAGATGGGATGACCGGGGTAGGGGTATAGATTGCGTGTTGGTTGTACCTTCCGGCTTATGGGGGCCAGGTAAGGTTTATGTGTGCTATGTTATGTTATGTTATGCTATATTATGTCATGTTATGTTAGTTATGAATAGATAGACAGTAGAATGCCGCGTTACCAGGTACGACTCCTACTCCTTTCAGCATAGTTAAAGACAGTCTTAAACTCATACTTTCAGTCAGTTATAGTCTATTTCTTTCTATTTCAGTTCTATCAGTTATATTGCTTGTCTTCAGTTATTTTCTAGTTGTTGCTTTGCATACTCATTACCAGCACTGACGTCCGTTTTGGGGCGCTGCATTACTTGCCTGCAGGTACTCATTGACGAGGAGCCGATCCCTCGTAATTCCAACTAGCACACAGAGTCATCAGCTCCTGTCATCCCCAGGGCGCTGTCCCGACCATCTTATCAGTATTCTTAGAGGCTTGCAGATTGTACATTCCCTATGGTTAGCTGTACCGGTCGTGTGAGGCCGTGTGTATGTTTTAGTTTGTTTTCTGATGGCCGTGTGGGGCCTTATTCAGTTGGTAGTGGTGACCTTGCTGGTCACGTAGCAATTTAGCTCTTGTTTTCTTGATTCAGAAATACCTAGACAACATGGTGGCCTTGTCGGCCCGCATAGGTTTGTTCTAGGTAGCTGTTGATTTCTTACAGGTGGCTATAGGCCTAGTCGGCTGGAGGCTGTATTTACAGCCGTTATATAGACCGTCATTTTTTTGAATCCAGGGTTAGAGCCAGCCTGGCACCAGAAGTGCTTAGGCTCAACTAGTGCAGCAGTACAGGTCCTAGTAGGGCACCAGGTGCCAATCATGCCTCGCAAGGCGGGGCGTGACATTTATACCCTGTCAAGGTATTTGTGTCCTACCAATGGGGTGTGTACATCAGACTCCACGTCTAGCTCATATTGTTATATGTTAGTTATAGACTCTTCCACTAGTTAGTTCAGTTGAGTCTCAGATTAGCTCAGTACAAAACAATATAAGACTACTTAGTTTAGACCAGTTCAGTACAATATTTTAGATTAGTATCTCCAATTTAGACATGTATTTGACCACCAGACAGGGTCATATCTAACCATCTCAGTATAGTTCAGTTTATTCAGTTTTAGCATTTCAGTATTTTCAGTTGATCATTGTATGTCTTTACAGTCTAGCTGTTTTATTCTCCATGTTATGGTTTCTCCTACTTACTCAGTACATTTAAAGTACTGATGCATACCTTTTATGTTGTATCATTTTATGATACAGTTGCAGGTTCTCAGTCTCGGGACTGTTAGCAGATCTCACTCAGATGTTTTCAGCTGCATCATTGGTGAGTCCTCATCTTTCGAGGACGAGGATTATTTTTTTTCAGTTATGTTTCTTTCAGTTAGACTTAGAATTAGATGGGGGCTTGTCCAAGCAACTCATCAGATAGATGGCTTTCAGAAACACACATAGATTCAGATTCTTCAACTTTGTTTCAGTTGTTTTAAACTTTATGATTTATTTATTCTTCATAAATGTTTTATTTTATTATTTTAAAGCTTCCGCTATGTTTTACTTAGAATGCCAGTGTTATGGTAGACCATGGATAGACTTTGGGTTACTTGTGACTTCAAGAACCATGTCTCGTCCAAGGTATAGACTCGGGGCATGACAACTTTGTATCAAAGCACTAGGTTTAGAGTATCCTAGGATGTCTGAAAGCCATGTCAAGTAGAGTCTTTTTCATTGGTGTGAAGCGCGCCACACTTATGAAGAGGAGGCTACAAGATGTTTAGGAAAATTCCCTTCTTTCACTATTCTTATCATGCGATAGAGTGTAAAATCTAAGGTATCTCTTCTAATTCGAGCATTACACATTCACAGACAATCCCTTCCAGAAGCGATAGCAGGAGAGGAAATAGTAATGGGAATCCACCAGCCCCACCAGCTTCAGTAGGCCCCCTTAGTGGGCATGTGATGGATGTGGAGCTCGAGGCTGCCCTCAGAGTGTTAATACAGGTTGTGACCACTCAGGTTAACCAACAGGCAGTTAGACCTGCAAATCATACTAAAGAGGTAATAGCTGCAAGGGTTCGAAACTTCATAAAAAGGAATCCATCTATGTTTTATGGTCTGAAAGCGGATGGAAGGATCAAGGGAGAAGAAAAGGAGAGAAAGAGAGCAAAGACAAGGTACATAAGGTGTTCCCAACAGAGTATGAGTGGCAGACCTTGTTTCCAGTCTCGTTGGAGATCATCAGCCCCAGCACCATCGATAGCCAGTGCTCCTAACAAACCTAGAGTAAGGGAGATTACATACCTAACTTGCAAGAACTGTGGGAAGAACTATTTAGGAGAATGCATGGATGGTTCAGGCGGTTTCTTTTGGTGTGGCAAGTCAGGCCATAAACTTAGACATTGCCCGACAGCCAAATGGGGTGAAGGTAAAGCCCCAGCTATCATCGATAGCCAGTGCTCCTAACACACCCAGAGTAAGGGAGATTACATACCCAACTTGCAAGAACCGTGGGAAGAACTATTTGGGAGAATGCATGGCTGGTTCATGCGGTTTCTTTTGGTGCGGCAAGTCAGGCCATAAACTTAGACATTGCCTAGCAGCCAAATGGGGTGAAGGTAAATCCCCAGCTATCTCTTCTGCAGCCGTGTCAGGTCACCCAGCTTGCGAGAAATATGGAAGGAGCCACCCATAAATTGTTTGCTTAGTAAGGAAGGATGTTTTGGATGTGGTCAGTCGGGCCATAGAATTAAGAATTTCCCTATAGCTGATCATGGAAAAACTCAATCCACCATCCCAACAACTCTGGCAGCTTGCCCATCTCAGCAAGGCACAACATCCAGTACAGGTGTAAGACAACTCCTATCCCATGGAGCATATGAAATGGTTATAAGTATGAAGCCTGTAGTGATAACTTTCGTGGCGAATGAGAACTCAAGAGTTAGTGATGTTAACCTAGACCTAAGAAAGGATCTAAGAAGTGGGAGATTCTAAGCCTATGAGATAAGTCGAATCTTAAGAGCGCTAATAGGGGAATCCCTGCACTAGTAGCTATGGGATTTCAATCTCTCCCGGATCAGATGATTTATTTTATATTTCAATTGAAGCTACGCTCTATCCATGATAGATAACCGCTTTAGACAGTGATCTCAATCTTACTCTGCAAATCCTAAAGTCTCAACTCCGTGTCATAAAATAGCTATGTGCGTTAACTCATGCCCTTCTGTATGATGGGCTCGAACTCAGTCTTTAGAAGTTGCCCTAATGGCTCAGCAGACTAGATTACCTCATGAATGTAGTTAGTTTTAGATATCATAAATGATTTATGTTTACAATTCCCATACTTTCAATCTTATCAGATATCATGATAATTGGTCCAGTATGAGAAAGCAGTGTGAGAACCATAACTCAATTCGTACCAGCTCAATTCCGATCTGGGGAAATAGTTCCTCCTAATGCTCTATCTAGTTTCATGTCTTAGTATGCGTTTATGATTCAGAAATTTAGTTCAAAGTTGTAGTTCAGCTTGGAGGTAGACACTCCATTAGCATTCAACCCTTAGTATTCAGCTCTCGGAAATTCAGCTCTTTCCCTAGCCTGTCAGCTCAATCACACAGTCAGTCTCAACTTTAAATGTTCAGCAATTAGGATGGTAGATTCCTCATTAAGTCAAGGCAGGATGAAGATCTCATATTGCTTAAGCTGAAAGAGGTGGTTCTCAGAAAAGAAGTGGAGGCTTTCTCCCAAGTGGGAGATGGTGTACTCCAATACCAGGGTAGACTCTGTGTGCCGGATGTGGGTGACCTGAGACAATAGATATTAGCTGAAGAACATAGTTCGAGATACTCCATATACCCAGGTGCTACAAATATGTAATGTGATTATGGGATATTTATTGGTGGAACGACATGAAGAGAGACATCACAGAATTTGTAGCTAAGTGACCGAACTGCCAGCAGGTCAAGGTAGAGCACTAAAGATCGGGAGGTATGACTCAGGATATTAGCATACCCACATGGAAGTGGGAAGAAGTAAATATGGATTTTATTATAGGTCTACCTCGGTCTCGTCGACAACATGACTCCTTCTGGGTGATAGTAGATTGGATGACTAAGTCAGCACACTTCCTACCAGTTAAAACTATAGACTCAACCGAGGATTATGCTAGGCTTTATATACAGGAGTTGGTTAGACTTCATGGGGTTCCTTGTCCATCATTTTAGATAGAGGTACCCAATTCACCTCGTATTTCTGGAAGTCATTACAGAAGAGACTTGGCACCCA
The DNA here is from genome assembly GCA_035772735.1 of Datura wrightii. Classification (NCBI taxonomy): domain Eukaryota; kingdom Viridiplantae; phylum Streptophyta; class Magnoliopsida; order Solanales; family Solanaceae; genus Datura; species Datura wrightii. Next base: position 72,799,651 of record JASDFA010000027.1, read on the forward strand.
GGTCAAGCTTAGCACAGCTTTTCACCCGTAGACTGATGGACAGGCTGAGCGGACTATCCAGACCATGGAAGATATGCTGAGAACTTGTGTGATGAATTTAAAAGGCTGTTGGGATGATCACTTGCCTCTCATCGAGTTTTCGTACAACAACAACTACCACTCCAGTATTCAGATGGCCCCATTTGAGGCATTATATGGTAGGAGGTGTAGATCTTCTATAGGGTGGTTTGAGGTTGGTGAAGCTACCTTGATAGGGCCAGACTCAATTCATGAAGCTATGAAGAAGGTGCAACTTATCAGGGAGAGGTTGAAAACGATGCAAAGCCAACAAATATCCTATATTGATGTGAGGAGAAGAGAGTGAGAATCTGCAGTAGATGATTGGGTTTATCTAAAAATCTCACCCATGAAGGGGGTGATAAGGTTTGAGAAGAAAGGGAAACTCAATCCGAGATATGTGGGACCCTACATAATTCTGAAGTGAATTGGCAGTGTGGCATATGATCTAGAATTACCTCCGGAGCTAGCATTTGTACACCAAGTCTTCCATGTGTCACTATAGAAGAAGTGCATCAGTGATCCAACTTCAGTTGTGCCACTGGATAGTGTGGGAGTGAAAGATAGTCTTTCTTATGAAGAGGTCCCAGTTCAAATCCTAGACCGGCAGGTTCGTAAGCTGATAAATAAGGAAGTTACTTCAGTGAAAGTCTTGTGGAGGAACCAGCTAGTTGAGGGAGCCATATGGGAGGCAGAAGTAGACATGATAGCCAAATACCCTCATTTATTCCCTTTCAGTTAAGTTCCAGCATCAGGTACTAAATTCCTCCTCAATACTCTATTCAGATCCATACTCATCAGCTCTATTTAGATTTTCAATGTGCGTTTTAGTTGCATCAACTCTGTTAGCATGGTTAAGTCAGTTCGGAGTCAGTTACGCCTTTAGAAACCAGTTCATAGTCTCAGTTTGGGAATTGCAGCTCTTTTCCTAGTTTACCAGCTGTCATAGCCTTCATTCGAGGATGAATGATCCCAAGGGGGAGATATTTCAACACCCTGAAACTTTTCTAGACCAAACTCAGACCTTGCAAGAAAAAAACCCAGAAGAGAACCAGGAAATTTTGCCACAAAACAAGTCTTGGCACGACTCGTCCAGTGACTAGATGAATCCTGGTCAGGCTCATGGCTCGAAGCATGAAATTTTAGTTCAGGAACCCAAGGGTGAAGACTCACATGATGACTCGTTGGGTCAAGTAACAAGTCATCGTGAAGGGTCGTCGAGTGGAGGTTTGTAATTCATGTTACATTGGCAACGACAGACACGACGAGTCGTTAGGTCAAGCAACGGCTCATAGAGTCAGTCATCGAAAAGGTCTAGGTAAAGCTTATCCCCTGAGGCAGTGCTAACGACGAAAGGAGGGGATGAGTCGTTGGTCAAGTAACGACTCATCGTCACCACCCGTGGTGTCAAGCTCAAGAGTTATTCATGATTTCCAGTGAATAGAACGGGAGTTGACAACTGTAATACCCTGAAAGTGCCTAAAATTACACTCGGGAGTTGAAATGAAAACTGGCAGAAAAATCTAAAAATCTACTCAGGACGACTCGTTGTACGGATCGTTGGTGGGACCAACGACCCGTGGAAGGTCCCCGTCGTAAAAAGCTGCAGGATCTGGCTGGGGAGTAACGGGCCTCAAAACGACCCGTTGGAGGTTGTAACGAGTCATTGGATGGAATCATTGTGAGGTTGGTCTTGATCAGGGAGGCAGTAACTAGTCGTGGTACGACCCGTTGTTGGAAGCAACGGTTAGTTATCAGTATCCGCTGAGAGGAACCCCAGGATAGGGCAATGGTGACGACGACTGGAAACAACGAGTCATTGGAGCTTGTAATGACTCGTCCTATTTGGTAATGGTAGCGGACCTGAGACCTGAATCAGGGATGAGACGACGAGGGGTTGTAACGGAATGTGGGAGCCAGTAATGGTACGTTGTGACGATCGTTGCCACTGATAGTGCAGTTTTTCCAAAAATTTCATTAAGGGTATTTTCATCATTCCTATTCCCTAGGGTCCTACACTAAGTCGTTTTAATCTTGAAACAGTGTGTTTTAAGAAGGGTTAAGTCATTCTAGGCATATCCTAATTCATGCATGCAAGCTTAGAGGCTTGAGAGGTGATCAAGTCTAGTTTCTTCGAAGATTCTTCCTCAATTCTCTTTGGGCAATCAAGGAAATGGTAAAATTAGATCACTTTAGGTAGGTAAGGCTATTAATGGGTGCAAGTGTCCACACGCATGCCCAATTCCCTCTCAATTCATGATGTTCTAATTGATGATTCCATAAGATTTTTACCCAATGCATAAATTCCTAAGTTTAAATCATGGCTATGATCTAAGCATGTTTTAAATGATGAATTATGATTGATGGACATATTTTACAATGTTTTAAATTATAAATTATGTTTTCAAGTTATCTAAACTATGATGCCCATCCATGAATGTTCATGAAAGTTGAGATCTATGAGATATGTGTTAAAGTATGATGAGATGTTTATAAAGAAAGTATGATTTTGAAATACCCATGTTTATGTTCATGTTTTCAAAGTGAATCAGGTTGATATCAAGCATGTTAAAGTATTGGGCAACCCCATATGATCAAGTATGTCTTATGATTTCATGAATTAGCTTACCACATGGTTTTGGAGTCAAGACTCCCATTATTTTCAGCTTGTGGCATGGCTTGATCCAAGGCTCCCCATATTATGATATTAGATTATGCATGTATGATATTATTTATCTTCGTCACTAGATGATGGTCAGTTTCATTGAAAAATGATGGAGAGCATATGTATGCATTTGGGAGTAGTGTCTAGCACTTAGTAGGCTAAGGTCAGTAAACCCTATGTCTCAGAACTACGCGCCAACATAGGTATGTTCAGATTATTTTGGACCTCCCTTAAGAGCTTTCCTGCCCTCATGGGGCCTTGAGGTTGATATCGATATCATGGTAGTGTCCTTAGCCCAGGCAAAGATTTGGACATCTCTGCCCACTTGAGTGTGATAGTCGGGACCACGTAAACTGTAACGTGGCAATGTCGGTTATATGACCAGTCTGCCATTATTCCTCATAATTTCAATTATGCATGAACATTAGTCATGATATTATGTTTTCAATATGTTTGACCCAATATTCAGTTTTACTTATGATTATGACTTTTTAGTTTTAGGTCACTTGATTCAGTTATGATGTTCAGTTATGTTCAGATCATAATTTTAGAAATGCAAGCCCTACACTCAGAATCTTATCTTGATTATGTTTTATTATATGCATGATTTATGATTTTACTTACTTAGCAATTTTACTTACCTTGCATACTTGATGCATTCCACGTACGGACTACATACTCTATGTTGTATCGTTTTATGATACAGGCTTCGACATCTAGGCTCAGTCCCGCCGCTAGTCAGACTTTCGGAGTTAGAACTTCTCAGTCTCAGTTAGTGAGTCCTCATCTTTTGATGGCCCTTCTCATCAGTTGTATGTCGTATTTTCAGTTTTTAGACTATAGTGAGTTGGTTGGGATGTTGTCCATCAACTCATTAGTATTAGAGGCTTTTTCAGACATAGATGTATTCAGCTTTAGATTCATGTATGTATTAAGATGTTATGTTTTGCTTAGACTTCCACTATATTATTTATGATGATCTTCTGCTTAATTATGATTGAGTTATATGTATGTTCATGACATGGGTCGACTTGGAGCCTCTTAGGGTTTCTAGTCCCGTGTCTCAATTCGGGCCTACGTTCAGGTCATGACAAACTTTGTATCAGAGCATTAGGTTTTGAAGTGTCCTAGGTTGTCCAAAAGCTGCATTAAGTAGAGTCTTTTTAATGAGTGTGAAGTGCGCCACACTTATGACGAAGAGTCTACAAAATGTTTAGAAAATGTTCCCTTATTTCATGATCTATGTCAAGCGGTGAAATGTCTCTCTATCCATCTAACTCGTGCTATACGCATTTGCAGAATCATGCCTCCTCGCAGAGTTAATGGAAGGAGAAATAGAAATGAAAATAGCCACGAGAATGTCAATGGAGATGGGAACTAGCAGGCCCCACCAGCCCATGAGGAGCACTTACCCGAGCTGGTGTCCCACCCGGAGTTCAGGGCAGCCATTCAGATGTTAGCCCAGGCCTTGACCGCATAGGTCAATTAGAAGGTGGTGGCGTATGTCCCTCGGAAAGGGAATGCGGCGGTGGAAAGAGTTAGAGATTTTCTAAGGACGAACCCTCCAGAGTCCCTTGGATCGAAGGTGGACGAGGATCCACATGAGTTTATTGATGAGATTCTAAAGGTCACCCAAATCATGGGGGTGACCAGAGAGGAGTGAACAAACTTAGCCTCTTATCAACTAAAAGGGGTTGAACATATCTGGTTCAAGTAGTGGAAAGATAGTAGACAGTGGGAGCTAGTCCCATTGGTTGGGAGGAGTTTCATATCACATTTCTAGATCGGTTCTTCCCTTGTGAGATGAGGGAGCTGAAAGCAGCCAAATTTGTGAATCTAAAACAAGGGAAGATGACAGTTCAGGAGTATGCCATGGAGTTCACTCGTCTATCCAGGTATGCACTTGAGATGTGGCGGACTAGAGAGCCCGTGTGAGAAGGTTTGTACACGAGATAACAGACTACTTGGTCAGGAATTTCCTATTCGCAATGCTCCTTTAAGACATTGACTTTGCTCGGATAGTCCTGTATGCCCAACAGATCGAGGCGGTACATATGAGTAAGTGGGAGAGAAAGGACAAGAGGTCTAAGACTGATAGCTTCAGATTCTCCCAGCAGAGACCTATTAGGCACCATCAGTAGTCCCACTAGAGATTTTCAGCCCCAGCGCCTTTGGCTATGAGTGTGCCATCCAGGTCTAGGCGCGATCAAAGGGGATGAGCATCAGGATCGGGAGGTCATAGTAGCAGGACCGCAGAGATCATCCCTCTAGAGTATTGAAAATATGGCCAGAGATGCACAAGACAGTGTTTGGAGGGTAGAGGTGCTTGCTTCGGGTGCGGGAAGCCCGAATATATGCTTAGAGATTGTCCACCAGCTAAATAGGGTTATGATAGGGGACGAGGCCCAGCTTCTAGTTTAGCAGCTCCACCAGCACACCCAGCTCAGTAGGGGTCATCTACTAGTACAGGTGGAGGACAGTGCCAAAATAGATTTTATGTCATAGCATCCCGTTAGGAGTAGGAGGTGATATAGTCATTTGTATGTTGCGAGTATTCCATCTTGATGTATATGCATTGTTAGATCCAAGTGATACTTTGTCTTTTGTGATGCCCTATGTTGCCAGTGTTTCGGAGTTAGTCCCGAAATCTTATCAAAACCCTTCTCAGTCTCTACTCCAGTTGGTGATTCAGTTATAGCTAGACGGGTGTATAGAAATTGCCCTATCACAGTCCTTCAGAAAATCACCTCAGCAGATTTAGTAGAGTTAGCCATGATCAATTTTGATGTTATCCTCGGCATGGATTGGCTATTTTCATGCTATGCCTCAGTCAATTGTAGAACCTGTGAAGTAGAGTTCAAATTTCCGGGTGAGCCAGTCCAAGAGTGGAAGGGTAGTTTAGCTGTGCCTGTAGGTCATTTCATTTCCTATCTTAAGGACAGAAAGATGATTCTAAGAGTTGTGTGTACCATCTAGTTAGCGTTAAGGATGCTACATCCAATACCCCGACTATCCAGTTAGTTCCAGTAGTATGTGAGTATTCAGAAGTCTTCCCAAATGATTTACCGGGAATTCCTCCCCAGAGGGAAATCAATTTTGGTATTGACCTCCTTCCCAATACACAACCTATATCTAATCCCCCTTACAGAATGGCCCCAGCCAAGTTAAAAGAGTTGAAGGAGCAGTTGAAAGACCTTTTAGACAAGGGGTTCATCAGACCGAGCAAATCCCCATGGGGTGCACCAGTTTTCTTTGTCCGAAAGAAAGATGGTTCTCTTCGTATATGTACTGATTATCAGCTATTGAATAAGGTCACCATCAAGAAATGGTATCCTCTCCCCAGGACTGATGATTTGTTTGACCAGCTTCAAAGTGCTAAGTGCTTTTTGAAGATAGATCTCAGATACGGATACTATCAGCTTAGAGTTTGAGAGAGTGACATCCTGAAAACAGTCTTCGGGACTCGATATGGTCACTATGAGTTTGTAGTTATGTCATTTGGACTAACAAATGCACCTGCAGCTTTTATGGATTTGATGAACAGGGTGTTCAAGGCATACTTGGATATGTTCGTGATTGTGTTCATACATGACATCCTGATATATTCCCGGAGTGAAGAGGAGCATACCACTCATTTGAGGGTGGTGCTATAGACTCTTAAAGCAATTGTATGCTAAATTCAGTAAATGTGAGTTTTGGTTGAACTCGGTGGTGTTTTTGGGTCATGTGGTGTCAAGTGAGGGTGTACAGGTAGACTCTCAAAAGATAGAAGCAGTGAAGAATCGGCCTAGAATGGTGAATCCTTCGGATATCAGGAGTTTCTTTGGTTTAGCTGGGTATTATTGGAGATTTGTTGAGGGGTTTTCATCTATTGCAGCCTCGTTGACTAAGTTGACCCAAAAGAAAGTGAAGCTCCAATGGTCGGAGGCTTGTGAGAGGAGTTTCCAAGAGTTGAAGACTTGACTCACCTCAGCACCGGTGTTAACCCTACCTGAGGGTACCAATAGGTTTGTGGTATATTGTGATGCTTCGAGGATTGGCCTTGGTTGTGTACTGATGCAATATGGTAAGGTTATAACATATGCTTCCAGACAGGTGAAGGTTCATGAAAAGAATTATTCGACCCATGACCTTAAATTGGCGGCGGTAGTATTTGCCTTAAAGATTTGGAGACACTATTTGTATGGGGTCTATGTAGATGTGTTTACGGACCACAAAAGCCTACAATATGTGCTTTCCCAAAAGGATTTGAATCTACGTCAAAGAAGGTAGTTAGAGCTACTCAAGGATTATGATATGAGTGTCCTCTACCATCCGGGCAAGGCTAATGTGGTGGAGGACGCTCTTAGTAGGATTTCTATGGAGAGTGTGTCCCATGTAGATGAGGGGAGGAAGGAGCTGGTGAAAGATGTGCATTGGCTTGCATGTTTGGGAGTTTGTTTGGTCGACTCGATCGATGGTGGCGTCATTATTCAGAATGGATCAAAATCATCCTTGGTGACTGATCTAAAATCTAGACAAGATGAGGATACTATTTTGGTAAAGTTAAAGGAAGCTGTTCAAAATCAGAAGGTAGAGGTCTTCTCCAAAGGGGGAGTTGGTGTGCTTGCAGATCAGGGTCATTTGTGTGTACCAGATGTTGTTGATTTGAGAGATTGAATGTTGCACGATGCTCAAGGTTCAAGATATTATATACATTCAGGTTACACCAAGATGTACCACGACCTACGGGAAGTCTACTAGTGGAATAGAATGAAGAATGACATAGCAAAATTAGTGGCTAAGAGTCCGAATTGTAAGCAAGTGAAGGTTGAGTATTAGAGACTAGGAGGGGTACTTCAAGACATTAGCATTCCTACTTTAAAGTGGGAGAAGATCAATATGGACTTCATCACAGGGTTGCTTCGCACTCCTCGACTGTATGAATCCATTTGGGAGGTCGTGGACAAGTTGACCAAAGCAGCTCATTTCTATCGGTCAAAACTACTGATTCTTCGGAGGATTATGCTAAATTATACATTTGGAAGCTTGTTCAATTGCATGGAGTGCCCTTTTCCATCATATCGGATTGAGGTATTTAGTTTACCTCCCAGTTTTGGAGATTGTTTCAAAAGGGACTTGTTACTCAAGCCAAGCTTAGCACAACATTTCACCCACGAACAGATGGTCAGGCGAAGCGGACTATTCAGACTCTTGAGGACATGTTGAGATCATGTGTGATTGACTTCAAGGGTAGTTGGGATGACCATTTTCCTCTCATTGAGTTTATGTATAACAACAACTACCATTCCAGCATTCAGATGGCTTTGTCTGAGGCTATCTATGGGCGGAGATGTAGATCACCTATTGGTTGGTTTGAAGTCGGTAAAGCTGCGATGATAGGACCGGATTCAGTCCATGAGACCATGGAGAACGTTCAGCTTATAAGGGACAGGTTGAAAACAACTCAGAGTCACCAAAAGTCCTATCCGGATATGGTAAGGAGAGAACTTGAGTTTGAGGTTGATGATTGAGTGTTTCTAAAGGTGTCTCCCATGAAGGGAGTGATGAGTTTCAGAAGGAAAGGGAAACTTAGTCCCCGTTATGTTGGCCCGTACGGGATTGTGAAACGGGTTGGCAAGGTAGCATATGAGTTGGAATTTCCCTCATAATTAGCTTCAGTCCATCTAGTTTTTCATGTATCGCTCTTAAAGAAGTGTTTGGGTGACCCGACTCTAGTTGTTCCGGTGGAGAGCGTAGGTGTGAAGGACTGCCTTAGTTACGAGGAGGTTCCGGTGGAAATAGTCAGGTTCATAAGTTAAGAAACAAAGTAGTAGCTTCAGCCAAGGTTTTATGGAGGAATCAACATGTTGAGCGAGCTACATGGGAAACCGAAGCAGATATGATGGACAAATACCCACATCATTTTCCTTCCAGCTCAGTTTCAGCTTGAGGTATCAATTTTCTCCTTAGTACTCTATTCAGTGTCATGTTCAGCTCATGTATACTAGTTTCTTTCATGTAAATAGATGTATGTGTAATTCAGGAATTCAGTTCAATCATGTTGTTCAATTCGGAGTCACTCGGGAGTTGAAATGAAAACTAGCAGAAAAATCTAAAAATCTACTCAGGATGACTCGTTGTACGGATCATTGGTGGGACAAACGACCCAGGTCCCCGTGGTGAGAAGCTGCAGAAGCAAGCTGGGGAGTAACAGGCCTCAGAAAGACCCATTGGAGGTTGTAATGAGTCATTGGATGGAGTTGTTGTGAGGTTGGTCTCGATCATGGAGGCAGTAACGAGTCTTGGTACGACCCGTTGTTGGAAGCAACGAGCATTGTTAGCATCTGTTGAGAGGAACCCTAGGATAGGGCAGGGGTGACGATGACTGGCAATGAGTCATTGGAGCTTGTAACGACTCGTCCTATTCGATCGTGGTAGGGGACCTGAGACCTGAATCAAGTATGAGACGATGAGGGGTGGTAATGGACCATGGGAGCCAGTAACGATCTGTTGTGACGGCTGATGCCACTGGCAGTGCAGATTTTTTAGGAATTTTATTAGGGGTATTTCTTCATTCCTAAGCCCTAGGGTCCTACACTAAGTCGTTTTAATCTTGAAACAGTGTGTTTTAAGAAGGGTTAAGTCATTCTAGGCATATCCTAATTCATGCATGCAAGCTTAGAGGCTTGAGAGGTGATCAAGTCTAGTTTCTTCAAAGATTCTTCCTCAATTCTCTTTGGGCAATCAAGGAAATGGTAAAATTAGATCACTTTAGGTAGGTAAGGCTATTAATGGGTGCAAGTGTCCACACGCATGCCCAATTCCCTCTCAATTCATGATGTTCTAATTGATGATTCCATAAGATTTTTACCCAATGCATGAATTCCTAAGTTTAAATCATGGCTATGATCTAAGCATGTTTTAAATGATGAATTATGATTAATGGATATATTTTACGACATTTTAAATTATAAATTATGTTTTCAAGTTTTCTAAACTATGATGCCCATCCATGAATGTATATGAAAGTTGAGATCTATGAGATATGTTTTCATGTATGATGAGATGTGTATGAAAAAAGTATGATTTCAAAATACCCATGTTTATGTTCATGTTTTCAAAGTGAATCAAGTTAATTTCAAGTGTGTTAAAGTATTGAGCAAGCCCATATGATCAAGTATGTCTTATGATTTCATGAATTAGCTTACCACATGGTTTTGGAGTCAAGACTCCCATTATTTAAAGCTTGTGGTATGATTTGAGCCAAGGCTACTCATGGTATGATTTCATATTATGCATGTTTATTATTATTCAGCTTCGTCACTAGATGATGGTTAGCTTCGTTGAAAAACGATGGAGAGCATATACATGTTTTTGGGAGTAGTGTCTAGCACCGAGTAGGCTAAGGGTCAGTCAACCCTATGCCTCAGAATTATGCGCCAATGTAGGTATATTCAGATTATTTGGGACCTACCTTGTGAGCTTTCCCTGCGCCTAAGGGGTCTTGAGCTTGATATTGATATCATGATAGTGTCCTTTGCCCTAGCAAAGCTTTGGATGGCTTTTCCCACTTGAGTGTGATAGTGGGGACCACGTAAACTCTATCATGGTAATGTAGGTTATATGATGAGTCTCCCATTATTCCTCATGATTTCAGTTATGCATATACATCGGTCATGATATGATGTTTTCAACAGGTTTGACCCAATGTTCAGTTTTACTTATTGATTATCAGTTTTCAGCTTTGGGTCACTCGATTCAGTTATGATATTCAGTTATGTTCAGATCACGATTTCAGAAAATAGCATGCAAGCCTTACTCTCAGAATTTTATCTTGATTATATTTTATTATATGCATGATTTATGATTTTACTTACTAAGTGGTTTTACTTACCATGCATACTCGGTATGTTCCACATACTGACCGCATACTCTATGTTATATCATTTTATGATATAGGCTCCGACATCCAGGCTCAGTCCCGCCGCTAGTCAGACTTTTGGAGTTAGCACTTCTTAGTCTCAGTTGGTGAGTCCTCATCTTCCGAATGCCCTTCTCATCAGTTGTATGTCGTATTTTCAGTTTTCAGACTATAGTGAGTTAGTTGGGGTCTTGTCGCATCAAATCATTAGTATTAGAGGCTTTTTCGGGCATAGATGTATTCAGCTTTAGATTCATGTATGTATTAAGATGTTATGTTTTGCTTAAACTTTCGATATGTTATTTATGATGATCTTTCACTTAATTATGATCGAGTTAGATGTATGTTCATGCCATGGATCAACTTGGACCCTTCGGGGTTTCTTGTCCCATGTATTGATCCTGGCCTCTGTTCGGTTCACGACAACAACGATTCGTTATCCCAACCAACGAGTCATCGTGTCACCCGTTATTGAGAGGGTCTAGTGTTTTTGTTTGATTTCCTGCCTGTGGCCACGAGAGGAACCAATGACCCGTTAGTTCATCCAAAAAGTCGTGGTTCCTCTCATTGCCAGTTTTAGTGAGCCAAGAACCCAGGCCCCAAGACGAACGACTGGTCCTAACGAGTCGTGGTCTCAACCAATGACTCATTGAGTGGCCTGTTGGTCTCTATCGGTAGTTTTTCTAGATTTTTCTCTCAGGGATATTTTTTTAGCATTTCACCCTTCTAATCCCTAAACTACATTGTTTTGGGTTATTTCAGGAAAGTTAGAGGGGTAAGCAATGTTATATTTCACTCCTCTCATTCCCTCAGAAATCAAGATAGTAAAAGTTCTCTCAGAAAAACTCAGAGAAGGAGCTAAGGCTGTCAATTTTCTTCTAAGATTCTTAAGGGATTTTCTCTGAGATTTCTTCACTAGGTATGTGGGAATTCAACAAGGAAATTTTTCTTCCCCTATGTACCCAAAGCCCTTCCTTAATTTACTATCAGTTATAGCCTGAGGTTTCGAAATTTAGAAAGTTTTCAGATAGAATTCAATAAATTTTAGGTGGAACATTATCCATGTTATTAGCTGCTATATTTTTCCTAAATCCTTAGAAATCATGTGGAAACTAGTTTCTTGTGAAATGATTTAGCCTAGTTTCTAATTCAGTAAATTAGAGTCTCGCATATTTGACTAGTTATTCATGTTGCTTAATTCTATGAGTGTTGGGATTCCCTTGTTAAAATAAGATGAAATCTCAGTCAGATGCATGGTAGTCTAGTTTCAGTAAGAATATTAGTATAATCAGTATTATTCAGAAATGTCAGTAGATTAGTTTGACTACAGTCTTTTCTTAAGGTGTCACTGGTGCCTCCCAGTTATCAGTTATTAGACTCAGATATCAGTTATTTGACTTTAGTTGGTTATTTAGAAGTTTACGACGCTTCCAGATAAGTAGCTCTGGCTAGTGTTAGAACACCAGTTACAGAATCCAGTCCAATAAGACTCTCAAGGTACTTCTACATAGGTATCCTGACTTAGTCTTGGACCCCAGTTTCTAGCTATCAGCTTAGTAGTCAGACTAGGACTATCCAGTGGGAGTAGAACTTAGCACCGAGCAGATCAGGGTTCCAGCGCACCCAGGTTCCCAGAATGACATTACCACCATAAGTTATATTATTGGCCCTATGGCCCCCGACTTGTGATCACCTATATCATGCCTTCATACCTTGGAAAGGTATATTAGGTCCTACCGAAGGGGTGTATACATCGGACTCCACGTCTACCTCACGTGGTTATATATCGGTTATAGACTCTCCCACTAGTCAGTACAGTTTCAGTTTAGCCCAGCTCAGCACATTTTTAGATTTATTTAGTTCAGTTCAATTTTGTATAGTTAGCACAGATCAGTATCTCAGACTCATGGCATGTTTATGAGCACCAGTCAGGGTCATTATTGACCATCTCAATTATATTTCAGTTGTTCATTTTTTAGTATTTCAGTTGGTCATTGCATGTCATTACAGTTCAGTTATTTGTTCTTTATGTTATATTTTCTCCCACTTACTTAGTATATTCAAAGTACTGATGCATACCTTCTATGCTGTATCGTATCATGATACAGGCGCAGGTTCTCAACCTCAGCATCGTTAGACGATTTCCTTTTAGTGATATCAACAACTCTAGTTGGTGAACCCTCATGTTTTGAGGACAATATTTTATTATTTAATTATTTATTTCAGTTAGACTTTACAATTAGCTGGGGGCTTGTCCTAGCAACTCATCATTGTAGATGGCTTTTAGACATAGACTCAGACATTCAGTTTTGCTTTCAAATGTATGAATTTTATCAGATTAGCTTTCTTAAATGGTTTTAGTATTTAAGCTTCCACTATGATTACCCAAATTATCAGTGATATGATAGGCCATGGGTTGGCTTGGAGTTACTTGTGACTCCAAGTACCGTGTCTCATCCAGGGTATAGACTCGGGTCATGACACGTTAGGGGTGGTGCTCAATAGAGTAGATGAGGTTCTCAGGTGGGTAATCAGGCCCATTTCTATGCTTTTCCTGGTAGGCCAGAGGCAGAGTCTTCAAACGCCGTTACTACAAGTGCGATCTTCGTGTCCAACAAAATGGCTATTGCGTTGTTTGATCCGGACTCTATATTTTTTTATGTGTCTGCTTATTTTACATTGGTTTGGATCTTGTTTATGATTTTCTTGATACTCCTATCCGTGTATCTACTCCTGTTGGGGATTCTATGGTGGTAGATAAGGTTGTTCGTGATTGTATTGTTGATTTCATGGGGTTTGACCCTCTGGAAGACGTAGTGATCTTAGAAATGGTTAATTTTGATGTAGTATTGGGAATGAGCTGGTTGTCCCCTTACCATGCCATCTAGATTTCCATGCTATGACCGTCATTATATCGAGGCCAAGGGTGTCTAGGTTGGAGTTGAAAGGGAATTGTAGCCCTGCTCCTAAGAAACTAATCTCTTATATTCATGCCCATAAATTGATAGAGTGGGGTTGTTTCAGCATATTTGGAACATATTCGGGGCACTAGTTTTGAGGGTCCTTCCATAGAGTCGGTCGCGGTCGTTTGTGAGTTTTTAGAGGTGTTCCCTACAGATTTGCCCGGTATGCCGCTGGACCGTGACATCGATTTCTGTATAGATTTAGAGCCAGGGACTGGACCCATTTCTTTTCCTCCATACCAATGGCACCTGCTGAGTTGAGAGAACTCAAAGAGAAGTTGCAGGATTTTCTTAGTAAAGGGTTTATTAGACCAAGTGTGTAACTGTTGGGTGCCCCAATTTTGTTTGTGAAGTAGAAGGATGGTAGTATGCAGATGTGCATCGACTACCGTCAATTGAACAAGGTAACTATTCGGAACAAGTACCCTCTTCCTCGAATAGATGATTTGTTTGATCAGTTACAGGGGGGCGTTTTCAAAAATTGACTTGAGTCCAGGTTATGACCATCTAAAAATTTAGGCCGAGGGTGTTCCCACAACAACCTTTCGGACCAAGTATGGCAATTACGAGTTTATGGTCATGTCGTTCAGACTCACTAATGCACCAACTATGTTTATGAGCCTGGTGAACTGCATTTTCAAACCTTAATTAGACTCCTTTGTGGTTGTGTTTATTGAAGATATCTTGGTGTATTCCAAGATCTGACAGGAACATGAAAATCATCTAAGAATTGTACTGGGATTGCTGAAGGAGAAATAGTTGTATGGTAAATTCACCAAGTGTGAGTTTTGATTGGAATCAGTATCTTTTCTAGGGCATGTGGTTTCCAAAGAGGGAATCCAAGTTGACCCACAGAAGGTGGATGTAACACCCCAAAAGTCCCTGAGGTTTAAATAAAGAATTTAAAATGAACTCAGTAGAAAGATCAACAAAAGTATCTCAGGACGACTCACCTAACGAGTCGTTACAGGTACCAACGAGTTGTGGAAGCTGTCATGGGAAGTGCTTCGGGAAACAATTTTGAGGTCTGGTCAAGTCCGATGGTAATGGACGACTTGACGAGTGATCTTGCCTGGAAACGATTAGGTTGGTCGTTCTGTGATGGGTTAAGTCTCAGGCAGTGTGGTTAACGGAAGGAGGTGACGAGTCGTTAGGTGTGGCAACGACTCATCATGTCAGTCATTAGATGGGAGAAGCTGAGGTCTTGAGGTAGATCTAGTGTACCATCTAGTGGGTTCAATGAGTCGTTAGAGCAGGTAACGACTCGTTACGTTAGTCATGGGTTGAAGGAGCTGAAGCTGTGCAATTTTTCCAGTGTACCTAACGGGCGTGACGACGAGTCATTTGAGGAGACAACGACTCTTCATGTGAGTCGTGGTTCCAGATCGAGCTTTTTTTCCAGTTTTTCCCAGGGGTGTTTTGGTAATGTCCGATGCTTCCAAAATTAAAGTGGTGCCATATTGAGCTTCTAAGGGACTTTTTTAAGGGTTTTTCCATGCCTAAACCCTCATTTTTTCTCAACTCTCCTTCCTTTCCTCTCAATATCAAGGTTTCCCCAAGATTTTTCCTCCAAGCTTCAAGGTGCAATTTCGAGTGGAATTTCTTCCACCAGCTATGCGGGTCTTCAATAAGGATTTCTCCTATCCTTGTGCCCTGAAATGTTTGATTAAAAACCCGTTTTTGATTAATCTAGAAAAGCATGATCTAGGGTTTGTGTGATGGGTAATTTCTTATACATTTTCTTATATGCCCAAAATCTAATGCAATTATGAATTTAGTTGGGACATAAATTAATGGGTTGTCTTGAATTGTGGATTAGATAATGGAAATGCATGGGTGTGGAAGGTTCTTCATAAATTGTCTTGGGCATTGAATGAGATTTGGTTATTGTTCACTTAATTATCGTAGTAATTTATACCCATGTTTAAATTATGTGAATATCGTATGATCATTCCTAATAACCCGATTATGCCATTGATAATTACATTGAGATGAGTTTAGAGTTTGTGAGCTTGATCAATTGAAAGTAAATTATGTGTTATCACTATGTTTTCAATTAAATTGATTGGGTATGAGGTGAATCTATGAAAATGACCTAATTATCGCATCTTTCTCTTGAATTGGAGTAAATTATGAAATGGGTCATATGAAATAAAAATGAATGCTCCTCTCATGGTGTTGTTGTAAATGATGAGGTATGAGTTAAATGTACAGGTTGTCCATAAATCTAAATAAATGAAGCCATGTATCTTCGATAGAGTATGAATTGGACCTATAGTTCATGCATGGCCCTATGCTACATGATGAATGAGATGAATTCGGAAATTTGAAATGTTGTGATAGTATAGTGCATAATGTGAGTATATAGGATGTTTTTCAGTGTAAGATGCTTGAAGCGAATGTTGAACTGGTTTCATGACGATATGAATTATGGTGATAAAGCATGAGAATGATATTTCAGATTGTTGAGCTTGTGCATATTAGAAGGTAGTCCTAATCCTTTCGAAATGAATGTTGTATGATGAAATCAATAAATGTTCTTGTCTCTATTAGTTGTTGCAATTTATATTAGCTTAGTCAGTCGGGATTCTCTTTAGATGAGAATGTTTCCCTTGTCAGTTGGGATTCTATTTAGCTGAGAATGTTTCCCTTAGTCAGTCGGGATTCTCTTTAGCTGAGAATGTTTCCCTTAGTCTCAATCGGGATTCTCTTTAGCTGAGAATGTTTTCCTTAGTCTCGTCGGGATTCTCTTTAGCTGAGAATGTTTCCCTTAGTCTCAGTCGGGATTCTCTTTAGCTGAGAACGCTTCCCTTAGTCAGTCGGGACTCTCCCTTGCTGAGAATGTTTTCCTTGGTTAGCCAGTGACTCTCTATATAAGAGCATACTCTCCCTTTGACAGTCAGGGATCCTCTCTAGCTGAGAACGTTTACTTTAGACATTCAGGGACGCTCCTTTAGACAGTCAGGGACTCTCCCTTAGACAGTCAGGGACCCTCTATGATATCAGTCACGGTTTTAGCCCTCTGTATTGGTTCAGGTTATAACCCTTGTGCATCAGTTGATCATGTTTCAGTAAATGCATTATAAAGTTGTTACATTGTTGGATATATGTATATCTCATATAAGGTTGTTGTATCTCCTTTCAGTTATATTAATATTAATGTGTGTTCAATTTACTTCCTGCTTGTACATTGTGTGTTTTAGTTTATTTATGCTTCCCGCATACTCAGTACATTCCAAGTACTGATTGCACGCCATTATGTGCTATATTGTTTCATGATATAGATTACAGGTCTCCAGACTCAGCCTCGTGGTTAGATACGCTTCATCCTCTCTCAACTGTTATTAGTGAGTCCTCATCTTTTGAGGACGTGATTTATGTTCATAATTTTCTTATGTTTTAGTTTTCAAACTTTAGGAGTTAGCTAGGGGCTTGTCCCAACAACTCATCAGTTTAGTAGAAGGCTTTTAGACTTGTCTAGACAGATTCAACATTGTATCTAAGTGTTGTTAAATTGCTCGTATGGGTTTTATTAGATTCTTGTTATGAGCTTCTGCTTATTCATGTTGTTAGTCATTTCTATTGTTAAGTGTTATGCTATGATCATGCCATGGGTCGACTTGTAGCCTTTCAGGGTTCCTTGTCGCGTGTTACGGCTAGGGCGTAAACTCGTCTTGTGACAGTGGAGGCGGTTAGAAACTGGGCGAGGCCAACTAACGTGACAGAAATTCGGAGCTTTATGGGGCTGGCCAGTTACTACCATCAGTTTGTGGATGGTTTTGCATCCATCGCTTTGGTGCTGACCAAGTTGACTAAAAAAGATGTACCCTTCCAGTGGTCAGAGGAATGTGAAGCAAGTTTTCAAAAACTCAAGACTATGCTAACCACAACACCTATCCTTCTATTACCAGTGGAAGGTAAAGACTTTGTTGTTTATTGTGATGCCTCGCGGTCTGGGTTGGGTGCTGTGTTAATGCAGGAAGGACAAGTCATTACTCATTCCTCGAGATAGTTGAAGGTGCAAAAAAGGATTTACCCCATGCATGACTTGGAGCTAGCACTAGTGGTGTTTGCTCTGAAAATCTGGAGGCACCATTTATACGGGGCTCGTTGCAAGGTGTTCACAGACCATCCCAACTTGCAGTATGTGTTCCCCAGAAGGATCTCAATTTGACATGGAGAAGATGAATGAAACAGCTTAAGGATTATGATATCACCATTTTATACCATCTAGGGAAGGCTAATGTGGTGGCAGACGTGTTGAGTCGGAAATCAGTAAGCATGGGCAGTTTAGCTTGCCTGAAGTCTACCTAGTGACCGATGGCCAGAGAAGTTCAGACTTTGGCGAATAGTTTGGTTAGATTATCATTGATTGAAACATGTGGGATATTAGTTAGCGTGGAGTCTAAGTCATCCTTGTTAGAGGAAATCAAAGTAAGACAATTTGAGGATGAGAAACTAGGTAAGATTTGAGATAAGGTTTTGCTGGGAGAAGCCAAAGAAGTAGTGTTAGATGCTGAAGGGGTCCTGTGAATAAAGGGACATGTGTGTTCCCCTAGTTGGTGAGCTAATTCAGACTCTTCTAGCTGAAGCTCACAACTCGAGGTACTCCACTCACCCCGGCGTCACCAAGATGTACCACGATCTGAAACAACACTATTTGTGGGGCAGGATGAAGAGGGACATTGTTGACTATGCCACTCAGTGTTTGAACCGCCAGCAAGTGAAGTACGAGCACCAAAGGACGGGAGGAGTACTTTAGCGGATGCCCATATCAGAGTGGAAATGGTAGAGAATAGTGATGGACTTTGTGGTGGGTCTTCCAAAGACATTGGGAAAATATGACTCCATTTGGGTCATAGTGGACAGACTGACCAAGTCTTCCCACTTCTTGCCTGTTCAAGTGACTTATAATGTCGAGAAGTTGGCCAAACTGTACATGAAGGAAGTCATTTGGTTGTATGGGGTTCCAGTGTCGATTGTGTCTGATAGGGGCACTCAGTTCACTTCACATTTCTAGAGAATCTTGTAGGCAGAGTTAGGCACGAGGTTAGATTTAAGTGCAACCTTCCACCCTAAGACATATAGACAGTTAGAAAGGACTATTCAAGGGTTGGAGGATATGTTGCGGGCGTGTGTGATAGATTTTGGGGGCTATTGGGATAAATTCTTAACCCTAGCAGAGTTCTCTTGTAATAATAGCTTTAACTTGAGAATTGGCATGGTGCGCCATTTGAAGCACTATATGTGATGAAATGCAAGTCTCCAATTGGTTGGTTTGATGCATTTGAAGTGAGACCTTGGGGAACTGATTTGCTGAGGGAGTCTTTGGAAAAAGTTCAAATAATTTAGGACCGTCTAATAGCTTCTCAGAGTAGATAGAAGCAGTACGCCGACCAGAAGGTAAGGGATATGGAATTCATGGAGAGAGAGCAAGTGTTTCTCAAGGTATCCTCTATGAATGGGGTGATGAGGTTTGGGAAATAGGGAAATCTTAGCCCTAGGTCCATCGGACCATTTGAGATCCTACGACGAGTGGGAAAAGTAGCTTATGAGGTGACATTGCGCTAGGATTGTTTGGGGTACATTCGACTTTCCATGTATCAATGTTGAAGAAGTATCATGGAGATGGGACTTATATTATATTAAATGGGACTCCATGCTACTAGATGAAAAATTGTCTTATGAGGAGGAGCCTGTAGCGATACTGTCTTGAGGTCAAAAGAAATTGCAACAATAAAGGTTCAATGGAAGAATCATCCTATAGAGGAAGCCACTTGGGAGACCAAGGCTGATATGCAGATCAAGTATCCTCAGTTTTTCATGGAGTCTAGTTTGTATTCTCCCTTTCTTTGTATAGATCATTCGGGGATTAACGATATTTTAATTAGTATCTGATATGACGACCTGAATGCCATTATAGGAAGAGAATGAACTTAGAGCATTGGAAATAGGACAAGGGAGGGATAGAAAAGCTGTTGAATAATATAAGTATAAAACTGGTCAAAATTGAGTAGTTACTGGTTTGGGGGACTGCTGCAACGGTTAGATTTTCACTACAGTGAGACTGTGGTGACGGTTGGAGTCCCTCCATAATGGATCGGGGAATTAACCATCAGATCCACCGTAGCATTTTCCTGACTACTGTAGCAGGTCTGCTACAGTGGAAAAGCGACCTATGTAGTGGAAGACGGGAATAAAAAATGGGTTAAAGTGGGAATTCTAGGGTTATACCCCATTATTTCCAAAACGCGAAAGAATAAGGTCTGGAGGAGATTTCTTTTCCAGAGCAGTTAATTCATATTATAAGGTGAGTTGTTGGTTCCTTCTCCCTTTAATGGGTATTGTTGATTGTAGAAAGCTTAGGGGACCTTCTAATGGTAGAATTTTAAGTTGAGAAACCCTAAGTTGGTGGACTAGGGCTAGATCAAGGGGAGTTAATGGGTTGATTGGATTAAAGTTTTTATGGGTTAGACGGGAATGGAGACCTAGATCTAGGTTTAATTGGAGGGTTTTACTATTAAAGTACCCTAAAAGGGAGGGTTTGATTTCCTTAGACCCTTATTTGAAGAGTAAGTAGTGCATTACTCTTACTTTGTGTAGATTTCGAGCATTCTGAAGCTTTGTGAAAGGGCAAGGCTCCTGCAGAATAGCTGAATTTCCATATTCAAATATTGAGGTAGGTTATGGTTAGAGAGTTAGAACCTACATAATGACATGTATATGTGTATGATGATAATATGTAATTGGTCTTCAGATAATATTTGTTATGGAATTGCCTTTGTGAATAAATTATGAAAATCATGTATTATGAAGTGATGTTGAACTGTGGTGAAACTATGTGGAAGTTGTGAAGTGAATTATGCTTACTTTATTTCACTATGGTTGATGATCTATAATTGTGAAAGTGAGGGAGTAGATTGTAAATCCCTAAGTATTTATATATTGCATCCTTTTATATTCAGTGGATGGAGAATGAGTAGGATAATAAAAATATCCTGAGATGAGAGGCTCATTCTCGAGGGGAGTATCGGGGCGAGCGATATTATTAAGTGGATCATATTTAAGGGGAGCATTCAGACGAGCATATGACTGGGAGGGGGTACCACGCCAGTACAGTAAATGGATTTTTAGAGTCTCCTGCAGGTTATGGCTGGAAGGGCAAAAATAAGACCCTCTGACATGTGTATAAACTGATATTGTTGTTGTGTTATGGGGACATGGCGGAGGCATATGCCCGATATGTCATCCTTAATTTTATTTTATGGTTGTTGTAGTTTATTAACAATTCTGAACGAGTATATATTAAATAGTAGATTTGAGCGTGTGAATTCTATACTTGTGATCTGAGTTAAGGATGGTGGAAAAGGTTAAGTTTTAAATTGATAAATGACAATTGACGTTGATGTTGTTATTCTTGTGATGAAATGCTCAAAATGTATGTGATGCTGAGCAAATGTGAATTTGTGACAAAAGTTTGTGTGTGCTATCTAAATTAACATTTGAATGTGTAAATTGTTGGAAACTGGTGAATTGATGGAAGGTGCAGCTAAGTCGAGATACTGCCTCGAGTAGTACCGCTGCAGTGAATTTACTTCCACCGCGGCAAGACCGTTGTAGCGGTCCAGTGACTGTTGCAGCAAAAGGCCCAATTCAGTGAGCAGGCCGGTTGTCACCTGTTAGAGCTAGTATACATGATATGGCTATTGTGCTTATGTATGATGTTGAAGACTAGTTTTATATTATCGTTGAATTGCGTATATGTTATTATGTAAGATCCACTGATGATGTCTACCAGTACCGTGCTACATACTGACTCTACCCCTACACTCCTTTTCTGAGTGTAGAGTTCGAACCAGGAAGTTCCTCACGTCCTCACCTATACAGAAGCAACAATTTTTAAAAGGTGAGCAGACTGAGAAGACAGTGCCACTCCTCCGTCGAAGATTTCTTTTCTTTCCGGACACTACAGTTTTTCTTTTAACTTCTTTACTTCTTAGACTGATAAATCTTAGTGTTGTAGGTAGACGTCTGGTGTAATGATAATCAGGTCTTGGGATCAATTATTGTTTGTTCGTTTTAAGGAGAAGTTTGTTTCTTGACGATTCGATTTGTTATATTACGAGTTTATTTATTTATGCATGTTTGATGTTGAATTGAGTAATTCAAATCATTGTTTTTCCCACCGGAGGGTTAGTGTGGGGTGCCAATCACAACCATTTAGATCGTGACATAAAATAACCCCACTAGATGTTGAAGTAAGATCTGAAGAAAACAAATAAAAATATATCATCCAAAAGGATGAGCAACAAACTACATATTCAGATATACCAAATGTAAGTTCTTTGAACATATTAGAGTGTCGTGTAACCACACTGTAGCTCTAAGTCCATGCAAGAAGATATAGAAAAAGAAAAGTTCAATAAATACAATTTAATGTTTAAAAATTATATGAATATCTAAGAGTGGAGATTCTATGCCCTTTTGATGTTAAAAGTTTTTATTCTTATTTTCTAGGATAATTTATTTATTAATTTTCAAGTCAAAAACTATACGGAGTAACATAAATCTTTATTATAAGAACAAAATCTAACCTGATAATTATATCTAAATGCTATGGCTTAAGGCATAAAAAATTTAAAAAATTTATATTATAATTAGTTTTGAATTATACAAAACATGATGCACTATAGTTCATGAGTTTTAATTACTTACTGTGTAGTTTTAACTGGTGCAAGTTATAAGTTGATCATTCTACGTAACTTGTGCGTTAATGGGCAAAGTTTATTACTAATAAAACTAATACTAGCTATAAAGTATGCCTCAAACAGTAACGGTTTTTATAAAAATTAAAAATAAACGTGCATCTTCTTTAATTAAAAAATAATACCAAAATATATATAAAAACTCTCACCTTTTTTTTCTGGTAACCACTTCGCACATTTATTTCAAACTATAAAAATAACTTTAGCCAGCAAAATTTATTGATTAATTGAAAAAAGTAATCCAATGGTATCAATCGATCATTCCACACAACTTATACCTTATGCCTTGAATGGAGAAATTTTCTGCTCAATTTCTATAGTAACAACTATCACTGAAATAATCGACTTCTATTTGAAGCAATGATTACAATGATCGATCTATTACTCAAATTTACATTATAAAAAGGTAAGTGTTATTTTCAATTGATTTAAACTTTAATATTTCTTAAAGTACACAAGTACGTTTTTGATACTTGAATGAATCTAAATTGAATATCAATTTTGCTTGTAATAACATTGATTGAGCTACTAAAGCAATAAAAAGTTTCATGACGACTTCGCATTTGAGAAATCTAAATTTCTCCAATATATTATTTTAAATATATCCATTAGGAAAATCAAAATGTATAAATCATATTAAGCAAAAAAGCTAAAAACTTACATAGAATAATATTAAGTTTTTGACAAACATCAAAAACTATTTACCAAAAAAAGAAACATAAAAAATAATACTACTGTTAGCAACCAACACCACCTCTTGAGCATTGTCGTCATTGTTTTGGGCATCAACCACCTCTCCCTCGTTTAACACTCATATAGAGCATAGTCTTCCATATTACAACTCTTAATGCTCAGAAATCATTAATCAGATTATCAATGGATGTTCATAAATTGTTAATGTAGTCCCTAAGGATGGCATAGTCTGTATGAGTGGGCATAAATACCAAAGAATCAAAAAATGGAATCAAACTGAATTAATTCGGTTCTTCAATTTCAATTCTTCATTTCTTTGGTTCGGTATTTGGTGTTTTCTTTGAAAAGTTCGATTATTCGATTCGGTGTTCGGTATGAGAGTCATGGTTTATCGGTGCACCAAAGAACCAAAGTTTTATTAATTATATTTTAAAATAATATTTATATTTAAGTTGTAAAATCCAACATATTTGGGGTTTGAGCCTTCATTTTAGATTTACATTTAACCCAAAAATAGCCAAATACCCAAGTCCCAACCCAACATTTAAGTTTAACCAAAAAGTTTACCTCACCATTTAACTTATACTGTAATACAATATATTACTAGTCCAAGAAATCAAGAAATATTAATTGTTAGGTGTTAGGTAGAAGTTAGTTTCTAAGTTTCAATTATGTTTTATTTGTAGTATTTTAGATTAATGTGCTAAGTTATTGATTGTTGTAGAAATTATAAGAAATTGTATTGTTGAACATATTTATTTCATGTCAAATATTTTGATAGTTTTATTTCTCACTCGCACCAAAAAATTATTTTAAAAACACCAAACTAAACTGAAGTTGAGAAAACGAACCGAACCAATTAGTTTGATTCAGTGTACGATGCACATTTTTCTAAAATTAAAAATTGAAGAAGTGAATCGAACTTTGATAAAATCGAACCGAAGAACCGAATGCCCACTCCTAATAGTCCCAAATTGGATTAGCATTTTGATTATCCATTTTCATAATTATGTATATTTATGATGAACTTAAGAGATAAAGTAAAAGTTAAGGGAGGGAAGTGTATATATTTATAATTGAATGAGAAAATCATTATAACTGCTTTTTAGTATAAATTGAAGAGTGGCTTCGTTTTACTAAACGTTGGAATTATTTAAATAACTTGTGTGGATGAAGTTATGCCTTCTGGCCTAACTTTTCATTTTAGGAATTAAATTTGATTTGATACTAAAAAAATTCTAATTCAAACTCATTGTAAAAAATAAAAATAAAAGTGAAATACATAATTTTTTGCCATAAGGCACAAGTTGTACAGTTGAACTCATGACCGATGGCATAAATTGATCAATCGGGGCATAATTTTTTTTGATATTCTTGGGATGAAGTAGGGTTGGGATGGGACATAAGATAAATATATGATGCACTATTAAGTTATGAATTTTTGTGACTTGCAACATAGTTTTGGACTTGAGGCATAACTAGGCTGACTAAAATTTATGTCTTTTGCAATTTCTCATACTTTGTGGGGCCGTTTGGCATAATTGGTGTCAAAAATTATGTGTTGGTGGTATAATTTTTTTTATTTGAGACATTAAATTTGATTTGATATAAATCAAATTATTTCAAAACCCATTGTAAAAAATAAAAATAATAAAATACATAATTGTAATAGGAAAAAAAGAAGAAGATACATTTTAAATCTTAAACTGGAGTTTCTGTAGTTTGAATTATAATAGTTGCTTATTAGAGAATAAAAAAAATTGAATGGTTGGTTGACTAAAACTTATACCTTTTGCAATTTAACATATTTTCTTTAGTCGTTTGGCATAATTTGTGTGTGAAATTATGCCTTGGTGGCATAACTTGTCGCTTCATTAGTTGAAATTATATCTTGATAGTGTAACTTGTTACCTCAGGTATAACTTCTGATTCGTTAAAAGTAAATTTAATTCAAAGTCATTGTAAAAATTAAAAATAGAATGAAATATATAATTGTCATAAAACATAAAAAAGAAATATTTTAATAAACACAATTCAATCTTGATCAAGTAGTTTAACCACGAAACCTGACCGTTGTCATAGTAACTATAACTAAATATTAGATTATCTCCTTCCTTAAGATCATTCACACGAACAAAAATTCTCTACCCATTTCAAAGTCGCATGTATACACCAGGCTTAAAAGTTATTATGTAACTAGTTTTGTTATTTAAAAAAAAAAAGATATAAGCATTACACTCTATAGTTGGGAGGAAATAATATATGGTACTTAAAAATATCTACAAAACAAATTTCAAAATTAGTATTATTACAAGTAAAATAAACACTAAAAATGAAAGATATTAAAGAAATTTAGTTTGTGTAAAATTTTAAACATACAAAATCTTTATGCTGCAGATATGATTTTGTCAAAATTTTTACAAACCAATCTGTCATTGATATATTTTAGGGAAATACTACTAAAATTTAACTAAAAAATGCTATTCTTTTTTGTTTGGTTCATTTTCATGAAAAACATCACACAAGGCAATTTATAAAATTGTAAAGTTGTTCTCCATTCACATGTGCACATGACTCAAAAAGTCTAAGAACTGTCTCTAGTCAAATACATTAAAAAATGTATTTTATTTAGGCATAAATTTCATGAAGTAAGAGAAGAGAATAATCTGAACAATTAATATATTTTATATAATTTGTTGTTAAGATATTACTATTTTTAAAATGTCAAAATCAATTCTCAGGTTAAATAATATAAGAGATGAACGAGATATTATTTTCTAACCTTAAAATTTAAGATTGTTAAATAAGATCTACTCACTTATGTTGTAGAATAGTTTTTTGTTAAATTTTCACCGATGCAGGGGGAAATTATTGTAATTTTGAATAGGAGTATTGATTCTATCTTCTTTAACTCTTGTCATTGATATTGACAATTCAACATAAACAAAAAAGCTGCATTGTGGATAAATTTGAATTAAATTTAAATTCGTAAGATATTTAAATTATATTAAAATTAAAATAAATATTGTGGATTATTATTTAAGTTTAATAAATATGAATTTAACTAATGGTCCAATTTCATTGGGCTAGTCCATCAAATTGCGCTACAAATGATGAACCAATTTATTGAACCAAAGATGTCATTTTATCCTAGAGGCCTAAATTGGTGTCACCTGTCAAATAATGTGTCACGCCAAATCAAATGAAAGAGCTAAAAGGATCATGCCATATGTCAAAATAACACACAACATGCCTAGTCAAATCAAAGTTCAATTAAAATACGCCACGTGTACATGTGACATGCTCAGACCAATTAAATATCTTCATATCAACTTAAATCTAATTGGTTGAAAGAAATTCATCCTTATCACAACTCTTCCATCCTACAACTATATATAGGTTTCACATAATTAAGAAAGAGGACCTGAATTTCAACAAGAAGCCAGAGAGAGCTCGTAGATCAACCTCCGCAAATTTCTCTGCAAGCTAGTAGAATTCAAGAACTCAAGTATTTTTCTACAAGTTTAGAGATCAAGACGAATATTCAATATTAAGCTCAAAAGCCCTTAGATTCAAATATAAATAGAGATTAAGACAAAGATTTAAGAACAAGTTTCAAGCCCTTGAACTTAAATGTAAATTAAGATCATGACTACCAGATTCAAGATCAAGCTCAAAAGCCCTTGAATTCAAGTACAAATCTATACCAAATCCATAAAGTTCAAGATCAAGCTAAAAAACACTTTAATTTATATTCGGAGAGAAGAATCAGAGGATTCATAGAGATTTTGACACTTATACTTGAAATAAAATATTATGTTCGTAGCGATATGTTTTCGTCCTGATTATTATTTTCTCGGTGAAAATTTTGTTATCTATGAATTCGGGCATGCCCAGTAGGACAATCTCTACTTCTCATCTCATCTTTTCAAATACCAAAGTTCAAGAATATCGAAATAACTTCAAAGAAGATCAACTCCAAATCAACTTCCCCTAAGGCTACTAATTCCATGTTCTATGCTAATGTGAAAATCATCTTCGGTGTTACTTTTGGAAGTGTTGGGCTAGTCACGAGAAGAAAAGAAAGCATGTTGGGAAAAAAACTCAAAGTATTATCTACATCAACTCAAGTTTTTCGATCTTTATCCCCAAAAGAAGCAAGATCCTCTATCAATGCATCAGAAAAAGGAAGTAATAATGCTGAAAAGATTTAGAAGACTCTAGCTCTACTTAACCTCTTTGGATGTAAGAACTCTGCCATAAAGAGAGATGATGATACTTCAATTGATGGATGTTTTCCACTTATATTCCATGAGGTGAGCCAGACAAAGATCAACCTATGTAATGATCTGTCACGACCCAAGTGGCCATAAATTGACACCCATACTAATCCTCTAGGTGGATGAACCAACACATCCTAACTAACTCATTCAAGAATAACATAAAATAATTACTCTCGATGAAATGGTAGAAGTAATGAAATATTTACAAAAGAAAATATTAACCAAATTTGTTTATCTTATCCCCAAAAATTAAAAGTCACTGTACTGGAGGACATCTACCTAACATAGTTTATGAGGAATAAAACTAGAAAAATAAAATAAGTTCACATCTAAAAAAAAGACGTCTCCTTCAGGAGAAATTATAACAGCACGACAAAATCAGCTCACCCTATATTATCTCACACCCTCTCTACAAATGAGGTTGTGAAGAACTTCCTGGATCATAGTCTGCACTCAAAAAAGAAGTACATGAGTAGCATCAGTACAACATAATATACTGGTAGACATCATCGTCCGACATTAAATAATAATGGATTTACAAGTGAAACAACAACATATATTCTCCAAAGCAGTTAATCATCATACAACCCTATTTCTAACGTTATTCATAATAAGGTTTAAGCTAGACTGCTCACTGAATTAGGCCTCGCTGCAGCGGTGGTATGACCACGGCAGCGGTCTTGCAGTAATGGTGAGGTTATCCCAGTAGTGGTACTACTTTGGCAGTAACTCGACCCAGTTGTCAACCTTAGATTTCTTACATAGTAATTTCCCGCAACTAGTTCATCAACTCCGAACAAATTAATGCATGACAGAAACTCAACGATCAGTTCATCATCTTATCATATTGGATAAAAACATGAATCTTTAACATTTAATTCATCCACTTATCACATTGAAACTAAACATGAATCCTCAATAATCAATTCATCAACTTCTTACAGATTAACCACTAATCCTTGCAATTATGAAGCATGTTATGACCAACATATTGATATTAAATTTACAATCAATTACACATTCAAACATCTCAATCCATCAGGTTCTTATAACTTCGAACTCGAACCTCACTCTTAAAGCTCTCCATTAGTAACATATCACCAGTAATGTCCCGAGCACACGCCTCCATCATATCAACACACAATCTCACACAAACATCATGTATAGACATGCTAAGGATCTTATTTCTTCCCTTCCAGTCATGACCTGCAGGGGACTTTAGAAATCCATGTACTATACCAACATGGTATCCACTTCCACTCATCTACTCCTCTAGATGCTGCCCTCAGATATGAGCTACTCAATCATAATTGCTCGCCTGGATGCTCCTCTGGGGCATGAGCCACTCATCTCAAGATACAACATGTTATCCAATTTCATTCTCATAGTATATATGTTATCACTTAGTGATTTAGTATGACTTTTTAGAGGCATCGTTACCCTGATCAGCTTGGTCATATTTACCAATGTTCAACCACTTATATGATAAATTGAAAGAACACATACAACATCTCAAGTCATTCAAATTTCACCACAACATTTATCGGCAACCATCATCTCAAGTTAACTTTACAGACATATTTAACACATTATAATATTAGTGATAATTAGCATTTGAAGACCAAATAATTATGTTGTCACTTCACACACATACACATCATTATGTAAAGTGTAAGTCCTTATAAACCATAACCTACCTTGATTACAGGTAAGAGAAAATAGCTACTCTGCAGGAGCTTTGCCTTTTCTTAGCACTTCCTAATGTTTAAAGTCTAAAAACACAAAAATTAAACAACAATCAATTATCTACTCTTTATCCGAGGCCTAGATATTTGATTCTACCCGATATCTTGGTCATATTAAATATTCTAAGGATTAATTTATCATGCTTTGTTCTCACATAGATTATTCCAACCTCTTCCATGAAGTTTTTACTCCAGAAACCCTTTCTATTCAGTTCGAATGCAAATGGTTCCACCTTTATCAAATTCTAAGTTCTGAACCA
Source organism: Datura wrightii (assembly GCA_035772735.1). Taxonomy (NCBI): domain Eukaryota; kingdom Viridiplantae; phylum Streptophyta; class Magnoliopsida; order Solanales; family Solanaceae; genus Datura; species Datura wrightii. Next base: position 72,828,985 of record JASDFA010000027.1, read on the forward strand.
TGGTGAGACAGGCGTTCTATAGTCACAATCCCCCTAAAAAGTTTTAATTACCCACTTTTAGGCCTAGGAATGAACATCCAGACCTTCTTCCTTCAATTATCCATAGATTCCATAACCTAGGGTATCTACTTTAAGAAAATCATCTAATATCACCCATTGATCCTAGGGCGTTAGGGATTTGAAATGCAAAAGAAACAATTAAGAATCTTACCTTGGAATGAACCATTGCTTCAACCTCTATAAAATATCCTTAACTTATTATACCTCGAAAGTGCTTAAGACTAGACTCGGGATTTAAAATGAAAAGTATCAAAGAAACCAGAAATTTCCCTCAAAATGACTCGTGGTACGAGTCATTGGTAGGTCTGACGAATCGTGAAAAGCAGTCGTGGTTGGGTGTTGCTGTGAGGAGTTCTGTGACAACGGGTCTAAGGACGACCCGTTGGTTGATATAACAGGTTTTTGAAAGGGAGTCATTGTGAGGTTGGTCATGATCAAAGAGATAGTCACGAGTCATGGAACGACTCGTTAGTTCGAGCCACGGGTCATAGTATACTCCCATTTGAAGGTTTTTGGAAAATGGGCAGTGGTGACAACGGATAGTTGCCACGAGTTGTGGGAGCTGGGTACGACTCGTGTTACCTATCATGGTAGTAGGTATGGGACTAGAAAAGGAGATGAAGAAACGAGGGAAGTAACAACTTGTGGGAGCTAGTAACGACCCGTTGGACCAGTCGTTTTCACTGGCGGTGCAGATTTTCCAGGTTTTTTATTAACGGTATTTTCATCATTTCTAGGCCCTAAAGTCCTAAACTACATCATTTTAAGTTAGTTATTAGGGTTTTAAGGGTGTTAAAACTATTCTAAGTATCTCCACTCCATGCATGCAACTTAGAGCCTTTCCTTGAAGATCAAGTTTGAAGAATTTCTTCAAATTCTCTCCAATTTCCTTTGGGCTTTCAAGTGGGAGTGTGAATCAAATTTAACCAGGTATGTGAGGCTAGAATGGGTGTTCCTTTCACTCTCATTCTCTAAACTCTTCTCAATTCCATAAATTTCAATCCTAGATTCAAGTTTTATGATCTTATAGGGTTTTTTCTAATTCTTGTGAAATTCTCTATGATCTATCTATGGGTCAATTCTCTTTATGTATCAAATCATATTTTATGATCTATGGGTAGATTTTATGATTATTTTGATTATTAATTTATAGTTTCAACTTCTAATTAAATTATGCCCAATTATATAAGCTTCATGAGAAGTCAATTTATGGTTTCATTACGATCTTGATCTTCTTAAACCCTAAATTATGATTTATGATTTGTGATATGAGTTTTCTAAATTACTCATCATAGATTTATGAATATCAAGTATATACATATTTTACAAGTACGCATGAATTTCATGATTTATGGATTTATGATTCTTGGCCGATTCACGGGCCCGTATTCATGGCTAATCATGTATTTAAAGTTGGATCCATCATGATATTATTTATTTGTACATGAATTTCATGAATGATTTTAACAATTACGGTATGAGCCCTCATGTGCATGTTTTTGGGAGCCGTGTCTACCATTAAGTATACCTAGCGTTCAGGTAAATCCTGTGGTCTCATAACTACGTGTCACCATAGGGGTGTGTATATATATATATATTATTGGATCCCTGTGATATCACCACACACACACATCCCCCTACCTGTCAAGCCGGGAACAATCTTGACCACTTTGGCAAAATAATGGGGAATCATGTAAGGCTCTATCATGATAGTGTCGGTTAAGACGAGTCATCCTCATGATTTATGCATGGTTATGTTTATGTTACTTTGTCTCGAGTTATGTTTAATAAAGCTTTCTCTTATGATTTTGATTATGACTGGTTTATGAATGTTTTAAAAACCTTGAGCCCTTATGTTTACATTATGATATTTACTTTATTATCACATTGTCCTACTCTTATAAACTCTTATGTATTTTAACAGTTAGTTTTACTTACCTTGCATACTCAGTACATTCCAAGTACTGACCGCATATTCTATGTTGTATCATTTCATAATACAGGATTGGATATCCAGGCTCAAATCCCCCAGTAGCCAGACTCTCAGAATTAGCATCCTCAAGTCTCAGTTGGTGAGTCCTCATCTTCCAAGGGTCCTTTATCAGTTGTATTGAGTATTTTAGTTTCATATTATAGTGAGTTAGTTGGGGTCTTGTCCCATCAACTCGTCAGCAGTAGGGGCTTTTCGGACAGAGCATATATTCAATTTCAGCCTTGTGTTATGTATTCAAATGTTATGATATTGTCAGACCTCTGCTTTATTATATATGTTAGACTTCCTATAATACCCCAGAAGTGCCTAGGACTAGACTCGAGATTTGAAATGAAAAGTAGCAAGAACACTCAAAATTTTACTCAGAACGATTCATTTTATGGGGTTGTTGGTGGGAATAACGACCCATTGAAAGTGCTCACGGTGAGAATCTGCAGGGGTAGGTTGGAAAGTAACGGGTCTCAGGATGACCTATTGATTGAAGCCACACATAATTGGGATGAGTCGTTGCGAGGATGGTATTGGGTAATGAAGGCTGGCATGAGTTTGGGAGCAACGAGTCTTTATAAGTGTCTGTTGGGAGGAATCCCAGGTTAGGGGCAGTGGTGACGATGACTGGTCCATTTGTTGAAGCTTGTAACGACTCGTCCAGTCTGATCAGGGTAGGAAACCTGAGGCCAGAATTAGGGATGAGACAATGAGAGGAACAATGACTTGTGGGAGCTCGTATCGATCCGTTGGATTGGTCATGGTCACTAGCAGTGCAGATTTTTCAGGTTTTTCATTAAGGGTATTTTCATCATTCCTAAGTTCTAGGGTCCTAAACTACGTCATCTAAGCTCAGTTAGCAGGGTTTTAAGGGGGATAAACCTATTCTAAGAATCCCCACTCCATGCATGCAGCCTAGAGTCTTCCTTGAAGATCAAGTTTGAGGAATTTCATCAAAATTCTCTCCAATTCCCTTTGGGTTTTCAAGTAGGAGTGTGAATTCGATTTTTCCAGGTATGTGAGGCTATGAATGGGAGTTCCTTTCATTCCCATGCCCTAGTTTCTTCTCAAATTATATGAATTTCAATTCTAAATGTAAGTTTCATGATCTATGGGGTTTATCCCAATTCTTGTGAATTTCTCTATGATCTATCTATGGGTCGATTCCCTTCATGTATCAAATCATGATTTATGATTTATGGGAAAATTTTATAACTATATCAATTATAGATTTGAGTTTTCATTTAATTATGCCCAATTATGTATATTTCATGAAAAGTCAAGTTATGAATTCATTATGATCTTGATTTTCTTTAGCCTATTACGATTTATGATTTATGATATGAATTCTCTCAAATTCTCATCATGAATTTATTAATAACAAGTATATAAATGTTGTACAAGTATGCATAGATTTCATGATTTATGGATTTATGACTCTTGGCCAATCATGTATTTCAAGTATGATCATGTCATGACCCGAGTTTACACCCTAGCCATAACACGGGACAAGGAACCTCAAAAGGCTGCAAGTTAACCCATGGTATAATCATAGCATAACACTTAACAATATAAACAGCTAACAGAAACATAATTGAGTGGAAGCTAACTTTAAGGAGTTAAATTTAAAACTTAAGGACATCATCTAACAAAACATAATACATAGATTGAATCTGATTACACATGTTTGAAAGCCTCTACTAAACTGATGAGTTACTGGGTTAGGTCCCCAGCTAACTCCTAAAGTCTGAAAACTGAAATATAGCAGAAATATGAAACATCGATCTCGTCCTTGAGAGATGAGGACTCACCACAATCTGCTGATATGGAAGAAAGAGCGTGTCTACCCGCGAAGCTGAGTTTGGGTACCTGAATCTATATCATGAAATGATATAACACATAAAGTATGTGGTCAGTACTTAGAGTGTACTGAGCATGCGGGGCAACGTAAAAAAACTAAACATACAAGTACACAAGAAGGAAATAAACTTAGTACATCATCATATAACTAATTTAGAATGCAAGAATCCTCTTTTGAGTCACATACACATATATTCATGAAACTTTCATTTGGAACTCATATTCTGAAGCATCATCAAACTCATGTGTAATGGTCAGGTACTGAACATTTAATGAGAGCTGAAGCTGAAGCTAGTATCATACATTGTATAGGATACCTACTGATAACTAGGTCTGCATTATGCTATATCTATTTTAAACTAAAGTCTGAACTATACGGAACTGAGTCAAACTGATAACATAAACTAAGGGAGTCATTCTTTGCTATGGAGGATCCCAACTGAACTAGGGAAATGTTCTCAGCTATGGAGCATCCCAACTGATCTAAGGGAAATATTCTGGACTATGGAGAGTCCCTCACTAACTAAGGGAAACATTTTTGGCTATAGAGAGTCCCTGACTGACTAAGGGAAACATTCTCGGCTATGGAGAGTCCCTGGCTAACTAGAACATGAGGAGTACTGATCTGATATTATACATCTGGTCTTTATTACTACAACTAATCAAAAAGATGTGCATTTACTGATTTCATCATACGACATTCATTTAGGAAGGATTAAGGCTAATTTCTACTAAAAACAAGCCCAACGATCTAAAGGATCATTGTCATGCTTTATCATCATAATTCATCTCGTCATGGTACCAAACCATCATTTAATCCACACATCTTACATTTACGAACATCTACAGATTCATATCGCACTTTACAAACCTCCACAACATTCAAGTTCTGAGTTCACAACATACGACGTATAACATAGAGTCATGTAGGATCCATAGGTCTAATTCACACTTTAGCACAGATACATTGATTCATATATTTTAGATTTACAAAAAGCCCATATACTTAACTCATACCTTAAACATGTCCAACGAGATCATGGTAGAAGCATATATTTCATTTCATAGAACCCATTTCGAAATTTGCTCCAATTCATAAGGAAGAGATGATAGTTACGCCGTTATCATAGGTTTACCTCATACCAAAAATAGTTTCATTGAAAACATAATGAAAACACATACATAATTTTAATTGATCAAGCCCATAAGTTCTAATCTCATCTCAACATATTCATCAAATCGTATATTCTAGTTTTTTAGGAAATTCTTACAATATTCACGTATTTATGGCATGGATACTAGTTCTTGACATAATCAAGTGAACAATAACAAATCCCAATCAAAGTTTTAAGCTATCTCATGAAGGAAATCTTAAAATCATGCGTTTTCACCATCTAATACATAACTCGAGATATTAAAATAGTCCCATAAGCATAATTAACTCTTAATCCTAATGGGTCTTAAAATTCATAGAAGACATAGACGAAATCACCCATCAATCGAAGCCCTAGGTCATGCTTTTCTAGAATAATGGAATTGGATTTTTTATAAAATATTTTGGGCCACAAGGATGGAAGGATATCCTCATTGAAAAACCCACATAGCTGGTTAAGAGAATTCCCACTTGAACTTGCACCTTGAAGCCTTGAGGAAACCCTTGTAGAATCCTTAATTTAAGGGGGAAGGAAGAAGAGCTGAGGGAATGAGAGGTTAGGCTAGAAAACCCCCTAAAAATATCCCTTAAAAGGCCAAAATGATTCCATTTTAAAACTAGAAGTGTAGGACTTTACCAAAATACCCCTAGCAAAAACTTAAAAATTTTCCCAATCTGAGACCACGACCATTACTACGAGCCGTGGTGAAGACCAACAGGACGAGTCGTTACTTCAACCAAAGACTCGTCACCACCTCCTATTGACTCCACTAGTTCCTCAACCTGCAATCCCTCCAGCGACCGACATGATGAGTTGTTACTTTATCCAACGACTCGTCAGTCCTTTTGTCTTCCCCACTGGACCAAGCCTTAAGTTCCTCCCAATGATCGACACCATTGGTCATTGCTAGCTTCAACGGTCTACTACAACCACCCGTCGTTACTGACCTGGAACCCTGCACTCCAACTAACGACTCCTCATGAAGACCCGTTATGGAAACCAACGAGTCGTCATATGACTCGTCCCCTCCGAGAAGTCCAACCTGCGAGCTTTCCATGATTAGTACCAACGGGTCCTTGTTTCACACAACGACTCGTACCTCCTTTTGTGGAATCAAAACACTTGGACCCTTTTTATGAAGCTCTTCCAATTACTGCCTCTAACGACTCGTTAGAGCGACCAATGACTCATTTGACGAGTTGTTCTGAGGCACTGCTACAGATTTTTCTACTGAGCACATTCCAAATCCTGGTTTTAAATCTTGGGAACTTTTGGGGTGTTAAAGATCAAGTATATTATGTTATAATTGGCCATGTACTTTATGAATGATTTATGATTATGATATGAGCCATGTGCATGTTTTTGGGAGCAGTGTCTAGCACTAAGTAGCCCGGCATTCAAAGGACTTCACCGGTGTCTCAGAACTATGTTCCACCATAGGTTTATGTATATTTAAATGTTATTGGATCCCCTCTATGTGATATCACATTCTGCACGTCCCTTTCCTTGTAAGACTAGGGCGGCTCTGTCCACTTGAGCGAGATAGTTGAGGCATTATGTAAGCTCTATCATGATAGTGATGGTTATGATGAGTCCTCCCATTGTTCCTCATGATTTATCCATGGTTATGTTTACATTTCTTTGGCTTAAGTCATGTTTGATGAAGTTTTCTCCTATGATTATGATTATCACTGATTTATGAATATTTTGAAAACCTTGAGCCCATATGTTTGCACTATGATATTTATGTTATGATCATGTTGTCCTATTATTATGAAATCTTATGTATCTTAACTATCCGTTTTTACTTGCCTGCATACTCAGTACATTCCAGTACTGACCGCATGCTCTATGCTGTATCATTTCATGATACATGCTCGAGGGATCAGTCTCAGCCACATCATTACCCCCTACTTCTCTCTCTGATCTCTCCAGCTGGTGTTGGTGAGTCCTCATCCTTCAAAGACATTTAGTCATTATAATTTATTATGTTCATTTTAGTTTTAGACTTTGTCGAGCTAGTTGGGGGTGTTGTCCCACCAGCTCATCAGTTATGCTAGAGGCTTTTCAGACATTATGTACAAATCAGCTTGTCATTGTTTATTCAGTTTTAGCTTGATACTTATGTATGCAGACTTCCTCTACGTTGATTCTGTTGATCTTCCATTTTGTGATGTTGAGCTTAGTTGTTATGTTCATACCATGGGTCGACTTGGAGCCTCTCGGAGATTCTTGTCCCGTGTCTCGATCCGGGTCTAAGTTCAGGTCTTGACACTTTCGCTTGAGTACTTTGATTTTAGATATCATATTCATGCCATGGGTCGACTTAGAGCCTCTCGGGGTTTTTCATCCTATGTCTCGATCCAGGCCTATGTTCAGGTCATGACAAACATAGTATCAAAAAAATAGGTTTTGAAGTGTCCTAGGCCGCACTAAGTAGAGTCTTTTTTATGGGTGTGAAGCGCGCCACACTTATGACGAAGAGGCTACGAGACTTTTAGGAAATGTTCCCTTCTTTCATGATCTATTAGCACGATGAAATATCTCACTATCCTTCTAACTTGTGTTGTACGCATTTGCAGAACCATGCCTCCTTGCTGCGTCAATGGAAGAACAAATGGAGATGGAAATGTCCATGAGAATGGCAATAGGGATGGGCACTAGCAGGCCCCACCAGCCCATGAGGAGCATGTACCCAAGCAGGTTGCCCACGTTGAGTTAAGGGTAGCCATACAGATGCTAGCTCAGGCCTTGACCGCCAAGTCAATCAGCAAGCGGTAGCACATGTCTCCCAAGACGGGAATGCGGCATCGGAAAGAGTCAAAGATTTTCTGAGGATGAACCCTCTGAAGTTCCTTAGGTCAAAGGTGGATGAGAATCCACACGGCTTTCAAGTATATTTCTATCAAGAAAGCACATCAAAACCCAATTTTCCCAAATCAAGTTAAGAACAATACCCTATTAATTCACAACTTTCCAATTTCATGCTCTCTCGAGTGAAATTGGACTTTTTAGATATACATTAATGGTGGCCAATCAAGAATGTAATAAGCACAAGAATTAATAGAACAACATGCAAGAAGAAGAAGAAACCATATCAATTATTACCAACATTCATTACACAAGTTCAAAACCTCAGCAAGAAAGGAATTAGCCACTCATTCTTGGATTAATCATCCTAGAATGAGTGTGAATCATGCATACAATTGAAGGAAAGAAGAAGGGAAGAGAAGAAAACTCTTATCTTTTCTATTCTTCAACTGCCACAAAACCACGTTCCTGCTCCCACTTCTGAACTCAGGCTAAAAAAAACTAAAACTAAAAAACTCCTTTAAAAAATAACCTAAGTGTGCTATTTATACTAGTGGGAAATGTTTCCCAGAATAACAAGCAACGTGTCACGGAGGCCAACGCGGAGCACTGCCTCCGTGACACGGCGTGGACGCGGACCCTCTCTGGAAATTGCATGGTCCGGATAATTAGCCTCAACGTGGCACGGAGGCCATCGCGGAGGCCTGTCTCCGTGCCACGGAGCTGACGCGCAGGCACACTGGAAATTGCCACTTTTATTTCTGCCCAGGCAGTGTGCTACCGCGATGGCAGCGTGGCACGGCACCATCGCGGAGCCACTGCAAAATATGCCATCCGAGGTCTTTTCTACGCTCGCATCCAAGTCCAACTCCGACATAGTTCCAACATGCATTTTAGCTCTTAAAAAACACATTATCCTGCAAAACAAATGCTAATCATGTTGGTTAGTATAAATTCGCATTTTATTACCAAATACATGATATTATATACACATTGCACAACAAACAAGGTAAAAATGATACGTTTGAGTATCACTTGGGCATATAAATCTGCCCAAGATCACTTACCCCACACTTAAATCCTTGTTCGTCCTCGAACAACACATACACAAATCATGCACATCACATCTCAACCTTTGTCACTATGGTGCAACCATTTACGTTACGGTCATACCGATTATTCGATTTTTGCAAATCATCAAGAAAACATGCTTGGTCGTACAAGACAATGACCTTAATACATCGAGAGGCTTCCTAGACTTTTAAGAATTGATTCTTGATATCGGCAAACTCATGCAACTCAACTAATCAAGAAATCCGACACGAAAATCAATCTTTCATCAAGCATGTACCCTCACAACTCGAGAGAAACTTCCCCTTTTATGCTCGTGCAGCACACAAACATGCAAGTAGGGGCATATAGAAATTAATTTCACTCTCTCTCCCAAAAGAATTCACATGCATCATGTCATGACCCATAGGCTTGCCCTTAGTGTATTACTCCACTAATATAAAGAAATGCAGTGTAGGATCAAATAGGACTTTTAATGGGTTGTAACTGGGCTATGGATCTAGTATATATATATTGGATTAGCCAATAATAGTCGCTAGCATCGTTAAGCGTCTTTTCAACTCATTCCCATCGACTCATGGACATTGTTCCTCTTCTTTTCTCTTTTTCTCCCATTCATGCTGGTTTACTTTCATACAACCCATTTCATCAGGCACACTTGACCCCAAACGGAAGGTTTTCATGTACCCTCAATTTCATTTAATTACAACTAGTGCCTCTTCAACATCATCTTTTCTTTCCTCACTTTGCTTTTCTTTTCTTTTCACTCTTTTCACTCTTTAACACTTTGGGAAACAATTTTCTGTTCTTTGTAAGCGCTTAAGAGCTTCTTATAGACTTTAAGGCTAATGAAAAGAAGGAATAAAGCTTAGTTCATACAATTCTGGACAAAAGAAAGAAATCGGCTAAAGGCTCAACGGGCTGACTAGGGTATACAACATATAAAAAGGTAGAACTTGACAAGAAAAAAAATGGAAACTAACGGTTAAAACAAAGAAATGCCTACATCCTTTCCGACACTACACCTCCTTCATTTCGCTTTGTATACACGCCAGGCAAGTTCTAGACAATTCACAATGACATGGAATAGCAAAACCTCACTCACACTTCATGCACATGCTCGAATCAAGATGCATTCACAGACTCTTTAATTAGTCAATTACATGAATTCAAGATTAAGCCTCAATCATAATGAACCAAATTCTATAGCCTAGGTAACTCAACATATTTACACAATTACATGCTTTCAAATGAATCACTTTCACATTTCGAACATCAATTACACACGCAACAAAATTTTAGCAACCATAAGCAACTACAGTTTATTGATGCAATCCACCAAAGAAACTAAAAACAAAACATCTACTCCTACCGACTACATTTCCCTTAAGACGGTCGTCATCCATCCATCATAGGGAATGTTCGCTAACTATGACATCGGTTCAATGGGACTATTCTCGGTAAAAGAACCGAAAACAAACTCCGAGAAACCCAAAAATAAAACTTCAAAATTTTTGCAACACATCGATCATTTCGATGAAAAAAAAAAATTATTTACAAAATATGTTGCTAAGTGCAACATCTTTTCGCAAAAATTTTGAAAAATATCGATCATATCGATAGAGAAAAAATATTTACAAAATTTACAAAATATTTACAAAGGCAACCATAACTTTTTAAAGACACTAATCATTAGCCACAAACAAATATATACACATCATTCACAAATCAGTTCACAACAACAGGGAAAGCACAGACATACATAAACGTCAAGGAAGAATATACAGCATATTTAGAGCCTATGACCCAGCACCTAACTACTCCCCACCCCACACTTAAATCGAACACTGTCCCCAGTGTTCACAAAAATACAAAGAACAAAATTGTGGGTGGTGAAACTCCCTGCTCAGTCGAAATATTCGACTTCCTCATCCGGTGCTGCGGCCTCGTCGCCCATATCTGAATCAGCTCCCTCGCCGTCATCGGACTCCACATCAGAGTCCTCACGACGTGTCTCCTCATCAGTAGGGACGTCGTCGTCAGTCGTCTCCACAAAGGCTGGCCCCACCTTGCATAAAGCTCTGGCGTTCTCGCCAAAAGGGTAGTCCAGCTCCAGCTGCCATAATTCATCCTCGGTGGCTGGTCTCCCACCTATCCGTAGCTGCAGCATCTACATACCGAACATACGGGCCATATACTGGTCGTCACGAGCATGTCGCTTGCCCAGAGTCAGCACAGGTCCGTGTGTAGTGTCGGGGGCCTTGGTCTTTGTCACATCAAGGGCCCGCCGCTCCAACTACGGAATGTAATCCAAGGCTTCTTCCTCAACGTCGAGGCCTCAGAGGAAGGTGGTGATGAGTCCGCCAAACCCGTATCTGTGGCCCTGGTGTAGTCTGGCTCTCTTCATGGCGGATATTATAACCACCCCCAAATTAATCTCAAGCCCTTTCATAAGGGCATACACCAGGCAGACACGGTCCCGGGTCACGTCTGTCATATGTACTCCCGGGATCAAACACGAACATACAATTTTTAGCCAGATTCTGGCCTCCCTGTTCATCTGCGAATAAGGCAGAATCTGGTGGTAACCCCTCTCTTTGTGTCTACTCCATCGGGCTGTGGATCGAGCCCCACACAACGTACGTCTGATGTCGGCGTACGGTGGGGTGATGTTGAGCTGGCGGAGAACGTGGGCGTCTGTGTCCCGCGCTCCAACGATGGCATTCAGCTGCTGGGGTTCCAGAGTGACAATCTGCCCTCTGATTTTAATAGTGTGGCTTCTGATGGCCGGGTTCTAGTTGGCATAAAATTCCCGGACCAAGTGAAGGTTGCACTCCTTGGGCTCCTGAAAAATAAAGCTGAGCCCAGCTGCTTCAATCCTCTGTACGATGCGAGGGAACTCCTGTGCGAGTGGTTCCCTTGCAATATGTTCCTCTGGGAAGTACTTGTTCTCCTTATGCTTTGCGTACCATTTCTTCCCTTCATCGGTGACCCATCGTGTCCCGTATCGGCGGTGTTGACCGCGTGGAACAGCAGGTGCAGCTGGGACAGCAGTGCCCAGTCTCATTCTCTTTCTGCCGGTGCCTGAGGTTGAAGCACCCTTGCCTTTATCTTGTCGGCTGGCCATTGTACCTGTCAATTTACACAGACAAGCACAACGTTAAACTAAAAACTTGTTAGTTTTGGCTAAGGTCGGGTTAAACAAAATTTACCCCACACTTAGTCTTTAACAATATTTACAACATGTTAGCAAGGATAGATATATTTACACCCCCAGCACAATCAATATAAATATATTGCTTAGTGCGTTCACAAAAATTTGACAGCATAACGGCTAGCGAACTACTCAGACTTCATATAGCTAACCCAATCCTACTATCGACAGCTATTCACCCATAGCACTTAGCAACAATAACAACAACAAAATAGAAACAACAATACAAACATTTTATATACACTAATCTAAGCAATTCAACCAATTCACATATTACGCAATGTTTCTAAACTAATTATCTACTAAAATTAATAACTACTATTTACGTTGAGTTTAGACAATGGATATGCACATGCCAAGGTTAAGAACGAGTAATGAACTTGATAATCATGATAATTTGGTCATCTTCTTCTTCATATTGCTAGCCAAGAACGTTTGCCTAGAAATTAAAACTTCCGTATTTAATTTCACTTTAGATTCATAAACCATTCGTCTACATTTCTGTGATCAAATGCAATTTATGACCTAACACTACAATTCCGGTTCCTAAATTGACTAATACGGCTTTCAAGTATATTTCTATCAAGAAAGCACATCAAAACCCAATTTTCCCAAATCAAGTTAAGAACAATACCCTATTAATTCACAACTTTCCAATTTCATGCTCTCTCGAGTGAAATTGGACTTTTTAGATATACATTAATGGTGGCCAATCAAGAATGTAATAAGCACAAGAATTAATAGAACAACATGCAAGAAGAAGAAGAAACCATATCAATTATTACCAACATTCATTACACAAGTTCAAAACCTCAGCAAGAAAGGAATTAGCCACTCATTCTTGGATTAATCATCCTAGAATGAGTGTGAATCATGCATACAATTGAAGGAAAGAAGAAGGGAAGAGAAGAAAACTCTTATCTTTTCTATTCTTCAACTGCCACAAAACCACGTTCCTGCTCCCACTTCTGAACTCAGGCTAAAAAAAACTAAAACTAAAAAACTCCTTTAAAAAATAACGTAAGTGTGCTATTTATACTAGTGGGAAATTTTTCCCGGAATAACAAGCAACGTGTCACGGAGGCCAACGCGGAGCACTGCCTCCGTGACACGGCGTGGACGCGGACCCTCTCTGGAAATTGCATGGTCTGGATAATTAGCCTCAACGTGGCACAGAGGCCATCGCGGAGGCCTGTCTCCGTGCCACGGAGCTGACGCGCAGGCACACTGGAAATTGCCACTTTTATTTCTGCCCAGGCAGTGTGCTACCGCAATGGCAGCGTGGCATGGCACCATCGCGGAGCCACTGCAAAATATGCCATCCGAGGTCTTTTCCACGCTCGCATCCAAGTCCAACTCCGACATAGTTCCAACACGTATTTTAGCTCTTAAAAATCACATTATCCTGCAAAACAAATGCTAATCATGTTGGTTAGTATAAATTCGCATTTTATTACCAAATACATGAAATTATATACACATTGCACAACAAACAAGGTAAAAATGATACGTTTGAGTATCACTTGGGCATATAAATCTGCCCAAGATCAGCATCCCCACTAGGAGCATGAGACTGCACCAGATGTGGTTACCGGTATGTTACAAATATTCCACCTTGATGTATATTCATTGTTAGATCCAGGGGCTACATTATCTTTTGTGAAACCTTATGCTTCTAGTAGTTTCGGAGTCAGTCTCAAGATTCTATCAGAATCCTTCTCAGTCTCTACTCTACTCGGTGATTCAGTTATAGCTAGATGGGTATATACAAATTTCCCTGTCGAAGTCCTTCAGAAAGTCACCTCAGTAGATCTAGTGGAGTTAGCCATGATGTTATCTGCGACATGGATTGGCTACATGCATGTTATGCCTCAGTCAATTGTAGTACCCATGCAGTATAGTTCAGATTTCAGGGTGTACCAGTCTTAGAGTGGAAGGGTAGTTCAGTTGTGCCTATAGGTCGTTTGATTTAGTACCTTAAGGCTAGAGTGATGATTTCTAGGGGTTGCGTGTACCAACTAGTGAGGTTTAAGGATGCTACACCTGAAACCTCAACTATCCAGTCAGTCCCTACAGTGTGTGAGTACCCAGAAGTGTTTCCAGATGAGTTACCAGGAATCTCTCTCGAGCGGGAGATTGATTTTTGTATTGACCATCTTCCCGATAAGCAGCCTATATCTATTCCTCCTTATAGAATTGCTCAAGCTGGGCTAAAGGAGTTGAAGGGCCTCCTAGACAAGGGTTTAATCAGAACTGGAAAATCCCCATGGGGTGCACCAGTTCTTTTTATCCGAAAGAAGGATAGTTTTCTTCACATGTGTATTGATTATCGGAAATTGAACAAAGTTACCATCAAGAAAAGGTATCCTCTCTCCAAGATTGATGGTTTGTTTGACCAGCTCCAGGGTGCTAAGTACTTTTCAAAGATAGATCTTAGATCTGGGTACCATCAGCTCAGTGTTCGCGAGAGTGACATCCCGAAGATAGCCTTCAGGACTCAGTATGGTAACTATGAGTTTGTAGTTATATCTTTTGGACTACGAATCCTCCTGCAACTTTTATGGATTTGATGAACACGGTGTTCAAGTCATATTTGGATATGTTTGTGATTGTGTTCATAGATGATATTCTTATATACTCGCGGAGCAAGGAGGAGCATGCCGCTCATTTGAGGGTGGTGCTACAAACTCTTAAGGATCGCCAGCTATATGATAAGTTTAGCAAATGTGAGTTTTGGTTGAACTCGGTGGCATTTTTGGGTCATGCAGTGTCAAGTGAGGGTGGGCAGGTGGACTTTTAAAAGATAGAAGCAGTGAAAAATTGGCCTAGACCGGTGAGTCCTTTGGATATCAAGAGCTTTTTAAGTTTAGCAGGTTATTGTCGGAGATTTGTTGAGGGGTTTTAATCCATTGCAGCACCATTGACTAAGTTGACTCAAAAGAAGATAAGGTTTAAATGGTTGGAGGCTTGTGAGAAGAGCTTCCAAGAGTTGAAGACTCAACTCACCTCAACACTAGTGTTGACCCTACCCGAGGGCACCGATGGGTTTTGTAATACCCTGAAAGTGCCTAAGAGTGACTCAAGAGTTAAAAGTTGAAAACTGCTGAAACTGGGACAATATCATAGAACGGGAGATGTAACAACTCGTAGTAACAAACCACGGGTCGTTGTATGCAGTTGTGGTCATGGGAAGTCCTGTGGCAGTGGAGAAAACGGGCAATGCAATGACTCATTGCTCGGAACAACGAGTCGTTATTGGCAGTCGTAGGAAAAGATGGGCTTAGTAGTTGGGGATACCAAGGGTCGTCCAATGACTCATGGTGAGAAGTGATGACTCGTGGTCACCAGTCGTCATTTGGCTGCAAGGATTTCCAGTGCATGTAACGGATCATGACCACGACTTGTTGGAAGCAACCACAAGTCATGGTGAGACTCGTGGTAAGGAGGTTTAGTCTTGTGAAGGGGACAAACAACGGTCGACTTAATGATCTGTTGGTCTAAAGGACGAGTCATCCTGTCTATCCATGGTTTGATTCCTGAGGCTAGTTCTCAGCAGCGTTTATGATGGGCCATACCACAAGTCGTCGTCTCTTCAAACGACCCGTTGGTGAGATCCGTTGGACCGACCTGGACAGTTTTCAGGGAAGATTCATTAAAGGCATTTTCAACTTTTTCATGCTATAAAACCCTAAACTACGTCAGTTTATCTTATGAAAGGTGGGGTTTTAGAGGGATAATCTATTCTAAGTCCTCATTCATGCATGCAAGAGTATAAAGAGGTGATAAAAGGGTGAATCAAGGCTTCCCTCTTCAAATCCTTTCAATTCATTCTTGTTCATTCAAGGGAGAGTAAGAATCAGTTATTTTCAGGTATGTAGGGTTATGAATGGGTGTTTATGCTCACACCCATGCCCATCCCTTAGTATTCAATAAAAATTTACTATAAATCTATTGGGGTTTTCATCTAATTTTTATGAAAATCTAATGATTTACAAGTGGGTGATTCTAATGTGTGATTTACATTATATTTTATGAAATTAGATCAGATTTTATAATTATTTTGATTATTAAAATTGGTGATTTCAATTTCTGTTAAATTGAGCCTATCTAAGCATGATCTATGATAAATTGATTTATGATCCTTACTTCAATTGATAATATTTACAAGCCCAACATGATTTACGATTTGAAGTATGAATTTATTCAACTACCCATCATAATTTAATGATTCTTAAGTTATATGCATGATCTACAAGTACGTATGAAATCTATGATTCATGAATTATGTTTTTGCTGACTCATGGGCCTTATGTCATGGCTAATTCACGTATTTACAAGCATGTTTATTATAATCATGACTTGACTAGCCCATGAACTCATGCATGTTATACTATGAGCACTATATATGTTTTGGGAGTAGTATCGAACACCGAGTAGGTTCGGGGCCCAGGTTCTACCCCGGATCTCATAAACTACGTGCCAAGACCTCCTTTGTGACTGTCCTTGGCCCAAATGGCCCTTCTCATGGTGATATCACACTTACATAGTTCTACCATTGGCAAGATACGAATGGCTTCCCGACCAGGTTTACAAGTCAAACTCTATGTGAGCTCATATAGGGTATGTCGGTTAAGAGTAGTTTCCCACTGTTCCTCATGATTTATGCATGTTTATGATTATGTATTTTGGCTCAATTCATGTTAAGTGAAGCTTTTCTTCTATGATTCTAATTACGTTGGTATTACGAATGTTTTGATTGAGCCTTATGTTATGTTATGATGTTTACGATATGAGCATGATGTCCTACTCATATGATCATTTATGAGCTTTTATATATTTTAAATGCCCATTTTACTTACCTCGCATACTTGGTACATTCTACTGACCACATATTTTCCTTGCTATATCTTCTTATGATACAGGTTCCGACTCTCAGGTTCATCCTCATATCTAGACTCCCTTCAGAGTGTACTTTTAACTTACTGGTGAGTCCTCATGTTCTGAGGTCCGTTTGACAGATACTCATGCTACTTTATGTTTCAGTACTTGCCAGGTTAGTTGGGTGTATTTTCCCATCAACCCATCGTATGTAGTAGAGGCTTTCAGACAGTGTGTAGTACTCAGCCTGTGTATGTCTAGTGATTTCGTATGTCATGATATTCTATGTCACATTTACATTTCCATTATGTTTTTATGTTTAGTATTCTGCTCAATGAATGAAGTTAGATGTATGCTTATGCCATGGGTCGACTTGGGCCTCTCGGGGTTCCTTGTCCCGTGTTATGATCCGGGTCAATGTTCAGGTCGTGACAGGTTTATGGTATTTTGTGACGCCCCGAGGATCGGCCTTGGTTATGTATTGATGCATCACAGATGTATAGCCTACGCTTCCAGGAAGCTGAAGGTCTAAAAAAAGAACTATCTGTACTATCTGTACAATGTCCATGATCTCGAATTGGCGACAGTAGTATTTGCCTTGAAGATTTGGAGGTACTATCTATACAATGTCCATGCAGATGTGTTTACGGACCATAAAAGTCTACAGTACGTGTTCATCCAAAAGGATTTGAATCTGCATCAGAGAAGGTGGTTGGAGCTGTTGAAGGACTATAATATGAGTGTCCTTTACCATCCGGGCAAGGTTAATGTGGTGGTAGACGCTCTTAGCAGGCTTTCCATGGAAAGTGTATCTCATGTAGACGAGGAGATGAAGGAGTTAGTAAAGGATGTGGACTGACTTGCACGATTAGGAGTTCGTCTTGTTGACTTGACGGATGGTGGTATCATTGTGCATAATAGGTTAGAATCATCTTTGGTGATCAATGTTAAGGATAGGAAAGATGAGGATCTTATTTTGGTGAAGTTGAAGGAAGTTGTTCAGAATCAGAAGGTAGAGGTCTTCTCCAAAGGGGGAGATAATGTGCTCCGATATCAGGCTGTTTGTGTGTACCAGATGTTGGTGACTTGAGGGAGTGAATGTTGCATGAAGCTCATGGTTTCAGGTATTCTATCCATCCAGGTGCCACCAAGATGTACCGTGACCTACGAAAAGTCTATTGGTGGAATGGTATGAAGAAAGACAGAGTAGAGTTTGTAGCTAAGTGTTCGAACTATCAGCAGGTGAAGGTTGAGCATCAGAGACCAAGAGGTGTGCTTTAAGACATTAGCATCCCTACTTGGAAATCAATTAGGATTACATTACGGTGTTGCCTCGTACATACTAATAGTATGACTCTATTTGGGTGGTCGTGGATAGGTTGACTAAAGCATCTCATTTTCTACCGGTCAAAACTACTGATTCAGTGGAGGATTATGCCATGTTGTACATTAGGGAGTTAGTTCGGTCGCATGGAGTGCCCTTGTCCATCATATCAGACAGAGTTACTCAATTTACCTCCCATTTTTGAAGATCGTTTCAAAAGGGACTTGGTGTCCAGGTCAAGCTTAGCACAACATTTCACCCGCAAACAGATGGTCAGGCAGAGCAGATTGTTCAAACTTTGAAGGATAGGTTGAGAGCAGGTGTGATTGATTTCAAGGGTAGCTGGGATGATCATTTGCCTCTCATTGAGTTTTCATACAACAACAACTACAATTCCAACATTCAAATGGCTCCGTTTGAGGCTCTTTATGGGCGGAGGTGTAGATCACCTATTGGTTGATTTAAGGTTGGTGAAGCTACATTTATAGGTCCATATTTAGTCCGTGAGGCTATGGAGAAAGATTAGCTTATAAGGGATAGGTTGAAAATAGCTCAGAGTCATCAAAAATCCTATGCATATGTGAAAAGGAGGGAGCTTGAGTTTGAAGTTAATGATTGGCTGTTTTTGAAGGTATCCACCATGAAGGGAGTGATGAGATTCAGAAAGAAAGGAAAACTCAGTCCCGTTATGTTGGTCCATACCGAATTGTGAAACGGGTTGGCAAGGTAGCATATGAGTTGGAGTTTCCCTTGGAATTATCTTTCATTCATCCAATTTTCCATGTATCGCTCTTGAAGAAGTGTTTGTGTCATCCAGCTCTAGTTGTTCCGGTGGACAGTGTCGGTGTAAAGATAGCGTCAGTTATGAGGAGGTTCCGGTAGAAATACTTGATTGTCAGGTTTGTAACCTAAGGAACAAAGATGTAGCCTCAGTCAAGGTTTTGTGGAGGAACCGACATCTTAAGGGAGCTACGTGGGAAGCCGAAGTAGATATGATGGCTAAATACCCACATCTATTCCATTCTGGCTCAGTTTCAGCTTGAGGCATCAGTTTCCTCCTTAGTATCCTATTCAGTTTCATGTTCAGTTCATGTTTCCCCAATTTCCTTCATGACACTGTATGTATGTGTAAATTATGAATTCAATTCAGGCATATATTCTAGTTTAGTCAGTTACTCCATTAGTTTTCAGCTCAAATGTTCAGTATTTGGCATGGCAATTGCATTTTCCCCAGCTTTTCAATATGTTTACCCACATTCGAGGAGGAATGTTCCCAAGAGGGAGATATTGTAATACCCGGAAGTGCCTAGGAATAGACTCGAGATTTGAAATGAAAAAGTAGTAGAAAATGTGAAAATTTTACTCAGAACGACTCATTGTACGGGTCATTGGTGGGACTAACGACCCGTTAAAAATGCCCATGGTGAGAACCTGCAAGGGTATGTTGGGAAGTAATGGGTCTCAGGACGACCCATTGGTTGAAACAATGGATCATTGGGAGGAGTGGTTGGGAGGATGGTCTTGGGTAATGAAGGCTGGCACGAGTCATGGGACGACTCGTTGATGGGAGCAACGAGTCATTGTAAGTGTTCGTTGAGAGGAATCCCATGTTAGGGGAACTGGTGATGATGATTGGCAGCGATGAGTCATTGGAGCTTGTAATGAGTCATCCTGTTCTAATGTTGTAGGAGACCTGAGGCCAGAATCAGGGATAATACAGTGAGAGGAACAACGACTCGTGGGAGCTTGTAACAATCCGTTGGATTGGTCGTGGTCACTGACAGTGTAGATTTTCCAGGTTTTTCATTAAGTGTAATTTTGTCATTCCTAAGCCCTAGGGTCCTAAACTACGTCATTTTAAGCTCAGTGAGCAGGATTTTAAGGAAGATAAACCTATTCTAAGAATCCGCACTCCATGCATGCAACCTAGAGTCTTCCTTTAAGATCAAGTTTGAGGAATTTCATCAAAATTCTCTCCAATTCCCTTTGGGTTTTCAAGTAGGAGTGTGAATTGGATTACCCAGGTATGTGAGGTTATGAATGGGAGTTCCTTTCATTCCCATTGCCTAGTTTCTTCCCAAATTCTATGGATTTCAATTCTAAATTCAAGTTTCATGATCTATGGGGTTTATCCCAATTCTTGTGAATTTCTCTATGATCTATCTATGGATCGATTCCCTTCATGCATCAAATCATGTTTTATGATTTATGGGCAGATTTTATAACTATTTCAGTTATAGATTTATAGATTTGAATTTCCATTTAATTAAGCCCAATTATGTATATTTCATGAAAAGTCAAGTTATGATTTCATAATGAACTTAATTTTCTTTAGCCCATTACGGTTTATGATTTATGATAGGAATTCTATCAAATGCTCATCATGAATTTATGAATAGTAAGTATATCAGGAATTCTATCAAATGCTCATCATGAATTTATGAATAACAAGTATATCAATGTTTTACAAGTATGCATGGATTTATAATTTATGGATTTATGACTCTTGGCAAATCATGTATTCAAGTATGATCAAATATGTTATGTTATAATTGGCCATGTACTTTATGAATAATTTATGAGTATGATATGAGCCATGTGCATGTTTTTTTGGGAGCAGTGTCTAGCACCGAGTAGTCCGGCGTTCAAAGGACTACGCCGGTGTCTCAAAACTACGTGCCACCGTAGGTTTTTATATATTCAAATGTTAATGGATCCCCTCTTCGTGATATCACATTCTGCATGTCCCTTACCTAGCAAGCCTGGGGCCGCTCTGCCCACTTGAGCGAAATAGTTGGGGTATCATGTAAGCTTTATCATGATAGTGTCGGTTATGATGAATCCTCCCATTTTTCCTTATGAGTTATGCATGGTTATGTTTACATTACTTTGGTTTAATTCATGTTTAATGAAGTTTTTCTCCTATGATTATGATTATGACTGATTTATGAGTATTTTGAAAATCTTGAGCCCTTACGGTTACACTATGATATTTATGTTATGATCATGTTGTCCTACTCTTATGAAATGTTATGTATTTTAACTATTTTTTTTTACTTACCTTGCATATTTAGTACATTTCAAGTACTGACAGCATACTCTATACTGTACATTTCATGATATAGGTTCGAGGGATCAGTCTCAGCTGCATCATTAGCCCCTGCTTCCCTCTCTGACTTGTGCAACTGGTGTTGGTGAGTCCTCATCCTTCGAGGATGTTCATTCATTATAGTTTATTATGTTCCTTTCAGTTTCAGACTATGTCGAGCTAGTTAGGGGGTGCTATCCCATTAGCTCATCAGTCATGTTAGAGGCTTTCAAACATTATGTAGGAATCAACTTGTCATTGTTGATTCAGTTTTAGCTTGATACTAATGTATGCAGACTTCCGCTATGTTGATTATGTTGATATTCCGTTTTGTGATGTTGAGTTTAGTTGTTATGTTCATGCCATGGGTCGAGTTGGAGCCTCTCAGGGTTTCTTCTCCCGTATCTCAATCCGGGTCAATGTTTAGGCCATGACACTTCCGCTTGAGTATGTTTAGTTTAGATATTATGTTCATGCCATGGGTAGACTTAGAGCCTCTCAGGGTTCTTTGTCCCTTGTCTCGATTCGGGCCTATGTTCGAGTCGTGACAAACTCGGTATCAGAGAATTAGGTTTTGAAGTGTCCTAGGGCATCTGAAAGCCGCGTTAAGTAGAGTCGTTTTCATGGGTGTGAAGCCCGCCACACTTTTGACATTTAGGAAATGTTTTCTTCTTTCATGATATATGTCATGCGATGAAATCTCTCTCTATACTTCTAACTCGTGCTATACGCGTTTGTAGAATCATGCCTCCTTGTCGTGTCAATGGAAGAAGAAATGAAATAGAAATGGCCATGAGAATGGCAATGGGGATGTAATACCCTGGGAAGGCCTAAGAATAGACCCGGGAGTTTAATTTGAAAGGTGAAGAAAACTGGCAAAATATCACAGCACGGACCACAGAACGACTCGTGGTATCAAACCATGAGTCGTTGTATGCTGTCATTGGTTGGGGAAATGCTGGTGGAAGTGGAGACAATGAGAGGAATGACAATCCGTTGTGGGATACAACGGGCCATCCTTTGCAGTTGTGGTTAGGGTCAGGCTGGGCGACAGTGTAAACAACGAAAGACCCAACAACCCGTTAGGAGAAGCCGTGTGTCATTGGTTGTGGTCGTGGTTTGAGGATTAAGTTTCCCAATAGGCTTGATAGGTGAAAACAACGATTCGTTTTTTGTGGTGATGGGTCGTGATGTGACCCGTTAGAAGATGAGATGCCAAGGTTCAAGGGACTAACCATGAACGATATAACGAGTCATGGGTTGGAGGCACAGGTCATCCTGTCGACCTGTTGTTTGGTTCCGAGAATTGGTCATTAGAAATTCTTCCATGAGAGACACGACGGTCGTGGTGGGTTCCAACGACCCGTTGGTTCCTTCGGGCCAGTTTTCAAGGTAGGTTCATTAAGGGTATTTTTAACTTTTTCATGATATAATTCCCTAAACTACATTGTTTTGGCTTGGGAAAGATGGGTTTTAAAGAAAATAAACCTTCCTAAACTCCCATTCATGCATGCAAGGTTTTTGACAAGTGATCTAAGGGGAGATTTCAAGCTTTTCACCTCAATTCTTTCAATTTCATTCTTGGGATTTTAAGGAGGGTTAGGAGTTGATAATCCCAAGTATGTAACGTATTCAATGGGTGGATTCTTCCACACCCATGCTCCATCTTTATTAATTACTCAACATTTATTTAAAAACTCATAGGATTTTATATTTGGTTTGTATAACATTTAATGATTTAATTATGGATCTTGTGATTTTGAAAACCTATCATTATCTAATGATTTTAATCATCTTTTGAGCTGTAATTTGATATTAGTATGGCTTATTTCTAATTTCTAATCATTTAAGCTCTATTATACATGCCCATGATAAACCGATTCATGATCCATTGATATTTTTGATAAGCCCAGCATGTATTATGAATTAAATCATGAATATATTATGTTATCTATTATGATCTTATGGAAATTTAAACTATATGCATGATGTACAAGTATGTATGTATTTTATTAGGCATGAATTATGTTTTGGCCGACTCATGGGCCTCAAGTCATGGCTAGTTCACATATGTTCAAGCATGTTTACAATTATCATGATTTAACTAGTCCATGAACTCATATATGTATTATTATGAGCACTATATATGTTTTGGGGGTAGCATCGAACACCGAGTAGGTTCAGGGCTTAGGATAAGCTCCGGATCTCATGAACTACGTGCCACCGTAGGTATGTTGGGACCCATTCATGTTTGTCCCTTGCCCAAATGGCCCTATTCATGTGTGATCGAGCCCTTCATGGTTCCTACCCTTGGAAAGGTATGAACACCCTTCCAACTTGGGTTACAAGTCGAGCTTCATGTGTGCTCATATGGGGCATGTCGGTTAAGAGAATCTCCTATTGTTCCTCATGATTTACTCGCATGTTATGATTATGTATGTTGGCTCAAGTTATGTTAAGCGAAGTTCTTCTATTATGATTATGACTATGTTTATGTTACAAATGTTTTGAAAACCTTGAGCCATATAATATGTTATAATGATTTATGATACGAGCATGTTGTCCTACTCTTATGACCATTTATGAGTTTCATACATGTTTTAAATGTC
This sequence comes from Datura wrightii, assembly GCA_035772735.1. Taxonomy (NCBI): domain Eukaryota; kingdom Viridiplantae; phylum Streptophyta; class Magnoliopsida; order Solanales; family Solanaceae; genus Datura; species Datura wrightii. The sequence continues at coordinate 72,853,035 of JASDFA010000027.1, forward strand.
CGCTTTACTTACCTTGCATACTTAGTACATTCCACGTACTAACCACATACTTTCTGTGCTGTATCTTCTCATGATACAAGTCCTGGTTCTTAGGCTCATCCTCACTAGTAGATAGATTCGGACTTGCTCATAGCACACTTGGTGAGTCCTCATGTTCTGAGGGATACATCTTCACACTATGTTATTCCTTTAGTTACTGGATGTTGGATTAGCTGGGGAGTTGTCCCATCAATCCACCTTTCATGTTTAGAGGCTTATCAGAGTACAAAGTTGTATTCCGCCGTAATGTATAAGTATTGTACTATTTTCCCTTATGTTATGTTATGATTACGTTCTCTATGCTAAGTCTTTCGCTCATGTGATTAAATTAGATGTACGCTCATGCCATGGGTCAACTTGGGGTCTCTCGGGGCTCCTTGTCCCGTGTCTACAATCTAGGTGTACGTTTGGGTTGTGACAAACTTGGTATCAGAGTCATAGGTCTATGTGTCCTAGGAAGTCTAAAAGCCGCGTTAAGTAGAGTCTTTCCATGGGTATGAAGTGTGCCACACTTATGACGAAGAGTCTACTAGACATTTAGGAAATGTTCCCTTCTTTCATGATCTATGTCGAGCGATGAACTTCCTTTACTCCTCTAATTCGTGCTTTTCGCGTTTGCAGAATCATGCCTCCACGCTGAGTAAATTCCAGTAGGAACGACAATGGTAATGATCATGAGGGTGCGCATGATGGAGAGTATCAGCCAGCTTCACCCGTACATGAGGAGCACGTACCAGAGCCATCCGCCCATGCTGAGTTTATAGCGACGATTCAGATGTTGGCACAGGCCATGACAACTCATGTCTAGAATCAAACTATGGCACATTATCTGAAAAATGGGAATGCGGCAACTGCTAGGGTAAGGGACTTCTTAAGGATGAGCCCTCCGAAGTTCAAAGGGTCAAAGGTAGACGAGGACCCACATGACTTTGTTGAGGAAATTCTGAAGATCACCCAGGTTATGGGGGTGAAAAATAAGGAATGTGTTGATTTGACCTCCTATCAGCTCAAGGGGGTAGCACATATATGGTTCAAGCAATGGAAAGGTGCTAGGACAGCGGGTGTAGGCCTGATAGGTTGTGATGAGTTCCACACCACGTTCATGGATCTGTTCTTCCCTTAGGAGATGAGGGAGCTGAAGGCGGCTAAATTTGTGAATTTGAAGCAGGGCAACATGTCAGTCCAGGAGTATGCCTTGGAGTTCACTTGACTATCTAAATATGCTCAGGAGTTGGTGGTAGATCAAGGGGCTCGGGTGAGCCGCTTTGTGCATGGAGTAGCAAATTACATGGACAAGGATTGCCATGCTACACCAGGATATCGACTTTCCCCGTATTGTATTACATGACGAGCAGATGGAGTCGGTCTATAGGAGGCAGAGAGAGGCCAAGAGGGCCAGGACTGATAGCTACGGGGTTTCTCAGGCCAGGTCATGAGGTGGATCACGTCAGCAATCCCAGCATAGGTCCACTGCTCTAGCTCCATCATCGACTAGCACACCGTCCAGGTTCAGGGGAGACCAGAGGAGTAGGGCTACAGGCTCGTGGGATCATGGTAGCATGTAGGTGGAGCGCACTTTGCCAGCTCGTGCGAGATGTGGAAAAAATCATCCCGGGAGGTGCTTGGTTAGTGTGGATGCTTGTTTTGGGTGTGGCAAACCCGAGCACAGGATCAGAGATTGCCCTGAAGCCAGTTCTACCGCTCCATTAGCACGACCCCCTTAGCATGGTGTCTCCACTAGTTCGGGAGGTGGTCAACGCCGAAACAGGTTTTATGCCCTAGTTCCTCGCCAGGAGCCGGAGGCTTCGCCGGATGTGGTCACGGGTATGTTGCAAGTCTTCCATATTGATTCTTATTCTTTGTTAGATCCAGGAGCTATCTTGTTTTTTGCGACCCCTTACATTGCTAGTAGTTTTAGGGTTAGTCCTGAAATTCCGCCAGAACAATTCTCCATATCTACACTAGTCGGTGAATCAGTTGTAGCTAGGCGGGTATATAGAGGTTGCCCCATTACGGTGTTGCATAAGGTTACCTCCGCAGACTTAGTAGAATTGGCCATGATTAATTTTTACATCATTTTGGGTGTGGGTTAGTTGTTTGCATGTTATGCTTCGATTAATTGTAGGACCCGTGAAGTGGAATTCTGATTTTCAGGTGAGTCAGTTTTGGAATGGAAGGGTAATTCAGTTGTACCAGTCAATTGGTTTATTTCATATCTTAAGGATAGGAAAATGATCTCTAAGGGTTGCATGTACCACCTAGTTAGGGTTAAGGATGTGGAGTCCGAGACCCTGACTATTTAGTTAGTTCCAGTTGTGTGCGAGTATCAGGAGGTTTTTCCCGATGATTTACCAGGTGTTCCTCTGGAAAGGGAAATTGATTTCGGAAATGATCTACTTCCTGATACGCAGCCTATCTCTATTCCTCCTTACATGATGACCCCAACTGAGTTAAAAGAGTTAAAAGAATAGTTGAAGGACTTGTTGGATAAGGATTTCATTAGACCGAGCAAGTCTCCATGGGGCGCACCGGTTCTATTTGTTTAGAAGAAGGATGGATCCCTTCGAATGTGTATTGATTATTGACAACTTAATAAGATCACCGTCAAGAATAGGTACCCCTTGCCCAGGATTAATAATTTATTTGACCAGCTCCAGGGTACCAGGTGTTTCTCGAAGATAGATCTCAGGTCTGGGTATCACCAACTCAGAGTCTAGGAGAGTGATATCCCAAAGACAGCCTTGAGGACCCGGTATAGCCATTATGAGTTTGTAGTTATGTCATTTGGACTAACCAATGCTCCTTCAACTTTTATGGTTCTAATGAACAAGGTATTCAAGGCATATTTGGACATGTTGTGATTGTGTTCATTGATGACATCCTTATCTACTCCGGGAGCGAGGAGGAGCATGCCGCTCATTTGAGAGTAGTGCTTCAGACCCTCAAGGATTTTCAGTTGTATGCAGAGTTTAGTAAGTGTGAATTTTGGCTGGACTTGGTGGCATTTCTGGGCCATGTGGTGTCGAGTGAGGGCATAAGGGTGGATTCTCAGAAAATCGAAGCGGTGAAGAATTGGCCTAGACCAGTGAATCCTTCTGAAATTTGGAGTTTCTTTGGCCTAGCAGGCTACTACCGAAGTTTTGTTGGGGGTTTCTCATCTATTGTGGCACCTTTGACCAAGTTGACTCAGAAAAAGATAAAGTTCCAATCGTCAGAGGATTGTGAGAAAAGCTTCCAGGAATTGAAGATCCGACTCACTTTAGCACCAGTGTTGACTTTACCCTATTGTATTGATGGCTTTGTTGTATATTGTGATGCTTCAAGATCGGACTGGGATGTGTGTTGATGCAATGTGGGAAGGTGATAGCATACGCCACGTGATAGTTAAAGGTTCACGAAAAGAATTACCCGACCCATGATCTTGAGTTGGCCGCGGTGGTGTTTGCGCTGAAGATATGGCAGCATAACTTGTATGGGGTTCACATGGACATGTTCACGGATCAAAAGAGCTTGCAATATGTGTTCACGTAGAAGATCTCAATCTTCGGCAAAGGAGGTGGTTGGAGTTGCTAAAGGACTATGATATGAGTGTCCTTTACCACCAAGAAAGGCCAATGTGGTTTCGGATGCACTTAGTAGGCTCTCTATAGAGAGTGTGTCCCATGTGGATGAGGGAAGGAAGGAGTTGGTGAGAGGTGTCCACCGACTTGCAAGGTTGGGGGTTAGATTGATCAACTCGACCGATGGCGCCTTTGTTGTGCAGAATGGGTCAAAATCGTCCTTGGTGGTTTATGTCAAATCTAAGAAAGATGAGGATTTGATTTTGATAAAGCTGCAGGAAGTGGTGTGGAGTCAAAAGGTGGAGGTTTTCTCCTAAGGGGGAGATGGTGTCCTTCAATACCAGGGTCGGGTATGTGTTCCGTACGTTAATAATTTGAGAGTCCAGATATTGCATGAGGCACATGGTACCAGATATTCCATCAATCCGAGATCCACGAAGATGTATCGGGACTTGCGGGAAATCTATTGGTGGGATGGTATGAAGAAGGATATCGCAGAGTTCGTAGCCAAGTGTCCAAACTGTCAGCAAGTGAAGGTTGAGCGCCAAAGGTCAGAAGGTGTACTTCAGGATATTAGCATTCCCACTTGGAAGTGGGAAGATATTAATATGGATTTTATTACAGGCCTACCTCGTACTCACCGACACTATGATTCCATTTGGGTTGTGGTAGACAGGCTAACAAAGGCTGCACACTTCCTACTGGTCAAGACCATGGATTCAACGGATGATTATGCCAAGTTGTATATTTGGGAGTTGGTTCGACTTCATGGAGTTCCCTTGTCTATTATCTTAGACCGAGGTACTCAGTTTACCTCCCAGTTTTGGCGGTATTTTCAGAAGGGACTTGGGACTCAGATTAAGCTCAGCACAATTCCATCCGCAAACGGATGGCCAGGCGGAACGAACAATCCAGACTCTTGAGGATATGTTGAGGGCATGTGTTATTGATTTTAAAGTTAGTTGGGATGATCATTTTCCCTTGATTGAGTTTTCTTATGATAAAAGTTATCACTCTAGTATCCAGATGGCACCATTCGAGGCTCTTTACGGACAAAGGTGTAGATCGCCCATTGGATGGTTTGAGGTGGGAGAGGCAGCTATGATAGGGCCAGATGTGGTTCACGAGGTGATGGTGAAGGTCCAGTTTATAAGGGATCGATTAAAAACTGCTCAACGTTGTCATAAATCGTATGTTGATGTGAGGAGAAGAGATTTGGAGTTTGATGTGGACGACTGGGTATTTCTAAAGGTATCTCCCATGAAGGGAGTCATGCAGTTCAAAAAGAAAGGAAAACTCAGTCCCCGCTATGTTAGTCCCTATCGGGTTGTGAGAAGACTTGGTAAGGTGGCGTATGAGTTGGACTTGCCATCGGTGTTATCTTCAATTCATCCCGCCTTTCATGTGTCGCTTTTGAAAAAGTGTTTGGGTGATCCAGCCTTGGTAGTCCCGGTAGACAGCATTGGGGTAAAAGACAGCCTCAGTTATGAAGAAATTCCCGTTGAAATATTGAATCGTCAGGTTTGGAAGTTGAGAAAAAAAGAAGTATCTTCAGTTAAGGTTTTATGGAGAAATCAACATGTTGAGAGAGCTACGTGGGAAGCCGAAGCGGATATGATGGCTAGATACCAACATTTGTTCTCTACCGGCTCAGTTCCAACTTGAGGTATCAGTTATACTCTATGATCCCAATTAGTTTTCATGTTCAGTTCATGTGTGCAAGTTTCTTTTATGTGTATGAATGTGTATGTGAAGCATGAGATCAGTTCATCTATGTGGTTTGGTTTGGAGGTAGTCATTTTGTGAAAATTTCGGTTAAAATGATCAGTATATGGCTATGATAAATTATATGTTTTTGTTTGCTGCTTGTTTCCTACATTCGAGGACGAATGTTTCCAAAGGGGAGATATTTTAATACCCCGGGAAGGCCTAAGAATAGACCCGGGAGTTTAATTTGGAAAGTGCAGAAAACTAGCAAAATATCACAGCACGGACCACAGAACAACTCACGGTATCAAACCACGAGTCATTGTATGCGGTCATTGATTGGGGAAATGTTGGTGGCAGTGGAGACAACGAGAGGAATGACGACCCGTTGTGGGATACAACGGGTCGTCCTTTGCAGTCATGGTTAGGATTAGGCTGGGCGACAGTGTAAACAACGGGAGACCCAAGACCCGTTAGGAGAAGCCTCGGGTCGTTGGTTGTGGTCGTGGTTTGAGGATTAAGTTTCCTAGTAGGCTTGATTGGGGGAAACAATGATCCGTTATTTGTGGTGACGGGTCGTGGTGTGACCCGTTAGAAGATGAGATGCCAAGGTTCAGGGGACTAACCATGGACGATGTAACGAGTTATGGGTTAGAGGCACAGGTTGTCCTATCGACCTGTTGTTTGGTTCTGAGAATGGGTCATTACCAGTTCCTTCCACGAGAGACACGACGAATCATGGTAGGTTTCAACGACTAGTTGGTGCTGCCCGTTGGTTCCTTCTGGCCAATTTTCAGGGCAGGTTCATTAAGGATATTTTTAACTTTTTCATGATATAAGGCCCTAAACTACGTTGTTTTGGCTTGGGAAAGCTGGGTTTTTGAGAAAATAAACCTTCCTAAACTCCCATTCATGCATGCAAGGTTTTTGACAAGTGATCTAAGGGGAAATTTCAAGATTTTCACCTCAATTCCTTCAATTTCATTCTTGGGCTTTTAAGGAGGGTTCGGAGTTGATAATCCCAAGTATGTCAGGTCTTCAATGGGTGGATTCTTCCACACCCATGCTCCTTCTCTATTAATTACTCAACATTTATTTTAAAACTCATGGGGTCTAATGATTTTGATCATCTTTTGAGCTCTAAATTGATATTAATATGGCTGATTTCTAATTTCTAATCATTGAAGCTCGATTATGCATGCCCATGATAAACCGATTTATGATCCATTGATGTTTTTGATAAGCCCAACATGTATTGTGAAATAAATCATGAATATATTATGTTATCTATTGTGATCTTATAGAAATTTAAACTATATGCATGATATACAAGTATGTATGTATTTTTATTAAGCATGAACTATGTTTTGGCCGACTCACGGGCCTCAAGTCATGGCTAGTTCACTTATGTTCAAGAATGTTTGCGATTATCATGATTTAACTATCCCATTAACTCATGTATGTATTATTATGAGCACTATATATGTTTTAGGAGTAGTATAGAACACCGAGTAGGTTCCGGGCTCAGGTTAAGCCCCTGATCTCATGAACTATGTGCCACTGTAGGTATGTTGGGACCCATTCATGTTTGTCCCTAGCCCAAATGACCCTTTTCATGTGTGATCATGCCCTTCATGGTTCCTACCCTTGGCAAGGTACGAACACCCTCCCGACTAGTGTTACAAGTCGGGCTTCATGTGTGCTCATATGAGGCATATCGGTTAAGAGAATATCCCACTGTTCCTCATGATTCACACATGTTATGATTATGTATGTTGGCTCAAGTTATGTTAAGCGAAGTTCTTCTATTATGATTATGACTATGTTTATGTTACGAATGTTTTGAAAACCTTGAGCCGTATAATATGTTATAATGGTTCATGATACGAGCATGCTGTCCTACTCATATGACCATTTATGAGTTTCATACATGTTTTAAATTTCCCTTTTACTTACCTTGCCTACTCAGTACATTCTATGTACCGACCGCATACTTCCTATGTCGTATAATCTCATGATACAGGTCGTAGTTCTCAGGCTCATTGATCTTGGGCAGATTTATATGCCCAAGTGATACTCAAACGTATCATTTTTACCTTGTTTGTTGTGCAATGTGTATATAATATCATGTATTTGGTAATAAAATGCGAATTTATACTAACCAACATGATTAGCATTTGTTTTGCAGGATAATGTGATTTTTAAGAGCTAAAATGCGTGTTGGAACTATGTCGGAGTTGGACTTGGATGCGAGCGTGGAAAAGACCTCGGATGGCATATTTTGCAGTGGCTCCGCGATGGTGCCGTGCCACGCTGCCATCCCGGTAGCACACTGCCTGGGCAGAAATAAAAGTGGCAATTTCCAGTGTGCCTGCGCGTCAGCTCCGTGGCACGGAGACAGGCCTCCGCGATGGCCTCCGTGCCACGTTGAGGCTAATTATCCGGACCATGAAATTTCCAGAGAGGGTCCGCGTCCATGCCGTGTCACGGAGGCAGTGCTCCGCGTTGGCCTCCGTGACACGTTGCTTGTTATTCCGGGAAAAATTTCCCACTAGTATAAATAGCACACTTAGGTTATTTTTAAAGGGAGTTTTTTTTAGTTTTAGTTTTTTGGAGCCTGAGTTCAGAAGTGGGAGCAGGAACGTGGTTTTGTGGCAGTTGAAGAATAGAAAAGATAAGAGTTTTCTTCTCTTCCCTTCTTCTTTCCTTCAATTGTATGCATGATTCACACTCATTCTAGGATGATTAATTCAAGAATGAGTGGCTAATTCCTTTCTTGCTGAGGTTTTGAACTTGTGTAATGAATGTTGGTAATAATTGATATGGTTTCTTCTTCTTCTTGCATGTTGTTCTATTAATTCTTGTGCTTATTACATTCTTGATTGGCCACCATTAATGTATATCTAAAAAGTCCAATTTCACTTGAGAGAGCATGAAATTGGAAAGTTGTGAATTAATAGGGTATTGTTCTTAACTTGATTTGGGAAAATTGGGTTTTGATGTGCTTTCTTGATAGAAATATACTTGAAAGCCGTATTAGTCAATTTAGGAACCGGAATTGTAGTGTTAGGTCATAAATTGCATTTGATCACAGAAATGTAGACGAATGGTTTATGAATCTAAAGTGAAATTAAATACGGAAGTTTTAATTTCTAGGCAACGTTCTTGGCTAGCAATATGAAGAGGAAGATGACCAAATTATCATGATTATCAAGTTCATTACTCATTCTTAACCTTGGCATGTGCATATCCATTGTCTAAACTCAACGTAAATAGTAGTTATTAATTTTAGTAGATAATTAGTTAGAAACAAAACTCACTCAAATCTTGGTTGGATTGTTGTTAACATAGTTAGAAATAGAATAGAGATATAGTAAACTAGGCAGTTTTGCATATCTAGAGCAGCCTCCTTGGATCGATACTTGGCTACTTAGCCACTTTATTACTTGTTTGACCACGTACACTTGCGTGTCGGTGTATAATATATACCGAGCAGTAGAGCGCGAACAAGTTTTTGGTGCCGTTGCCGGGGAGGCTAGGCGATTTGTAAAATTTTGTTTAGTGTAAATCTACTGTATTTGTATTTTTATTTTCTTAAGTGTTAACAACTTGGTCTTAGCCTGTATTTTGCAGATTTTTATTTCTGTGAACACTGGCAAGGGACAAGGAGCTGGTGGAATCTTACTTAGAGCCAGAACGTGAATTGCACAGTCAACGTAGAGAAGCTCTTCGGAAGAAGTTGCAGTTGCTGAAACAGTCTATGATGGAGCAACCCAATCCACCAGTTGTGCGGGCAGTGTTAGTGCCCGAGGAAGTAGCAGCCAGGCCGGTTCGCGAGGTGGCAATCCCACACGCTAATAATGTACATTCCAGCATCCGCAAACCAGAGCCTGGGGGGAGATTTGAGTTAAAGCAAAATATGGTGAAACTTTTGCACACTAGTGGGCAGTTTACCGGTCTCCCTCACGAAGATCCGCAACAACATCTCCAGAACTTTTTGGAGATAAGTGACACTTACATCCCCGCTGGAGTGTCACCTGATTATGTTCGGCTCACCTTATTTCCATTTTCCTTACTTGGTGAAGCCAAGAGGTGGTTAAAAGCTGAACCACCCAACTCTATATCAACGTGGGATGATCTTGCAAAGAATTTATTGATCAGATTTTTCCCTTCAGGTAAAACAGCTAAACTTAGAAGTCAGATTCTAAGTTTTAAACAGAGGGAAGGAGAAAATCTTTATCAAGCCTGGGAAAGATTCAAGTCCATGTTGCGGGACTGTCCTCATCATCATCAGTCAAATGAGGTGTTGGTCCACACTTTTATTGAGGGTTTGGAACCCTACACTAAAATTTTGTTAGACTCAGCAGCTGGAGGGCAAGCGCTGGAGAAGACTTATGAGGAGCTGTACACTTTGCTCAACCGAATTTCACAAGGCAATCTGGAATGGAATGCAGATTATTCAAGAGGTGGAGCAAGGAAAGCAGCGGGAGTGCTTGAAGTGGATGGATTCACAGCTATCGCTGCACAGATAGCTGCTTTGCAAAATCAGTTAAACACTCACTTCAGCAATATGAATTTGAACCAGCCGTCAGCCTCAGTCAATGCAGTCCAACAGATGTGGTGTGAAGTGTGTGGTAGTAGTGAGCATTCAGCTGAATGCTGTGGTGCAAATCCTGATTCTGTCAACTTTGTGGGCAATGCACAGAACAATCAACAGCAGTTTGGTGGTGGCTACAACTCGAATTGGAGGAATCATCCAAATTTTTCGTGGGGTAGCAACAATCAACAAGGTCAAGGTTCAGGGCAGGGTATGCACAGAAACCAAGGAGGGCAACAAGGCTATCAGAATCAGTTTAGAAATCACAATGCCCCTCCTCCACCACCATCACCGACTATTGAGGAAATGTTCAAGACCATGATTGCCAACCAGGCACAATTCCAGGCTGACTATGTCAAACTGGCGGCCGAAGTAAAGAACAATCAATTGGCAACCAAGGCTCTTGAATATCAGTTTGGGCAATTTGCCAGTGCCCAAAATACTAGACCAAGGGGAGGACTACCTAGCGACACGGATCCCAATCCTAAGCAGGTAAATGCAGTGACCAAGAGGAGTGGTTTACAATTAAAGGAGGTGGAACCGGAAAGACCGCCTCAGAAGTCAGGAGCAGCAGATGTTGAGGGAGAACAAACCTCAGATACGGGGAAGACCAAAGAAGCTGAACCAACAAGGCCTCCACCCCCGTTCCCTCAACGACTTAAGAAACACAAGGAGGAGGCGTGTTTCCAGAAATTCATGGAGGTACTTAAACAGGTACATGTTAACTTACCTCTTGTTGATGTCTTGCAGGGTGTGCCAAAATATGCAAAGTATATCAAAGACATCGTGGCCAACAAAAGTCGCTTGACCGAGTATGCCACGGTGGCTTTAACGGAGGAATGCACATCCCGTATTCAGAACAGGTTGCCCACTAAACTGAAGGATCCTGGAAGTTTTACTATCCAGCTGACGATTGGGCAAAGTATCCGAGCTCGTGGGTTATGCGACTTGGGGGCAAGTATAAATCTGATGCCATCTTCGGTATTCAGAAAGTTAGGGCTAGGGAGTCCTAGACCTACAACAGTGATCTTGCAGCTAGCAGACAGGTCTTTAGCTAAGCCGGATGGCATTGTGGAGGATGTGCTAGTGCAGGTAGGCTCCCTCATTTTTCCGGTAGATTTCATTGTTCTGGATTTTGAGCCAGATGCAGAAGTCCCATTTATTTTGGGACGACCATTTTTGGCAACCGGAAAGGCATTGATCGATGTAGCTGCGGGTCAACTCACGATGCGAGCACACGACAAGGTTGAGGTGTTCGACGTGTACAAGGCACCTAAGCTCCCGACTGTCTATAAGGAACTCTCGGTGATCAATGTGATTGATCATGGGAATGCAAATGGATTGAGTGATTCCTGAGAGTTACTAGGTAGGCCACCAGACAAGGTTGAGAACTACTGGGGAGATGACCATGATCGGGTCAAATCGTCCATCTCCCTAGTAGAAAATTGAGCGTAAAGGCTGTCGAGCCGCGACGTTAAACCAGGCGCTGCACGGGAGGCAACCCGTGAAAAATATTTTTCTTTCTTTTTCCTTAGTGTAAAGTTTTTCTTTTATTTTATTTTCTTTTCTTTTTCTTGACTAGGTTTAGATGTGCATTTTAATTAGTAACTTTTATTCTTTTAGTAGGGAATCTAGTCATTTAACCAATTTTTGTTTAGTGAGGTGATTTTCAGGTATACCGGAGGAAAAATACGTGGAATCGAGAAAACGAGGCGAGGTATGAAAAATAAAATTTGATAGTGAAACAGAGCACTGGCGCGTTGGCGCCGTGTCACGGAGGCAATGCTCCGCGTTGGCCTCCGTGACACGTTGAAGGCAAATCTGGAATTTTTTAAAATTCCAGTAAGCCAACGCATTGGCTCCGTGTCACGGAGGAGGGCCTCCGCGTTACCCTCCGTGACACGTTGCCCTTATCCCAGTGCCGGGTCACACCGGGTTTCCGGGTGACCTGCGTGTTTTCTTAATAAAAACCCCCGATTTCGCCCCTATTTTCCCCATTCCCTCTTCCCTCCACGACCAAACACCCATTCCCCTACCCCCAAGCTCCGTGCCACGTTAAGTGGCAAGGAAAACGTCAAGTTTTCGTCGATTCTTCAATTCCAAGGTATGTTTTCATCGTCTATCTCAAATTTTTGGCGATTTTTGTCGATTTTGAGCATGTGAGGTGAGATATATCACCCTAGGTAGAAATTAAACATGACGTGAATTATTTTGCGATTGATTGTGTTTGGATTGTTGTAGTTGACGTGTGAACTTATCGATTGATTGAATAATTCATTGTTTATTGTCCAATTGAGTTCTAGGGCTTGGGGTTGTTGAATTTTAACTTGGGTAACTTGATAGTTTGACGAAATTGATGTCGGGGTGTGTTTATTATTTGAGATAAGTCGTGGTAAATATTGTATAATTGGTGAAAGACGACTAATTCTCGATTTTGTGTGGGACATTGCGTAATATGTGAATTGGTTGAATTGCTTAGATTAGTGTATATAAAAGGTTTGTATTGTTGTTTCTATTTTGTTGTTGTTATTGTTGCTAAGTGCTATGGGTGAATAGCTGTCGATAGTAGGATTGGGTTAGCTGTATGAAGTCTGAGTAGTTCACTAGCCGTTATGCTGTCAAATTTTTGTGAACGCACTAAGCAATATGTTTATAGTGATTGTGCTTGGGGTGTAAATAGATCTATCCTTGCTAACATGTTGTAAATATTGTTAAAGACTAAGTGTGGGGTAAATTTTGTTTAACCCGACCTTATCCAAAACTAACAAGTTTTTAGCTTAATGTTGTGCTTGCCTGTGTAAATTGACAGGTACAATGGCCAGCCGACAAGATAAAGGCAAGGGTGCTTCAACCTCAGGCACCGGCAGAAAGAGAATGAGACTGGGCACTGCTGTCCCAGCTGCACCTGCTATTCCACGCGGTCAACACCGCCGATACGGGACACGATGGGTTACCGATGAAGGGAAGAAGTGGTACGCAAAGCATAAGGAGAACAAGTACTTCCCGGAGGAACATATTGCAAGGGAACCACTTGCACAGGAGTTCCCTCGCATCGTACAGAGGATTGAAGCAGCTGGGCTCAGCTTTATTTTTCAGGAGCCCAAGGAGTGCAACCTTCACTTGGTCCGGGAATTTTATGCCAACTGGAACCCGGCCATCAGAAGCCACACTATTAAAATCAGAGGGCAGATTGTCACTCTGGAACCCCAACAGCTGAATGCCATCGTTGGAGCGCGGGACACAGACGCCCACGTTCTCCGCCAGCTCAACATCACCCCACCGTACGCCGACATCAGACGTACGTTGTGTGGGGCTCGATCCACAGCCCGATGGAGCAGACACAAAGAGAGGGGTTACCATCAGACTCTGCCCTATTCGCAGATGAACAGGGAGGCCAGAATCTGGCTAAAAATTGTATGTTCGTGTTTGATCCCGGGAGTACATATGACAGACGTGACCCGGGACCGTGTCTGCCTGGTGTATGCCCTTATGAAAGGGCTTGATATTAATGTGGGGGCGGTTATAATATCCGCCATGAAGAGAGCCAGACTACACCACGACCACAGATACGGGTTTGGCGGACTCATCACCACCTTCCTCCGAGGCCTCGACGTTGAGGAAGAAGCCTTGGATTACATTCCGCAGTTGGAGCGGCGGGCCCTTGATGTGACAAAGACCAAGGCCCCCGACACTACACACGGACCGGTGCTGACTCTGGGCGAGCAACATGCTCGTGACGACCAGTATATGGCCCGTATGTTCGGCATGCAGATGCTGCAGCTACGGATAGGTGGGAGACCAGCCACCGAGGATGAGTTATGGAAGCTGTAGCTAGACTACCCCTTTGGCGAGAATGCCAGAGCTTTATGCAAGGTGGGGCCAGTCTTTGTGGAGCCGACTGACGACGACGTCCCTACTGATGAGGAGACACATCGTGAGGACTCTGATGTGGAGTCCGATGACGGTGAGGGAGCTGATTCAGATATAGGCGACGAGGCCGCAGCACCGGATGAGGAAGTCAAATATTTCGACTGAGCAGGGAGTTTCACCACCCAAATTTTTGTGCTTTGTATTTTTGTGAACACTGGGGACAGTGTTCGATTTAAGTGTGGGGTGGGGAATAGTTAGGTGCTGGGTCATAGGCTCTAAATCTGCTGTATATTCTTCCTTGACGTTTATGTATGTCTGTGCTTTCCCTGTTGTTGTGAACTGATTTGTGAATGATGTGTATATATTTGTTTGTGGCTAATGATGTGTGTCTTTAAAAAGTTATGGTTGCCTTTGTAAATATTTTGTAAATTTTGTAAATATTTTTTCTCTATCGATATGATCGATATTTTTCAAAATTTTTGCGAAAAGATGTTGCACTTATCAACATATTTTGTAAATATTTTTTTTTTCATCGAAATGATCGATGTGTTGCAAAAATTTTGAAGTTTTATTTTTGGGTTTCTCGGAGTTTGTTTTCGGTTCTTTTACCGAGAATAGTCCCATTGAACCGATGTCATAGTTAGTGAACATTCCCTATGATGGATGGATGACGACCGTCTTAAGGGAAATGTAGTCGATAGGAGTAGATGTTTTGTTTTTAGTTTCTTTGGTGGATTGCATCAATAAACTGTAGTTGCTTATGGTTGCTAAAATTTCGTTGCGTGTTGTAATTGATGTTCGAAATGTGAAAGTGATTCGTTTGAAAGCATGCAATTGTGTAAATATGTTGAGTTACCTAGGCTATAGAATTTGGTTCATTATGATTGAGGCTTAATCTTGAATTCATGTAATTGACTAATTAAAGAGTCTGTGAATGCATCTTGATTCGAGCATGTGCATGAAGTGTGAGTGAGGTTTTGCTATTCCATGTCATTGTGAATTGTCTAGAACTTGCCTGGCGTGTATACAAAGCGAAATGAAGGAGGTGTAGTGTCGGAAAGGATGTAGGCATTTCTTTGTTTTAACCGTTAGTTTCCATTTTTTTCTTGTCAAATTCTACCTTTTTATATGTTGTATACCCTAGTCAGTCCGTTGAGCCTTTAGCCGATTTCTTTCTTTTGTCCAGAATTGTATGAACTAAGCTTTATTCCTTCTTTTCATTAGCCTTAAAGTCTATAAGAAGCTCTTAAGCGCTTACAAAGAACAGAAAATGTTTCCCCAAAGTGTTAAAGAGTGAAAAGAGTGAAAAGAAAAGAAAAGCAAAGTGAGGAAAGAAAAGATGATGTTGAAGAGGCACTAGTTGTAATTAAATGAATTTGAGGGTACATGAAAACCTTCCGTTTGGGGTCAAGTGTGCCTGATGAAATGGGCTGTATGAAAGTAAACCAGCATGAATGGGAGAAAAGGAGAAAAGAGAGGAACAATGTCCATGAGTCGATGGGAATGAGTTGAAAAGGCGCTTAAGGATGCTAGCGACTATTATTGGCTAATCCAATATATATATACTAGATCCATAGCCCAGTTACAACCCATTAAAAGTCCTATTTGATCTTACACTGCATTTCTTTATATTAGTGGAGTAATACACTAAGGGAAAGCCTATGGGTCATGACATGATGCATGTGAATTCTTTTGGGAGAGAGAGTGAAAGTAATTTCTATATGCCCCTACTTGCATGTTTGTGTGCTGCACGAGCATAAAAGGGGAAGTTTCTCTCGAGTTGTGAGGGTACATGCTTGATGAAAGATTGATTTTCGTGTCGGATTTCTTGATTAGTTGAGTTGCATGAGTTTGCCGATATCAAGAATCAATTCTTAAAAGTCTAGGAAGCCTCGATGTATTAAGGTCATTGTCTTGTACGACCAAGCATGTTTTCTTGATGATTTGCAAAAATCTAATAATCGGTATGACCGTAACGTAAATGGTTGCACCATAGTGACAAAGGTTGAGATGTGATGTGCATGATTTGTGTATGTGTTGTTCGAGGTCGAACAAGGATTTAAGTGTGGGGTAAGTGATCTTGGGCAGATTTATATGCCCAAGTGATACTCAAACGTATCATTTTTACCTTGTTTGTTGTGCAATGTGTATATAATATCATGTATTTGGTAATAAAATGCGAATTTATACTAACCAACATGATTAGCATTTGTTTTGCAGGATAATGTGATTTTTAAGAGCTAAAATGCGTGTTGGAACTATGTCGGAGTTGGACTTGGATGCGAGCGTGGAAAAGACCTCGGATGGCATATTTTGCAGTGGCTCCGCGATGGTGCCGTGCCACGCTGCCATCGCGGTAGCACACTGCCTGGGCAGAAATAAAAGTGGCAATTTCCAGTGTGCCTGCGCGTCAGCTCCGTGGCACGGAGACAGGCCTCCGCGATGGCCTCCGTGCCACGTTGAGGCTAATTATCCGGACCATGAAATTTCCAGAGAGGGTCCGCGTCCACGCCGTGTCACGAAGGCAGTGCTCCGCGTTGGCCTCCGTGACACGTTGCTTATTATTCCGGGAAAAATTTCCCACTAGTATAAATAGCACACTTAGGTTATTTTTAAAGGGAGTTTTTTTTAGTTTTAGTTTTTTGGAGCCTGAGTTCAGAAGTGGGAGCAGGAACGTGGTTTTGTGGCAGTTGAAGAATAGAAAAGATAAGAGTTTTCTTCTCTTCCCTTCTTCTTTCATTCAATTGTATGCATGATTCACACTCATTCTAGGATGATTAATTCAAGAATGAGTGGCTAATTCCTTTCTTGCTGAGGTTTTGAACTTGTGTAATGAATGTTGGTAATAATTGATATGGTTTCTTCTTCTTCTTGCATGTTGTTCTATTAATTCTTGTGCTTATTACATTCTTGATTGGCCACCATTAATGTATATCTAAAAAGTCCAATTTCACTCGAGAGAGCATGAAATTGGAAAGTTGTGAATTAATAGGGTATTGTTCTTAACTTGATTTGGGAAAATTGGGTTTTGATGTGCTTTCTTGATAGAAATATACTTGAAAGCCGTATTAGTCAATTTAGGAACCGGAATTGTAGTGTTAGGTCATAAATTGCATTTGATCACAAAAATGTAGACGAATGGTTTATGAATCTAAAGTGAAATTAAATACGGAAGTTTTAATTTCTAGGCAACGTTCTTGGCTAGCAATATGAAGAGGAAGATGACCAAATTATCATGATTATCAAGTTCATTACTCATTCTTAACCTTGGCATGTGCATATCCATTGTCTAAACTCAACGTAAATAGTAGTTATTAATTTTAGTAGATAATTAGTTAGAAACAAAACTCACTCAAATCTTGGTTGGATTGTTGTTAACATAGTTAGAAATAGAATAGAGATATAGTAAACTAGGCAGTTTTGCATATCTAGAGCAGCCTCCTTGGATCGATACTTGGCTACTTAGCCACTTTATTACTTGTTTGACCACGTACACTTGTGTGTCGGTGTATAATATATACCGAGCAGCAGAGCGCGAACACTCATCCTCACCCATAGATAGATTTGGACTTGCTCACAGCGCACTTGGTGAGTCCTCATATTCCGAGGGCTACATGTTCACACTCTATGTTATTCCTTCAGTTTCTGGATGTTGGATTAGTTGGGGAGTTGTCCCATTAATCCGCCATTCATGTTTGGAGTCTTATCAGACTAAAAAGTTGTATTCCGCCGTAATTTATAAGTATTGTACTGTTTTCCCTTATGTTATGTTATGATTATGTTCTCTATGCTAAATCTTTTGCTCATGTGATTGAATTAGATGTACGCTCATGCCATGGATCGACTTGGTATCTCCCGGGGCTCCTTGTCCCTTGTCTATGATCTGGGTGTATGTTTGGGTTGTGACAGGGGATGGGAACTAGTAGGCCCCACTAGCCCATGAGGATCATGTACCTGAGCAGGTGCCCCTCGCAGAGAGCTCGGGTGAGCAGGTTTGTATATGCAGTAGCGGAATACCTGGACAAGGATTGTAGGACCGCCATGTTTCATCAGGACATTGATTTTCCCTGACTAGTTTTGTACGTGCAGCAAATGGAGGCGGTGCGCCTGAGAGAGAGAGAGGCTAAGAGGGCCAGGACAGATAGTTATGGGTTCTCTCAACAGATATCGGGAGGCGGACATCGCCAATAGTCTCATCGTAGGTCATTAGCTCCAGCACCATCATCGGCCAGTGCACCATCCAGACCATGAGGTGATCAGAGGAACAGAGCCTCTGGTTCGAGGGGCCAGAGCAGCTTGAAGATAGAGCGTACTTTCCAGCCTGCGGTAAGTGTGGCAAGAATGATATAGTGGAGTGCTTGATTGGGTCAGATATTTGTTTTGGGTGTGGTAGACCAGGGCATAGGCGCCAGGAGTGTCCGTTGGCTAGACACCATGATGGTAGAGGTTGTACTCGAGCTACCAGCTCAGCAGCAGCACCAGCACGCGCAGCTCAGCAGGGAGAGTCCACCAGTGCAGGTGGTGGCTAGCTCTAGAAAAGGTTTTATGCCCTTGCATCTCGACAGGAGCAGGAGACTTCACCAAATATGGTTTCCGGTATGTTACGAGTATTTCATCTTGATTATATGCATTGTTAGACCCAGCGGCTACTTTATCTTTTGTGACGCCCTATGTTGCTTGTAGTTTCAGAGTCAGTCCTAATCCTATCAAAACCCTTTTCAATCTCTACTCTAGTCGGTGGATCAGTTATAGCTCGATGGGTATATAGAAATTATCCTATCATAGTCCTTCAAAAAGTCACCTCAGCAGATTTGGCAGAACTAGCCATGATAGATTTTGATGTTATCTTCGGCATGGATTGGATACATGCATGATATGCCTTAGTAAATTGTAGAACCCGGGCGGTAGAGTTCCAATTTCTGGGTGAGCCAGTCCTAGAGTGGAAGGATAGTTTAGCTATGCCTATAGGTCATTTCATTTCCTAACTTAAGGTTAGAAAGATGATTTCTAAGGGTTGCATGTTTCATCTAGTTAGGGTTAAGGATGCTACATCTGATACCCCGAATATCCAGTCAGTTCCTATGGTGTGTGAGTAACCAGAAGTGTTCCTAGATGATTTACCGAGAAACCCTCTTGAGCGGGAGATTGATTTTGGTATTAACCTCCTTTCGGATACACAACAAATATCTATTCCTCCTTACAGAATTGCTCCAGCTGAGCTAAAGGAGTTGAAGGACCTTCTAGATAAGGGTTCATCAGACCTAGCGAATCCCCGTGGGGTGCACCAGTGCTCTTTTTTCGAAAAAGGATGGTTCCCTTCGAAGGTGTATAGATTATCAGTAATTGAACAAGGTCACAATTAAGAACATGTATCCTCTCCCCAAGATTGATGATTTATTTGACTATCTTCAGGGTGCTAAGTGTTTCTCTAAGAAAGACCTCCGATCCAGATACCATCAACTCAAGGTTCGGGAGAGTGACATTCCGAAAACAGCCTTCAGGACTTGGTATGATCACTATGAGTTTGTAGTTATGTCTTTTGGACTAACAAATGCTCCTGCAGCTTTTATGGATTTGATGAATAGGGTGTTCAAGCCATACTTGGATATGTTCGTCATCGTGTTCATAGATGATATTCTCATATACTCTCGGAGCGAGGAGGAGCATGCCGCTCATTTAAGAGTGGTGCTAAAGACTCTTAAGGATCGCCATTTGTATGCGAAGTTCAGCAAATGTGAGCTCTGGTTGAACTCAGTGGCATTTTTAGGCCATGTGGTGTCAAGTGAGGGTGTACAGGTGGACTCTCAAAAGATAGAAGCGATGAAGAATTGGTCTAGTCCAGTGAATCCTTCGGATATCAGGAGTTTCTTGGGTTTAGCTGGTTATTATCAGAGATTTGTTGAGGGGTTTTCATCTATTGCAGCCCTATTGACTATATTAACCTAGAAGAAAGTGAAGTTTCAATTGTTAAAGGTTTGTGAGAAGATCTTCCAAGAGTTGAAGACTCGACTCACCTCAGCACCAGTGTTGACCCTACCTGAGGGTACCGATGGGTTTATGGTATATTGTGATGCCTCAAGGAACGGCCTTGGTTGTGTGCTAAAGAAGCATGGTAAGGTTATAGCCTATGCTTCCAGGAAGCTGAAGGTCCATGAAAAGAACTATCCGACTCATGATCTCGAGTTGGCGGCGAGAGTATTTTCCTTGAAGATTTGGAGACACTACTTTTACGGGGTCCATGTGGATGTGTTTACGAACGACAAAAGCCTAAAATACTTCTTCACCCAAAAGGATCTAAGTCTACGTCAGAGGAGGTGGATAGAGATTCTTAAAGATTATGATACGAGTGTCCTTTATCATTCAGGCAAGGCAAATGTGGTGGCAGACACTCTTAGCAGGCTTTCTATGAAGATTGTATCTCATGTAGATGAGGAAAGGAATGAGTTAGTGAAGGATGTGCACCGACTTGCACAACTAGGAGTTCGTCTGTTTAACTCGACGGATGGTGGTGTCATTGTTCTGAATGGATCAACATCATCTTTAGTGACTGATGTTAAGGCTAGGAAATATGAGTATCCTATTTTGGTGAAGTTGAAGGAAGCGGTTCGGAATCATAAGGTCGAGGTCTTCTCCCAAGGGGGAGATGTTGTGCTTTGATATCAGGGTTGTTAGTGTGTACCAGATGCTGGTGATTGAGGGACTGGATGTTGCATCAAGCTCATGGTTCCATATATTCTATCCATACAAGTGCTACCAAGATGTACCGTGACCTACAGGAAGTCTATTATTTGAGTGGCAGGAAGAAGGATATAGCAGAGTTTGTGGCTAAGTGTCCAAATTGTCAATAGGTGATGGTTGAGCATCAGAGACCAGGAGGTGTGCTTCAGGACATTGGTATCCCTATCTAGAAGTGGGATGAAATAAATATGGATTTCATTACGGGGTTGCCTTGTACACGCCGATACTATGACTCTATTTGGGTGGTTGTAGACAGGTTGACTAAAGTAGCTCATTTCCTACCGGTCAAAACTACTGATTCAACGGAGGATTACGCTAAGTTATATATTCAGGAGTTAGTTTGGTTGCATGGATTTCCCTTGTCCATCATATCAGATAGAGGTACTCAGTTTACCTCCCAGTTTTGGAGATCATTCCAGAAGGGACTCGGTACCCAGGTTAAGCTTAGAACAACATTTCACCCGCAAACAGATGGTCTGGTGGAGCAGACTATTCAAACTCTAGAGGATATTTTGAGACATGTTTGATTGATTTCAAGGGTAGTTAGGATGATCATTTTCCTCTCATTAAGTTTACCTATAACAACAGCTACTCTTCCAGCATTCAGATGGCTTGCTTTTAGGCTCTCTATGGGTGAAGATGTAGATTGCCTATTGGTTGGTTCGAAGTCGGTGAAGCTGCATTGATAGGGCCAAATTAAGTCCACAAGGCGATGGAGAAAGTTTAGCTTATAAGGGAAAGGTTGAAAACAACTCAAAGTCGTCAAAAGTCCTATGCGGATATAAGGAGGAGGGAGCTTGAGTTTGAAGTTGATGATTGGGTATTTCTGAAGGTATCTCCCATGAAGGGAGTGATGAGGTTGGAAAGAAGGGAAAACATAGCCCCCGTTATGTTGGTCCATACCGAATTGTGGGACGTGTTAGCAAGGTGGCCTATGGGTTGGAGTTGCCCTCAGAATTAGCTTCAGTTCATCTAGTTTTCCATGTATCTCTCTTAAAGAAGTGTTTGGATGATCTAGCTCTAGTTGTTCCGGTTGAGAGTGTAGTTGTGAAGGATAGCCTCAGTTATGAGGAGATTCCAGTGGAAATACTAGATCGTCAGGTTCGAAAGGTAAGAAACAAGGAAGTGGATTTAGTAAATGTTTTATGGAGGAATCAACACGTTGAGGGAGATACATTAGAAGCCGAAATTGATATGATGGTTAGATACCCGCATTTATTCCCTTCAGGCTTAGATTCCAGCTTGAGGTATCAGTTTCCTCATTAGTATTTTATTCAGTTTCATGTTCAGTTCATGCTCCCCCAGTTTCCTTCATGACAACATATGTATGTGTGATTTATGAATTCAGTTCAGTCATGTATTCTAGTTTGGAGTTAGTTACTCCATAAGTTTTCAACTTAAATGTTTCGTATTTGGCATGGTGGTAGCATGTCTCAGCTTTTCAGTATATTTGCCCACATTCGAGGATGAATGTTCCCAAGGGAGAGATTTCTTAAGACTAGACAGGATTTGAAATGAAAAGTAGTAGAGAAACCAGAAATTTCCTTGGAATGACTCGTGGTATGAGTTGTGAGAAGCGGTCATAGTTAGGTGTTGCTGTGAGGAGTTCTGCAACAACGGGTCTAAGAACGATGCGTTGGTTGACATAATGGGTCATTGAAAGGGAGTTTTTGTGAGGTTGGTCATGATCAAGGAGGTAGTCACGAGTAATGGAACGACTCATTAGCTCGAGCCACGAGTCGCGGTATGCTCCCTTCAAAAAATGGGCAGTGGTGACAACGAATGGTTGCCATGAGTCGTGGGAGCTGGGTACGACTTGTGGTACCTATCATGGTAGTAGGTCTGGGACTTGAAAACGTGCTGAAGAAACGAGGGAAGTAACGACCCGTGGGAGCTAGTAATGACTTGTTGGACCAGTCGTTGTCACTGATAGTGTAGATTTTTCAAGTTTTTTATTAAGGTATTTTCTTCATTTCTAGGCCCTGAAGTCCTAAACTACGTCGTTTTAAGCTAAGTTAGTAGGGTTTTAAGGGTTTTAAAACCTATTGTAAGTATCTCCACTCCATGCATGCAACTTAGAGCCTTTCCTTGAAAATGAAGTTTGAAGAATTTCTTCATATTCTCTCCAATTTTCTTTGGGCTTTCAAGTGGGAGTGTGAATCAGATTTACCTAGGTATGTGAGGCTATGAATGCGAGTTCGTTTAACTCTCATGCTCTAAACTCTTCTCAATTCCATGAATGCCAATCCTAGATTCAGGTTTCATGATCTTATGGGGTTTATTCCAAATCTTATGAAATTGTCTATGATCTATCTATGGATCAACGCCTTTTATGTATCAAATCATGTTTTATGATCTATAGGCAGATTTTATAATTATTTTGATTATTAATTTACAGTTTCAACTGCTAATTAAATTATGCCCAATTATGTAAGCTTCATGAAAAGTCAATTTATGGTTTTTTATGATCCTTATCTTCTTAAGCCCTAAATTATGATTTATGATTTATGATATGATTTCTCTCAAGTACTCATCATGGATTTGTTAATATCAAGTATATACATGTTTTACAAGTATGCATGGATTTCATGATTTATGGATTTATGACTCTTGGCCGATTCACGGGCCCTTATTCATGGCTAATCATGTATTTCAAGTGGGATCCATCATTTTATTATTTATTTGGTCATGAACTTTATGAATGATTTTACGATTACGATATGGCCCGCATGTGCATGTTTTTGGGAGCAGTGTCTAGCACTGAGTAAACCCGGCATTCAGGAAAATCCTGTGGTCTCAGAACTATATTACACAATAGGTATATATAGTATTGGATCATTGTGATATCACCATGCACGTACGTCCCCCTGCCTGGCAAGCCAGGGACAGTCCTGACCACTTGGGTGAAATAGTGGGGCATCATGTAAGGCTTTATCATGATTGTGTCGGTTAAGACGAGTCCTCCCATTTTTCCTCATGGTTTATGCATGGTTATATTTATGTTACTTTGGCTCGAGTTATGTTTAATAAAGCTTTATTTTATGATTATGATTATGACTGATTTACGAATGTTTTGAAAACCTTGAACCCTTATGTTTACATTATGATATTTACTTTATGATCACGCTGTCCTACTCTTATGAACTCTTATGTATTTTTTAAATGTATGTTTTACTTACCTTGCATACTCAGTACATTTCAAGTATTGACTGCATACTCTATGATATATCATTTCCTGATACAAGCTCAGATATCCAGGCTTAGACCCGCCAGTAGCCAGACTCTCAGAATTAGCATCTTCCAGTCTCAGTTGGTGAGTCCTCATTTTTCGAGGTCCCTTTATCAGCTGTATTGAGTATTTTAGTTTCAGACTACGGTGAATTAGTTGGGTTCTTGTCCCATCAATTCACAGTAGTAGAGGCTTTTCAGACATAGCATGTATTCAGTTTCAGCCTTGTGTTATGTATTCAGGTGTTATGATATTCTCAGACTTTCGCTTTATTATTTATGTTAGACTTCCGCTTGAGTATGTTGATTTTAGATATCATGTCCATTCCATGGGTCGACTTAGAGCCTCTCGAGGTTCTTTGTCCCGTGTATCGATCTGGGCCTATGTTTGGATCGTGACATAACCTCCCTCAAAGTCGTGCCTTAGAGTTATTGGGGAAAACCCTAAAATTATAACTTAAATTATTTTTGCCTCCCATCTTCCGATGTAGCGGGTGCATTTCCACTGTAGTGAACCCGCTATGGAAGACAGGATCCCGCCACAGAGGACACGTAGTTAAATTCCCCTTCCTGTTACGGCAGGCCTCCAACCGTCATGAAGGTCTCGTTATAGTGGCTCCCCCACCGCTGCAGTGGCCCCCTCTTAACCAGTAACTCATATTTCATTCCTCAAACTCAGGCCTAAAACCAACTTCCCCAACACTTCCCACTGTGGACCTAGGCGAAGATAGGGTGTTCTGGACTTAATTTCTCATGTAACAACGGATGGGTCATTACATGATCCATGCAAAGAAAAGGAAATACCCGACTCAACAAATAACTTGGGGTATTTGTCTCGTAAGTCTGTTTCGGTCTCCCAAATGGATTCCTCTATGTATGATTCTTCCACTAGACCTTTACAGTCGTGATCTCCTTCGATCTCAATTTACAGACTTTCCTATTTAATATAGCCACAAGATCTTCTTCGTAAGACAACTTTTCATCAAGCAGCACCAAATCCCATTTAATGATGTAACAACAGTCCCCATGATACTTCTTCAGCATGGAGACATGAAATACTGGATGTACCCCGAACAAACTTGGTGGCAAGGCCAGTTCATAAGCTGCCTCTCCCATACGTCAAAGGATTTCAAATGGCCCAATATACCGATCTAACACCCCAAAGTTTCCTAAGACTAGACTCGAGATTTGGAATTTGATCAGGTAGAGAAAACTGGAAAATGCCTCAGTAGGAGTCATAGGTTTATGGTACAACTCGTAGTTAGGGCTCGTAGTGTGTTGTCCAAAGAACTCAACAGATTCTGATTGAGAAGTCATGAAAGGTTCTCACAACTATTACTAGGTCAATATGAGTTTTACAAGGGTTCATGGCACGGATTCAGAGATTTAAGTAGAAAATGGCAAAGAAACCACGACTAGATCCTACAATTCATATCAGGGTGGTATGAGTCATAATGAAGGATCATAGGTAGGAGGTTCAAAGAATTTTCAAGGAATGATCAGTAGCTACAGAGAGTCAGTATGATTCGTAATATGATGGTATTAATCATTGTTTTAGTCGTGAGTTGAGATATTGTACACCTCAGACTTTTAGGCTATGTTTAAAATCGTTCAAGGTATGTGGATAGACTTGAACCAGATAAATTTTATGGAAACAAGGTGTTAAGATCAATCCTTAAGCGTTAGAAGTTACTGGATACAAATTAAGGTCAAAAGAAACTTCTAGCATAAAGTTGAGTTAAGAGCTTTCCTACCGATTGAGCTTTTTATGTAAGTTCTTATAAGAGTCAACTTTCAATCATCATAAAACCCATTTTGCGATGTGTTTTTGGGTGATCCATCATACCAAATCGAAGCCCTTTGAGTCTTATTTGCATCTCAACTTACCTTTTGTCAATCATAGTTTGGAGAAAAAAGTTATGACTAGTTTAGTGAACCATTGTTAGGTTTGACGGACAGGACTAGCCCAGTTAGCACGAGTCACGGTATGACCCGCGACGACTGACAGGAAGATTTTTAAGTGCGATTCTTCAAGGGTATTTTTATAATTTTCTATTCTTTTAACTCCTAAACTAGGTTGCTTGGGCTTTCTAAGGGGCATATTAGAGGGATTTTCCTAGTCTAATTCCTCATTCTTCTCTCAATCACTGTATATATTTTCTTCCTTCTCCTCTCAAAGCTCAAGAACTAGGGGTTCTCTCCAAGGTGATGAAAGCTTCAAGTTATTTAGGGGGATTTTTACACCTGATATATGCGACTTCAACAAGGGTTCCTTTCACCCTTGTGTCCCAACTATGTTGTTTTCATAAACCCTAGAATCCTTAACTTCCAGAAAAACATGTATTAGGGTTTCGATTCTACGTATAAATTCTCTTATGTTAGTCATGTATTTCAAGATTCATATTATTAATAGACATGTATGCTAATGATTTCCTTCCCAAATTCATGATTTATTGTCATGAACCGAACATAGGACCGGATCGAGACACGGGACAAAGAATCCCGAGAGGCTCCAAGTCGACCCATGGCATGAACATGACATCTAACTCAATAATAATAAAGCGGAAGATCAACATAATTAATATAATTGAAGTCTGATAATCCATAACATTAGAATAAATAACTCAAGACCAAAGCTGATTACATCCTATGTCTGAAAAGCCTCTACTACTGACGAGTTGATGGGACAAATTCCCAACTTACTCACTGAAGTCTGAAACTGAAAGTACTAGATATAACTGATAACTCTCAACCCACACCTCCTCCGGAAGTATGAAGCAGACATTGTCAATAAAGAACCCAACTAGAGGTTGGGGTCAAACCCACAGGGAATATGGAAGAACTAGATTACAGCCGGTAAGTAAAGTTGTGAGGTAGTTACATCAAAATTGGGGGTTCTAAAGAAAATCTATAATAAAAACAAATATTAAAATTCTGGTTTTGAATCAATATTAAAGGATAACTAGGATTTGTGTTCCCCATGTGTTCATAACTACTTTGGATATACACTCGTGATTATCACCAATACCTACTTATAGAACTGATAACTTAGGTTCATTCAAATGACCATCCGATCCTATTTAATGACTATACTCAATCACTCGCCCGAGTCTCATCAGCGATTTCAAACTATCTGTTATCACTAAGTTCCAGATTTAACTATCCTGCGTCCGCAGCTCAAGTTAATACAATGATCATCAAGATCAAGGCTCCGTTGTAATTCTCTTTTCCTAATATCTACCCTTTTAGTCCTAAGAAAGTAAAGAATTCAGGCATGTCTTAACGTTGCGCACCGTTAAGAAACGTATAAGCATGAAGACAATACAATCTAAGTATTTATATTGGTTTTAAAGTCACTTTGTGCAACCCTAGCTTGTTAATCCACCATGGTTCCCACAACTCTGGCTATGGAGATTTTAGCGTCTCATAGTTGTAAGGTTGTGAATTGTGTTCATGATTAAGAACATAAATCAATAACTTTAATTAATCACCAAAATATTGAGGAATGAGTAACAAGAAGAATTCAAGAAAAGGTTATCACAAGTTAAATCAACTAAATTTTCTCTCTCCTAAAAATTCCTTCTCTCATCTATTCTGATCTATTCTCCTAAAAATAAAACATAAAATGTATTTATATAGACACAAAAATCCTTTTCCTAGGCTGACTGGGTGAATTTCCGTATCTGGTTCCGTCTTCGTCATGAATCAACCTACAACCCGTAGTAGCATCCTGCGGCCCGTACCATCCTTTCGTACCTTGCATGACTGGCTAAATTTCAGCTAAGTGTTGGATCATGGTATGGCTTGTACCTCCATCCTACAATCCGTACTGAGCTCTCGTGGCTTGACTCTGAAACTTTGAAATTCTTCTGAAGTCTATCATGACTGCCATGGTACGACTCATACCTTCTTCCCACGGTTCTTACTTTCTTTCCGTAGCATGAGTCAACCTCTTATGCAAATTTTCTGATTCTTTTCGCGATTTCATCACCACGACTCGTACAAGCTTGGTAAAACTCATACTGAGACTTGTACATTGCATATCTTGAACCTTAGCCTTCTACAACTTTTTACGACCATCAGTATGACTCGTAGGACCTTCCTACAGCTCGTACTGTGGACTGCACTTTGAGCATATTTTGCATACTTCGGGCTTTCTTTTGCAATTTTTAGGTCCAACACCAATTTGTCCTGCAACCAAAGGAAAAGTTCCTTATATCCACATAAACACACCTAAGTCCATGCTATTTTCTTAGTTTTGAGCGTCAAAAGTGCTGTAAATCCACAACACATCAATTACTAAGAAGAAGGGCCTTTGAATGATGAGGACTTACCACTCTGGCTAATAAGTGCTAATGCTTCAGGTTTGGCTAATGACGAAACTGAGCCTAAAAATATGAGCCTATATCATGAAATGATACAACATGGAGTATGCGGTCAGTACGTGGAATGTACCGAGTATGTAAGGTAAGTAAAACTGCTAAGTAAAATCATAAACCATGCATATCATAAAACATAATCAAGATAAGATTCTGAGAGTAGGGCTTGCATGCTATTTTCTGAAATCATGATCTAAATATCATAACTTTCGCCAATGACCCACTGCTGAAAACTGATAATCATAAGTAAAACTAAACATTGGGTCAAACATGCTGTAAACATAATATCATGACTGATGGACATGCATAACTGAAATGATGAGGAACAATGGGGGACTCGTCATATAACCAACATTACCACGATAGAGCTTACGTGGTCCCGACTATCACACTCAAGTGGGCAGAGCCATCCAAAGATTTTCCTGGAATAAGGACACTACCATGATATTGATATCAAGCTGAAGGCCCCTTGGGGGTAGGGGAAGCTCATAAGGGAGGTCCCAAATAATATGAACATACCTACATTGGCACGTAGTTTCGAGGCATAGGGTTGACTGACCTTAGCCTACTCGGTGCTAGACACTACTCCCAAAAAAATGCATACGCTCTCCATCGTTTTTCAACGAAGCTAAACCATCGCCTAATGACGAAGCTGACTCATACATGCATGCATAAATCTAAAGTCATAACATGAGGAGCCTCATGTTCAAACCATACCACAAGCTGAAAATAGTAGGAGCCTAGACTCCAAAATCAATGTGGTAAGCCAATAACATGAATTTAGATGAATCATAAAACATACTTGGTCATGGGCTTGCCCAATACTTAAATATGCTTGACATAGACTTGATCATTCGAAAACATGAACATAGACATGGGTAATTCAAAATGATACTTTCTTCATATACATCTCATCATGCTTGAATACATATGCATCCTCGAATGTTGAAAATCACACTAAAAAGCAGAAAAATGCAATCATTATACTCAAATACTGAACACGTATGCTCAAAACTGACGGAGTGACTGACTCCAATTTGAACTACATGACTGAATTGAATTCATGAATCACACTTACAGTCATTAACATGAAAGAAACCGGGGAACATGAGCTGAACATGAAACTGAATAGGGTACTAAGGAGAAAATAGATACTCCAAGATGAAACTGAGTCGGAAGGGAATAGATGTGGGTATTTAGCCATTATAGCTACTTCGGCTTCCCACATAGCTCCCTCAATATGCTGATTCCCCCACAAAACCTTGACTGAGGCTACTTCTTTGTTTTTAGCTTTCAAACTTGACAATCAAGTATTTCCGCCGGAATCTCCTCATAGCTAAGTCTATCCTTCACACCAACACTCTCCATCGGAACAACTAGAGCTGGATCACCCAAACACTTCTTTAAGAGCGATACATGGTAAACTGATGGACTGAAGCTAATTCTAAGGGCAACTCCAACTCATATTCTACCTTGCCAACCCATTTCACAATCTGGTATGGACCAACATAATGGGGACTAAGTTTTCCTTTCTTTTCGAAACTCATCAGTCCATTCATGGGAGACACCTTTAGAAACACCCAATCATTAACGCTCTGAGCTGTTTTCAACCTGTCCCTTATAAGTTGAACTTACTCCATAGCCTTATGGACTTAATCCAGTCCTATCATTGCAATTTCACCTACTTCAAACCAACCAATAGGCAATCTACATCTCTGCACATAGAGAGCCTCAAACGGAGCCATCTGAATGCAGGAATGGTAGCTGTTGTTATATGCGAACTCAACAAGAGGCAAATGATCATCCCAACTACCCTTGAAATCAATCTCACATGCTCTCAACATATATTCAAGAGTCTAGACGGTTCACTACGCCTGACCATCCATTTGCGGGTGAAAGGTTGTGCTAAGATCAACCTAAGTACCAAGTCCCATTTGAAACGATCTCCAAAATAGGGAGGTAAACTGAGTACCTCTATCTGATATGATGGACAATGACACTCCATGCAATCGAACTAACTCCTGAATGTACAACTTAGCATAATCCTCCACTAAATCGGTAGTTTTGACTGGTAGTGAATGAGCTACCTTAGTCAACCTGTCCACCACCACCCAAATAGAGTCATACTGTCGACGAGTGCGAGGCAACCCTGTCATGAAGTCCATATTGATCTCCTCCCACTTCCAAGTACGGATACTAATGTATTGAAGAACACATCCAGGTCTTTGATGTTCCACTTTCACCTGTTGACAATTCGGACACTTAGCCACAAATTCGGCTAAGTCCTTCACGCCACTTCACCAATAGACTTCTCGTTGGTCACGATATATCTTGGTGGCATCTGGATATATAGAGTATCTGGAACCATGAGCCTCATGCAACATCTGATCTCTCAAATTATCAGCACTCGAAACACATAAGCATCCCTGATATGGAAGTACCCCATCTCTCTCTTTGGAGAAGACTTCTACCTTCTGATTCCTAACGGCTTCCTTCAAATTTACCAAAATAGGATCCTCAGCTTGTCTAGATTTAACTTCGGTCACTAAGGATGATTCTGACCCATTCTGAACACTGACACCACCATATGTCGAGTCAATGAGACAAACTCTTAGCCGTGCAAGTCGATGTACATCCTTCACTAACTCCTTTTTTTACTCATCTACATGGGACACACTCTCCATGTAAATCCTACTAAGACTGTCCGCCACCACATTAGCCTTGCCCGAATGGTAGAGAAAACTTATATCATAATCCTTCAAAAGCTTCAACCACCTTCTCTGACGTAGATTCAAATCCTTTTGGGTAAACACGTACTCTAGGCTTTTCTGCTCCATAAACACATCTTTATGGACCCTGTATAGATAGTTTCTCCAAATCATCAAGGAAAATACTACTGCCGCCAATTCGAGATCATGAGTCGGGTAGTTTTTTTCATGGACCTTTAGCTGCCTTGAAGCATAGGCTATGACCTTACCGTGCTGCTTGAGTACACAATCAAGGACGATCCTTAAGGAGTCACAATACACCACAAACCCCTCGATACCCTCAGGTAGGGTCAAAACTAGTGCTGAGGTTAGTCGAGTCTTCAACTCTTGAAAGCTCTTCTCACAAGCCTCTGACCATTGAAACTTCACTTTCTTCTGGGTCAACTTAGTCAACGGTGCTGCCATGGATGAAAACCTCTCAACAAATCTCTGATAATAACTAGCTAAACCCGAAAAACTCCTAATATCTGAAAGATTCACCAGTCTAGGCCAATTCTTCACTGCTTCTATATTTTGAGAGTCCACCTGCACACCCTCACTTGACACCACATGACCAAAAATGCCACTGAGTTCAACCAAAACTCGAATTTAATGAATTTAGCATACAACTGGCGATCCTTAAGAGTCTGTAGCACCAACCTCAAATGAGCGGCATGCTCCTCGTTTCTCCGAGAGTATATAAGGATGTTATCTATGAACACAATCACGAACATATCCAAATATGGCTTGAACACCCTGTTCATCAAATCCATAAAAGATACATGAGCATTCGTTAGTACAAAAGACATAACTACAAACTCATAATGACCATACCGAGATCTGAAGGCTGTCTTCGGGATGTCACTCTCCTAAACCCTAAGCTGATGGTATTCGGATCTGGGGTCTATCTTAGAAAAACACTTAGCACCCTGAAGCTGGTCAAACAAATCATCAATACTGGGGAGTGGATACCTGTTCTTGATGGCAAGTTTTGTTCAATTGCCGATAATCAATGCACATTCCGAAGAGAACCATCCTTCTTGCGGACAAAGAGAACTGTGCACCCCACAGGGATTTGTGAGGTCTGATGAAATCCTTGTCTAAGAGATCTTTCAACTGCTCCTTCAACTCTTTTAGCTCAACTGGAGCCATTCTATAAGGAGGAATAGATATAGGCTGCGTATCGAGAAGAAGGTCAATACCAAAATCTATCTTCTGCTCGAGAGGAATTCCCGGTAAATCATCTGGAAACATCTCCAGATACTCACGCACTGCGGGAACTGACTGGATAATCGAGGTTTATGATGTAGCATCCTTAACCCTAACTAGATGGTACACGCAACCTTTAGAAATCATCTTTCTGGCCTTAAGGTAGGAAATGAAGCGGCCTACAGGCACAACTGAACTACTCTTCCACTCTAGCACTGGCACACCCAGATATCTGAACTCTACTGCATGGGTTCTACAATTGACTGAGGCATAACATGCATGTAGCCAATCCATGTCGAAGAGAACATCAAAATCTTTCATGGCTAACTCTACTAAATCTTGCTGAGGTGATTTTCTGAAGGATTGTGACAGGGAAATTTCTATATACCCATCAAGCTATAACTGAATCACCGACTGGAGTAGAGACCACGAAGGGTTCTGATAAGATTTTAGGGCTGACTCAAAAACTACTTGCGACATAGGGCATCACAAAAGAAGAAGTAGCCCCTAGATCTCACAATGCATATACATCAATGTGGATTACTCGTAACAGTCTAGTGACTACGTCTAGGCGACCTCCTGCTTCTGACGAGATGCTGGGGCATAGAATCTATTTTGACGTTGACCACCACCCGCACTAGTAGATTCCCCCAGCTGGGCTGGGCATGCTAGCGGAGCTGTTGAACTAGAGGTTGGGTCTCGACCCCTATCATGACCTTGTCTGGTTACTGGGCAATCCCTATGTTACACCCCGTATGTTTCTAGCATGTAGTTGGCCTATTCGCGTGTTGGTTGGAAGTTTTAGAATGCCTCACGTGTGAGGAAAGGGTCCGAAAAAAGGCCGAACGAGTGCCAAGTTGGGATTTTGCGAAAGGAGGCCTAACCGAGCTGCCAGAGGGGCAAAGTGGCACAGTGGCTCTACCTACGTGTTAGCCAATGTGGCACGGAGCCAAAACGGTGCGCTGGCCAATGTGCCACGTTGCTATGCATCTGGCTCCAAGTATAAATAGGCCTCACTCTTAAACTTTAAGCTATTTTATATTATATATCGACCAGAACAGAGATAAGGACGAAGGGTTCATATAATTCTCTTCCGGTTACGCCGCCAAACGCCATCCAAACTCAAATTAACTTCGGATATCAAAGTATAAGGCTGCAGGGAGCATTTCTACAGAGTTAGTTTCGCGAAATTCGCCCGGCGAATCATCATCCCTCCGAGCCAAAGTGATTGGAATTGCTCCAAACAAGTGTTAATACAATCCCAGGCTTAAAGTAAGTATTTCTCCCATCTAGATCTTCGAGAAATAATGAGGTTTTGATCATGTTCTGTTTAATTAGAAATATAGTTGATATTTCTATATAAATTTTTCCTTTTGCCGAATTTAGTGATAAAACTAATCCTATCTTTCTAGTAACACGATTTCAGTTGAGAAGGGCAGTTGAACATGAGCCGATAGTCACCATTTAACCGGTAAACAACGATCAAGGTATGTAAGGCTTAACTCTCAGCAAGTATCCTAGTCGTACAGTGTTACGACTTATGTTCTTGAGTAGAAGTAACGATCTCAGATGTTGCAGATGGTTTCTACCATTAGATTGTAATTCGATATGTTGTAATTAGTTGTTATTGATCTACGTATATAAATATCAGATATTGGGCGATTAGTTGCTGACAGGGATTACAGTTACATAAATTCTAGTTTGCTGTTAGAACTTATATACAGATCGTACTGTAGGACCCCTCGTTAAAAGGGGAGCAAGGTAAATGTGATTCACATATGACGCTATAAAAACTCTTTTATTCTCATCTTTTTGGGATGGTAGACTTATATGTTTGTTGCAAGACCTAGACTTTAGAGGCTCGTAAGAGTTAGTAGCCTGAATCAGTTCGTTAAACAGTATGGGCGCAGTTAGGCGGTCTAATGACCAGTTGGCGCCTGTATTAGCAAGAAAGCATCCTTAGAGGTCATTAACGTTATTGCACGTTCTAGAACCAGAAATAGAGACAGAATATGTATATTCCAGTGTTAGCGACACCAGGGTTATCCAGTGTATTGAGTGATTGTACGTCGTCTCTTTAGCCTTATCAGTGATTGTCAGTCTTAGTCGACCTAACAGTTATCATGTACAATGCCCAGCAAGCCAGCCCAGTCGTCCAAGTCAGATAAACCCATGGGTACCCCAAGGAGGGGTCTACATCAGTAGCCAGTGACGGGCCAGTCTATATAGATTTGCCCATAGGACTGAGAATTGCCCAGAACAACAATATAGATTCGAGTGGATTCAGACAAGGCCTAAGGAGTCAGTAGTACTCTGCTAATATAGTGTTTACTAAGTTAAGGAGATCGGTAAGCTCCCTATGGAGAACTAGGGACCGATCACCTAGAAGCAAGTTCGATGAAGACCAGCTCTACAGTTGTTTAATTAGAAGAGTAAAGTAGTTAGCTGTCCGCAACTCCACAGTTATGCATGAGCTACAGATGTCCAAGTAGGACATTTAGAGTATTGTTAGACTACTTCAGACCTCACTCTATTCAACCCAGATTATTAGAGATCATGATCACTATCAGGATCCTCTGATCAAATACGTGCACATGGTGTGCCTGTAGACAGTCATATAGATAATCCCAAAGGCGAGTAACATTAGCATGAGGCCCAGGAGGCCAGATATCTCTTGTTATACAGATATATTTATTTGTCAGTTTCTCCAGTACAGTAATCCGGTATGACCCTCAGTAAAGCGTGTCAGGAGTATGTGATTGTGTGTAGTTATTGTTATCAGTTGAGACCTGTATTTGCATTGTTTGGGCTGGATTACCTGTATACACCCCCGCCGAGCACTTCCTCCCGGGTTGTAGATTTCAGTAGTCCTCCATACTCAGGCACAACTATAGTCAGGGGCCTAGGGGGCCCAAGCTGCATACCCAAGGGACCGATAGGATGCTTAAAGCTAGTAGGTGGTGGGGTATGACCTGGATAGGGGTAAATAGGGGGCCAGGTAATGGGGGCCTGTGTGGGTTGTTATGTGTTGATTGCACCTTCCGTCTTATGGGGGCCAGGTAAGGTTTATGTTATATTACTGATAGTTATACAGTAGGAAGCCTCATTGTCAGGTGTGACACCTACCCTTCTCATTATAGTTACGTTTAGTCCTGATTTTACTACTTCAGCCAGCTTCAGTCTGTTTCCTTTACTTCAGCTATGATCAACTTTATTCCTTTCTTTCAGTCATTTACAGCTATTGCTTTACATACTCGGCACATATTGTACTGATGCCCTTCCGGGGCGCTGCATTACTTGCCTGAAGGTACAGATGGATGAGGAGCAGATCCCTCATAGTTTCAGTCAGCCGTATAGAGCCATCAACTCCTTTCTTCTGGAGCTTGTGTGTTAGAGGTCTACTTCTTTCGTTTGTATAGTATGGGTAGGTCGGGGCCCTATCTCAACCATGTTATTACTCCTAGAGGCTTGCAGATTGTATCTTTTCCTTGTGGTTAGACGTATCGGCCGCTTGGGGCCGTATGTGATTTAGATTATGTGTCCTGGTCATGTGGGGCCTTGTTTAGCTGTTTATTTTTCACAGGTGGCTATAGGCCTTGTCGGCCGGGGGTTGCATTTGCAGCCGCTATATAGCCCGTTGTTTTTCTTGATTCTAGAGTTAGATCCAGCCTTACACCAGAGGTGCGTAGGCTCAGTCAGCTCAACAGTTCAGATCCTAGTAGGGCACCAGGTGCCAGTCATTCCTCCCAAGACAGGGCGTGACAAACTTGGTATCAGAGCAGGTCGTAGCCCAAGGAGTCTACAAGCCGTGCTAAGTAGAGTCTTATATATGGATGTGTTGTGCACCACATACTATAGGCAGGAGGCTGCAAGGCATGATAGGACGGTTACTCTTTCTTCTTCTCAGATCGTGCTGTATAGCAAAGTTGTATGGGGTTAAGTCCCCAAATTTTCCTTGTTATTCCTGTCTAGGGTAACGTTTAATATAAGACAGACACCAGCCAGTTGCAAGATAACTACAGTAGCAGGAGGAGGTATCATTAAGACGCCACAGTTGGGAGATAGTTAGCCTAAGGATGGGAGCGGATGTCCTTGATCTCCTTAATACTCTCCCAAGGTACCAGGAACCTCACACTGTGATACATCTATCAGCACCGTCCCCAGTTCATTTTTATAACCTCAGAGTAGGAAGTCAGGAGTATAGCGTATATATGAGTTAACTTATCTATTGGATATACAAGATCTGATCAAGACGATAGTTAATATTGGATTACCTGATGGATGTGAGAAAGAGAGGGAAATGCAAGATTCCCACCTTCATCCTTTCGAATGTTGTACAGTTCCATATTCCTGTCTCATTGCGGTAAGAAAAGGCTATTCCTACCTCCTAGTTTTGTTTTCAGTATAGCAAGGGGGGTAAGCATTGAGGCAATGTTGCCCGGAGTAAATAGTAAGAGAAGGTTGGATTTGTTAGCTCAAGAAAGTTTTCGGAAAAGGTAGAGAGCCCCAATGTTTATGTATGTTGTCCAGACCTTCACAATAAAAAGTCAGAATAGCGGGTAAGACTAGCAGCTTACTCAAAGTTTGCGTAAGAAATCCATCAGTGATAAACTCCCAATAATAGTCAAGTTTAGTCAGAAAAAGGTTGAATCCGCTGCAGCATACTAATGACGGCAGGATATGCCTGTAAGATAATGGTTATGATCTCAAGTTGTGATATCGAAGGACAGGGAGGTCATATGAATAAAATGGGTCCGACTGCAAGCCAGAAGAAGTATAGGCCGAGACCTGATCGGTAACCTTATTGACAATGTAAGGTAGACCCCAGAGCTCAGTCTAAGGAAGGTAAGGAGGAAAAGCACGAATATCAGACTTTGGGGGAAATTAGAATCACCTCCAGGTTGATAGAACATCGCATATTGAGGACCAAGCCTCAGGCCAATAGTTAAGAGACAGTAAGGTTGTGGCCTAGAATGTTGCGATAAGCCCGCCTAAGGGGAAGATAAGGGAGTGCCGACGTGGAGACTCTAATCTAGTGCAGCTTGGAAATGAGGCCCAGCGGACAGTCACGGGCCTTCAATATAACAATAAGCAAGGTCACAAGGTTCGAATGTTGACCTCACATTCCAAGGGTGGCAGAACTTCAAATAGGAGACCATAGCTGAGGTGCATGTCTTCGTTGCTCCCAGAATTTAACAAAAATGCAATGAGATGGTACGAGAGGACAGGAGATATCATTAAATTATAGAAGCAGAGCCCCAGTAACAAGCCAGAAAAGGTATAATAGTAGGGAACGAGTTATTTAATATAAGAGATGGTTGTGTCTGTAAGGGAGTGGAGAATAATTAATATGAATACAGTCACAGGGTTATCTCACACCAGGTGCAGTCTGACCTTATTTGAGTCAGTATAATAAGACCAATGAGTTCAATTCATGCCTCACCAGATGAAGTTATGTTGCCATTAAGACTTATGTCAAGTCAAATACCCCAGAAGTAGGTGGAGTGCGTGGAGCCTCAGTGTTTGATAAACTCTGACAGAGGGGCGTAATCTACGACTAAATTTTAAGAAAGAATGTTAGAACAGACGGTGACATATGCTAACTTAAGTACAGTTCCTCGCACCCTAATTGGTGGTCAAATGGAATATACAACTCAGACTCTCGAGGCCCACCATAAATGAAAGTGGAGGCCTTCTAGAGGATAACTTCAGGTAGATAGAGAAGACCTGGACATGTTAAAATAGGCAGAAGGAAAAAGTGAAGCTTATCAGAGAACGTCTGTTGACTGCTCAAAGCCGCCAGAAATCTTACACTGATGTGCGGTGGAGAAACTAAGAATTTAATGTGGGTGACGGGGTATTCCTGAAGGTTTCACCGATGAAGGGTGTGGCGATATTTGGTTAGAAAAGCAAGCTTAGCCCAAGGTTTATTGGGCCTTATCAGGTTCACTGAAGGATAGGCCAGGTGGCCTATGAATTTGATTTACCCCAGAATTGAAATCTCACCCAGTTTTCCACGTATCAATGCTGAGGAAGTGTATAGGAGATCCCTCCCGGATCATTCCAGTCAACGACGTCCGAGTCACTGAAGAGTTAGCTTATGAAGGAGCTCCAGTAGCCATATTAGGCCGGCAGATCCGTAGATTATGGCAGAATAAGAACCGAGAGGAGATGACCTGGGAAGTAGAAGATGATATGATAGCCAGATATCCTCAGTTATTTTAAACGTAGTCAGATTGTGCAGCCAGAGGTATGTTGGTATTATTGTTTCATAAGTTACATGTAGATGTGAGGTAGTTGACTTCTGTCTATTGTGAAATGAATGTCATAGTATTGTGCGGAGTGCTTGTATTGGAATTTTCTTCTTTTTAGGGTTTTGGATAGTCCATATTACAGGGAAAACTCTGCCGAAATTCTTCCAGAACAAGTAGTTGCAAGTTAAAATTCTTGCAAGCAGGAGTTAACATTCGAGGACGAATGTTCTTAAGGGGGGTAGGATGTTACACCCCGTAAGTTTATAGCATGTAGTTGGCCTATTCACATGGTGGTTGGAAGTTTTAGAATGCCTCACGTATGAGGAAAGGACCCAGGGAGAGGCCGAACGAGTGCCAAGTTGGGATTCGCGAAAGGAGGCCGAATCGAGCTGCCAGAGGGGCAAAGTGGCACGGAGGCTCTACCTCCGCATTAGCCAACGTGGCACGGAGCCAAAACGGCACGTTGGCCAATGTGACACGTTGCTATGCATCTGGCTCCAAGTATAAATAGGCCTCACTCTTAAACTTTAAGTTATTTTCCATTATATATCGACAAGAACAGAGATAAGGACAAAGGGTTCATATAATTTTCTTCCGATTACGCCGCCAAACACTGTTCAAACTAAAATTAACTTCGGATATCGAAGTATAAGGCTGCAGGGAGAATTTCTACGGAGTTAGTTTCGCGAAATTCGCCCGGCGAATCATCGTCCCTCCGAGCCAAAGTGATTGGAATTGCTCCAAACAAGTGTTAATACAATCCCAGGCTTAAAGTAAGTATTTCTCCCTTCTAGATATTTGAGAAATAACGAGGTTTCGATCATGTTCTGTTTAATTAGAAATATAGTTGATATTTCTATATAAAGTTTTCCTTTTGCCGAATTTAGTGATAAAACTAATCCTATCTTTCTAGCAACACGATTTCAGTTGAGAAGGCTAGTTGAACACAAGCCGAAAGTCGCCAGTTAACCGGTAAACAGCGATCAAGGTATGTAAGGCTTAACTCTCGGCAAGTATCCTAGTCGTACAGTGTTACGGACTTATGTTCTTGTGTAGAAGTAACGGTCTCAGATGCTGCAGATGGTTTCTATCATTAGATTGTAATTCGATATGTTGTAATTAGTTGTTATTGATCTACGTATATAAATATCAGATATGTGGCAATTAGCGTCTGACAGGGATTACAATTACATAAATTCTGGTTAGATGTTAGAACTCATTTACAGATCGTACTGTAGGACCCCTCGTTAGAAGGGGAGCAGGTTAAATGTGATTCACGTAAGACGCTATAGAAACTCTTTTATTCTCATCTTTTTGGGATGGTAGACTTATATGTTTGTTTCCAGAACTAGACTTCAGAGGCTAGTAAGAGTTAGTAGCCTAAATCAGTTCGTTAAACAGTATGGGCACAGCTAGATAGTCTAACGACTAGTTGGCGCCTGTATTAGCAAGAAAGCATCCTTAGAGGTCATTAACGTTATTGCAAGTTCCAGAACCAGAAATAGAGACAGAATAGGTATATTCCAGAGTTAGTGACACCAGGGTTCTCAAGGTTATTGAGTGATTGTATGTCATCTCTTTAGCCTTATCAGTGATTGTCATTCTTAGTCGACCTGACAGTTATCATGTAGAACGCCCAGCAAGCCAGCTCAGTCGTCCAAGTCAGATAGACCCGTGGGTACCCCAAGGAGGGGTCCACATTAGTAGCCAGTGATGGGCCATTCTATATAGAATTTCCCCTAAGACTGAGAATTGCCCAGAACAACAATATAGATTCGAGTGGATTCAGACAAGGCCTAAGGAGTCAGCAGTACTCTGCTAGTACAGTGTTTACTAAGTTAAGGCGATCGGTAAGCTCCCTATGGAGAACTAGGGACCGATCGCCTAGAAGCAAGTTCGATGAAGCCCAACTCTATAGTTATTTAATTAGAAGAGTAAAGTAGTTAGCTGTCCACAACTCCACAGTTATGCATGAGCTACAGATGTACGAGTAGGACATTTAGAGTATTGTTAGACTACTTCAGACCTCACTCTATTCAACCCAGATTATTAGAGATCATGATCACTGTCAAGATCCTCTGATCAAATACGTGCACATGGTGTGCCTGTAGACAGTCATACAGATTATCCCAGAGGCAAGTAGCATTAGTATGAGGCCCAGAAGGCTAGATATCTCTCGCATATAGATAGATTTATTTGTCAATTTCTCTAGTACAGTAATCCGGTATGACCCTCAGTAAAGCGTGTCAGGAGTATGTGATTGTGTGTAGTTATTGTTATCAGTTGAGACCTGTATTTGCATTGTTTGGGCTGGATTACCTGTATAGCTTCCGTGATCACCCCAGGGTTTATAGTTGTGTCGACTCATACACCAGAGGTCGAGGATATGTCACTCTATGGAGTGGCATACCGTCCGCAAGGGATGAAGATGGGGAGCCAGTTCCTCATATTTTGTCGTGGTTGGCCTATATACACCCCCGCCGAGCGCTTCCTCCCGAGTTGTAGATTTCAGTAGTCCTCCAGGCTCACGCACAACTATAGTTAGGGCCCCAGCGGGCCCAAGCTGCATACCCAGAGGACCAGCAGGATGCTTACGGCTAGTAGGTGGTGGGGTATGACCTGGATAGGGGTAAATAGATTGAGGTGTACACACTAGGGCTAATGGGGAACCGTGTGGGTTGTTATGTGTTGATTGCACCTTCCGTCTTACGGGGGCCAGGTAAGGTTTATGTTATGTTACTGATAGTTAGACAGTAGGATGCCTCGTTGTCAGGTATGACCCCTACCCTTCTCATTATAGTTACATTTAGTCCTGATTTTACTA
Source organism: Datura wrightii (assembly GCA_035772735.1). Classification (NCBI taxonomy): domain Eukaryota; kingdom Viridiplantae; phylum Streptophyta; class Magnoliopsida; order Solanales; family Solanaceae; genus Datura; species Datura wrightii. Next base: position 72,894,187 of record JASDFA010000027.1, read on the forward strand.
CTTCAGCCAGCTTCAGTCCGTTTCCTTTAATTCAGCTATGATCAGCTTTATTTCCTTACTTTCAGTCATTTACAACTATTTTCTTTACATACTTGGTATATATTGTACTGACGCCCTTCCATGGCGCTGTATTACTTGCCTGCAGGTACAGATAGATGAGGAGTAGATCCCTCGTAGTTGCAGTCAGCCGCACAGAGCCATCAGCTACTTTATTCCGGAGCTTGTGTGACAGAGGTCTACTTCTTTCTTTTGTACAGTATGGGTAGGTCGGGGCCCTATCTCGACCATGTTATTACTCCTAGAGGCTTGCAAATTGTATCTTTTCCTTGTGGTTAGATGTATCGACCGCGTGGGGCCGTATGTGATTTAGATTATGTGTGTTGGCCGTGTGGGGCCTTGTTTAGCTGTTTATTTTTCACAGGTGGCTATAGGCCTTGTCGGTCGGGGAGTGCATTTGCAGCCGCTATATAGCCCGTTGTTTTTCTTGATTCTAGAGTTAGAGCCATCCTTGCACCAGAGGTGCTTAGGCTCAGTCAACTTAATAGTTCAGATCCTAGTAGGGCACCAGGTGCCAGTCATGCTTCCCAAGGCAGGGCGTGACACCCTAAGCATATGTTTGGGCTTCGCATACCGAAACAAGCACCTGAATTTGCTAAGCACTAACCCGCGTGTCTCCAGCCATATCAGCTACACTAAGGAGTGCTGGACTTTATGGATCTGCTACCCTGACCTTTAGAGCCTGATGCTCTTCACCTCTAATCGCGCCTAGATCTGCATGGCACACTCATAGCTAGAGGCGCTGGGGCTGAAGATCTCTGGTGGGATTGCTGACGGTGCTCACTAGGTCTCTGCTTGGAGAATCTGAAGCTATCAGTCCTAGCCCTCTTAGCCTCTCTCCTGGTCACCCATCTACACCGCCTCCATCTGCTGGGGTACAGGACTATCCAAGAAACAATGTCTTGAAAAAGCATCACGGTCTGCCAATCCCTAACCAAGTAGTCTGCTATACCATGCACGAACCAGCTCCCTCGAGCTCTCTAATCTGTCACCATCTCAGGTGCATACTTGGACAGACAAGTGAACTCCAAGGCATACTCCTGAATTGTCATTTTCCTTTGCTTTAGGTTGACAAACTCGGCTGCTTTAAACTCCATCATATCACAAGAGAAGAACCAATCCATAAATGCGACATGAAACTCCTCCCAACCCATAGGGCCTGCTCTAACTGCCCTGCTATCCTTCTATTGCTTGAACCAGATATGCGCGACCCCTTTCAACTGATATGAGGCTAGATTGGTGCACTCATCACCCATCACCCCCAGGATCTAGGTGATCTTCAAAACCTCATCAATAAACTCGTGTGGATCCTCATCCACATTTGATCCAAGAAACTCCAGAGGCTTCATCCTTAGAAAATCTCTGATTCTTGCCGCCACCGCATTCCCGGTTTGAGGGACATGCTCTACCTCCTGTTGGTTGGCCTGGTCGGTCAAGGCCTGAGCTAGCATCTATATGGCTGTCCTGAACTCCACGTAGGCAACCTGCTTGAGTACATGCTCTTTATTGACCGGTGGGGCCTGTTGGTACCCATCTCCATTGCCATTTTCGTGGCCATTCCCATTTTCATTTCTTCTTCCATTAACTCGACGAGGAGGCATGACTCTGGAAACACGTATAGCATGAGTTATAAGGATAGAGAGACATTTCATTGCATGACATAGATCGTGAAAGAAGGGAATATTTCCTAAATGTCTCATAGCCTCTTCATCATAAGTGTGGCACGCTTCACACATATGAAAATGACTCTACTTTACGTGTCTTTCCAACACCCTAGGACACTTCAAAATCAAAGGCTCTGATTCCAAGTTTGTCACGATCCGAACATAGGCCCGGATCGAGACATGGAACACATAAGCCCAAGAGGCTCCAAGTCGACTCATGGAATAAACATGACATCTAACTCAATCATAATAAAGCGAAAGATCAACATAATTAATATAGAGGAAGTCTGATATGCTCATAACATCGGAATCTATAACTCAAGACCGAAGCTGATTACATGTTATGTTTGAAAAGCCTCTACTACAGATGAGTTGATGGGACAAGATTCCAACTAACTCACTAAAGTCTGAAACTGAAAGTATTAGATATAACTGAGAAGAAGGGCCCTCGAATGATGAGGACTCACCATTTTGGCTGATAAGTGCTAATGCTGCAGGTCTGGCAAATGATGAAACTGAGCCTGAATATCTGAGCCTGTCTCATGAAATGATACAGTATAGAGTATGCAGTCAGTATGTGGAATATACCGAGTATGTAAGGTAAGTAAAACTGCTATGTAAGTAAAATCATAAACCATGCATATCATAAAACGTAATCAAGATAAGATTTTGAGAGTAGGGCTTGCATGCTATTTTCTGAAATCATGATCTAGACATAACTGAATATCATAACTGAATTGAATGACCCAAAGCTAAAAACTGATAATCATAAGTAAAACTGAACATTGGGTCAGACCTGCTGAAAACATAATATCATGACTAATGAACATGAATAACTAAAATCATGAGGAACAATCGGAGACTCGTCATATAACTGACATTACCACGATAGAGCTTACGTGGACCCGACTATCACACTCAAGTGGGTAGAGCCTTCAAAGCTTTGCCAGGGCTAAGGATGCTACCATTATATCAATATCAAGCTGAAGGCCCCTTGGAGGCAGGGGAAGCTCACAAGGGAGGTGTCAAATAATCTGAACATACCTACATTGGCGCGTTGTTTTGAGGCATAGGGTTGACTGACCCTTAGCCTACTCGATGGTAGACACTACTCCCGAAAACATGCATATGCTCTCCATCATTTTTCAATGAAGCTGAACTATCGTCTAATGATGAAGATGACTCATAACATACATGCATAAATTTGAAGTCATAACATGAGGAGCCTCGGGCTCAAACCATACCACAAGCTTAAAATAATGGGAGTCTAAACTCCAAAATCTATGTGGTAAGATAATAATATAAAATTTAGATAAATCATGAAACATACTTGGTCATATGGGCTTGCCCAATACATAAACATTCTTGACATAGACTTGATCATTTGAAAACATGAACATAGACATGGGTAATTCAAAATCATACTTTGTGCATATACATCTCATCATACTTAAATAAATATTTCATAGATCTCAACTTTTATGAACTTTTATGGATGGGCATCATAATTTATAAATCTTGAAAAAATAATTATAATTCAAAACATTGTAAAATATGTCCATTAATCATAATTCAACATTAGAAATATGCTTAGATCATATCCATGATTGATATTTAGGAAATTCACATGTTGGGTTAAAACCCCATAGATTCATCAACTAGAATTTCATGAATTGAAGATTGATTGGGTATGGGTGTGCACGGATACATCCATTCATAGCCTCACACGCTTGTAGAAATCAGAATTCACAACTTCCTTGATTGCCCAATGGAAATTTAGGGAAGAACTTGAGGAATCTAGGCTTAGTCACCCTTAGGAGCTTCTAGGCTTGCAATCATGGAAGTGAATAGGCCCAGAATGAAATTACCTCTATTAAAACACACTATTCTGAGCTTAAAACGATGTAGTTTAGGCCATAGGAACGTAGGATTTACATAAAAGCCCTTAATAAATTTGCAGGAAAAAACACACTGCCAGTCCCAATGAGGGACTGGACGACTCGTGCCCATCACCACGACTCTTGGTCCGCTCTCATTGCCTGCACTGGAAATTCCTCACCACTAGTCACCACGAGGGACACCACGACTCATGGTGTGCCTGACGACTTGTGGTGACTGGTCATTAGGGACACTGCTGAAAACATTAAATCTTTAGTCAACTCTTGACCACAGACCATTGACGAATAGTGGTGCTGACCACAACTCATAGTTACACCCATGGTCACCTCAAAACTCAAAATTCAAATCTAGTCCAAGCTTCTCCCCATGAGTCACTCAGCGACTCCTGGTGCACCCCACGGGTTACTGGATGACTCGTCCTGTGACCTGGTGTAGAAAATCCTATTTTCTCCATTTCAACTCCCGGGTCTGATGTTAGGCTTTTCGGGGTATTACATTTATGTCCATGATATGATAATAGCATGATTTCTAAGACTCAACCATGATTTAGCACTTTTTTCAAAAATATGGTCTATTTGATATAAATGATTCTTCCATGATTTCAGTACATATGATTTACACCATGATTTGCATCTATGATTTTCATGAATTCAGTATGATTAGCATGCTGATGGTTCTATAGATTCTCAGGCCTCTTACTCGTAAGAAAGTAGCCCTGACCAGTCTTAGGACATTAGTTTTGAGTCGTTAGTATTAGAATGTTCATGGTCCTTTAGGCTCTTGGGATCCTCGTTAGATAAAATGGTCCCGACTAGTCTTAGGACATCAACTTCAAATTATCAATTTACATATAACCTTATGTTCAGTTGGGAGTAGTACTTAGCACCGAGAAGGCCAGGGTTCCAGTGTACTCAGGTCTCAGAACTATGTGCCACCATGTGATAAAGGATTCTTGATAATAGAGAATGTTTCCCTTAGCATGAGGAATATGGGATCCACATTATTTGAGAGTGTATCCCTCACCTCAGTGGGTGCATGCAGGGGTCTTCATTATTGGAGATTGTCGCCTGAGTCACGAGTGATATCAAACCTTTATCGTTCTTTTCCTTGACAAGGCTTAGAACAAATATTTCCAACTTGAGCGACATAGTTCAGCATCATGTGCTTATTTATGATGGTGTCGGTTGTGAGAATCTCCCACAATATAGTTTCAGTTTTTATGTCGGTTACAACTTTCGATTTATGATTACAGATTAAGTCTTCAGTACATGTATATGACCCTTAAAACTGGTTTTACTTGTATTTCATTAAATATTTTTAAACTAGCATACTATGTTAGTATTTATACATATCTGATAGGGACATTGTATGTTACCTCAACTTACGTAATCAACCATGTTTTATATACCGTCATTTCTCTGATTTATAACGTGTTCTTCATTTCAGTTATGTTTCCCATGTACTTAGTATATTCCAAATATTTATCGCATACTCTATGTGCTATATCATATAATAATATTGATCTAGGTATCCAGACTCAGCCCCACAGTGAGACACCTTCCTGACTTTGATCAGCTAGTAGTGGTGAGTCCTCATCTTCCGAGGACTGGAGTTATCTTCTTGATTTTAGTTATTTTGTCTTTTTTTAGTTGTAGACTTTGGAGTTAGCTAGGGACTTGACCCAGTAGCTCACAAATTAGTAGAGGCTTTTGATCACGGGCAAAAATAGCATGCCCGAGATACGCTTTATGACTTAAGTTAGTCTTGTTTATCTAAGTTATTGTATACATTTTCATGTAACTTTATATGAATGTGAAGATATGTGCTAACCAACATGATTAGCCTTTGTTTTGTAGGTTTTGATGACTTTTGAGCAACTAATTCATGAGTTGGTGAAGTAGAGGCTTGGAAACGGAATTAACCCACGAACGTCGGCAAAGAGGAGGCACAAAATAGCCCACCTGCACGTTGGCAACGTGCCACGACAGGCAGGATGATCACAACAGCCCACCTGCAGGTTGGCAACGTGCCACGGCAGGCTGGCTGCGCGACATGGAGGTGTCAACGCGCTGCCCAAGCAGCGTGACATGCTGCCAACGCGGCAAGGTGCTACCGATGCCAAACTTCGGGTGAATTTCCAGAGAGCTTTCGCGTTGCCTCCATGTCACGGAGGCAGTGCTCCGCGATACACTCCGTGACACGGAGCCGTTCCATGATAGGCTAAATTATGCACGTTTTCCATTTACTATAAATAGGTCCCTTAGCTCCTAATTCCATTTGGTCATGATTTTATTCTGGAAAACTACCTAGGAGTGAAGGGAGAAGTGGGAGAACTCATCTAGGGTTTATCAAATTCCCTTCTCATCTACCAATTTCATGTAAGTATGTTAGTTTAGTATTAGTTAACTATAGTTTTACGAACATGAATGGCAAGAACCCTTCCTCTAGGGTTGAAGCCATGAATTATGATTGTGATTTTATGAATTTGTTTTGGAATTAAGTTATTGATTGTTGTTTTCGTCTTGCATTCTGGATTGTTGGTTGTTTTTATGATTGATCACCATGAAAGCATATTTGTTAGCTTGAGTAATAGCTTAAGAAAGCATTACCTAGGCCAGGACATGAGAATGTGAGGAGCATGTTTGTATCTCGGGAGAGATTTTTGTGCCAGGATAGAAATATACCTAACACCGTGCTTGGTTGACACACGGGGGTTATGAAAGACCAACTTGGGATGTCACATCACCACTCGAAGAAGTAGTTGTGAGGCTAAGTTGAGTTAAATGATTAGACGCATGAAAGTCCCTAATCGTTTCCCCGTAAACCACAACATAATTGATTGCCCGCGACTAGAAAATTAAACTCCTCGCTCACAATGATGCAGTGAGGCTAGATTGCCGTGTTTAGAGGCTAGAAAGACCATAAACATGCAATTCTAATTATGTGAAATAACAATTGATAGTTCCATGCTTAACCCATTGCAATTCGTAGTATCGTTTGATTAATTGGTTTTGACTCTATGTTGCTCCTAGAGTAATTTCAGAATATTTCGTTGACCCAAACTTAGACTTAATTAATCTCAATCGAAAATGTCTATAACCAACACTTGAGGTATTTAAGATCACACTAGAAATGGATAGTTAGAGGAATGGGTCCAGTCCCAGTGGGTTCGACAATCCGGTTCTTAAAAAGAGCCACTATATTACTTGCACGACTCGTACACTTGCGGACGCGCGAATCGGGCACGTCAAGTTTTTGGCGCCGTTTCCGGGGACTCGGTGAAGTTTTGATAATTTATCTACTTTTGTGTGATTTTTGAATTTCCTAAAGTGTTTAGAAACTTGGTCTTAGTTTGTTTATTTGCAGGTAACAGGTTGTCCTGCCGAGCTGGCTAGAAATAGAGAGCTTGTGGAACTATTGCTGGAACCTGAACGTCAAATCCATTTGCGAAGGAGAGTAGCTCTAGAGAAAAAGCTGAAGAGACTTCAAGAAGAGGTACAACAACAACCACCCGCGGGACAAGCACAATTATCATCAGAAGCAATGGCAGCAAGACCAGTTCGCGAAGTGGCAATCCCACTAGTGACGAATGTGACCTCTAGCATCCGTAAACCGGAGCCTGGAAGGCACTTTGAGCTTAAACAGAACATGGTGTAGCTATTACATTCTAGTGGTCAATTCACTGGGATGGCACATGAGGACCCGCAGCAGCACTTACAGAGCTTTTTAGAGATTAGTGACACATTTGTCCCCACCGGCGTGTCCACAGATTATGTCCGAATGACCCTCTTCCCATTTTCACTGTTGGGAGAGGCAAAAAAGTGGCTGAAGGCTAAGCCACCAAACTCCATAACTTCATGGAATGACTTGGCTAAGAAGTTCCTTATCAGATTCTTCCCTTCAGGCAAAACTGCAAGGTTGAGAAGTGAAATACTCAGTTTCAAGCAGAGGCCTGATGAGAACTTATATATGGCTTGGGAAAGATTCAAGTCATTGTTGAGAGATTGCCCCCATCACCAGCAATCAAATGAAGTGCTGGCTCATACCTTTGTAGAAAGTCTAGACCCACACACAAAAATATTACTAGACTCTGCATCGGGTGGGCAAGCCTTGGATAAGACATATGATGAGTTGTACACTTTGTTGAACAGAATTGCACAAGGAAATCCAGAGTGGCACAGCGAGTCATCGAGAGGGGCAGGAAAGAGATCAGGGTTGATAGAAGTAGATGGTTTGAATGCCTTGGCAGCACAGTTAGCTTCGTTCCAGCATCAGATGATGACTCAGTTCAATAAACTGAGTATGAACCAACACTAGGGACAGGTTAATGCAGTTCAGCAAGCTCCGAGTTGGTGTGAAATTTGTGGTAATAATGGGCACTATGCAGAATCTTGTGGAGCCAATTCGGAGGCAGTTAATTTTGTTAGTAATGTGCAGCGCAACAATCAGAATTTTGAAACCAGTTACAATAGAAATTGGCAGGGCCACCCGATTTTTTCTTGGGGTGGAAACCATCAGCAGAATTATATGCAACCTCAACAACAGCAATATCAGCAGAATAGGCAGAATGATGGGCAATTGAGTAGCAGCATTGAGGAAACACTGCAGAAAATTATGGAGACCCAGAATCAGTTAGCGGAAAATCAGGCGAGGATGGCAACAGACTTAAAGAATCAGCAAATGGCCACCCACAATCTTGAAAAACAAGTGGGTCAGATAGCAGCTGCTCAAAACATGAGATCACAAGGGGGATTACCTAGAGACACAAATCCTAACCCCCGGCAGATCAATGCCATCAGTCTGAGAAGCGGTAAGCAATTAGCTGATGCAGTGCCAAAAGAGCTGAGAAAGGGGGTGCAGCCGGAGTTGGTTAGACCAGGACAATCCATCAACATGGGAGATAATCAGAGTGCTGGGCAACAAAATGCAGAACTTTCATTGCAGCCAGCACAAAGACCACCACCACCATTCCCTCAGAAATTCAGAAAGAGCAAGGAAGAGGAATGCTTCAAAAAGTTCTTTGAGAGCTTCAAAGAACTTCACATAAATTTGCCTCTTCTTGATGTCTTGTAGGGAATGCCCAAGTATGCTAAATACTTGAAGGACGTGATGGTGAACAAAGTTAGATTGGTGGACGTCCAGACTGTAGCACTGACTGAGGAGTGCAGTCACAGGGTATTGAGCAAAATGCCAAAGAAGCTCAAAGACTCAGGGAGTTTTACACTCCCCATACAAATTGGTAAAGTTGAGGTGCTATGAGCTTTGTGTGACTTAGTGGCAGCAGTTAATCTAATGCCCCTATCCTTATTCAACACCCTGGGGTTGGGAAAATCGAGGCCGACAAGGTTGATGCTGCAACTGGCTGACAAGTCGTGAGTGACACCTGATGGAATAATAGAGGACCTTCTCATCAAAGTAGGTAAGTTCATTATACCTGCTGATTTTATTGTCTTGGATTTTCAGGTTGATGACCAGGTACCCCTGATCTTGGGACGACCATTCCTGGCCACTGGAGGAGCGGTGATTGATTTGAAAGCAGGGACCCTGAAAATGAGGGTTGAGGATGAAGAAGAAATCTTCCGCGTTTACCAAGAAATGAACCCATCTGCACACTACAAAAACCTTTGTCGGGTTAGTGTGTTGGCAGAGGGTAAGTGTGGGGTGGAGGATTCCACAGGTGCAGGGCCGAAGGCAATGACAAGTGTTCAGCCCGAGTATGATAAAGGGCTTCAAATTGAGAAGAAGTTGGAGAAAGAGAGGAACAGAGTGGAGGCTGTTTCCTCTCAACAGCAAAAGAAAAGGAGATGGTTCTCGAAAGAGAACCCAGGTATGAGGATGTCCTAAAAAGGACAGTTCACATCGGGCCATGACGTAAAATAAGGCGCTGCTTGGGAGGCAACCCAAGGGTACCTCAGGTACAATTTTTAATTTTGATTTTTGTGTTGCTTTTGTTAGTTTCAGTTTGTTTGTGTTTTTGGTGGAAAGTTAAGCACAGATGGCGGGAAGTCTAAGTACCGAGACGGTGGAAGCTAAAGAGCATGGAATAGAAGAAGTGTGGGGTTGAACACCCACCTCTGAAAACTTGAAAGGAAAGCATGCTTTTAGCTTGGCATAGAGGCTTAGGGAGTATTTCTCATCCTTTAAATGTTAATTTGATGCCATGAGGACATAGCATGATTTAAGTGTGGGGTGAGGGAAATTTCAAGAAAATTTCAATTTTTTTTCGTGCTTAACGATTTTTGGTGAATGTAATGCTTGTGAGAAGAATTTTGAAAATTTTTTATGATTCAAGCATGACTTCATCACCCGTTGGTTTTTCTTTTCGGTTCTTTTCCGACGGGGGTCTTTGAACCGAAGAATAAAATTTTTCCTTTTCTTTCCTTTGTTTGTATATAATGTTTTTAGTCATATTAGGGACTATTTCCAACGATGGATGGATGACGACCGTCTTGAGGAAAATTAGTCATTAAGTTTTGGTTTTTGAAACCATAACTAATTGGTTCTTGATGTTCTTGCTATGTGCTATACGTGATTGTAAGAGGCAAGTATGTTCAGTGTGAAGCATACAGGTGTATAACTTTGTGTGAGACACTTAGGCTCTTGAATTTGACTCAATATGATTGAAGCTTAATTCTGAATTCCTGTAATTAGCTGAGTAAGAGTCTGATGAATGTGTCTTGAATTGAGCATGTGCCATGAGTGTAAGGTTTTTGAGTATTCTTTGCTATTGTGGAATGTCTAGAACTTGCCTGGTGTGTTTATAAAACGAAATGAAGGAGGTGAATTGTAGGAGATGATTTAGGCATTTCTTTGAATGAACCAAATTTTTATCCCTCATTTTACCTACCTTGAAAAATTAATCCTAGTTATCCCCATTGAGCCTTGAGCCTATTCTTTGACAGCTGCAACATAAGCTTAGTCCGTTTTCTTTTATTAACCTTGACTTTGATCCAAAACTCCTAAGCGCTTAGAGAAATATATGAAAGAGTAAAGAAGTGAGAAGAAGGAAAAGAAAGGAAAAGTAGCAAGTTGTAGAAGTGGAGAAAAGGACAAAGGTGCACTTGTGTAAAAATGGTTGATTATTAGTAGGGAGTAAGAAAATAAATGAATGAAAGAAAATTTTTTGCTTAAGTACTCCTTACTGCTAAGCTGAGTGTGCTTAGAGGAAATGGGAACAAGAAGAAAAAAATTCAAGATTGAAAAGAATAAGGAGGAAGTAAGAAAAGAGATGTCCTTAATGAATGTTTGATGTATTAAAAGCGCTTGGGGGAGATAGTCACTATTACTGGCCAGAATAGTACCTACATGTCCCTTAGCTTACATTACAACCCATTAAGTCCTACTTGATCTTACATTCAAACTTCCTTAAATTAGTGGAATAAAATACTAAGGGCAAGCCTATGGGTCATTACATGATGCATGTGAATTCTTTGTGAGAGTGAGCGTAATTCTATTCATGTACCCACACATGTTGTGATATAAAAATTATTTTTGCGTGTGAATTTGGGTAACTCTCTTTCCATGAGGGCACATGTTGAATGAAAGATATAATTCATGTGGGAATTCTTAATCAGTTGTTTTGCATGAGTTGCTAAGATCGAGAGTCGATTCTTGAGGTTAAGAAGTCTTAACATAGTTGTACTTCATTTCAATGATCAAACCGTGCATGCTCTATTTGTAGCTTGTTATCTTACGTAATCATTATAGCCGTAACTTGCATTATCTTGCTAAATTAGTTATGTGGGAGTCTCCACATGCATGATATGTAAAAGGTTGTTCGAGGACGAACAAGGCTTTAAGTGTGGGGTTGTGATCACGGGCAAAAGTAGCATGCCCGAGATACGCTTTATGACTTAAATTAGTCTTGTTTATCTAAGTTATAGCATACATTTTCATGTAACTTTATATGAATGTGAAGATATGTGCTAACCAACATGATTAGCCTTTGTTTTGTAGGTTTTGATGACTTTTGAGCAACTAATTCATGAGTTGGTGAAGTAGAGGCTTGGAAACGGAATTAACCCGCGAACGTCGGCAAAGAGGAGGCGCAAAACAGCCCACCTGCACGTTGGCAACGTGCCACGGCAGGCAGGCTGATCACAACAGCCCACCTGCAGGTTGGCAACGTGCCACGGTAGGCTGGCTGCATGACATGGAGGTGTCAACGCGCTGCCCAAGCAGCGTGACACGCTGCCAACGCGGCAAGGTGCTGCCGAGGCCAAACTTCGGGTGAATTTCCATAGAGCTTTCGCGTTGCCTCCGTGTCACGGAGGCAGTGCTCCGCGATACACTCCGTGACACGGAGCCGTTCCATGAAAGGCTAAATTATGCACGTTTTCCATTTACTATAAATAGGTCCCTTAGCTCCTAATTCCATTTGGTCACGATTTTATTCTGGAAAACTACCTAGGAGTGAAGGGAGAAGTGGGAGAACTCATCTAGGGTTTATCAAATTCCCTTCTCATCTACCAAATTCATGTAAGTATGTTAGTTTAGTATTAGTTAATTGTAGTTTTACAAACATGAATGGCAAGAACCCTTCCTCTAGGGTTGAAGCCATGAATTATGATTGTGATTTTATGAATTTGTTTTGGAATTAAGTTATTGATTGTTGTTTTCGTCTTGTATTCTGGATTGTTGGTTGTTTTTATGATTGATCACCATGAAAGCATATTTGTTAGCTTGAGTAATAGCTTGAGAAAGCATTACCTAGGCCAGGACATGAGAATGTGAGGAGCATGTTTGTATCTCGGGAGAGGTTTTTGTGTCAGGATAGAAATATACCTAACACCGTGCTTGGTTGACACACGGGGGTTATGAAAGACCAACTTGGGATGTCACATCACCACTCGAAGAAGTAGTTGTGAGGCTAAGTTGAGTTAAATGGTTAGATGCATGAAAGTCCCTAATCGTTTCCCCGTAAACCACAACATAATTGATTGCCCGCGACTAGAAAATTAAACTCCTCGCTCACAATGATGCAGTGAGGCTAGATTGCCGTGTTTAGAGGCTCGAAAGACCATAAACATGCAATTCTAATTATGTGAAATAACAATTGATAGTTCCATGCTTAACCCATTGCAATTCGTAGTATCGTTTGATTAATTGGTTTTGACTCTATGTTGCTCCTAGAGTAATTTCAGAATATTTCGTTGACCCAAACTTAGACTTAATTAATCTCAATCGAAAATGTCTATAACCAACACTTGAGGTATTTAAGATCACACTAGAAATGGATAGTTAGAGGAATGGGTCCAGTCCCTGTGGGTTTGACAATCCGGTTCTTAAAAAGAGCCACTATATTACTTGCACGACCCGTACACTTGCGGACGCGCGAATTGGGCACGTCAGCTTTCAAACTGTGAAGTGTAGTATCAGCTTATGACTTATTGTTGTTAACAAGCTATGTCCTTACGCATAATGAATGGTTTACATTTCAGTTAGCTTCCACTCAATTTTTTTATTTAAAGTTAGAGTTTGTTGGTATTATCTTATGCCATTGGTTAGCTTGAAGCCATTCGTGGTTCTATGTTCCGTGTGGCATCCGGGGTCTATGCTCGGGTCATGACAACCTCAGCTAAGATTGCCCCGCTTTCCAAACCACATCAACCCCTTCATGGGGGAACCTTGAGAAAGACTTGCTCTCTCACCATAAACTCCATATCTCTCACCTTCTGATCCACATACTTCTTTTGCCTGCTTTGATCTACCACGAGCCTTTCCTGAATTTTCCTGACTTCCTCCAAGTATTCTTTTAACAAGTCATTGCTCCATGTTCTCACCTCGAACGTGTCAAACCAACCAATATGGGATCTACATTTCCTTCCATATATAGATTCAAATGGCGCCAGGCCAATGCTTGAGTGATAGATGTTAATGTATGCAAATTCTACCAAGGGTAAGAGCTTATCCCAATGACCTTCAAAGTCAATCACACAAGCCCAGAGCATATCCTCTAACACTTGGATCATCCTCTATGATTGTCCATCCAGCTATGGGTGAAATGTCGTTCTTAAGTCCTACCCAGTACCCAGTTTAGCCTGCAAGATTCTCCAAAAATTCAAAGTAATTATGTATCTCTATCTGAGATAATCGACACTAGCACCCTGTACAACCAAACTAACTCCTTAACATACAACTTGGCCAACTTCTCTGCATTGTAGGTCACCAGAACTAGTAAAAAGTGGGCAGAATTAGTCAATCTATCAACAATGACCCAGATTGAGTCAAACTTCTCTAATGTCTTCAAAAGCCCAATTACAAAGTCCATAGCTATCCGCTCCCACTTCCATTCTAGGATGGGCATTTCTAGAGCACTCCACCAGGCTTCTAATGTTCATACTTCACTTGCTAGAAATAAAAGCATTGGGAAACATTCTCTATAATATCCCTCTTTATCCTACTCCACCAATAGTGACGCTTAAGGTCATGATACATCTTGGTAACTCCGAGGAGTATAGAGTACCTCAAACTTTAAGCCTCCGATAGTATATTCTTGATGATATCACCAACCCGGGGAATACATTCACGTCCCATTATCCTCAAGACTCCCTGATCATCTAATACTGCCTCCTTGGCTTCCCCTCACAATACCTGATCACGAATCTTACCCATTTTTGCATCCTCAAACTGTCTGAATTTAAATTCATCTAACAACGACGATCTGACCTCCACACTGGCCAATACTTCACCTAACTTTGAGAGCATAAGTCTCACTAGGTTGTTGGCCAGTGTCAGAACTTCTTTGGCCACATTGCGCGCCAAGCAATGTCCAAATAGGCCAAACTACCCATACTTACAGCTTTCTGGCTCAACACATGTTCCGCCATGTTAGCCTTCCTCAAATGATACAGGATCGTAACATCATAGTCCTTTAGCAGTTCCATCTATCTCCACAGTCTTAGCTTGAGATCCGACTGAGAGAACACATATTCTAAGCTGCGATGGACCGTGAATACTTCACAATAGGCCCCATACAAGTAATGCCTTTGAATTTTTAAAGAGAACACCACCACTGCCAATACCAAATCATGCGTGGGGTAGGTCTTCTCATGTAACTTTAGCTATCTTGAAGCACACGCAATGTCCTACCTTTCCAACATTGACACAACACCCAAACCAGACCGTGAGGCATCACAATAAACTACAAAGTCTTTACCTTCCACCGGTAGCGCTAGGATAGATGCCATGGTTAACAAGGTCTTGAGCTTTTAAAACCCTTATTACACTCTTTTGACCATTTAAGGGGCACATCTTTCTGTGTCAGCCTTGTCATCTTAAAGGCAATGGCTATGAAACCCTTCACAAACTGGCGGTAATAACTGGCTAGGCCCACAAAGCTACGAACTTCTGTCACTATAGTGGACCTAGCCCAATTTTGGTCTGCTTCTACCTTTTTTGGATCCTTCTTAATCTCTTCCTTGGAGACCACGTGCCCCAAAGAGGACACTGATTCCAACAAAAATTTACATTAGGTAAACTTTGGATATAATTGCTTCTCATTTAGCAATCCCAATAAAATCCTCATGTGATTTTCATGTTCCTATTTTGCCTTGGAATACACTAAAATATCGTCAATAAACATAATTATAAAAGAGTCTAGGTAGGGTTTGAAAATATTATTCATCAGGCTCATGAAGGCTTTGGGATTATTAGTGAGTTCAAAAGGCATAGCCAAGAACTCGTAATGCCTATATCTGGTCCAAAAGGCAGTCTTTGAAATGTCCTTAGCTCAAATTTTCAGTTGGTGATACCCCAAGCTCAAATCAATCTTTGAGAACTCTGCTGCACCCTAAAGTTGGTCACACAGGTCATCTATTCGGGGAAGGAGATATTTATTCCAAATGGTAACCTTATTCAGTAGACAGTAGTCAATACACATCCACATGCTACCTTCTTTCTTCTTCACAAGAACATAGGGGCACCTCATGGAGAGACACTCAGGTAAATAAACCCCTTACGTAGCAACTCCTACAACCACTTCTTGAGTACTCTTAACTCAATTGGTGCCATTCTATATGGCGGTATGAAAATGGGTCGTGTCCTTGACTCTAAATCTATGCAAAAATAATGTCGTAGTTTAGTGGCATGCCAGATAAATCTGCAAAAAACACCTCTAAAAACTCACAAACTACCAGAGTAGACTCTATGGAGGAATCCTCAGTACTGGTATCTCGAATGCGGGCTAGGTAGGATGAACACCCCTGCCCTATCAGTTTTTGGGTGGGAATATATGAGATAAGTTTCTTAGGAGCAGGGCTATAGTTCCCTTTCCACTCCAACCTAGACAATGCAGCCATCGCTATGGTGGCTGTCTTAACGCGTCAATCCAAAATGACATGATAGGGATAATCCCAGGATGACGTCAAAGTCTACCATGTCTAAGATAACCAGATCTATCTGTGTATCATAACCCATAAAGCCAACCGAACACACATAATAGACTTTATCCACAATCGCAGAATCCACAACAAGAGTAGAAACATGAATTGGAAAATCAAGAAGATCACAAGCAAGACTCAACCTCACCGCAAAATAGCAGACATATGAAAAAGTAGAGCAAGGATCAAATCAAGAGGTAGCCATTCTATCACATATGAGAATAATACATGTGATGACTGCGTCGAAGGCCTCTGCTCAGGTCGATAGGAAAATGCTTAGAAGTAAGCTTGACTACCTACTTGAGATCCGCCCCTGTTGGGCTTTGGACCCTATTTGCCGGACTGAGTACCACCTCTTCTAGTCTGAGCATCCCCTCTACCAGGTTGAGTGCCACCTCTACTTACTGAATGACTACCCCAACCAAGCTACAGGCGACCTTAGCGGAATGCACTACCTCCCCTCCCTACTATAGTTGGTGCTCAAGAAGTTGGATGTGGAATAATCTGCTTGTCCTACATAAATTTGGGACACCATTCACGGATGTGGCCATACTTCCATACTCGTGACATCCTTATCAAGAACTGGCCTTTGGGTAGGAATAGTAGATATAGGACGAGCCCCAAAAATCTGAGTGAACTATCTGAGGACTCCCTATTGTACCTAAAGGGCCATGACTGGTCCTTGGAGGATCATGGCTAATACCTGCATATCTGACTGAACAGAACGGCTAGAGTATCCATGGGGAATCGAAACCCTAGCTAAAAAAACCATTGAAGCTACCCACCTTCTGAGCTGTCTTCTTGGCACTCTTTGCATAGCCATCTTGCTTAAGCCCTTGCATATTCCTTACAAACTCCACCACTTCCTGGAATGTCTTACCTGCTTAAACCATCTATAGAGTTGACAACTGGAGTCCCACATTCAGGTCCTTCACAAACCGCCTAATCCTCTCCCCCTCTGTGTAGTGATGGCAGGACATACCCAAACAATGAGTGGAACTGGGCCTTATAGGCTGTAACTTAGGAGGTTACATGCTTAATGTTGGTGAACTCGTCGCACCTCTGGTCTCGCAAGGTACAAGGTACATACTTCTCTAGAAAAGTATAGTAGAACTGGGTTCATGTCAATGGTTGCGACCCTCTGGTCTGTACTCCACAAATTCTCTCCACTAGAGCTTGGCATCCCCTATTAGTTGAAAAGTAACAAACTCCACCCAATACTTCTCTATTGCCCCCATCTTGTGAAGTTTCTCATGGCATTCTATGATAAACTCGTAGGCATCCTCCACCTTAGTGCCGTAGAAAGTGAGAGGCTTCATCTTTGTAAATCTCCAGAATATATCATGCCCATCTCCAGTTATCACTAGTCCAATTACCGACCTCGAAAACATGATGGCCTAAAAAGTAAAGGCCAATTGTAAAGTTTGTAAATTTTGTTTATAAATACAAAGGAGACGGAAGCCAAAGGCAGCTACAACTACAACCCCAAGTGCTACCCTATTGGAGTTTCTGGTGCCACTCCAATTCCCACGAGATCACTCACAAAATTTAGCAGCTAAGCTAGGACCTTGGAGGAAATCGGAGCGGCCGCAGCATCTTCCTGCATTGTACCTCTACCTCTACTGCCACTCTTCCTTAACTACTAGAGGTATTAGGGATCCTAACCTCTCCTATACAAGACAAGCAGCATGGGCCCTATCTCTGGCTGCAGCAGGCCTTTGCACATGACCGGGGCCTCATCCCCTGCCGCGAGCTGTGGCTGCCACCATGGGCTCTAGTGCCTCATCTTTGGCTCCTCCCACACATGTCCTCACTATCTATGAGAGAGAGAAAGAAAGAAGTTATTAGATACCAATTTGGATCACCAGATACCAATTGAAATCAAGTAATAGCATGAAAGAGACAGAGAGAGAGAAAGGAGTTTTCCTAAAGTCCTATAGCCTCCTGAAGATAAGTAACGGATGTCTCTGCACTGATTCGTGAGACACTACTAGACTCGTCCTCGTATAATGAGATCAACAAACCTAGGCTCTGATACCATCTTTGACACGACCTAAGTGATCGTGATTGGCACCCACACTAATCTCCCTAGTGGGCAAACTAATGCATTCTAACAAACTCGTTCAAGCATAACATAGAAATAATTACTCTCAATGAAATGGCGAAAGAAATGAAATATTTAAGAAAGAAAACATTAACAAAATCTAGTTACCTCAACCCCAAAAGCTGAAAGTCATTGTAGTAGACGACATCTAGCTAAACATAGTCTATGATGAGTAAAACTAGAAAAATAAAATAAATCCATGTCTGAAAAAAGACATCTTCTATAGGAGGACTTATAGAAGAATGACAAAATTAGCTCACCCTTGGTTATATCGCCGTCGTTCTACAGATGAGGTCGTGAAGAACTTTCTGGATCACATTCTTTGCTCATAAAAGAAGTGCAAGAGTCACATCAGTACAACGCAATGTACTGGTAGGCATCATTGATCGACCTTAATAATAATATATATACAAGTGAAACAACAACATACATTCATGAAAGTAGTTAAGCATTACACAACCCTATTTCTAGTGTTATTCAAAGTAAGGTTTGAGATAGCTTGCTCACTAGATTAGGCGTTGCTACAGTTGTGGTATGAGCACGGTAGCTGTCTCGCTGTAGCGATACTGTGTAGGCAGTAACTCGACCCTACTGTCAACCTTAAATTTCTAACTAGGCAATTTCCCACAACTAATTCATCAACTCTGAATATATTAATGCACGACACAAACTCAACGATCAATTCATTATCTTATCACATTGGACATACATATGAATACTCAACAATCAATTATTAACTTATCATATTATTGCACACAACTCCTCATTAATTAATTCATCAACTCCTTACAAATTAACCACTAATTATTGCATTTAATAAGAAAGTTATGACCAATATCGACATTGAACTTACGATCAATTACACATTTAAACATCTTAATTCATCAAGTTCTTTTAACTTTGAACCCAAACCTTACTCTTATGCTCTCCATTAGTATAATACCATACGAAATGTGTCGGGCACACCCCTCCGTCATATCACCACACAAACTCACACGAATATCATGTACACACATGCCAAAGGGTTTTATTTCTGCCCTTCTAGTCATGACCTCCAGGGGATCTAGAAATTCATGTATTATACTGGCGTGGTACCCGCTCCCACTCATTTTCTTATCTGGATGCTTCCCTCAGACACAGGCCACTCAATCATAATTGCTAGCCCAGATGCTCTCATCGAGCATGAGCCACTTATCTTAGGATACAACATGTTATCCACTTTCATTTTCATATTATGTATGTTATCATTCGGTCATTTAGTATGAATTTTCAGAGGCATCAAGTTATTCTCATTAGTTTGGTTATATTTACCAATGTTTAACCACTTACGCGACAATTTGAAAGAGCACATACAACATCTCAAGGCATTAAAATTTCACAACAATATTTATCGTCAACCAACAGTTCAAGTTTACTTTACAACCATATTTAACACATCATAATATTAACGATAATTAGTGTCTGAAGACCCACTAAACATGTTGTCACTGCACAAATATGCACATCATTGTGTCAAGTCTAACTCCTTATAAAACATAACCTACCTCAATTGCAGGATATGATAAATTAGCTACTCCACAGGAGCTTTTCCTTTTCTTAGTGCCTCCATACGTTCAAAGTCTAAACACAGGAAATAAACATTAATCAATTATCTACTCTTCCATTCGAGACTTAGAAATTTGGTTCTACCCTATTCTACCTGATATCATAGTCAAATTAGATATTCCAAGCATTATTTTATCACGTTTTATCCCCATATAGATTATTCCAACCTCTTCCATGAAGTTTTTACTCCAGAAACCCTTTCGATTCAGTTCTAATGCAAAAGATTCCACCTTTATCAACTTCTAAATTTCAAACCATGGTGAGATACGTGTTCTATAGTCGCATTCCCCCTAGAAAGTGTTAATTACCCACTTTTAGGCCTAGGAACCAACACCCAGACCTTCTTCCTTCATTTCTCCCTAGTTTCCATAACCTAAGGTTTCTATCTTTAAGAACACCATGTAAGATCACCTATTGATCCTAGGGTGTTAGGGAATCGAATGGGAAGAGAAACAGTCAAGAATCTTACCTTAGAATGAATTGTTTGATTCAAACTTTGTGAAACTGCCTCAACCTTTTCTCAAAGTTGTGCCTTAGAGTTATAGGGGAAAAACCCCGAGATTCTAACTTATTACTACCACTTGTCGTCCACTGCAATAGTGGCATTTCTACTACAGCAAATCCGCTATGGCCGCCAGGACCACCCCACCCCATGGTGGACCTATAGGTAAATCCTCTTTCTCGTGATGGCGGGCCTCCGAACGTCATGACGGTCTCATTACATTGGCTCCCCCACTGCTGCAGCAACCCCTATTAACCAATAGCTCACATTTCTATCATGACACGAGCATGGATCCTTGACCGCGACACAAGACGTAGAACCATGAATGGTTTTAAGCTAACCCATGACACATGCTTAACTTACTTTGGAGCATAAATAAAGAAGAACTTTCATAAAGCATAATATAAAGCGTAAGTGGAAGTCTAGAACATCATAAAACATAAAGAAGTACAGGCCAACACTGCTGAAAATATCTAAACATAGCTGTCTAAAATGCCTCTAGTCATAGGATGAGATGATAGGACAACACCGCCAACTAGCTCTACTAAAGTCTGAAAATTGAACGACATAAAAATAAAAAACATGCATCAAAACTGACATCCTCAGATCATGAGAACTCACCAAGAGCTGTACTGGACTAGATCAAGAGTAAATCTAATGGCGAGGCTAAGATTGATCACCAGAATTAATATCGTGAGATGATATAGCACAAAAGTATGAGGTCGGTACGTTGAATGTATTGAATATGTAGGTTAAGTAAAACATGAGAGTAAGGACAACATGCTGAAATCATAATTTTGAGATAGCCATAAACATGAGTTAATCATCATAAGCTAAAGCATAATAACCTAAGGTTTTGAGAGTAAAATCATACCACTTAGCATATTTGAAATCATAAGAAAAAGCTCATAAACTTATGAACGGGTCAATTACACTATAAAATATGATTTCATAAATCCTAAACAGGAACATCTTAAAACATGAGGAACAATGCGAGATTCTCATAATCGACACTATTATGAATGAGTACATGATGCCCAACTATCTCGCTCAAGTTGGTAGAGTTGTCCTAAGCCTTTCCAAGAATGATAAAGGCGTGATATCACTCATGAGCCCATTCGGCAGGGACACTCTATGGCGAGGCTCAATCATGAATATACCTATGATGGCACGTAGCTCTGAGACCTGGGTGCGCTGAACCCCAGCCTACTTGGTGATAAGTACTAATCCCAAATCATGCATATTTCTCATAGACTAGTTAGAAGATATGAAAATCATAAATATACTTTACATACGTGAACTAGCCATGATACATAAGCTTGAAATTCATAAAATTTGTGCATAATTGATTAAATCATCATAACTTGAGAAACATAGGTTCATAAGAGAATTTTTTTTCAAAACATACAATCATAATCACAAAAAATGGATTGAATCATAAGAGAATTGAATGCACGGAAGATCATATGAGATTTCATAAAAATTTGGATGTAATCCTAGAATTTCCATAAAACATGATCGGAGACTTGAATTCATAAAATTGACTTGAAATTAGGCATAAGTATAGAAGAAATCTCCCATTCATGACCATACATACTTGGGCTTGAAGAGATCTTGCCAGGATTTGAAACACAAGAGAATTGGAGAAGAAGGAGAACTATGATTGCTTGAGGGCTTGAGGGATTTGGATCTTCAAATTCAGATATTTTGAAGAGAATGAGGGTCGGGAATGAATAAAACCCTCTAATACACCCTTTTAGGAGCTCAAAATGACTTAGTTTAAGAGTTAAGTACATAGGAAATATGGAAGTACCCTTAATAATACAAATGGAAAAATCACCCTAGAACACTTGATGAGTCACATAATGACCCGATATTTCAGTTGACGGGTAGTTAGTTCCACCCATTACTACTAAACAAAATTTTAACTTTCTAATCTTTTCTTAACGCCTCAACTTAACAATTCTTTGTTACACTTAACGAATATTTCCCTCAATCGTTAAGACTCTCTGAAACTCACAAAATCTCCAAATCTCCTTACTTAACCACTCACCTAACAATTCATTAGGTGACTTGATGACTCACCTAATGGGTCATTTAGTGATCAGGTGTAGATATAACTTTTTTCTCCATTTTGTGCCTCGGTTCTAATCTTAGGGTCTTTTGGAGTGTTACGATTTTATTGAATACTTTCCATTCCTCAAACCTAAGCTGAATCCAACTTCCCAACTCTTCCCACTGTGGACCTAAGTGAAGATAGGGTATTTTGGACTTAACTTTCCCCGTGACGATGGATGAGTCATTACATGAACCGTGCTATTCTCCAACATCCATGACAATCATAGCAACAATGATTATTAACACTTCTACTATAGAAGAACAACTTGCAAGTTTGACTAAAGCTATTGAAGGCTTGACAAAGTATATGCAAGAACCAAAATTTTCAATATAACAAATAAGATGACTAGCATGACTGAGACACAATCAAGTCAATAATTTATGAAGATTCTTGAAATTCAAGAGATGGAAGAGTCCTCCACAAAGTAGACAACAAAGGTCAAATTAATTCAAGTCTCCACTGAAGATTTGATTTCTGCTGACCTATTGAAGTACTTTATCATAGAGGCCATCAAAGATAAATCAAATTCCTCATTTAAATTTTTCCTCATGTATGCAACGTTGTATACACAAAGGATTGATAACTTGAAGATGCATGCTGGATATCAACCTTCTAAGTTCCAAAAATTTTCATGGCAAAGGAAATTCCAAACAACATATAGTGCACTTCATTGAGACTTGCAGCAATGTTGGGCCTTATGGTGATTATCTCTTCAACTAGTTTGTCTGATCTCTCAAACAAAATTCTTTGGATTGATACACAAATCTTGAACCTGGTTCTATAGATAATTAGAAGGATATGGAGCGAGAATCCCTCAATTATTTTTATATAAAAAGGTTTAGTGTTAATATTGTTGAACTTACAAATATCTTACAACATAAACATGAGCCAGTTATTGACTTCATCAATTGCTGGAGAAATTTGAGCCTCCACTACAAAGATCACCTCAGTGAAACTCTAGCATTGAAATGTGAATCTAAGGTATGAATAGGGGTACTCACTATATCTTACAAGGATTACAACCCAATACATTTGAAGATCTGACGACCCATGCGCATTATATGGAATTGAACATAGATACGAGTGGTGATGAATGGCTATCTATCTATGAGCCTTGAAAAGATAAAGATATAGAAGAACTCCATATTAGGGGAAAGTTTTTCATCTGAAGCTGAATTCAAAGAGTCTATGCATATCACAAAGTTCCTCAAAACAATAACCTAAATTGTAAGTTATGAAGCTTCTCAATGCACGAGCCTAAATTGCAAGTTATGAAGCTCCTCAATGCATGAGCCTAAGCTGCAAGTTATGAAGCTCCTCAATGCATGAGCCTAAACTACAAGTTGTGCATCTTCTCATAGCATGACCCTAAATTGCAAGTTGTGTATCTCCTCAATGCATGAGCCTAAACTGCTAGTTATGAAGCTCCTCGATGTACGAGCCTAAACTACAAGTTATAAAGATCCTCAACGTACGAGCCTGAACTGCAAGTTATGAAGTTCCTTAACACACAATCCCAAACTGCAAGTTATGATGCTCCTCATTGCACAAGCCTAAACTGCATGTCATAATGCTCTTCATCTCATGAGCCTAAACTACAAATTACTATGCTCCTCATCATACGAGCCTAAACTGTAAGCTATCAATGCTTCTCATTTCATGAGTCTAAACTATAAGTTATAATGCTCCTCATCGCACGAGCCTAAACTACAACTTACGATGCTCCTTGACGCATGGACTTAAACTAAAAGTTGAAATGCTCCTCGATGCATGAGCCTAAATTATATGTCATAAAACTCTTCAAAATTGAGCATAAGTCTTCAATTTATTAGGCTCGTCATATTTGAGTTGTCTTCAAGTTTCATAGATCTTCAAGTTCGAGCTAAATTTTCAATCCATGAAGCTCCTCAAAGCTAAATTTTTAAGTTGAAAATCACTTTGAATTCAAGCTAAATTTTCAATCTGAAAAGGTCTTCAAATTCACAAAGCATTCAAGTTTAAGTCTTCAAATATGTCAAAATCTATAAGTTGAAGTCCTCAAATCATTCATATCTTCAAGTTGAAGTCTTCAAATCTTCCAAGTCTTCTAGTTAAAGTTTCCAAATCCACAAATTCTACAAGCTGAAGACTTCAAATATGTCAAGTCTTTAAGCTGAAGTTGTTACACCCCGGAAATTTTTTTGATGATTATTTGATGGTTATATGTTATATTAAGGGAATTATGGGTTGTATGTCATCCGTAGGTGAGGAGGGAAACATGTGCAAAGGGAAAAGAGAAGAGTATGTGAAGTTTGTAAATAAGGGTCAACTTTAAATGAACATATCTCCAAATATATAATGATTCAGAGGTCCTATAGAATATCAAATGAAATATACTTGAGTCTAGTTTACAGTAAAAATAACCGCTCGTTAATCGGAGTTCGGAGTAAAAAATTATGATCGTTTGAAGATAGCATTGTCGGCTGGAAAAGCGCCCATGCGCGCGGGCGCTGAGATAGGCAGGCAGCAGGGTCGCGCGCGCGAGGGCACGTCGCACGGGCGCCGCACGCGGGCACTGCCCAGCTTGCCTATATGAAGTAATTTTGAGCTAAAAAGTTCATTTCTACTCCGTTTCACCTCATTTTTTTTCAAAATTCACGGAATTAAGAGCTCTATCCAATGGTGAAAACAAATTCTAGGTAATTAATTGTATGGATAGGTGAAAGTTCCTTATAGTCTAAGCTTTGAAAGGGTTTCTTACGTCGTGAGCTTCTAATCGTCGAGTTGCTGCATTTTTGGGAAGTAGGGAGGTGAAGTTCTACCTCCATATTGGTTAGAGTTGAGTACAAAATGAGGTAGGTATTTTTACTCTTTAAATTATCATGAATTAACAAGTTATGTTGGAAGTGAAGTTGGAACTTATATGTTGCTTGGGTGTGTGTTGTTGCTGCAGTTTGGCAGCATGGTTGCTACATTTTTGGAACAGAATTTAGCTGAAGGGGAACCCCACATGAGAAGGTGTTATACACAAGTGAAAGGTAAGTGTTCCTACTTGGTTTATCCGCTCAAATTCGCAAGCTAAAGTAAGGAAATGACATAAAGTCTATGTGTTTTATGTCATATTTGACTGAGGTTTCTGCCCCTTTTGGCAGGTTGTTACAGCTATATAGATGCTGGAATTTATCCAAAAGATGGAAGGAATATACAACGACTTTGGGGAGGTTAAACACCAAAAGCAGGTAAGCGAAGCTCTCTTGAATAGCCTCAAGTTTAAGACGCCTAAGGTACGTAGGTTTGCCGAAAATTATATTATGATGTGGCTGTTTGGTTATACACTTTGGGACATGAATTGTGACTGGGAACTTGGCATAAACCAGTCCTCATTCCATGTAGTGTATGTAAGGAAGTTGAAGGTGTCAGAGTTTCTAGCAAGTGGAAGAAATTGGCTAAAAAGACGCGACGAAGTGAGGTATGTAAAGGCGTCTCTATTCTTATTTTCCAAGCACGAAATCTTGTTATTGTTGGGGCCAATGTTCCTATGTTTTGTGTTACTATTGAGGAATACATGATTCTGCCCAAATTATTAGAAATACTTCATAGAAACCTTGAAGAGTTAAATATTGTTGAAGTGAACAAACATAAAGTGGAAGGCGCATTGTTTATGATTATTGTTGTAGCTGTAAATCAAGTCTGAAGTCCCCTCAGCGTGGGCACCGTGAGCTGGTCCTTTATATTATTTCATTTATGGGATATAAAATGTGTTCAAAATTCTAGATGCTATTTGAAATTGGTAAGAAGGAAAGACTACGTCACGCGAACGAACTTAACGCTAGAAAACAATTTTAAGCTAAATAAGGGTAAACGAGAATAACAAAATGAAAATGCCTTAAAATAGTTATCCATCCTCTTATGAACATGTTCTAAGGTATATAAGTCCAAAAGGAGATTCCTTGATTTCTCTCCCTTTATCTAACTAACTAGTTAACAAGTTCTCGAACAAACCGATACGTTGAACTTGAAAGATAGAACTCGAATGTGTAAACTATTGATATTTCTATGAAACCATCTTTATGGGCAGGTTATACATAGTTTTTTAATGTTAGCAGGTTATACGAAAATAAGTATACATTTACGCTTATGCCTACGTTCAAGTTACACGCTAGGGCAACAAGATTTGTCTTTAGAATGTCGCCATAAATTTACTATAACTCTTGTGCTATCTGAACCTCCCGGGAGCCGCCAAGCCATTAATTTAAATAAGTGATATAAATACATTATGTGGTAATGATATAATGAATATTAGGTGACGACCTTCTATAAATCAGCTAGAGTTGAACGTTTATTAGTAACTTCAGTTAAATAGAAGCTCTCTGCTATACCCCTAAATGTTTATGTTAAGTTATCGATTCTAAGTGTTTAAATTGTCTTCATTGACCGAAAAGGGTGATCCAAGGAGCTTCTAGTCCATTTATAATGATGTAAGCTTTCTTGAGCTCCTCGGTTAATTACAAAGTTGTAAAAGTCAATCCAAAGGCTTCCGAATTATGGTTATAAGTCTTTATATTCCTATAAGGCAGCACCTGGAGAGTTGCTTATGAATTCTCAAGTTGAACAAATCAAAATCTCATATTCTTAAGTAATGTCTTCCAGTGCCTAAGTTATGTTGAAGTGTATTATGCTATGAAGTTTTCAAGAAATCATATTCTGAGAATCATGCTAATGTCTCGATCAAGTATTTGAGGTTGCGTACCAGCCTAAGAACATAAGTCTTTATATGTATTTCCAGTAAGAAGTATTAATGTACATTATTTTCATATTACAACATACAGTTGAATTTTTTTTCCAGTTATATTCAAGTGACGCGTCTATATGTTTAGCTCTTGATGAGTTATCATTTGAATTCCCTAAATTCAGAGGAGATATTCTCCCATATACCAATGTTCCTAATGTCTAAGTAAGTATAAGCACAACCTATGAAAATGATCAATTAAGCTTAGAACTTTGAATAGCAGGAAGTCTCCTGGAGGTCACCTAGTCAACTAAATACGAGCTTATACGTTATACAGAGTATCATACGTTGTATGTCTGTAATTCAGCTCTCAGCTCTACGTATGTGTTAAGCGTTTTGACAATAACTCCATGGTTCAAGTTATAAGTCCCATGTTTTCCTGTAAATAAGGCAAATGAATTGAGAACTTCATGTGCTCATCGATGTAATAAGTTTGGCAATGAAATTCCATTGTATAGTTGTCGATACATGTAAAGGAACCGCCCTGTGGGCAGTATATATATGTAGTTCCTAGATGTCAAAGGATTGTATAGAAATGAGAATCTATGTGCTTCTACTCAAGCGATACGTAAAATTGGTAAGACTATCTATAGGACATTGCTTGTAAGTCTACTAAGAATCTTATGTTGGCTAAACCTCTTGAAGGTCCCTCGAGTCACGGATTTGATATGTTTGTATATAATTTGACAGGTTTTTACATTATATGTGTGCATATTTGCTAATTTTACATGGTATATGTGCTCACTTGCATTTATATGTTACGAAAGAGACCGATTACGGCCTCAGATTAAGCATTTGTCATTTCAATGCTACATGTGTTAAATTGACTCAGTATAAGCTTTATCGGCTCCATTCATGATTATGATTGAGAATATTTTTATTTTTACCCCGGTGTGTTACATCAGCTGGAGGTCTTATTGATGTTACCCCATTCTGTTACACCGGCTGGAGGTCTTATTCATTTTACCCCGGTGTGGTACACCGGCTGGACGAAGTTTACCCTGGTATGGTACGCCGGCTAGAGGCGTTTTTATTTTACCCCGGTATAGTACACCGGCTAGAGGCATTTTTATTTTAACCCCAGTGTGGTACACTGGCTGGACGGATTGTATAGATTTTATGGTCGAATGTCTGCTGGCATTTCAATTATAGTCGTTGTTGTGCATTAGATGGTTGCATTCATACTTCAATAATGAGTTATTGTCAGGTTTCTATTTTCATAATTTTAGGTTGTTACTACTCCTTATTTCAGGCCTAGTTATCATTTTTATCTTACATGTTTAAAGTTTTCTGTCTTACATACCAGTACATTTCATTCATAGTGACGTCCCTTTGCCTTGGGACCTACGTTCGTGCCGCAGGTGCAGGTAGAGGTTGGGATTGCCAGTTGCAGTAGCAGTTCGTGAGATTAGTGGATGTGTTGGTATCCTCCTTTCTTTCTGGAGCTAAGACTGGTTTTGTTTCTGTTAGAGTTTTGAGATGCTGTTATGGGTAGGTCGGAGCCATGTTCCGACCATCAGTCAGTTTACTCTCTGGAGGCTTTGTGCACTTAGTATGTACAACGGTATTCAGTTTGTCGCCTTATCGGCTTTTTGTTGTTTAGTTTAGCGTACTCATAACCTTGTTTGCATTTCAGTTATTTACCCTGTATTGTTGAGACATTATGGGTCTGGTTTGTGCTCCAATTGATTGTGACAGGTGTCTTGGACGGCCTAAGTGTTACAGTTACAGATGGCATATAGCCGACATCCTAGTTAGTCTGGTATGGGGAGCCAGTCGTGCTCTCCCCCCAGTTATGGGGCGTGACAGACTTGGTATCAGAGCGAAGTCATATCCTAGGGAGTCCACAAGCCGTGTCTAGTAGAGTATTGCTTATAGGTATGTTGTGCACCATACTTATAATCAGGAAGATACAGGGCATTTAGGAGTTGTTTCAATTTGTTCATTAATAGATCGTGCTATAGAGAAAAGATGTAAGAGGTGTGTTAAATCTATATCGTGCTTATGTTTTAAAATTCGCCTGGAGTAAGGAAAATTTCTATGAGATTTATTGGCCCTGATGTTTGAAAGGGTCCTAGTTGCCCTCCTGTCGATCCGAGAAATAGATTAGAGGCTCGAAGCGAGTTTCCTATTCCTCGTACCATAGTTCCTCCAAGTTCCAGTTGGAATAACTGTGAGAGGGGATTTAGCCCCTCTTATTGTTTCATATTCGCTAGAGCTAAGAGAATGTAGAGTTATTGATCCTTCAGCACCTATTGTACTTTCAGGTATATCAAAGGGACGAGATTTAGAGAAAGAAATTCAGATGTTAGCCCGAGCAGTGACGTTTCAAAATAAATAGTTAAAATTAATGGTAGGGTCCAGGGGAACTTTTGAGAGCTCTAGTGCCCATAGGTTTTGAGCCTAAATCCCCTAGCCTTCACGAATCAGTACCTTGCCACAGGAACCTCGACGGGTCCGAGCTAATAAGGTTTCATATCGAGAGCATGGCGGCATGAGTATTCGCGAATATAGTCTCAGGTTTAATTCTTTGGCCCAATTGTTTTAGATAGGGTGCAGAATACGAGGGATAGGTTTGGGACCCTATTTGGTCCGAGAGTGTTTGGAAAAGTCCTCCTTGACAAAATTATCTACTGCTTGGATGCTAGTATTTGCTCAAAAGACAGACGATCTTATTCACCGTCTCCCAAGTAATGACAAGGTAGTGGAATAGAGTAAGGAAACCAGGTTGATAAGACTATTTAAGGACCCTCGTAGCGCTTGGAGACCCCGGCCAGCCAGACATTCAGTTTCTCCTTGAGATTCAGTCTCCACTTTGTCAACTACAATTTCTTTTAGCCCCCGTTTCCAAGATAGGCAGTGACAGGATGTGGTAAAAGCAAAGGTAAAAGAGCAACTTCAGGTTTGACACTGATTCTATATCTTAGGTGGTTAAGTTGTGATTTTCACTTTTTTTCGGTGATATTTCCTAATGGTAGAATGGAAAGGCGGTATTGGAGTAAATCATAACTCCCATGGTGGTTTGTTAATTTTCTTAGGGTTAGAAAAGTTACCGATTTTATGGTACTAAAGCATGTCTATCATACGTCAGACAAATAGATGGAGTTGAGTAAGTACGGTTTGATAAGAAGCGACAGTAGAAAGAGGATGTGCTTACGAAAAATAGAATATATGTTTATGATACAAGGAAAGAAAAAGTTAAAGATGTTATGGCTAAAGTTACGGCTACCGAGGTATAACCCTCATTCAAGGAAGAATGATTTTAAGGAGGGGAGGATGTTACACCCTGAAATTCTTTTTGATGATTATTTGATGGTTATATTTCATATTAAGGGAATTATGGGTCGTATGTTGTCCGTAGGTGAGGAGGGAAACATGTGCAAAGGGAAAAGCGAAGAGTATGTGAAGTTTGTAAATAAGGGTCAACTTTAAATGGACATCTCTCCAAATATATAATGATTCAGAGGTCCTATAGATTATCAAATGAAATATATTTGAGTCTAGTTTACAGTGAAAAAAAAATGCTCGTTAATCGGAGTTCGGAGTAAAAAGTTATGCTAAGATAGTACTGTCGGCTGGAAAAGCGCCCATGCGTGCGGGCGCCGAGACAGGCAGGCAGCAGGCGCACGCACGCGCGCGAGGGCACGTCGCACGGGCACCACACGCAGGCACCGCCCAGCCTGGCTATATGAAGTAATTTTGAGCTAAAAAACTCATTTCTACTCCGTTTCACCTCTTCTTTTTTTTCAAAATTCGCAGAATTAAGAGCTCTATCCAATGGTGAAAACACATTCCAGGTAATAAATTGTATGGATAGGTCAAATTTCCTTATAGTCCAAGCTTTGAAAGGGTTTCTTATGTTGTGAGCTAATCGTCGAGTTGCTGCGATTTTGGCTGCCAAGAGGCTGCATTTTTGGGAAGTAGGGAGGCGAAGTTCTACCTCCATATTGGTTAGAGTTGAGTACAAAAGGAGGTAGGTGTTTTTAATATTTAAATTATCATGAATTAACAAGTTATGTTGGAAGTGAAGTTGGAACTTATGTCTTGCTTGGATGTATGTTGTTGCTGCGGTTTGGCAGCATGGTTGCTACATTTTTTGAACAGAAATTAGCTGAAGGGGAACCCCACATGGTAAGGGGTTATACACAAGTGAAAGGTAAGTGTTCCTACTTGTTTTATCCGCTCAAATTCGCAAGCTAAAGTAAGGAAATGACATAGAGTCAATATGTGTTTTGTGTAATATTTGACTAAGGTTTCTGCCCTTTTTGGGAGGTTGTTACAGCTATATAGATGATGGAATTTATCCAAAAGATGTAAGGAATACACAACACCTTTGGGGAGGTTAAACACCAAAAGCATGTAAGCGAAGCTCTCTTGAATTGCCTCAAGTTTAAGACGCCTAAGGTACGTAGATTTGCTGAAAATTATATGATGTGGCTGTGTGGTTGTACGTTTTGGGACATGAATTGTGACTGGGAACTTGGCATAAACCAGTCCTCATTCCATGTAGTGTAAATAAGGAAGTTGAAGGTGTTGGAGTTTCTAGCAAACGGAAGAAATTGGCTAAAAAGACGCGACGAAGTGAGGTATGTAAAGGCATCCCTATTCTTATTTTCCAAGCATGAAATCTTGTTATTGATTGGGACAATGTTCCTATGTTTTGTGTTCCTATTGAGGCATACATGATTCTGCCCAAATTATTATAAATACTTCATAGAAACCTTGAAAAGTTAAACATGCTTGAAGTGAACAAACATAAAGTGGAAGGTGTATTGTTTATGATTATTGTTGTAGCTGTAAATCGAGTCTGAAGTCCCCTCAACGTGGGTACCATGAGCTGTTCCTTTATATTATTTCATTCATGGGATATAAAATGTGTTCAAAATTCTAGATGCTATTTGAAATTGTTAAGAAGGAAAGACGACGTCACGCGAACGAACTTAATGCTAGAAAATAATTTTAAGCTAAATAAGGGTAAACGAGAGTAACGAAATGAAAATGTGTTACAATAGTTATCCACCCTCTTATGAACATGTTCTAAGGTATATAAGGCCAAAAGGATATTCCTTGATTTCTCTCCCTTTATCTAACTAACTAGTTAACGAGTTCTCGAACAAATCGATACGTTGAACTTGAAAGATAGAACTCGAATGTTTAAACTATTGATATTTCTATGAAACCATCTTTATGGGCAGGTTATACATAGTTTTTTAATGTTAGCATCTTATACTAAAATAAGTATATATTTACGCTTATTCCTACGTTCAAGTTACACACTAGGGCAACAAGGTTTGTCTTTAGAATGTCTCCGTAAATTTACTATAACTGTTGTGCTATCTGAACCTCCTGAGAGCGCCAAGGCATAAATTTAAATAAGTGATATAAATACATTATGTGGTAATGATATAATGAATATTAGGTGACGACCTTCTATAAATCAGCTAGAGTTGAACGTTTATTAGTAACTTCAGTTAAAGAGAAGCTCTCTGCTATACCCCTAAATGTTTATGTTAAGTTACCGATTCTAAGTGTTGAAATTGTCTTCCTTGACCGAAGAGGGTGATCCGAGGAGCTTCTAATCCATTTATAATGATGTAAGCTTTCTTGAGCTTCTCGGTTAATTACAAAGTTGTGAAAGTCAATCCAGCGACATCCGAATTATGGTTATAAGTCTTTATTTTCCTATAAGGCAGCACTTGGAGAATTGCTTATGAATTCTCAAGTTGAACAAATCAAAATCTCATATTCATAAGTAATGTCTTCCAGTCCCTAAGTTATGTTGAAGTGTATTATGCTATGAACTTTTCAAGAGATCATATTCCGAGAATCATGCTAATGTCTCGATCAAGTATTTGAGGTTGCGTACCAGCCTAAGAACTTAAGTCTTTATATGTATTTCCAGTAAGAAGTATTAATGTACATTATTTTCATATTATAACATACAGTTGAATTTTTTTTCCAGTTATATTCAAGTGACGCGTCTATATGTTTAGCTCTTGATGAGTTATCATTTGAATTCCCTAAATTCAGAGGAGAGATTCTCCCATATACCAATGTTCCTAATGTCTAAGTAAGTATAAGCACAAGCTATGAAAATGATCAATTAAGCTCGGAACTTTGAATACCAGGAAGTCTCCTGGAGGTCACCTAGTCAACTAAATACGAGTTTATACGTTATACAGAGTATCATATGTTGTATGTCTATAATTCATCTCTCAGCTCTACGTATGTGTTAAGCGTTTTGACAATAACTCCATGGTTCAAGTTATAAGTCCCATGTTTTCCTGTAAATAAGGCAAATGAATTGAGAACTTCATGTGCTCATCGACGTAATAAGTTTGGCAATGAAATTCCAATGTATAGTTGTCGATACATGTAAAGGAACCGCCCTGTGGGCAGTATATATATGTAGTTCCTAGATGTCTAAGGATTGTATAGAAATGGGAATCTATGTGCTTCTACTCATGCGATACGTTAAATTGGTAAGACTATCTATAGGACATTGCTTGTAAGTCTACTAATAATCTTATGTTGGCTAAACCTCTTAAAGGTCCCTCGAGTCACGGATTTGATATGTTTGTATATAATTTGACAGCTTTTTACATCATATATGTGCATATTTGCTAATTTTACATGGTATATGTGATCGCTTGCATTTATATGTTATGAAAGAGACCGATTACAACATTAGATTAAGTATTTGTCATTTCAATGCTACATGTGTTAAATTGACTGAGTATAAGCTTTATCGGCTCCATTCATGATTATGGTTGAGAATATTTTTATTTTTTACCCAAGTGTGTTACACCTGCTAGAGGTCTTATTGATGTTAACCGGGGTGTGTTACACCAGATGGAGGTCTTATTGATTTTACCCAGGTGTGGTACGCCGGCTGGACGTAGTTTAGCCCGGTATGGTACATCGGCTGGAGGCATTTTTATTTTTACCCCGTTATAATACACCGGCTGGAGGCATTTTTATTTTTACCCCAGTGTGGTACACTGGCTAGACGGATTGTATAGATTTTATGGTCAGCTGTCTGCTGGCATTTTAGTTATAGTCTTTGTTGTGCATTAGATGGTTGCATTCATACTTCAATAATGAGTTATTGTCAGGTTTCTACTTTCAGAATTTAAGGTTGTTACTACTCCTTATTTTAGGCCTAGTTATCATTTTTATCTTACATGTTTACAGTTTTTTGTCTTACATACCAGTACATTTCATTCGTGCTAACATCCCTTCTCCTGGCGACCTGCGTTCGTGCCACAGGTGCAGGTAGAGGTCGGGATTGCCAGTTGCAGTAGCAGTTTGTGAGATTAGTGGATGTGTTGGTATGCTCCTTTCTTTCTAGTGCTAAGACT
Organism: Datura wrightii; assembly: GCA_035772735.1. Classification (NCBI taxonomy): domain Eukaryota; kingdom Viridiplantae; phylum Streptophyta; class Magnoliopsida; order Solanales; family Solanaceae; genus Datura; species Datura wrightii. The sequence goes on from JASDFA010000027.1 coordinate 72,928,646, forward strand.
GGTTTTGTTTTAGTTAGAGTTTTGAGATGCAGTTATAGGTAGGTCGGAGCCCTATTCTGACCATCAGTCAGTTTACTCTCTAGAGGCTTTGTGGACTTAGTGTGTATAACGGTATTCAGCTTGTGGCCTTGTCGGCTTTTTATTGTTTAGTTTAGCATACTCATAGCCTTGTTTGCATTTCAGTTCTTTACCCTATATTGTTGATACATTATGGGTCCAGTTTGTGCTCTAGTTGATTGTGACAGGTGGCCTGGACGGCCTAAGTATTACAGTTACAGATGTCATATAGCCGACTTCCCAATTAGTCTGGTATGGGGAGCCAGTCGCGCCCTCCCCCCAGTTATGGGGCGTGGCAGATGTATTAAAATCCACTATGTATGTGAGTTGAAGTCTTCAAGGTCTACCAGCGCTTCAAGTCGAAGTCTTCAAAAATGCCAAATCTGCTAGTTGAAGTCTTCAAATTGTCGAGTCTACAAGTTGAATTCTCAAATTTTTCATGTCTTCAAGTTGAAGTCTTCAAATCCTCTAAGCCTTAAATTAAAGTTTTCAAATCAATCATGCCTTAAAGTTGAAGTACAGATTCTCTAAGTATTTAAGTTGAAGTTTTCAAGTACAAGAAGTCTACAAGTTGAATTCTCAAATTAATAATGTCTTCAGGTTGAAGTTTTCACATATGCAAGTTGAAGTCTTCAAATTTGTCAAGTTTTCAAGCTGAGATCTTCTGATTCTCCAGTCTTAAGGTGGACAAAGTTTATCCTTTTGCACCTGAAGCTTCTCTTTTCTCAGATTTATCCTTAAAAAGATTTCTAAATTTCTAGTCTTATAGTGGACAATTTTGTCTCTTTGCACCTTGTTCCTTAAAAGCTAGTGTAAAGTCTTCGCCTTGGGTAAAGTCTTTATCATGGATCTTTTAAAATCTTTGCCTTAGATGGTGTAAAGTATTTATGTTATAAGATATGATGCCTTTTACTCAAATGGTGTAAAATCTTTGTTGTGGATCATATAAAGCTTGGCCTTAGATGATGTAAGTCTTTGGCTCAGACAAGGTGACGCCTTTGGCTCGATGATGTGACATCTTTGGCACAAATAGTGTAAATCTTTTTCGTGAATCATGAAAAGTATGTGCCTTAGACGGTGTAAAGTCTTTAGTTCAGATGATGCGATGCCTTTTGCTTCAACAATGTGAAGTCTTCGGCTTGAGTAATGTAAAGTCTTAGCCTTAAATGATGTAAAGTCTTCGACTCACAAAAGGCAACACTTCATCTCAAATGGTGTAAAGTATTCATCTCAGGCAATACAAAGTCCTTGGCTCACATTAAGAACAACTCCTCTGAAGTAGTTTTCTTTCCCATAAAGAAAAAAAAAAGAAAGAAAAATCAAAAAAAGAAGAAGAGGAAGAAGCAAAAATCACCTGACATTGGCCAATATATTAATTTAAACAAATATTATAGAGTAATTATTTAAGTCTAATAAATACTAATTTAATAAATGATCCTAATTTCATTGGGCTACGGCTAAAATCATGAGTTAACTTTACTGAGCCCAAGATATCATCTTATCCTAGAGACTCAAATTAGTACCACATGTCAAATTATGTGTCATGCCAAGTCAAAAAACAAAGCCAATAGGATCATGCCACATGTTAAAATGACAAAACATGCCTAGTAAAATCAAAGGCCAATTAAAATGCTCCATGTGTACAAGTGGCATATTCCGACCAATCAAATATCTCCATGTTAACTTAAATCTAATTTCATACCCTAAGTCTACACCTTGGATAGAACACGATACTTGGAGCTATAAGTAACCCCAAGTCAACTCCTGGTCTATCATACACTGGAATTCTGAGTAAACATATATATATATATATATATATAACGGAAGATTTAAAGTAAAATAGAAAACATTTATGAGAATGAAGCTGAATCATAAAGTTTAAAAATATCTGAAACAAGCTGAAAGTATGAAACCACGTCCGTGTCTGAAAGACACTACAACTAATGAGTTGCTGGAAAAAGCCCCCAACTAACTCCAAGTCTAAATAAAAGAAAATTTAACTGAAGGAAATGATCTTTGTCCTCAAAGGATGAGGACTCACCAATGGTGCAACTAGGATCTTCTGAGAGTGATCTGCTGATTGAGATCCCACAGTTGTTTCATAAAATGATACAGCATAAAAGGTATACGTCAGTATTTTGAATGTACTGAGTAAGTGAGAGAAAACATACACAAGAAATAAAAAAGCTGAACTGAACAGACATACAATGACCAACTGAAACTGCTGAACTGAATAACTGTAATAACTGAGATGGTCTTAATGATCCTGTCTGATGGTCAAGGACATGCCTAAATCTGAAGTATTAATCTGAAATATTATACTAAACTGACTAATATGAGACTGAACTTACCTGACTAGTGGGAGAGTCTATAACCGACATATAACCACTTGAGCTAGACGTGGAGTCTGATGTACACACCCCATCAGTAGGAAACAATATACCTTGCCAGGGTATAAAGGCATGAACTGGGTGATCACAAATCTGGGGCCATGAGGCTAATAAAATATAACCTATGGTGGCAACGTAGTTCTAGGAACCTGGGTGCATTGGAACCCCGGTCTACTCGGTGATAAGTCCTACTCCCACTGGATATTCCTAGACTAACTACTAAGCTGATAGCTCAAAACTAGGGCCCAAGACTAGTCAGGAATACCTATCTGGAAGCACCTTGAGAGTCTTGTCGAACCGGATTCTGTAATTGGGTTCTAAGAGTGGTCAGAGCTGCTTATTTGGAAGCATCATAACCGTCTAAAGAACAAACTGAAATTGGAAGCTACAGTCCTATGGCTGGTGAGAGATTCTTATCTGAAAGAGTCATGACTGTCTAAAGAACAACTAAAAACTTATGCTGAGTCTAATTCTGATAACTGGGAGGCACTACTGACACCTTCAGAATTTCTGTAGTCAAACTGATCAACTGACATTTCTAACTAACACTGAGTATTCTAAAATTTTGATTAAAACTGAACTGACAATAATCTGATTGGGATTTCAATACAACTAAATACATGGGAATCCCCAACACTGATAGAATCAAGCAAATTTCAATATTTAATCACTATTGCAAGATTCTAGTTTTTCTACCTGCCAGGACTAGGGAAAGATTTTACTTTACTGGAACGGGCAATAACATATTCTCAAAATGGTGGGAAAATATCTACAATTAACATAAATTATATTCCATATGAATTAAATGAAGTCTAACAGATAATTTCTTCACATTCGAAAGTTTCAGGACTATAACTAATAGAGATGACATGGAGGATTTTTGGGGACACCAGGGAAGAATTATTCCCTTATTGATTTCCCACATACCTGGCTAAGAATTTATGGAGAAGATCCCTAAAAAAATTCTGAGAATACAATGCCTACCCTAGCTTCTGCTCAGTACTTCCTAGCTATTCTACGCTTAACTTTGAGGGAAAGAGTGAAATGAAGGGGAAAAGGTCATTCTACCCCTTTAACTCCCTCCTAAACAAGTCTAAAATGATAGGGTTTAGGCACTAAAAAGGTGGGATATTACCAATGTACCCCTAGAAAGAACTGAAAACTGGACGACACTGAACGAAGGGCCTCAAAATGAGTCATTGGTTGTAACCACGACCCATTGGAACCCACCGTCGGTTCCGGATCCAAAAACCATACTCATTGGAAAGGGCCGCGGGAGAATACCATGACTAGTTGGAACAACAGACGGGTCGTTGGTACCTCTCATTGTTACATGTAGGGAAACTGGGCCTGAAGACAATGGTCAACACCACGACTCATTGGTAGAACCAATGGGTCATCGCATTGACTCGTGGTCTACACTGCCATGGCCTGGGACTGGGTGACGGGTGGTAGCAATAGCTCGTTGGTAGGAACCATTATCCGTTTGTTCCTCTCGTTGCCTCAGGGAAGAGTCTGATAGGATTCTAAACTTGTGATCCAACATACGACAGGATGGCTCGTTGGTTCAACCAGCAGGTTGTCCTTTGCCTCGTTGTTTCCCGCGAAGGAAAACTGCTACTCTGACAACAACTCAGACAACGGTCCATTGGACCTTACCATGGCCCATTGTCTGGGTCGTTCTGCAAATAAAATTTCTGGTTTTTTTCTGAATTTTCTTGAAATGCTTGAGTCTGGTCTAGGAACATTTTGGGGTGTTACAATATCTCCCCCTTGGGATCATTCGTCCTCGAATGAAGACTAAAACTACTGGAAAATTAGGAAAAGAGTTGAGATTTCTAGACTGAGACTATGAGCTGGTTTCTGAAGGAGTAATTGACTCTGAACTAACTTAACCGTACTAATAGAGCTGATGCAACTAGAATGCACAGAAAAAATCTAAATAGAGCTAATGAGTATGTAATTGAATAGAGTATTGAGGAGGAATTTAGTACCTGCTACCAGAACTGAACTGGAAGGGAATGAGTGTAGGTATCCAGCCATCATATCTACTTCGGCTTCCCACATAGCTCCTTCTACATGCTGATTTCTCCACAAGACCTTGACTGAAGCTACCTCTTTGTTCCTCAGCTTACGAACTTGACGGTCAAGGATCTAAACTGGGACCTCTTTGTACGAGAGACTATCTTTCACTCCCACACTGTCCAATGACACAACTGAAGTTGGATCATCGATGCACTTCTCCAATAGTGATACATGGAATATTGGGTGCACGGATGCCAACTCTGACGGTAATTCCAGCTCATAAGCTACCTTGCCAATTCATTTTAGAATTCTGTAGGATCCCACATATCTCAGACTAAGCTTTACCTTCTTCCCAAATCTCATCACCCCTTTCATGGGTAGATTTTTTAGATAAACCTAGTCATCCACTGCAAACTCTAATTTTCTTCTCCTCACATCAGCATAAGAAAATTGATATGAGCTATTTTCAATCTTTCTCGGATGAGCTGTACTTTCTGCATAGCTTTATGAGCCTAGTTCAGCCCGATTAGAGTAGATTCACCAACCTCAAACCACCCGATAGGAGATCTGTACATCCTATCATACAATGCCTCAAACAGGGCCATCTGGATACTGGAGTGGTAGCTGTTGTTGTACGCAAACTCGATGAGAGGCAAGTGATCATCCCAACTGCCCTTGAAATCGATCATGCACGCTCTCAACATATCTTCTAGAATCTGAATAGTCTTCTCAGCTTGTCCATCTATCTGTGGGTGAAAAGCAGTGCTGAGCTTGACCTGGGTACAAAGTCCCTTTCGAAAGGACTTCCAGAAGTGAGAGGTAAACTGGGTACCTCTGTTTGAGATAATGGATAAGGGCACCTCATGAAGTCTGACTAACTCTCAGATATAAAGCCTAGCATAGTACTTAGCTGAATCTATAGATTTAACTGGAAGAAGTGTGCTGACTTAGTCATCCGGTCTACTATTATCCAGATTGAATCATGCTGCCGATGAGTCGAGGTAGACCCACATTGAAATCCATATTTACTTCTTCCCACTTCCTTGTGGGTATGCTGATCTCCTGAATCATACCTCCAGGTCTCTAGTGTTCTACTTTGACTTGCTGGTATCGGGCATTTAGCTACAAATTCAGTGATGTCTCTCTTCATGCCATTCCACCAATAAATATCCCGTAAATATCAGTACATCTTAGTAGCACCAGGGTGGATGGAATATCTGGAACTGTGTGCCTCAGCCAGTATTTGCTGTTTCAAATCACCCACATCTAGTACGCACAATCTACCCTGGTAATGGATTACACCATCTCCCCCATGGGAGAAAGCCTCCACTTCTTTTCTGCAAACTGCCTCCTTTAATTTAAGCAATACGGGATCTTTATCCTTCCTTGACTTAACTTCAACTACCAATGAGGAATCTAACCCACTCTGCACAACTACTACAACCTCAACAGTATCAACCAACTGTACTCCCAACCGAGCTAATCTATGGATATCCTCTGCCAGCTCCCTTTTGCCTTGCTCAACATGAGCCACGCTCCCCATAGACACTCTGCTCAGGGATTGGCTCTGCCTGGGTGATACGATACTCTCAAGTCATAGTCCTTCAGTAGCTCTAACCACCTTATCTGACGAAGAGTTAGATCTTCTGACTGAACAAATACTGAAGGCTCTTGTGATCGGTGAATACATCCACATGAACCCCGTATAGGTAGTGTCTCCATATTTTCAGCACAAACACCATCGCTATCTGGAGGTGTAGGCTATCATCTTGCCCCGCTGCATCAAAACTTAACCGAGTCCAAATCTGAAAGCATCAAAATACACTACAAACCCATCTGATCCTTCTGGCAGAGTCAACATTGGAGCGGTAGTGATTCGAGTTTTTAACTCCTAGAAACTCTTCTCATATGCATCTGACCATTGAAATTTCACCTTCTTCTAAGCCAGCCTAGTCAGAGAGGATGCTATACAGGAAAAGCTTTCCACAAAACGTTGGTAGTAACCAGCTAGACCCAAGAAACTTTTGATTTCGGTTGGGGATGTTTCTATCTTTTGAGGATCAACCTGAATACCCTCACGCGAGACCACATGACCCAGGAAAGTCACAGACTTCAACCAGAATTTGCATTTGCTGAACTTGACAAACAACTGGTGGTCTCTGAGTGTCTGAAGAACTATCCTCAGGTGATTAGTATGTTCTTCCACATTTCTGGAGTATACCAGAATGTCGTCAATAAATGCAATGACGAACATATCCAGGTACTGCTTAAAGACTCTATTCATCAGATCCATAAAATTTGCGGGGGCATTTGTGAGTCCAAAGGACATAACCACGAAGACCATACCGAGTCCTGAAAGTTATTTTCAGTATGTCACACTCTCCAACCCTTAGCTGATGATACCCCGACCTGAGATTGATTTTGGAGAAAAAACTGGCTCTTTGAAGCTGATCGAACAAGTCATAAATCTTGGGAAGGGGATACCTATTCTTGACTATAACCTTGCTTAATTGATGGTAATCGATGCACATTCTGAGGCTACTGTCTTTCTTTCGCACGAATAATACTAGAGCACCCCAGGGAGAGACGTTGGGCATGATAAAACCTTTGTCAAGTAGGTCATTTAGCTGCTCCTTCAACTCCTTAAGCTCAGCTAGAGCCATTCTGTAAGGAGGAATGAAAATGGGCTGAGTACCTTGAAGAAGGTCCATACCGAAGTCTATTTCCTGCTCAGGAGAGACTCTAGGAAGATATTTGGGAAACACATCAGGGAACTTGCTGACAATAGGGACTGATTGGATCATTGGAATCTCAGAGCTGGAATCTTTGACCCAAACTAAATGATAAATGAACCCTTTGGAAATAAGTTTTCTGGCCTTAAGGTAGGAAATAAACCAAACCTTAGGCGCTGAACTACTGTCAGTCCACTCTAAAGTTGCCTCATTAGGGAACTGAAACTTGACGACCCTAGTTCTGAAGTCGATTGAGGCATAACCAGAGTGTAACCAATCCATGCCAAGAATGAGGTCAAAGTCAACCATGTCTAACTCTACCAGATCATCTTGAATGACTTTATTCAAGATTGAAACTGGGCAGTTTCTATACACCCGATTGGCTCTAACTAATTCGCCAATTGGGTTGGAGACGGAGAATGGTTCTGAGAGGACCTCTGGACTGATGTCGAACTGGACTACTACATAGGGAGTCACGAACTAAAGTGTAGCTCCTATATATAGTAGGGAATACACGTCTAGATGAAAAAGACGTAACATACCCGTGACCACGTCAGGTGAGCTCTCCTGATCCTGACGAGAAGACAATGCATAAAAATGGTTTTGCTGCTGGCTGCCATCTATACCTGAAGTGTTGGCCTGCTGAGCTGGTCAACCTACTGGGGCTGCTGAGGTAGTGGATTGTGACCACCCCCATCCTGCTGACAGGAATTCTTTAAGTCGATGACCAAGCTGTCAACAACTAAAACAACCCTCTCGACCCTGAAGACACTCTCATGGATGGTTCTTACCACATTTAGGGCAAGCTGGGTAGCAATTTCTGGCGCTAAAGCTTTGAGACTGAGAGCTAGATGCTCCACCTCTTCGATCTTTACAGGACTGAAAAGTAGGGGAGCTGGCTAAACTAGGTGCGGAGCCCTCTGCTGTTGCTGTTGCTTCTGCTGTGGATGGCTATTACTGCCAGATCTTTGATGGCCATAATCTGACTAGCAGTTCTCGCCCGTTTTTTCTCCCACTCCAAATCCTTCATTTTTCTACCTGAATTTGCTGGGCATGAACTATGAGGCTGGAGAGATCAATGTCCTTGATAAGCATTACTGTCTTGTACTCCTTAAGGACCAAATTTGAAACTCCATTCACAAACTTCATTATGCGAGCCCTTAGCTCGGCTACCATCTCTGGAGCATATTTAGACAACTTGGTAAACTCCAGTGCATATTCTTGTATTGTCCTATTTCCTTGCTTCAGGTTCATGAATTCCGCCACCTTTGCCTCCCTGAGCTCCCGAGGGAAGAATCCGTCCAAGAAGGTTGTAATGAACTCCTCCCATTCCACCGATCCCGCTCCCGCTGGTCTCCCCTCTTTCCATTGTTCGTACCAGATCTGGGCTACCCCTTTCAACTGGTATGCAACCAAGTCGTCACTCTCCGAGGAGCTGACACCCATAATCCGGGTGATCTTTCTGATCTCATCCACGAACTCCTGTGGGTCCTCTCCCACATTAGATTCGTGAAAATATGGAGGGTTCATCTGGGTGAAGTCCCGAACTCGGGAAGATGCTGTGAACCCATTATTGTTGATTGGAAACATCTGCTGGTTCACCTGGTTGGTAACTGTCTGTGCGAGAAGCCTGAAAGCCGCCCTAAATTCTGCGGTGGACACTGACTCATTTTGAGGGGCGGTTGGAGTTGGTAGGGTAGGTTGGTGAGTGTTACAGCCCTTCTTCCATTACCACATCATGGAGGCATGATTTACTAAAACGAAATAGAGCACGAGTTAGGAGAACCATTCCGTAATTGAATTCCAGCGCACGATAAAGAGTATGAACAAAAGGGAGTTTTCCTAATAACATCTCGTAGCCTCCCCATCATAAGTTTGGAATGCTTCACACCCATGAAAAAGACTCTACTTGATGCATCTTTTAGACATCCGAGGATACTATAAACTAGGGCTCTAATACAAAGTTTGTCATGTCCCGAGTCTACACTCTGGATGGAACATGGTACTTGGAGCTACAAGTAACCCTAAGTCAACCCCTGGTCTATCATACACTGGCATTCTTAGTAAACACACACACACACACATATATATAGAGGAATCTCTAAAGTAAAATAGAAAACATTTATGAGAATAAAGCCGAATCATAAAGTTTAAAAATATTTGAAACAAACTGAAAGTTTGAAACCATGTCTATGTTTGAAAGCCACTATAACTGATGAGTTGCTGGGACAAGCCCCTAGCTAACTCTAGTCTAAATAAAAGAAAATATAACTGAAGAAAATGATCTTCGTCCTTGAAGGATGACGACCCACTAATGGTGCAACTGTGATCTTCTGAGAGTGATCTGCTAACGAGGCTGTGACTGTGATGCTGCAGCTGTATCATAAAATGTTACAGCAAAGGTATGCGTCAATACTTTGAATGTACTAAGTAAGTGAGAGAAACCACACACAAGAAATAAAAATGCTGAATTAAACAGACATGCACTGACCAATTGAAATTGTTAAACTAAATAACTATAATGATTGAGATGGTCTAAATGACCCTGTCTGATGATCAAGGACATGCCCCAAATCTGAAGTACTAATCAAAAATACTGAACTGAACTGACTAATCTGAGACTGAACTAAGCTGACTAGTGGGAGAGTCTATAACCGACATATAACCAAGTGAGCTAGACGTGGAGTCCGATGTATACACCCTATTGGTAGGACCCAATATACCTTGCTAGGGTATAAAGGCATGAATTGGGTGATCACAGGTCTGGGACCATGAGACCAATAAAATATAACCTACGGTGACAACATAGTTTTGGAAACCTAGGTGCGTTGGAACCCCGGTCCGCTTGGTGCTAAGTCCTACTCCCACTAGATAGTCCTAGACTGACTACTAAGCTGATAGCTCGAAACAGGGGCCCAAGACTAGTTAGGAATACCTATATGGAAGCATCCTGGAGTCTTATTGTACCAGATTCTATAATTGGGTTCTAAGACTGGTCAGAGCTACTTATTTTAAAGCGTCGTAACCACCTAAAGAACCACTAAAAACTGATACTGAGTCTAATTCTGATAACTTGGAGGCACTGCTGACAGCTTGAGAATTTCTACAGTCAAACTGATCAGCTGACATTTCTAACTAACACTGAGTATTCAAACATTTTGATTAAAACTTAACTGACAATAATTTGACTGAGATTTCAATACAACTAACAATATGGGAATCCCCAACACTGATAGAATCAAGAAAATTTAGATATTTAATCACTATTACAAGATTCTAGTTTTTCTACCTTCCAGGACTAGGGCTAGACTTCACTTTACTAGAACAGGCAATAACATAGTCACAAAATGGTGGGAAAATATCTATAATTAACATAAATAATATTCCACATGAATTAAATGAAGTCTGATAGATAATTTCTTCATATTTGAAAGTTTCAGGGCTAGAAATGATAGAGAAGACTTGGAGGATTTTTGGGGACACAAGCGAATAACTATTCCCTTGTTGAACTCCCACATACCTGGCTAAGAATTTCTGGAGAAGATCCCCGAGAAAATTCTGAGAAGACAACGCCTGCCCTAGCTTCTGCTCTGTACTTCCTAGCTATTCTACGCTTAACTTTAAGGGAAAGAGTGAAATGAAGGGGAAAAGGTCATTTACCCCTTTAACTCCCTCCTAAATGAGCCCAAAATGATGGGGTTTAGGCACTAAAAAGGTGGTAAATTACCAATTTACCCCTAGAAGAAAGAACTGAAAATTGGACGACACTGAACAACGGGCCTCAGAACGGGTCATTGGTTGTAACCATGACCCGACCCACTATTGGTTTCGGGTCCAAAAACCATACTCACTGGAAAGGGCCATCGGAGAATACCACAAATCATTGGAACAACAGATGGGTCATTAGTACCTCTCGTTATTACAGGTTGGGAAACTGGGCCTTAAGACAACGGTCAACACTACGACTCGTTGGTAGAACCAATGGGTCATCGCATTGACTCGTGGTCTACACTACCAGGGCCTAGGATTGGGCAACGGGTGGTAGCAATATATTGTTGGTAGGAACCACAAGCCATTGGTTCCTCTCGTTCCTCAGGGAAGTGTCTGATAGGATTCTAAACTTGGAATCCAAAGGACGACAGGATGGCTCGTTGTTTCAACCATTGGGTCATCGTTTGCCTCGTTGTTTCCCCCGAAGGAAAACTGCTGCACTGACAAGGACTCAGACAATGGTTCATTGGATCTTACCATGGCCCGTTGTCTGGGTTGTTCTGCAAATAAAATTTCTGGTTTTTCTTCTAAATTTTCTTGAAATGCTTGAGTCTGGTCTAGGAAAGTTTTAGGGTGTTACATCTAATTGGTTGAAAGAAGTTCGTACTTATCACAATTATTCCATCCTATAAATATAAATAGGAGTCTCATAATTTCAAAAGGGGACTTAAATTCCAACAAGAAGGCGGAGAGAGCTTGTGGATCGAATGCCAAAGATTTCTCTACAAGCTACAAGAATTCAAGATCTCAAATATTTCTTTACAAATTTCAGAGATCAAGACGAAGATTCAAGATTAAGCTAAAAAACACTTAGATTCAAATATAAATTGAGATTAAGACAAAGATTCGAGAACAAGATTCAAGCTCTTTAATTTAAATACAAATCAAGATCAAGACCACTAGATTCTAGATCAAGCTCAAAAGGCCTTGAATTCAAGTAGAAATAAATATCAAATACATCAAGTTCAAGATCAAGCTCAAAGACCTTGAATTTATATTCGAAAAAAAGAATCAGAGGATTCATAGAGATTGTAAGACTTATACTTGAAATTAAATACCATGTTTATTGCAATAATTTTCAGTCCTGATTATTATTTTCTCGGCACAAATTTTACTGTCTACAAATTTGATAAATAAGCCTTTTGTAGAAGATGAGTCACACTTTTCTGGGTCAAAATCTCTACTTGAGAAACTATATTGTGAAGGAAGTAAAAGTCGATAATGTGTTGCAACGGCAAAGATTGATGATCTTGCAATTAAAAAAGCTGATGTGACTACTGAAAAAGTCAAAATTGGTGTTGAGGAGTTGCGCTCCCTTTTGAATAAAGGGAACAATGTATCTTTGAAAAAAAGATAGCTCACATGCTCTGCTATATGCCAAAGTTGAAGAAAGAGGAATGTCAATCGTCCGAAATCCAAGCAAACGTACTAAAGGGGCAAACTTTTCCTATAAGGCAAATTAACATGATTAAGTTATCCTCAAAGATACTTGGAGAGTTTGTGGCTCAAAATCCTCCGCAAAATGTGGCACTCCCTACCAAACATACAAATGAAGGTTTTGATCCAAAATGCCTACAAATTATTTGGAAAGGCTAGATACAACCCCAATGAACCATCAAAGTTAGGGAAACTCTCATCAGAAGCTACCATAATGCAATTAGGTGTAGGTTTGGATAACCAACCACTGTTGATTCACATCTCCATAAGAAGAGTAGCTACTAATTACATCATTGTGGAATATGAGTCTAATGCTCCCAATAAAAGGCTTTCTGTCTTTGACTGACTTGGGAAATCAACCGTAAGAATTTCTATGTTTGAAAGGGTAGGCCTATTGAAGAAAAATAACAAGTTCTAGAAAAACTATCAGACTGTGAGAATTTCCACTTCGTTTAAAACCCAGAAGGATTTACAAAGTTTAATTTCTTTGAGAATGAGGAGACAAACAAAACTTGTTGTTTCATGTAAGGAGGTGCTAAAGGCAAAGAATCATACTGTGGTTTATACCAAGGAACATGATGAATATGAAGAAGTGTAGGCTCTTCATATCATATCACTGCATAAAGTGAGCATGATACCTCATCTCAAACGGTGGTTGACGGGAAGCTAGAGGACATCTCCAGGTGTTATCACATATCTATCAATGAGAGTGATCCTCAGGAGGATAAAGATATTGGAGATGCTCCGCCAGAACTTGAAGAAGGAGTGAACGCCACAGTAGGCTCGTTGAAGAAAGTTAATCTTGCACCGATGACAATCCAAGGCCAACCTATCTAAATGCTTCTTTTGAAGTTAATGAAGAAATCGCTTATAGGGATATACTCAAAGAATATAGAGATGTCTTTTATGGAAGTTATAAAGGGATGCCTAGATTGGATCCCAAAGTGGTAGTCTATCATGTTGTAGTCAATAATAGTGCCCGTGCTATTAAGAAGGCCCAAAGACGCTTCAGAGCAAAATTCATTCCATTGATTGAAGATGAAGTTAATAAACTCATTGAAGCTGGTTTTATTTGTGAAGTTGAATACCCCAAGTGGATTTAAAGTATCATACCCATAAGGAAAGAGAATGGCCAAATTTGAGTTTGTGTTGACTGTAGGGATCTCAATAATGCATGCCCTAAGGATGAGTTTCTGATACCCATCCCAAAGTTGATGATTGATGCTACCACTTTTTATGAGACAATGTCTTTCATGGATGGTTCATTCGGCTATAACCAAATCCATGTGGCATCAAAGAATGAAGAACTCACTGTATTTCTTACACCCAAAGGTATATACTGCAACAAGGTAATGCATTTTGGTTTGAAGAATGTTGGGGCCAAATATCATAGGGCCATGCAAAATATCTTTGATGACTTGCTCCATAAAAATATTGAATGTTATATTGATGTTATAGTAGTGAAGTCAAGAAAGCAGAGCAACTACTTGCAAGACTTTAGAATGGTGTTCGAGCTTCTTTAAAAATATCAACATAGAATGAACCCGTTGAAATGTCCCTTAGGAGTTACTTCTAGAAAGTTTCTTGGTTCCATTGTGCGATATTGAGGAATTAAAATTGATCAAGCCAAAGTTGATGTGATTTTGAAGATGCCTGAGCCTTGGAATATTCATGAATGAAAAAATCTTCAAGGAAAGATAGTATATCTTAGGATTCATCTCAAACATAGCTGGGAGATGCCAACCATTTAGCCATCTCATGAAGAAGGGTGCTCTTTTCAAGTGGGACCAAGCTTGTGCTAATGCCTGAATCATATATAAGGAAGCCTCCAGTTCTAGCAGCCCCGGTACCTAGAAAACCATTCATGCTATACATTTCATCACAAGAAAGGTCTATTGGAGCGGTACTAGCCCAAGAGAATATTGAAGAGAAAGAAAAATCCATTTATTACTTAAGCAGAATGATGACACCAAATAAGCTGAATTATCCATTGATTGAAAAGTTGTGTTCGGTATTAGTCTTCTCGATTCAAAAATTGAAGCACTACTTTCAAGTTCAAATTATTCACCTCGTTTCTAGAGCAAATCCTGTCAAGTTTGTGATGTCAAAGCAAAGTCCTTGCTAATCGACTAGAAAAGTGGTACCTTCAATTTCAACAATTTTAGATTGTGTACATCCCTCAAAAGTCTATAAAGGGACAAGCATTAACAGACTTCTTGGCAGATCACCCGATACTTGATGATTGGAAGCTAACTGTCAAGACCCAACTACTATAATTAGCACCCATACCAACCCTCCATTAAGAGAACCATATTCTAACAACAAACCCATAGATATAGATTCATTTGATCAAAATCAAGCATTCGAAAGATGATTACTAATGTTTTAAATAAGTTAAAAACAAACAACAAAAATCTAACTATTACAATCTAAAAATTCAAAAGTCATTGTAAAAGGACTCTAACTAATAATGTCTGGAATGGTAAAGCAAACGAAAATGTAATTAATGTTTGAATAGAATTGAAATCATCCAAGAGAAGATTTATGGTAGCTTGGATAAAAATAGCTTACCTTCAATTCATTCAACCACCGATGATAAATGTGATTCGAAGAAGTCTCTGGAACACAGTCTATACTCAAAAGAAAAGTGTAGGAGTAGCATCAATACAAACACCATGTATTGGTTGGCATCATAGGCCAACTCAGATTAGTAACATGTATATATCACAAATTTAATGAAAGTAATCAACATGTATAACAACACATAACCAACTCATTCAGGAATCAATATAGTCAACAACACCAAGTAACGCACCAATATCAGGCCTAGCAACACCAACCAACACTAACGTATATATACATATATATATATATATATATATGTATATGTATGTATATATATATATGTATGTACGTATGTATGTATATATATGTATGTATGTATGTATATATATATGTACATATATATATGTGTGTGTGTGTGTGTGTATGCATGTATAAGTCTCTAAATCCAAACATAAGAAAAACATCACAAGAACTTGCAATCATAATACAATCACATTCTCATCAAATCATGTCCATACTGAATCACAACTTATAGCCTCTATATCTCATCAGTCTCAGTCAGTACCATGTACGAGCACACATCTTTCACTCATCTGTACACATGCTAGTGACCCTTATGCTTGCCCATCCAGTCATGACCTCTAGGGGACCGTAGGTGTCCATGTACCATATTAATTTGGTACCCACTCCCACTCAACTTCTCATCTGTAGGTTCACATCATACATGATCCACTCATTAATCATATAAATGCTCGTCTGTCAGCTTACATTGAACTCAAGCCACGCATCAATCATACAACCACTGGTCCATCAGCTGACATCAGACATGAGCCACTCACATCAGAATAGTGGTGTATTATTTAATTTTCATAAACATATGTCGGTATGTTATCCATCTAGTTATTATACGAGATAACAATAACAAGAACACATTCATTATCACAAGTGCATGCATTAATCATAAGTTACATTCAACATACTTAAACAATTTAATATGCTTAATCACATACGATTGTTCAGTTACATATCTTAGTCATAATTTATTTCCGAAGAGCAATATACTTGCTTTATCAACTCATAATTGATAAAAAGAACTAATCAAAGTCTAAATCCAAATAAACCATAGCCTACCTCAATTTAGGAACTTGGATAAGCAAACTAGTTCACATGAGCCTTTACTTTGCTCAATGCCTTAGAATGCTCAAAGTCTAAAAACAAATAATACATGAGTATTTAGTTATCTACTCTTCAATCAATAGCCTTGGGAATTTAAACTCACCCACTTCTATTTGTTTTTAAGGTTTACATAAACACCCATGGGTTAATTTACCATCGACTAGTTTCAAAATGATCACATAACCCTAATTCATGGAGTTTCTACTCCCTTAACCCCTTTACAATAGTTTTTATGCTAAAGGTATCACTTTTATTGAACGTAAGGCCCTAAATTACTACAACTATGAAAGAGAACATTCCATTCCGTACTAGGAAGTGTTAATTAACTGCTTAGAAGCCTAGGAAGCAGTAGTTTTCAACGTCCATTAAATTTCCCCTAACCACCATAAATTCTAGGGTTGTAGCTACAATCCACCATCAATGGACCCTAACCATTCTAGGAGGTTAGAGGATTGATAGGCAAAAGGATAGACTGAGTAAACTTACCTAGAAAGGGAGATCTGACCTAGCCTTGGGAAAACATCACTAAGCTCTAAAAGTTCATGTTTTGGAATTATGAGGTGAGAACCTCGAAATAACTGACTTAAATCCACATTCTATCTTGTGTCATTTATCTGCACTAGTCACCACTTTTACTTCAGTGGACCCACTATGGCAACCAAGGCCTCATTATGGTGAGGCTTGGCATCTCAGGATACCTATTATAGCGACACTCCGACTGCTAAAGAGGTCCATTTTAGTGGAAAATCCACCACTGCAGCGGCCCCCCACTAGCCAGTAGCTTGGTAAAACTAAACCAAATTCCACTCTCAAACACCAATATCAACTAAACTTTACTACAAAAACTCTAGCAAGGGAAATATGGCCTTAATCATCCCATAATGATTGTACGAGTCATTACACTAACCAATAAATTACCTGATGAAGATGCAATGGTTTCTGAAATTAAACCTCTATAGAAGATGTACTTTCATGGTGTTGTACATCATGGTGGAGCTGGTGCTAGCGTGGTATTTTTCACTTTGTAAGGAGAGGTTCTACCATACTTATTTAATTTAATGAAATGTTGCTCCAAAAATGTTGTTGAACATCAATCGTTAATACTTGGACTTAAAATGGTTGTTGACATGAAGAAACTGCAGTTACAAGTCTTTGGTGACTCATAATTGGTAATCAATCAACTCTTGAGAAGTTATGAGGTTAGGAAGCCAGAACTACGCCCATATCATGGTTATTCTTAGAAGTTGATAGGATGGCTTGAAGATGTGACCCTTCAACACGTACCATGGAAGGAAAATAAGAAAGCTGATGCATTGGCTACTCTAGCTTTAACACTAACTCTGCCAGATCAAGCACAAGTTACTATTTGCCAACAATGGATAGTACCTCCATCGAATGAGGATGAATATGCAGAAAATAAGATTGAGCATTGTAATACCACAAAAATCCTAAGATCATACCCGGGAGTTGAAATAGAGAAAATAGAAATTTCTACACCAGGTCACATGACGACGCGTCCAGTGCCCGTCATGAACACCACGAGTCATTAAGTGACTCATGGGGAGGGGTTTTACTATGTTGTGAAATTCCAGGTTTGGGGTGACCAGAGGTGTGACCACAAGTCGTGGTCGGCCCTATGATCCATTAGGTCAACTATGGTTAAAGGTGGATGAAGGATGAAGGAAGAGAGGCAGTGTACATAATGGGTCATCACCACCAATCGTGGTGAAGGAAGAGAGGCAGTGTACATAATGGGTCATCACCACGAATCGTTGGGTACACCACGATTCGTGGTGTCCCTCCTGGTAACCCTCAGATGAAAGATGGTAGTGCAGATAATGAGAGGTGACCATGAGTCTTGGTCAATGGGCACGATCGTCCAGTCCCTCGTTGGGACTGGCAGTCGGCAATTTCCTGTGAATTTATTAAGATTTTTTCATAATTCCAAAGCTCCTAAGACCTAAACTGCGTCGTTTTATGCTTAGTTAGGTTTGTTTTAAGGGGGTTTAGCTCATTCTAAATCACTCCTCTACATGCATGCAAGACTAGAAGGTTCTTAGGGGTGATCAAGGCTAAAATCCATTAATTCTTCTTCAATTTCCTTTGGGTATTCAAGGAAGAGTGTAAGATCAACTTGCCTAGGTATGTGAGGCTATGCATGAGAGTTCCTTTCACTCTCATACCCTAAACTCTTCTTAAATTCCCTGGATTTCAATTCTATAATTCAAGTTTCTTGATATATGAGGTTTATGCCAATTCGTGTGAAATTCTCTATGATCTATCGATGGGTCAATCCCTTTCATGTAAATCATGTTTTATGATCAATGGGAAGAATTTATAATTATTTTTATTATTAAATTATAGTTTCAAATCTTAAATAAATTATGCCCAATTATGTATGTTCTTATGAAGAGTCATGTTATGATTTCATTAGGGTCTTGATCTAAATTATCCCAATTATTATTTATGCCTTATGATATGATTTTTCTTAATTACTTATCATGGACTTATGAAATATAAAGCATATGTTTGTTTTACAAGTATGCATCAATTTATTGCTGACTCACAGGCCTTATTTCATGACTAGTTCATGTATTTCAAGCAGTGTTATGATTATTATGATTTAACTAGCCCATGAATTCCATGTACATTTTCAATATTATTGTATGAGCACTACATATGCTTTGAGAGTATTATTTAACACCGAGTAGACCCGGGGTCCAAGCATACCCTGAGTCTAAGAACTACGCGCCAACATAGCTATGATGGGACCTCCCTTGAGACTGTCCCTTTTTGTGTGCCTTTTATGAGTGATATCACGCATATTTTCATGGTTCTACTCTTGGCAAGCTACGAGCACCCTCCTGACTAGGGATTTGTAGGTCAGGCTCCATGTGTGCTCATATAGGGTATGCCGGTTATAAGAATCTTCCATTATTCCTCATAATTTATGCATGGTTAAGTTTATGTTACTTTGGCTCAAGTCATGTTAAATAAAGCTTTTCTCTTATGATTATGATTATGATTTATTTACGCATTCTTTGAAAACCTTGAGCCATTATGTTCACATGATGATATTTACATTATGATCATGTTGTCCTACTCTTATGAACTCTTATGTATTTTAAATGTCCATTTTACTTACCTTGCATACTTAGTATATTACAAGTACTGACCACATACTCTATGAAGTATCATTTCATGTTACATGTCTGAGGGATCAGCCTCAGCAGCATCCTTAGCCCCTGCTTCCCTCTCTAACCTGTCCACCTGGTGTTGGTGAGTCCTCATCCTTCGAGGACGTTCAGTTATTTCAGTTGTTATGTTCCTTTCAGTTTCAGACTTTGTCGAGCTTATTAGGGGTGTTGTCCCATCAGCTCATCTGTTATGTTAGAGGCTTTTAGACATTATATGAAATTAGCTGGTCATGTATGAACCTATTCTAGTTTGATTTATGTGCAGATTTTCGCTACGTTGATTATGTTGATCTTCTAATTTATTATGTTGAGTTGGATGTTATGTTCAGGCCATGGGTCGACTTGGAGCCTCTAGGGGTTCCTTTTCCCGTGTCTCGATTCGGGTTTATGTTAGGGTCATGACAAACTTAGTATCAGAGCATTAGGTTTTAAAGTGTCCTAGTGTGTCTGAAAGCCGTGTTAAGTAGAGTATTTTTCATAGGTGTGAAGCGCGCCACACTTATGACGAAGAGGTTATGAGATGTTTAGGAAGTGTTCCTTTCTTTCTTGATCTAAGTCATGCGATGAAATGCCTCTCTATCCTTCTAACTCGTGCTATACGCGTTTGCAGAATCATGCCTCCTCGTAAAGTTAATAGAAGGAGAAACAGAAATGGATATGCCAACAAAAATGGCATGGAGATGGGCTAGAAGGCCCCACTAGCTCAAGAGGAGCACGTACCCGAGCGGATAGCCCATGCGGAGTTTAGGGCAGCCATTCAGATGTTAGCCCAGGCCTTGCCCGGGCCAATCAGCAGGTGGTAGCGCATGTCCTTCAGAATGGGAATGCGGTGGTGGAAAGAGTTAGGGATTTTCTGAGGATGAACCCTCCCAAGTTCGTTGGATCGAAGGTGGACGAGGATCCACATGAGTTTATTGATGAGATTCTGAAGATCACCCAGATCATGAGGGTGACCGAAGAGGAGTGCACTAACTTAACCTCTTATCAGCTGAAAGGGGATGTGCATATCTGGTTCAAGCAGTGGAAAGATAGTAGGACAGTAGGAGAAGGTCCCATTGGTTGGGAGGAGTTTCATATCGCATTTTTGGATCGGTTCTCCCCTGTGAGATGAGGGATCATAAAGCAGTGAAGTTTGTGAACCTTAAGTAGGGTAACATGACAGTCTAGGAGTATGCTTTGGAATTCACTCGTTTGTCTAAGCATGCACCAGAGCTAGTAGCTTATAAGAGAGGTTGAGTGAGAAGGTTTGTATATGGAGTGGTGGATTACCTGCATAAGAATTGTAGGATCGCCATGCTTTATCAGGATATTGATTTTCCCTGGATAGTTTTGCACGCCTAGTAGATGGAGGCAGTGCATTTGAGAGAGAGAGTGGCCAAGAGGGCCAGGATGGATAGTGTTGGGTTCACTCAGTAGAGATTCAGTGGCGATCACCATCCTCAGTTCCAGAAAAGGTCATAAGCCCCAGCACCATCATTAGCTAGTGTCCCATTCCGACCTAGATGTGATAAGAGGGGTAGAGCATCAGGCTCGAGGAGACAGGGAAGCATTACAGGAGATCACAATTTTCTAGCCTATGCAAAGTGTGGCAAGAACCACCCAAGGAGGTGTTTAGTTGGGTCAGATGCTTGTTTCAGGTGTGGCAAACCCAGGAAAAGGCTCAGGGATTTCCCTTTAGCCAGACCAGGTGATGGTGGAGCCCGTATACCAGCCGATAATTCAGCAATTCCGGTAGCACGTCCCTTCCAATAGGGTGCTTCTACTAGTTCAGCTGGTTGCTAGCATCAGAACAGGTTCTATGTCCTTGCACGTTGACAAGAGCAGGAAACATCACTAGATGTTGTCACTGGTATGTTATGAGTATTTCACCTTGATGTTTATGCATTGTTAGACCTAGGAGCTACTTTGTCTTTTGTGACACCCTATGTTGCTCGTAGTTTTGGAGTCAGTCCCAAAATTCTATCAGAACCCTTCTCAGTCTCTACTCCAGTCGGTGATTCGACTATAGATCGATGGGTATATAGAAATTGCCCTGTTATAGTCCTTCAAAAATTCACCTCAGCAGATTTAGTAGAGCTATCCATGATGGATTTTGATGTTATCTTTGGCATGGATTGGCTACTTACATGATATGGTTTAGTAAATTGTATAACCTGTGTGGTATAGTTCTGATTTCTAGGTGAGCCAGTCTTAGAGTGGAAGGGTAGTTCGGCTATGCCTGTAGGTCGTTTCATTTCCTACCTCAATGCCAGAAAGATGATCTCTAAAGGTTGTATGTATCACCTAGTTAGGGTTAAGGATGTTACATCGGAGACCCCAGCTATCCAATCAGTTCCCATAGTGCGCGAGTATCTAGAAGTGTTTTCAGATGATTTACCGTGAATTCCTCTCAAGCGGGAGATTGATTTTGGTATGGACCTTCTTCCTGATATGCAACCTATATCTATTCCTCCTTATAGAATGGCTCCAGCCGAGTTAAATGAGTTGAAGGAGCAGTTGAAATACCTTTTAGACAAGGGTTTCATCAGACAAAGAAAATCCCTATAGGGTGCACCAGTTCTCTTTGTCCGAAAGAAAAATGGTTCTCTTCGAATGTGCATTGATTATTGGAAATCGAACAAGGTCACCATCAAGAACAGGTATCCTCTCCCTAGGATTGATGATTTTTTTGACCATCTTCGGGATGCTAAGTGCTTTTCGAAGATAGACCTCAGATCCAAATACCATCAGCTCACCGTTCGGGAGAGTGACATCCCAAAGACAGCCTTCAGGAATTAGTATAGTCATTACTAGTTTATAGTTATGTCTTTTGGACTAATGAATGCTCCTGCAACTTTTATAGATTTGATGAACAGGGTGTTGAAGATATATCTGGATATGTTCGTGATTGTATTCATAGATGATATCCTTATAAACTGTCGGAGCGAGAAGGAGCATGCCGCTCATTTGAGGGTGGTGCTACATACTCTTTAAGGATCACCAGTTGTGTGCTAAATTCAGTTAATGTAAGTTTTGGTTGAACTCAGTGGTGTTTTGGGGCCATGTGGTGTCAAGTGAGGGTGTTCAGGTGGACTCTCAAAAGATAGAAGCGGTGAAGAATTGGCCTAGAGCAATGAGTCCTTCGGATATCAAGAGTTTCTCGGGTTTAGTTGGTAATTATCAAAGATTTATTGAGTGGTTTTCATCCATTGCAGCCCCATTGACTAAGTTGACCCAGATGAAAGTGAAGTTTCAGTGGTCGGAGGATTATGAGAAGAGCTTTCAAGAGTTGAAGAATCGACTCACCTCAGCACCAGTATTGATCCTACCTGAGGGTACCGATGGGTTTGTGGTATACTGTGACGCTTCAAGGATTGTCCTTGGTTGTGTACTGAGGCATCACGGTAAGGTATAACATATGTTTCCAAGAAGCTGAATGTCCATGAAAAGAATTACCCGACTCATGATCTCAAATTGGCGACAGTAGTATTTGCCTTGAAAATTTGGAGACAGTATCTATACAGGGTGCATGTAGATGTGTTTACAGACCACAAGAGCCTACAATACGTATTTACCCAGAAGGATCTAAATCTACATCAAAGAAGGTGGTTGGAGCTACTCAAGGATTATAATATTAGTGTCCTTTATCATCCAGGCAAGCCTAATGTGGTGGCGGATGCTCTTAGCAGTCTTTCCATGGAGAGTGTGTCTCATGTAGATAAGGGGAGGAAGAAGATGGTGAAGGATGTGCATTGGCTTGAACGGTTGGGAGTTCATTTGGTTGAGTCGATTGATGGTGGTGTTATAGTTCAGAACGGATCAGAATCATCCTTGGTGACTGATGTGAAAGCTAGACAAGAAGAGGATCCTATTTTGGTAAAGTTAAAGGAAGCCGTCAAAAAACAGAAGGTAGAGGTATTCTCTAAAGGGGGATATGGTGTACTTCGATATTAGGGTCACTTATTTGTTTCGGATATTGATGATTTGAGAGGTCAGATATTCCACGAGGCTCATGGTTCCAGATACTCCATACATCTAGGTGCCACCAAGATGTATCGTGACCTAAATAAGTCTATTGGTGGAATGGCATGAAGAAGGACATTGTACAATTTGTGGCTAAGTGTTCGAATTGTCAGCAAGTGAAGGTTGAGAACTAGAGACCAGGAGGCGTTCTTCAAGACATCAGTATCCCTACTTGGAAGTGGGAGGAGATCAATATGGACTTCATCATAGGGTTGCCTGGCACTTGTCGATAGTACGACTCCATTTGGGTGGTTGTGGACAGGTTGACCAAAGCCGCTCATTTTCTACCAGTTAAAACAACTAATTTAGCGGAGGATTATGCCAAAATATACATCCGAGAGCTAGTTCGGTTGCATGGAGTGCGCTTGTCCATCATACCAGACAAAGGTACTCAGTTTACCTCCCAGGTTTCAAAAGGGACTTGGTACTCAGGTCAAGCTCAGTACAACATTTCACCCACAAACGGATGGTCAAGCGGAACGGACTATTCGGATTCTCAAGGATATGTTGTAAGCATGTGTGATTGACGTCAAGGTTAGTTGGGATGATCATTTGCCTCTCGAGTTTGCGCATAACAACAACTATCATTCCAGCATTCAGATGGCTCTGTTTGAGGCTCTCTATTGGCGGAGAGCAGATCGCCTATTGGATGGTTTGAAGTCAGTGAGCTGCGATGATAGGACCAGATTCAGTCCATGAGGCCATGGAAAAATCTCATCTCATAAGGGACAGACTGAAAATAGGTCAGAGTCTCCAAAAGTCCTATGGGGATGTGAGAAGGAGGGAACTGGAGTTTGAAATTGATGATTTGGTATTTCTAAAGTAGCCTCCCATAAAGGGAGTGATGAGGTTCGAAAAGCAGGGGAAACTCAGTCCCCGATATGTTGGCCCATATCGAATTGTGAAACGGGCTAGAAAGGTTGCATATGAATTGGAGTTACCCTCAGAATTAACTTTCGTTCATCCTGTTTTTCATGTATCGCTCTTAAAAAAGTGTTTAGGTGATGCAACTCTAGTTGTTCCGGTGGAGAGTGTAGGTGTGAAGGACAACCTTAGTTATGAAGAGGTTACAATGGAGATACTAGATCGGCAGGTTTGCAAGCTAAGGAATAAATAAGTAGCTTCAGTTAAAGTTTTACGGAGGAATCAACTAGTTAAGGGAGCTACACGGTAAGCCGAAGAAGATATGATGGCTAGATACCCACATCTATTCCCTTCCGGCTCAGTTTCAACTTGAGGTATTAGTTTTTGCCCTAAAATCCATTCAGTTTCATGTTCAGTTCATGTGTCCCAGGTTTTTTTGTCAAAGCATCTATATATGATTTGTAAATTCATTTCAGTCATGTAGTTTAGTTTGGAGGCAGTCATTCCATCAGTTTTCATCTTATATGATCAGATTTGAATATGATGATTGCATTTCTCTTCTTTTTATATGTTTTCCAACATCGAGGATGAATGTTTCCAAGGGGAGATATTGTAATGCCCTAGAAACCCTAAAATTAGACCAGGAGTCAAAACGGAGAAAATAAGATTTTCTGCACCAGGTCACAAGACGAGTTGTTCAGTGACTCGTCAGGATTACCATAAGTCGTTAAATGACTCGTGGCGAGGAGTTGGACTTAGTTGAAAATTTTAAGTTTGGGGTTACCACGGGTGTGAACACGAGTCATGGTCAGCCCCACAAATCATTAAGTCAGATGTGGTCAAGGATGGTTGAAGGAAGAGGAAGTTAGACAGTGCACTTAACGGGTCCTCACCACGACTCATTGGGTGCACCACAAGTCGTGGTGTCACCGGGGGTGACACCCTTATGGTTTTCAGCAGTGAGGATGACGAAAGGTGACCATGAGTCGTGGTCACCAGTAACGGGTCGTTAAGTGCCTCATGGTGTCAACTTGATGTAGTTTCTAGTGATGACGATGGATGACAGGCCACGACTCATGGCCAGGGACAACGACTCATCCAGTCCCTCATTCGGACTAACTGTCTACTTATCCCTACGAGTTAAAAGTAAGGGCTTTTTCGTAATTCTTATGATTCTAAGGCCTAAACTACGTCATTTTAAGTTCTGAATATTGAGTTTAAGAAGGGTAAGTTCATTCTAAGCCATTCCTAATTCATGCACGCAAGTTTAGAAATATTGGGGGTTGATCAAACTCAATCTTTCAAGGTTCTTCAATTATTCCTTGGGCAATCAGAAAAGTTGTAGAATCAGATTCTCTCAGGCATGTAGGGTTATGAATGGGTGAAATTATTCACACCCATGCCCAATCCCTCTCTAATTCATGAAAATCTACCATGGGTATGATCTAAGCATGTTTCTATTGTTGAAGTATGATTCATGGGCGAGTTGTACAATGTTTTCAATTATAAATCACGTTTTCAAGATTTATAAACAATGATGCCCATCCATGAAAGTTGAGATCTATGATGTATGCTCAAATATGATGAGATATTTATGAGAAAAGCATGTTTTCAAGTTACTCATGTCATGATCATGTTTTCAAGTGAATCAAGTGTTTTCAAGCATGTTTAGGTATTGGCCAAGCCCATATGTTAAAGTATGACTTATGATTTTATGTTAATTAGCTTACCACATGGTTTGGGAGTCTAGACTCCCAATTATATTCAGCTTGTGGTATGGTTTGAGCCAAGGCTCCTCATGTATGATTTCAGATTTTATATGTACATGATTATTTAGCTTTGTCACTAGACAATGGTCAGCTTCGTTGAAAAACGATGGAGAGCATATGCATGTTTTTAGGAGTAGTGTCTAGCACCGAGTAGGCTAAGGGTCAATCAACCTTATGCCTCAGAACTATGAGTCAATGTAGGTATGTTCAGATGATTCAGGACCTCCTTTGTGAGCTTTCCCCTGCCCCAAGGGCCCTTCATCTTGATATCGATATCATGGTTGCATCTTTAGCCCTGACAAGGATTTAAATGGCTTTGCCCACTTGAGTGTAATAGTCGGGACCACGTAAGCTCTATCATGGTAATGTCGGTTACATGAAGAGTCTCTCATTGTTCCTCACGATTCCAGTTATGCATGTACATCAGTCATGATATTATGTTTTCAGCAGGTTTGACCCAATGTACAATTTTTACTTATGACTATCAATTTTTAGCTTTAGGTTATTCAAATTAGTTATGATATGTAGTAATGTTTAGATCACGATTTCAGAAAATAGCATGCAAGACTTACTCTCAGAATCTTATCTTCATTATGTCTTATGAATTACGTTATTAATGATTTTACTTAAGTGGTTTTACTTACCTTGCATACTCGGTACATTCCACGTACTGACCGCATACTCTACGCTGTATCGTTTCATGATACAAGCTCCAATATTCAGACTCAGCCTTGTTGCTAGCCAGCCTTCCAGAGTAGCATATCTAGTCTCAGTTGGTGAGTCCTCATCTCCCAAGGACCATTCCTTATCAGTAATCTTTACATTTTCAATTTCAGACATATAGAGTTAGTAGGGGTCTTGTCTTATCAACACATCAGACGCAGAGGCTTTTCAGACATAAATTGTATTCAGCTTCAGATTTGTGTTGTATGTTCAGATTTTATGTTATGTTTAGATTTTCGCTATGTTTATCATGTTGATCATCCGCTTTTGTTGATTGAGTTAGAAGTTATGTTCATACCTTTGGTCTACTTGGAGCCTCTCAGGATTCCTTGTCCCGTGTCTTGATTCGAGTCTATGTTTGGGTCGTGACACTTAGTCAAATTTCCAACAATTTCAGCTCCAAATAGAGTCTGGTACGCCGACCCAGCCATAGCAACAGACTGAGATTTTTTCTCTAAAGTTTGGGACTTAGTGCGTGGCACCAGCCATAGGACCAACCCCGTCAGATCCTCAAATCTTTATATCTTGCATCATTTTGAGCCCATTTTGCTTAGTTTCCTGCTTGAATCAACTCAAATCGACTGTTAGGACATAAAACACACACACACACACACATTAATTTATGCATAAATTAAGGATTATGAACATAAAATATGATCAAACATAGGTGAAAACATGGAAAATGGACATGAAAATATGCCTAATATCACCAAAAAACCTGATGTCACCAAGCGCATGCAAGCGTACATGGTCGTCAAGTAATATAAGATTGTTATGTCAAGATATTGTATCCACATGGACTTGTCAATTTAATCATTATAAGGTTGTAATTTTATTTCACTAATCTATGAAACAAGTAAAATGAAGATTGGTTTGGAAATTTAAACTACTAAAACTTCAAATATAAAAATTAATTAAAACAAATGCAAGCTTTATTGTATTTCGATAATGATATCAGACTAGGGCAATGGAACTTGGTTGGTTTCTAGTTGAGTTTTTCAGACGTAATTAAACTAGCATGATTCTTCCTACGACTGTTAGTTGCAAGTTACGATCCCATTTCTAGCCACTATCCCTAGCATCCAAGAATTATTTCATGAACCCTAACGTCTATATCCCTATGGTCGCAGGAGAATAATGAAACGATGATTATGTGTACTTGTATTCAACAAAACAGGGTTGCAGGGTATATCCCTATCCTCAACAACAACTTCTATCCGATCACCAATAGGTTCAAGTGTCTTTGAATTCCCATTCTGTATTTATTTTTAACCCTTTTTATTTCCTTTCCCAAGTTCAACCGAAAGCCAACAGATTACTTACAAGATGATCAATCTCATAAATAGTAAATTAACACAAATAAATACAAACAATCATAAAAGAAGAATAAAAAATAAGTTTATTTAGTCTGTCAAACAATCAACCATTCACCATGGCCACAACCCTAGAATATGAGTTTAGCCACTAATAGACAAGTAGAAAAACAAATACTTTGTCATCATCATGCAAAAATATGAGTTGTAAAGAAGAGAAAACCTAGTTGTAGAACCTTGCCTTCCTTTCAAACGACTTACAAGCTTTCATGAATGAACTACGGAATTAAAATGAGTAAAGACTGCTTTAAAGAAGTCCAAAGCTACTCCAAGAAGTCAGAACTATGTAACAAACGACTTAAGGCTTATATTTATAGATGAGCCTTCAAATGATGTTGCTGTCCTTCAAGATTTGGCTTTAAAATCAGCATTTTTTTCACTGGAATAGGTCTAGCGCGCCGCCCCTCGTATCTCACCACAGACTTAGTCAAAATTCCTTCAATTTCAGCTCCAAATATGGTCTGGCACGCTGCTCCAGCAATAGCAGAGATTTTTTCTCTAAAGTTTGGGACTTGGTGCGGGGCGCCAGCCATAGCACCAACCCCGTAAGATCCTCAAATCTTTATTTCTTGAATCATTTTTTATCCCATTTTGCTTAGTTTCCTACTCAAATCAACTCAAATCATTTGTTAGCGTATAAAACACACACACACACATGCATGAATTTAAGCATAAATTAAGGATTATGAACTCAAAACATGATAAAATATGGAAAAAAACATGGCAAATAGGCATGAAAATATGCCCAACATCACCACCCCACACTTAAACCATTGTTCGTCCTCGAACAATCCTTAAACATACCTAAAATAATGTTTCACCATCACACTTGACACCTCTATCAACTCATACTCAACCAACTAGCATGGACCAAGTGGTTTATCATCGCACACCAATTCTGAACAAAGCACATAGAAAGATTTCACAATTAAGAACACACAATCTCTATAAATGACTCATTTTTTTAACATAAAGGACCAACATGATTAAATGTGAGACATGCAACAAGTAGTACACCAAATTAGACCTCTTGTGCCCCTCACTTTTAGTGATGTTCCTCTCTCAACTCCATCAATATAAGACATGGAACACAATAAGTAAGGCACACTCACACTCACAAATGATGTAACACACAAATGCAACATACCATTGGTTTGCCCTTCATGTACATTAAGACTGCCTATTACTTTAAGAGATTAAGATTACGAGGACTTTTATTGGTTGTAATGTCGGTTAAGGGATGGGTAGGATTGATATTTCATTTTGTAGTGACTACCACTCTAACCAATTTTAAGACATATTTTTACGTTTCTTATTCACCACTTTTTCCTTGCTTGTTCACCTTTCCTCTACTCATCCTTGTCTTTTCTTTTCATGCCTCATTTTTTTCATTACTTGGCTGCTAGGTTTATAATCATAGAATAACTAAGGATTTTTCAAATAAAGCTCTCTTTTTCAATTCCCTAGTAGCAAGTAGAACACACAATTTTTATGGGCATCCCTTATTCTCACTTTTTTTTCTTTACCACAACTTTTCTTTTTCCCTTAACATTATACTTCGGTGGACCTAAGACTACATTGGATCAATAATTCTGTGGTCTCACAAAAAGAGGGATTAAGCTATTATTGAGGCTAAGAAAGAATAAGGCTTTTAGGCTCAAAGGGGTTAACTAGAGAAAATAACTAGGAGGGTAAAACAACTATGGGGAAAAAATTGGCTTCTTCAAAGCAGTGCTTTGATTATCTCTCAACTCCCTACCAACTAGTTATCCTACATACACCAAGGCAAGTTCTAGATGCTACAATATATATATATATATATATATATATATATACATATATATATATATATATAATATAATTCAGCTCACCTCTCATGGCAATAAGAATTGAACCAGTTTCTACGGCTGCACATCCACACAATCATATTGAATGACAAGTTAAATTCATAATTAAGCCCTTAGGGTATGTTGAGTCAAATTAAAGAGATATGTGCGTCTCTCAAGGATTCTAACTCATCCAATCAAGATGACCACTCTATTTACTTATCACGACCTGAACATAGGCCCGGATAGAGACATGAGACGAGAAAATCCGAGAGGTTGAAAGTCAACCCATGGAATGAACATACCGACTTAGAGTATACAATAAGAGGAAACTGATAAAATAAAACATGCTTAAGTAGAATTCTGCATACATATCAATCTAAAACAAAGTCAACACTAACAAGCTAATTTTCTACATATTTTCTGAAAAGTCTCCAACATAATTGATGAGCTGATGGGATGAAATCCTCAACTAGCTCGACAAAAGTCTGTAACTGAAATAACATAAAAATGGATAACTAAATGTCCTCAAAGGATGAGGACTCACCAACACTGGCTAAATAGGCCTGAGGGGAAAGCGGGACTAATGATGCGGCCGAGTCTGATCCCTCAGATCTGTATCATGAAATGATACAGCATAAGAGTATGCAGTGTTCATGATACAGCATAAGAGTATGCAGTCAGTACTTGGAATGTATTAAGTATGCAAGGTAAGTCAAAAAGGACAATTAAAATACATAAGAGGTCATAAGAGTAGGACAACATTACGATGAAATGAATATCACAATATAAACATGAGGGCTCAATGTTTTCAAACCATTCATAGTTTAGTCATAATCGTAGTCGTAAGAGAAACCTTATAAAACATAACTCAAATAACATAAACATGAAAACGCAAAAATCACGAAGAACAATGGGAGAACTCATCTTAACCGACACCAACATGATAAAGCTTGCATGATGCCCCAACTATCTCGCTCAAGTGGGCAAAGCCATCCCAGGCTTGCCAGGCAAGGGGCGTGCATGATGTGATATCACGGGGAGAAATCCACAAATACATATACCTATGATGGCACATAGTTTTGAGACCACGGGGTTTACTTGAATGTCGGGTCTACTCGGTGCTAGACACTGCTCCCATAAACGTGCACATGAGGCTCATATAGTAATCGTGGAATCATTCATCAACTTCATGGCTATTAAATCATAACATACTTAATCATACTTGAAATACATAATTAGCCATGAATAAGGACCCGTGAGACGGCGAAAAGTCATAAATTCATAAATCATGAAGAGCATTCATACTTCTGAAAATTCATATACTTGACATTAAATAATCCATGAAGAGTACTTGAAGAGAAATTATATAATAAATCATAAATCATAATTTAGGCTTAGGAAGATCAAAACCGTAATAGAATCATAACTTGATTTTTCATGAAACTTTGCATAACTGGGCATAGATTGACTCAGATTTGAAATCATAAAGATTATAATCAATTTAAATATAAAATCCGCCCATAGATCATAAAAGAATATTTATAACATAAAGGGAATTGACCCATAATCAAATAAAAGAGAATTCCATGAATTTGGGGTTAAAACCCCATGAGATCATTAAATTTACTTTAATACTTGAATTAATGAACATGGAAGGAAATTTGGGCATGAGATTGAAGAGTGACTATCATTCAAACCCGTACATACCTGGGTAATCTAATCTTACACTCTCCCTTGAAAGCCTAATGGAATTGAAGAAGAGATTGGGGAATTCTCAAGCTTGATCTCCAATGGAACACTTTAAACTTGCATGCATGGAATAGAATGACTTAGGATAGGTTAAGCACCCTTTATACCCTTCTAACAGAGCTTTAAATGATGTAGTTTAGGATTTAGGGGTTTAGAAATTACAGAGTTACCCTACTAACTTCATAGGAAAAATACAACTGCCAGATACCACGGGCCTCACCACGAGTCGTAACATGAAGTAACGACTCATGGTCACCACTGGTCACCTGGTAACCTTCCCGAAATCTCACCACGGGTCTATCTCACAACTACGTTACAAGCCACCACGAGTCGTAAGGTCACTCATGGTCCCTGAGTCTCAACTGCTAACCTTTTTTCGCTGAAACTTTCCACGACTTCATCCCACGACTCGTGGTTTCCTACCACGGGTCATAACATCACTCATGAATTCTCTCCTCCTTGCATAGAAGTTTCCCCAACTTACTTCCATTTTCACGACTCATCATCTGTCACAACAAGTCGTACCACGACTCGTGTCTTCCAAAGTCACTCGTCCCCATATCCTCCCCACGACCCTGACCACGAGTCGTACCCACATACCACGACTAATGGTGTGACTCGTGGTATGGACACTTAGACTCCAGGTCTTCTTCAAGACTCCTCCTACACTTGTTATTTGGTCTCACGACTCGACCATGAGTCGTTCTGGTGCAAAAGTGTAGATTTTTCCTATTTCCTATTTGCAAAACTATTGTTATATGCAAATTCAATGAGAGGTAAATGCTCATCCTAGCTACCCTTGAAATCTGTCACACATGCTCTCAACAAATCCTCAAGAGTATGAATGGTCCATTTAGCCTGACCATCTGTCTGCAGGTGAAAAGTTGTACTACGCTTGACCTGAATACCGAGTCCCTTCTAAAACAATCTCCAAAACTGGGAGGTAAATTGAGTATCTCTATCTGATTTGATGGAAAAGGGCACTCCATGCAACCGAACTAACTCTAGAATATACAATTCAGCATAATCCTCCACTGAGTCAATAGTCTTGACCGGTAGGAAATGAGCTGCCTTGGTCAACCTATCCACAATCACCCATATGGAGTAATACTGCCAACGAGTGTGAGGAAATCCTATAATGAAGTCCATATTGATTTTCTCCTACTTACAAGTGGGGTTGCTAATGTCTTGGAACACACCTCTAGGTCTTTGATGCTCAATTTTCACCTGTTGACAATTCGGACACTTAGCCAAAAACTTTGCTATATCCTTCTTCATGCCATTCCACCAATAGAGTTTTCGTACGTCACGATATATCTTGGTGGTACCTGGATGTATAGAATTTATGGAACCATGAGCCTCATACAACATCTGCTCCCTCAAGTCATCAACACCTAGAACACACAATCGACCATGATATTGTAGTACATCATCTCCCCCTTGGGAGAAAACCTCCACCTTTTGATTCTGAACCGCCTCATTCAGCTTTACCAAAATAGGATCCTCGTCTTGCCTAGCCTTGACTTCGGTCACCAAGGAAGATTCCGATCCATTCTGAACAGTGACACCACCATCTGCCGGGTCAATAAGACGAACTCCTAGTCATTCAAGCCAATGCACATCCTTCACTAACTCTTTCCTCCCCTCATCTACATGGGACATGCTATCCATAGAAAGCCTGCTAAGAGTCTTTTCCACTACATTAGCCTTACCCTGATGATAAAGGACACTCATATCGTAATCCTTAAGAAGATCGAACCACCTTATTTGACGCAGATTTAGATCCTTCTGCGTAAATATGTACTGTAGGCTTTTGTGGTTCATAAACATAGCCACATGGACCCCGTACAGATAGTGTCTCCAAATCTTCTAGGAAAATATACCGCTACTAACTCGAGGTCATGAGTTGGATAGTTCTTTTCGTGGACTTTCAGTTGCCTGGAAGCATAGGCTATAACTTTACCGTGCTGCATTAATACACAACCAAGGTCGATCCTTGAGGCATCACAATATACCACAAACCTATCTGTACCCTCAGGTAGGATCAAAACTAGTGCTGAGGTGAGTCAAGTCTTCAACTCTTGGAAGCATTTCTCACAGGCCTCCGACCATTGAAACTTTACTTTCTTCTGGGTCAACTTAGTCAATGGTGGTACAATGGATGAAAACCCTTCCACAAACATCTTGTAGTAACCAGCTAAGCCCAAGAAACTCCTTATATATGAAGGACTAACTAGTCTAGGACAATTCATTACACCTTCTATCTTTTGAGAGTCCACCTGTACACCCTTACTTGACACCACATGACCAAAACATGCTACAGAGTTTAACCAAAACTCATACTTGCTGAATTTAGCATACATGTAGCGAACCTTAAGGGTCTGTCACACCATCCTCAAATGAGCGGCTTGCTCCTCCTCGCTCCGAGAGTATATGAGAATGTCATCTATGAACACAATCATGATCATGTCCAAATACGGCTTGAACACCCTGTTCATCAAATCAATAAAAGCTACAGGAGCATTAGTTAGGCCAATAGACATAACTACAAACTCATAGTGACCATATTGAGTATTGAAGGCTATCTTCGGGATGTCACGCTCTCTAATCCTGAGCTGATGATATCTGGATCTGAGGTCTACCTTTAAAAAATACTTGGCATCCTGAAGCTGGTTAAACAATTCATCAATTCTGGGAAGGAGATACTTCTTCTTGACTGTGACCTTATTTAACTACCGATTGTCAATGCACATCTGGAGGGAACCATCCTTCTTTCAGACAAAGAGTACTGGTGCACCTTATGGGGATTTGCTTGGTCTTATGAAACCCTTGTCTAAGAGATCCTTCAACTGTTTCTTCAACTCCTTTAGCTCAGTAAGAGCCATTTTGTAAGGAGGAATAGATATAGGCTACGTATCGGGAAGAATGTCGATGCCAAAGTCAATCTCCCGCTCGGGAGGAATTCCCGGTAGATCATTTGAAAATGCTTTTGGATATTCGCACACTACATGAATTGATTGGATAGTCGGGGTTGCGGAGGTAGCATCCTTAACCCTAACTAGATGGTACACGCAACCTTTAAAGATCATCTTTCTAGCCTTAAGGTAGGAAATGAAGCAACCTACAAGCACAATTGAACTACCCTTCCACTCTAGGACTGGCTCACCCGAAAACCGACTCTACCATGGATTCTACAATTCACTGAGGCATAACATGCATGTAGCTAATCTATAGCAAAGATAATATCAAATCTATCATGTCTAGCTCTACTAAATCTACTGAGGTGACTTTTTGAAGGACTGTGATAAGGAAATTTCTATATACTCGTCGAGCTATAACTGAATCACCGACTAGAGTAGAGAGACTGAGAAGGGTTCTTATAGGATTTTGGGACCAACTCCAAAACTATTAGCAACATAACATATCACAAAAGATAAGGTAGTCCTGAGGCTAGGGCCTAGCTAGTAGCATGTCTCTTGGATTTAGAGTGAAAAATTACTCCCTAAGTCCCTCTAGGGCCTAGATAGCAGCATGTCTCTTGGATTTACGGGGCGCATGACCCCACACTTAAGATCAGATCATGCTCCTAAGCTTTGATTTCGGGTACTAAGAACTCCTCTACTGTGCACACAAAACAAAATAACAAAAGTTACACTATAGAAAAAAATAAGAACGATACTATTTCAAATTAGGTTGCCCCCCAACAAGCGCCTGATTTAATGTTGCGGCACGACGCCATAAAGTTTTACCGCTTTTCCTTTGATTTTGAGCATATAAATTTCACCCTTAATTTCTTTTCCAATTTTCTATCATACTCAAGGGGCGACGGTGTAAACATGAAGGGACCAAGTAAGAGATGTTGCATCTTTCCTTTCTTGGACCTTAAGTGAGGGATGTCATTGTGTGTCTTTGGTATGATGAATTTTAGAAAATAAGGGCATTGTTCCTCATCTACACATCTCTCTATAGGTTTGGAAGACTCTATTTCTAGGTTGTCCCCTAAACACGATGTCGAGAAGTGTTTAGAATAAGGACCAAAATGCCCTAACTCTAAGATTGCATTATGCTTGACATCCTCACTTTTATCCGCCTCCTCAACATCAACATCTACCAATAGAGAATGGTCTAATGGTTGGGAGTCTTCTTATTTTCCATGCATTAGGTATTATCCACAACATTCTATGGTTAGGCCTCAGACACCTCAACTCTTTCATTAAAAAGAGACTGCAAGTCATGGATACTTGAGCCAAATTGATCCATCTCTTGTCTGAGCTTTATTCTCCCTTCGACTTGAGGTTCTTCTTGAGTATTGGCTAAGACCGAGACTTGCAAATTGTTACAAGTTGTAGTCTCAACCATCATCTCTGTGAGCTTGGCACTCAACCTTTTTAAGGCTCCTCGTTCAATAAGCTACTCCCTCATTACTTCCATATGCTCCACGATCATTTTTTCCATATTTCTTGTTTGAGCATGATGTTCCTCCTCTTCATTATTCCAGTAAACATCAAAAACAATAGGAGGATCATAATAGGGGCTTGGTGAAGGGGAATAAAAATGTGGGCAACCAATCTAATGGCCATCCAGACCACCACATACACCACAAATATTACAGTGTTGCCACAACTGGGGTCCTCCACAGTTCAGACAAGGAACACTAAAATATGAATACCCATCATTTGACCTATTTACATTCAAAGCTGTAATGTAAAGATAAGTGGTCAAATACTAAAAAAAGAAATATAGAAATATATACATTATATATAGAATAGCAAAATAAAATCCTAACATAAAATGATCAAACAATATTCCAGTCCCTGGCAACGATGCCAAAAATTTGATGTCACCCATGAGCACATGATCATTAAGTAATATAGGATTATTAATTCTAGATACCATACCCACAGAGACTTTTCAATTTAATCATATAAGGTTGTACCTTGATTTCACTAATCTACGAAACAAGTAAAATGAAGATTGGTTTGAAAAATAAAACTACTAAAACTTCAAATATGAAAATTAATTAAAACGAATGCAAGCTTAGTTGTATTTCGATAATGATGACAGAATGATAAGTTGGAAATATACCAACTCATTAGGATCCTAAGCATGAATTTTTGTCTGTTTTTCGAGTCGTTTATGTGGATTTTATGCCCTTTCTCTTTAACTCTTTATAGGCACATTATCGAGTGGAGAAAACATGAAATAGAGCAAAACACATGAAGGTTGAGATGGAATTTGATGAGTTAGGATATGAAGGAGAGGACCCAAAGATAATGGAAGATTTGACCTTAAGAAGAGGTACAATGACATGCTTTAAATCGGCTAAACGTGAATATAGAAGGGAGAAACGCGGGCAAAATGTCAAAGCAACTGCCCAGACCGGTTATTTAACCAGCTCTTGGAAGATTGGCATTAGCTAAACGCCCATTTAACAGTTGGTGGTCAGTTCTTGTGGCTGTTTTGGGGCGGCGGACTGCCAGTGCTTTGCGGATTGGCACTGGCTAAAAGTCGGTGCTTTCGCAGGTGAGGCCTTCTAATGAAGGGTAAAAAGGTCCAGAAAGGTCTCCAAAGAATCTAGAAACCTCATGGGAAATTGGGGAATGTTGTACACAAGAAAGTATAGATATCTACATAACTTCCATTAAACACCACTCATTCATTCATCTAGACTTCATCTTTTTCATAGAATTTTTGGTAAAATCGTATCACCATAGATTTGTAGAGTTAGATAGAAATTTTCTTCTTCTTTTTCTTTAATCCAATTGGGGGAATTCCACAATTTTTGTAAGAGCTTGTGAAGCTAATGTGATGAATGTGAGGGGAATTCTCTTGGTATCTTCTCTCTACCTTTAAATATGCTTGACTAATTTGCTATCTAGAGGTATATTCATGGTGGATTTATTAGTTTGATTGGGTTTTTATAAATTGCTTTTGGATTCCTATTGAAATTATAGATCTATTATCTTCTCCGAAGCTATAATTGCTAAAATTGATGGTTTGCAAACATGAATTGTACTTTACTTTTCTTACTTTAGCTTGAGAGAGAAGGTGAGAGATGGATGAGAAGATAACAGTGAGGAATTGGAATGTTTGTGTGTGGGATTAAGCTAGAGATAGTTAAAATCCACATTTTCACTCCATTAAAGATCAAGGCCAGAAATAGCTCGTCCTTCCTCAAGCTTGTGTGGTTGATAACTTGAATTGGCTTTGGGGATTGAAAGAACCCAAGGCATAAACATTATTATGGTTGAAAAACAAGATAATGTAAATTATCCGTTGCAATCTATTCTAATTGTGAGTCTAAGACATTGAAGAAATTCTCAATTTAGTTATGATTTCATCTATAGAATGCCCCTAGCCATATCACTAGTGATTGCTCCAACTGGAATTCCTCTCCAATTAGTCTTAGATTAGAATTAGATAGTTATTTCCCTTTAATTTCCCCCTAGTTTTACTTTTCAAGTGTTGAACATTTATGCATTCTAGTTTGAATTAGTTTGTAACTCTTGAATTATTGACTCCATTCTCTGTGGGATTCAACCCCGACATCCGTCAGGATATTTTGTTTTGGTACAATGACCGTTTATGCTCCTTCGTAAAAGAAGAATGTATTTTGGACGTTATAAAAATGGCGTCATTGCCGGGGAATTGAGTTGTGATAAGACATTAGTTATTTATTGATTTGAACTAGTTTTGCATTTGTTTTACATCTTGTTTTATTTTCTTTTGTTTTTGCTTTTATATAGTTGTATGATGGCATCGTGGAATGAAAGGAGGTTTGTTGGTTGAAACTCTTATCATAATGACCCATTTCCCTATTGTGGAGGACCACACTATTGGCAAGATTACAAATATGCCCCTAGAAGGGAGATGAGTGAACCTTCTCCTTCCTATGGTGGGTATAGATGCACAATATGTGGTAGTCATGGGAGACATTGGGATGGATGCCCAAATGGGTTCACTTCCCGCTATAATGGTTATGATAGAAGTTGTGCTCCCAAGCTTGAAAGGAATGAAGCCATGGAAAGTGAGGGAAGTAGAAGTACATATGCGCGCATGGAACCCTTGATCCAAGACTTTTTGGAGCGGGAGTCTAATGCAAAAAAAGAATACCAACCCCTCCATGCCCATGGAATCATCAACTCCGTAAGAAGAAAGTTGTAAATCTCTAAAAGAAGAAGCGGAGGAGACATTGAGGAGCATAACAACAAGAAGTGAACAATGGGGCAGAGCTCAACTTGACTAATGGAAGGAAGCTCCAAGTAATGATGAAGAAGGAGTCAAGGTGAATGTTGAAGAAGACATAGAGGTGTGCCAACCAACCAACATTGCAAAAATGCAAGATGTCGAAGTTGAAGAAGTGACATTTGAGTCTTTAAGTGACATCCAACAAATCATGCTCAAGGACTCTAGTGAACTTGAAGAGGAGGATGTCAAGCAAGAAGCATTCTTGAAAGGGGAGCGACTTAAACTTCCCCCTCATCATTTTTCAACATTGAACTTGGTTGACAAAATGGAGACTGAGAAGACCAAGTCGATGAAGGAAGTTGAGGAGGACGATCAAGGTGGCTTCATCTTAGACTGTGTCATGTCAACAAAGTCAAAGCATATCCCTCCTCTAAGGGCCAAGAAATACAAGATGCAACATCCATTGCTTGGCCCCTTGATGTCTATACCACCACCCCTCAAGTGTAGTAGAAGAATGGACAAGAAACTAGGGGTGCGATTCAAATGCTCAAAGTGGAGAGAAAAATGGTGAAAGTTGAAGTTGTCAAGCCACGACGTTAACTAAGGCAGTTCTTGGGAGGCAACCCATATGCTTTTATATATTATTTTTATTTTTCCTTTTGTTTTGTTTTACTTTAAGCTTGTGTTGTCTTTGATCGTGCAGGGATGGAACAGGTATGGAATGTGATAAAGGTGAGAGAAGCCAAATTCAAATTGAGGAACTGATGCTACACTGGAAAAACACAAATTCAAGTGTGCAAAACGCCAATCAAACGCCGATTATGAGCAGAAGGCTTAAAAAGAGGAAGTTCTAAAGAAATTGTTCTAAAATGCACACAGTTCTAGTGCAGATGCCTCCATTGTACTAGGGAGTTCTTTCACCTATTCCTCCCTTACGTTGTTTAACCATATGTATCAAGGACAATGCTTTATTTGTGTTATGGGTGAAGTCTGAGTAACTCACTTGTTAAGTGATGTACCACATGGCCCTATGATAGATTGGGTGACATCATTCTTAAGGGCAAATCGTCACTACTTGCTATTTTGTATCGCCTTCTTAGATAGTAGTCTTTGAATAAACTCCAAGGGTTTTTTTTATACTATGGTTCTTTCCCAAGGAGCGATTTCTTTGTCTTTTCTTTTTGTTGTCGAACCGATTTGGCACTTCTTGATGATAGATTGAGAGGTGACTTTCTTAAGGGAAAATGTCAAGTCTAGAGTCTTGTGACTCTTTTGTGCACTTGTTTGATGAGGTACCACCAGCAATCCTTGCTTGGTATTTTGAATGAGAGTTGAAAAGGAAAGGGGGCACCTAAATATGAAAGTGAGCATCCTTTTGTCATGAATTATACACTCCTTGCTTGGCTTTTTGATTTGCAACTAACTTGTCAAAAGTCATATTTCTTAATGTGATAAAGGAAAGGTGTGAACTATTTGGATTGCGATGCCTTTTGTGGTGAGACTTTTACTTAATTCTTGTGTATGCATGATTGTCTAGAACTTGCCCTAAGTGTGATTCAAGGCAAAATGATAGATGGGGCTGCAGTTAAAACATGATCTTAGGCGCTCTTTGATTAAGTCACTTCGCCCAAAATGAACTCCTTGAACATTAATCTTTGATAGCCAATGTTTGAGCCTTGGACCCTTCATTGAAAACACAATACAAGCCTAGTGATCATTTTTAATCCTTCTCTTTGGCACCTATCCTCCCTAGTTGCTAGTGATGAAAGAATGAAAATAATGGGGACTTCAAACCCAAGAAATAGGGAGAGATAAGGAAATGAATGTGAAATGAGGAAAAAGCCTAATTTTGGGGGTTTGCAAGAGTAGGGGGAGAAATGAGAAGCCTAAAATTGAGTTAGCACCAAAATTGTGATGAGTTGAATGAATCGATGGGTTGAAAAGGCCTCGAATCATCAAAAGAGAAAGGATAGTATAAAGGTTCTATCTCTTGCATAGATAAGGCTAAATCTGAAATTCATGGGTGTTATATGGGTGGCTTATGTTACACAAAAGATAAAGATGATGAACAAGGAGAAATAAGGCGGAGTGATCTCAATAATATAATGGGATGTTACAAGTGTCTATAAAGGCATTAGGAAGGATTTAGTAACAAGAGTTAAATGTTTTTCCTACCCTTACCCCTAGCCTTCATTATGACCTGAAAGTCCTAATTGATTTTGAGTGTAGCAACATTACTTTACTGGCGAGATACATGAAGGGCAAGCCTACGAGTCAACTTGTATGCACTGGAATTTCTTTGTGAGAGTGAGCTAATTTGTCTTATCTTATAATCCCTTTGTGTGAAATGATAAAAAATGTGTGGGATTCTCTCCTCTTGTGAGTGGCATCATTTGCTTGGAGTACATGCTTAAAATTATTTTCAAAAGAGAGGTATGATTGAGGCAAGCGTGTAGCGAGCTTTAAGGCAAGCTTTGAATGTGAATTGTCAATGACTTGAGATGTTATTTGAACTTGTTGTGATGAACTATGCCCCTTGTTTGAATGGAAGGAATGCATGAAAGAAATGGTTTAATGATTGTGGTCACCTATTGATGCTTGTGCAATATGGTTTGAGTCTTTTCTTTTTCTTGAGTTGGTGTATAATGTTGGTTGTCTTGAGCATTGATGATTTTGTGTACAACTACCATAGTGCTCTAAGCTTTAGCAATGTCTTCTTGTGAAAGAATGTCTTGATTTTCCCTTGATGCAAGAACTCATATATATAGCATGTTGTTTAATTGCTCAACTACAAAGAATTGCATTACTTGAGGACAAGCAATGGTTCAAGTTTGGGGGTTTGATGAGTTGGAAATTTACCAACTCATTAGGCTCCTAAGCATGAGTTTTTGTCTAGTTTTCGAGTCGTTTATGTGGATTTTATACTCTTTCTCTTTAATTCTTTGTAGGCACTTCGTGAGTGGAGAAAGCATGAAATCGAGCAAAACACATGAAGTTTGAGATGGAATTTGATGAGTTAGCATATGAAGGAGAGAACTGAGGAACCAAAGATAATGGAAGATTTGAGCTCAAGAAGAGGTGCAAGGACATGCTTTAAATCGACTAAACACGAATCTGAAAGGGCGAAATGCTAGCAAAACGCCAAAGCGACTACCCAGACCGGCTACTCAATCGGATGTTGGTGGATCGGCATTGTCTAAATGGATGTTGAACTACCGGTGGTCACTGTTTGTGGCTGTTCTGGGGCGGCGGACAGCCGGTGATCCGCAGATTGGCACCAGCTAAAAGCCGGTGCTTTCGCAGTTGAGCCCATCTATTGAAGGGTCAAAAGGTCAAGAAAGGGCTCCAAAGCAACTAAAATCCTCAAGGAAAATTGGGGAAAGTTGT
Source organism: Datura wrightii (assembly GCA_035772735.1). Taxonomy (NCBI): domain Eukaryota; kingdom Viridiplantae; phylum Streptophyta; class Magnoliopsida; order Solanales; family Solanaceae; genus Datura; species Datura wrightii. Next base: position 72,970,880 of record JASDFA010000027.1, read on the forward strand.
ACACAAGAAAGTATAGATATCTACATAACTTCCATTGTACAACACTCATTCATTCATATAGACTTCATCTTTTTCATAAACTTTTTGGTAGAATCTATGCACCATATATTTGCAGAGTTAGATAGAACTTTTCTTCTTCTTTTTATTTAATCCAAATTCGGGGAATTCCATCATTGTTGTAAGATCTTATGAAGCAAATTTGTGATGTTAATAAGATGAATGTAAGGGGAATCCTCTTGGTATCTTCTCTCAACCTTTAAAGATGCTTGACTAATTTTCTAGCTAGAGATATATCCATGGTGGGTTTATTAATTTGATTGGGTTTTGATAAATTTCTTTTGGATTCTTATTGAAATTGTAGATCTATTATCTTCTGCCATGTTATAATTTCTAAAATTGATGGATTACAAACATCAATTGTGCTATACTTTTGTTGCTTTTGCTTGAGAGAGAAAGGTGAGAAGTGGGTGAGAAGATAATAGTAAGGAATTGGAATGTTTGTGTGTGGGATTAAGCTAGAGATAGTTAAAATCCACATTTTCACTCCACTAAAGGTCAAGGCTAGAATAGCTAGTCCTTCCTCAAGCTTGTGTGGTTGATAACTTGAATTGTCTTTGGAGTTTGAAAGAACCCAAGGCATAAACATTCTTATGGTTGGAAAATAAGAGAATGTTAATTATCCACTGTTATCTATGCTAATTGTGCATCTAAGGCATTAAAGAATTTTTCGATTTAATTATGATCTCATCTATAGAATGCCCCTAGCCATATCACTTGTGATTGCTCCAATTGGAATTCCCCCCAATTAGTCTTAGTTTATAATCAGATAGTTATTTCCCTTTAATTTACTCCTAATCTTACTTTTCAAGTGTTGAACAATTATGCATTCTAGTTTGAATTAGCTTATAACTCTTGAATTATCGACTCAATTCTCTATGGGATTCGAACTCGACATCCGTTGGGATATTTGTTTTGATACAACGACAGTTTATGCTCCTTCATAAAAGAAGAGCGTATTTTGGACATTATCACATACTAGGGCAATGCCACTTGGTTGGTTTGAAGTTGAGTTTTCTTGATGTAATTAAACTAGCATGATTCTTCTATGGTTATTGTTGCAAGTTAATATCCCATTTCCTTCCACTATCCCTAGAATCCAAGAAGTATTTCATTAACCCTAATGCCTATATCCTATGGTTGCAGGAGAACAATGAAACAGAGATTTATTTCAACTAAACGGGGTTGAAGGGTATATCTGTATCCTCAAAAAAAATTCTATCCTATCGCCAATGGGTTCAAGGGTCTTTAAATTCTGGTTTTGTATTTATTTTTAACCTTTTCGAATCCTTTTCCTAATTTCAATCGAAAGCTAACAGAATATCCGGGGAAAGGAACTGCCATCCCAAATACTGAATATCTAAAGCTAAAAATTGACGGAGTGACTGACTCTGGACTGAAATATATGATTGGATTAAATTCATGAATCACACATACGTGCACTAACATAAAGGAATCTGACATGAACTAGAAATGAAACTAAATAGAGTACTAAGGAGAAAACTAGTACCTCAAGTTGAAACTGAGCTGGAAAGGAAGAGATGCGGGTATATAGCCATCATATTTGGTTCACCTTCCCATGTAAGCTCCCTCAACAAGTTGATTTCTCCACAGAACCTTTATTGAAGCTACTTCTTTGTTCCTCAACTTTCAAACCTGACGATCAGTGATTTCAACCAGAACCTCTTCATAGCTAGGTCTATCCTTCACACCAATTCTCTCCACTAGAACAATCAAAGTCGGATAACCAATGTACTTCTTTACCTATGATAGATGGAAGGCTGGATCTACTGAAGCAAACTCCGCGGGCAACTCCAAGTCATAGGCCACCTTGCCAACATGTCGCACAATCCTGTACGGACCAATATATAGAGTACTAAGATTCCCTTTCTTCCTGAAACTCATGACTCCCTTCAAGGGAGACACCTTCAAAGACACCCAATTATCAACTTCAAATTCCAGTTCCCTCCTCACATCCGCATAGTAATTTTAATGACTCCGAACTATTTTCAACCTTTCCTTTATAAGTTGAACTTTCTCCATAGCCTTTTGAGCTGAATCTTTCCCTATCAATGTAGCCTCACCTACCTCAAACCAACGAATAGGCAATCTTTATCTCCACTCATAAAGAGCCTCAAATGGAGCCATCTGAATACTAGAGTGATAGCTGTTGTTATATGCAAACTCGATAAGAGGCAAATGATTATCTCAACTACCTTTGAATCTCAACTACCTTTGAAGTCAATTACACATGCTCTCAACATATCCTTAAGAGTCTGAATGGTGCACTCAGCCTAACCATCTATCTGTAGGTGAAAAGTTGTATTGAGCTTGAACTGAGTACCAAGTCCCTTCTAGAACGATTTCTAAAACTGGGAGGTAAACTTAGTACCTCTATCTGATATGATGGAAAAGGGAACTCCATGCAAGCAAACTAACTCCCGAATGTACAATTTAGCATAATCCTCTGCTGATTTGATAGTTTCCACCGAAAGAAAATGAGCTACCGTGGTCAACTTGTCTACAATCACCCAAATAGAGTCATACTGTCAGTGAGTACGAGGCAGTCCTGTGATGAAGTCCATATTGATCTCTTCCCACTTCCAACTGGGGATACTAATGTCTTGTAGCACACCTACAGGTCTTTGATGCTCCACTTTAACTTGTTGACAGTTTGGAAACTTAGCCACAAATTCCGCTATGTCCTTCATGCTATTCCACCAATAGACTTCCCATAGGTCACGGTATATCTTTGTGGCAACTGGATGAATAGAGTATCGAGAACCATGAGCCTCATGCAACATCCAATCTCTCAAGTCATCAACACTCGAAACACAAAAGAGACCCTGATAATGAAGTACACCGTCTCCCCCTTGGGAGAAGACCTCTACCTTTTGATTCTGAACTGCTTCCATTAGATTTACCTAAATAGGATCCTCATCTTGCCTAGCCTTGACTTCAGTGACCAAAGAGGATTCTAAACCATTCTGCATAATGACACCATTATCCGTCAAGTTAGATGAACTCCTAATCGTGCAAGCCAATGCACATCCTTCACCACCTCTTTCCTTCCACCTTCCATATGAGACACACTCTCCATGGACAGCCTGCTAAGGGAATCCTCCACTAAATTGGCCTTGCCCAGATGATAGAGGACACTTATGTCATAGTCCTTGAGAAGCTCTAACAATCTCCTTTGTTGAAAATTTAGGTCCTTCTGATAAACACATACTATAGGCTCTTATGGTCCGTAAACATATCCACATGAACCCCATACAAATAGTTCCTCCAGATCTTCAATAGGAACACCACCGCTGTCAATTCTAGGTCATGCATCGGGTAATTCTTTTTATCAGTCTTAAGCTGTCTAGAGGCATACACAATGACTTTACCATGTTGTATCAACACACAACCAAGAACAACCCTAGAGGCATTGCAACCACAAAAAATCCATTCGTGCCCTCTAGTAGGGTCAATACTGGGGCTAAAGTGACTCGAGTCTTTAGCTCTTGAAAAGTCTTCTCACAGGCATCTGACCACTGAAATCTAGCATTCTTCTAAGTCAACTTAGTTAATGGTTTTGCAATGGATAAAATCCTTCAACAAACCTCTCACAGGCATCTGACCACTGAAATCTAGCTTTCTTCTAGGTCAACTTAGTTAATGGTTCTGCAATGGATAAAATCCTTCAACAAACCTCCTATAGTAGCCAGCTAAACCCAAGAAACTCTTAATATCTGAAGGATTAACTTGTCTAGGCCACTTCTTTATAGTTTTTATCTTCTAAGAGTCCACTTGCACACCCTTGCTTGACAATACGTGGCGGAAAAATGCTATTGAGTTCAGCCAAAACTCACACTTTCTAAATGTAGCAAACAACTGGCGATCATTAAGAGTCTGTAGAACAATTCCTAAATGAGCGGCATGCTTTTCCTCGCTCTGAGAGTATATGAGAATATCGTCTATGAAGACAATCACGAACATGTCCAAATATGGCTTGAAAAACCTATTTATTGAATTCATAAAAGCTACAGGAGAATTCGTTAGTCCAAAAGACATAACTAAAAACTCATAGTGACCATACTGAGTCCTAAAAGCTTTCTTCAAAATGTCACTCTCTCTAACTCTAAGCTGATGATATCCAGATCTGAGATCTATCTTTGAGAAACACTTGGCACCCTAAAGTTGGTCAATCAACTAATCAATTCTGGGGAGGGGATACTTATTCTTGATTGTGACCTTGTTAAACTATCAATAGTCATTGCACATACAAAGAGAACCATCCTTATTTCGAACAAAGAGAAATGGTGCACCCCATGGAGATTTGCTAGATCTGACGAAACTCTTGTCTAGGAGATCCTTCAATTGTTCTTCTTTCAACTCCTTTAGCTCAGTTTGAGCTATTTCGTAAGGAGGAATAGATGTAGGTTGTGTATCGGGAAGAAGGTCAATACAAAAGTCAATCTCCCGCTCGAGAGGGACTCCCGATAGATCATCTGAGAAAACCTCTGGATATTCACACACTACCGGAACTCACTGGAGAGTTAGAGTTTCAAACATAGCATCCTTAACCCAAACTAGATGGTACATGCAACACTTAGAAATCATCTTTCTGGCGTTGAGGTAGGAACCAAATCAACCTACAAGCACAACCGAACTACCCTTCCATTCTAGGACTGGCTCACCCAAAAATCAAAATTCTACTGTACGGGTTCTACGATTCACTGAGGCATAACACTCATGCTACCAATCCATACCAAAAATAACATCAAAGTTAGTCATGTCCTAACTCTATTAGATCTACTGAAGTGACATTCTAAAGGACTGTGGCTGATCTTGGGCAGAATTATATGCCCAAGTGATACTCAAATGCTTCATTTCATCTTTGTTATCTATCGTTATTTGTGCATTCTCGTGTGATTTGTAGTTAAAATGTGAATTTATACTAACCAACATGATTAGTGTTGTTTTGCAGGTAAAATGGAATTTTGGGAAGCTAAGATACATGTTGGTAAAAATTGGGAATGGACTTGGAAGCAAGGAGTGGAAAAGGTCAAGGAAGAGCAGCAAAAATAAGGGCTCCGCGATGGAGCCGTGTCACGTTGCCATCGCGGAGGCATTCTGCTTCGGGTGATTTAATTTTGGCCATTTCCAGTGAAGCCTCGGGTTACCTCCGTGACACGGAGGCAATGCCACGTGATGCAAGTCGTAGCACGTTGAGTACAATTACCTGGGACATCAATTTCCAGTATAGGTGTGCGATAGCACCGTGGCACGTTGGCCAGGCTCCGCGATGCAGGCCGTGGCACGCCAAGGTGAAACTTCTGAGGAGCCTAATTCCAGAGACGGTCCGCGATACCCCCGTGGCACGAAAGGAGTGCTCCATGATACACTCCGTGCCACATTGCTTGTTATTCGGGGAAAAATTCTCAATAGTATAAATAGCACACATAGGTTTATTTTTAAACATTCTGACTTGGTTGAGCAAGAACGTGAGTTACAGGCAGTTGAGGGGACAAAAATTCTAGGGTTCTTTATCTCTTTCTCTTTTATCTCAATTGTTTGTATGGTTTATACTCATTTGATGATGTTTAATCCACAAATGAGTGGCTAAATTCACTTCTTGCTGAGGTTAAGAACAATTGTAGTGGAATGTAATTGTTGATCATTTTAGTTTTCATCTTTTATTCAATGGTTGTTCTATCAATTCTTGTTCTTACTGCATTAATGTTTGTCTAATGTTAATGTATATCTAAAAAATCCAATTTTGATTTTGAGAAGGAAAGAAATTGGAAAGTTGTGAATTGGTAGGATATGATCTCTTCTTAGTTTGGGAAAATTGAGAATTGATTTACATTCAGAATAGAAATATATCTGAAAGTCTTATTAGTCAATTAAGGAATCGGTTTTGTATGGCTAGAACATGAAATTATTTTATCACAGAAATGTAGATTGAAGGTTCATGATTCTTAAGTTGTATAGGAGACGAAAGTTCCAATCCATAGGCAATAATTCTTGACTAGCAACTGAAGGAAAGATTAACTAAATTGTATCGATAAATTAATTCCCTGCATGTTCGTTTTAACCTCAACATGCTCATTACTATAGTTCAGACTCACTTTATAATTTTGTCTTAGATTCGAATTGATTAGGAAACTAAACTCTCAAAATCTTATTTAAATTGTTGTCTGCATTCTTAAAGGTATAGTTCATTGACACTTAAGTTAATTATTACCTTGGTCCAGTCCCTGTGGGATCGATACTTGTCTTACTTAAGCCATTTTACTAGTTGTTCGACCACGTGCACTTGCGTGAAGTCACCACCAAACCACCGAACAAGTTTTTGGCGCCGTTGCCGGGGACGGGCAATTGGTAAAATTATTTTCTTAGTGTTAGTTTACAATTTCTATATAAGTGCTGACAACTTGATCTTAGCCTGTCTTTTGCAGATATTGAATTCTGTTGAACACTGGCAAGAGACAAGGAGTTGGTGGATTCATACATAGAGCCGGAAAGACAATTTCATCATCAAAGAAGGGAAGCTCTAGAGAAAAAGCTACAGTTGCTCAGACAGGAAATTCTGGAGCAACAACGGAATCCACCACTTGTGAGAGCAGTGTTAGTGCCCGAGGAAATGGCATCTAGGCCGGTTCGCGAAGTGGCAATCCCACATGCTAATAATGTTACATCAAGTATTCACAGACCTGAGCCAGGAGGGAGGTTTGAGCTTAAACAGAACATGGTGCAATTGCTGCACACCAGCGGCCAATTCACAGGTCTCCCTCAGGAAGATCCACAACAACGTCTCCAAAACTTTTTGGAGATAAGTGACACTTACATTCCTACTGGAGTATCATCCGACTACGTGAGGCTTACATTATTCCCATTTTCATTATTGGGGGAAGCAAAGAGGTGGTTGAAAGCTGAACCACCTAACTCTATCACCACGTGGGATGATCTTGCGAGAAAGTTTTTGATAAGATTCTTTCCATCCGGGAAAACAGCAAGACTTAGAAAGTCAGATTCTAAGTTTTAAACAAAGAGAGGGGGAGAATCTATATCAAGCTTGGGAAAGGTTAAAATCATTGCTAAGGGATTGTCCTCACCATCACCAGTCCAATGATGTGCTGGTGCATACTTTCATAGAGGGTTTGGAACCCCACACAAAAATTTTGCTAGACTCAGCAGCTGGGGGACAAGCATTAGAAAAGACTTATGAGGAGCTGTATACTTTGTTAAATCGTATTTCGTAGGGAAATCCAGAGTGGAATGCGGACTTTTCTAGAGGAGGAACAAGGAAAGCGGCAGGAGTCTTTGAAGTGGATGGTTTTACAGCGATCGCTGCACAGATAGTTGAATTGCAAAATCAACTCAACTCCCACTTTAGCAATATGAGCATGAATCAACCTCAAGCCCCAGTTAATGTAGTGCAACAGATTTGGTGTGAAGTATGTGGTAGTAATGAAAACTCAGCTGAGTGTTGTGGTGCAAATCAGGATTCAATGAACTTTGTTGGGAATGTACAGAGAAATAATCACCAGTAGTATGGCAACAACTACAACTCGAATTAGAGGAATCATCAAAATTTCTCTTGGGGTAGTAACAGCCATCAAGGGCAGAGTTCGAATCAGGATGCGCAGAGAAATCAAGGGGGGCATCAGAACTATCAGTCTCAATACAGAGGCAACAACGCACCTCCTCCACTACCCACCAGCATTTAGGAAATGTTTAAAACAATGTTAGCTAACCAAGCTCAAATGCTGGCTAATTATGTGAAATTGGCAGCAGACATAAAAAAACAACCAGTTAGCTGCAAAGGCATTGGAGTACCGGTTTGGACAAGTAGCTGGAGCTCAAAACACCAGGCCAAGAGGAGGACTACCGAGTGACACTAACCCGAATCCCAAGCAGGTTAATGCAGTGACCACAAGGAGTGGTTTACAACTCAAGGAGGTGGAACCAGAAAGACCACCTTAGCAGTCAGGAGCAGTGGAGAAAGATAGGGAACATGATGATGAGAGGGGGAAGGAGAAGGCAGCTGAAGCAGAAAGACCACCACCACCGTTCCCTCAAAGATTAAAGAAACACAAGGAGGAAGCTTGTTTCAAAAAGTTCATGGAGGTGCATAAACAGGTACACATTTATTTTACCTTTGGTTGATGTTTTGCAGGGAGTGCCGAAATATGCAAAGTATATCAAGGACATCGTAGATAACAAAAGCAAATTGAAAGAGTATGCTACGGTGCCACTTACTGAGGAGTGCACTTCCCAGATACAGAACATGTTTCCAACAAAGCTCAAGGACCCTGGGAGCTTTACAATTCAGATAAAAATTGGGAAAAGTATCCGAGCTCGCGGATTGTGTGACTTGGGAGCGAGTATTAACTTGATGCCAACATCGGTGTTCAAGAAGTTGGGGCTGGGTAGTCCTAGACCAACTACAGTAATCTTGCAGTTAGCGGATCGTTTCTTGGCTAGACCAGATGGCGTTGTGGAGGACGTGCTGGTGCAAGTGGGCTCCCTTATCTTCCCGGTAGATTTTATCGTTCTAGATTTTGAGCCGGATGCGGAAGTCCCATTTATTTTGGGACGTCCTTTCTTGGCTACCGGGAGAGCTTTGATTGATGTAGCTATAGGGCAGCTAACAGTGCGAGCGCATGACAAAGTGGAGGTATTTGATATATATAAGTCCATGAAGCTTCCGGCCATATATGAGGAGCTTTCAGCAATCAATATGCTAAATCAAGAAGAAATTCTTTAGATTGTTGATTCTCGAGATCCAATGGAAAGAGCATTGATGAGCTCCGATCATTTCGGAGCTAGAGATACTTATGAGATGGTGCAAATGTTAAATGAACCAAAGTGGTATCTCAGGAAGCATGACTTTCAGCCTTTAATGAGGTCCCTGGAACCATTGCCGAAACCATCTATTGAGGAAGCACCAAAACTGGAGTTGAAAACATTGCCTCCCCATTTAAAATATATCTTTTTGGGGGAAGATGACACTTTTCCAGTCCTCATCTCTGTAGAATTGACAGAGGCACAGGTAAAGGAAGCTTTGGTGGTTCTCAAAAGAAGGAAGAAAGTGATGGGCTGGCAGATGTCAGATATTCGGGGTGTCAATCCAGCTTTTTGTACACACAGAATTTTCATGGAGACAGGAGCAAAGACAACTGTACAACATCAGTGGAGGTTGAATCCGATGATGAAAGATGTGGTTAGGAAATAAGTAATTAAGTGGCTTGATGCAAGTGTGGTCTATCCTATTTCAGACAGCGAATGAGTCAGCCCCGTTCAGTGTGTCCCAAAGAAGGGAGGGATGACCGTGGTCACCAATGAGAAAAATGAGCTGATTCCTACACACACCGTCACAGGCTGGCGGATTTGCATGGACTATAGAAAGCTCAATGAAGCCACAATGAAAGATCACTATCCTATCCCATTAATTGATCAAATATTGGACAGATTGGCTAGACAAGAATATTATTGTTTCCTTGATGGGTACTCTGGCTATAACCAAATAGCCATAGCACCGGAGGACCAGGATAAGACTACTTTCACATGTCCTTATGAGACATATGCTTTTAGGCGGATGCCATTTGGTTTATGCAATGCACCCACCACATTCCAAAGATGCATGATAGCGATCTTTCACAACATGGTGGAAGATTTCGTCGAGGTATTTATGGATGATTTTTCTGTTTTCAGTAATTCGTTTGCTACTTGTTTGCAGAATCTTGACATGGTGCTAGCTTGCTGTGAAGAATCCAACCTTGTACTCAATTGGGAGAAATGTCTTTTCTTAGTCAAGGAGGGTATCGTCCTTGGCCATAAAGTGTCTTACAAGGGGTTGGAGGTCGATCGTGCTAAGATCGAAGTTATTGAAAAGCTACCACCACCTGTGTCAGTGAAGGGTGTTCGTAGTTTTCTCGGGCATGCAGGGTTCTACAGACAGTTCATTAAGTACTTCTCTCAAATTTATAGACCAATATGCAGGTTGCTAGAAAAAGAGGTGAAGTTCAAGTTTGATGAAGATTGTGTCAAAGCATTCGAGGAGTTGAAGCATAAATTGATAAAAGCACCTATCCTTATTTCTCCGGACTGGGAACAACCGTTTGAACTGATTTGTGATGCAAGCGATGTGGCTGTGGGATCTGTATTGGGGCAGCGGAGGAATAGAATTTTTCATTCTATTCGTTATGAAAGCAAAACACTGGACGCTGCCCAAGTTAATTATACAGTCACAGAAAAGGAGATGCTAGCATTAGTGTTCACGTTTGATAAATTAAGGTCCTATTTGGTGGGTTCTAGAGTAGTGGTGTATACCGATCATGCAGTGATTCGGTATTTGTTTAACAAGAAGGATGCAAAGCCCAGGTTGATCAGATGGATCTTGTTGTTCCAAGAGTTTGACCTAGAGATTAGGGACAGAAAGGGGAGCGAGAATCAAGTGGCAAATCACCTATTGCGATTGGAAAGCCGGTCGCATGTGAAGGAAGGTGACAACGTCAAAGAGGAGTTCCCGGATGAGCAGCTCTTGGCAATAAGGGAAGCTGAAATCCCTTGGTATGCAGACATTGTGAATTTGCTAGTGAGTGGAGTCTATCCACCGGAGGCTACGACTCAGCAGAGAAAGAAGTTGAGACATGATTGCAGGTACTATTTTTGGGATGAGCCATACTTGTTTAAGAAGGGACCAGATCAGGTGATGAGATGATGCATTCCAGAGAGCCAGATTGCAGAAATGTTGAGGAGTTGTTACTCTTCATTGTATGGAGGGCACCACGGAGGCGAGCGGACAACGCACAAGGTGCTACAGTCAGGTTTCTTTTGGCCTACACTGTTCAGAGACTCTATGGCATACGTAAAAATGTGTGATAAATGTCAAAGAACAGGCACAATTGGTAAAAGGCAAGAGATGCCACTTCAGCATATACTAGAAGTGGAGATCTTTGATGTATGGGGCATAGATTTCATGGGCCCGTTCCCACCGTCATTTGGTAATAGTTACATCTTGGTGGCTGTTGATTATGTATCAAAGTAGGTTGAAGCAACCGCTTGCCCCATGAATGACAACAAGATGGCAACGAAATTTGTGAAAAAGCACATTTTCACCAGGTTCGAGACACCCCGAGGCATTATCAGTGATGGAGGGGCTCATTTTGTCAATGCAAGTTTCAACAACTTGCTAGCTAAGTATGGGGTGCGCCACAAGGTAGCAACAGCATATCATCCCCAAACTAGTGGGCAAGTGGAGGTGTCGAACAGAGAAGTGAAGCAGATTCGCTAGAAAATAGTGAATGCACAACGTAGTGATTGGTCAAGCAAACTCGACGATACGTTGTGGGCTTATAGAACTGCATACAAGACACCAATTAGGACTTCTCAATACAGATTGGTCTATGGAAAGGCGTGTCATCTGCCTGTAGAGCTAGAACACCGAGCTTTCTAGGCCGTGAGGAAATTTAACATGGATTTAGAGCTAGCGGGTAAGAAGAGGTTGATGCAACTCAGCAAACTTGATGAGTTTCATTGGCATGCTTATGAAAGTGCCAAGTGCTACAAAGAGAAATTAAAGAGGTGGCATGATAAGCGTATGGTGCATTGGATATTCGAGCCGGGGTAGAAAGTGTTGCTTTTCAATTCAAGATTGAGGCTGTTTCCAGGGAAATTGCGGTCCAAATGGTCAGGGCCATTTGAGGTAGTGAGAATGACCCCGCACGGGGCAGTGGAGTTGTGGCAAGAAGATCAAAGTGCCACGTTCTTGGTTAATGGGCAGCGTTGTAAGCATTACTTGGGTGAGAACGTTATTCAAGAGAAGACGTCCATCACTCTAGAGGATGATTGAGCGTAAATGATGTTGAGCCGCGATGGTAAACCAGGTGCTGCACGGGAGGCAATCCGTGAAATTGTTGTAATAGATGAGTAGAATTAGTTGAGAAAAAAAAAAGAGAAAAAGAAAAAATAACAAAAAAATATTGTTTGCGTGGATACCTATGAATTCTAACCAATTTCATGTTGTGAAATGATTTTCAGGTGGAACGGAGGGCAAAAATGCAAAGAAGCGCAAAGGAAAAAAATCGAGGTGAGAAAAATAAAAAGTGGCATGACAGTGAGCCTACACGATGGCTCCGTGTCACGGAGGGGGTGCTCCGTGTTACCCTCCGTGACACGTTGAGTGTTATTTCGCGTCGGGTCACACCGGGTCACTGGGTAACTCGCATACCCTCCGCGGCCAACACCCCAAATTCCCTCCTCCCCCAACATGACACGGACCTAGGCATCGATTTTCTTCAAGTTTTCTTCAATTTCATCAGAGAAAAGGTATATATTCTTGAACTTAACCTTATTTTTGCTTGAATTTTCGATTCTTGAGCATGGGTAGTGATTGAAACTTGTCTTAAGTGAAAATTAAGCTTCAATTCAGTTAAGTTATGATTGATTGATGTTCATAGTATCGTTGTGAGTATATGAACTCAATGAATGCATGTTTTAGTGATTTTTTGCGAAATTGATAGCTAGGGTTGGAATTTGAATAGGAAGAAAACTAAATTTGTTTGAAATGTGAAAAAAAATTGGGTTGTGCATGTTGGGTGATGTGAATTATGTTGTGATTAAAAGTTGAATATGCTAAGTAGACAAGGGAATTTCGGAAAAATGAAATTGGTGAATTGCATAGGTTGTTGAGAACAAAAAGTTGGCTAAGTGCTATGATGATATAATGGAATCGATGGCGATATTGTTAATTGTTGTACAAAGTCTGAGAAGTACATAGTATTTATTCCATCGAATTAGATGAAGGCACTAAGCATGTTGAATGTAAAACTTGGTAATTCATGAATGTCTTGCCGAATTGTTTTAATTGCGGCTAAAGACTAAGTGTGGGGTGGCCTAACTCAAACCAACCTTAGTTGAAGCTAATTGTGACTTGAATAACATTGGGATTGTCTGTTCGATGGTATAGGAACAATGTTAGGCAGGCAAGACAAGGGAAAGGGCACATCCACATCGGGCGCCGGCAGAAAAAGAATAAGATTGGGAATAGCAGTTCCAGCAGCACCAGCGGTTCCGAGAGGCCAACGCCGACAATACAGAACCCAATGGGTAACTGACGAAGGGAAGAAATGGTATGCAAAACACAAAGAAACCAAATACTTCCCAGAGGAGCAAATTGCAAGGGAGCCGCTGGCACAGGAATTCCCAAGGATCGTAGCCGGATTGACACCGCCGGGTTGAACTTCATCTTCGAAGAGCCCAAGGAGTGTAATCTCCATCTGATTTGGGAGTTCTATGCCAACTGAAACTCGACCCTCCGCAGTCACACCGTCAAGATAAGAGGGCAGGTTGTCACGTTTGAGCCCCATCACTTGAATGCTATATTGGGGGCGCGGGACACAGACGCCCATGTACTCCGGCAGCTGAACATAACTCCACCTTATGCGTACATTAGACGCACTCTATGTGGAGCCCGTTCGACAGCACGATGGAGCAGGCACAAGGAGAGGTGCTACCATCAGATGCTGCTCTACTCTCAGATGAACAGGGAAGCTAGGATCTGGCTAAAAATTGTGTGTTCCTTCCTGATCCTGGGGGTGCACATGACAGATGTCACCCGGGATCGAGTGTGCTTGGTGTATGCCCTGATGAAAGGGCTTGAGATAAATGTTGGGGCGATAATCATTTTCGCCATGAATAGAGCCCGCTTACATCAAGGGCACAGGTACGGGTTCGGTGGTTTGCTTACCATGTTCCTGAGGGGCCATGATATCGAGGAGGAGGCCCTGGATTACATCCCAGAAATTGACAGGCGTGCCTTGGATGTCACAAAAACCAAGGCACCCGACACTACTCACGGGCCTGTTCTCACACTAGCCGAGCGACATGATCGTGATGATCAGTAAATGGCCCGCATGTACGGGATGCAGATGTTGCAGTTGCGCATTGGCAGGAGGCCAGCAATAGAAGATGAGCTTTGGCAGCTTGACTTGGATTACCCCTTCGGCAAAAATGCTCGGGCTTTATGCAAAGTGGGGCCAGCATTTGTGGAGCCGGTAGATGATGATGTCCCCACCGATGAGGAGACACGCCGTGAGGACTCAAATGTTGAGTCAGATGAAGACGGCGGGGGCGATTCTGATATGGGAGACGAGGCAACGGCACCTGATGAAGAAGTTGAATACTTCGATTGATCAGGGAGTTTCACCACCCACCTTTGTGATATGTTGAATTTTGTGAACACTGGGGACAGTGTTCGATTTAAGTGTGGGGTGGGAGTAGTTAGGTGCTAGCTGTTTCGTTGTTGTTTTTGTTTATGTGTGTGTGTTGTGTTGTTGTGCTTGTGAAAAATGTGACCTTGTGACTTTGTGTTATGTGTTCTGTAATTAAGTGGTGTTGTAATGAATGTTAAGCTGTTGTGTGTTGTGTGAGCTGTCGTTGAATGGTTATTGTGTAAATATTTTTGTTTTCTATCGAAATTATTAAAATTTTTAAATTTTTTTGTTAAATTTCTTTTATTTTGGGTTTCTCGGCCTTTGTTTTCGGTGCTTTTACCGAGAATAGTCCCCTTGAACTGAAGTCGTAGATAGTGACCGTTCCCGATGATGGATGGATGACGACCTTCTTAAGGGAAATGTAGTCTATAGGAGTAGTTTTTTTATTTCATTCTTTCTTTTGTTTGTGTCCTAAACGTGTTGCTACTTCATGGTTTGGAATTCTTGCTACGTGTTGTACATGATATTAAGTTGCAAAGGTGATTCGTATGAAAGCATGCAAATGTGTAAACATGTTGAGATACCTAGGCCATAGAGTTCGATTCGGTGTGATCGAGGCTTAATAGTGAATTCTTGTAATCAGCTGATTGAAGAGTCTGTGAATATGTCTTGAGTTGAGCATGTGCATTGAGTGTGAGGTGAGGGTTCGATTATTCCATGCTATTGTGAAGTGTCTAGAACTTGCCTAGTGTGTGTACGAAACGAAATGAAGGATGTGTATTGTAGGAAAGGATGTAGGCGTTTCTTTGATTAAACCGAAAGTTTCTCCATTATCATACCTACCTTGAATGTACATCCTAGTTAGCCCCGCTGAGCCTTTAGCCTATTTTTTTCTTTCTTTGAAGAGGTACAAACCGAGCTTAATCCCTTCTTTCCATTAGCCGTGAATTTGATCCAAAACTCTTAAGCGCTCAGGAAAAATAATTTTCCCACAGAGTAAATGAGTGAGAATTGTGAAAAGGAAAGAAAAGAGGAAGTGGTGAAAGTTAAAGAAAAGGTCAAAGGTGCACTTGATGAAATTAAATAAACTAAAGATGTATAACTAATATTTACTAGTAAGTCGAGTGTGTTTAAAGCAATGGGAACAAGAACAAAGAAAAAAAATTATTTCTTCAAGAATGGGAGGATGAAGGAAGAAAAAAATGACCGTAATGATGGTGGGATGTATTGAAAAGCTCTTAAGGAAGCTAGTTGCTATTATTGGTTAGCCCAGTATTTGCTAGTTCCTTAGCTTACATTACAACCCGTTAAGTCCTATGTGATCTTACATCACTCTCCTTATATTAGTGGAGTAATACACTAGAGGCAAGCCTATGGTTCATGACATGATGAATGTGAATTCCTTGGAAGAGAGAGTGAAATTTTATTCATATACACCGACATGTAGTGCTTTGGAAATCTTATGATAGCAAAGGGGGTAGTTTTTGATCTTGGGCAGATTTATATGCCCAAGTGATACTCAAACGTATCATTTTTTACCTTGTTTGTTGTGCAATGTGTATATAATATCATGTATTTGTTAATAAAATGCGAATTTATACTAACCAACATGATTAGCATTTGATTTGCAGGATAATGTGATTTTTAAGAGCTAAAATGCGTGTTGGAACTATGTCGGAGTTGGACTGGGATGCGAGCGTGGAAAAGACCTTGGATGGCACATTTTACACTGGCTCCGCGATGGAGCCGTGCCACGCTGCCATCGCGGTAGCACACTGCCTGGAGAGGAAATTAATTGGCAGATTCCAGTGAGGCCTCGCGACAGCTCCGTGGCACGGAGACAGGACTCCGCGATGGCATCCGTGCCACGTTGAGGCCAATTATCCGGACCCTGCAATTTCCAGAGAGGGTCCGCATCCATGCCGTGTCATGGAGGCAGTGCTCCGTGTTGGCCTCCGTGACACGTTGCTTGTTATTCCGAGAAAAATTTCCCACTAGTATAAATAGCACACTTAGGTTTATTTTTAATCAGTTTTTAGTTTTTAGACCGAGTTCAGAAGTGGAGAGCAGGAACGTGGGTTTGTGGCAGTTGAAGAATAGAAAAGCTAAGAGTTTTCTTCTCTTCCTTTCTTCTTTCCTTCAATTGTATGCATGATTTACACTCATTTTAGGATGATTAATCCAAGAATGAGTGGCTAATTCCCTTCTTTGCTGAGGTTTTGAACTTGTGTAATGAATTTTGGTGATAATTGATATGGTTTCTTCTTCTTCTTGCATGTTGTTCTATTAATTCTTGTGCTTACTACATTATTGATTGGCCACCATTAATGTATATCTAAAAAGTCCAATTTCACTCGAGAGAGCACGAAATTGGAAAGTTGTGAATTTATAGGGTATTGTTCTTAACTTGATTTGGGAAAATTGGGTTTTGATGTGCTTTCTTGATAGAAATATACTTGAAAGCCGTATTAGTCAATTTAGGAACCGGAATTGTAGTGCTAGGTCATAAATTGCATTTGATCACAGAAATGTAGATGGATGGTTTATGATTCTAAAGTGAAATTAAATACAAAAGTTTTAATTTCTAGGCAACGTTCTTGGCTAGCAACATGAAGAAGAGGATGACCAAATTATCATGATCATCAAGTTCATTACTCGTTCTTAACCTTGGCATGTGCGTATCCATTGTCTAAATTCTAAAGTAAATAGTTGTTATTAATTGTAGTATATAAATAGTTTAGAAACAAAAACTCACTCAACTCTTGGTTGGATTGTTGTTAACATAGTTAGGGATAGAATAGAAATATAGTAAACTAGGCAGTTTTACATATCTAGAGCAGCCTCCTTGGATCGATACTTGGCTACTTAGCCACTTTATTACTTGTTTGACCACGTGCACTTGCGTGTCGGTTGATAATATTTAATACCAACCCGAGCAGTACAAGCCGCGAACAAGTTTTTGGTGCCGTTGCCCGGGAGGCTAGGCGATTTCTAAAATTGTGTTTAGTGTAAATTTGCTGTATTTGTATTTTTATTTTCTTAAGTGTTAACAACTTGGTCTTAGCCTGTATTTTGCAGATTTTTATTTCTGTGAACACTGGCAAGGGACAAGGAGCTGGTGGAATCTTACTTAGAGCCAGAACGTGAATTGCACAGTCAACGTAGAGAAGCTCTTCAGAAGAAGCTGCAGTTGCTTAAACAGTCTATGATGGAGCAACCAAATCCACCAGTTGTGCGGGCAGTGTTAGTGCCCGAGGAAGTAGCAGCCAGGCCGGTTCGCGAGGTGGCAATCCCACACGCTAATAATGTACATTCCAGCATCCGCAAACCAGAGCCTGGAGGGAGATTTGAGTTAAAGCAAAATATGGTGCAACTTTTGCACACTAGCGGGCAGTTTACCGGTCTCCCTCACGAAGATCCGCAACAACATCTCCAGAACTTTTTGGAGATAAGTGACACTTACATACCCGCTGGAGTGTCACCTGATTATGTTCGGCTCACCTTATTTCCATTTTCCTTACTGGGTGAAGCCAAGAGGTGGTTAAAAGCTGAACCACCCAACTCTATATCAACGTGGGATGATCTTGCAAGGAAGTTTTTGATCAGATTTTTCCCTTCAGGTAAAATAGCTAAACTTAGAAGTCAGATTCTAAGTTTTAAACAGAGGGAAGGAGAAAATCTTTATCAAGCCTGGGAAAGATTCAAGTCCATGTTGCGGGATTGTCCTCATCATCATCAGTCAAATGAGGTGTTGGTCCACACTTTTATTGAGGGTTTGGAACCCCACACTAAGATTTTGTTAGACTCAGCAGCTGGAGGGCAAGCGCTGGAGAAGACTTATGAGGAGCTGTACACTTTGCTCAACCGAATTTCACAAGGCAATCCGGAATGGAATGCAGATTCTTCAAGAGGTGGAGCAAGGAAAGCAGCGGGAGTGCTTGAAGTGGATGGATTCACAGCTATCGCTGCACAGATAGCTGCTTTGCAAAATCAGTTAAACACTCACTTCAGCAATATGAATTTGAACCAGCCGTCAGCCTCAGTCAATGCAGTCCAACAGATGTGGTGTGAAGTGTGTGGTAGTAGTGAGCATTCAGCTGAATGCTGTGGTGCAAATCCTGATTCTGTCAACTTTGTGGGCAATGCACAGAGGAATCAACAGCAGTTTGGCGGTGGCTACAACTCGAATTGGAGGAATCATCCAAATTTTTCGTGGGGTAGCAACAATCAACAAGGTCAAGGTTCAGGGCAGGGTATGCACAGAAACCAAGAAGGGCAACAAGGCTATCAGAATCAGTTCAGAAATCACAATGCCCCTCCTCCACCACCATCACCGACTATTGAGGAAATGTTCAAGACCATGATTGCCAACCAGGCACAATTGCAGGCTGACTATGTCAAATTGGCAGCCGAAGTAAAGAACAATCAATTGGCAACCAAGGCTCTTGAATATCAGTTTGGGCAATTTGCTAGTGCCCAAAATACTAGACCAAGGGGAGGACTACCTAGCGACACGGATCCCAATCCTAAGCAGGTGAATGCAGTGACCACGAGGAGTGGTTTACAATTAAAGGAGGTGGAACCGGAAAGACCGCCTCAGAAGTCAGGAGCAGCAGATGTTGAGGGAGAACAAACCTCAGATACGGGGAAGACCAAAGAAGCTGAACCAGCAAGGCCTCCACCCCCGTTCCCTCAACGACTTAAGAAACACAAGGAGGAGGCGTGTTTCCAGAAATTCATGGAGGTACTTAAACAGGTACATGTTAACTTACCTCTTGTTGATGTCTTGCAGGGAGTGCCAAAATATGCGAAGTATATCAAAGACATCGTGGCCAACAAAAGTCGCTTGACTGAGTATGCCACGGTGGCTTTAACGGAGGAATGCACATCCCGTATTCAGAACAGGTTGCCCACTAAACTGAAGGATCCTGGAAGTTTTACTATCCAGCTAACGATTGGGCAAAGTATCCGAGCTCGTGGGTTATGCGACTTGGGGGCAAGTATAAATCTGATGCCATCTTCGGTATTCAGAAAGTTAGGACTAGGGAGCCCTAGACCTACAACAGTGATCTTGCAGCTAGCAGACAGGTCTTTAGCTAAGCCGGATGGCATTGTTGAGGATGTGCTAGTGCAGGTAGGCTCCCTCATTTTTCCGGTAGATTTCATTGTTCTGGATTTTGAACCAGATGCGGATGTCCCATTTATTTTGGGACGACCCTTTTTGGCAACCGGAAAGGCATTGATCGATGTAGCTACGGGTCAACTCACAATGCGAGCACACGACAAGGTTGAGGTGTTCGACGTGTACAAGGCACCTAAGCTCCCGACTGTCTATAAGGAACTCTCGGTGATCAACGTGATTGATCATGGGAATGTGAATGGATTGAGTGATCCCCGAGAGTTACTAGGTAGGCCACCAGCCAAGGTTGAGAACTACTGGGGAGATGACCATGATCGGGTCAAATCGTCCATCTCCCTAGTAGACACTTGAGCATAAAGGCTGTCGAGCCGCGACGTTAAACCAGGCGCTGCACGGGAGGCAACCCGTAAAAAATATTTTTTGCTTTCTTTAGTGTAAAGTTTTTCTTTTATTTTATTTTCTTTTCTTTTTCTTGATTAGGCTTAGATTTGCATTTTATCTAGTAATTTTTTTTATTTAGTAATTTAGTAAATTTTTATTTTTTAGTAGGGAATCTATTCATTTAACCAATTTTTGTTTAGTGAGGCGATTTTCAGGTATACCGGAGGAAAAATACTTGGAATCGAGGAAACGAGGCGAGGTATGAAAAATAAAATTTGATGGTGAAACAGAGCACTGGCGCGTTGGCGCCGTGTCACGGAGGCAATGCTCCGCGTTGGCCTCCGTGACACGTTGAAGGCAAATCTGGAATTTTTTAAAAATTCCAGTAAGCCAACGCGTTGGCTCCGTGTCACGGAGGAGGGTCTCCGCGTTACCCTCCGTGACACGTTGCCCCTATCCCAGTGCCGGGTCACACCAGGTTTCTGGGTGACCCGCGTGTTTCCTTTAAATAAACCCCCGATTTTCGCCCATTTTTCCCCATTCCCTCTACCCTCCGCGACCAAACACCCATTCCCCTACCCCCAAGCTCCGTGCCACGTTAATAGGCAAGGAAAACGTCAAGGTTTCGTCGATTCTTCAATTCCAAGGTATGTTTTTATCATCTATCTCAATTTTTTGGCGATTTTTGCCGATTTTGAGCATGTGAGGTGAGATATATCACCCTAGGTAGAAATTACACATGACGTGAATTATTTTGTGATTGATTATGTTTGGATTGTTGTAGTTGACGTTTGAACTTATAGATTGATTGAATAGTTCAATTTTGATTGTCGAATTGCATTCTAGGGCTTGGGGTTGTTGAATTTTAACTTGGGTAACTTGATAGTTTGACGAAATTGATGTCGGGGTGTGTTTATTATTTGAGATAAGTCGTGGTAAATATTGTATAATTGTTGAAAGACGACTAATTCTCGAATTTTTGTGGGAAATTGCGTAATATGTGAATTGGTTGAATTGCTTAGATTAGTTGTATATAAAATGTTTGTATTGTTGTTTCTATTTTGTTGTTGTTATTGTTGCTAAGTGCTATGGGTGAATAGCTGTCGATAGTAGGATTGGGTTAGCTGTATGAAGTCTGAGTAGTTCGCTAGCCGTTATGCTGTCGAATTTTTGTGAACGCACTAAGCAATATGTTATAGTTGATTGTGTTTGGGGTGTAAATATAGCTATCCTTGCTAAAATGTTGTAAATATTGTTAAAGACTAAGTGTGGGGTAAATTTTGTTTAGCCCGACCTTAGCCGAAGCTAACAAGTTTTTAGCTTAACGTTGTGCTTGTTTGTGTAAATTGACAGGTACAATGGCCAGCCGACAAGATAAAGGCAAGGGTGCTTCAACCTCAGGCACCGGCAGAAAGAGAATGAGATTGGGCACTGCTGTCCCAGCTGCACCTGTTGTTCCATGCGGTCAACACCGCCGATACGGAACACGATGGGTTACCGAGGAAGGAAAGAAGTGGTACGCAAAGCATAAGGAGAACAAGTACTTCCCGGAGGAATATATTGCAAGGGAACCACTTGCACAGGAGTTCCCTCGCATCGTATAGAGGATTGAGGCAGCTGGGCTCAGCTTTATCTTTCAGGAGCCCAAAGAGTGAAACCTTCACTTGGTCCGGGAATTCTATGCCAACTGGAACCCCGCCATCAGGAGCCATACTATTAAAATCAGAGGGCAGATTGTCACTCTGGAACCCCAGTAGTTTAATGCCATCGTGGGAGCGCGGGAGACAGACGCCCACGTCCTCCGCCAGTTAAACATCACCCCACCGTACGCCGACATCAGACGTACGTTGTGTGGGGCTCGATCCACAGCCCGATGGAGTAGACACAAAGAGAGGGGTTACCACCAGACTCTGTCTTATTCGCAGATGAACAGGGAGGCCAGAATCTGGCTAAAAATTGTATGTTCGTGTCTGGTCCCGGGAGTGCATATGACAGACGTGACCCGGGACCGTGTCTGCCTGGTGTATGCCCTTATGAAAGGGCTTGAGATTAATGTGGGGGCAGTCATAATATCCGCCATGAAGAGAGCCAGACTACACCAGGGCCACAGATACGGGTTTGGCGGACTCATCACCACCTTCCTCCGAGGCCTCGACGTTGAGGAAGAAGCCTTGGATTACATTCCGCAGTTGCAGCGGAGGGCCCTTGATGTGACAAAGACCAAGGCCCCCGACACTACACACGGACCGGTGCTGACTCTGGGCGAGCGACATGCTCGTGACGACCAGTATATGGCCCGTATGTTCGACATGTAGATGCTGCAGCTACGGATAAGTGGGAGACCAGCCACCGAGGATGAATTATGGCAGCTGGAGCTGGACTACCCCTTTGGCGAGAACGCCAGAGCTTTATGCAAGGTGGGGCCAGCCTTTGTGGAGCCGACTGATGACGACGTCCCTACTGATGAGGAGACACGTCGTGAGGACTCTGATGTGGAGTCCGATGAAGGCGATGGAGCTGATTCAGATATGGGCGACGAGGCCGCAGCACCGGATGAGGAAGTCGAATATTTCGACTGAGCAGGGAGTTTCACCACCCAAAATTTTGTGCTTTGTATTGTTGTGAACACTGGGGACAGTGTTCGATTTAAGTGTGGGGTGGGGAGTAGTTAGGTGCTGGGACATAGGCTCTAAATTTGCTGTATAATTTTTCCTTGACGTTTATGTATGTTTGTGCTTTCCCTGTTGTTGTGAACTGATTTGTGATTTATGTGTATATATTCGTTTGTGGCTAATGATGTGTGTTTTGAAAGTTATGGTTGCCTTTGTAAATATTTTGTAAATTTTGTAAATATTTTTTTTCTTTATCGATATGATCGATATTTTTCAAAATTTTTGCGAAAAGATTTTGCACTTATCAAAATATTTTGTAAATATTTTCTATCGAAATGATCGATGTGTTGCAAAAATTTTGAAGTTTTATTTTTGGGTTTCTCGGAGTTTGTTTTTGGTTCTTTTACCGAGAATAGTCCCATTGAACCGAGGTCATAGTTAGTGACCGTTCCCTATGATGGATGGATGACGACCGTCTTAAGGGAAATGTTGTCGATAGGAGTAGATGTTTTGTTTTTAGTTTCTTTGGTGGATTGCATCAATAAACTGTAGTTGCTTATGGTTGCTAAAATTTCGTTGCGTATTGTAATTGATGTTCAAAATGTGAAAATGATTCGTTTGAAAGCATGCAATTTTGTAAATATGTTGAGTTACCTAGGCTATAGAATTTGGTTCATTATGATTGAGGCTTAATCTTGAATTCATGTAATTGACTAATTAAAGAGTCTGTGAATGCATCTTGATTCGAGCATGTGCATGAAGTGTGAGTGAGGTTTTGATATTCTATGTCATTGTGAATTGTCTAGAACTTGCCTGGTGTGTATACAAAACGAAATGAAGGAGGTGCAGTGTCGGAAAGGATGTAGGCATTTCTTTGTTTTAACCTTTAGTTTCCATTTTTTTCTTGTCAAATTCTACCTTTTTATATGTTGTATACCCTAGTCAGCCCGTTGAGCCTTTAGCCGATTTCTTTCTTTTGTCCAGATTTATATGAACTAAGCTTTATTCCTTCTTTTCATTAGCCTTAAAGTCTATAAGAAGCTCTTAAGCGCTTAGAAAGAACAGAAAATGTTTCCCAAAGTGTTAAAGAGTGAAAAGAGTGAAAAGAAAAGAAAAGCAAGGTGAGGAAAGAAAAGATGATGTTGAAGAGGCACTAGTTGTAATTAAATGATAGTGAGGGTACATGAAAACCCTCTGTTTTGTGTCAAGTGTGCCTGATGAAATGGGCTGTATGAAAGTAAACCAGCATGAATGGGAGAAAAAGAGAAAAGAGAGGAACAATGTCCATGAGTCGATGGGAATGAGTTGAAAAGGCGCTTAAGGATGCTAGCGACTATTATTGGCTAATCCAATATATATATACTAGATCCATAGCCCAGTTAAAACCCATTAAAAGTCCTATTTGATCCTACATTGCATTTCTTTATATTAGTGGAGTAATACACTAAGGGCAAGCCTATGGGTCATGACATGATGCATGTGAATTCTTTTGGGAGAGAGAGTGAAATTAATTTTTATATGCCCCTACTTGCATGTTTGTGTGCTGCACGAACAAAAAAGGGGAAGTTTCTCTCGAGTTGTGAGGGTACATGCTTGATGAAAGATTGATTTTCGTGTCGGATTTCTTGATTAGTTGATTTGCATGAGTTTGCCGATATCAAGAATCAATTCTTAAAAGTTTAGGAAGCCTCAATGTATTAAGGTCATTGTCTTGTACGACCATGCATGTTTTCTTGATGATTTGCAAGAATTGAATAATCGGTATGACCGTAGCATAAAATGGTTGCACCATAGTGACAAAGGTTGAGATGTAATGTGCATGATTTGTGTATGTGTTGTTCGAGGACGAACAAGGATTTAAGTGTGGGGTAAGTGATCTTGGGCAGATTTATATGCCCAAGTGATACTCAAACGTATCATTTTTACTTTGTTTGTTGTGCAATGTGTATATAATATCATGTATTTGTTAATAAAATGCGAATTTATACTAACCAACATGATTAGCATTTGTTTTGCAGGATAATGTGATTTTTAAGAGCTAAAATGCGTGTTGGAACTATGTCGGAGTTGGACTGGGATGCGAGCGTGGAAAAGACCTTGGATGGCACATTTTACACTGGCTCCGCGATGGAGCCGTGCCACGCTGCCATCGCGGTAGCACACTGCCTGGAGAGGAAATTAATTGGCAGATTCTAGTGAGGCCTCGCGACAGCTCAGTGGCACGGAGACAGGACTCCGCGATGGCATCCGTGCCACGTTGAGGCCAATTATCCGGACCCTGCAATTTCCAGAGAGGGTCCGCGTCCACGCCGTGTCACGGAGGCAGTGCTCCGCGTTGGCCTCCGTGACACGTTGCTTGTTATTCCGGGAAAAATTTCCCACTAGTATAAATAGCACACTTAGGTTTATTTTTAATCAGTTTTTACTTTTTAGACTGAGTTCAGAAGTCGAGAGCAGGAACGTGGGTTTGTGGCAGTTGAAGAATAGAAAAGCTAAGAGTTTTCTTCTCTTCCTTTCTTCTTTCCTTCAATTGTATGCATGATTTACACTCATTTTAGGATGATTAATCCAAGAATGAGTGGCTAATTCCCTTCTTTGCTGAGGTTTTGAACTTGTGTAATGAATTTTGGTGATAATTGATATGGTTTCTTCTTCTTCTTGCATGTTGTTCTATTAATTCTTGTGCTTACTACATTATTGATTGGCCACCATTAATGTATATCTAAAAAGTCCAATTTCACTCGAGAGAGCACGAAATTGGAAAGTTGTGAATTAATAGGGTATTGTTCTTAACTTGATTTGGTAAAATTGGGTTTTGATGTGCTTTCTTGATAGAAATATACTTGAAAGCCGTATTAGTCAATTTAGGAACCGGAATTGTAGTGCTAGGTCATAAATTGCATTTGATCACAGAAATGTAGACGGATGGTTTATGATTCTAAAGTGAAATTAAATACGAAAGTTTTAATTTCTAGGCAACGTTCTTGGCTAGCAACATGAAGAAGAGGATGACCAAATTATCATGATCATCAAGTTCATTACTCGTTCTTAACCTTGGCATGTGCGTATCCATTGTCTAAATTCTAAAGTAAATAGTTGTTATTAATTGTAGTATATAAATAGTTTAGAAACAAAAACTCACTCAACTCTTGGTTGGATTGTTGTTAACATAGTTAGGGATAGAATAGAAATATAGTAAACTAGGCAGTTTTACATATCTAGAGCAGCCTCCTTGGATCGATACTTGGCTACTTAGCCACTTTATTACTTGTTTGACCCCGTGCAGTTGTGTGTCGGTTGATAATATTTAATACCAACCCGAGCAGTACAAACCGCGAATAGTTTTCTTGTTTTGCGAGGGCACATGCTTGACGAGAGATTAATTTCCTGTCGGATGTCTTGATCAGTTGATTTGCACGAGTTTGCCAAGATTGAGAATTGATTCTTGAGCTTAGGAGGTCTTAATGTGATGTATTTCATTGTATTGATGAGACTATGCATGTTTTCTTGATGATTTGCTATGTTAAATAATCGGTATAGCCGTAGCTTGAATTGTTGAGTCAAAGTAGCTATACGTGAGTGTCAACTGCATGAGATGTGAGAATATTATTCGAGGACGAACAAGGTTTTAAGTGTGGGGTAAGTGATCTTGGGCAGAATTATATGCCCAAGTGATACTCAAATGCTTCATTTCGTCTTTGTTATATATCGTTATTTGTGAATTCTCATGTGATTTGTAGTTAAAATGTGAATTTATACTAACCAACATGATTAGTGTTGTGTTGCAGGTAAAATGGAATTTTGGGAAGCTAAGATACATGTTGGTAAATATCGGGAATGGAATTAGAAGCAAGGAGTGGAAAAGGTCAAGGAAGAGCAGCAAAAATAAGGGCTCTGCGATGGAGCCATGTCACGCTGCCATCGCGGAGGCATTCTGCCTCGGGTGATTTAATTTTGGCCATTTCCAGTGAAGCCTCGCGTTATCTCCGTGACACGGAGGCAATTCCACGCGATGCAAGCCGTGGCATGTTGAGTACAATTACCTGGGACATCAATTTCCAGTATAGGTGTGCAATAGCACCGTGGCACGTTGGCCAGGCTCCACGATGCAGGCCGTGGCACACCAAGGTGAAAATTCTGAGGAGCCTAATATCAGAGACGCTCCGCGATACCCCCATGGCACGGAGAGAGTGCTCCGCGATACACTCCATGCCACGTTGCTTGTTATTCTAGGAAAAATTCTCAATAGTATAAATAGCACCCATAGGTTTATTTTTAAACATTCTGACTTGGTTGAGCAAGAACGTGGGTTACAGGCAGTTCAGGGGACGAAAATTCTAGGGTTCTTCTCTATCTCTTTCTCTTTTATCTCAATTGTATGTATGATTTATACTCATTTGATGATGTTCAATCCACAAATGAGTGGCTAAATTCACTTCTTGCTGAGGTTAAGAACAATTGTAGTTGAATGTAATTGCTGATCATTTTGGTTTTCATCTTTTCTTCAATGGTTGTTCTATCAATTCTTGTTCTTACAGCATTAATGTTTGCCCAATGTTAATGTATATCTAAAAAATCCAAATTTTGATTTTGAGAAGGAAAGAAATTGGAAAGGTGTGAATTTGTAGGATATGATCTCTTCTTAGTTTGGGAAAATTGAGAATTGATTTACATTTAGAATAAAAATATATCTGAAAGTCTTATTAGTCAATTAAGGAATCGATTTTGTATGGCTAGAACACGAAATTCTTTTATCACAGAAATGTAGATTGAAGGTTCATGATTCTTAAGTTGGATAGGAGACGAAAGTTTCAATTCATAGGCGATAATTCTTGACTAGCAACCGAAGGAAAGATTAACTGAATTGTATTGATAAATTAATTCCCCTGCATGTTCGTTTTAACCTCAGCATGCTCATTACTATAGTTCAGACTCACTTTATAATTTTGTCTTAGATTCAGATTGATTAGGAAACTAAACTCTCAAAATCTTATTTAAATTGTTGTTTGCATTCTTAAAGGTATAGTTCATTGACACTTAAGTTAATTACTACCTTGGTTCAGTCCCTGTGGGATCGATACTTGGCTTACTTAAGCCATTTTACTACTTGTTCGACCATGTGCACTTGAGTTTAGTCACCACCAAACCACCGAATAGTGACAGGGCAATTTTTGTATACCCGTTGAGCTATAATTGAGTCACCGACTGGAGTAAAGACTGAGAAAGGTTCTGATAGGATTTCGGGACTATCTTTGAAACTAATTGCAACATAAGGCATCACAAAAGATACAGTAGCTCCTAGCTCTAACAATGCATACACATCAAGATGAAATACTCATAACATACCAGTAACCACATCGGAGAGACCTCCTACTCCTGATGAGATGCGAAGGAATAAAACCTGTTATGACACTGACCACCACCTGCACTAGTGGATGCACTCTAGTGAGTTGAACATGCTGGTGGAGCTGCTGAACTGGTGGCTAGGTCACGGTATCTACCATGGCCCTGTCTGGTTGAAGGGCATTTTTCGAGCATGTGGCTGGGCTTCCAACATCCAAAACATGCCCCTGAACCTGCTAAGTACTCTTTGGGGTGCTTCCTGCCGCATTTGTCGCAAATTGGAATGCTAGTCTCTCCTGACTAGCTCCCTGACCTCAAAAGCCTGATGATTGTCCCTTCTGATTGCACCTAGATCTGGATGGCACACTAGATGATGGCGGCGCTGGGGCTAAAGACCTCTAGTGGAACTGTTGACGATGTCCACCACTAGAACTCTATTGGGGAAACCCAAAACTATCTTTCCTGGCCCTATTACCCTCTCTCTCCTTATCCTTCAACTGATCTGACTATATTTGCTGGGCATATATGACCAATCGAGAGAATTCTATGTCAATGTTCATCATCAGTGTCCTATACTCCTTGACTAGAGAGTCGGATACTCCATACACAAATTTGTTCATACGGGCCCTATGGACTGCTACCATCTCCGGCCCATACTTGGACAGCCGAATGAATTCCAAGGTGTATTCTTGAACAGTCATTTCATTCTGCTTCAAGTTGATGAACTCCGCTGCCTTTGCCTCCCTCAACTCCCTATAAGAATCTATCTAAGAAAGCTATCATGAACTCATCCCAGCTAACGAGAACTATGCCAATTGCTTTACCATCTCTCCACTAATGGTACCAAATATGAGAAACCACCTTAAGCTGATAGGAGGCTAAGCCTGTGCTCTCTTCTCCTATCACCCCCATAATTTGGATGTTCTTTTGTATTTCCTCTAGAAACTCATGTGGATCCTCAGCCACTCTCTAATGAAGGAACTCAGGGGGATTTATCCTGAGGAAATCCTGAACTCGAGCTGCCACTGCACTCCCATTTTGCAGGACATGAGCCACTGCCTGCTAGTTGACCTGAGCGATCAAAGCCTGGGCCAACATCTTAAAAACTGCCCAAAGCTCAGCATGAGTGACCTGCTCGAGTAAAGAACCTGCTGGGTCTGGTGGGTCTTGCTGGTGCCCATCTCCATTACCATTCTCATGGCCATTTTCATTTTCTTTCCTTTTTCCTTTAACTCAGCATGGACGCATGATTTTGCAAACGCGTATAACGCGAGTTAGAAGGATGGAGAGATACCTCATCGCACGATAGAGATCATGAAAGAAAGGAAATTTCCTAAAACTTTTCATAGGCTCTTTGTCATAAGTTTAGCATGCTTCACACCTATGAAAAAGACTCTACTTAATGCGGATTTCAAACACTCTAGGACACTTAAAAACCTAATCCTCTAATACCAAGTTTTTCACGACCCGAACATAGGCCCAGATCTAGACACGGAATGTAGAACGATAAATGGCTCTAAGTCAACCCATGACATGAACATGATAACTAAAGCTCAACATACACAAAGTGGAAAACGGAATTATGAAATAGCGGAAGCCTAAATAATAAAACATCCATCCAACGGAAATATCTAAACACTGAATCCAAAGTTGAATATACAACTCTGTGTCTGAATAGACTCTAACATACAGACGAGCTGATGGGACAACACACCTAACTTGGTCATTAGAAGTTTGAAACTAAAAATGAAAAAACTCTGCCAATTGAAGGTCCTCGAAGGATGAGGGCTTACCAACAAAGCTGTCTGGGATAATCTCCGGAGATTAGCTAGCGGTGGGACTGAGTCTAAACAATTGAGCCTGTATCATGCAATGATACAACATAGAGTATGTGGTCAGTACTTGAAATGTACTGAGTATGCAAGGTAAGTAAAGTATTCATAGTTTGTAAACTGAAATCATGCATACCTTAAATCATAACATCATAGGATTTTGAGAGTAAGAACTGGATGCTGACATCTAAAAACATAAATAAATATAACTGGATCCCATAACTGAATCGAATATCCCATAACTGAAGTAAATGCATATAGATTTCCATATTTGAAATCATAGGTTAAAGCTCGTAGACTAATCCTTTTATCAAACCTTCTAAAAACATGGTATAATATCTTATAATATATGCATTACTGAAATCATGAGGAACAATGGGAGACCTGTCTTAACCGACAACCACCATGTATGAGAGCATGATGATCTCACACCTTTCCCACGTGGAGAAGGGCCATCCTAAACCTTTCTAGGGAAAAGGATTAAGTAAGGTGTGATATCATGGTGTGCCCTTGGGCTGGGAAAATGCTCTCTTTAGAGGTCCCAAAGTATACCTATGTTGGAAGTAGTTAAAGAGACTGGGGAACCTTGGAACCCCTAGCCTACTCGATGCTAGATGGTACTCCCAAAAAACATATATAATGCTCATATAATCATGTATCAAAACATAACCTAAATCTTAACGTATGGGGAGCCCTGACTCAAAAACTTGAGATAACTGAACTTATTATCCTTGGCTAAATCACAAAATCATGCTTAACTTGAGTGGGCTTCCCCAAATCTTAATATCATGCTTGCATGAAATAGACATTGTACGAAAAATCATAATTACATTCATGGGTAAAATCATAAACATTATTTCATACTAAACATCTTATCATACTTGGAAACATATATCATAAAACTTTAATTGTCATGGAACTTGCACAATTGGGCATCATTTTCTTAGAACTTGAAATCATTAATTGTAATCAAGATAGGTATAAAACCTACCCATGAATCTTAAATCATCATTTGAAACATGAAGGGAATTGACCCATGAATTAAACATAGAGAATTTCATAAATTTGGGTTAAAACCCGATAGAATCATACACTTGAATTCATAAACATGATAAGGGATTTGGGCATGAAAGTGAAGGGAAACTCTTATTCATGACCCTATATACCTGGGTAAGTTGATTCTACACCCTTCCTTGAAAGCCCAAGAGATTTGGGGAAGAACTAGGAGAATTCTGACTTGATCTTCAATGGAATCCTCTAATCTTGCTTGCATGTAAGAGAATGATTTAGAATAGTCTAAGAATTCTTAAAACCCTTCTAATAGAGTTTAATACGACATAGTTTAGGGCTTAGGAGCTTAGAAAATAGAAAACACCCTTACTAAATTTGCTGGAAAAATGACTCTGCCAGTCCTCACGAGGGACATCATGAGTCATTAGGAGAGTCAAGACTCGTAGCCCTCACTCATGACCTTCACTGGAAGCCAACCTCCAACACAACTATCCTAACCACGACTCACTTCACCAGTCGTGAAGTGACACCACGACTCCTGGATTCATCCGTGAAGACCCATCATTGGCCTGCCTTCTCTTCACGGCTTACTCCACGACTCATTGGGTGACCTAAAGAGTCACCTGATTAGCCATTTTGTGTCTTGTGCAGATTCCTTCCTACTTTCTCTACTCAACCCTCAGGTCTGATGTTAGGGACTTTTAGGGTATTATAATTAATTGGCAAAAACAAAAAAAGGTAAAAGAATAGGTGTAAGCTAGCAAACTAGACTGATAGGGCTAGATAGGGCTTATATCGTCGTCACGCCCTGCCTTGGGAGGCATGACTAGCACCTGGTGCCCTACTAGGACCTGGACTGCTGGGCTAGCTTAGCCTAAGCACTTCTGGTGCCAGGCTAGCTCTAACTCTGGATTCAAGAAAACGACGGGCTATATAACGGCTGTAAATACAGCCTTCGGCCGACTAGGCCTATAGCCACCTGTAAGCAAACAACAGCTACCCAGAACAACTGAATTAATAGGGAACCTATGCGGGGCCGACAAGGCCACATGCTGTCTAGTTACTTCTAAATCAAGAAAACAAGTGCTAAATTGCTACGTGACCAGCAAGGTCACCACTACATACTGAATAAGGCCCCACATGGCCATCATAAACAACTAAAACATACACATGGCCTCACACGACCGGTACAGCCAACCACAAGGAATGTAAAATCTGCAAGCCTCTAAGAATACTGATAAGATGGTCGGAACAGG
Source organism: Datura wrightii (assembly GCA_035772735.1). NCBI lineage: Eukaryota > Viridiplantae > Streptophyta > Magnoliopsida > Solanales > Solanaceae > Datura > Datura wrightii. Next base: position 73,002,722 of record JASDFA010000027.1, read on the forward strand.
GCCCCGGCCTGCCCATACTGTAGAACAAGGAAAAGGAATAAAACTCTAGCTTTCTAGCTTCGGATGACAGGAGCTGATGACTCTGTGTGCTGGCTAGAATCATGACGAATTGACTTCTCGTCTATGAGCGCCTGCAGGCAAGTAATGCAGTGCCCCAAAACGGGCGTCAGTACCGCTGGTACTAAGTATGCAAAGCAACAACTGGAAAATAACTGAAGACAAGCAATATAAGTGATAGAACTGAAATAGAAAGAAATAGACTATAACTGACTGAGAGTATGAGTTTAAGACCGTCCTCAACTATACTGAAAGGAATAGGAGTCCTACTTGGTAACGTGGCATTCTACTGTCGATCTATTCATAACTAACATAACATGGAATAATATAGCATAACATAACATAACATAGCACACATAAACCTTACCTGGCCCCCATAAGCCGAAAGGTACAACCAACATGCAATCTATACCCCTACCCTGGTCATCTCATCTCCCATAGTAACTATAAGATCCTTTCGGTCCCCTGGGTATGCACTTGGGCCTGCTGAGCCCCTGACTATAACTGTACCTGAGTTCGGAGGACTCCTGAATCAACACCCCGGGCGTACCCGCTCGATGGGGGTGTATAAAAGTCGACCAAGGAAAAATATGGGGAAGCTGGCATCCCATCTTCGTCCCCTAGGGGACGACATGCCACTCCGTAGAGAAACGTATCCTCGCCCTCTGGCGGATGAGTCTATATGGCTATTAACCCTGGGGCGGTCATGAATGCTAGGTAATCCAGCCCAAAACAATACAGTTAAGTCTCAACTAATAATACTAACTTCATATGATACATGCTGAAACTAATGGTAGTAATATGTATATATATAATACATGCTGAAACTGATAAGGGTATATGTATAATTTCTTTCGTACTGTGCTGAATCTGATATTGAAACAAAATTTAATATGCCTGCTGAGAATCATGTTGTATAACAAAGTTTCCTAGTAAACATGATTTACTTTTTCTAACATGCTTTTTAAAATTCATAAGAAGCTACTATTCTATTTCTGAAATACTTTACGGGAACTTATATTTCTTTACTAAGTTTCGGCTGAACATGATAATATCCAGACGTACTTTACTAAATTACATACTGGGCATGTTGTACTATTTCTGAAACTTTCTTCTAGAATTTATATTGTGCTAGTAAGTTTTATGCTACACATGACATGATGTTTCTAACATCATACTAAAATTTATACTAAACATATTATGTGACTTCTGAAACATTCTACTGGCACTTGAGTTATTTTGCTATATCGGAACTACTAGCTTGCCGAAGAAACTGGCTTTACATAACTCAGTTTCTGACTTCCATACTAACTGACATAACTTGGCCAATATCCAAATATTTCTTCCAACTACCTTCATATACACAGTAATTAGAAGTAAATCCACCAATATTCCAGAAGAAAACACTACTTTGAATATATATATAGCTGAAATTTTGACTTATCGAAAAATAGCCGAAAACTCGCTATTTCTCGAAAGTCCAGAAGGGAGAAATACTCACTTTAGGGCTAGGAGTATATCGACACTAATTTGAAGCACCACTTACCTTAGCTCGGTAGGACGATGGTTCACCGGCCGAATTTTACGAAACTAACTCCGCAGGAATGCTCCCGGCAGCTTAATACTTCACTACCCAAGATTAATTCGAGTTTGGACCGCATTTAATAGCGTAAATGGAAGGAAATTTCACTAAACTCTCATGCCCTCTATTTTCTGGAAATTATAAGTTAAAATGAGGTGAAATCGAAGTGGAGGGGTTTATATACTTGAGGCTGAACCTCACCTCCGTGACACGCCGGCCAATATGGAGGTGAGTCCTCCATGACATGTTGGCCATCGCGGAGGGGGTCTTCCTAGCCTCCTCTTGCAATGGTTCAATGTGGCGCTTGTCCGGTCTTTCCCCAGGCCTTTTCTATCATGTATGGCATTGTAAAACTCTTAACCAACATGCGAATAGGCCATCTAAATGTCAAGAATTTACGGGGTGTAACATCCTCCCCCCCTTAAGAACATTCGTCCTCGAATGTAAACTTCTACTTGCAAGAATTTCAACTTACTTGACTTATTCTAGAAAAATTTCGGTAGAGTTTTCCCTGTAATATAGACTATCTCAAAAATCCTGAAATGTAAAAAAGTCCAATGCAGGTACTCCACACAATACTATAGCATTCATCACGTAGTAGGCTAGAGTCAACTATCTCATGTGTACACATAAATATAAGTAAACTCATAAAACAACAGTACTAACATACCTCTGGCTGATTAAGTCTGAAATAGCTGAGGATATCTGACTTTCATATCTTCCTCTGCTTTCCAAGTCATTTCCTCTCGGTTCCTGTTACGCCATAACACCTTGACAGAAGTAACATCTTTAGTTCTTAATCTACGAATCTGCTTGTCTAGTATGGCTATTGGAACCTTTTCATAAGCCAGATCCTCCGTAACCTGGACATCCTGAACTGGGACAACTCTGGAGGGGTCTCCTATATACTTCCTCAGCATGGACACGTGGAAAATTGGGTGAACAGACTTATTCTAGAGGTAAGTTCAACTCGTATGCCACCTGGCCTATTCTTCGGCGAATCTGATAAGGCCCAACAAATCTCGGGCTGAGCTTGCCTTTCTTGCCGAATCTCATCACCCCTTTCATTGGAGAAACTTTCAAAAACACCCAGTCATTCACATTAAATTCCAGGTTTCTGTGCCGCACATCAGCATACGATTTCTGGCGGCTCCGAGCAGTCAGTAGGCGTTCTTTGATAAGCTTTACCTTTTCCTCTAACTGATGAATAATATCCGGCCCAATCAGCACTGACTCTCCTACCTCAAACCAGCCAACTGACAATCTGCACTTTCGCCCATATAATGCCTCATAAGGCGCCATCTGGATAGCTGAGTGGTAACTATTGTTATAATCAAACTCAATAAGTGGTAAGTGCTCATCCTAGCTATCTCCAAAGTCTAACACACACGCTCGCCGCATATCCTCGAGCGTCTGAATTGTGCGTTCTGCCTGCTCATCTGTTTGAGGGTGAAAAGCTGTGCTCAGGTTAATCTGTGTCCCCATGCCTCTGTGAAATGATTGTCAAAATTTAGCTATAAATTGAACCCCTCTGTCAGTGATAATGGACACTAGAACACCGTGCAGTCTGACTATTTCTCTGATATACAACTCAGCATAATCTTCGGTGGAGAAAGCAGCCCTTATTGGTAGAAAATGGGCTGATTTTTTCAGTCTGTCTACAATTACCCAAATCGAGTCATTTCTACGTCTAGTATGGGGTAACCCTGCTACAAAATCCATATTTACTGATTCCCACTTCCAAAGAGGCACAACTATGTCTTGAGTCAATCCACCTGGTTTCTGGTGTTCCGCTTTTACTTGCTGGCAATTAGGACATTGAGCTTTGAATTCTTCTATTTCCCTCTTCATACCTGGCCACCAGTAGATTTCTTTAATATCGTGGTACATTTTCGTCGCACCTGGGTGGAGAGAATAGCTGGCGTAATGTGCCTCACTCATAATCTGCTAGCGAAGCCCTGAAATATCTGGAACACAAAGGCGGCCTTTACATCGCAACACTTCATCCTTAGTTACTTGAAAATCCAGTGCTTTTCCTTGTTGAACTCTGTCTTTAAGCTGAACTAGGTCAGGATCTTCATACTGCCGCTCCTTTACCTCCACAACTAATGACGACACTGCAGTGTTCTGAATTACCGCTTTGTTGTCTTCTGTTTCCGCTACACGAATGGCTAAACTGGCTAACTGGTGTATTTCTCGGGCCAATTCCCGCTGCTAGGGATGCAAGTACGCCAAAATCCCCATAGACTTACGGCTAAGGGAATCTGCTACTACGTTGGCTCTGCCTGGGTGATACAGAATATTTACATCATAATCTTTCAACAATTCCAACCAGCGACGCTGTCGTAAGTTCAACTCTCTCTGGGTGAAAATATACTATAGGATCTTATGGTCAGTGAAAATATCAACATGAACGCCATACAAGTAATGTCTCCATATTTTTAAGGTGTGGATCACTGCGGCTAGTTCCAAGTCATGGGTAGGATAATTCTTTTCGTGTTTCCTCAGCTGTCTGGAAGCATAAGCAATCACTTTACCATGCTGCATCAACACACATCCTGACCCAATACCTGAAGCAGCACAGTAAACTGCATAACCCTCTGTATCTTCTGGCAATGCTAACATTGGGGCGGAGGTCAACCTGTCTTTCAATTCCTAGAAACTCTGCTCACATGCCTCTGTCCACTGAAACTTTACTGCCTTTTGCGTCAGCTTAGTCAAAGGTGCCGCTATGGTGGAGAATCCCTCAACAATTCTTCTGTAGTACCCTGCTAATCTCAAAAAACTACAGACTTCAGTCGGAGTGGTAGGTCTGGGCCATGTTTTTACTGCCTCTATTTTCTGCGTGTCTACCTGTATACCAGCATTCGACACGATGTGTCCCAAGAAAGCTACTGAATTCAGCCAAAATTCACATTTAGAGAACTTGGCATACAGCTGACGGTCCTTGAGAATCTGGAGCACTGTCCATAAATGAGCCTGGTGGTCTGCCTCTGAGCGAGAATACACAAGGATATCATCAATAAATACTATCATGAATAGGTACAGGTATGGTCTGAAGATGTTGTTCATCAGGTCCATAAATACTGCTGGGGCATTCATCAGCCCAAAGGACATGACTAGGAATTCAAAATGGCTGTATCTGGTCCTGAAGGCAGTCTTTGGAATGTCCCTTTCACGAACTCGAACTGATGGTATCTGGACTGTAAGTAAATCTTGCAGAATTATCTGGCCCCCTGTAACTGATCAAAGAAATTGTCTATTCTGGGAAGCGGATACTTATTCTTGACTGTAACCTTATTCAACTACCGGTAGTCTATACACATGCAGAGCGAGTAGTCCTTCTATCTGACAAATAGAACTGGCGCGCCCCAAGGTGAAGTACTCGGCCTGATAAAGCCCTTATCTAACAGATATTTCAGCTACTACTTTAATTCTCTAAGTTCAGCAGGAGCCATACGATACGGAGGAATTGATATGGGCTGAGTTCCTGGTAGTAAATCAACTGCAAAATCTATTTCTCTTTCTGGGGGAATACCAGGTAACTCATCTGGAAATACATTTGGGAATTCATTCACCACTAGAATAGACTGGAGAGTTGGAGGCTATACTCGAACATCCTGAACTCTGACAATATGGTAAATGCACCCCTTAGCTATCAACTTTCTCGCCCGAAGATAGGAAATAAACCTACCTTTTGGCGTAATTGTACTGCCCTTCCACTATTGTATTGCCTCCCCTGGAAAGTGGAATTGGACTGTCTTGGTCCAACATTCTACATATGCATAGCACGGAGCCAACCATTCCATACCCATAATGGCGTTGAAATCAACCATCTCTAATTCTACCAGATCTACTGTGGTTTGACGATCGGCAACCTCTACTGTACACCCTCAATAGACCTTTTTGGCTATGATGGAGTAACCGACGGGTGCGGATACTGAAAAGGGTTGCTAAAGCAACTCTGGTGCAACACTAAACTTTCGAGACACAAATGGGGTAACATAGGACAGAGTATATCCTGGATCAATCAATACATAAGCAGGGTATGAGCAGATAGTCATCATACCAGTCACAACATCAGGTGACACTTCCGAATCCTGCCTCCCTGGTAAAGCATATGTGCGGCTTGGACCCGCACCTACGCTAGAGGCCCCTAATCTGCCCCGGCCGCTGCCTACTGAAACTGAGGTCCTGCGCCCTGCCGAGGATGTTGAAGCTCTTGACCCTACAGATGCCCTGTCCTGTCTATCCTGATTATCCTAACCTCTGGCTGGATAATCTCTCATCAGATGACCCTCTTGGCCACAAATATAACATCTAGTGGAGCCATATCTGCATGATCCAGAATGGCGTCGACTGCACAAAGGGCAAAGTGGTAGGGTATACCTACTCTGCTCTACCCTCCTCTGTAGTGGTGAATTTGCGGTCTGTGAGCCTCCGCCGATCTCCGACTACCCCCTACGACTAAATCTGCCTCTCTGCGGCTGTGGTGGAGGCGGGGGTCTGGGCAGGCTATCTTACAATCGTGGACTGGGTCATCCCCATACCTCCATCTGTAACTCGACTAGCCTATCCCTACGGTGTTGTTCCTGACTGGTCCTCTTGATCTCCTGCTGCCGTTGCCTGATGCCCTCAATATTCTGGGAGAATGCCTGAACTCGGGCAATATCCATGTCCTCTCGCAGTGTAGCCGTAATACAAGTCTCAACATATTCTAGATTCAACCCCATGATGAAGTGGCGTACTCTAGAAGCCATGGTATCAACAAAGGCTGCTGCATACAGGGCCAAAGAATCAAACTGCAATGCGTATTCCCGAACACTCATGGCCCCCTGCTCCAAATGTAAAAACTGATCCACCCGGGCCTGTCGAATCTTCCGTGGTAAATAGTGATCCAGAAAAGCTCCTGAGAAGCTGGACCAGGTAGGAGGGGAAATATCTCTCCCTCGGGACCTTTCCCAGCTTTCATACCACAACACGGCGATGTCTCGTAACCGGAATGCTGCCAATTCAACCGATTCTATAGGCGTGCCATGCATAACCCTAAAAATTCTTTGCATTTGGTCTAGAAAATCCTGAGGGTCCTCTATCCGGTCCGTACCTGTAAACTGTGGGGGATTCAGAGCAAAAAATTCCCGGACCCTCGAACTACCGGGCCCTCCTAGCGACTCTGCAACTGTAGACGGCATCGGCTGATGCTGAGAAGCCATCATTTGTGCTAACATGACTACCGCACCCCTGACCTCCTAGTCGGAAGGTATCGGTATAGGGACTGCTGGAGGTGGTGTCGCCCCAAGTGGCTCCTGACGTGGTGGAGACTGCTGAGAAGGTTGGGACGATGCCTCTGTATTTCCCTCTGATTAGGCTGAGTCTAAATGAGGGTGAGGCATCCTACTGGTGCCTTCCCCTGCTACAGTGTCCAATCTTCGGCCTGTGATAGGATGTTGCTGGTCTGACATTTTATCTGTAACCAAAGAATATAGTAAGCTCTGGAGACTCAACCTTATACTGTACTGCTCTACAGCACGACTGAATAAGAATAAAAAGCAACCATCCTATCATGCCTTGCAGCCTCCTGCCTATAGTATGTGGTGCACAACACATCCATAGGCAAGATTCTACTTAGCACGGCTTGCAGACTCCTTGGGATACGACCTGCTCTAATACCAAGTTTGTCACGCCCCGCCTTGGGAGGCCGGACTGGCACCTGGTGCCCTACTAGGACCTGCACTGCTGGGCTAGCTGAGCCTAAGCACTTCTAGTGTCAGGCTGGCTCTAACTCTGGATTCAAGAAAACGATGGGCTATATAACGGCTGTGAATACAGCCTCCAGCCGACTAGGCCTATAGCCACCTGTAAGCAAACAATAGCTACCAAGAACAACTGAATTAATAGGGAACCTATGCGGACCAACAAGGCAACATGCTGTCTAGTTATTTCTGAATCAAGACAACAAGTGCTAAACTGCTACGTGACTAGCAAGGTCACCACTACCAACTGAATAAGGTCCCACATGGCCATCATAAACAACTAAAACATACACACGGCCTCACACGACCGGTACAGCCAACCACAGGGAATGTACTATCTACAAGCCTCTAAGAATACTGATAAGATTGTTGGGACAGGGCCCCGGCCTACCCATACTGTACAACAAAGAAAAGGAATAAACCTCTAGCTGTCTAGCTCCGGATGACAGGAGCTGATGACTCTGTGTGCTGGCTGGAATCACGAGTAATCGACTCCTAGTCTATGAGTACCTGCAGGAAAGTAATGCAGTGCCCCAGAATGGGCGTCAGTACCGCTGGTACTGAGTATGCAAAGAAACAACTGGAAAATAACTGAAGACAAGCAATATAACTGATAGAACTGAAATAGAAAGAAATAGACTGTAACTGACTAAAAGTATGAGTTTAAGACTGTCCTCAACTATACTGAAAGGAGTAGGAGTCGTACCTGGTAACGTGGCATTCTACTGTCGATCTATTCATAACTAACATAACATGGAATAATATAGCATAACATAACATAACATAGCACACATAAACCTTACCTGGCCCCCATAAGCTGGAAGGTACAACCAACACGGAATCTATACCCCTACCCTGGTCATCCCATGTCCCATAGTAACTATAAGCATCCTACCGATCCCCAGGGTATGAACTTGGGCCCACTGAACCCCTGACTATAAATGTACCTGAGTTCCAAGGACTCCTGAATCAACACCCCGAGCGTACCCGCTCGACAGGGGTGTATAAAAGCCGACCAAGGCAAAATATGAGGAAGCTGGCATCCCATCTCGTACCCTAGGGGATGACATGCCACTTCGTAGAGCGACGTATCCTCGCCCTCTGGAGGATGAGTCGATACAGCTATTAACCCTGGGGAGGTCATGAATGCTAGGTAATCCAGCCCAAAACAATACAGTCAAGTCTCAACTGATACTACTAACATCGTACGATACATGCTGAAACTAATGGTAGTAATATGTATATATATAATACATGATGAAACTGATAAGGGTATATATATAATTTCTGTCGTACTGTGCTGAATCTGATACTGAGACAAAATGTAATATTCCTTCTGAGAATCATGCTGTGTAACTATGTTTCCTGGTAAACATGATTTACTATTTCTAACATGCTTTTAAATTTCATATTAAGCTACTATTCTATTTCTGAAATACTTTACGGGAACTTATATTGCTTTACTAAGTTTCGGCTGAACATGATAATATCCTGACGTACTTTACTAAATTACATATTGGGCATGTTGTACTGTTTCTGAAACTTTCTTCTTGAATTTATATCGTGCTAGTAAGTTTTACGCTACACATAACATGATTTTTCTAACATCATACTAAAATTTATACTAAACATAATATGCGGCTTCTGAAACATTCTACTGGCACTTGAACTATTTTACTATGCCGGAACTACTAGCTTGCCGAAGAAACTGGCTTTACATAACTCAGTTTCTGACTTCTTGACTAACTGACGTAACTTGGCCAATATCCAGCTATTTCTTGCAACTACCTTCATATACACAGTGATTAGAAGTAAATCCACCAATATTTCGGAAGAAAACACTACTTTGAATATATATATAGCCCAAATTTTGACTTATCGAAAAACAATCGAAAACTCGCTATTTCTCGGAAGTCCAGAAGGGAGAAATACTCACTTTAGGGCTATGAGTATATTGAAACTAATTTGAAGCAATTCCACTTACCTTAGCTCGGTAGGACGACGGTTCGCCAACCGAATTTCACGAAACTAACTCCGCAGGAATGCTCCCGGCAGCTTAGTACTTCACTACCCAAGATTAATTTGAGTTTGTACTGCGTTTAATAACGTAAACGGAAGGAAATTTCACTAAGGTGAGCCCTCTGTGACATGTTGGCCATCACGAAGGGGGTCTGCCCAGCCTCCTCTTGCGATGGTTCAACGTGGCGCTTGTCCGGTCTTTCCCCGGGCCTTTTTCTAGCATGTATGGCATACTAAAACTCTTAATCAATATGCAAATAGGCCATCTAAATGTCATGAATTTATGGGGTATAACAATCGTAGTCCCCCGCAACGGCTCCATAATATTTGATGTCGTTCAAATACACTCCCAATCGGGTAGTGTAATTAAAACACAGCAAATATAGAACCCAATGAGGAGTTGGGGTCGAATCCCACAGAGACTACTTGAAGTCCAATCTATCTAGCATGAATTAGTAAAGTATTATAAGATTAGATTCTATTTGAATTAAGAGAGGTAAAATTTAATTGCAGCTATAGAGTGCAATATTTTAGGGTTGTAATTAATTTTAGATAATTTTAGGGAATTGACCCCAACGATTGGTCAATCCCCTAAATCACCTAATGGTAGGATTGAGAATGGGCTAGGGATGAACTTGCAAGTAATTTATTTAGAAAATTTATGGGTATCTTTCAATAGCAGCATAGGTTTCAATGTACTTTAATTTCATGAAATTGAAGAGAACTCCCTTCTACCCAATTTCTTGTAGCCAATAGGAATTCATCCTATGTCTAGGAGAATCTATTAGAAAAGGGTTATACCTTGAGTTATTATTGATTGATGTTAACCCAACCTAAATATGTTATTTCCAGCCTCATAAAGGTAATTGGGTAGGATTTAGTGACTTTCATTGCCAATCAGACACTACAAAGAAAAATCAGTCAAGTGTTCATAAGCCCAAACTCAATATTACCAAATTGGGATCATTAGGGTATCCTAAATTTGAGTTTAGTTACCATAGAAAGAATAAGAAAAGAATTAGAGTAATTAGACATTCTTAGTAATGGAAATTGAAAATTTGATAAGAGATCTTCAACAGATAAAATGAAATCTTCAAATTACAAGCTAAGACCTAGAATATACTATGAAAACTAGGGCTAACTAGCTATTTCTACTCTTTAATGAAAATATGAATTAAACACTCTAGAAAAATACTATATCCCAAAAGCCCAATTAATTAAAACTTTAGCATGTCAGGTGTACAGGGATGAACTGTCCTTTGTAGGGACGAACTTTAATCAGTACTCTACTATTTGGCTTCTATCCCCAGCTTTACGTCCGTTAATTGATGGACCATCTTTGGGAAAGATGGTTCATCCCTTGTACTGCACTTTAAAATTTCACTTCTACTTAGCTCTCTTGTACTGCACTTTAAAATTTCGCTTCTACTTAGCTTGAGTCTGTCCTTCAATTGACGGACCATCTTTTGGAAAGACAATTCATTTTTCAAACCATCATTTAAGGACTCTTTTATCTTTGTTTCTGGAATCTTCTGCTGGAATTCACTGTGGATGAATGCAGACTGTCTATCAGACAAAAAGTCTGTGTATTGTCTCCTCCTTTAGTATTTTTTCCTGGCTTTAATTCCTTTCATCTTTACTTTGCTTGAGTTCTTGAAACATAACATAATAAGGTTAGTTTCCACTTAAATTATCTCCTAAAGTCATAAAAAATGCTACAAATAAATCAAAGATATGTCGCTGGGGAGATATCCCTTTTTCTTAGGATCGTGTTCTCTTGAGAGATATCTCGCTTGTTGCTCCAATTTGTAAATGGACCCTATGTGCAAGCCAACAATTTCTATCAAGCTTTTTAAAAATGCATTGGAGTTCTCTTGGTTAGAGGCACTTTCTCCAATATTCCTTTAATTTTGGAACCCCCTTACTCTTGAGAAGGTCCCTCCCTCTAGTTTTGAGTACTAGAAGAAGGGCCCCTCAGTAGGACATAGGTGTTCAAAATCTTATTTATGAAATTACTATTATTATGACACCTATGATTCAGGCCTCCATAGTTTTGTAGGATAGTATTGACCTTGACCATGCTGTTGAGGTCACCATTGACTTTGGTTTGAGGAAGATGAATGGGTTTGATGTTGTTGCGGATAATGTGGCCTATAACCTCCCGATGTGTTGCTAACATAGTTAGCATCTTCTACCTTTATTGGAGGAGGATCTCGGTATGATTGGTATTGATACAGAGGAGGGGACACCTATAACCATATAGTGGTCCACTTAGGGCTTCTTCCATGGCATGTATCTTTCTAACCTTGGATTCATTCCAACTCTTTTGTCAATAAGGCGATGTTGGTGGCCATAATAGCCATCATCTGATCTCATTCCTGGTTCTCCTTTGTCAAATGAAATAATGAAGGAGTACCCATATTTAGGCCTCAATTTTGGTCTCCACCATGCCATTGTTAGTTATTCTTTGCAATCCGATCAAGTATAGAGGCAATTTGAGTGTATATTTTGTTCATAAAACATCCCCTCTCTACATTTTTGGCCACGAATTGACTCAAATATCAATCATAGGTGTAGAATTTCTCAAGAAATATATGATCGCAGAAGCCATGGGTAGGTGCCTTTAATACGTATTGCTTGAAGTGCTCCCAAGCTTCAAATAGTTGTTCCCTTAAAAATTGTCTGAAGTAGAATATTTTGTTCCTTTGTTCAGCTTTCTTGCTTGGTGGGAACTATTTCAAGAACACATTGACAGGCTCTTGCCACGTATGAATGGAGTTGGGAGGTAAATGGTGCAACCAGTTACGTGCCTCCTTTGCCAATGGATATTTGAAGACTCGGAGGCGAATAGCGTCATTGGAGATATTATTTTGCTTACGGAGGTTGCACACCTCAAGAATGTTTTTGAGATGTTCATACAGGTCATTATCCATTTAATTGTGAAACTTCCCTTTTGGTTTCAACATCGTATAAATCCCCCCATAGATCTTGAATGATGTATCATTGACCCTCGGAGGAACAACGACACTAGCATAGTCAACCTCATCATTCACCTCTGCAAATACATTATCCACATCTCCCCATGTTGCATTAAATTTGTATAGATAATGTAGTAAATTTGTAGAATCGTCCTTGATTTATTAGCCATGGTTCTTTTTTGAAAGTCTTTATTTCTTTTGAATCTTGCAAAATAAATATAGTTAAGTATCATAATGTGTGAGCCCAAGGTAGATTGTTGGAAACATTCTTAAGGGTACCAGCCTATAGTTTGAGTCATTCTTGGTAGACTCTAGTGTTTTATAACTTAGGTGGTGGTGGCATATGATCTATTAACATGCTTTTGTATTTCTTTGAAAAATGCCATCCCTCAAAATTTTTGCCACAATTATTGCGTATTGACATGTTTACCTTTATTTTTGACATCTTATTATGTTGATTGTGGAAATGATTCCCCTAGTTGAGAGTAGAGTTGTTTAGTCCATTTGATATCTATGTGCCATTATGTGGTGAGGAAATTTGTGTTTGTTCACTTGTTGTGGTTACACTCTAGAACTTTCTTGGGTACTCATGCTTGAACTTAGGATTGACCTTGAGTTGTAGAGATGAACTAAGGTATTCTTTGTATTTCAAAAGCCATATTTGCCTAAATGAGCCTACCGAATGGGTGATTTTAGCAAACAACTATCAATATACAATATTCAAGCGAGCAAATCCCTCTATGATTCAAAAATCAGCTTTCTCACAACCATTGAGACTAAGCATGCAATCTCTATTCATGACATTATTAAAACATGCAAAACACCTAGATTGAGAGGTAATTCATTGTAGCCATCATCATCAACACACCCTCATATTTAGACCAAGGAAATTGTCTATTTTCAAAATCAATAATTACACAAAATACATAGATACATGATTAAGAGAGAAGATAAAAGTACTCAACTCTCACAAAGATGTTCACAAGATATGCCATAATTACCATATTCTTTCCTTTATTCTCAAATGCTTCTTCTTTTGGAAATTTGAGTCGAGATCACATAAGGGATTTTGTAAGCTTATAATGTTAGTAAAACGGCTGGTAAGATACAAACAAGGTATTTTAGTGAATCATTACCATCCTTGAACACTACATCACATTTACATTTTCATTTTTACTCTATGCTCCCTTCTTTTTTCTTCTCTTTCTTTTCCTTAGAAACTTTTCACAATAAAGGTACTTTTTGTGAGATAAATTTATGCACTTTCTCTTTTTATATTCTTTCCTTTTCTTTTTATGTTTTTTCTCAACATACCATAGGATGTGGTCAAACAAATCATTTATGCCATTTTCTTCTTTTTCACCTTATCACCCCCAACTTACACTTTTGAACATTTTCATTGTATTTCATAGTGCTAAGGAGGACGGGTTAAAAAGAGGTTCAACTTGGAAATTAGTTCAGTTTTATTGCAGTCGATACAAATATAATACCCATCAAGGAGTTGCAATTGTTTCCATAAAGACTTTACTAGATCCTGACTATCTAGCAATTCCTGATTCGATTTGAGAGTTCAAATTCTATTAAAGTTAATGGGAAGAGAGTAATTATAACTAAAGCTAAAAAGATTAAGGTGCAGACAATATAGAGAAAATTCTAGGGAAGTTCCCTATTTTAGGGTTGATCCCCCTAATAACTCATTTTGAGAAATTTAGAAATTGAGAATGGGCTAATAATGAATATGCAAGCAATCAACTTAGAAAATCGTTAGGTGTCTTTCAATGGTCCTAACAATGTTAATCCACACCAATTTTTTCAAATTGATGAGAACTCCATTCTACTTGATTGCATTTTGTCAATTGGATTATGCCTATGTCTAGGTAAATCCACTAAACAAGGGTTAGAGCCTTGGGTCATTGTTAATTGATTCTATCCAAATCATAATTGTCTCTCTCAAACATAATAAAGGAAATTGGGAAGGATTGGATGACTTTCATAACCAATCTCACTTTACTAACCCCAAATCAATTAAATACTCTCAAGCCACAATCAATTTTACCCATTTGAGATTATTAAGGTTCACAAACCTATTTGGTTCACAATCCTAGATCTGGGTTTAATTACCTATAGAAAGAGAAGAAGAGAAAAACAAGTAATTAGAAATATTCACTTAAAAAGAAATAGAGGAATTGAGAAAACTTGAATTTAGAACTTAGATCTTCACATCTGCAATATTTATATTCACTACAAGCTAAATCTATGAAAACTATGAAAACTAATCTAAAACTATCTTTGAAAGTTTGATCTCTCCCAAAAATAATTAAGAAAAATACTATTTATATTAAGCCCCTAAAACACAAATTTAATTCAAATTCAGAGGTTCCCAGGCCATACAGATTGACAGTCTTTTGGAAAGATGATTTGTATCTCGAACTGTCAATTGATTTTGTGTTCTACCTAGCCTTCGTCTTTCTTTTGAAAAGATGATTTATAACACCCCAGAAATCCGTAAGACTACCTCCTAGATTTAGAACTTGATCATGCAAAGTTGGGAAAAAATTCCTCACTACGAGTCACAATACAATTCGTGAGGAGGTAGTACAAGTCGTACTAGGACTCGCGAGATGAGGTTTCAGAGGGGCAACAGAAGTTGTACAGTAGACCATGGGTGATTCATACTAGTTGTACTAGGGTAGTACAAGTTGTACCATGATTCATGATATGGGTTCAGGGAGTTTGATAGGAAGTGGAAAGGAAACCACGACTGCAGTCACAATTCATACCACAAGGGTAAGGATCGTACTAACCAGTTGTGAGATGAGCTTCAGAGAAGTGTTTGGGAAATTTTGGAAAAACAACGAGGCATAGTATGACCAGTGATATGTTTGTATGGATCATGATAGGCTCTCATGGGATGAACTTTAAAGAACGGTTTAGGGCAGAGTCCCTAGCCACGAGTGACAATATGGATCGTATGGTCCTGGTATGACTCGTAAGTTGGGTCATACCACTGGACAAGCAAATTTTTAAAACGGTTACTCAGGGACGTTTTTGAAACATCCTGAGTTCCTAACTCCTAAAATACATCGTATGGGGATATTTTAAAGGGGGTAAGTTGATATACTCCTCTCATTCTCTCCTAACTTTCAAAAAGTCATCGTAAGAACTCCGACAGACATCTCAAGTAAGAACAAGGGCTTCAACTTTCTTCTCAGGATTTCAAGTGTTTCTCCTGGGGAATTCTTCTGTAGGTATGTGGGGATTTAGCAAGGGTATTCCTTCCACCCTTGTGCCCTAAAATGATCAGTGGACCCTAGTTTTTATCTTTCTTAGAAATCATGGCCTAGGGTATTCTTCTAGCTATTGAAATTCCCTTATCCTTATTCTCTTAGAGTTTTCATGAATAGTACCATGCTGTAATTGGGATGTTATATTAACTTGTAAAATGTCTATCCAAATGCTTGGTTGTTTCATGATTTTAAGATTTCATTGCATGAACTACCAATGTTTTGCAAATAGTATGATCTCTCAGAATATATATGATTTTCTCATGATTTATGTAACCAAACTTTACAGTACTAGTAGTATAGTCAGTAATACTCCATCTCAGTAATGTGAGTAGTACCAACATTTCAGCATTTTCAGTCATTAGGTCTTTTAGGCTCTTAGGATACATCCAGATAAGTAGTTTTGATTTAGCCTTAAGACACCAGTTCGAGCTAATCAGTTTAGTTAGTTATATTTAGGTGTTCAGTTGGGAGCAGTACTTAGCACCAAGCTGGTCGGTGTTCCAATGTACCCAGGTCCCCTAAACTACATGCCACCGCATGTCTTTAGCCTGAATTAGCATTAGTCAATGATCACACAACCATGCCTTTATACCCTGGCAAGGTATATTGGGACCTATAAGTGGGGCATATACATCAAACACCATGTTTATCTCACATGGTTATATGTTGGTTAATAGGCTCTCCCATAGTATTGTCCATTCTCAAATCTCATAATATGCATATGATCCTTTATTCAGTTTTTACTAGCTTGACAGTATTTTCAAATTTTAGGTTATTTATGATGTTTGTATTTTCAGACAGGGTCTTTTCATATTACTTCAGCACTTTTAATTATAATGTTTTGGTTAGTATGTTTATATCTTAAATTTCATAGCTTCAAATACTCAATACATTCAAAGTACTAACACATACTTTCTATGATATATCATTTTATGATATAGGCTCAGGTACCCAACCTTATTATCACAGTGAGCCTCGCTGGTGATATCCAGCAGTTCATAGTTGTAATGCCCCGAAAACCCTAAGACCAGACCCAGGAGTTAAAACGGAGAAAATAGGATTTTCTGACTAGGTCATAGAATGAGTCATCCTGTGACCCGTAGGGTAGGCCACAAGTCGTGGACTGACTCGTTGGGAGGGGTTCGAACTTGGTTGAAAATTTGGAGATTTGAGTTATCACGGGTATGACCACGAGTTGTGGTCAAAACCACGAGTCTTCATGTAAGCCATGGTCAAGAGTTGGATGAAAATTGGAGAATAGGGCAGTGTACCTAACGGATTGGTCTCCATGACTCATTGGCTACATCACGACTCATGGTGTCCCCCATTATGACCCGTGAGGAGAAATCTTAGTTCAATAGCAATGGAAGACGTCACCAGTCATTAGGTCTCCTGATGACCTGTGAAGTTAGTCATTCACAGACTATTGTAATTGGAGGAAATTTTCCATCACACTTCACGACTGGGAACCACGAGTCGTCCCTGACCTCACGACTCGTGGAGTGCCTCGTGAGGACTGGCAGGGTCCTTTTTCTTGTTGATTTCATAGGGTGTTTTCTGTAATTTCCTAAACACCTAGACTCTAAACTACATCGTTTTAAGCATATTTTTTATGAATTTAGAGGGTTTGAACGGTTTTCATCCCTCATTCATCACTTAGACTCTCGGAACAATGTTCATAGAACTCAGATCACTCCTCTCAAGCAGAAACTAGGCAGTCAAATTCTCCTCAGATTCTCAAGGGATTTTCTTTGAATTTCTTCATCAGGTATGTGGGAATTCAACAAGGGAATAGTTCTTCCCTTGTGTCCCCAAAAAAACTTTTCTAATTTTGTCTATCAGTTCAACCCTGTGGATTTGAAATGTAGAAAAATTGTTAGATTAATTTTGTTAAGATTTCAAGTGATATATTTCTCATGATTTTAACTGCTTGTTATTCCCTATTTCTGTACATTTTTATGAATTGTATCTTGTGGAATAATTTATCCCTAAGTCTCAGTTTAGTAGAATTTAGGATCTTGTGTGTTGGACTAGTTTCCCTATAGCTTGATTCTAACCGATTTGAAATCCCCATATTATTAGTTTATGTGGAAATTTTAGTTAGATATTTACATGTCCAGTCTCAGTCAGATTATTAGACTCAGTGTTGTCCAGAAATATCAGCTGATCAGTTTGAGTACATTTAATTCTTGAGGTGTCTGTGATGCCTCCCAATTATCAGAATTAGACTTAGTATCAACTTTTAATGGTTCTTTAGGCGGTCATGAAACTTCTAGATAAGAACTTCTGACCAGCCTTAGGACTCCAGCTTTAGATTACAGTTTGTTCTTTAGACAGTTACGACGCTTCCAGATAAGCAGCTCTGACCAGTCTTACAACACTAGTTATAGAATCCGATCCGATAAGACTCTCAGGGTACTTCTAGATAGGTATCCTGACTTAGTCTTGGTCCCGAGTTTTGAGCCATCAACTTAGTAGACAGTCTAGGACTATCTAGTGGGAGTAGGAATTAGCACAGAGTGGACTGGTGTTCCAGCGCACCTAGGTTCCCAGAACTACGTTGCCACCGTAGGTTATATTTTTATTGACCTCATTGCAGCAAAACTATGATTACTTAGTTCATGCCTTTATACCCTGGAAAGGTATATTAGGTCCTACTGATGGGGTGTATACATCGGACTCCATGTCTAGCTCACGTGGTTATATGGCGATTATAGACTCTTCCACTAATCAGTTCAGTTTAGTCTCAGATTAGCTCAGTTAAGAACAGTTTCAGACCGCTTAGTTCAGATCAGTTCAGTATAGTGTTTCAAATTAGTATGTCAGATTTAGGGTATTTCTTCGACCATCAGATAGGGTCCTTTTGACCATCTCAATATATCACAGTTTATTCACTTTCAACATTTCAGTTGATCATTGCATGTCTTTACAGTTCAGTTGTTTCATTCTCCGTGTTATGGTTTCTCCTACTTACTTAATACATTCAAAGTACTGGCCCATACCTTTTATATTGTATTGTTTTATGATACAACTGTAGCTTCTCAGTCTCAACACCGTTAGCAGATCTCGGCCAAAAGTTTTCAGCTGCATCAGCGGTGAGTTCTCATCTTTCGAGGACGAGTATTATTTGTTTTCAGTTATTTTTCTTTCAGTTAGACTTAGAGTTAGCTGGGGGTTTGTCCCAGCAACTCATCAAATAGATGGCTTTCAGACATAGACAAAGATCTAGATTTTCAGTTGTATTAAACTTTATGATTTAGTTTTTCTTGATAAATGTTTTATTTTATTACTTTATGCTTCTGCTATGTTTTTACTTATAATGCCAGTGTTATGATGGACCATGGGTTGACTTGGGGTTACTTATGACTCCAGGTACCATGTCTCGTCCAGGGTATAGACTCGGGGCCTGACAAACTTTGTATCAGAGCACTAAATTTAGAGTATCCTAGGATGTATGAAAGTCGCATCGAGTAGAGTCCTTTTCATGGGTGTGAAGCGCGCCACACTTACGAGGGGCCGGTTAGAGACGTTATTAAGAAAACTCCCTTTTGTTCATTCTCTTTATCGTGCGTTGAAATTTAATTCCAGAAAATTTCTCCTAACACGTGCTCTATTCCGTTTCAACTAAATCGTGCCTCCACAACGTGGTAACGGAATAAGGGTCGGCAACTCTCACCGACCTACCCCACCAGCTCTAGCATCCCCTCAGGATGACCTAGCGTCCTCCATGGAGTTTAGAGCGGCTATCCAGCTGCTAGCACAGACAGTCACAAATCAGGTGAACTTGTAGGTGGTTCCGATCAATAATAATGGGTTCGCAGCAGCTGACCAAGTTTGGGACTTCATCTGGATCAACCCTCCAACTTGCAATGGATCTAAGGTGGGAGAGGACCCACAGGAGTTCGTGGATGAGATTAAGAAGATCACCCGAATTGTATGTGTTAGCTCATCAGAGAGTGCCGACCTGGCTACCTACCAGTTGAAAGGGGTAGCTTAGATTTGGTACGACCAGTGGAAGGAGGGGAGACCAGCGGGAGCAGAACGGGTGGAATGGGAGGAGTTCACTACAACCTTCCTAGATAGATTCTTCCCTCGGGAGATCAGGGAGGCTAAAATGGCTGAATTTATGAATCTAAAATAGGGAAATCAGATGGTGGAAGAGTATGCACTGGAGTTTACAAGGTTTTCTAAATATGCTCCTGAGAGTGTAGCTAAGCCCAGGGCTCGTATACTGAAGTTTGTTAATGGAGTATCAAACATGGTCCTCAAGGAGTATAGGACTGCAATGCTTATTATGGATATCGATCTCTCCAGCCTCATAGTTCATGCCTAGCAGATTGAGGCAGAAAAACTAAAAAACTTGGAGCGAGAGAACAAAGGGGCAAGAACTATTCAGTTAGAGTATGGCCACCAGAGACCTAGTTGTAGTAGCCGCCCAAAGTAGCAACAGCAGCAGAAGGTTCCAACACCCACTTCATCCAGTGCCCCTACTTTCTGGTCTCGCAAGGATCGGAGGGGTGGAGCATCTGGCTCACAGTCCCAGAGTCATAATGCTAGTAACCGGCAACCGCAACAACTACCCAGCTTGCCCTAATTATGGCAAGAACCATCCAAGAGAATGCCTTCAGGGCTGAGAGGGTTGTTTTAGGTGAGGATAGCTTGGTCATTGGCTCAAGGAATGCCCGTCAGTAGGAGGGGGAAATCACAATCCACCACTTTAGCAACTCCAACTTGCCGACCAACTCAGCAGGCCAACACTTTAGGTACGGATGGCGACCAGCGCCAAAATCATTTTATGCTTTGTCCTCTCGTTAGGATTAGGAGAGCTCACCTGACGTGTTCACGGGTATGTTATGACTTTTTCATCTAGACGTGTATGCCCTACTGGATTTAGGGGCCACACTTTTGTTCCTGACTCCCTATGTAGCTGTTCATTGTGATATCAGTCCAAAAGTCCT
The DNA here is from genome assembly GCA_035772735.1 of Datura wrightii. Classification (NCBI taxonomy): domain Eukaryota; kingdom Viridiplantae; phylum Streptophyta; class Magnoliopsida; order Solanales; family Solanaceae; genus Datura; species Datura wrightii. Next base: position 73,023,356 of record JASDFA010000027.1, read on the forward strand.
CTCAAAACCATTCTCAGTCTCCACCTCGATTGGCGAGTCAGTTAGAGCCAGTCTGGTGTATAGAAACTACCTAGTCTCAATCTTAAATAAGCTCATTCCAGATGATCTTGTAGAGTTAGACATGGTTGACTTTTACCTCATTCTTTTCATGGATTGGTTACACTCCTGTTATGCCTTAGTTGACTGCAGAACTAGAGTCGTCAGGTTTCAGTTCCCAAATGAGCCAGTTTTAGAGTAGACGGGCAGTAGTTTAATGCCTAAGGGTCAGTTTATTTCCTACCATAAGGGTAGAATATTATTTCAAAAGGGTGTATTTATCATCTAGTTCAGGTCAAAGATTCCAACTTTGAGACCCCAACTATCCAGTCAGTTCCAGTTATTAGTGAGTTCCCTAACGTGTTTCCAAGGATCTACCCTAAGTCCCTCCTAAGCGGGAAATAGACTTCGACATGGACTTTCTTCCAGACACTCAACCCATCTCCATCCCTCCTTACAGAATGGCTCCAGCTGAGCTTAAAGAGTTGAAGGAGAAGCTAAAGGACATTATTGCTAAAGGTTTTATCAGAGTATCTCTCCCAAGGGTGCTCCAGTGCTATTCGTGCGGAACAAAGATGGTACCCTTAGAATGTGCATTGATTACGATCAATTTCACGGTCACAGTCAAGAATAGGTATCCCCTACCCAAGATTGACGCGTTCGATTAGCTTCAAGGAGCCAGTAGTTTCTCCAAGAGAGATCTCAGGTCGGGGTATAATCAGCTAAAAGTCAGAGAATTTGACATATTGAAAACAGCTTTCAAGACCCAGTATGGTCACTACGAGTTTGTGGTTATGTCCTTTGGGCTCACTAATGCCCCTGCGGCTTTCATGGACCCGATAAATAGAATCTTCAAGAAGTAACTAGACATGTTCGTCATTGTGTCATTGATGGCATTCAAGTATACTCCAGAAATGAGGAAGAACATGCTAATCACCTGAGGATAGTGCTTCAAATGCTCAAAGACCGCAAATTGTTCGCAAAATTCAGCAAATATGAATTCTGGTTGAAGTATGTGACTTTTCTTGGTCAGGTGGTCTTCGGTGAGGGGTATTCAGGTAGATCCTCAAAAGGTAGCAGTAGTGAAAGACTGGCCAAGACCTACTTTCCCAACTGAAATTAGAAGTTTCTGGGTCTAGCTAGTTATTACCGATGTTTGGTGGAAGGTTTTTCCTCTAGTGCATCTCCTCTGACTAGGTTGACTTAGAAAAAGGTGAAATTTTAGTGGTCAGATGCGTGTGAGAAGAGTTTCCAGAAGTTGATGACTCGGTTCACTACTCCTCCAATTTTGACCTTACCAGAAGGAATAGATGGGTTTGTGGTGTATTGTGATGCTTCCAGAGTTGGACTTGGTTGCATTCTGATGCAGCGGGGTAAGGTAATAGCTTATGCATCCAGATAGCTCAAGGTTCATGAGAAGAACTATCTGACTCATGACCTGGAGTTGGCAGCGATGGTATTTGCATTGAAAATATGGAGGCACTTCCTATACGGGGCTCACATGGATGTTTACTTTGATCACAAGAGCCTTCAGTATGTGTTCAGTCAGAAAGATCTAAATCTTCATTAGGAAAGATGGTTGGAGCTACTGAAGGACTATGACATTAGTGTGCTGTATCACTCGGGCAAAGCCAATATGGTGGATGATGCCCTAAGTAGAGTGTCTATGGGGAGCATGACTCATGTTGAAAAGGGCAAAAAGGAACTGGCAAAGGATATCTGCAGGTTAGCTCAGTTGGAAGTGCAGTTGGTTTATACAGCTGAGGGTAGAGTAGTGGTGAAGAGTGGATCAGATTCCTCATTGGTAGTTGAAGTTAAGCAAGGCAGGATGAAGATTTTAGATTGCTTAAGCCGAAGAAGGCGGTTCTCAAAAAAGAAGTGGAGGTTTTCTCCCAAGGAGTAGAAGGTGTACTCTGTTAGGGTAGACTCTGTTTGCTGGATGTGGGTGACCTGAGACAGCAAATACTGGCTGAAGCACACAGTTTCAGATACTCCATCCACCCAGATGTTAGAAAGATGTACCATGATTTACGGGATATTTACTAGTGGAACGACATGAAGAGAGACATCACAATATTTGTAGCTAAGTGCCCGAACTGCCAGCAGGTCAAGGTAGAACACAAAAGACCGGGAGGTATGAATCAAGGTATCAACATACCCACATGGTAGTTGGAAGAAGTAAATATGGATTTTATTACAAGTCTACCTCGAACTCATTAGCAGCACAACTCAATCTGGGTGATAGTAGACTGGATGACCAAGTCAGCACATTTCGTCATAGTTAAAACTACAGACTCAGTGGAGGACTATACTAGGCTTTATATCTAGGAGCTAGTCAGACTTCATCGGGTGCCCTTTTCCATTATTTTAGATAGAGGTACCTAGTTCACCTCGCATTTCTGGAATTCTTTTCAGAAGGCACTCGGTACCCAGGTCAAGCTCAGCATAGCTTTTCACCCGCAGACAGATGGACAAGATGAGCATACTATACAGACTTTAGAAGATATGTTCAGAGTGTGTGTGGTCGATTTTAAGGGCAGTTGGGATGATCACCTACCTCTCATCAATTTTGCATACAACAACAACTATCACTCTAGTATTTAGATGGCCCCATTTGAGGCATTATATGGTAGGAGGTGTAGATCTCCTATAGGGTGGTTTGAGGTTGGTGAAGCTACCTTGATAGGGCCAGACTTAGTTCATGAAGCTATGTAGAAAGTACAGCTCATTCGAGAAAGGTTGAAAACAGCTCACAGCTGACATAAATCCAATATTGATGTGAGGAGAAGAGAGTTAGAGATCGCATTAGATGATTGGGTTTATCTGAAAATTTCACCCACGAAAGGGGTGATGAGATTTGGGAAGAAAGGAAAACTCAATCCGAGATATGTGGGACCCTACAAAATACTAAGGTGAATTGGCAATGTAGCCTATGAGCTGGAATTACCTTCAGAGTTATCATCTGTGCACCCAGTGTTCCATGTGTCAATATTGAAGAAGTGCATCGGTGATCCAACTGCAATGGTGCCACTAAACAGTGTGGGAGTGAAAGATAGTCTCTCTTAAGAAGAGGTCCCAGTACAGATCCTTAACCATCAGGTTCATAAGCTGAGAAACAAAGAAGTAGCTTCAGTCAAGGTTTTGTGGAGGAATCAACATGTTGAGGGAGCTATGTGGGAAGTCAAAGTAGATATGATGGCTAGATACCCACATTTATTCCCTCCCAACTCAGTTTCAGTTTAAGGTATTAATTTTCTCCCTAAAACTCTATTCAGTTTCATGTTTATTTCATGTGCCCCATCTTCTTTCATGTCAATGTATCTAAGTGTGACTCATAAATTCAGTTTAGTCATGTAGTTCAGTTCGAAGGCAGTCATTCTGTTAGTTTTCAGCTTATATGTTCAATATTTAAATATTGTGATTGCATTTCTATGCTTTTCTGTGTGGTTTCCAACATTCAAGGATGAATGTTCCCAATGGGGAGATATTGTAATTTCTCAAAAACACTAAGACTAGACCTGGAAGTTAAAATGGAGAAAATAGGATTTTCTGCACTAGGTCACAGAACGAGTTGTCCTGTGACCCATGGGGTAGGCCACAAGTCGTGGAGTGACTCGTGGGGAAGGGTTCAGACTTGGTTGAAAATTTGGGGATTTGAGTGACCACGGGTGTCACCACGAGTCATTGTTAACACCACGAGTCATCGCGTGAGTCGTGGTCAAGAGTTTGATGAAAATTGGAAAATAGGGCAATGTACCTAATGGATTTGTCACCACAACTCATTGGATGCACCACGAGTCATGTTGTCCCCCATTGTGACTTATGAGGAAAAATCTTGGTTCAATGGAATGGAAGACGTTACGAGTCATTAGGTCTCCTGACGACCCATGAAGTTAGTTGTTTCCAGGCTATTGTAATTGGAGGAAAATTTCCAGCACACTTCACGACAGGGCACCACGAGTCATCCCTGAGCTCATGACTCGTGGAGTGCCTCGTAAGGATTGGCAGGGTCCTTTTTCCTGCGGATTTTATAGGGTGTTTTATAATATTTTCTATACTCTTAGACTCTAAACTATGTCATTTTAAGCATAATTTTGATGAATTTATAGGGGTTGAATGGTTTTCATCCTTCATTCATCACTTAGACTCTTAGAAGAATGATCGTAGAACTCAGGTCATTCCTCTCAAGCAGAAATTAGGGCAGTCAACTTCTCCTCAGATTCTCAAGGAATTTTCTTCAGATTTCTTCATCAGGTATGTGGGAATTCAACAACGGAATAGTTTTCCCCTTGTCTCCCAAAAAAGAATATTTTTAAAATTTTCTATCAGTTCAGCCCTGTGGATTTGAAATGTAGAAAAATTGTCCGATTAATTTTGTTAAGATTTCAAGTGGTATATTTCTCATGATTTTAACTACTTATTATTCCCAATTTCTAGACATTTATGAGAATTGTATCTTGTGGAATAATTTAGCTCTAAGTATCAGTTTAGTAGAATTTAGGATCTTGTATATTGGACTAGTTTCCCTGTTGCTTGATTCAAACAGATTTGAAATCCCCATATTATTATTGTATGTGGAAATTTTACTCAAATATTTACATGACCAGTCTCAGTCAGATTATTAGACTTAGTGTTGTCCAGAAATGTCAGCTGATAAGTTTGACTACAGTTAATTCTTGAGGTGTCAGTGATGCCTTCCAGTTACTAGTATTAGACTCAGTATCATATTTTAGTGGTTCTTTAGGCAGTCATGGCACTTTCAGATAAGTAGCTTTCACCACCCTTAGGACCCCAGCTTCAGATTACAGTTTGTTTTTTAGACGATTACAACGCTTCCAGATAAGCAGCTCTGACTAGTCTTTAAACACTAGTTACAGAATCCGGTCTGAAAAGACTCTCAGGGTACTTCCAGATAGGTATTCCTAACTTAGTCTTGGACCCCAATTTCGAGCTATCAGCTTAGTGGTTAGTCTAGGACTATCCAGTGGAAGTAGGACTTAGCACCGAGTGGACTGGTGTTCCAGCGCACCCAGGTTCCCAGAAACTATGTTTCCACTGTAGGTTATATTTTTATTGGCCTCATCGCCCCAGACGTATGATCACTCAGTTCATGCCTTTATACCCTGGCAAGGTATATTGGGTCCTACCGATGAGGTGTATACATCGAACCCCACGTCTAGCTCACTTGGTTATATATCGGTTATAGACTCTCCCACTAGTTAGTTCAGTTCAATCTCAGATTAGCTCAGTTCAGAGTAGTTTTAGACTGCTCTGTTCAGATCTGTTCAGTATAGTATTTTAGATTAGTATATAAGATTTAGGGCATGTCTTCGATCATCAAACAGGCTCACTTTGTCCATCTCAATATATAACAATTTATTTAGTTTCAGCATTTCAGTTGGTCATTGCATCTCTTTACAATTCAGTTTTTTTATTCTCCGCGTTATGGTTTCTCATACTTACTCAGTACATTCAAAGTATTGACGCATACCTTTTATTCTGTATCATTTTATGATACAACTGCAGCTTCTCAGTCTCAGCACCATTAGCATATCTAGCCCAGAAGTTTTTAGCTGTATAAGTGGTGAGTCCTCATCTTTCGAGGACGAGGATTATTTCTTTTTAGTTATGTTTCTTTCAGTTAGACTTAGAGTTAGATGGAAGATTTTTATAGAAACTCATTAGATACATGGCTTTTAGAAATAGACACAGATTCAGATTTTCAATTATATTAAAACTTTATGATTTAGTTCTTCTTGTTAAACTTAAAGCTTCCGCTATGTTTTTACTCAGAATGCCAGTGTTATGATAGACCATGGGTTAACTTGGGGTTACTTGTGAATCTAGGTACCATGTCTCGTCTAGGGTATAGACTTGGGGCGTGACAATAGTGGTGAATCCTCATCTTTCAAGGACTAGAGTCTTTATTTTTAGTTATCGTCAATTCCAATTTACAGAATTTAGAGTTAGATGGGGGCTTGTCCCAGAAACTCATCAGTTAGTAGAGGCTTTCAAATAGCATAGTATTAGTTTCATCTTATTATTATTAGTGTTGTGTTAAATCATCCAGTATTTACCAGCTTTTATCTTTTCTCATAAAGAATTGTTTATACACTTCAATAGCTTTCGCTCCGTTTCTATTTCAATTATAGTATGTCAGTAATATACTATGTCATGGAATAGCTTGGGGTAACTTGTGACTCTAAGTACATGTCGCGTCCAAGATGCAGACTCAATCATGACACGATCCATCTTTTGCTTCTGTTAATTGTTCCACCCTAGATTTTAGTTGGAAAAACATATCAATTGATGGTCCATCTTTTGGGAAGACGTACTACATCTTTTGCTATCCCTTGATTCAACTATGTGGTATTCTCTTAATCAAAAGATAGTTGAACATATGGATCGCATCTTGGAAATGTGGTCCGTCTTTTGCTCTATTTTTTTATAGACTTTAGTTACTTCTATGCCTCCTTTTTCCAACTCATTAGATTCCTAAAACTTAGCAAAATAGAGTTCATTTAGACTTAAATTAATAATTAAAGGCATGCAAAACTTCATGAAAAGAAGTACAAATGTGTCCCAAACTCCTAACACATCTTCGCTCTTAAAGAAGCAAACAAAGAGAATGTTGTAGACTTCATCGAATTCAATATTATCTTCCATTTTGGCATTCCTCATTACATAATAATGGACAATGGTAATCCATTTTGTAGTAAGTTGACGAACAATATTTTCAATCTCTTTGGTTTCAAGGAATGTAAATCTTCTGTGTATCATGCTACCGCCAGTGGTTTAGTTGAAGCATTCAAATAAGACTTTGTGCAACTTATTGAAGAAGGTCATCTCCATATCCAATGAGATTAGCAAGAACAGATGGAAGACATTTTGTTGGCATATAGGAAGAGTCACCGCACACCGATATAAGTACCTCCAAACACACCTGCTTACAGAGTTGAAGTTGTCCTACCACTTGAGCAAAAAATTCCTTTTTTAAGACTTGCTATCCAAGACAGGCTCACCGTAGAAGAAAATGCTTGAATGCGGTTTGTAGAGTTAGAAGCACTTGATGAGAGGAGGTTGGAAGCTCAACAAAATTTGAAATGTTATCAAACCCATTTATCTCGTGCTTTCAATAAAAGGTTCACTTGAGATGCTTCCAAGTTGGAGATCAAGTCCTTGCAGTAAGAAGGCCTATTATCACTTCCTATAAGTCTGAGAGAAAATTCACCTCAAAGTGGCATGGACCATATTTCATACAAGAAATTTATTCAAGTAGCGCAAACAAGCTTGTTGATGCAGATGGCATGACGATCGGTCCTATTATCTGAAAATTATTGAAAAGATACTATCCTTGAAGCAAGATGACGCTCTTTAATGCATAAGCATAAATGCATGTTACTACTGGCCCATGAGAGTATAAACTATGCACGGCTCAAAAAATAATATCCGCTAGATTGAAAACCTTATAACAGGTGGCCTAGGCAAAACTTAGGACACAAAAGGCCCACTAGATTGAAAATATTGCAAGAGGCAACCTAGACAATAGTTAGGACATAAAAAAAGAGGGGGAAAAGTAATAAAAAGAAAATGCAAAAAAATATACCTCGTTATTGATGCTTGGAAGTCAGATTCCCGAATTTCTGTGAAAGTACTCACAAAATAGGGTGCGGACCCCTACTTCTAGGGTTGAAGAGGAAGTGAATAAGTTCAGCCATGTCCAAGTAATACTAGGAAATCTGATTCCTAGTTAAATTTAAAATGGTTGCATATTGTCAAGGAAACTAAAAAAAAGAGAACATTATGCTTTGATACGGTTAGCTGGAAAGATGGAACTTCAAGAAAAATTCAAGCAAATTTTCCTTTATCTCATGTGGATATATACTCCAAATTCTCTTATAACCTTATTATTTTTTTAGAAAATGAATGACAATAATAAAAAAAAGTGGTAATGTGGTTTCTCCTATATATAAAAATAAATAAATAGGAGAATATTATTTCTATCAATACTTCAAGCTTCATCTCTCAATGTTTAACAAATCTATACCTCAACAAGTCTTGAAGCACGAGAAATTTTTGAATAACAAAATTTTACTTAAATTTAAATCCGTAAGAAATTTGGATTATATTAAAAATTCAAGATATATTAATTCAATTTAATATTGTGGATGATTTTTTAAGTTCAATAAATATGGATTTAGTTAGGGGTCCAATTTCATTGGGCTAGTCCATTAAATTGGGCTACAAATGACGAGCCAACTTTACTGAGCCCAAGATGTCATCTTATCCTAGAGGCCTAAATTGGTACCACATATCAAATCATGTGTCATGCCAAGTCAAATAAAAGAGCTAATAAGATTATGCCACATGTCAAAATGACGCAACATGCCTAGTCAAATTAAAGGTCAATCAAAATGTGCTACGTGTACAAGTGATAAATTCTAAGCAATCAAATATCTCCATGCCAACTTAAATCGGATTGGTTGAATGAAGTTCATCCGTATCACAACTCTACCATCCTAAAACTATAAATAGGGGTCTCATAATTCAGAAAGGGGACCTAAATTCCAACAAAGGACAGAGAGAGCTCGTGGATCAAATACAACAGATTTCTCTACAAGCTACAAGAATCAAGTATTTGTCTACAAGTTTCAAAGATCAAGAAGAATGTTCAAGATTAAGCTCAAAAGCACTTAGATTCAAATATAAATTGAGATTAAGATAAAGATTCAAGAACAAACTTCAAGCTCTTGAATTAAATACAAATCAAGATCAAGCTCAAAAGCCCTTGAATTCATGTAGAAATCAAGATCAAATCTATCAAGTTCAAGATCAAGCTCAAAAGCCTTTGAATTTATATTCAAAAAAAAAAGAATAAGAGTATTCACAGAGAATGTAACACTCATCATACTTGAAATTAAATATTACATTTTTTTGCAATATTTTTCGTCCTGATTATTATTTTCTTAGTGCAAATTTTATTGTCCACATGCATATTCTTTGGGTAAGAGACTATTAAAATTTGTTGAACTGTGTTTGTCGACTAAGTTTAGTTTTCATCTAACTTATGCCTTTAGATTTAATTTATTTTGTCAATAAAATCATAACTTATGCCTTGGAGCATAATTTGAGTAATTGAAATTAATTTCTTCTTCCTTTCAAACATATCATGTGTAAACTTAAGAACTATAATTTTGGGTGCAATTTTAGAAACTTGTGCCTGTTTCTATAACTTGTATCATAAGTGGCAAGAGTTCCAACAACATGAGGAATAACTTAAAGACTTGGCTTTGTCATAATTTAATTTTTTGAAAAAAAAAAAAGAAAAAAAAAATGCAATTACAAAATATTTACTCAACTTATACATCAAATAGAAAAATTTGGCAACAAACACAAATTTAGAAAAATAAAATGTGAACACTTACACCTAAAGGGGCAATAATTGACTACAGAGCATAATTCCAAATATTATAAATGTTTCATACTTACGCATAAAGGGCAAAATTTGACTGTAGGCATAATTGGAAACTTTAAAATTTACACGAACTTATGACTGAAGGATCGAAATTTGACCATATGAAAAATTTCAAAAAATTGAACTCTGACTAACAAAATACATTGGTCAATTAGGGCATAATTTCTTTTGAGAATTTTTTTTTTGGGGGGGGGGGGGATAATATAAACATGGTGCACTATTATGTTATGAGTTCTTGTTGACTTGTGGCATAGCTTTGGATTTGAGGCATATCTTGGTTGACTAAAACATATGCCTTTTGCATTTTAACATACATTCTTTAGCCGTTTGACATAATTTGTATGTGAAATTATGTAATCACTCTCTTGGTTATTTCTTTATTTTGGTGTATTTTTGCCGTTTCGACCCTCCTTATAGCTCCTACACTACTTTTGGGAATTGTGGGAATGGGTAGCATGGTTTCTAAGGTGTTCGGGTTAGTTTTAGAAAGGTTTTCTAGTTTTGGAGCTTTTAAAGTTGAAAAGATTGATTTCGGTTAACAATGTTAGCAAATGGGCTTGGATGAGAATTCTGTAAGTGCCATTAGCTCTTAAACACGGATTTAGCTAGTGGGACCTTTGGTTCAGGTCCTAAGGCTTTCAGACTTATTTCGGATAATTGGACAGTTTTTTGTATGTGGTTAAAGTGTTGGTTTTAGTAGTCAACTTTTCAAGAAGACCTCCAATGACCATTAAGTTTGGAATGCCATTTTCACTTAAAAAACATATAAGGTTTGTGTTCACGACACTCCAAATAAATTCTGGGACTTTGTTTGAAGTTTGAGTTGTGGCTGATGCTAGGCAGCTCGCTATAGCAAGCCATAGTGGGTTCGTTTGAAGTTTGAGCTACGGCTGGTGTTAGGCATCTCGATATAGCGAGCCAGAGACTACTGTAGTGAAACTGCCATGGAAAACCAGAGTCTGCTTTAACGAAAAATTAGCAACTTTATAGGCAAATCGCTTCCCTTTCAGCTCGTTCATGCAAAACTCAACTCACCATTGTTGAGAGCTCAATAGGTGGCAATTTTCACCATTTCTTGATGGATTCTTGAGCAAATAGGTAAATTATATTTCCCTTTTCATTCCTTAAAAATTTGTAGCTTCATTTTTATGTTTAATTTGCGTATTTAAGCTCCCAATTTCTAGAATTTTCTGTTAGGATCTTGATGTTTTTGGGCTGATTTGAGTCCCAAAACGAGTTATGTTTTGTGCCTAAATTTTGGGTATGAGTTCTTGAACCTACGACACATATAATGTTGTAATTTGTTTCAATTTTTGTTAGCGGATGCCAAGTGTTAATTTTGAACCCAATTTTTGGTTTAAATTAAAATATGTCAATATAGGTATCGTTAGTGTCATTTTGATGAGTAGATAATGTTTGTGATAATGTGAGAGTGATTCGAGGCATTGCAGAAGGGGAAAGCTTTCAAGTGATGGTTCGTGATTTACCATTCGACCATAAGGTAGGTTTTGGTTTTCCTTCTTTAGACATGGATCGATTTGGTAGTATATTTTATAAGTTTCATGTATTTTAGTTTGATTTGCTTGTTATAATATGTGGTGATGATTTTCTAGATTATTGGCCATTTCAAGGACTTTAGAATAGTTTTTCTTTATAAGCCATCGTTTAGGTTGTTAGTTGCTATATTGAGGATTGGCTTGGGATCCTTAGGTTATGCTTAGGAGCAATTTTCGTGGTAGAATTGGATAAGAGGTATTTTTTTGGATTTTTGATCGTCATCGATTTAATTTGTTGGAGTTGTCATCATTTTACTTTCTCATTTTTCCTTCCGTTATGAGCTTGCGAACCCGAGGCCTTACTCCATGTTGGTATGATTGAGGTATGGAGGGTGATTTGGCCTATCTGATATGGAATTATATGCTTAAATATATTTGTGAGCACTCATACATCCATATATACATGCATATAAATTGAGGGTATGATTTAAAAGAAACATATTGATTTTAGGCTTTTATACTTAAATACCTCATCAACTACTAATTTGAACTTTGGGAGAGTGTACTACTTCTTTTACTGATTTTTGATTTTATAAAGGTGTTGCACTACCTATAAATTCGATCTGAGGTAAGATGCCTATCCAGTTATACTTTACTTTCACTATTACTACATCCGAGGTGAGATGGGGGGCAGCCCGAGGTCATTGCTGAGTTTCACTATTACTACATCTGAGGTAAGATGCCGAGCGGTCTGAGGTCATTGCCGGGTTTCACTGTTACTACGACCGAGGTGAGATGCCTAGTAGCCTGAGGTCATTTTCGAGTTTCACTATTACTACATCCGGGTTAAATGTCCAAATGGCCCAAAGTCTCGCGTCGGGTTTGCTGCTTCTACATTGGCCACATATTGCATTGGATCATCCCATACTGCACTACATTATCTTCCAACTTGTAAATTTGTATATTCACGTATTACTGCTATTTTTCGCTTTACCTTTGATCTGTTTTGATTTCTTAGTTTTTGATATATAGTTCCCCTCATGTCTTTTATATTATATATTATCTTTTAAGCTCGGTCGGCCTATGATGCCTACCAAGTACCCTGTGTTTTGGTACTTATACTATACTTCCACATCTTTTTCTGATGAAGCGTCTAGTACGAGTCACCCTCGTTGATCCTTTGCTCATTCATGGATTCTTTGTTGATTCAGGTCGTGGTGAGCTCTTGGCGCCCAAAGATTTACTACTTTCCATATTGTATCTCCTATCTATATTTTTTATCTGCCAGATAGTTGTATTTCGTTTGTATAGCATTATTCTCGTACTTTTAGAAGCCATTTTATGAGTGAGACCAGGTCCAGGGTTGGTATCTTGTATATATAATCTTTCCTTATTTTCTTAGGGCATGTGCCGTAAATTTTGTACCTGTTATTGTGTGTGTACATATATATATACACACACAATTGGTGGCCCATTAAATTTAGTTTTCACTTCATTGTTATTATGTTGGTCTTTAATTTCAGCATTCATTTTGGTATTTGGCTACCTACTGGGACTTTGTTTTATGTGCCATCATGGCCCGATTTTGGGTCGCAACAGCATGGTATCAGAGCTTTAGGTTCACCGGTCTTACCAGTAGAAGAGAAAGTGCCTATTAGAGTCTCGCGAATTGGTACAATAATGTCTATATCCTATCTTCGGGAGGCTATAGGGTATTCTAAGGAAAATTCCACCTTTTTGATTTCATATCATGATTTCTTGAAACTATCAACTTCTAAAACCTCATTTGTTTCATTTTGTCCTAGATGGTTCAGAAGAGATTGTCAGCGGGCAAGGACGAGGCTCCTACACCTGCAGTTAGGGCCTCAGCTTGGGGTCGAGGCAGAGGTAGACCTAGAGATTGAGGCTAGGCACGAGAAGCAATGCCAGCTCAGGGTAAAGCTAGGGCACCGTCATATGAACTAGAGATTAAGATTGAGGATTTACAACATTAGCCAAAGTATGTGGGACTAGCCTAACCTCTAGTAGGATTCATAGCCATATCGGTTCTTTAGGATACCATGGTTACGATCCTTAGCAATTTATAGGGCCTGTCTTAGGCAAGGACTTTGCTTGGCACTTTGAGTGGTTCAAATGTTAGAGGCGAGCAACAAACTTCAGCTCAGGCAGTGACATATGGTATTGAAGGTTCGGGAGCGCAGCCTACTACTGTGGCTCCCAATCTAGAGATATGGCCAGTGTCGTTTGTTGATCAGCCAATTATAGCAAGGCTAGTTATGTCTTCTGAGGAGCAGCAGATGCTTGATTGATTTATTAAGTTGTGTCATCCAAGGTTTTCAGATTCCCCAGGAGAGGATGCACATGAGTTTCTAGTAAGTTTCAAGGAGAGGATACATAACCTCGGCTTAGTAGAGTCGCATAGGGTAGATTACACTATATTTTAGATGGAGGGGTCAGTTAAGCAGTAGTGGAGAGCTTACCTTGAGTGTAGACCATCTAGGTCACCTCCCATGACTTGAGCTCAGTTCTCCAATACCTTTTTGGAGAAGTATGTACCTTGCAACATGAGTGAGAGGTTGAGGGATGAGTTCACGAACCTTCAGTAGGGTTCTATGTATGTTACAAAGTATGAGGTGTGGTTCCATGAGCATGATTATGCCAATAGAGCACGAATAGGTTCACAGGTTTGTTAAGGGATTGACTTTACCACTCTATATGGAGACAGAGAAACTAGTGGCATTAGGTATAATTTCTTTCATGTTGTGAATCATGCATAGACTATTATGGGGATACGTCGCGAGGCCTATGGAGGCGGTGACAAGAGGCCCCACCATTAGGGTGGTTTCAGTGGTTCTCAGTCCCGAGGTGGGGGTTTCCCTAATAGAGGTCAACCTCAGAACTTTCAGCCTTGCAGACCTTTTTAGGTAGCACTACAGATTCCAGAGGATGGTTATTCAGGCTAGAGTGGTTATGGCAGCCAGTGTTCGAGTCATTCCTTTGGGGGGGGTCACATTTTGGATATTTGGGCTGTGGTGGCTAGTTTGGTTTAGCAAGATCTTCTTGTCAACAATTTTCATATAGAAGGCGCTTCATGTGCCGTGAGTTGGGGCACTTTGCTAAAGAATATTGCAGGTTCAGGCAGTGCAAGCAGTAGGGTCAACTAGTTCAGGTCCCTACGGCTTTAGCACCACCAGCTAGAGGCGTTATGCAGGGTAGCAGGGGTGGTCCCCAGGGTGATAGAGGTGCTTCTCTGCTGGCAGGTTAGGTAGCCATGGAGAACTTAATCACATGTATGTGTGACGCCCTGCCTTGGGAGGCATGACTGGTACCTGGTGCCCTAATAGGACCTGGACTGCTGGACTATTGAGCCTAAGCACTTCTGGTACCAGCCTGGCTCTAATTCTGGATTGATGAAAACAACGGGCTATATAACGGCTGTAAATACAGCCTCCAGCCGACTAGGCCTATAGCCACCTATAGGAATATAATAGCTAACTAGAACAACTGAGCATAAGGGAACCTATGCGGGCCGACAAGGCCACCATGCTGACTAGTTATCACTGAAAAGTATAATCAAGTGCTGCACTGATCTGTGACCGATAAGGTCATCAACTGACAACAGAGCAAGGCCCCACAAGGCCATCACATGCAAACTGAAACATACCTACAGCCCCACATGACCGGTACAACTAACCACAGGGAATATACAATCCGTAAGCCTCTAAGAATAATAAGATGGTCGGGACAGGGCCCCGGCCTACCCATACTGTACAAACAAAAAGGGAAGCAAACTTTTAGCTGTCAAGCTTTGGATGACAGGAGTTGAAGACTCTGTACGCTGGCTAGAACTATGAGGGATCTGCTCCTCGTCTATGAGTACCTGCAGGCAAGTAATACAGCGCCCCAAAACGGGCGTCAGTACCACCGGTTCTGAGTATGCAAGCAATAATTGAAAATAACTTAAAGCAAACAATAATACTGATAGATACTGAAGTAATAGGAGGCGGGATGAGATTGACTGAAAAGAGCGTTACTTTATTGAAGAGAGTAAGAGTCATGCCTGATAACATGGTGTCTAGTTTCTATCTATTAATAACTAACACAACATAGCATACAAGAACCTTACCAGCCCCTATAAGCCGTAAGGTACCAACCAGCACACAATCTATATACCCCTACCCAGGTCATATCATCCACCTAGTAACTATGAGCATCCAGCCGGCCCCCTGGGTATGCAACTTGGGCTCGCTGGGCCCCTGACTATAGATGTATCTGAGTCCGGAGGACTCCTGAAATATGAAATCTAAAATATGAAATTTGTAATCTGAAAACTTTAATCTACACCCTGGGCGCAAGTTCTCGACAGAGGGTGTGGTATAGTGCAGATCAGCCTGTTACGGGGAATCTGCATCCTATCTTTGTCTGCTAGCGGACGGCATGCCACTCCGTAGAGCGACGTATCCTCACCCTCTGGCAGGCGAGTCGACACAGCTATTAACCCTGGGGCGGTCAAGGAAGCTCTAAGGGTGCCCAACACAGAACAATCATGTCCCCACAGATAGCAATAACCGCATGTAATATATATATACTAAATCTGATAATAATATTTATATTCTAGTATTCTGTTCTGAATTTCAATTAGAAATATACTGAATCTAATACTGAAATATGTTGAATTTGATACTGAAATATACTGAATCTGATATTAAGATATACTGAGTCTGAAATAATATTTCTGGAATATTCTGCTGGGAATTATACTATTTTACTGAGTTTAATGTTGAACACTGTATAATAATTCTAATATGCTTACTAAACTCATATTGAATATAATATACGGCTTTTGAAACATTCTACTGGAATTTGTACTATTTTTCTGTACTGGAACTACTAGCTTGCCAAAAGAAACTGGCTTTACATAATGAAACTGCCGACGTTCTGATTAACTGGCGTAGCTCGGCTAGTATTCAGCTATTTCTCCCAACTGTATTCATATTCACGAAAGAATAGAATTAATTCTACTATTATTTTGGAAAGAAACCATACTTATGGATATACCTACTGCCTATTCTTCGACTTATCGAAGAACGACCGAAAACTCTTAATTTCTCGAAAGTCTAGAAGGGAGAAATACTCACTTTATTGCTGGGAGTATATTGACACTATTTTGGAGCAATTCTACTTACCTTGGCTCGGTGAGACGATAATTCGTCGGCCAAATTTCACGAAACTAACTCCGTAGGAATGCTCCCTGCAGCTTTATACTTCGCTACCCGAAGTTAATTTGAGTTTTGACTATGTTTGACTACGTAAACGGAAGGAAATTTATGTTGAACCTTCATCCCTCCCCTGTTTTTGTTCGTTCTCTGGAAATAAAGAATGAAAATCACCAAAATAAACCGAATTGGGGCTATATATACTTGAACCTGAACCCCCTTTAAGTCGCATTTGTCAAATGCGATTTATAAGTCACATTTGTCGAATGCGATTTATAATTCGCATTTGCCTTGCGACGCTCCGACTTGGCGCTTGTCCAGTCTCTCCGCGGGCCCTTTTCTCGCACGTATGGCATTCCAAAACTATTACCCAACATGCGAATTGGCCAACTAAGTGTCAAGAACTTACGGGGTGTAACATCCTTACCCCCTTAAGAACATTTGTCCTCGAATGTTAACTTCTGTTTTCAGAAATTTTAACTTGTTCTACTTATTCTGGAAAAATTTCGGCAGAGTTTCCCCTGTAATATGGACTATTTCAAAAATCCTGAAACACAGAAAAGTCCAATACAGGTACTCCATATAATACTATAACATTCATTTCATAAAGAACTAAAGTCAACATCTCACTTATACACATGAATATAATGCAACTCATAAAACAACAATATCAACATACCTCTGGCTGACTAAGTCTGAAATAACTGAGGGTATCTGGCTTTCATATCTTCTTCTGCTTCCCAAGTCATTTCCTCTCGGTTCCTATTACGCCATAACACTGTGACAGAAGCAACATCTTTAGTTCTTAATCTGCAGATCTGCTGGTCTAGTATGGCTACTGTAACTTCTTCATAGGTCAACTTCTCTGTAACCTTAACATCTTGGACTGGGACAATTCTGGAGGGATCTCCTATGCACTTTCCCAGCATTGATATATGGAAAACTGGGTGGACAGATTCTAACTCTGGAGGTAAGTCTCGCTCATATGCCACTTGGCCTATTCTTCGGCGAATCTGATAAGGCCCAACAAACCTCGGGCTGAGCTTGCCTTTCTTGCCAAATCTCATTACACCCTTCATCGGCAAAACTTTCAGAAACACCCAATCACCCACATTAAATTCCAAGTTTCTAGGCCGCACATTAGCATACGATTTCTGGCGTCTCTGAGTAGTCAGTAAATGTTCTCTGATAAGCTTTACTTTTTCCTCTGACTGATGAATGATATCTGGCCCAATCAATGCTGATTCTCCTACCTCAAACCAACCAACAGGAGATCTGCACTTTTGCCCATATAATGCCTCATAAGGCGCCATCTGAATAGCTGAATAGTAACTGTTATTATAGGCGAACTCAATGAGTGGTAAATGTTCATCCCAGCTACCTCCGAAATCTAACTCACATGCTCGCAACATATCCTCGAGCATTTGAATAGTGCATTCTGCCTGCCCATCTGTCTGAGGATGAAAAGTTGTGCTTAGGTTAACTTATGTCCCCAAGCCTCTCTAAAATGATTGCCAGAATTTAGCTATAAACTGCGCCCCTCTGTCGGAGATAATGGACACTGGAATACCATGCAACCTGACTATTTCTCTGATATATAGCTCAACATAATCCCTGGCAGAAAAGGTAGCCCTCACTGGCAAAAAATGAGCTGATTTTGTCATTCTATCAACAATCACCCAAATCGAATCATATCTACGCCTGGTACGGGGTAATCCTGCTACAAAATCCATATTCACTGCTTCACATTTCCATAGAGGCACAGCTATATCCTGAGTCAGTCCGCCTAGTTTCTGATAATCAGTTTTTACCTGCTGGCAGTTGGGACACTGAGCTACGAATTCTGCTACCCCCTTCTTCATTCCTGGCCACCAGTAGATTTCTTTTATATCGTGGTACATTTTCGTCGAACCTGGGTGGAGAGAATAACGGGCATAATGTACCTCGCCCATAATCTGCTGGCAATGCCCTGTAACGTCTGGAACACAAAGGCGATCTTTATATCGCAATACCCCATCCTCGGTTATCTGAAAATCTGTCACCTATCCTTGCTGAACTCTGTTTCTAAGTTAAACCAGGCTAGGATCTTCACACTACTGTTCCTTTACTTCCACGACTAAAGACGGCACTGCGGTGTCTAGATTACCCCTCTGTTGTCCTCTGTTTCTGCTACACGATGGCTAAACTGGCTAACTAATGCAATTCCCGGGCTAATTCCCGCTGCACAAGCTGTAAGTATGCAAAACTCCCCATAGACTTATGGCTAAGGGCGTCTGCCACCACATTGGCCCTTCCTGGGTGATATAGAATATTCACATCATAGTCTTTCAACAGCTCTAACCAGTGATGATGCTGCAAGTTTAGTTCTTTCTGGGTGAAGATATATACTGTAGGCTCTTATGATTAGTGAAAATATCCACGTGGACACCATACAAGTAATGTCTCCATATCTTCAAGGTGTGAATCACTGCGGCCAATTCCAGGTCATGGGTAGGATAGTTCTTTTCATGTTTCCTTAACTGTCTGGAAGCATAAACAATTACTTTACCATGCTGCATCAACACACATCCTAACCCAACACCCGAAGCGTCGCAATAAACTACATAACCTTCTGTACCTTCTGGCAATGCTAACACTGGAGCAGATGTTAGCCTGTCTTTCAATTCCTCGAAGCTCTGCTCACATGCCTCAGTCCACTGAAATTTTGCTACCTTCTGCGTCAGTTTAGTCAAAGGTGCTTCTAAGGTGGAAAATCCTTCAACAAACCTCCTGTGGTACCCTGCTAACCCTAGGAAACTGCGTACCTCGGTCGGAGTGGTAGGTCTAGGCCATGCTTTTACTGCTTCTATTTTCTGGGTATCTATCTGTATACCAGCACCCGACACGATATGACCCAAAAAGGCTACTGAATTCAGCAGAAATTCACATTTCAAGAACTTGGCATATAGCTAACGGTCCATAAGAATCTTGAGCACTGTCCGCAAATGATCCTGGTGGTTTGCCTCTGAGCGAGAATACACCAGAATATCGTCAATAAACACTATCATGAACAAGTCTAGGTATGGTCTGAAAATACCATTCATCAGGTCCATAAACACGGCTGGAGCATTCGTCAGCCCAAAGGACATGACTAAGAATTCAAAATGGTCGTATCTGGTCCTGAAGGCAGTCTTTGGAATGTCCCTTTCACGAACTCGAACCTGATGATATCTAGACCTTAAGTCAATTTTGGAGAAATATCTATCTCCCTGTAACTGATCAAACAGATCATCTATCCCAAGAAGCGGATACTTCTTCTTGACAGTAGCTTTATTTAGTTGTCGATAGTCTATACACATGTGGAGGGAACCATCCTTCTTTCTTACAAACAGAACTGGTACACCCCAAGGTGAAGTACTTGGCCTGATAAAGCCCTTGTCTAACAAATCTTTCAACTGCTCCTTTAGTTCTCTAGGATCAGCAAGAGCTATGTGATAAGGGGGAATTGATATGGGCTGAGTGCCTAGTAATAAATCAATTGCAAAGTCTATTTCCCTTTCTAGGGGAATACCAGGTAGCTCATCTGGGAATACATCGAGGAATTCATTAACCGCTGGAATAGACTGGAGAGTCGGAGGCTCTACTCGAACGTCTTGAACTCTGACAATGTGGTAAATGCACCCCTTGGCTATCAACTTTCTCGCCCAAAGATAGGAAATAAACCTACCTTTTGGCGTAGCTGTACTGCCCTTCCACTCTCGTACTGCCTCCCCTGGAAAGTGGAATTGGACTGTCTTGGTCCATCCTTCTACATTGGCATAACATGGAGATAACCAATCCATACCCATAATGGCGTCAAAATCAACCATTTCTAACTCTACCAAATCTGCTGTGGTCTGACGGTTAGCAACCTCTACTGTACACCCTCGATAAACCCTTCTGGCTATAATAGAGTCATCGACGGGTGTAGATACTGAAAAGGGTTCCCGAAGCAATTCCGGTATAATACTGAACTTTCGAGCCACTAATGGGGTAACATAGGACAAGGTAGATCCCGGATCGATTAATACATAAGCAAGGTGAGAGCAAATAGTCATCATACCTGTCACAACATCTGGAGACGCCTGTGAATCCTATCTCCCTGGTAATGCATAGGTACGGCTTGGGCCCGCACCTGAACTAGAAGCCCCTGATCTGCCTCGGCCTTTGCCCGCTGAAGTTGAGGGCCTGCGCCCTGCCGGGGCTACTGGAGCTCGCGACCCTGTTGATGCCCTGTCCTGTCTATCTCGGTCACCCTGACCCCTGGCTGGACAATCTCTCATCATATGACCCTCCTGTCCATATATATAACACCATGTGGAGCCATATATGCAAGCTCCAGAGTGGCGTCGGCTGCAAATAGGGCAAAGTGGTGGTGTATACCTGCTCTGTTCTGCCCTCATCTGCTGGGGTGAATCTACTATTCGAGAACTTCCACAGGACTCTGACTATCCTTGGGGACTGAATCTACCCCTCTGCTGTTGTGATGGAGGCGGGGGCCTTGGTGGCCTATCTGACAACCGTGGCCTAGGCCATCTCCGAATCTCCCCATGTAACTCATCTGACCTATTCCTGCGGCGTTGTTCCTGACTTGTTCGTCTACTATCTTGTTGCCACTGTCTGAGGCCCTCAATAGTCTGAGCAAAAGCGTGTACTCGAGCAATATCCATATCTTCCCGCAAAGTAGCTGTCATACAGGCCTCAATATACTCTGGGTTCATCCCCATAATAAACCAGTGGACTCTATATGGAATGGTATCTACAAAGGATGGAGCATATCAGGCTAAAGGATCGACTGCAGGGCGTATTCTCAAACACTCTTCGCCCCCTGCTTCAGGTGTAAAAACTGGTCCATTCGGGCCTGTTGGATCCCTCATTGTAGATAACGGTCCAGGAAGGCCTCTGAAAAGCTAGACCAGGTCGGAGGGGCAACATCTCTCCCTCGAGACCATTCCCAACTCTCATACCACAACACAACAATATCCCGCCATCGAAATACCGCCAATTCGACCGACTTTGAAGATGTAACATGCATTACCTTGAAAATCCTCTACATCTGATCCAGGAAGTCCTAGGGGTCCTCTGTTCGATCTGTCCCGATAAACTGTTGGGGACCTAGTGCCAGGAACTGTCGGACCCTCGAACTACTAGGCCCACCTAATGATTCTGCCACTGTAGGTGGCATTGACTGGCGCTGAGTAGCCATCATTTCCGCTAACATAACTACTGCACTCCTGACCTCCTGGTCAGATGGTGAAGGTATAGGAATTGTCGGAGGTGGTGTCATCCCGAGTGGCTCCTGATGTGGTGGAGACTGCTGAGAAGGTCAGGAAGATGCCTCTGTATCGCCCTCAGATCGGGCTGATTCTAAACGAGGCTGAGGCATCCTGCTGGTTCCCTCTCCTGCTACTATGTCCAATCTCTTGCTTGTGATAGGATGTCGCTGATCTGACATTTTATCTGTAAACAAAGAGTATAATAAGCTTTAAGGACTCAACCCTATACTGTACTGCTCTATGGCACGACTAAATATGAAGAAAGAGTAACCACCCTATCATGCCTTGCAGCCTCATGCCTATGGTATGTGTTGCACAACACATCCATAAACAAGACTCTACTTAGCACAACTTGCAGATTCCCTTGGATACGAGCTTCTCTGATACCAAGTATTTCACGCCTTGCCTGGGTAGGAATGACTGGCACTGGTACCCTACTAGGACCTGGACTGCTGGACTACTGAGCCTAAGCACTTCTGGTGCCAGGCTGGCTCTAATTCAGGATTTATGAAAATAATGGGCTGTATAATGGCTGTAAATATAGCCTCCAGCCGAATAGGTCTATAGCCACCTGTAGGAATATAACAACTAACAAGAACAACTGAGCATAAGGGAACCTATGCAGGCCGACAAGGCCACCATGCTGACTAGTTATCACTGAAAAGTATAATCAAGTGCTGAACTGATCTGTGACCGACAAGGTCACCAACTAACAACTGAACAAGTCCCCACATATCCATCACATGCAAACTGAAACATACATACGGCCCCACACGATCGATACAACTAACCACAGGGAATATACAATCCGCAAGCCTCTAAGAAAAATAAGATGGTCAGGACAGGGCCCTGGCCTACCCATACTGTACAAACAAAAACGGAAGTAAACCTTTAGCTGTCAAGGTCCGGATGAAAGGAGCTGAAGACTCTGTACGCTGGCTAGAACTACGAGGGATTTGCTCCTCGTCTATGATTACCTGCAGGCAAGTAATGCAGCGCCCTAAAACGGGCATCAGTACCACTGGTACTGAGTATGCAAGCAATAACTTAAAATAACTGAAAGCAAACAATAATACTGATAGATACTGAAGTAATAGGAGACGGGTTGAGATTGACTGAAAAGAGCGTAACTTTACTGAAGAGAGTAAGAGTCATAATTGATAGCATGGCGGTATACTTTATATCTATTAATAACTAACACAACATAGCATACAAGAACCTTACCAACCCCCATAAGCTGTAAGGTACCAACCATCACACAATCTATATACCCCTACCCAGGTCATACCATCCACCTAGTAACTAAGAGCATCCAGCTGGCCCCCTGGGTATGCAACTTGGGCTCGCTGGGCCCCTGACTATAGTTGTATCTGAGTCTGGAGGACTCCTGAAATCTAAAATCTGAAATCTGAAATCTGTAATCTGAAAACTGTAATATGCACCCCAAGCGCAAGCGCTCGACAGGGGGTTTGGTATAGTGCTGATTAGCTTGCTATGGGGAATCTGCATCCCATCTTCATCCGCTGGTGGACGACATGCCACTCCGTAGAGCGACGTATCCTCACCCTCTGGCGGGCGAGTCGACACAGCTATTAACCCTGGGGCGGTTAAGGAAGTTCTATGGGTGCCCAACACAGAGCAATCACGTCTCCATAGATAGCAATAACCGCATGTAATATATATATATATACTTAATCTGATAATAATATTAATATTCTGGTATTCTGTCTGGAATTTTATACTGAAATATACTGAATCTGATACTGAAATATGTTGAATCTGATACTAAAATATACTGAATCTGATACTGAGATATACTGAGTCTGAAATAATATTTCTGGAATATTTTGCTGGGAATTATACTGTTTTACTGAGTTTCATGCTGAACATTGTATAATAATTCTAAAATACTTACTGAATTCAAACTGAATATAATATACGGCTTCTGAAACATTCTACTGGAATTTGTACTATTTTTCTGTACTGGAACTACTAGCTTGCCGAAATAAACTGGCTTTACATACCTCAACTGCCAACTTTCTGATTAACTGGCATAGCTCGGCTAGTATTCCCCTATTTCTCTGAACTGTATTCATATTCACGAAAGAATAGAATTAATTCTACTATTATTTTGGAAAGAAACCATACTTATGGATATACCTACTGCCTATTCTTTGACTTATTGAAGAACGGCCGAAAACTCGTAATTTCTCAAAAGTCTAGAAGGGAGAAATACTCACTTTAACGTTTGAAGTATATTAAAACTAGTTTGGAGAAATTCTACTTACCTTGGCTCGGTGAGACGATGATTCGTCGGCCGAATTTCACGAAACTAACCCTGTAGGAATGCTCCCTACAGCTTTATACTTCGCTACCCGAAGTTAATTTGAGTTTGGACTATGTTTGATGGTGTAAACGGAAGGAAATTTATGTTGAACCTTCGTCCCTCCCCTATTTCTGTTCATTCTCTTGAAATGAAGAATGAAAATGACAAAAAATAAACCGAAGTGGGGCTTTATATACCTGGACCTGAACCCCCTTTAAGTCGCATTTGTCGAATGCGATTTATAAGTCGCATTTGTTGAATGCTATTTATAAGTCGCATTTGCCTTGCGATGCTCTGACTTGGCGCTTGTCCAATCACTCCCCGGGCCCTTTTCTTGCACGTATGGCATTCTAAAATTCTAAGCCAACATGTGAATAGGCCAACTAAGTGTCAAGAACTTACGGGGTGTAACAGTATGCTTTTTTGGGTACGCTAGAGGCTAAGGCTTTAGGTGTTGTCATCATAAGTATGTAACACCCCAAAAGTCCCCAAGGATTAAACCAAGAATTTAAAATGAACTCAACAGAAAGATCAGCAAAAGTATCTCAGGATGACTCACCTAACGATTCATTATTGGTACCAACGAGTCGTGGAGGCTGTCGTGGGAAGTGCTTTGGGAGACAATTCTGAGGTCTGGTCAAGTCCGGTGGTAACGGACGACCTGACGTGGCATCTTACCTGGCAAGACTCATTAGGTTGGTCATTGTGTGATGGGTTAAGTCTCAGGAAGTGTGGTTAATGGAAGGAGGTGACGAGTTGTTAGGTGTGGCAATGACTCGTCATGTCAGTTGTTAGATGGGAGAAGTTATGCTCTTGAGGTAGATCCAGTGTACCTAACGAGTGGGTCCAACGAGTCGCTAGAGCAGGTAAGGACTTGATACGTTGGTCGTGGGTTGAAGGAGCTGAAGCTATGAAATTTTTCCATTGTACCTAACGGGCGTGGCAACGAGTCGTTTGAGGAGACAATGACTCGTCAAATGAGTCGTGGTTCCAGATTGGGCTATATTTCTAGTTTTTCCAAGGGGTATTTTTGTAATGTCCGATGCTTCTAGAATTAAAGTGGCGTCGTATTGATCTTCTAAGGGATGTTTTTAAGGGTTTTTCCATGCCTAAACCATCATTTTTTCTCAACTCTCCTTCCTCTCCTCTCAATATCAAAGTTTCCGGGGATATTTCCTCCAAGCTTGAAGGTGCAATATCGAGTGGGATTTCTTCTACCAGGTATGCCGGTCTTCAACAAGGATATTCTTCCATCCTTGTTCCCCAAAAGCAAGGATTTGTGTTTGATTAAAAACACACTTTCGATTAATCTATAAAAGCATGATCTAGGGTTTGTGTGCTGGGTAATTTCTTCTACATTTTCTTATATGCCCAAAATCTACTGCGATTATGAATTTAATTGGGATATAAATTAATGGATTCTCTTGAATTTTGGATTATATGATATAACGCATGGGTGTGTAAGATTCTTTATAAATTGGCTTGAGCATTGAATGGAATTTGGTTATTGTTCACTTAATTATCATAGTAATTTATACCCACGTTTAAATTATGTGAATATCGTATGATCATTCCCAATAACCCAATTATGCCATTGATAAATTATGTTGAGATGAGTTGGGAGTTTGTGGGCTTGATCAATTGAAAGTAAATTATGTGTTATCACTATGTTTTCAATTAAATTGATTGGGTATGAGGTGAATCTATGAAAATGACCTAATTACCACATCTTTCTCTGGAATTGGAGTAAATTATGAAATGGGTCTTATGAAATGAAAATGAATGCTCCTCTCACAGTGTTGTTGTAAATGATGAGGTATGAGTTAAATGTACGGGTTGTCCGTAAATCTAAATAAGTGAAGCCATGTATCTTCGATAGAGTATGAATTGAACCTATAGGTCATGCATAACCCTATGCTACATGATGAATGAGATGAATTAGGAATTTTGAAATGTTGTGATAGTATAGTGCATAATGTGAGTCTAGAGAACGCTTGTTAGTGTAAGATTCTTGAGGCGAATGTTGAACTGGTTCCATGACAATGTGAGTTATGATGATAAAGCATGAGAATGATACTTTAGACTTCTAAGCTTGTGCATATTAGAAGGCAGTCCTAATCCTTTCGAACCGAATGTTGTATGATGAAATTAGTAAATGTTTTTTTCTCTGATTAATTGTTGCAAATTATATTAGCTTAGTCAGTCTGGATTCTCTTTAGTTTAGAATGTTTCCCTTGGTCAGTCGGGATTCTCTTTAGTGTAGAATGTTTCCCTTAGTCAGTCGGGATTCTCTTTAGCTGAGAATGTTTCTCTTAGTCACAGTCGGAATTCTCATTAGCTGAGAATGTTTTCCTTAGTCTTAGTCGGGATTCTCCTTAGCTGAGAATGTTTCCCTTTGTCTCAGTCGGGATTCTATTTAGATGAGAATGCTTCCCTTAGTCAGTCGGGCCTCTCCTTAGCTGAGAATATTTCCCTTAGTCAGCCAGTGACTCTCTATATCAGAGCATACTCTCCCTTTGACAGTCAGAGATCCTCTCTAGCCGAAAACATTTCACTTTGACATTTAGGGATGCTCCCTTAGACAGTCACGGACTCTCCCTTAGATAGTCAGGGACCCTCTATGATATCAGTCACAGTTTCGGCCCTCTATATTGGTTCAAGTTATAACCCTTGTGTATTAGTTGATCATGTTTCAGTAAATGCCTTTAGAAAGTTGTTACATTACTGGATATATGTATATCTCATATAAGGTTGTTGTATCTCCTTTCAGTTATATTACTATTAATGCGTGTTCAATTACTTCCTTCTTGTACATTGTGTGTTTTAGTTTATTTACGCTTCCTACATACTTAGTACATTCCAAGTACTGACCGCACGCCTTTATGTGCTATATCATTTCATGATATAGATTCGGGTCTCCAGACTCAGCCTCATGGTTAGATACTTTTCATCCTCTCTCAGCTGTTATTGGTGAGTCCTCATCTTCTGAGGACGTGATTTATGTTCATATTTTTCTTATGTTTCAGTTTTCAGACTTTAGGAGTTAGCTGGGGGCATGTCCTAGTAACTCATCAGTTTAGTAGAAGACTTTCAGACTTGTCTAGATAGATTTAGCATTGTATCTAAGTGTTGTTAAATTACTCTTATTCATGTTCTTAGTCATTTCTATTGTTAAGTGTTATGCTATGATCATGCCATGGGTCGACTTAGAGCCTTTCAGGGTTCCTTTTCCCGTGTTATGGCTAGGGTGTAAACTCGGGTCGTGACAAAGTATAACTCCATTTGTCATCAGTCAGCTTCTGAATTTTTTGACCCGGGGTCTACATATTCTTATGTGTCAGCTTAATTTGCTACTCGTCTAGAGTTATTATGTGAGACATTGCATATGCCTATGCGTGTGGCTACTCTAGTAAGTGATTCTTTAGTTGTGGTTCTTGTGTACCAGTCCTGTGTGGTTACTATCTTGGGGTATGACACCTGAATAGACTTTGTAATCCTAGATATGGTAGATTTTGATGTGATTCTAGCCATGGATTTTGTATCCCTTTATCATGCAGTCTTGGATTGTTTTTCCAAGACTGTTACCTTGTGTATGCCTAGTATCCCTCCTAAGTGTGGAAGGGTACTAATTGCTATGTGGCAAGGGGAGTTATATCATTTCTAAGGATGTGGCGGTTGATAGGGAAGGGATGTTTGTCTTGTCTTGCTTACATTTATGATACTAATGCTGACACGCCTTCACTTGAGTTAGTTTCTATTATTTTTGAGTATTTTGATGTATTTCCTACTGATTTACCTAGACTTCCACCTGATCACGATATTGACTTTGATATTGATGTTAAGTCGGGCACTCATCCTATTTCTATTTTTCCATATCGGATGGCACCAACTGAGTTAAGGGAGCTAAAGGAGCAGCTTTATGATTTTTTTGGTAAGGGGTTTATCAGGCCTACCGTATCTCTATGGGGTGCTCCTGTTCTGTTTGTGAAGAAGAAAGATGGCTCCTTGCATATGTGTAATAAGGTGACCATTAAGAACATGCATCCAATATCACGTACTGGTTACTTGTTTTATCATCTACAGGGGAAGCAGTGTTTTCTAAAATAAATTTGAGATCAAGCTACCACCAGTTGAGGATCAAGACTGCGAACATATCACACCCCAAACTCGAAGGGGCATGGCTAGCAGCATATGCCGCACCTGAACGTGCACACCCTACAATAAACCTAATCTACAACCATCCAGAATCGTAGAGATTCGACAATAACAACTATAACAGAATCAGAGAAAATGACAGCAAAGTAGAAACTGATTTATAACCCAACCAAAATATAATAATAGGCTATCAAGGCCATAGAAATAGGAATAATTTATACAATTAGGCCCATAATGTATGAGCCTTTACTAATACAACAATAATCAACTATTTAGTACAGTCCATGAACTACACATAATAGAAACATCTGGGAACTCCAGAAGACTTGGAGCTTAACTGACTCAATTGAAACTCAACTCAGTGACTAGAAACTCAATCTACCTGTCGATCAGCACATGCAGGCTTGAATGCAGCCCAACTAGGGCGTTAGTATGGAAATATACCAAGTATGTAAGACGAAAATGATAATAGGATATATATTGAAAACCAACAGATGTACAGGATAGCAACAAAAGATTCAGAAGGCATCAACAGTAATGAATCGAAAAAATCAAATGAGAAAAACAAAGCCTACCTGGCCCCCATAAGCCTGGCAAGTCCAAAATAATAAGCAAATAAACAATTAGAAGATTTCAGCACCTAGCCGGTATGACTCACCTGCACCACACAGGGTTCGTCTAACTCATCTCTAGGTCCACCAGTGCTCCCGGCCATCAAGAAAATCACCTCTAGCTTCCATAGCTAACCAAATTAGTAGCAAACATAACATACCATAATATGTATATCAATTCACGACCAAAGCTTGGTTGGAACAACTCTCGGATTGCAGGCTATTCACAATCACAAGTCTAACCACAACGAAACAACTCTTGAGCTATGGTCGTAGCTCGTCCCTAGTTGATGAAACACTCAAACTCCAGAGGTCGGCCTCAACCCTGGGCTTAACCCATAGCAGAAACAACTCTCATACTTTTGGTAGACCATCCTCTAAGTGCCACACAAGTCACACAATTAACAACCAACAATTATGCAATAATAACAAATCCATGCAGCCCACATCTAGTTTCCTATTACCACCATTCGACTACCTTAATGTGGCACCAACTTAATGTATCTATCCGTTCCCCAGCACTTCACATAGCAGCCAAGGAACCACCATCCAATCTAGTCTATCCTCCAAGTCTTACAAGTGTCCTAAAAGACACTGTATACAAAACCATCAAACAAGGGGCACAACCAAACCACCCCCAACTATAGCTACTACCAACAACACCCACCAATAAGGCAAACAATGGCCTACCAACTCAAGTATGGCAAAAGATCGTCACAACCATTGATGAATTTGTAATTCACCAACTCATTAGGCTCTTAATCATGAGCTTTAACTTAGTTTTCAAGTCTTTTAATTGGATTTTATACCCTTTTTTCAATTTTATGTGCTGGTATCTAATTTGAAGAGAAGGAGCATGAATTAGAGAAAAAAGGATATAATTCTAGTGAAAATTGGTGCTCCGCAGGAGGACACCAGTGAAATTCCAGTTAACTGCAGGCAATCACTGGCCTGATGAAAAACTACAACAGACGATCTGACAGTTCCATCGTTGACAGGTGATGGACGTTTTGTGACAAATGATGAAATTAATCGGCAGTTCGCGGATGAAAACTGGAGAACTGCTAATGAAATCCCCAAAAGGCCCTGGAATTTCGCTGGACCAAAGAGGAAAGCCACCAGCGGCTCGCGAATAGCAACCAACGAACTGTCGGTTCCATCGCAAGTGAGGAGACGCCTGAAAAAGGCAAAAACATTGAAGCCTAAAAAAGAGGAGAATGTTTGCCCTATTTTTGTATATATTCTAGAAGAGAGTACTCTGAACATATCATTGAATATTGTCTTTATTTTTTGAGAGAGAAGAACTCCATTGGAGAAGAAAGAAATATTTGAATATTGTTTTTTTATCTTCATCATCTTCTTCAGCAAGGTATAACTATTATTGTAGAAATATTGTGAGTTTGATTTTGCTTACTGTTAATGATGAAATTATTGAGTTTATTAATGAATATGCTCCTGTGTTTCTCAATTATGAGTAGCTAAATCTATAGATAGAGGTGTGTGATGATGGATGTTTAATTTGATTGGGTGTTGCTAGATTTGTCTTATTATTACTTGAGTAGTGTAAATCTATAGAATTCTCCTCAAATTATAGTTGATTACTCATAGTTGCAAATATGAATATTATTTTCTTACTTGATTTTAGCTTGAAAAAGAAGAATTAAGTAATGGGAGATAATATAATAGTGGATTTGGATTTGATTATGTGGGGTTGGGCTAGAAATAACCAAAGCCCATGATCATAATCGCTTTAGAGGTTGATGGCTAGAAATAGCTTAGCCCCTAATCCAAACCATATTTGAATAGTTGAATTGTGCCTTGAGATTCAAGAGGACTCGAGGATAAGGAACCCAATTGGTTGAAGAACATCGGAATCCATCATTTTCCAAGTTTATTTAGACATATTAGTAATAATTTGACTATCTAGTAAATTCCAATTTAATTGACATCCCATCTACACCACACCTCTAGCCATTGCTCATTATTGTTTCTCAATTTTTGTTATCTTGCTCTCTTTGTAGCTGATTTTAGAATCCACAATAGTTTTGGCTTCACTTCCACCAAAATTTATATTTACGTTTTCATTGCTTGGATGCGAATCAATTCAATTCACTAAAAGACTCTTGTGCACATCATTCTCTAGTCCTTGTGGGATTCGACCCAAACACTCATTGAGTTATTTGTTTTTGTACAATGATCTCTTACATTCTCCGTAAATGAGGAGTGTAGATTGAGCGTTATCAAAAATGGCACCCTTATCGGGGACAAACGCTTGATATCCTCGAGTTTTTTGTTAATTTGAGTTGATCTTGCATCTTAAGGAGTTTAACATTGTTTTTGTTGTTGATCATCTAGGGTGAATTAATATGAGTCAACATTCACAAGCAAGAAATAGTTCTGTGGAAGAAATTATGGAACATAAAGAGGATAATCCTGTCATGCCTGAGACTGCAGGTGCCATTTGCCTACCAGCTATGGCCGGGAATGCAGTGTTCCATGTCACTAGCACGATGTTGCACCTATTGAAAATGAAAGGGATCATCGGGGGTAAACTGAGTGAGGATGCAAATCGCCATTTGAGGAACTTCTAGGAGATTTGCGGGTAAACTGAGTGAGGATGCAAATCGCCATTTGAGGAACTTCCAGGAGATTTGCCAACATTTCAACATAATGAATATAAGCCAAGAGTCTATCAGGTTAAGGCTATTTGGATTTTACCTAATTGGAGAAGCAACTATGTGGTTGGAGGAGTTGCCTCTGGGATGCATCACCTCATGGCAGAGTTGACAAAAGCATTTTTGGATCGCCTTTTTCCTCCCTCAAAGATGTTTCATATGAGGGATGATACTACAAACTTTAGGCAAGAGCTGGGTGAGCCTTTGCATAAATCATGGCGGAGATTCAAGAAAAAAGTGTCTCTTTGCCCTAACCATGGTCTTCCCGATGAAGTGCTACATCAAAGTTTTTATTGATCTTGGGCATATTTATACACTCAAGTACTATTTTATACCCATTTATATCCATGTTTGTACCTTAATTTAAGAATAATCTCATGTATTTTGTGGGCATGGACTAACAAATATTATTAGCTCTCTTTGTAGGTTGAAAGTGACAATGTATGGATCTCAATGTGAAGATAATGATCCTAATCTTGAAGATAAATATTAAGGGACGGATTATGGATGGTAAGACAACCTAAAAAGGATATTTTGAGTCAACTCCATGCCACAGAGAAGCGGGGGCATTCAAAAACGTGCCACGGAGCAAAGAATTAATTTATATGAGCAGGGGCTGCAAAACAGTAAGCATCCATGAAAGCAGAGTGTCACGGAGGAAAATCTCCGCGATAGCCAGGGTGTCACGAAGGAAAATCTCTGTGATGGGCAGCATGGCACGGAGTTGTTTCACCACAGGCCAAATTTTGTATTTTTCCAACTTATTATAAATTAAACCTTAGCTTCTGAAATGATTATCACGGAAATATTTTGTGAAAGCAGAGAGGAGCGAAGGGAGAAGCGATGAACTTCACCTAGGGTTCAAAAATTGTCATTCTCTTTTAATCATTCTTGTAAGTATGTTATTTTAATTATGTTTTTGAGTAATTGTATGAACATGAGTGGCTAAACCCTTCCTCTAGGGTTGAGGCAACATGATACGAATGTAAATGCTTGAATTCATCTTTGGTTTGAGTTTCATTGTTCTTTTGTTTTGCATTCTTAATTATCATTGTTTTTATGCTTGACCACCATGAAAACAAACTCGTTAAGCTTAGGTAAAATCTTGAAAGAGTAACCCTAGTTAAGAACACAAGAATGCAGGGAGAAAGTTCTTGTCTTTACGATAAGATTTGCGGTTAGGATAGAAACTATACCTAATTTGCCTTGCTCGGTTAATTAAACGGGATGATAGCTAGATATCGACTTAAAATTGTCACATCACCACTCATAGAAGTAGTTGTGAAGCTAAGTCAAGTTAAATGATTAGAGGTACAAAAGTCGATAATCAAGGGAATAAATCCCGCAAACCACATCCATAGTGTTAAAGTGCTCATGAATTAGGGCGTCGCATCCTCCCTCAACGATGTAGGTGTAAGACTTGTTTGTTGTCTTTAGAGGCTCGAAAGACCATGAGCACTACATTTTAATTCTGTGAGGCAACAACTGATGTTTTCATACTTTAACCGTAGTGAATTGTAGCATTGCATGATTGTCAGGCCTTAACTCTAGTTGCTTCTCGTATTGTTTCCCGATTATTTTGTGATCACCCCTAGATTTAGTTTAAACAACTGAAATCTTTTAAATCTACACTTGTGGAGGTTAAGTTAGCACTTGAAATTAATTCGCTGATATAGTCCAGTCCCTGTGAGTTTGAAATCCGGCTCTTATGTATTACTTGTACAACCGCATACGCTTGCGCGTGCGCTGGGGCGTGATAAGTTTTTGGTGTCGTTTTCGGGGATTGGGGAAATAGGTGAATTTCTTGTTTTATGTTACTGTATAATTTTGTAAGTGTTGAAAAAAATGTTTATTAGTTTTAGGGTTCTTTTATATTTTTATTTTTAGCTTGATAATCTTCTTGACATGACATCATGGAGCATAAATGGGTTGAATGGTGGATACTCATATTTCGGTGAGTGCTATTTGAATTATGGAGAATCCCACTTATGGAAACGTTGTCCTACTTGCAGTATATGTGGTGGTCAGGATGGCCATTTGAATGGTTGTCCAAATTCGTATTCCCCTTTCCCAAGCCTCTACTATGATCCTTCTGGGTTTTTTTTTAGTACAAGAATGATGAAGAGGACGACTTAGAACACCAAGCTCAGATAGAAAACATGTTAAAACAAGTCCTTGAGCAGACATGTCATGACCCAAGTTTACACCGTAGACGAAACACGGTACTTGAAGCCATAAGTGACACAAAGTCAACCCTGGTCTATCATACACTGGCATTCTGAGTAACATAAAAATACATGCAGCAGAAATTTAAAATAAAAATAATAACACTTCGGAAAAGTTACATATTTAATAAAATCAATTTGAGTCTGAAAACAAGTTTACATTTGAAAGCCACTAGGTCTGATGAGCTGCTGGAACAAACCCCCATCTAACTTCAAAGCTAAATAAAAGAAATGAAAGCATAATTAAAGAAAATAAGCTCCGTCCTTGAAGGATGAGGACTTACAGAATAGATAGCTGAGCTCTTCGGGAAACAGTCGATGACGGGGCTGACTGTGCTCCTGCAGATGTATCATAAAAAGATACAACAAAAAAAGTATGTATCAGTACTTTGAATGTACCGAGTAAGTGACAGGAACATAAAACAACGGAGTAAATAATAACATAAATGCCAAACTGAAAGACATGTAATAACCAACGAAAACTGCTTAGCTGAATAACTGAAATACTCGGGTGGTCTAGAAGACCCTGTCTGATGGTCGAAGCACGTTCGAAGTCAGGATTACTGATCTGAACTGAACTGGAGTGAGACTAGACTGAACTGACTAGTGGGAGAGTCTATAACTGACATGTAACCACGTGAGCTAAACGTGGAGTCCGATATATACACCCCAGTGGTAGGACCCAATATACTTTCCAGGGTATAAAGGCATGAACTGAGTGATCACAAATGTCTGGGGCTAGTTAGGCTAATAAATGTTGAAACCTATGCTGGAAACATAGTTTTGGGAACCTGGGTGCGCTGGAACCCCAGTCCGCTCGGTGGTAAGTCCTACTCCCACTAGATAACCTCAACTGAATACTATGTTGATAGCTCGAAACTGGGGCCCAATACTACTCACGGATGCATATCTGAAAGTACCCTGAGAGTCTTAACGGACCAGATTCTAAAACTGGATTTTAGACTGGCCAAAACTGCTTATCTAAAAGCGTCATAACCTTCTAACAATAAGCTGAAATCTGAATTGAGGTCCTAAGGCTTGTTAGAGCTATATGTCTAAAGTGTCATGACCGCCCAATGAACCAATAAACTGGATTATGAATCTAATTCCGATAACTGGGAGGTGATATTGACACCTCAGGAAGTTTTGTAGTCAAACTGATCAGCTGACATTTCTAATTGACACTAAGAAATTTCATATTTTGACTAAAGATATACAATCATGTATCTGACTCAGAATCTAGCATGTAAAATAGTAAGGGAATTCACTGTTCTAGTATAGTCAAGAGATATCATGATTTATCATCTCAGTAAAATTTCTAGTCTGTTCTACCCTTAAGAACTAGGGTTAAAGTCAATGCATATGAATAGGCGTCAATACTAATATAAGCTGGTGGGAAAATACCCGTAACTAACATACATGATGATTCCGCAAGGATTAAACAAGGCATTATCAGAGATTTCTCAACATTCGAAAATCTCCAGGGCTAGAATTTCACTTTCATAGGGATAACATCAATAAAGTCATGAACCATTGGAAATCATGTCTAAAATAATCGTAGATATCATGCTGTGTGAATTCCAAGAAAACTTGCATTATCCCCTTCACATTCGAAAATTTAGGGCTAGGATTTATAGAGAAATTAGGGAAGGATTCTTTGGGGATACAAGGGAAGAACTATTCCCTTGATGAATTCCCACATACCTGACTAAAATTCTTTAGAACACTGAGCTTAAACTGCTGCAATATATGAGGAACCCTAGACCTGGCTTGAGAGCATATGAGTGAGAATTTGCATAGTTTTTCTGAGAATCGTAGTGGAAATGAGGGGAAAGTCATTTAACCCCATAAATTCCTTTTAAAATACCCCAAAACGACTTAGTTTAGGATGTAGAGGGTTAAGAATTTACTGAAGTAGCCTTAGGAAAATCGCAGGGAAACTGACTGTCAGTCCCCACGGGAGACCCAATAGGTCGTGGTTAATGACCACGATTCGTGGTCACACTCGTGAGGTGCATTGCTTGGTACCCACTGATGGCACCACGAGGGACCTAACTATTCATTACTGGTGACCACGATTCGTGGTCACCATCTATTAACCTCATTGCCTCGACCTTGAAAAATAAATTTCCAACTGATCACGACTCTCCTAACGAGTAGTGATGTCCACCACGATTCGTGAGTTCATCCGTTAGGTGCACTATCTCAACTTTGACAGCATTCCATTTTTCCTAGTAACAACTCATCCCACGACTCTTGGTGACGGAACACGAATCGTGGGTTCCTTCCATTGAGTACACTGTCTGCTCCTCTCATCTCATGAATTTCCACTTCCCACGACTGACCTAACGAGTCGTGGGGACTGACCATGACTCGTGGTTTCGTCCATGGGGTACCTTTCTCCCAACTTTCAAACTTCATCTCCTAGCCTCCCCATGAGTCACATGACGACTCGTGGGAACCTCCAACGGGTCACTTAACGACCCATTCTATGACTGGTGCCAGATTTTCCAGTTTTTTGCAAATTCTCTATTTTTAAGTCCCAGGTCAAATCTTTGAGTTTTCGGGGCATTACAATATCTCCCCCTTTGTAACATTCATCCTCGATTGTTGGAAAACACATAGGAAAGCAGAGAATTACAATCATAATATTCAAATATTGCTCATTTAAATCAAAAATGATAGAATGACTACCTCCGTTTCAAAATACATAGCTGAACTGAATTCACTTTTCATACATACATCCAAAAACTTAAAGGAAACTTAAACACATGAATGGAACATAACAACTGTATTGATTTCTAGGGCAAGACTTATATCACAAGCTATAACAGAGCCGATAGAGAATAAATGTGGCTATCTGACCATCATATCTGCTTCAGCCTCCCACGTAGCTCCCTCAACCTGCTGATTTCTCCATATGATCTTGACTGAAGCTACCTCCTTATTCCTTAGCGCACGAACCTAGCGATCAAGGATCTGAACTAGGACCTCCTCATATGAGAGACTATCCCTTATTTCTACACTGTCCAATGGCACAACTGAAGTTGGATCTCCGGTGGACTTATTCAATAGTGACACATGGAATACAGGGTGCACAGATGCCAACTCTGAAGGTAACTCCAGCTCATAATATACCTTGCCAATTCGCCTGCGAATTCTATAAGGTCCCACATACCTCGGACTAAGCTTTCCCTTCTTCCCAAACCTCATCACCCCTTTCATGGGCGAAATTTTCAGATAGACCAAGTCATCCATAGAAAACTCTAATTCTCTTCTCCTCACATCAGCGTAAGATTTCTTATGGCTCTGAGCTATTTTCTGTCTTACTCTGATAAGATGTACCTTCTGCATAGCTTCATGAACTGAGTCTGGCTTGATTATAGCAGCTTCACCCACTTCAAACCACCAAATAGGGGATCTGCACCTCCTACCACACAATGCCTCAATCGGGGCCATCTAGATACTGGAGTGGTAGTTGTTGTTGTACGAAAACTCGATAAGAGGCAAAGGGTCACCCCAACTTCCCTTAAAATCAATTGTGCATGCTCTCATTATATCTTCTAGGGTTTGAATAATCCGCTCAGCTTGCCCATCTGTCAGCGAGTGAAAAGCTGTGCTGAGCTTGACCTAGATGCCCAGTCCCTTCTGAAAAGACTTCCAGAAATACGAGGTGAACTGAGTACCTCTGTCTAAAATGATGGATAATGGCACCCCATATAGCCTGACCAACTCCTGGATATAAAGTATAGCATAGTTCTCAGCTGAATCCGTCGTTTTAACTGGGAGGAAATGTGCTGACTTAGTCATCCGATCTACTACTACCCATATGGAATCATGTTGCCAGTGAGTTCGAGGTAGACCCGTAATAAAGTCCATAATTATTTCTTCCCACTTCCCTATGGGTATGCTGATATCTTGGGTCATAACACCCGGTCTTTGATGCTCTACCTTGACTTGCTGGTAGTTCGGGCACTTTGCTACAAATTCGGCAATGTCTTTCTTCATATGCCGTTCCACCAGTAAATATCCCGCAGATCACAGTACATTTTAGTAGCTCCAGGTTAGATAGAGTATCTCGAGCTATGTGCTTCAGCCAATATCTATTGTCTCAGGTCACCGACGTCCGGTATGCACAATCTTCCCTGATAATGGAGCACACCATCTCCCCCTTTGGAGAAAGCCTCAACCTCCTTTTTGAGAACCGCTTCCTTGAGTTTAAGAAGGATGGGATCTTCATCTTATTTGGACTTAACTTCCACAACCAAGGAAGATTCTGACCTTCTTTGCATCACCACTCCACCCTCAGCTGAGTCAACCAACTGCACCCCTAACCGAGCTAGCTTGTGAATATCCTTCGCCAACTCCTTTTTGCCTTCCTCAATATGAGTCACGCTACCCATGGATACTCTGCTTAGGGCATCAGCCACCATATTGGCTTTGCCTGGATGATATAGCACGCTTATGTCATAATCCTTCAGGAGTTCCAACCACCTTCTCTGGCAAAGATTTAGGTCCTTCTGAGTGAATATGTACTAAAGGCTTTTGTGATCGGTGAAAACATCAATGCGAGCCCTGTATAGGTAATGTCTCCATATTTTCAATGAAAATACTATCGCTGCCAACTCCAAGCCATGGGTTGGATAGTTCTTCTCATGAACCTTGAGCTACCTTAAGGCGTAGGCTATCACTTTGCCCCGCTGCATCAGAACAGAACCAAGTCCAACTCTGGAAGTGTCGCAATATACCAAAAATCCATCAGATCTTTCCGGTAGAGTCAACATTGGAGCAGTAGTGAGTCAAGTTTTTAACTCCTGGAAACTCTTCTCACATGCATCTAATCATTGGAAATTCACCTTCTTCTGAGTCAATCTAGTCAGAGGAGATGCTATAGAAGAAAAGCCCTCTACAAAGCATCGATAGTAACCGGCCAAACCCAAGAAGCTTCTAATTTTTGTTGGGTAGGTGGTTCTGGGCTAGTCTTTCACTGCCACTATCTTTTGAGGATCAACCTAAATACCTTCACCTAAGACCATGTGAACCAGGAAAGTCACAAACCTAAACCAGAATTCACATTTGTGGCAAACAACTGGCGGTCTTTGAGTGTCTGAAGCACTATCCTTGGGTGATTAGCATTCTCTTCCTCATTTATGGAGTATACTAGAATGTCGTTAATAAATACAATAACGAACATATCTAGATACTGCTTGAAGACTCTGTTCATCAGGTCCATAGAGGTTGCAGGGGCATTTGTTAGTCTGAAGGACATAACCACAAACTCGAAGTGACCATACCAAGTCCTAAAAGCTATTTTTGATATGTTACACTCTCTAATCCTTAGATGATGATACCCCGACCTGAGATCTATTTTGGAGAAACCGCCAGCTCCTAGAAGTTCGTCGAACAGGTCATCAATCCTGGGTAGGGGATATCTGTTCTTGACTGTGACCTTGTTCAACTGACGGTAATCGATGCACATTCTGAGGGAACTGTCTTTCTTTCACATGAATAGCACTGGAGCACTCTAGGGAGAGATGCTGGGTATGATAAAACCCTTATCAAGAAGATCTTTTAACTACTCCTTAAACTCCTTAAGTTCAGCTGGATCCATTCAATAAAGAGAGATGGAGATGTGCTGAGTGCTTGGAATAAGGTCTATGCCGAAGTTAATTTCCCGTTCCGGAGGAAGTCTTGGAAGATCTTTGGGGAACATATCTGGAAACTCTCTGACAAAAGGGATTGGTTGGATAGTTAGGGTCTCATAATTGGAATCCCTGATCCAAACTAGATGATAAATGCATCCATTAGAAATAAGCTTCTTGGCCTTAAGGTAGGAAATAAACCTACCCTTAGGCGCTGAACTACTGCCCAACCATTCTAGAGCTGGTTCATTGGGGAACTGAAACCTGACGACCCTAGTTCTACAGTCAACTGAAACATATCCGGAGTGTAACAAATCCATACCAAGAATGAGGTCGAAATCGACCATGTCTAACTCTACAAGATCAGCTGGAATGACTTCATACAGACTGAGATTGAACAGTTTCTTTAAACTCAGCTGGCACTAATTGACTCGCCAATTGGAGTGGAGACTAAGAAGGATTCTGATAGTATTTCAGGACTGATATCGAACTCAACTTCTACGTTGGGAGTCACGAATGATAGTGTGGCCCCTGGATCAAGCAGGGCATATACATCTAGGTGGAAAAGACATAACATACCCATGACTATATCTGGTGAGTTCTCCTGATCCTGGCGAGATGATAATGCATAAAAATGGTTTTGGCGTTGACCTCCCTCCGTACCAGATGTTTTAGCCTGCTGAGCTGGTAGGCCATCTGGAGTTGCTGAGGTGGTCGATTATGATTTCCATCGTCCTACTGACAGGCATTCCTTAAGCTGATGCTTGAGCTGTCCGCAACCGAAACAACCCTCTCGACCCTGAAGACACTCTCCCCAGTGGTTCTTTTTGCACTTGGGGAAGCCGGATATCTGCTCCTGGCACTGTAGCTTTAATACTAAGAGCCAGATGCTTCACCCCTCCGGTCCTGGCGGGATCAAGAGGTAGGGGCGCTGGCTGAGCTGTGCATTGGAGCCCTCTGCTGCTGCTACTGCTATGGGCAGTTGCTACCATCTGACCACTGGTGGTCATGATCCGACTGGCCAGTCCTTTCCCACTTATTATTTCATTCCATGTCGCTCAGTTTTTCAATCTCAATCTGCTGGGTGTAGATAATCAGACTGGAGAGGTCGATATTGTTATACCCCGTAAAATTCCCAACACATATATGGCCTATTCGCATGTTGGTTAAGAGTATTTGAAATCCATACATGCTAGGAAAAGGTTCGGGAAAAGATGGAAACCTGTCGAACCATTGCGGAAGGAGCCGGGGCAGAGCCCCTTCGTGATGGCAACGTGTCATGGAGGTGGAGCCTTCACGTTGGCTCCGTCACATGTTGGCCCTGTCCAGGCCCAAGTATAAAAACCTCCAACTTTGGTTTAAATGTTATATTTCATATAATTTCTAGAGAAGTCAAGGGAAAAACAGAGAGGACGAAG
Organism: Datura wrightii; assembly: GCA_035772735.1. NCBI lineage: Eukaryota > Viridiplantae > Streptophyta > Magnoliopsida > Solanales > Solanaceae > Datura > Datura wrightii. Next base: position 73,063,925 of record JASDFA010000027.1, read on the forward strand.
ATTCCATTGAAATTTCCTTCCGATTATGCCGTCAAACGCGGTCCAAACTCAAATTAACTCTAGATACCGAGGTATTTAGCAGCAAGGAGAATTCCTACGGATTTAGTTTCACGGAATTCAGCCGGCGAATCGTCGTGCTACCGAACTAAGGTAAGTGGAATTGCTCCAAATTAGTGTCAATATACTCCTAGCCTTAAAGTGAATATTTCTCCCTTCTAAACTTTCGAGAAATAGCGAGTTTTTGACCGTCTTTCGATAGGCCAAAGTTTAGACTATAAATATATCGAAAGTGATGTTTTTTTCAGAATATTGGTGTATTTGGTTCTAATTGACATGTATATAAATATAGTTGGGAGAAACAGCAGAAGTACCAATGGAAATCACATCGGTCAGTTGGGCACTCAGAAACCAGGTATGTAAAGCGATTCTTTCGGCAAGCCAGGAAGCACAATCTAGAAAATAAATAGAATAAAGGCGTTTAATAGATACCCAACATACAAGAACGATTTTAGTACAATTCCCAACAAGCATGCTAGTATATCATTATGTATCATGTGATAATCAGAATAACGGATAGTTAGATGATTTTAGGTAGTAATGTGGTATCAGCTAGTAGCTCAGCATGTTCTTACGTAATACCCAGAATGGAAGTTGTAAAAGCAGTATAATGAACTAGCAAGATTACAAATAGTATGTATTACATTTGTTGAGACTGTATCCGGTAACAAATGGCACATCTTATGTTATTGAGCTATATCCAATTATAGATGGCATGTTCTATGTTATTGAGTTATGTCCAGATGTAATCAGATCAGTAATCAGATATAGAAATAGCTCCAGATACAGATGTAGTTCCAGAAATAGATATGGCTCTAGAAACTGATATAGCTTCAGATCACGGATAACAATAATCAGATAAACAGATAAAGGCCAGGTAGCAGTTAGCCCAGTAATCAGAAACAGTGTAAAACAAAGTATAACATCAGTTGTTTAATACGGACTGGCCTTGAAATAAAAGAAGAGAATGTGATGAGTATTTTTCATTTGATCATGCTTGCTGTGTATGTGTTTTGCATGTTGAGACTTGTTATGGAATGTGGGCACCCTTCAGCATCCCCACCGCCCCTGGGTTATAGCTGTGTCGATACCAGATTCAGATACCTCCACCAGTTGGGTGATGCCATCCGCCTAGAGGACGATGATGGGAGACCACCATGATAATACGGTCCAGATTACCCTGCTTGCAGGGGCAGTTCAGTTCGCTCTGCGCAGAGCCAGTTTGCCCTGTTTACAGGGGCAGATTACTCTGTGTGCCCTTGTGGCCGGGGGTAGTTTCATATATAGATTTTTATAAAATTACCCTATTGCGTGCTTGTACCCAGGGGCAGTTTCAGTCACAGATACAACAACAGATTACCCCGTGACCGCTTGCGCCCAGGGGCAGGAGTCTTCGGACTCAGACACAGTTTATTGTCAGAGGCCAAGGCCTGAGCTACGTACCCAAGGGGTCCCGTAGTAGGAGCTCACAGTTATCAGATGAGTGGAGTGACTTATTTTTGGTTGGTTTAGACCCAGGTAGGGGTAAATAGATTGTTTTGTTGGTTGGCACCTTCCGGCTTATGGGGGTCGGTCAGGTATTGTGTGTATTTATATGTATATCTATATGTGCTACTAGATACTGATACACAGTATGACGACACATCGTCAGGTACGCCCAGTTTAGTTACAGAATAGGTAAACTCTCCTAAGTTATCCTTAGCTAGATAGACTCAGCTACTTCCTGCTTGTATTTCATGTTATTGTTGTTACCCATTTCAGTTGTATATTTCAGTCTGCTTTACATGCTCGGTACCTATTATACTAATGCCCGTAGGGGCGCTGCATTGCTTGCCTGTAGGTACACATAGATGAGGAGTCGATCCCTCGTGATCCAGTCAGCAGAGTTGTCAGCTCCTATCCTCCGGAGCTAGACAGTCGGAGGTTGCTCCAATTTCCTTTTGATTACAATTTGGGTAGGCCGGGGCCCTGTCCCGACCATTCTATTATTACTTCCTAGAGGCTTGCAGTCTGATGTTTCCCTGTGGTAGTGGAGCTGGTCGTGTAGGGCCGAGCATGTATATATGTGGTTGGTTGATTATGTTGGCCATGAGGGGCCATAGTCTAATAGTAGTGGTGACCTTTTCGGTCACGTAGCTATTCAGTATTCTATTGTTAAGTCACAGATAACTAGATAGCATGGTGGCCTTGTCGGCCCGCATAGGCTTCGCCTTTGTAAGTATGTTTCTGGTTAGCTGAAGTTTTATGTAGGTGGCTATAGGCCTAATCGGCTGGGGGCTATATTTACAACCGCTATATAGCCGATTCATTTCTTGAAATAGAGCCAGAGTCAGCCAAAGTACCAGATGTGCTCAGGCTGGACTGTTTAGCAGCCTAGAGTCTAGCAGGCACCGGGTGCCCGTCATACCCCCCAAGGTGGGGTGTGACAGATATCCTTGATCAGCATCACAGTCCTACACTCTTTAAGGACTAGGTTGGACACCGCATTAACAAATTTCAGCATGCGAGCCCTTGGCTCGGCCACCATCTCTGGAGTGTATTTGTACAACCTGGTAAACTCCAGAGCATACACTTCCACAGTTCTATTTCCCTGTCTCAGGTTCATGAACTCCGCTACCTTGGCCTCCCTGAGCTCTCTAGGGAAAAATCTTTCCGGAAAGGCGGTGTTGAGCTCCTCCTACTCCACCAGTCCTGCTCTCGTTGGTCACCCCTCCTTCCACTATTCATACCAGACCTGGGCTACCCCTTCTAGCTAGTAGGTAGCCAGGTCAGCACTCTCGGAGGATCTGGCACCCATTATACAGGTAATCTTTCTGATCTCATCTACTAACTCTTGGGGGTCCTCCCCCACCTTGGATCCCTAAAATGATGGAGGGTTCATTCAGGTGAAGTCCTGCACCCTAGCAGCTGATGCGAACCCATTGTCATTAACATGAAACCTGCTAGTTCACCTGGTTTGTCACATTTTTGGTGAGCAGTTGAATGGCCGCCCTGAATTCTTCGGTTGATACCAAATCAACCTGTGGGGCTGCCGGGGCTGGTGGAGCAGTCTGCTGGGCATTTCCTGCCCTCCTTCCATTGCCGTGTCGTGGAGGCATAGTTCACTGTAATGAAGCAGAGCATCAGTAGAAGAATGATTTTCTTGGAACTGAATTTCACCTCACGATAAGGAGTATGAAATGAAGGAAAGTTTCCTAATGACATCTCATAGCCTCCCCGTCATAAGTGTGTCGCGCTTCACACCCATGATGAGGATTTTACTTGATGTGGCTTTCAGACATCTGCGGATACTCTAAACCTAGTGCTCTGATACCAAGTTTATCACACCCCGAGTTTACACCTTGGAGGGAACATGGTACTTGAAGACACAAGTGAACCCAAGTCAACCCTTAGTCTATCATACACTAGAATTCTGAGTAACATAAAAATACATGCAGCGGAAATTTAAAACAAAAATAATAATACTTGAGCAAAGTTACATATTCAATTAATCAATATGAGTCTGAAAAAAACTTTACATTTGAAAGACACTAGGTCTAATGAGCTGCTAGGAAAAACCCCTAGATAACTCCATAGCTAAACAAAAGAAATGAAAGCTTAACTAAAGTAAATAAGCTCCGTCCTCGAAGGATGAGGACTCATCGACTAGATAGCTGAGTTCTTCGGGAAACGGTCGCTAATGGGGCTGAGACTGTGATGCTGCAGCTGTATCATAGAATGATACAACATAAAAGTATGCATCAGTACTTTGAATATACCGAGTAAGTGAGAGGAACATACTACAATAGAGTAAATAATAATAGAAATGCCAAACTGAAAGACATGCAATGACCAACTAAAGATGCTTAGCTGAATAACTGAAATACTGGGGTGGTCTAAAAGACCCTGTCAGATGGTCGAAGCACGTTCTAAGTTTAGATTATTGATTCAAACTAAACTGGACTGAGACTAGACTAAACTGACTAGTGGGAGAGTCAATAACCGATATGTAACCACGTGAGCTAAACGTGGAGTCCAATGTATACACCCCACCGATAGGACCCAATATACCTTGCCAAGGTATAAAGGCATGAACTGAGTGATCACAAAATTCTGGGGCTAGTCAGGCTAATAAATGCTGAAACCTATGCCGACAATGTAGTTCTAGGAACCTGGGTGTGCTGGAACCCCGTTCTGCTCGGTGCTAAGTCCTACTCCCACTGGAAAACCTAAACTGAATACTAAGCTGATAGCTCGAAACTGGGGCCTAAGAGTATTCAGGTATGCATATCTGAAAGTACCCTGAGACTCTTAATGGACTATATTCTAAAACTGGGTTCTAGACTGGCCAGAGATGCTTATCTAGAAGCTTCATAACCGTCTAAGAACAAATTGATATCTGAATTAGGGTCCTAAGGCTAGTCAGAGCTATATGTCTAAAGTATCATGACCGGCCAATAAAGTGGATTTTGAATCTAATTCTGATAACTAGGAGGTGATACTGATCCTCAAAAAGTTCTGTAGTTAAGCTGATCAGCTGACATTTCTGACTGACACTAAGAAATTTCATATTTTGACTAAGGATAGATAATCATGTAGTTGACTGAGAATCTAGTATGTAAAATAGAAAGGGAATTCACAGCTCTGGTATAATCAAGAGATATCAAGATTTATCATCTCAGTAAAATTTCTAGTCTGTTCTACCCTCAAGAATTAAGGTTAACGTTAATGCATATGAATAGGCATCAAAACTACTATAAGATGGTGGGGAAATACCCATCACTAACATACATGATGATTCCACAAGGATTAAACAAGGCATTGTCAAAGATTTCTCATCATTTGAAAATCTCTAGGGCTAGAATTTCACTTTCATGGGGATAACATCAATAAATTCATGAACCATTGGAAATCATGTCTAAAATAAACGTAGATATCATGCTGTGTGAATTCTAAGAAAACTTACGTTATCCCCTTCACATTCAAAAATTCAGGGCTAGGATTTATAGAGAAATTCCCATATACCTGACTAAACTTCCTTAGAATAGTGAGCTTGAACTGCTGCAATGGAAGAGGAACCCTAGACCTGGCTTGAGAGCTTCTGAGTGAGAACTTGCGTAGTTTTTCTAAGAATCGTAGTGGGAATGAGCAGAAAGTTGTTTAACCCCTCTAAATTCATTTTAAAATACCCAAAAACGACGTAGTTTAGGATCTAGGCGGTTTGGAATTTACCCAAGTACCCTTAGGAAAATCGCAGGGAAACTGACTGTCAGTTCCTATAGGTGACCCAATGGGTCGTGATCAATGACCACGACTCATGGTCACACTCGTGAGGTGCACTACCTGGAATCCACTGCTAGCACCATGAGGGACCTAACGAGTATTTACTGGTGACCATGACTCGTGGTCACCATCCGTTAACCTCATTGCCTCAACCTTGAAAAATAAATTTCCAACTGATCGTGACTCACCTAATGAGACGTGATGTCCAACCACGATTCATGAGTTCATCTGTTAGGTACACTGCCTCAACTTCGACAACATTCCATTTTTCCCGGTAACGACTCATCCCACGACTAGTGGTGATGGACCATGAATCTTTGGGTCCTTCCATTGAGTACATTGTCTCCTCCTCTCATCTCATTAATTTACACTTCCCACGACTGACCTAACGAGTCGTGGGGACTGACCATGACTCGTGGTCTCGTCCATGTAGTACCTATCTCCCAACTTTCAAACTTCATCTCCTAGCCTCCCCATGAGTCACATCACAACTCGTGGGCACCCCCAACGGATCACTTAATGACCTGTTCTGTGACTGGTGCCAGATTTTCTAGTTTTCTGCAAATTCTCTATTTTTAAGTCTTGATTCTAATCTTTGAGTTTCTGGGGAATTACAAGACAGAAGGAATGAGGGAGAAGATGGAAGTAATGATAATTCAGACTAAGGAAAATGGAGAGGTCCTAGAAATGATGAAATCTAAGTTCATGGAGATAAAGGATGAGGATGAAGCTTGCACTGATTTGGAATTTATGGTCTTAGCCAATACTCAAGAAGGATCTCAAGGATAAAAAAGAGTGAGTTCTTGGTACAAGCTCAATAATTGGAAGCTCCTGCGAATCTCTGTGATGGTCTCGTATATATGGCCAATCCCATCATAAAAGGGGGGATTGAGTTCCTATCATTTGACATTCATGTGGAGTCAGATGTTGATGTGGAGAAGGTGTACAAAAGTAAGGAGATCAAGCACAATGCAGTTTCAGAGTTGAGGAGTATTTTACACCACTCAAAGCATTTCTCGACATTAAGTTTACTTGACAACCTAGAAATATCAAATTCCAAGCTTATAGAGAAAGGTCTAGGTGAGGAACATGCCCCGTATATTCGACAATTTGCTGAGTCAAAGAGACAGAACGACTTCACTTACTTAAGGTCCAATAAGTGTAAGAGGCGACATCTATTATTTGGTCCCTTAAATTTTTCATCATCACCCCTAGATCATAATAGGAAATTGGGAAATAAATAAGTGGTGAGATTCTTATCCTCAAAATAGAAGGAAAAGTGGTGGAACTTAATGCGTCATACCGCGATGTAAAATTAGGTGATGCTTTAGAGGCAACCCAAGGGTACCACATGTAAAATTTTCTTTTTCTATTGTTTTTATTTTGGGTTATTTTCAAATTTTGTTTTGTTTTTATGAAGTAAGCACAGGAAAAAGGGGAAGTCTGAGTACTCTTAGAAGCAGAAGCTAAGGAGCATGTTAAAGCACCAGTGTGGGGTTGAGGATCCCCTAGAGGCCTCAAGAAGTATCTCTCACCTTTAGTCTTGATTTTAAATGATGCTTTGGAGACGTAGCATAAATTAAGTGTGGGGTGAGGGGTAATTTCAAATTTTGTGCTAAGTGATTTCGGGTAAATTTAGTTCTTGGTATAATATTGTTTGATGAAAAGTTGGAGTTGAGTACATTTCACCCAACCTTAGTTTTTCTTTTTGATTCTCTTCCAAAGGGGGCCACTTTGGCAGGGATATAAATTTTTTCTATGTCTGTACATAACTGTTTTAGTAATAGTTAGGGACTTTTCCCCATGATGGATGGATGACAATCGTCTTGAGGGAAAATTATTCAGTAGGTTTTTGTTTTTGAATGCTTAGTTAATTGATAGCTTGATGTTCTTGTTGAGTGCTATACTTGATCGTAAGATGCAAGTGTTTTTAATTTTGAAGCATGTGTAACAGTTGTATAACTTTGTTTGAGACACATAGGCTCTCAAATATGACTTTGTATCCTTGAAAGCTTAATTTAGAATTCATGTGATTAGCTGTATTGACAGTTTGTATGGGTTTGTCTGGAATTGAACATGTGCAGTGAATGTAAGGTTCTTCGTGTATTTCATGTTATCATGTAGTGTCTAGAACTTGCTTGGTGTGTTTGCAAAGTGAAATGAGGAATGTTGATTGTAGGAGATGATGTAAGCATTTCTTTGAATAAGCCTATTGTCATCATATGCTTTACCTACCCTCAATGCATAATCCTAGTCAGCCCCATTGAACGTTTAGTCTATTCTTTGATTAGCCACATCAAAAGCTTAATCCTTTTCTTTCAATTGAACTAAAGTTGATCCAAAACTGCTAAGCGCTTAAGTGAAAAATGCAAAAGAGTTAAGCAGTGAGAATCTTGAAAAAGAAGGGAAATAGTAGTTGTGGAAGTTGAGGGAAAGATTAGAGGTGCACTTGTTTAAAATACCTAAGTGTTGGCAGGGAGGAAAAAAACAAAAGAATGAAAAAGTTGCTTAAGTACTCCTTACTAATAATATGAGTGTGCTTAAAGAAATGAGGAAGCAAAAAGGAAATTGATAGTGAAAAGTACAAGAGGTGAAGTGAAAGAAGAGAATGTGCTTAATGAGAAAGTGTGATGTATTAAAAGCGCATAGGGAAGATAGTCACCATTATTGGCCAGATTAGTACCTACTTGTCCTTTAGCTTACTTTACAACTCGATAAGTCCTGCTTGATCTTACTTTCAAATGTTCCTAAATTAGTGGAGTAAAACACTAAGGGCAAGCTTATGGGTCAATACATGTTGCATGAGAATTCATTGTGAGAGTAAGCATAATTTTGTTCATATACCCATACATGTTATAATTAGAAAATTTGTGAGTAAAAATGGTTATCTCTCTATCACGACCCGAGAGTTCACCCGGATCATAAACACGGGACATGGAGCCCTGAGAGACTCCAAGTCGACCCATGACAAGAGCATATATCTAAACCATTCACACGAAGTGGAAGACTTAACATAATAACATGAAATAGGTGGAAATCATGACATGGAATAGAAAAGACAATGGTACATGATTCATACATCAACACAGACTACTACATACAGTCTGAAGAGCCTGTAATAATAATAGATGGGTTGAAGGGAAAAGACCCCAACTAACCCTAACATACTGAATTTGAAAGAAACATAAATTCGAACATAAGGCCCTTGAAACATGAGGACTCACCAAAGAGAACTGAGAGTAAGATGTCAGGAGTAAGCTAGGGGCAAGGTTGAACCTGAGAATGGGTTCAGTATCATAAAATGATACAGCATAGAAAGTATGCGATCAGTATATTGAATGTACTGAGTAAGCAAGGTAAGTAAAATGGACAGTTAAAGGATGTATGCAACTCATGAATGGTCATGAGAGTAGGACAACATGCTGTATCATAAATCTTTATAAGATATTATACGTCTCAAGGGTTTCAAAATATTCGTAACATATAACATAGTCATAATCATAATAGAAGAACTTCACTTAACATAACTTGAGCCAACATACATAATCATAACATGCGTAAATCATGAGGAACAGTGGGAGATTCTCTTAACCGACATACCCCATATGAGCACACATGAGGCCCGACTTGTAGCCCTAGTCGGGAGGGTGTTCGTACCTTGTCAAGGGTAGGAACGATGAAGGGCATGATCACACATGAAAAAGGGCCATTTAGGCCAGGGACAAACATGATAAGGGTCCCAACATACCTACGGTAGCATGTAGTTCATGAGATCCGGGGCTTAATCTGAGGCCCGAACCTACTCGGTGTTCGATACTACTCCTAAAACATGTATAGTGCTCATAATAATACATACATGAGTTCACGAGCTAGTTAAATCATGATAATTGTAAACGTGCTTGTACATATAAGAACTAGCCATGACTTGAGGCCCATGGGTCCGCCATAAACATAATTCACGATTGATAAAATTCATACATACTTGTAGATCATGCATATAGTTTGAAATTCATATGTTCATAATAAATAACATAATAAATTCATAATTCATGCTAGGCTTATCAAAAACACCAATGGATCAATGGATCATAAATTGATTCATCACAGGGCATGCATAATCAAGCTTAATTGTTTAGAAATTCAAAATCAACAATATTATAATCTATTTAAATCTCTAAAGATGATCAAAATCAGTAGATTATGATATGTTTGCTAAATCACAAGACCCATAATTAAATCATTAAATTTTATACAAATCAAATACAAAACCCCATGAGTTTTTAAATAAATTTTGAATACTTAATAGAGAAGGTGCATGGGTGTTGAAGATCCACCATTGAAGACTCTATATACCTGGGATTATCAACTCCTAACCCTCCTTAAAAGCCCAAGGATGAAATTGAAGGAATTGAGGTGAAAAACTTTAAATCTCCCCTTAGATCACTTGTCAAAACCTTGCATGCATGAATGAGACTTAGAATGACTTAATCCCCTTTAAAAGACTCAATTAATACCTTAAGGCAACGTAGTTTAGGCCTTAGGAACTTAGGAATTATGAAAACACCCTTATTAAAACGCAAAAAACTTCTGGTCGCCAGTCCCCACGAGGGACCTCACGGATCTTTGCCACAGGGCACGACTCGTGGCCATGGTCCGTTAAGTCCAGTGTTCAAAACATCCAAGGGACCCCACCAGTGGCTTCACGAGTCGTGAGGTCATACCACAACTCATGGTCACCTTTCGTGGCCTACACTGCCCATCCCAACTTGCCAACTATCCAAGGTAGACCACGGGTGACCTTACGAGTCGTGATGTCTGACCACGACTCGTTGTCAGGACCATGGCCTCCTCACTTAGGCCTTGCCAAACCATGCTGACCATGAGTCACCTCACGACTTGTGGTCACTCCTCGTGACCCACGTCATGACCCACCTCACGGGTCGTTTTGTGACCTGGTTCAAATTTTCAGTTTTTCTCCGTTTTTACTTCCGGGTTTTATCCTTGGGTTCCCGGGGTATAACAATATCTCCCCCTTGGGAACATTCGTCCTCGAATGTTAGAAACATGCAGAAAACTCAGAAACAAGCTATCACCATATACAAATACCAGTCATTTAAGTCGAAAACTATCGGAATTACTACTTCTGAAAAGAACTACATAGCTGAAGTGAATTCAGACATCACATACATACACCGTATCAGAAAACAAACTTGTACACATTAACTGAAATTGAAAATATGATTAGAGGTTTAGGGCAAAACTGATACCTCAAACTGAAACTTAGCCGGTAGGGAACAAATAAGGGTATTTAGCTATCATATCTTCTTCGGCTTCCCACATAGCTCCCTCAACATGCTGATTCCTCCATAACACCTTTACTGAAGCTACTTCTTTGTTCCTTAGCCTCCGAACCTGATGATCCAAGATTGCAACTGGAACTTCTTCATAACTGAGGCTATCTCTCACACCAACACTTTCTAACGGAATGACTAAGGCTGGATCTCCCAAGCACTTTTTCAAGAGCGATACATTAAAGACGGGGTGAACTACAACTAACTCTGAAGGTAACTCTAACTTATAATCCAATTTACCCACACGTCTCACAATCCGGTATGGGCCAACATAGCAGGGACTGAGGTTCCCTTTCTTGCCAAATCAATTACTCCTTTCATGGGAGATACCTTTAGAAATACCTATTCGTCCACGCCAAACTCCAAATCTCTTCTCCTCACATTATCATATGATTTCTGATGACTCTGAACGGTTTTCAACCGGTCCCTTATCAACTGCACCTTCACCATCGCCTCGTGAACCGAATCTGGCCCTTTCATGACTACATCACCAACCTCAAACCATCCAATGGGAGATCTACACCTCCACCCGTAAAGAGCCTCGAATGGTGCCATTTGGGAACTAGAGTGATAACTGTTATTATAATCAAACTCGATTAATGGAAAATGATCATTCCAACTACTTTTAAAATCCATAACACATTCCCTCAACATATCCTCAAGAGTCTGGATTGTTCGTTCGGCTTGGTCATCCATTTGCGGATGAAAGGCTGTGCTGAGCTTGACTTGAGTCCCAAGTCCCTTTTGAAAAGACCTCCAGAACTGGGAGGTAAACTGAGTACCTCAGTCTGAAATAATATACAGGGAACTCCATGAAGTCGAACCAACTCCCGAATATATAACTTGGCATAATCATCCACTGATCTGTGGTCTTGGCTGGTAAAATTGTGCAGCCTTAGTTAACCTATCTACCACCACCCAAATGGAATCATAGTGTCACCGAGTACAAGGTAGCCTATAATAAAATCCATATAAATCTCTTCCCATTTCCAACTGGGAATGCTAAGATCCTGAAGTATGCCTCCAAGACTTTGGTGCTCGACCTTCACTTGCTGGCAGTTTGGATACTTGGCTATGAACTCTACGATATCCTTCTTCATACCATCCCACAATTAGATTTCCTGCAAGTCTCGATACACCTTCGAGGATCCCAGATTGATGGAATATCTGGTACCATGTGCCTCATGCAATATTCGGACTCTCAAATTGTCAATGTCCGACACACATAGCTGACCCTAGTATTAAAGGACACCATCTCCCCCTTGGGAGAAAACCTCCACCTTTTGACTCCGCACCGCTTCCTTCAGCCTTCTCAAAAACAAATTCTCATCTTGTTTAAATTTAACATCGACCACCAAGGACAATTCTGATCCATTATGCACAACAATGCTTCCATCAGTCGAGTAGATCTATCTAACCCCCAACCTTTCATGTCGGTAAAAAACTCTCACCAACTCCTTCCTTCCCTCATCCACGTGGGACACACTCTCCATAGAGAGCCTACTAAGTGCATCTGCAATCACATTAGCCTTGCCTGGGTGGTAAAGGACACTCATATCGTAGTCCTTTAGCAACCCCAACAACCTCCTTTGCTGAAAATTGAGATATTTCTTCGTGAACACATATTGCAAGCTCTTGTGATCCGTGAACACGTCTATATGAACTGCACACAAGTAATGACATCATATCTTCAGTTCAAACACCACCGCGACCAACTCAAGATTGTGGGTCGGGTAATTCATTTTGTGAACCTTTAACTGTCAAGAGGCATATTCTATCACCTTCCCACGCTGCATCAACACACATCCCATTCCAACTGTTGAAGAATCAAAATATACAACAAAACCATCAGTACCCCCTGGTAAAGTCAACATTGGTGCTGAAGTGAGTCGAGTCTTTAATTCCTGGAAGCTTTTCTCCCAATCCTCTGACAATTGGAACTTCACCTTTTTCTGAGTCAACCTGGTCAAAGATGTCGTAATAGATAAGAAACCCTCAACAAATCTCTGGTAGTACCCTGCTAGGCCCAAGAAACTACGAATTTCTAAAGGATTCACCGGTTTGGGCAAGTTCTTCACCGCCTCATCTTCTGGGAATCTACCCTTATGCCTTCTCTTGATACCACATGACCCAGAAATGCCACCGAGTCTAGACAAAATTCACACTTTCTAAACATTGAATATAGCTGACGATCCTTGATGGTCTGCAACACTAGTCTCAAATGAGCGGTGTGCTCCTCCTCGCTCTGGCAGTATATAAGAATATCATTGATGAACACGATCACGAACATGTCTAGATATTGCTTGAACACCCTGTTCATCAGGTCCGTAAAAGCTGCAGGAGCGTTGGTTAGTCCAAATGACATAACTACAAACTCATAATGGCCATATCGAGTTCTAAAGGCTGTCTTCGGGATATCACACTCCCGAACTCTAAGCTGATGATACCCAGACCTGAGATCTATCTTCGAGAAACACCTAACATCCTGGAGTTGGTCAAATAAATCATCAATCTTGGGCAAGGGGTACCTATTCTTGATAGTGACCTTATTAAGTTGCCGATAATCAATATAATTCAAAAGGATCCATCCTTCTTCCGAACAAATAGAACCGACGCACCTATGGAGACTTTCTCGGTCTAATGAAACCCTTACCAACAAGTCCTTCAACTGTTCCTTTAACTCTTTTAACTCAGGTGGAGCCATCCTATAAGGAGGACTAGAGATAGGCTGCGTATCGGGTAGTAGATCAATTTCAAAATCAATTTCCCTTTCTAGAGGAACACCTAGTAAATCATTGAGAAAAACCTTTGGATACTTGCACACCACTGGAACTGACCGAATAACCGGAGTCTCGGACTCTACATCCTTAACCCTAACTAGGTCGTACATGAAACCCTTAGAGATCATTTTCCTAGCCTTAAGATATGAAATAAACTGACCAGCTGGTATAACTGACTTACCCTTCCATTCCAAAATTGACTCACCCGGATATTGGAATTCCACTGCACGGGTCTTATAATTAATTGAAGCAAAATATGCAAACAGCCAATCCATACCAAAATGATGTCAAAATCACTCATGACCAATTCTACTAAGTCCGTGGAGGTAACCTTATGCAACATCGTAATAGGGCAACCTCTATATACTCGCCTAGCTACAATTGATTCACCGACTGGAGTATATACGGAGAATGGTTCTGATAGAATTTCAGGACTAACTCCAAAAGTACTAGAAATGTAAGGGGTCACAAAAGACAAGTTAGCTACTGGATCTAACAAAGCACAAGCATCAATATGGAAGACTTGCAGCATACCCGTGACCACATTTGGCGAAGCCTCCTACTCCTGGCGAGGCACTAGGGCATAAAACCCGTTTCAGTGCTGACCACCTGCCAACCTAGTGGAGGCACTCTGCTGAGGGGGTCGTGCTGCTGGAGTGGTAGAACTGGCTGTAGGGCAATTTCTGATCCTGTGCCTAGGTTTGCCACACACGAAACAAGCATCCTCACCGACCAAGCACCTCTCGGGATAGTTTTTGCCACCACTCGCACAAGCTTGGAAAGTGCGCTCCACCTGCATGCTACCATGATCCCTTGAGTCTATAGCCCTGCTCCTCTGGTCTCCCATGAACTTGTACGGTGTACTAGCCGATGATGGAGCTGGAGCAGTGAACTTGTGTTGGAACTACTAATGTGATCCACCTCCTGACTTGGCCTGAGAAACCCCATAGCTGTCAATCCTGGCCCTTTTGGTCTCTCTTTTCCCCCTATAAACCGACTCCATCTGCTGGGCATGTAATACAATACCAGGAAAGTCGATCTCCTACTGTAGCATGGCAATACGAAAATCCTTGTCCAAGTAATCAGCTACTCCATGCACAAAGTAGCTCACCCGAGCCCACTGATCCTCCACCGACTCCAGAGCATATTTAGATAGCCGAGTGAACTCCTAGGAAAACTCATACACTTACATGTTGCCCTACTTCAAATTCACAAACTCAGTCGCCTTGAGCTCCCTCATCTCCCAAGGGAAGAACCGATCCATAAATGCGGTGTGGAACTCATCCCTACCTATCGGGCCTACACCCGCTGTCCTAGCACCTCTCCATTGCTTGAACCATATATGTGCTTCCCCCTTGAGCTGATAGGAGGTCAAATCAACACATTCCTCATTATTCACCCCCATAACTTGGGTGATCTTCAGAATTTCCTCAATAAAGTCATGTGGGTCATCGTCTACCTTCGACCCTGTGAACTCCATAGGGCTCATCCTCAAAAAGTCCATCACCCTAGCAGCTGCCGCATTACCATTTTGTGGATAATGGGCCATAGTCTGATTTTGGATCTGAGCTGTTATGGCCTGTGCCAACATCTGAATCGCCGCCCTAAACTTAGTGTGGTCATCTGGCTCTTGTACGTGCTCCTCATGAATGGGTGGATCTGGCTGATGCTCTCCATTATGGGCACCCTCATAATCATTACCGTTACTGTTCCTCCTGGCATTTACTCTGCGTGGAGGCATGATTCTACAAATGCGAATAACATGAATTTGAGGAGTAAAGGACGTTCATCATATGACATAGATAATGAAGGAAGGGAACATTTCCTAAACGTCCAGTAGCCTCTTCATCATAAGTGTGGAATGCTTCACACCCATGAAAAAGACTCTACTTAATGAGGTTTCAGACTCCCTAGGACACTTAGAACCAATGGCTATGATACAAAGTTTGTCACGACCTGAGAGTACACCCAGATTGTAAACACGGGACAAGGAGTCCTGAGAGACTCCAGGTCAACCCATGGCAGGAGCATATATCTAAACCATTCACATGAAGCAAAAGACTTAACATAATAACATGAAATAGGTGGAAATCATGACATGGAATAGAAAAGACAATGATACATGATTCGTACAACAATGTTTACTACTACATACAGTCTGAAAAGCCTCTAATCATAATAGATGGGTTGAAGGGACAAGTGTTACACCCCGTAAGTTCTTGAAACTTAGTTGGCCTATTCATATTTTGGTTAAGAGTTTTAGAATGCCATACGTGCGAGAAAAGGGCCCGGGGAAAGATCGGATAAGTGCCAAGTCGGAGTATCGCAAGGCAAATGCGACTTATAAATCGCATTCGACAAATGCGACTTAAAGGCCCCAAGTATATAAAGGCCTCGCACTTCGTTTTCAAGTCACTTTTCATTTTATTTCTAGTAGAAATAACCAAAAAACAGAGGAGAACGAGGGTTCACATAAATATTCGTCCGATTACGCCGTTAAACGCAGTCCAAACTCGAATTAACTTCGGCTAGCGAAGTGTAAAGCTGCCGGGAGCATTCCTGCGGAGTTTGTTTCGCAAAATTCGGCCGGCAAATCATTGTCACGCCGAGCTAAGGTAAGTGAGTATTTCTCTATCTATCAGTATTATTGTTTACTTTCAGTTATTTTTCAGTTATTGCTTTGCATACTCCTTACCAATGGTACTGACGCCCGTTTTGGGCCACTACATTACTTGCCTGCAGGTACACATAGACAAAGAGCAGATCTCTCGTAGTTCCAGTCAGCGATATAGAGCCTTCAGCTCCTTTCATTCGGAGCTTGAAAGACAAAGGTTTACTCTCCTTTTGAGTGGACAGTATGAGTAGGCCGGGGACCTGTCCCGACCATCTTTTTATTCTTAGAGTCTTGCAGATTGCATCATATTCCCTGTGGTCAGATTGTATGTGATGGCCGTGTGGGGCCTTATTTAGTTGTTAGTTGGTGGCCTTGTCGGTCACAGATCAGTTTAGTGCTCGATTTCATTTCTCAGATATAACTAGACATCATGGTGGCCTTGTCGGCCCGCATAGGATCCCTTGTAGTTGGTTGTTCTGGTTAGCTGTTTATATCCTTACAGGTGGCTATAGGCCTTGTCGACCGGAGGTTATGTTTACAGCCATTATATAGCCCGTCATTTTCTTTAATCCAGAGTTAGAGCTAGCGTGGCACCAGAAGTGCTTAGGCTCAGTTAGTCCAGTAGTCCAGGTCCTAGTAGGGCACCAGGTGCCAGTCATGCCTCCCAAGGTGGGGCGTGACAAACTTGGTATCAGAGCAGGTCGTATCCCAGGGAGTCTTGTCTATGGATATGTTGTGAAGCACATACCATAGGTAGGAGGCTGCAAGGCATGATAAGATGTTTACTCTTCTTCACATTTAGTCGTGCCATAGAGCAGTACAAAATAGGCCTATCAGGCCTATACTCCTTGTTTACAGATAAAGTATCAGATCAGCGACACCCTATCATAGGCCTAAGATTGGATACAGCAGCAGGAGAGGGCACCAGCAGGATGCCCCAGTCTCGATTAGAATCAGCCCGATCTGAGGGGATACAGAGGCATCGTCCCAACCTTCTCAGTAGTCTCCACCCCATCAGGAGCCACTCGGGACGACACCACCTCCGATAGTTCCTACACCTACACCATCTGACCAGGAGGTTAGGAGTATGTTATGTTAGCGCAAATGGTGGCTACTCAGTGCCAGTCAATGCCACCTACCGCTACAGAGTTATCAGGTGGGCCTGGTAGTTCGAGGGTCCGAGAATTCCTGGCATTAGGTCCCCCGCAGTTCACAGGGTCGGATCGGACAGAGGATCCCCAGGACTTCCTTGATCAGATGTAGAGGATTTTCTAGGTAATGCATGTTACATCTACAGAGTCGGTTGAATTGGCGGTATTCCGACTGTGGGATATTGCTTTTTTGTGGTATGAGAGTTGGAAAAGGTCTCGAGGGAGAGTTGTTTCCCCGCCGACCTAGTCTAGCTTTTCAGAGGCTTTCCTGGACCGTTACCTACCACGAGAGATCCGAAAGGCCTGGATGGACCTATTTTTACACCTGGAGTAGGGGGCGATGATTTTTCGAGAATACGCCCTGCAGTTCGATTCTTTCGCCCGCTATACTCCGGCCTTTGTAGACACCATGCCATCCTGAGTCCACCGGTTTATTATGGGGCTGAACCTAGAGTATATTGAGGCCTGTATGACAGCTACTTTGCGAGAAGATATGGATATTGCTCGAGTGCAGGCTTTTGCTCAGACTATTGAGGGCCTCAGACAGCGGCAACAGGATAGCAGATGATCAAGTCAGGAACAACGCTACAGGGACAGGTCAAATGAGTTATAGGGGGAGATTTGAAGAGGGCCTAGGCCACGGTTGTCAGATAGGCCACCTAGGCCCCCGCCTCCATCACAGCAGCAGAGGGGTAGATTCAGTCGCCGAGGATAGTCAGAGTCTGGCGGAAGATCTCAAAAAGTAGATTAACCCCAGCAGAGGAGGGCAAAACCGAGCAGGTATACACCACCACTTTGCCCTATTTACAGTCGTCGCCTGGAGCTTGCAGATATGGCTCCACAGGGTGTTATATATGCGGACAGGAGGGTCATGTAATGAGAGATTGTCCAGCTAGGGGTCAGGGTGACGGGGATAGAAAGAAAAGGGCAACAGCAGGGTCGTGAGCTCCAGTAGCCCCGGCAGGGCGCAGGCCCTCAGTTAGGCAGGAAGAGGCCGAGGCAGATCAGGGGACTCTAGTTCAGGTGCGGGCCCAAGTCGTACTTATGCACTACCAGGGAGAAATGTTAAGAGGTGTCTCCAGATGTTATGAAAGGTATGATGACTATTTGCTCTCACCCTGCTTATGTATTAATCGATCCGGGATCTACCTTGTCCTACGTTACCCCATTAGTGGCTCGAAAGTTCAGTATTATACTAGAATTGCTTAAGCAACCCTTTTCAGTATCTACACCTGTCGGTGACTCTATTATAGACAGAAGGGTTAATTGAGTGTGTACAGTAGAGGTTGTTAACCGTCAGACCACAACAGATTTGGTAGAGTTAGAAATGGTTGATTTTGACGCAATTATAGGTATGGATTGGTTAGCTCCATGCTATGCCAATGTAGAATGTTGGACCAAGATGGTCCAATTCCACTTTCCAGGGGAGGCAGCATGAGAGTGGAAGGGAAGCACAGCTATGCCAAAAGGTAGGTTTATTTGCAATCTTCGGGCAAGAAAGTTGATAAGCCAAGGGGTGCATTTACCACATTGTCAGAGTTTAGGATGTTCGGGTAGAGCCTTCGACTCTCCAGTCTGTTCCAGTGGTTAATGAATTCCCTGATGTATTCCCAGATGAGCTACCTAGTATTCCCCCAGAAAGGGAAATAGACTTTGCAATTGATTTATTGTCGGGCACTCAGCCTATATCAATTCCCCCTTATCGCACGGCTCCTACTGAACTCAGAGAACTAAAGGAGCAGTTGAAGAATTTGTTAGACAAGGGATTTATCAGGCCGAGTACTTCACCTTGGGGTGCGCCAGTTTTGTTTGTGAGAAAGAAGGATGGTTCCCTCCGCATGTGTATAGACTATCAGCAATTGAATAAAGTTATTGTCAAGAATAAGTATCCGCTTCCCAGGATAGATGATTTGTTTGATCAGTTACAGGGAGCTAGATATTTCTCCAAAATTGACTAAAGGTCCAGATATCATCAGGTTCGGGTTCGTGAAAGGGATATTCCAAAGACTGCCTTTAGGACCACATACGACCATTTTGAATTCCTAATCATGTCCTTCAGGTTGACGAATGCTCCAACCGTGTTTATGGACTTGATGAACATCATTTTTAGACTATACCTGGACCTGTTCGTGATAGTGTTTATTGATGATATTCTGGTGTATTCTCGCTCGGAGGCAGACCACCAGGATCATTTGCGGACAATGCTCCAGATTCTCAAAGACCGTCATCTGTATGCCAAGTTCTCTAAATGTGAATTTTGGCTTAATTCAGTAGCCTTTTTGGGTCATATCGTGTCGGATGCTGGTATACATGTAGATTCACAGAAAATAGAAGCAGTCAAAACATGGCCCAAACCTACCACTCCGACCGAGGTACGCAGTTTCCTGGGGTTAGCAGAGTACTATAGGAGGTTTGTTGAAGGATTTTCCACCTTAGCAGCACCTCTGACTAAACTGACGTAGAAGGCAGCAAAATTTCAGTGGACTGAGGCATGTGAGCAGAGCTTCCAGGAATTGAAAGACAGGTTAACATCAGCTCATGTGTTAGCAATGCCAGAAGGTATAGTAGGTTATGCAGTTTATTGTGATGCTTCGTGTGTTGGGTTAGGATGTGTGTTGATGCAGCATGGTAAAGTATTGCTTATGCTTCTAGACAGCTGAGTAAACATGAAAAGAACTATCCTACCCATGACCTGGAATTGGCCGTAGTGATTCACGCCTTAAGGATATGGAGACATTACTTGTATGGAGTCCACATGGATATTTTCACTGATAATTAGAGCCTACAGTATATCTTCACCCAGAAAGGGTTGAATTTGCGGCAGCGTCGCTGGTTAGAACTGTTGAAAGACTATGATGTGAATATTCTGTATCACCCAGGGAGAGCTAATATGGTGGCAGATGCCCTTAGTCGTAAATCTATGGGAAGTCTGGCACACTTACAGCCTGAGCAGCGGGAATTAGCCTGAGAATTGCATTAGTTAGCCAATTTAGCCGTTCGTGTAGCAGAAATAGAGGACAACAGAGCGGTAATCCAGAACACTGTAGTATCGTCTTTAGTCGTGGAAGTAAAGGAACGACAGTGTGAAGATCCTAGCCTAGTTCATCTTAGAAAAAGAGTTCAGCAAGGAGAGGTGACAGATTTTCAGATAACTGAGGATGGAGTATTGCAATATAAAGATCGCCTTTGTGTTCCAGACGTTGTAGTGCTTCACTAGCGGATTATGGGCGAGGTACATTATGCCCGTTATTCTCTCCACCGAGGTTCGATGAAAATGTACCATGATATAAAAGAAATCTACTAGTGTCCAGGAATGAAGAAGGGGATAGCAGAATTCATAGCTCAGTGTCCCAACTACTAGCAGTTAAAAGCTGAACATCAGAAGCTAGGCGAACTAACTCAGGATATAGTTGTGCCTCTATAGAAATGGGAAGTAGTAAGTATGGATTTTGAAGCAGGATTACCCCGCACCAAGCGTAGATATGATTTGATCTGGGTGATTGTTGACAGACTGACAAAATCAACTCATTTTCTGCCAGTAAGGGCTACCTTTTCCGCCGAGGATTATGCTGAGCTATATATCAGAGAAATAGTCAGGTTTCATGGTGTTCCAGTGTCCATTATCTCCGACACAGGGGCGCGGTTTACAGCTAAATTCTGAAAATCATTTCAAAGAGGCTTGGGGACGCAAGTTAACCTGAGCACAACTTTCCATCCTCAGAAAGATGGGCAGGTAGAATGCACCATTCAAATGCTCAAGGATATGTTGCGAGCATGTGTGTTGGATTTCGGAGGTAGCTGGGATGAACATTTACCACTAATTGAGTTCGCCTATAATAACAGTTACCATTAAGCTATTCAGATGGCGACTTCTGAGGCATTATATGGGCGAAAGTGCAGATCTCCAGTTGGTTGGTTTGAGGTAGGAGAATCAGCATTGATTGGGCCAGATATCATTCATCAGTCAGAGGAAAAAGTAAAGCTTATCAGAGAAAGTTTACTGACTACTCAGAGCCGCCAGAAATCTTATGCTGACGTGCCGCGCAGAAACTTGGAATTTAATGTGGGTGATTGGGTGTTTCTGAAAGTTTCACCGATGAAGGGTGTAATGAGATTTGGCAAGAAAGGCAAGCTCAGCCCGAGGTTTGTTGGGCCTTATCAGATTCTCCGAAGAATAGGCCAAGTGGCATATGAGTTAGACTTACCTCCAGTGTTAGAATCTGTCCATCCAGTTTTCCATGTATCTATGCTGAGAAAGTGCATAGGAGATCCCTCCAGAATTGTCCTAGTCCAAGATGTTCAGGTTACAAAGGAGTTGGCCTATGAAGAAGTTCCAGTAGCCATACTAGACTAGAAGATCCACAGACTAAGATCTAAAGATGTTGCTTCTGTCAAAGTGTTATGGCGTAACAGCAACCGAGAGGATATGACTTGGGAAGCAGAAGAAAATATGAAAGTCAGATATCCTCAATTATTGCAGACTTAGTCAGCCAAAGGCATATTATTATTACTGTTTTATGAGTTACAGTATATTCATGTGTACGTGAGATAGTTGACTTTAGTTTATTGTGTAATGGATGCTATAGTATTATATGGAGTATCTGTATTAGACTTTTCTGCGTTTCAGGATTTTTGAGATAGTCCATATTACAGGGGAAACTCTGCTGAAATTTTTCCAGAATAAGTAGAGCAAGTTAAAAATTTCTGTAAACGGAAGTTAACATTCGAGGACGAATGTTCTTAAGGGGGGCAGGATGTTACACCCCGTAAGTTCTTGACACTTAGTTGGCCTATTCGCGTGTTGGTTAAGAGTTTTAGAATGCCATACGTGAATGAAACGAGCTCAGGGAGAGATCGGACAAGCGCCAAGTCGGAGTGTCGCAAGGCAAATGCGACTTATAAATCGCATTCGACAAATGCGACTTAAAGGCCCCAAGTATATAAAGGCCTCCCACTTCATTTTTAAGTCACTTTTCATTTTATTTCCAGCAGAAACAAAACAGAGGAGAACGAGGTTTCAACATAAATATTTTTCCGATTACGCCGTCAAACACAGTCCAAACTCGAATTAACTTCGGGTAGCGAAGTATAAAGCTGCTAGGAGCATTCCTGCGGAGTTAGTTTCGCGAAATTCGGCTGTCGAATCATCATCACACCGAGCTAAGGTAAGTGTAATTGCTCCAAACTAGTGTTAATATACTCCTAGTATTAAAGTGAGTATTTCTCCCTTATAGACCCCCGAGAAATAGCGAGTTTTCAGCCGTTCTTCGATAAGTCGAAGAATAGGCAGTAGGTATAGCCCTAATATGGTTTCTTTCCAAAATAATAGTAGAATTAATTCTATTCTTTCGTGAATATAAATACAGTTGGGAGAAATAGCTGAATACTAGCCGAGCTACGCTAGTTAATTAGAAAGTCGGCAGTTGAGGTATGTAAAGCCAGTTTCTTTCGGCAAGCTAGTAGTTCCAGTACAGAAAAATAGTACAAATTCCGGTAGAATGTTTCAGAAGCCGTATATTATATTCAGTATGAGTTTAGTAAGCATGTTAGATTATTATACAGTGTTCAGCATGAAACTCAGTAAAACATTATAATTCCCAACAGAATATTCCATAAATATTATTTCAGACTCAGTATATCTCAGTATTAGTTTTGGTATATTTTTGTATCAGATTCAACATATTTCAGTATAATATTCAGTATATTTCAATATGAAATACAGAATAGAATACCAGAATATAAATATTATTATCAGATTCAGTATATATATATATATATTACATGCGGTTATTGCTATTTGTGGAGACATGATTGTTTTCTGTTGGGCACCCTTAGAGCTTCCTTGACCGCCATAGGGTTAATAGCTCTGTCGACTCGCCCGCCAGAGGGTGAGGATACATCGCTTTACGGAGTGGCATGCCGTCCGCCAGCGGACGAAGATGGGATGCAGATTCCCCATAGCAGGCTGATCAGCACTATACCACACCCCCTGTCGAGCGTTTGCACCCGGGGTGCAGATTTCAGATTTCAGATTACAGATTACAGATTTCAAATTTCAGGAGTCCTTCAGACTAAGATACAACTACAGTCAGGGGCCCAGCGAGCCGAAGTTGCATACCCAGGGAGCCGGCAGGATGCTCATAGTTACTAGGTGGATGGTATGACCTGGGTAGGGGTATATAGATTGTGTGCTGGTTGGTACCTTACGGCTTATGGGGGCTGGTAAGGTTCTTGTATGCAATATTGTATTAGTTATTAATAGATAGAAATTAGACCTCCATGTTATCAGGTATGACTCTTACTCTCTTCAGTAAAGTTACGCTCTTTTCAGTAAGTCTCAATCTATCTCCTATTACTTCAGTATCTATTAGTATTATTGTTTGCTTTCAGTTATTATCAGTTATTGCTTTGCATACTTAGTACTAGTGGTACTGACGCCCGTTTTGGGGCGGTGCATTACTTTCCTACAGGTACACATAGATGAGGAGTAGATCCCTCATAGTTCCAGTCAGCGACATAGAGCCTTCTGCTCCTTTCATCTCGAGCTTGAAAGACAGAGGTTTACTCTCCTTTTGATTCTACAGTATGGGTAGGCCGGGGCCCTGTCCGGACCATCTTATTATTCTTAGAGGCTTGCAGATTGTATCATATTCCCTGTGGTCAGACTGTATGTGATGGCCATGTGGGGCCTTATTCAATTGTTAGTTGGTGGCCTTGTCGATCACAGATCAGTTTAGTGCTCGATTTCATTTCTCAAATATAACTAGACAGCATGGTGGCCTTGTCGGCCCACATAGGATCCCTTGTAGTTGGTTGTTCTGGTTAGCTGTTTATATCCTTACGGGTGGTTATAGGCCTTGTCGGCCGAAGGCTGTGTTTACAACGATTATATATCCTGTCATTTTCTTAAATCCAGAGTTAGAGCTAGCCTGGCACCAGAAGTGCTTAGGCTCGGTTAGTCCAGTAGTCCAGGTCCTAGTAGGGCACCAGGTGCCAGTCATGCCTTCCAAGGTGGGGCATGACAATACCCCAACTAACCCTAAAATACTGAATTTGAAAGAAACATAAAATTTGAACACAAGGCCCTTGAAACATGAGGACTCACCAAAGAGAACTGAGGGTAAGATACCGGTAGCAAGCTAGGGTCGAGGATGAACCTAAGAACTGGGTCCTATGTCATAAAACGATATAGCATAGAAAGTATGTGTCAGTACGTGGAATGTACTAAGTATGCAAGGTAAGTAAAATGGACATTTAAAGCACGTATGAAACTCATAAGTCGTCATAAGAGTAGGACAGCATGCTCGTATCATAAATCATTATAACATATTATATGGCTCAATGGTTTCAAGATATTCATAAAATAAACATAGTCATAATTATAATAGAAGAACTTTTCTTAACATAACTTGAGCCAACATACATATTCATAACATGCGTAAATCATGAGGAACAGCGGGAGATTCTCCTAACCGACATACCTCATATGAGCACACATGAAGCCCGACTTGTAGCCCTAGTCAGGAGGGAGTTCATACCTTGCCAAGGATAGAAACCATGAAGGGCATGATCACACATGAAAAAGGGCCATTTGGGCCAGGGACAAACATGAAAAGGGTCCCAACATACCTACAGTGGCACATAGTTCATGAGATTCGGTGCTTAACCTGAGTCCCGAACTTACTCGGTGTTTGATACTACTCCCAAAACATATATAGTGATCATAATAATACATACATGAGTTCATAGGCTATTTAAATCATGATAATTGTAAACGTGCTCGTACATATAAGAACTATTCATGACTTGAGGCCCGTGGGTCGGCCATAAACATAATTCATGATTGATGAAATTCATACATACTTGTAGATCATGCATATAGTTTGAACACAAGAATGCAGGGGGCAAGTTCTTTTCTTTACGATAAGATTCGCGGTTAGGGTAGAAACTATACCTAATTTGCCTTGCCTAGTTAAATAAACGGGATGATAGCTAGATAACGACTTAGAATTGTCACATCACTGCTCATAGAAGTAGTTGTGAAGCTAAGTCAGGTTAAATGGTTAGAGGTATGAAAGTCCATAATCAAGGGCATAAACCCCGCAAACCACATCCATACTGTTAAAGTGCTTATGAATTAGGATGTCACATCCTAGCCCAATGATGTAGGTGTAAGACTTGTTTGTTGTGTTTAGAGGCTCGAAAGACCATGTGCACTACTTTTTAACTCTATGAGACAACAACTGATGTTTTAATACTTGAACCATAGTGAATTGTAGCATTGCCTTCTTGTCAGTCCTTAACTCTAGTTGCTTCTTGTATTGTTTTTCAATTATTTTGTGGTCACCCCTAGATTTAGTTTAAACAATCGAAATTTGAAAATCAACACCTGTGGAGGTTAAATTAGCACTTGAACTTGATAATTCATTGAAATAGTCTAGTCCCTGTGGGTTCAACATCCTGCTCTTAAAAGAGCCACTGTATTACTTGTACGACCGCATACGCTTGCGCATGCGCCGGGGCGCGACATTTATCGAGACCTAGACTCCGTCTATAAATTATTCACCAATAATCTACTTGGGGGATCAATCACGTACCAGATGTATGGTCTAGCTAAAGACCTCTTGATAGGACGACGAAGACGAATAGGGCATGGCATACAAGGGAGACAAATGTGCCTTCACATGATTATGGTTCTAGTTAGTTAACAACTGAAATGAGAAAAAAAGATAAAGAGAGAGATGAGAATCTTGCTAAAATGATGACTCAGCTGGAGTTAATGACTAAGAATGTGATGTGAGTCGGGCCTAATATTGTGAATGTTGTGTCCGCAAGGCCCAATGCATTTTGAGGGAGAATCTTCACCACCAAGGTACGGGAGGAGTGCCAATATATGTCAAATCAAATGGGGGTTTCTTGGCCTAGGTACCAAGGGACTAATCAAGGCCCTTGGTACCCAAGAGAAGAGAACCAAGGCTGGAGGAACCATGAAATGCAAGGGTGGCCTAATCGAAATGAGAGATAGGGCTATAGAGAGCAAAATCATGAGGGAAACTGCTATCATAGATGTGTGAATCTGTATGTTCCTCCTCATAAAGATGAGAATGCCCAATCCCAACCTAGTGTGAGTGATGTAGGGAACTCAAAAATTGATGAAATGTTGGCAAGGGTTCTCAAGAAAGTTGAATCAATGGACAGCGGGGTCAAAGAACTTAAAGGGGAGGTGTCTAACCTTGCCCAAAAAGTAAGTTCACACTCGGTCTCTATCAAGCATATAGAAGCCCACATGAACAACTTATCTTCCCAAATGAACCTTAGATTTAGAAACAAACTTTTAAATCTTTAAAACCAATAGTTGTGAAATTTGACTTAACACTTAAACTCGAATATTCACTGAACTAGTCCACTCCTTGTGGGTTTGACATCTGGCTCTTTAGGAGTCGCTTTACTGCTTGTACTACCGTGTGCCCTTGGTCGTGCGGCGGAGCAGGAACAAGTTTTTGGCACCATTGTCAGGGATTGGAGAAATTAGTGAATTTCTTGGTTTTGTGTTGATATAGAATTTTCTAAGTGTTGAAATTTTTGTTTTTAGTTTGATACCCTTCTTGACATGGCATAATGGAATACAAATGGGTTGAATGCTGGATACTCATATTTCAATAATACTTGTCTGAATTGTGGAGGACCCCACTTATGGAAACACTATCATATATGTAATATATGTGGTGGTCAGGATGGCCATTGGAATTGTTGTTCAAATTCGTATTCCCCTCCCCCAAGTCCCTATTATGATCCTTCTATTTTTTTTTATGAGTACAGGAATGATGAAAAGGAGGACATAGAACACCAAGCTCAGATAGAAAACATGTTAACACAGATCCTTAAGCGGATAGAAGTGATGAGGGAGAAGATAGAAGTAGTGTGGGTTTATACAAAGGAAAACAAAGAGGCCATAGAAATGATAAGCGCAAGTTCGCGGATATAAAGGCTGAGGTTGAAGCTTGCATTGATTTGCAAGTCAGTATCTTAGCCAATACTCGAGAGGGATTTCAAGGAGAAGAAAAGGGTGAGTTCTTGGAACAAGCTAAACTATTAGAAGCTCCTGAGAGTCTCTGTGATGGTGTCACACATATCGTTAATCTAGTCATGAAAGGGGGGATAGAATTCCAACCATTTGACATTCATGCGGATTCAAATGTTGATGTGAGGATGATGTACAAAAGTAAGGAGGCCAAGCACAATTCCGTTTCAAAGTTGAGGTGTATTGTACCCCACTCTAAGCATTTCTTGATATTAATCTTGGTTGATAACCTAAAATAGAGTAGTCTTTCAAGCCTACACAGAAAGATGTAAAGGAGCAACAAGCCCCATATATTTTGAAATTTGCTGAGTTTAAGAGACAGAATGACTTCACTTACTTAAGGGCCAATAAGTGTAAGAGGCGACACCTACCGCTTGATCCCTTAAATTTTTCACCACAACCCCTAGAGCATAATAGAAAATTAGAAAAGAAATTAGAGGTGAGATTCATATCCTCAAAGTGGAATGAAAAGTGGTGGAACTTGATGCGTCGTGCTGTGACGTAAACTCAACGCTTCTTGGGAGGCAACCCAAGAGTACATGTAGTGCCCTGGAAGCTCAAAATCAATCTCCGAGAGTTTAATCAAAAAATTTGGAAAACTGCAGAAAAGTTGCAGAACAACCAACCTAACGGGTCGTTAAGGGACCCAACGACTTGTTAGGTCAACCGTGTGAAGGATGCCAAAAATATACACCATTATTCCTAAAAATGACAGCGCAAGTTGTTAGCAGGTCGGTGACTCGTTAAGTCACCCGTTGCCAAGCCGGAGTTCAGAAATTAGAGGATTTTATAGTGTACTTGATGGAAGGTCACCATGAGTCGTCATCAGTAGTAATAACTCGTCAGGTCCTTCATCTCTAGTCCTTTCTAGCTTTCTTACCAGTGTACCTGATGGATGACACGACGACTCGTTCCCAATCATGATGACTCATCATCTGCCTATCAGGAGTCAGTAGATTTTTTCTAGTGAACATGATAGAAGGACCCAACGACTCATTGGACCTGGTAACGAGTTGTTAGGTCACCCGTTAGAGACACCTGACAGTTTCCCAGCAAATTTCTAAGGGCTATTTAGTAATTTCCTATCCTCCCAAGCTGTAAACTATGTTGTTTTGGCTACAGTTTCAGACGTTTTAGTGGGGAAAAACGGTCCATTCCTCATTCCCCACTCTCAATTCTCAAGAAATCATCTAAATCTCCTGTGAAGAACTCTCAAGCGAATCTAGGGTTCCTCACCAACTTCAGTCATTAAAGATTCTTTATCTAGAGAAATTTAGCCAGGTATGTGGGGTTTTAGCAAGGGGATTGTCCTTCCCTTGTATCCCCAAAGTCCTCCTCAATTTCTTCTATCTTGTGTACCAGTCCTGTGTGGCCTATTAGGCCTATACTCCTTGTTTACAGATAAAGTGTCAGATCAGCGACACCCTATCATAGGCCGAAGATTGGATACAGCAGCAGGATAGGGCACCAGCAGGATGCCCCAGTCTCGATTAGAATCAGCTGGATCTAAGGGGATACAGAGGCATCGTCCCAACCTTCTCAGCAGTCTCCACCCCATCAGGAGCCACTCGGGACGACACCACCTCCGACAGTTCCAATACCTACACCATCTGACCAGGAGGTTAGGAGTATGTTATGTTAGCGCAAATGATGGCTACTCAGCGCCAGTCAATGCCACCTACAGCTATAGAGTTATCAGGTGGGCCTGGTAGTTCGAGGGTCCGAGAATTCCTAGCACTAGGTCCCCCGCAGTTCACAGGGTCGGATCGGACAGAGGACCCCCAGGACTTTCTTGATCAGATGCAGAGGATTTTCTAGGTAATGCATTTACATCTACAGAGTCGGTTGAATTGGCGGTATTCCGATAGTGGGATATTGCTTTTTTGTGGTATGAGAGTTGGAAAAGGTCTCGAGGGAGAGATGTTTCCCCTCCGACCTGGTCTAGCTTTTTAGAGGTTTTCCTGGACCGTTACCTACCACGAGAGATCCGAAAGGCCTGGATGGACCTGTTTTTACACCTGGAGTAGGGGGCGATGAGTTTTCTAGAATACGCCCTGCGGTTCGATTCTTTCGCCCGCTATGCTCCGGCCTTTGTAGACACCATGCCATCCAGAGTCCACCGGTTTATTATGGGGCTGAACCTAAAGTATATTGAGGCCTGTATGACAGCTACTTTGCGGGAAGATATGGATATTGCTCGAGTGTAGGCTTTTGCTCAGACTATTGAGGGCCTCAGATAGTGGCAACAGGATAGCAGACGATCAAGTCAGGAACAGCGCTGCAGGGACAGGTCAAATGAGTTATAGGGGGAGATTCAAAGAGGGCCTAGGCCACGGTTGTCAGATAAGCCACCTAGGCCCCCGCCTCTATCACAGCAGTAGAGGGGTAGATTCAGTCGTCGAGGATAGTCAGAGTCTGGCGGAAGATCTCAAACAGTAGATTCACCCCAGCAGAGGAGGGCAGAACAAAGCAGGTATACACCACCACTTTGCCCTATTTGCCGTCGCCGCCACTCTGGAGCTTGCAGATATAGCTCCACAGGGTGTTATATATGCGGACAGGAGGGTCATATGATGAGAGATTGTCCAGCTAGGGGTCAGGGTGACGGGGACAGAAAGGACAGGGCATCAGCAGGGTCGCGTGCTCCAGCAGCCCTGGCAGGGCGCAGGCCCTCAGTTTCAGCAGGAAGAGGCCGAGGCAGATCAGGGGACTCTAGTTCAGGTGCGGGCCCAAGTCGTACTTATGCATTACCAGGGAGAAATATTAAGAGATGTCTCCAGATGTTGTGAAAGGTATGATGACTATTTGCTCTCACCCTGCTTATGTATTAATCGATTCGGGATCTACCTTGTCCTACGTTACCCCATTAGTGGCTCGAAAGTTCTGTATTATACTAGAATTGCTTAAGCAACCCTTTTCAGTATCTACACCCATCGGTGACTCTATTATAGACAGAAGTGTTTATCGAGGGTGTACAGTAGAGGTTGCTAACTGTCAGACCACAACAAATTTGGTAGAGTTAGAAATGGTTGATTTTGACGCCATTATAGGTATGGATTGGTTAGCTCCATGCTATGTCAATGTAGAATGTTGGACCAAGATGGTCCGATTCCACTTTCCACGGGAGGCAGCACGAGAGTGGAAGGGCAGCACAGCTATGCCAGAAGGTAGGTTTATTTCCTATCTTCGGGCAAGAAAGTTGATAAGCCAAGCGGTGCATTTACCACATTGTCAGAGTTTAGGGTGTTTGGGTAGAGCCTCCGACTGTCCAGTCTGTTCCAGTGGTTAATGAATTCCCTGATGTATTCCCAGATGAGCTACCTGGTATTCCCCCATAAAGGGAAATAGACTTTGCAATTGATTTATTGCTGGGCACTCAGCATATATCAATTCCCCCTTATCGCATGGCTCCTACTGAACTCAGAGAACTAAAGGAGCAGATGAAGAATTTGTTAGACAAGGGATTTATCAGGCCGAGTACTTCACCTTGGGGTGCGCCAGTTTTGTTTGTGAGAAAGAAGGATGGTTCCCTCCGCATGTGTATATACTATCGGCAACTGAATAAAGTCATTGTCAAGAATAAGTATCCACTTCCCAGGATAGATGATTTGTTTGATCAGTTACAGGGAGCTAGATATTTCTCCAAAATTGACTAAAGGTCCAGATATCATCAGGTTCGGGTTCGTGAAAGGGATATTCCAAAGACTGCCTTTAGGACCAGATACGACCATTTTGAATTCTTAATCATGTCCTTCGGGTTGACGAATGCTCCAGCCGTGTTTATGGACTTGATGAACAGCATTTTTAGACTATACCTGGACCTGTTCGTGATAGTGTTTATTGATGATATTCTGGTGTATTCTCGCTCGGAGGCAGACCACCAGGATCATTTGCAGACAATGCTCCAGATTCTCAAAGACCGTCATCTGTATGCCAAGTTCTCTAAATGTGAATTTTGGCTTAATTCAGTAGCCTTTTTGGGTCATATCGTGTCGGATGCTGGTATACATGTAGATTCACAAAAAATAGAAGCAGTCAAAACATGGCCCAAACCTACCACTCCGACCGAGGTACGCAGTTTCCTGGGGTTAGCAGAGTACTATTGGAGGTTTGTTGAAGGATTTTCCACCTTAGCAGCACCTCTGACTAAACTGACGTAGAAGGCAGCAAAATTTCAGTGGACTAAGGCATGTGAGCAGAGCTTCCAGGAATTGAAAGACAGGTTAACATCAGCTCCTGTGTTAGCATTGCCAGAAGGTATAGTAGGTTATGCAGTTTACTGTGATGCTTCGTGTGTTGGGTTAGGATGTGTGTTGATGCAGCATGGTAAAGTATTGCTTATGCTTCTAGACAGCTGAGGAAACATGAAAAGAACTATCCTACCCATGACCTAGAATTGGCCGTAGTGATTCACGCCTTAAGGATATGGAGACATTACTTGTACGGCGTCCACGTGGAAATTTTCACTGATAATAAGAGCCTACGGTATATCTTCACCCAGAAAGGGTTGAATTTGCGGCAGCGTCGCTGGTTAGAACTGTTGAAAGACTATGATGTGAATATTCTGTATCACCCAGGGAGAGCTAATATTGTGGCAGATGCCCTTAGTCGTAAATCAATAGGAAGTCTGGCACACTTACAGCCTGTGCAGCGGGAATTAGCTCGAGAATTGCATTAGTTAGCCAATTTAGCCGTTCGTGTAGCATAAATAGAGGACAACAGAGCGGTAATCCAGAACACTGTAGTATCGTCTTTAGTCGTGGAAGTAAAGGAACGACAGTGTGAAGATCCTAGCCTGGTTCGGCTTAGAAAAAGAGTTCAGCAAGGAGAGGTGACAGATTTTCAGATAACTGAGGATGGGGTATTGCAATATAAAGATCGCCTTTGTGTTCCAGACGTTGTAGTGCTTCACTAGCGGATTATGGGCGAGGTACATTATGCCCGTTATTCTCTCCACCCAAGTTCGACGAAAATGTACCATGATATAAAAGAAATCTACTAGTGTCCAGGAATGAAGAAGGGGATAGCAGAATTCATAGCTCAGTGTCCCAACTGCTAGCAGTTAAAAGCTGAACATCAGAAACTAGGCGAACTGACTCAGGATATAGTTGTGCCTCTATAGAAATGGGAAGTAGTAAATATGGATTTTGAAGCAGGATTACCCCGCACCAAGCGTAGATATGATTCGATCTGGGTGATTGTTGACAGACTGACAAAATGAACTCATTTTCTACCAGTAAGGGCTACCTTTTCCGCCGAGGATTATGCTGAGCTATATATCAGAGAAATAGTCAGGTTTCATGGTGTTCCACTGTCCATTATCTCCGATATAGGGGCGTAGTTTATAGCTAAATTCTGAAAATCATTTCAAAGAGGCTTGGGGACGCAAGTTAACCTGAGCACACTTTTCATCCTCAGAAAGATGGGCAGGTAGAATGCACCATTCAAATGCTCAAGGATATGTTGCGAGCATGTGTGTTGGATTTCGGAGGTAGTTGGGATGAACATTTACCACTAATTGAGTTCGCCTATAATAACAGCTACCATTCAGCTATTCAGATGGCTCCTTATGAGGCATTATATGGGCGAAAGTGCAGATCTCCAGTTGGTTGGTTTGAGGTAGGAGAATCAGCATTGATTGGGTCAGATATCATTCATCATTCAGAGGAAAAAGTAAAGCTTATCAGAGAAAGTTTACTGACTGCTCAGAGCTGCCAGAAATCTTATGCTGACGTGCGGCGCAGAAACTAGGAATTTAATGTGGGTAATTGGGTGTTTCTGAAAGTTTCGCCGATGAAGGGTGTAATGAGATTTGGCAAGAAAGGCAAGCTCAGCCCGAGGTTTGTTGGGCCTTATCAGATTCTCCGAAGAATAGGCCAAGTGGCATATGAGTTAGACTTACCTCCAGTGTTAGAATCTGTCCATCCAGTTTTCCATGTATCTATGCTGAGAAAGTGCATAGGAGATCCCTCCAGAATTGTCCTAGTCCAAGATGTTCAGGTTACAGAGGAGTTGGCCTATGAAGAAGTTCCAGTAGCCATACTAGACCGGAAGATCCGCAGACTAAGATCTAAAGATGTTGCTTCTGTCAAAGTGTTATGGCGTGATAGGACCCGAGAGGATATGACTTGGGAAGCAGAAGAAAATATGAAAGTCAGATATCCTCAGTTATTGCAGACTTAGTCAGCCAAAGGCATATTATTATTACTGTTTTATGAGTTATAGTATATTCATGTGTACGTGAGATAGTTGACTTTAGTTTATTGTGTAATGGATGCTATAGTATTATATGGAGTATCTGTATTGGACTTTTCTGCATTACAGGATTTTCGAGATAGTCCATATTACAGGGGAAACTCTGCCGAAATTTTTCCAGAATAAGTAGAGCAATTTAAAAATTTTGGTAAACGGAAGTTAAAATTCGAGGACGAATGTTCTTAAGGGGGGAAGGATGTTACACCCCGCAAGTTCTTGACACTTAGTTGGCCTATTCGCGTGTTGGTTAAGAGTTTTAGAATGCCATACGTGAATGAAAAGAGCTCGGGGAGAGACCGGACAAGCGCCAAGTCGGAGCGTCGCAAGGCAAATGCGACTTATAAATCGCATTCGACAAATGCGACTTAAAGGCCCCAAGTATATAAAGGCCTCCCACTTCATTTTTAAGTCACTTTTCATTTTATTTCCAGCAGAAACAACCATAAAATAGAGGAGAATGAGGTTTCAACATAAATATTCATCCGATTACGCCGTCAAACGCAGTCCAAACTCAAATTAACTTCGGGTAGTGAAGTATAAAGCTGCCAGGAGCATTCCTGCGGAGTTAGTTTCGTGAAATTCGGCTGTCGAATCATCGTCACACTGAGCTAAGGTAAGTGTAATTGCTCCAAACTAGTGTTAATATACTCCTAGTATTAAAGTGAGTATTTCTCCCTTATAGACCCCCGAGAAATAGCGAGTTTTCGGCCGTTCTTCGATAAGTCGAAGAATAGGCAGTAGGTATAGCCATAATATGGTTTCTTTCCAAAATAATAGTAGAATTAATTCTATTCTTTCGTGAATATAAATACAGTTGGGAGAAATAGCTGAATACTAGCCGAGCTACGCCAGTTAATCAGAAAGTCAGCAGTTGAGGTATGTAAAGCCAGTTTCTTTCGGCAAGCTAGTAGTTCCAGTACAACAAAATAGTAAAAATTCTGGTAGAGTTTTTCAGAAGCCATATATTATATTCAGTATGAGTTTAGTAAGCATGTTAGAATTATTATAGAGTGTTCAACATGAAACTCAGTAAAACGTTATAATTCCCATCAGAATATTCCATAAATATTATTTCAGACTCAGTATATCTCAGTATTAGTTTTGGTATATTTCTATATCAGATTCAGCATATTTCAGTATAATATTCAGTATATTTCAATATGAAATTCAGAATAGAATACCAGAATATAAATATTATTATCAGATTCAGTATATATATATATATATATATATATATATTACATGCGGTTAATACTATCTGTGGAGACATGATTGTTTTGTGTTGGGCACCCTTAGAGCTTCCTTGACCGCCACAGGGTTAATACCTGTGTCGACTCGCCCGCCAGAGGGTGAGGATACATCGCTCTACGGAGTGGCATGCTGTCCGCCAGCGGACCAAGATGGGATGCAGATTCCCCATAGCAGACTGATCAGCACTATACCACACCCCCTGTCGAGCGCTTACGCCCGGGGTGCAGATTTCAGATTTCAGATTTCAGATTTCAGATTACATATTACAGATTTCAGATTTCAGGAGTCCTTCAGACTAAGATACAACTACAGTCAGGGGCCCAGCGAGCCCAAGTTGCATACCCAGGGAGCCAGCAGGATGCTCATAGTTACTAGGTGGATGGTATGACCTGGGTAGGGGTATATAGATTGTGTGCTGGTTGGTACCTTACGCCTTATGGGGGCTGGTAAGGTTCTTGTATGCTATGTTGTGTTAGTTATTAATAGATAGAAATTAGACCTCCATGTTATCATGTATGACTCTTACTCTCTTCAGTAAAGTTACGCTCTTTTCAGTAAGTCTCAATCTGTTTCCTATTACTTCTGTATCTATTAGTATTATTGTTTGCTTTCAGTTATTTTCAGTTATTGCTTTGCATACTCAGTACTAGTGGTACTGACACCCGTTTTGGGGCGGTGCATTACTTGCCTATAGGTACACATAGATGAGGAGTAGATCCCTCATAGTTCCAGTCAGCGACATAGAGCCTTCAGCTCCTTTCATCTGGAGCTTGAAAGACAGAGGTTTACTCTCCTTTTGATTCTACAGTATGGGTAGGCCGGGGCCCTGTCCGGACCATCTTATTATTCTTAGAAGCTTGCAGATTGTATCATATTGCCTATGGTCAGACTGTATGTGATGGCCGTGTGGGGCCTTATTCAGTTGTTAGTTGGTGGCCTTGTCGGTCACAGATCAGTTTAGTGCTCGATTTCATTTCTTAGATATAACTAGAAAGCATGGTGGCCTTGTCAGCCTACATAGGATCCCTTGTAGTTGGTTGTTCTGGTTAGCTGTTTATATCCTTACAGGTGGTTATAGGCCTTGTCGGCCGAAGGCTGTGTTTACAACCATTATATAGCCTGTCATTTTCTTGAATCCAGAGTTAGAGCTAGCCTGGCTCAGTTAGTCCAGTAGTCCAGGTCCTAGTAGGGCACCAGGTGCCAGTCATGCCTACCAAGGTGGGGCGTGACAACAAGACTCCAACTAACCCTAAAATACTGAATTTGAAAGAAACATAAAATTTGAACACAAGGCCCTTGAAACATGAGGACTCACCAAAGAGAACTGAGAGTAAGATACCGGTAGCAAGCTAGGGTCGAGGATGAACCTGAGAACTGGGTCCTATATCATATAACGATATAGCATAGAAAGTATGTGTCAGTACGTGGAATGTACTAAGTATGCAAGGTAAGTAAAACGGACATTTAAAGCACGTATGAAACTCATAAGTCGTCATAAGAGTAGGACAACATGCTCGTATCATAAATCATTATAACATATTATATGGCTCAAGGGTTTCAAGATATTCATAAAATAAACATAGTCATAATTATAATAGAAGAACTTTGCTTAACATAACTTGAGCTAACATACATATTCATAACATGCGTAAATCATGAGGAACAGCGGGAGATTCTCCTAACCGACATACCTCATATGAGCACACATGAAGCTTGACTTGTAGCCCTAGTCAGGAGGGAGTTCATACCTTGCCAAGGATAGAAACCATGAAGGGCATGATCACACATGAAAAAGGGCCATTTGGGCCAGGGACAAACATGAAAAGGGTCCCAACATACCTACAGTGGCACATAGTTCATGAGATTCGGGGCTTAACCTGAGTCCCGAACCTACTCGGTGTTCGATACTACTCCCAAAACATATATAGTGATCATAATAATACATACATGAGTTCATGGGCTATTTAAATCATGATAATTGTAAACGTGCTCGTACATATAAGAACT
Organism: Datura wrightii; assembly: GCA_035772735.1. Lineage (NCBI taxonomy): Eukaryota > Viridiplantae > Streptophyta > Magnoliopsida > Solanales > Solanaceae > Datura > Datura wrightii. The sequence continues at coordinate 73,100,734 of JASDFA010000027.1, forward strand.
ATTCATGACTTGAGGCCCGTGGGTCGGCCATAAACATAATTCATGATTGATGAAATTCATACATACTTGTAGATCATGCATATAGTTTGAAATTCATAATTTCATAATAAAAACATAATAAGTTCATAAATAAATTCATAATTCATGCTAGGCTTATCAAAAACACCGATGGATCAATGGATCATAAATCGATTCATCATAGGGCATGCATAATCAAGCTTAATTGATTAGAAATTCAAAATCAATAATATTATAATCAATTTAAATCTCTAAAGATGATCAAAATCAATAGATTATGATAACATTTCAAATTCACAAGACCCATAATTAAATCATTAAATTTTATACAAATCAAATACAAAACCCTATGAGTTTTTAAATAAATTTTGAATACTTAATAGAGAAGGAGAATGTGTGTGGAAGATCCACCCATTGAAGACCCTACATACCTGGGATTATCAACTCCTAACCCTCCTTAAAAGCCCAACGATGAAATTGAAGGAATTGAGGTGAAAAGCTTGAAACCTCCCCTTAGATCACTTATCAAAACCCTGCATGCACGAATGAGACTTAGAATGAATTAATCCCCTTTCAAAGACCCTATACATAGATTAAGACGACGTAGTTTAGGCCTTAGAAACTGAGGAATTACGAAAACACCCTTATTAAAATGCAGGAAATTTTTGGTCGCCAGTCCCCACTAGGGACCTCACGGGTCGTTGCCACAGGGCACGAATCGTGGCCATGGTCCATTAAGTCCACTGTCCTATACATCCAAGGGACCCTAAGGGTGACTTCATGAGTTGTGAGGTTAGACCACGACTCGTGGTCACCTCCCGTGGCCTACATTGCTCATCCCATCTTGCCAACCCTCCAAGGTAGACCACAGGTGACCTCACGAGTCATGAGGTATGACCACGACTCGTGGTCAGGCCCGTGGCCTCCTCACTCAGGCATTGCCAGACAATGCTAACCACGAGTCACCTCACGACTCGTGGTCAGTCCTCATGGCCCACCTCAGGGGTCGTCTGTGCCCTGGTGTGAATTTTTGGTTTTTCTCCATTTTACTTCTGGGTCTGATCCTTGGGTTCCCGGGGTATAACACTCTCCTGTTGCGAGGGCACATGTTTGTGGAAAGATAGGATTCATGTTATATTTCTTGATTGGCTAATATATATGATTTTGCTATCATTGTAGAGTCGATTCTTGAGGCTAGGAGGTCTTAACCTGGTTATACTTGTTGTTAATTGGGTTATATATAGCATTCTCTATTTGAACTTGCCATCTAAATCAATAATTGTAGCCTTAATGTGAGTAATCTTGCATCACTTGGTAATGTGTGCGTCTTCCTTGTGCATGTGATGTAAAGGATTTGTTCGAGAGGCTTTAAGTGTGGGGTAGTAATCTTGGGAATATTTATACGCTCACGTACTATTTTATATCCATGTTGATCTTGGGCAGATTTATATGCCCAAGTGATACTCAAACGTATTATTTTCTCCTTGTTTGTGTGCAATATGTATATATTCTCATGTAATTGGTAATAAAATGTGAATTTATACTAACCAACATGATTAGCATTTGTTTTGCAGGAAAATATGATTTTTAGGAGCTAAAATGCATGTTGGAAATATATCGGAGTTGGACTTGGAGACGAGCGTGGAAAAGACATTGGAATGCACAAATTATAGGGGCTCCGCGATGGAGCCGTGCCACGCTACCATCGCGGAGGCACACTGCCTGGAGAGGAAATTAAATGGCAAATTCCAGTGAGGCCTCGCGACAGCTCTGTGGCACGGAGATAGGCCTCCACGTTGGCCTCCGTGCCACGTTGAGGCTATTTTACCGGACCCTGAATTTCCAGTGAAGGTCCGCGTCCACGCCATGTCACAGAGGCAGTGCTCCGCGTTGACCTCCGTGACACGTTGCTTGTTATTTCGGGAAAAATTTCCCTCTTGTATAAATAGCACACTTAGGTTTATTTTAATTAGTTTAGACTTGTTGGAGCAAGGACGTGGGTTAGCAGCAGTTGAGGGACGAAAAAGCTAAGAGATTTCTTCTCTTCCTTTCTTCTTTGAATCAATTGTATGTATGATTTACACTTGTTTTAGGATGATCAATCCACAAATGAGTGGCTAATTCTCTTCCTTGCTAAGGTTTTGAACATGTGTAGTGAATTTTGATTGTAAATGATATGGTTTTCTTCTTCTTCTTTCATGTTGTTCTATTAATTCTTGTTCTTACTGCATTAGTGCTTGGCCGACATTAATGTACATCTAAAAAGTCCAATTTCACTCGAGAGAGCAAGAACTTGGAAAGTTGTGAATTAATAGGGTATTTTTCTTAACTTGATTTGGGAAAATTGGGTTTTGATGTGCTTTCCTGATAGAAATATACTTGAAAGCCGTATTAGTCAATTTAGGAACCGGAATTGTATTGCTAGGTCGTAAATTGCATTTGATCACAGAAATGTAGACGAATGGTTTATGATTCTTAAGTGAAATTAAATACGAGAGTTTTAATTTCTAGGCTACTGTTCTTGGCTAGCAACATGAAGAAGAGATTAACCGAATTATTATTATAATCGAATTCATTACTTGTTCTTAACCTTGGCATGCTCATATCCATAGTTTAAATTCACAGTAAATAATTGTTAATAGTTTTAGTATATATTTTATAAACAAAAACTCATTTAACTATTGGTTACGTTGTTGTTAGCATAATTAGAAGTAAGATAAGAATATAGTATACTTAGGCAAATTTTACATATCCTGAGCCTCCTTGGATCGATACTTGGCTTACTTAGCCACTTTATTACTTATTTGACCACGTGCACTTGCGTGTCGGTTTATAATATATAATACCAACCGAAACAGCCGAACACATGTCTGCACCTTAATTTAGGACTAATCTCATGTATTTTGTGTAATTTGTGTCCATGGAATAACAAATATGATTAGCTCTCTTTTTAGGTTGAACGTGCCAATTTATGGAGCTCAATATGAAGATAATTGTCCTAATCTTGAAGACAAATGTTAAGGGATGGATTATGGATGGTGAGACAAGCTAAAAAGGACATTTGGAGTCAACTCCGTGCCATAGAGAAGCAATGGGGTGTTCAACAATGTTCCATGGAGCAAAGAATTAATTTATATGAGCAGCAGCTGCAAAACAGTGAGCATACGTGACAACGAGTGTCACAGAGGCAAATCTCCGCGATAGCCAGGGCGTCATGGAGGCAAATCTCCGCAATGGGAAGTGTGGCACGGAGTTGTTTCACCACAGGCCAAATTTTGCATTTTTCCAACTTATTATAAATTAAACCCTTAGATTCTAAAATGATTATCACGGAAATATTTCGGGAAAGCAGAGAGGAGAGAAGGAAGAAGCGAAGAACTTCACCTAGGGTTCAAAAATTGTCATTCTCTTTTAATCATTCTTGTAAGTACATTACTTTAATTATGTTTTTGAGTAATTGTATGAACATGAGTGGCTAAAACCCTTCCTCTAGGGTTGAGGCCACATGATATGAATGTAAATGCTTGAATTCATCTTTGGTTTGAGTTTCGTTGTTCTTTTGTTTTACATTCTCAATTATCATTATTTTTATGCTTGATTACCATGAAAACAAACTCATTAAGCTTAGGTAAAATCTTGAAGGAGTAACCCTAGGTTAGAACACAAGAATGCAGGGAGCAAGTTCTTTTCTTTACGATAAGATTCGCGGTTAGGGTAGAAATTATACCTAATTTGCCTTGCCTAGTTAAATAAACGGGATGATAGCTAGATAATGACTTAGAATTGTCACATCACTGCTCATATAAGCAGTCGTGAAGCTAAGTCAGGTTAAATGATTAGAGGTATGAAAGTCCATAATCAAGGCCATAAACCCCGCAAACCACATCCATAGTGTTAAAGTGCTTATGAATTAGGATGTCACATCTTAGCTCAATGATGTAGGTATAAGACTTGTTTGTTGTGTTTAGAGGCTCGAAAGACCATGTGCACTACATTTTAACTCTATGAGACAACAACTGATGTTTTAATACTTGAACCATAGTGAATTGTAGCATTGCCTGCTTGTCAGTCCTTAACTCTAGTTGCTTCTTGTATTGTTTGTCAATTATTTTGTGGTCACCCCTAGATTTAGTTTAAACAACCGAATTTTTTAAAATCAACACCTGTGGAGGTTAAATTAGCACTTGAACTTGATAATTCATTGAAATAGTCCAGTCCCTGTGGGTTCAACATCCTGCTCTTAAATGAGCCACTGTATTACTTGTACGACCGCATACGCGTGCGCATGCGCCGGGGCGCAACATTTATCGAGACCTAGACTCCGTCTATAAATTATTCACCAATAATCTACTTGGGGTATCAATCACGTACAAGATGTATGGTCTAGCTAAAGACCTCTTGACAGGATGACGAAGACGAATAGGGCATGGCATACAAGGGAGACAAATGTATCTTCACATGATTATGGTTCTAGTTAGTTAACAACTGAAATGAGAAAAAAATATAAAGAGAGAGATGAGAATCTTGCTAAAATGATGACTCAGGTGGAGTTAATGACTAAGAATGTGATGTGAGTCGGGCCTAATATTGTGAATGTTCTGTCCGCAAGGCCCAATGCATTTTCAGGGAGAATCATCACCACCAAGGTACGGGAGGAGTGCCAATATATGGCAAATCAAATGGGGGTTTCTCGGCCTAGGTACCAAGGGACTAATCAAGGCCCTTGGTACCCAAGGGAAGAGAACCAAGGCTGGAGGAACCATGAAATGCAAGGGTGGCCTAATCTAAATGAGAGATGGGGCAATAGAGAGCAAACTCATGAGGGAAATTGCTATCATAGATGTGTGAATCTATATGTTCCTCCTCATAAAGATGAGAATGCCCAATCCCAACCTGGTGTGACTGATGTAGGGAACTCAAAATTTGATGAAATGTTGGCAAGGGTTCTCAAGAAAGTTGAATCAATGGACAGCGGGGTCAAAGAACTTAAAGGGGAGGTGTCTAACCTAGCCCAAAAAGTAAGTTCACACTCGGTCTCTATCAAGCATATAGAATCCCACATGAACAACTTATCTTCCCAAATGAACCTTAGATTTAGAAACAAACTTTTAAATCTTTAAAACCAACACTTGCGAAATTTGACTTAACACTTGAACTCGAATATTCACTGAACTAGTCCACTCCTTGTGGGTTTGACATCTGGCTCTTTAGGAGTTGCTTTACTGCTTGTACTACCGCGTGCCCTTGCTCATGCGCTAGAGCAGGAACAAGTTTTTGGCACCGTTGTCAGAGACTGGAGAAATTAGTGAATTTCTTGGTTTTGTGTTAATATAGAATTTTCCAAGTGTTGAAATTTTTGTTTTTAGTTTGATACCTTTCTTGACATGGCATAATGGAATACAAATGGGTTGAATGCTGGATACTCATATTTCAATAATACTTGTCTGAATTGTGGAGGACCCCACTTATGGAAGCACTATCATATATGTAATATATGTGGTGGTCAGGATGGCCATTGAAATTGTTGTTCAAATTCGTATTCCCCTCCCCCAAGTCCCTACTATGATCCTTCTATTGTTTTTGATGAGTACAAGAATGATGAAAAGGAGGACTTAGAACACCAAGCTTAGATAGAAAACATGTTAACACAGATCCTTAAGCAGATAGAAGTGATGAGGGAGAAGATAGAAGTAGTGTGGGTTTATACTAAGGAAAACAAAGAGGCCATAGAAATGATAAGCGCAAGTTCGCGGATATAAAGGCTGAGGTTGAAGCTTGCATTGATTTGCAAGTCACTGTCTTAGCCAATACTCAAGAGGGATTTCAAGGAGAAGAAAAGGGTGAGTTCTTGGAACAAGCTAAACAATTAGAAGCTCCTGAGAGTCTCTGTGATGGTCTCACACATATGGTCAATCTAGTCATGAAAGGGGGGATAGAATTCCAACCATTTGACATTCATGTGGAGTCAAATGTTGATGTGAGGATGATGTACAAAAGTAAGGAGGCCAAGCACAATTCCGTTTCAAAGTTGAGGAGTATTGTACCCCACTCTAAGCATTTCTTGATATTAATCTTGGTTGATAACCTAAAAATAGAGTAGTCTTTCAAGCCTACACAGAAAGGTCTAAAGGAGCAACAAGCCCCATATATTTTGAAATTTGCTGAGTTTAAGAGACAAAATGACTTCACTTACTTAAGGGCCAATAAGTGTAAGAGGCGACACCTACTGCTTGATCCCTTAAATTTTTCACCACAACCCCTAGAGCATAATAGAAAATTAGAAAAGAAATTAGAGGTGAGATTCATATCCTCAAAGTGGAACGAAAAGCGGTGGAACTTGATGCGTCGTGCTGTGACGTAAATTCAACGCTTCTTGGGAGGTAACCCAAGAGTACATGTAGTGCCCCGGAAGCTCAAAATCAATATCTGGGAGTTTAATCAGAAAATTTGAAAAACAGCAGAAAAGTTGCAGAACAAGCAACCTGACGGGTCGTTAAGGGACCCAACGACTTGTCAGGTCAACCGTGTGAAGGATGCCAAAAATATACACCATTATTCCTAAAAAATGATAGCGCGAGTTGTTTGCAGGTCGTGTGACTCGTTAAGTCACCCGTTGCCAACACGAAGTTCAGAAATTAGAGGATTTTATCGTGTACTTGACGGAAGGTCACCATGAGTCGTCATCAGTAGTAACAACTCGTCAGGTCCTTCATCTCTAGTCCTTTCTAGCTTTCTTACTAGTGTACCTGATGGATGACACGACGACTCGTTCCCAGTCATGACGACTCATCATCTGCCTATCAGGAGTCAGTAGATTTTTTCTAGTGAACATGACAGAAGGACCCAACGACTTATTGGACCTGGTAACGAGTTGTTAGGTCACCCGTTAGAGACACCTGACAGTTTCCCAGCAAATTTCTTAGGGCTATTTAGTAATTTCCTATCCTTCCAAGCTGTAAACTACGTTGTTTTTGCTACAGTTTCAAACGTTTTAGTGGGGAAAAGCGGTCCATTCCTCATTCCCCACTCTCAATTCTCAAGAAATCATCTAAATCTCCTGTGAAGAACTCTCAAGCGAATCTAGGGTTCCTCACCAACTTCAGTCATTAAAGATTCTTTATCTAGAGAAATTTAGCCAGGTATGTGGGGTTTTAGCAAGGGGATTGTCCTTCCCTTGCATCCCCAAAGTCCTCCTCAATTTCTTTTATTAGTTTTAAGCCTTGAGCTTTCAAATATGAGAAGCATTCATGTTTATTTTCATTTATTTCACTCAGAACGATGTTTATACCTATTGTTAATATAATCTTCATCAGTTCCTCATCAAATTGTCAGTATTATTACAAAAGTTAATTTAAGCCCTAACTTTTGAGTAATGAATTTACTTGTAAATTCCCTCTAGTGAATGAAGAATACTTTGGGTTGAATTCCTAGAATTTTCTTGCTTTACCTATGTGTTGGGTAAATATCCCATGAATTGGAATGACTTTAGTACGTTGAATGAAATTTTCTATTAGCTGCTTAGTAATATAATCACTTAGAACACAAAATTCTATCAGTCTAGTCTCAGTCAGAATCATATCAGTCTAGCTTCAATCAGATTTTAGCAATCTCAGTGTTGTCCAAAAGATGTCAACTAATCAGTTTTGCTCCAGTTTATTTTCGAGGTGTTCGCGATGCCTCCCAGTTTTCAGAATCAGATTCATATTTCAGTTATTTGATCTATTAGGTGATCATTACATTCAGTTATAGCTCTGACCAGCCCCAGGAACCCAGTTCAGTTATTAGTTGTTCTGTAGATGGTTACAACACTTCTAGATAAGCAGCTCGGACCAGTGTTAGAACCTATCTTTAGAATCTGGTTCGATAAGGCTCTCAAGGTACATGCAGTTATTTGTCCCTGACTAGTATTGGGCCCCAGTTTCTAGCTATCAACTTAGTAGTTCAGTTTAGGATTTCTAGTGGGAGTAGAACTTAGCACCGAGCGGGCTAGGGTTCCGGCGCACCCAGGTTCCTAGAACTACGTTGCCAGCGTAGGTTACACTATTACATGGCCTGTTTGCCCCAGATAATTTTTGTGATCATCCAGTTCATTCCTTTATACCCTGGCAAGGTATATTCGGTCCTACCGGTGGGGTGTATACATCGGAATCCATGTTTAGCTCACGTGGTTATATGTTGGTTATAGACTCTCCTACTAGTCAGTCAAGTCCAATATCAGAATAAGAAGTTTAGTTCAGTATAGTATCTTAGATTTAGTGTTTCAGATGTAGGGCATGTCCTTAACCATCAGATAGGGTCGTCTTAACCATTTCAGATTATATCAGTAGTTCAATTCAGTTTACCTGTTGGTCATGGCGTGCCATTTTAGTTTAGAATTATACTCAGTATGTTTCTCTCACTTACTCAGTACATTCAAAGTACCGACGCATGTTTTTCATGTTGTATCGTTTCATGATACAGCTGCAGGTTCTCAGACCCAGCACAGATAGGTACTTTAGTTTCAGAGCATTCCATTTCAGCATATCAGAGTGTGAGTCCTCATCATTCGAAGGCCTTGTTTATTTACATTAGTTGGATATGGTTTTGTATAGACTTAGAGTTAGCTGGGGTCTGTCCCAGCAACTCCTCAGTAGTTGTCTTACAGACCAGACTTGTCTTTCATAAATGTATTTCAGATATATGATTCCTTTCTCTACTTTCAGTCATTAAGTTTTTGTAAACTGTTATTTAAAAGTTCTGTTGTGCATGTTTAGTCAGAATGTTAGTGTATGATAGACCAGGGGTTGACTTGGGGTCACTTGTGGCTTTAAGTATCGTGTTACATCCAGGGTGTAAGTTCGGAGCGTGACAGTACCACATGTACAATATCTTTTTCTATGTTTGTATTTGGTTTATCTTCACTTTTTGTTTTTGTTTTTGTTGGTGTGACTTAAGAACAGACTGAGGGGAAGTCTAACTACCCTTAGAAGAGGAAGCTAAGGAGCATGGAAAACTACAAGTGTGGCGTTCTCAAGATGAAAAATGGACAATACATGCTGCTAGCTAGGCCTAGAGGCCTCAAGAAGTATCTCTCACCTTTAGTCTTGCTTTGAAATAAATATTTGGGGACATAGCATATATTAAGTGTGGGGTGATGGGTAATTTCAAATTTTGTGCTAAGTAATTTCAGGTGAATTTGGTGTTTGGTATAATATTATTTGATGAAAAGTTGGAGTTGTGCATATTTCACCCACCCTTTAGTTTTCCTTTTTGGTTCTTTTCTAAAGGGGAGCACTTTGAACCGAGAAATAAAATATTTCTGTGTTTGTACATAACTATTTTAGTCATAGTTAGAGACTTTTCCCTACAATGGATGGATGACGACCGTCTTAAGGGAAAATTAGTCAACAGGGTTGTTTTTGAACCCTTATCTGATTGATAGCTTGATGTTCTTGTTGAGTGCTATTACAGTATTGTAAGATGCAAGTGTTTAATTTTGAAGCATATTTAGCAGTTGTATCACTTTGATTGAGACACCTAGGCTCTTGGATATGACTCTGTATGTTGTGTGCTTAACTGTTGAATTCATGTGATTAGCTGAGTTAAGAGTCTAACGAATCTTTCTTGAATATAGCATGTGCACTGAGTTTAAGGTTTTTGAATATTCCATTCTATTATGTAGTGTCCAGAACTTGTCTGGTGTGTATACAAAACGAAATGAGGGATGTTAATTGTAGGAGATGATTCAGGCATTTCTTTGAATGAGCATATTTTTCATCCTTTGCTTTACCTGCCTTAATTAATTGTCCTAGTTAACCCTGTCGAGCCTTTATCCTATTCTTTGATCAACCATATTAAAAGATGAATCCTTTTATTTCAATATCTTTGAATTTGATCCAAAACTCCTAAGCGCTTAAGTGAAATTGCAAAAGAGTAAACGAGTGAGAATCATGAAAAGGAATGAAAATAGTGTTTGTGGGAGTTGAAGAAAAGACTGTAGGTGCACGTGTTTGAGAAATGCATAAGTGTTAAGCAGGTGTAAAAGAATAAAAGAGTGAAAAAGTTCAAATGCCCTACTAACAATATAAGTGTGCTTAAAGAAATGGAGTAAACAAAAAGGAAATTGAGAATTCAAAAGAACAAGAGGTGAAGTAAAAGAAGTGGATGTTCTTACTAAGCAAAAGTGATGTATTAAAAGTGCTTAGGGAAGATAGTCACTATTACTGGCCATAATAGTACCTACCCGTCCTTTAGCTTACATTACAACTTGAAAAGTCCTATTTGATCTTACTTTTAGTGGAGTAATACAATAAGGGCAAGCATATGGGTCATTACATGTTGCATGAGAATTCATTGTGAGAGTGAGTGTAATTGTATTCATATACCCATACATGTTATAATTTGAAAATTTGTGAGTAAAAATGGGTATCTCTCTTGTTATGAGGGCACATGTTTGAGGAAAGATAGGATTCATGCTAGACTTCTTGATTGGCTAATGTGCATGAGTTTGTTGTGGTTGTAGAGTCAATTCTTGAGGCTAGGAGGTCTTAGCTTGGTTATACTTGTTTTGAATTGTGTTTTAGATATATAGCATGCTTTATTTGAACTTGCTATCTAAATCAGTCATTGTAGCCTTAATTTGAGTTGTCTTGCATCAATTGGTAATGTATGAGTTTTCTTGTGCATGAGATGTAAAGGATTTGTTTGAGGACGAACAACGCTTTATGTGCGGGATAGTGATCTTGGTCATATTTATACGCCCAAGTACTATTTTATACCTGTGTTTGTACCTTAATTTAAGAATAATCTCATGTATTTTGTGTAATTTGTGGCCATGTACTAACAAATATGAACTAGCTCTCTTTGTAGGTTGAAAGTGCCAATGTATGAGCTCAATGTGAAGATAATGGTCCTAGTCTTGAAGATAAATGTTAAGGGATGGATTATGGATGGTGAGACCAGCTTAAAAGGACATTTTGGAGTCAACTCCATGCCACAGTGAAGCATTGGGGTGTTCAACAACGTGCCACGGACAAAGAATTAATTTATATGAGCAGGGGTAGCAAAATAGTGAGCATCCGCGATAGCAGAGTGTCACGGAGGCAAATCTCCGCGATAGCTAATGTGTCATGGAGGCAAATCTCCGTGATGGGCAGCGTGGCATGGAGCTGTTTCACCACAGGCCAAATTTAGCATTTTTCATATTTACTGTTAATTGAACCCTTAGCTTCTAAATCATTATCGTGGAAATATTTTGGGAAAGCAGAGAAGAGTGAAGGGAGAAGCGAAGAAATACACCTAGGGTTCAAATTTTTTCATTCTCTTTTAATCGTTCTTGTAAGTACTACACTTTAAATATGTTTTTAACTGTTTGTATGAACAGAAGTGGCTAAAACCATTCCTCTAGGGTTGAGGCCACATGACATGATTGTAATTGCATGAATTCATTGTTGGTTCAAGTTTCTTTATTGTTTTGTCTTGCATTCTTATTAATTGTTGTTTTAATGCTTGATCATCACTGAAACAAACTTGTTAAACTTAGGCAAAAGCTCGAAAGACTAACCCTAGGTTAGAATGAAAGAATGCACGGAGCTAGTTCTTGTCTTTATGATAGGATTCACGATTAGGATAACAACTATACCTAATTCGCGTTGCTTGGTTAATAAAACGGGAAGATAGCCAAACACTTAGGATTAAATTGTAACATCATCACTCTAAGACGTTGCTGTGAAGTTAATCCTATGTTAAATGAATAGAGGTACGAAAGTCCTTAATTGATAGCATCCATGGCAGCTCAATGTCATTAACAGACATGGCTAAAGATTTGGAAGTTCCATCGAATAAGGAATTTCAAGACATACTCAAATGGGCTGCAATTTGCTATTAAAAAGTGTCTAGTGATGGAAGAAGACCTCAAGCCCAATGAAGATATTTTGTCCAAGTCTTACATCTATCTCGAGGCCAAAATTTAAGTCCATGAGGAGATGGAATGGGGCCCAAATCACCTCCAAATGGAGAAAATACTACATCACTTGTTCAATTGGTTTCCAGAATTATGTATTTAAGAGTTGTTTTATTCTATGTTGACTTCCTAGGACTTTGTGTGTGTTGCTTTCTATACCATTTAATGTTTCATTTTAATATATGTTGACTACACTGGTCTAAGTGTGGGCAGCCTTCTATGTCCCTAGGGAATATAAATTTCTTTTAGTTGAGTCTTTGACCAGCCCCTTCTAGGATTCTATATAAAGGGATTATTTCTCTTCATTGTAACTAAGTTTGATTTAATATATTAGTAGCAGCCTTGTGGCTTGTGGAGACCTTTGTAGGTTCTCTTTGCGTTATGCCCCTTTTGTTCTACTTTGAACCATAGCTTGGATTTCTTCAATGGTAAGATTCGGTGTTTGAGTTCCCTCCCCCCTTTTCTTCTTCTACTACTTCTTAATTGATTCACTATTTCTAGTTTCTTATCTTTTCAAGAATCAATTCCTTCCCCCTTTCTAATCTTCTAAATTTTAAAGTCTTCCATTATTCGTGTCATTGGTATCAGAGCTTTGGATGGATGGGTATTCTTATACTCACCCGATCTACTGATTTAAATCATTGAAAACTACAAAAATCTGAATCAAAAAGTTAGTGTAGCGTGAATAGTAACACAAAAAAAGTCAAAAAATATCTATTTCCTCAAGTGAATAATGACGTGAACAGTAATTTATAGTGTTCTTCACTTGTTCATGATTTGTTCTATACTTTACCTTGTGATTTGATGACTTTGATTTTTTAAAAATCTAATCAATCTCTTGAAAATCTCATTTGATTTGAAGGTTCTTTGAATTTTGGTCAACAAGAAACTCAAAAGTCACTTGGGGATTGTAAAGGTCATTGTAGCTCCTTGGATTCAAAAGCTCATTGAATATGTTCTTGGTGTTCTTGAAAGTGTTTATACACTATATTTAGTTTCATATTATTCTCTTGCTAGATACTTCAAGTATTTGTTCATACTTAGTGTAGTCTAGTGATTTGTGCGCATTTTTTAAAATTTCATGTGAAATTTTTTCATGCTTTTATCTTTATTTTCATTGTGTACTCCTTTGTTTCCAGTTTGTTATAGTTTTGTTGTCCTTTTCTTTATTTGACATAAACTCCATTCTTGAACCAAACATTGGAACTTGCTTTGAAGTGTTTGAGTTGGTTCATTAAAGAACTTTGAGGAGCATCCTTTGAGTGGTAAAAGGAAAAAGTTGTGAGATTATTTGAGGGTAAAAGCCTAATGTGTGATGTACGAGTGTTGGCAGCCATTACAAGATACATGTGAGGGAGTGCATGTGAGACAATTTTACTACTAACAATCTCTTGTTTTAACATGTCTTCTACAGATTTTGAAAGCAATTGGAATGAAGGAATGGATGATTATAGTGGGGATGATTGGCAATCAGATACAAAGAATGATGGAAGGGACATGAACTATACTTGTTTTGAGTGTGGTGCCCATGATGAATCACATCAGATTTGTGATTTGAGTAAAACCAATAATGTTTGTGATGAATATTGTAGTGGTGAATCTTCTGATTATGATGAGATTAGTTATAGTGATGAATGTGCTTATGTTGGAGTTGGGAGTGTGAATCCTATTAAATGTACTCCAGTAATATCTAGTTTGGGGAGGAATCCTAGAAGAGGCCATGAGCTTACTAGAGTTAACAAGATTTTTCCAAACTAGAACGTAAGTATTCTCTAATGTGTGTGCTACTAAAATTGATAGAAATGTTTGTCACAACTTAGTAAGTGCTTACTTTGTTAAAAAGGTGGGTTTATCTTGTGTTAAGCATGCTTCACCCAACACCTTCAAAGGAGTGAAGGTGGACAAGAGAGTGCTGGTGCAATTTAATCTTGGGAGATACAACGATGAGGTTTGGTGTGATGTGGTTCCTTTATTCACATGTCATGTCTTATTGGGAAGGTCATGGTTCACTATAGTACAGCTTCATATGATCCAGAAAAGAATAGGTATTCCTTGGTGAAAGATGATGGAAAGAAAACTGCCCTTGTTTCTTTGGCACCTATGGAGATTCAAGAAGATAAATTAAGGGTAAGAGGATCAATGAAGGTGTTTGAAAAGGAAAAGGAATGCAACAGGGGAAACAACAATAGGTTTGAGAAGCCTAAAATTAGAGTTGACTTTGGAAGTCCTCCAAGATATAAAAGAGGGATTCTTGGGAAGTACATGGGAGCTAGTGCAGTGACAAACTTCTCCACACCAAATAAAAGTAAGGATGAGAGACAAAAGAAAGAGAGAAGTAAGGGGTGGGCAACTTGACAACTCAAGAGAGGAAAAATGAGAGGAAGTGATGAGTGAAGAGAGTGAGTTGTCAAAAAGTAAGAATGAGTTGAAAGAATTGAGTGATGTGAGTTTGAGAGGTAAAATAGAGAGTGAACTAGTGCATTTAAGTGATGAAAAAAAATGAAAAGATTAATAGAATAGAGTGCATTAGTGTGAGAGATTCTTGTTCAATCTCTAACCAATTAACTCATTCTTTTTCGATGGTTTCTGTTCCAAATGTGTAGGTCAATGAAGAAGGACCCAATGAAGAGTTGGAACAACAGTTGCATGAAGTAAGGAAATTCAGTTTCGAAGAGGATTTAAAAAGTGTAAAAGACAATCATTTATGGAATCAATTACAAGTTGAAGACAAGTTTGACCTTTATTATCTCATGTGGTATGACCTTATTGATGATCTATTTGTTTCAAATGACACTGAAATTGTACCACAAATTCATGAGGCCAAAGTTTTAAGTGAAGATATTACTCAAATTGGGAGTGATCCTTCTCTTTTTGATTATGTTTCTCACATGAGCAATCTGACACAATGTTCTAAAAGAGAGGTGCAGGATAACTTGAGTGAACAAGTCAAATAAAATTTGAGAGAGAATGAATCTTGTTCAAATTCCAATTTGCTAAATCTTTCTTGTTTCAGTATCACTTCTCAACCCATGCAGAAATTTGAGGACGAACCTCGTAAAGAGGATAATAGTACCTCATTTGAAGAAGAAACTAACATTGGCTGGGGTTTTAAAGTGTACAATAACTCATTGTGGGAAGAAATTGGAGAAGACTTTAAAGTGTTCTCTAATCTGTTATGGTTTGAGAATATCATTGGAGAAGATATCAATGAAGGTCAATGAGACACTTGAAACAATTGAAGCCATAGATGTTGAGAATGTTAAGATAAATGATGAATGTAATAGCTTAAGTGTAGAGAAGGAGAAGTGCTCACAGGTTGCTGACTTCATAGTATCTTTATCTTGTTTTGAAGATCCTTTTTTACAGGTTCAATCCAAGCCACTTCTAAAAGGAATTGTTGTTGATCCATATGTTGACAATGGTATATCCAATGATGAGGTTAAGTTGTTTAGCAAGAGCAAATATGGTATGTTTATTTGGTATTCATATGCTTTTGGTCTAGCTAATGACCCTCTATTATTTAAAGAGCTTATGAATTATGTTTTTACTACTTGTGTGCGTAATCACATTATTTAATTAGATGATGTAGTGCCTGGATATTTAAAGGGGGTGTTTGTGCATAAAAGAACTAAATGGGTTAAGTGGTTGTATGGTCACTACTTGGTGTTATTTTTATCAAATGCTTTCTCTACTTCCTTTGTTTACCTCCTACTAATTTTTATTATCATGTTGGTGGTAGGTATTGGTCAAGTTTTGAGGACAAATCTTCTTTAAGTGGGGGATAATGATAGAAACCAAAAAGGGTCAAATCCAATGAAGGTGCAAATATAGTCAATGTCAAGATTCGAGGACGAATCTTCTTTAAGAAGGGGAGAATGATAGCATGCATGGAAACTCTATATCATTAATAGACAAGGATAAAGATTTGGAAGTTCCATCGAATAAGGAATTTCAAGACATACTCAAATGGGCTATAATTTGCTATTAAAAAGAGTCTTGTGATGGAAGAATACCTCAAGCCCAATGAAGATATTTTTTCCAAGTCTTACATCTATTTGGAGGCCCAAATTAAAATCCAAGAGGAGATGGAATAGGGCCTAAATAAGCTCCAAATGGGGAAAATATTGCAGCATTTGTTAAATTGATTTCTAGAATTATATATTTCAGAGTTGTTTTATTCTATGTTGACTTCCTAGGACTTTGTGTGTGGTAGATTTATATGCCATTTAATATTTTATTTTTATCTATGTTTACTACATTGGTCTAAGTGTGGGAAGCCTTCTATATCCCTATGGAATATAATTTCTTTTGGTTGAGTCTTTGACCATCCCCTTCTAGGATTCTATATAAAGGGATTTTTTCTCTTCGTTGTAACTAAGTTTGATTTAATATATTAGTAGCAGCCTTGTGGCTTGTGGAGACCTTTGTAGGTTTTCTTTGTGTTATGCCCCTTTTGTTCTACTTTGAGCCATAGCTGGGATTTCTTCAATGGTAAGATTCCTTGTTTGAGTTCCCTCCCCTCTTTTCTTCTTCTACTACTTCTTAATTGATTCACTATTTTTAGTTTCTTCTCTTTTCAAGAATCTATTCCTTCTAGTTTCTTCTCTTTTCAAGAATCAATTCCTTCCCTCTTTCTATTTTTCTAAATTTTAATGTCTTCCGATGTTCATGTCGTTATCAATAATTAAGGGCATAAACCCTGTAAACCACATCCATATTGTTAAATTGCAAATTAGGACGTCATTAGTTTGTTGTGTTTAGAGACTCAAAAGACCATGAACATGGAAATTAACTTTGTGAGACAATAATTGTAATTTTGCACTTGAACTGAGATGAACGTAGCATTGCATGATTGTTAGGTCTTAACTCTAGATGCTTCTTATTACTGGTTTCCGAATTATTTTGTGATCACCTTAGATTTAGAAACCAACTTTTAAATCTTTAAAACCAATACTTGTGAAATTTGACTTAACACTATGAACTCGAATATTCGCTGAACTAGACCAATCCCTATGGGTTCGACATTCGGCTCTTCAAGAGTAGCTCTACTACTTGTACAACCATGTGCTCTTGCACGTGCGCTAGAGCGCGAATAGTGTCCCTCATGGTGACACTCAAAGGTATGATCCCAGTGATGGCAATGATAGGCCGATGATGAGTCATCACCAAGACCACGATTCGTCTAGTCCTTTGTTGGGACTGGCAGTGAGTATTTTCTTGCGAATTTATTAAGGGATTTTCCATAATTCCTAAGTTCCTAAGACCTATACTACGTCATTTCAAGCTCATAAAAGTGTTTTTAAGAGCGGTAAGTTCATTCTAAGCCTATTCTCTTCCATGCATGCAAGTATAGAAGCTCCTAATGGTGATCAAGTTTAGATTCATCAAGTTCTTCCCCAAATTCTTTTGGGCTTTCAAGAGGGTTGGTGAAATCAGATTTCTCCAGATATGTAGGGTTATGAATAGGTGTATTCATCCACACCCATTCCCAATCCCTCTTCAATTTAATGAAAATTCTAATTGATGAATCTATGGTGTTTTAATCCAACATGTGAATTCTCTAAGGACCAATCACGGGTAAGATCTACACATGTTTCTAATGTTGAATTACACTCCATGGGAACATTTTACAATGTTTTCTATTACAAATCATGTCTTCCGGTTTTACAAATTATGATTCCCATCCATGGAAGTTCATGAAAGTTGAGTTTATGAAATATGTATTCAAGCATGATGAGATGTATATGACGAAAGAATGATTTCGACTTTACCCATGTCCATGTTCATGTTTTTGAATGATAAGTCTATGTCAAGAATGTTTATGTAATGAGTAAGCCCATATGATCAAAATATATTCCATGATTTATCTAAAGTTCATGTATTAGCTTACCACATGGTTTTGCAGTCTAGACACCCACTATTTTCAGCTTGTGCTATGGTTTGAGCCAAAAGCTCTTCATGTTATGATTTAAGATTATGCATGTATTTTATGAGTCAACTTCGTCACTAGACAATAGTCAGCTTCATAGGAAAATGATAGAGAGCATATGCATATTTTTGGGAGTAGTGTCTAGAACTGAGTAGGCTAAGGGTTAGTCAACCCTATGCCTAAGAACTACGTGCCAACATAGGTATGTTCAGATTATTGGGACCTCCTTTGTGAGCTTCCCTGCTCCCAAAGGGCCTTCACCTTGATATCAATATCATGGAAGCGTCCTTAGCACCGACAAGGCTTTGGACGGCTTTGTGTTGCGGTCCAGTGCACGCACAAGCATACGCGGTTGTACAAATAATACAATGGCTCTTTTAAGAGCCAGATGTCGAACCCACAGGGACTGGACTAATTAAGCAAATATTCAAGTCAAGTGCTATATTATATTTCACAAGTGTAGATTTAAGAGATTTTGGATAATTGTAATTAAATTTGGGGTGATCACAAAATAATCGCAAAACAATAACAAGAAGCATCTAGAGTTAAGGCCTGATAGTCATGCAATGCTACACTTCACGAAGGTTCAAGTATTAAAATTTCAGTTGTTGTCTCACAGAGTTAATACGTAGTGTTCATGGTCTTTCGAGCTTCTAAACACAATAAACTAGTCTCACACCTATATCGTTGAGCGGGGATGTGATGTCTTAATTCATGAGCAATTTACAATGTTGATGTGGTTTACGGGGTTTATGCCCTTGATTATAGACTTTTTTATCTCTAATTATTTAACCTGACTTGGCTTCGCAACTACTTCTACGAGTGGTGATGCGAAAATTCTAAGTCGGTGTCTCGCTATCATCCCGTTTAATTAACCAAGCAAGGCAAATTAGGTATAATTTCTATCCTAACCGCGAATCCCATCATAAAGACAAAAAATTGCTCCCTACATTCTTTCATTCTAACCTAGTGTTACTCTTTCAAGCTTTTTCCTAAGCTTAAGAAAATTGTTTTCATGGTGATGAAGCATAAAAACAACAATAATTAAGAATGCAAGACAAGATAAGTACTAAAACTCAAACCAGTGAGGAATTTAAGCATTTACATTCATATCATGTGGCCTCAACCCTAGAGAAAGGGTTTTAGCCACTCATGTTCATGCAATTACTCAAAAACATAATTAAAGTAAAGTACTTATAAGAATGATTAAAAGAGAATTAAAGTTTATGAACCCTAGGTAGAGTTTCCCTCATTCTCCCTTCGCCCTTTCCATTTCTCCAATAATATTTCATGATAAAAATGAATTTAGAAGCTAAGGGTCCTATTTATATTAAATGGGATTTTTCAAATTTTGGCCATGGGTGGATGGCTCCGCATCACAGACCTGGTCGTGCTGCTTTGCCTCTGTGACACGGAGCAAACGCGGATGCAGACTAGATCATCGGCTTTGGCAATTCATGGGCGCCAGGCATCGGGCGTGGCACTGAGACCATCGCGCCTTGAACATGCCGTGGCATGGCTTAGACATGCAAGATGATTGGCGAGGAACGTTGCCACCGTGTGGGGTGCCTGCCTTGTGACATCTTCCGCGCACGCAGCAAGAGTGTGGAACTACGCTGGGTGCGGCACACGCACAGCGTGGCACGCTGCCTGGCGCGGCCAGCTGCTCTTTGCATTGTCAAGTTTCCTTCTTTTGCAATTTGTTCTAAGCTACATTCTTACGCCTCAACCATCATTTTAGTCCCTCCTAATTATTGTACACCTACAAAACAAAGACTAATCATGTTGATTAGTTTCAGAATGAAATTAAATATGAATACATGAGAATGTAATCACATATATTGATAAACATGACTAAAACTTAGTTATAAAATAGAACTTGGGCACATAAATATGCCCAAGATCATTTCCCCCACACTTAAAGTCTTGTTTTTCCTTGAACAGCTCTATTACATGCAATGCACACAAAGGACTCACCAATAACTAATTGGAGCAAGACTTTTCAAGCTACTGCTACACCAATTGTTTTAGACAGCAAGTTTACAATAGACCATGCAATATCTCACCATTAAAACCCCATATAACTAAGTTAAAACTTCCTAGCCTTAAGAATCGACTCTTAAACTCAGCAAAGTCATGCAAATCAACTAATTAAGAAATCCGACATGAATTTTATCCTTCATCAAACATGTTCCCACACAACAAAGGAGATACCCATCTTTCACTCACAAGTTTTCAAATTATAACATGTATGGGTATATGAATAAGAAATACACTCACTCTCACAAAGAATTCACATGCAACATCATTGACCCATAGGCTTGCCTTTAGTGTTTTACTTCACTAATTCAGGAATGTTTGAAAGTAAGATCAAGTAGGACTTAGTGGGTTGTAATGTAAGTTAAGGGCCAGGTAGGTACTATTATTTCCAGTAATACTGACTATCTTTCGTAAGCGCTTTTAATACATCACACTTTCATTACAAACATCTCTTCTCTAACTTCACCTTTATTCTTTTCACTCATCAATGTCCTCTTTTGTTTTCCCATTTATATAAGCACACTTAGCTTATTAGTAAGGAGTACTTAAGCAACTTTTTCCTTCTTTTGTTCTCTTACTCCCTACCAATCATTATGCAGTTTAAAATAAGTGCACCTCTAATCTTTTCTTCCACTCCCATAACCCCTGTTTTCCTTATTTTTACAACTTCTCACTCCTTAACTTCTTTTGCATTTTTCTCTTAAGTGCTTAGGAGTTTTGGATCAAATTCAAAGCTATTGAAAACAAAGGATTGAGCTTATATTGTGTCTAGCAAAGAATAGGCTAAAGGCTCAATGGGGCTACTAGGATCATATGTCAGGGTAGGTAAAGCGATGGATAAAAATTAGGCTCATTCAAAGAAATGCCTAAATCATCTTCTACAACTAACATCCCTCATTTCAATTTGTACGCACACCAGGAAAGTTTTAGACACTACACAATAACATGGAATATTCAAAAACCTTACACTGACATCACATGCTCAATTCAAGACAAATTCAGTAGACTCTTAACTTAGCTAATCATAAGAATTCAAAATTAAGCTTTCAAGCATACAGAGTCATATTCAAGAGCCCAGGTGTCCCAAAAAAAGTTATACTATTGTTAAACGTGCTTCCAAATTTACAAAACTTGCATATCACAATCATGTACAACACATAATATGATTGATACCTATCAATTAGCTACGGGTTCCAACTTAAACCTATTGACTAATTTTCCCTCAAAACGGTCCTCATCCATCCATCATCAAGAAAAATCCCGACCTATGACTGAAAGGTAATGTGCAAACAAAGTAAAAATTTTATTTCTCGGTTCAAAGTTCCCCTCTTCGAAAAAGAACCAAAAAGAAAAATCAAAGTGTGGGTGAAA
The DNA here is from genome assembly GCA_035772735.1 of Datura wrightii. NCBI lineage: Eukaryota > Viridiplantae > Streptophyta > Magnoliopsida > Solanales > Solanaceae > Datura > Datura wrightii. The sequence continues at coordinate 73,122,033 of JASDFA010000027.1, forward strand.
TGTGCTCAACTCCAATTTTTCATCAAACAATATTATACCAAGCACCAAATTCACCCGAAATCACTTAGCACAAAATTTGAAATTACCCCTCACCCCACACTTAATTTATGCTATATCCCAAAAGCATTATCTAAAAGAAAGACTAAAGGTGAGAGATACTTCCTAAGGCTCTAGGCCTAGATAACAGCATGCGTTGTCCATTTTTCTTCTTGGGGATCCTCAACCCCGCACTTACATTTTGACATTCTCCTTAGCTTCTGCTTCTAAGGGTACTCAAACTTCCCCTTTTTCCTATGCTTATTGTGGTACCCTTGGGTTGCCTCCCAAGCAGTGCTTGATTTTATGTCGCGGCACGAGCATCAAGTTCCACCACTTTTCCTTCCACTTTTATGATATGAATCTCACCCCTAATTTCTTTTCCAGTTTCATATTATGATCTGGGGGTGGTGGTGAGAAATTTCAGGGACCAAACAGGAGATGTCACCTCTTACATTTATTGGCCCTTAAGTAAGTGAAGTCGTTCTGTCTCTTCGACCAGCAAATTGCAGAATATATGGGGCTTCTTCCTTACCTAGACTTTTCTCTATAAGCTTGGAAGACTCTGTTTCTAGGTTGTCAACCAAACTTAATGTAGAGAAATGCTTTGAGTGGGGTACAACACACCTCAACTCCGAAATTGCATTGTGCTTGACCTCCTTATTTTGTACACCTTCTCCACATTAACATCTGACTCCAAATGAATGTAAAATGGTTGGAACTCTATCATCACTTTCATGAATGGATTGGCCATATGTGTGAGACTATCACGAAGACTCTCAAGAGCTTCGAACTATTGAGCTTGTTCCAAGAAATCACCCTTTTCTTCTCCTTGTAGTCCCTCTTGAGTATTGGCTAAGTCCATTACTTGCAAATCAACGCATGCTTCAGCCTCAGTCATCAACTCCATGAACTTGGCGCTTATCATTTCTAAGGCCTCTCCATTTTCCTTAGTCTGAAACCCCATTACTTCCATTTGTTTCCTCATCACTTCTGTCTGCACAAGGACCTATTTTAACAAGTTTTCTACTTTATCTTAGTTTTCCAAGTCCACCTTTTCATCATTCCTGTACTCATCAGAAACAATAGAAGGATCATAGTAGGGTCTTGGGGGAGGGGAATACGAATTTGGACAACCATTCCAATGGATATCTTGACCACCACATATACTGCAAGTAGGAAAATGTTTCCACAAGTAGGGTCCTCCACAATTCAGATAGGGCTCACTGAAATATGAGTATCCACTATTCAACCAATTTGTGCTCCATGATGTTAGGTCAAGAAGGGTATCAAACTGAACAAAAATTAAATAAATCTATAACTAATAAATATTTTTTCAACACTTAGATTAGACACTAACACAAAACAATAAATTCACCAATTTCGCCAGTCCCCAGCAATGGCACCAAAAACTTGTTGCGCCGCGCTGCACACATAAGCATACACGGTCGTACAAATAATATAGTGGCTATTTTATGAGCTGGATTTCGAACCCACAGGGACTGGACTAATTTAGCAAATACTCAAGTCAAGTGCTATATTAAATTTCACAAGTGTTGATTTGGATAATTGTAATTAAATCTAGGGGTGATCACAAAATAATCACGAAATAATAACAAGAAGCATCTAGAGTTAAGGACTGACAGTCGTTCAATGCTACACTTCACGAAGGTTCAAGTATTAAAACTTTAGTTGTTGTCTCATAGAGTTAATATGCAGTCTTCATGGTCCTTCGAGCCTCTAAACACAACAAACTAGTCTCACACGTACATCGTTGAGAGGGGATGTGACGTCCTAATTCGTGAGCAATTAACATTGTGGATGTGGTTTAATCCTTTGATTATGGACTTTCATACCTCTAATCATTTAACCAGACTTAGCTTCGCAACTACTTCTACGAGCGGTGATGTGATAATTTTAAGTCAGTGTCTAGCTATCATCCCATTTAATTAACCAAGAATGACTAATTACGTATAATTTCTATCCTAACCACGAATCCTATCATAAAGACAAAAACTTGCTCCCTACATTCTTTCATTCTAACCTAGGGTTACTCTTTCGAGCTTTTGTGTAATCTTAACAAGTTTTTTTTCATGGTGATCAAGCATAAAAGAAACAATAATGAAGAATGCAATACAAAACAAAACTAAAACTCAAACCAATGATGAATTCAAGAATTTACATTCATATCATGTGGCCTCAACCCTAGAGGAAGGGCTTTAGCCACTCATGTTCGTACAATTACTCGAAAACGTAATTAAAGTAAAGTGCTTACAAGAATGATTAAAAGAGAATGAAAGCTAATGAACCCTAGGTAGAGTTTCCCTCATTCTCCCTTCTCTCCTTTCCATTTCTCCAAATATATTTCATGATTAAAATCATTTTAGAAGCTAAGGGTCCTATTTATTTTAAATGGGATTTTCAACTTTTCGTTGTGGTTGGGATGGCTCCATGTCACGGACCTGGTCGCGCTACTTTTCCTCCGTGACGTGGAGAAAGCGCGGATGCACACTGGATCATCGGCTTTGGCATGTCATGGGCGATAGGCGTAGGGTGTGGAACGGAGCGCATCGCGCCTTGTGCACGTCGTGACACGACTTTGATGCGTAGGATGCATGGAGTGGCACATTGACATCGTGTTCGGAGCCTCCCTTATGACATATTCCACTCGTGCATCAAGGGAGTGGCACGGCGCTGGGTGTAGCACGGCACACGCACAATATGGCAAGCTGCCTGGCGCGGCCAGCCTACCCTTTGCATTGTCAAGTTGCCTTCTTTTGCAATTTGTTTTGAGCTTCATTCTTCTGCCTCAACCATCATATTTAGTCCCTCCTAAGAATTTTAAACCTACAAAACAAATACTAATGATGTTGGTTAGTTCCGAAATGAAATTAAACATAAATTGAGGAGAATGTAATAACATACATTGACAAACATGACTAAAACTAAGTTATAAAATAGCACTTTGGCACATAAATATTCCTAAGATCACTCTTCCCACTAGAGTGTAATAGTTGGGACCACGTAAGCTTTATCATCGTAATTCAGTTAAAAGATGAGTTTTTCATTGTTCCTCATGATTTCAGTGATGCATGTTCAGCAGTCATGATATTATGTTTTCAGCAGGTTTGACCTATTGTTTAGTTTTACTTATGAATAATCAGTTTTATCTTTGGGTCAATCAATTCAGTTATGATATTCAGATATGATACCCAGTTGTGTATGAATTATGTTTTCAAATAATAGCATGCAAGCCCTATACTCAAACTCGTACGATGAAATGTTTTATGTTATGCATGATCATTGATTTTACTTACTTAGCGATTTTACTTACATTGTATACTTGGTACATTCCACATACTAAACGCATACTATATGGCTTAGATATTCAGGCTTAGTCCCTCCATTAGCCAGACTCTCAGTTCTAGCATCTCTCATTCTCAGTCGGTGAGTCCTCATCTTTCGAGGGCCCTTTATCGGTTGTATTTAGTATTTTCAGTTTCATACTATAGTGATTTAGTTGGGGACTTGTGGAATCAAATCATAAGTAGTAGAGGCTTATCATACATAGTATGTATTTCAGCTTCATGTGGATGTATTCAATAATTCGTGTTATTAGATTTTCAGACTTCCGCTATGTTATATATATTAGATTTCCGCATTTATATTTTTGAGCTTAGATGTCGTGTTCATGCCACGGGTTGACTTGGAGCCTCTCGGGGTTTTTTGTCCCGTGTCTCGATCCGGGCCTATGTTCAGGTCATGACATTTTCCAATAAAATACATAGAGAATCTAAAATCATTATCACTTCATATTTAAAGTTTTCTTTGGAGCTCACATTTATCATGCCTCAGTCACACCATTACCTCAATGCAAGTATGTCCTCAAAAGGGAGTGATGCCACTCACTACAAGAGAGAATCCCCTGTCTTTATCATAAATCAACGTACACATGAGGGATTATAGAAAAATATGATCACACTCACTCTCACAAAAGAAATCTCCATGCACACAACTTGACCCATAGTCTTGCCCTTCGTGTAATTCGCCACTAATGTAAAGCAACTACACTCAAAATTAATTAGTACTTGTGGGTCATGATAAAGGTAGAAGTAATGGTACGACAAATATTTATCTCTAGTAACTAGAACCTCCCTAATGCCTCTATGTAAACACTTTTGTGCTCCCCATCCAACTTTTTAGATCACCGCACCTTATTCCTCCTTCTGCATCCATTTTCATCTTTTATTTCTCAAAGGTCTTCTTTGTAGCTCATTTGGTTATCACATTAAGCCTTGTCTAAGCAAAAGGTAACACCATTTCACTATTCTTTTCTCTTTTGGTGCCTCAAGGTTTCTCAACCTATCATTTCATTCCTTTTGATCACAATTTGGTGCTACCTCAAATTTAGGCTCATCATATTTCCCCTTTCATCTAAACCCCCAAACTTAGTCTTTTTGCCTATTTCTCACTGATTTCCTTATATCTCCCTATGTCTTGCGCTTCAAGCCCCCATTATTCTCATTTACCCATCACTAGCAATTAGGGAGGATGGGTGCCAAGAAGAGGGTTACAAAAAGGGACATTGGCTTGTAATGTGGTTTCTAAAAATAAACAGTTTAAAGCCTCGGTATTAGCTAGCAAGGGAAGACATTTTTGGAGGTCATTTTGGGTAAAGTGACTAGTCAAATAAAAGTCTAAAATCATGTTCTAAGTGCACCTAAATCTAGGATTTTGCCTTGAGTCACACTTAGAAAAAGTTCTAAACAAGAAAATATGCATGAGATTCATTCAAAAATCCTTATCACACAAGAAATCACACCCAAAGAGTTCACACGAATCATTATAATCATAAGATTTTGATTTAAGACATGTGAGCATGTAAATCCACAAGACAAATAGGGAATATGTAATGTATGACAAGAGAATGCTACATCTTTCATTTCAACTTCCTATTTTCATTTTTTATTCCACACCAAAAAGTTTTGGTGGTACCTCTCAAAAACAGTTCCACAAAAGACTCAAAGAAAGACATGGCATTTTCGCTTAAGAGAGTCGCCTCACAATCTATCATTGGGAAATATCAACCCAGTTTGACAACAAAAAGAAAAGAAAAAGAAAATGCTCCTTGGAAAAGAAATGTGGTATGAAGAAAAACCTCGGATTTTGATTACTATCTACTATTTACAAAGGCGGTAATTAACTTGGGTCACAACTTTAGGCAATAAAATGAAAGACCCATTCATTGGTACTAACTTCAGAGGCAATTTCTATTCATTCATTCACAATTTTAACAAAACAAATAGCCCGACAAGGGAAATCATCACACATAGTCAAAATGAGCCCGACAAAGGCTCACATCAAATCATAAACAAAACAAATGGCAGTCAACCACAACACTACCACAACACCCAACCACCCCCAAATTAAAAAGGTACATTGTCCCCAATGTGTGCATCAAAAGTAAAAAAAAAGTCAAGGACTTCCTGTCGTGGTCACTCCTCGTCATCCTCATAATCATCAACGACAGCTTTAGCCTCCCCATCAAGGCCTTCATCACCCTGATCCTCCATCTCATATCCTAAGCCCTAAAAAAGTTATCAATGGGCTCTAGACTGTAGAAGGAGAAGCCATCGCTATATTAATGACGCTCAATTCTAGCACCTTCATGGATATGCGAATCTTCCACTCCCTTACTTCAGTCTGGAGAGTGGTAACAACCCCCTCCACAAAATCCACCCTCTTTCATAACTTGGTAAGACTCTCATACATGAGCTTTATCTCCCTTTTTACCATTTGCGTGATAAGGGCAGGGAGGCTTTTAGCCAACTTTTGAAGCTAGCTCTCATGAAAGTTAGTCATTTCCACAAGCTTGTGGAGAATGCTTGGTTGGGAGGATGTTGGAGGAGGTGATGCTCTCCTAATAACTACTTCACCTGAGGCTTTTCTCAATGCTCTGGGTGTGGCATGTTCAGATAGTGAGCCCGTGGAGACTACTCAGAACCATGGGAGAAAGAACCTTCTGGCAAATCAAAGGCCTGCATCTGCTTTCACTTAATCTTGGGCAGATTCACGTCCCTTTTTTGATCTATTGTGATAACACTAGTAGCAGAGCTAGGGGCTTCATCTGGAAATAGTGGCACTTGGGCTTGCAGGAAAAGTTGAGAGATGAGTACAACATATGGCATGGAGGTGCTGGTTTGCCTTGCTTTCCACTTCATTTGTACAACCACAATTTCCCCAAAGTTCATGGGGATCCTTCTCATGATGCAGGTGATAAGGATAGCTGCCACGAATGAAGTCTAACCACATCTTGGCCTCAAACTTGAGATTATGGAGAGAAATTTTGCTACCCATTGTGGCCCATAAGGGTGTGTCTGCGGCAATGACTGGAGCTATCCATGAGAATCGATTCTCCTTGTCAGCAATTTTAGCCATATATTCTAAGCCGGTTTCAATCTTATCCTCCAAAAAAAGATAGCTAATAGCTGCTGGAGTTGTGTCAACCACCCCACCTTACACCCTAACTGAAAGAAGTAAGGGAAATTCGTCCACCTTGCCCTTATGGTGCATGCTCTCCTACCTAGCCTAGTAGGACGTGTAAAATTCCAAGATGAGGCTGGGGTAATATTTCAGGAGTGGATTGGAAAAAACATGCCATTGCCTATCAGTGAACTTAGTTGTTATGTTGGGGAGGTCACCTTGCAGCCCCACCCAGTTATATCTTTTCTCCACAGTAATCGAACAGTCCTTGCAAATGGCGTAGTGCCCCTTCATATCGGGCACACAGAAAATTATGGCTTCCTGAGAGTTGGTGGGTGCTGCAGATGCCTTTTCTTCCCCCTTTCCTTTTGTGGAAGAGGAGGCCGGGACCATGCCTTTGCTTGTGTTCTTGGATTAAGTCATATTCTACAAAAGTGATGTTAGTGTCATACACAATGTTTCTTTTTGTATTTTTCTAATGATAAAATAAATAAACAATGACTACTCTAATGATTAGACAAGAAACAAGAGGAGCGATCATAATCAAAAAGCTGGCAGCACTAATAGAGCTTTGCGAGCCACAGGAAGTGATCCGCAGAATGCTGGTGAACTGCCGACAATTGGCAGAACACAGGTTCATTGAACTTTTAACCGACGACTCATCAGTGAGCCATTGGTCATGATCCGTGAAACGCCGAAGAAAGATGGAGTCAAGGCAGTGACCTGAAGCCAATTTTGCCCGAATCAGCATTTATTCGGCATTTCACTTGACTTGACCGGCGATTAGCGGATGGTCATCGTTTCCATTGCCTAAAAATACAAACGAACATCTTACTCTCAAATGAACATACTCACACCATATATAAGCACTGGCTACACCAGAAAAAGGAAACAAAATGATGATTTTCCATTAAGAATTGCATCACCCAATCTATCATCGGGAAAATCGGGTCCTTTGTATCCCTTGGGGTTACTCAGATTTCACCCCAAACTCAGGTATTAAACATATCATGAGAATCTCCAATTACACCATAAAAGTATCTCCCTCATACCCATTTAAACATCAGACCCCTACTCCCCACTAATTTCACATCATATCAATCAACAACATTCATCATATATATCCACAATAATGGAAATTTAGGGAAAGGGGCAGTAAAAAGAAGGGAGATACATGCTAACAAAAAAGTTCATATGCAACAAGACTATAAATTGTGATAATATCAGAATGTTAGAAGCACTTTACCAAATCATAAGACTTAGAGTATATGAGAAATGTGGATGCTTGAACTTGCTCAACAATGGTAGAAAGTTTGAATTGCTAACAGAGAGTAGGATTTCATGACAATGAGGTGGAGGGAATGGGTTGTGTGGGTTCTTATAGGTGAAGGGAGAGGAACGATATTGGTTAAAGAGAAGGCGGGGATTAATGGCTCACCAGCGGTTGCTGATGAGGAGCAACGGTTGCAGCCTTAACACCAATAACCTGAATTGGTGCTCAAATTTCTGCTTAGTATCTAGCGGTTGCCCGGAGTTTCATAGATTGGACTCTTCATTTTGCCGATGGACCATCGTTTATGCCCCATTTATCTGGCATTCTAACCTGAGTCGGCGATCACACGGTGATTCATGGACTGGTGTCAGCGTTCCGCTGGTGACTCATCGGTTTGTCCTTTTTGTTCCCAGGTTTCTGCCTTTCTTACTCGAGGTATCGGCGGTTCGTGCATCTAGACCAGTGTTTTGCAGGTCTAGCATGGCTCCTGCCCTATTTTTTTCATCTCCTTCCTGCCTCATATCTACTTAGTCCTATAAAACAAAAACAATAATGAAATTAAAATACTCAAAAGAAAACACTAGGGTTTCCTCCCAAGGAGCACCTTAGCTAACGTCGTGGCACGATGTATCCCTCATTCAGATTCCATTTTCTAGAGGATTATCCTCCGACTCATCCTCTTCCATATCAACTCCTCCATTTTTTCTCTCATAATTGAACACTCCAATCACTTTATATGAATTGGGAGGTTCAATGGATTGGCATACCTTGAAGGTAACCTCTTCACCTCCTACACAAAACTTGAGCTCACCTAGCTCGACATTTACCAAGGTGCTGCCCATGAGAGAATGGTCTCCCTAAGATGTTTGGAACTTCCACATCCATCTCACAATCTAGAACCACAAAATCAGCTGGTAGAATAAAATTATCTAACCTCACCAGTACATCCTCTAAAACACCTACCGATTTCTTGATTGAGCGATCAACCATTAACAATTTCATTTAGGTAGGTCTGGTGTTTCCAAGCCCCAACTTGTTGAAGATTATGAGGGGCATCAAATTTATACTCTCCCCAAGATCACAAAGGGCTTTCTTGAGCGCACACACAATCCAATAGTGCAAGGGATTGTGAAGGCTCCCAATCCTCCCATTTCGGGGAAAGGCTGCTTATCATCATAGCACTATAATGATGTGTTGTCTCTCTGGTGCCCACATCTACAACCTTATTCTTCTTCAGAATCTCTTTCATAAACTTTGCTTATCCAGGTATTTGAAGTAAAGCATCCACCAATTGTATATTTATAGACAATTTGCTGAACATGTCGATAAACTTGCTGAATTGATTGTCCTTTTTCTTTTTGGTTAACCGTTGTATATAGGGAGTGAAACTCTTGGTTTGTTCTCTGTCTCAGTTGAGGACTTTATGCTCGCATCTCCCTACTCATCATTTGAAAGAGTCTTCTCAACATCTCCTTTGTCTTGATCCTCAACATCGTCAAAACCATCTGGTGCTTCTAGCACCTCACCCGATTCTTTCACATCACTCGCCTTTGGGGAAACAACTTCCTTGGGCTTAACACCCACATCTCCAAGAATCTTTGCACTCCTAGAGACAATGGCCATGCACTAACTATCCTCTTTGGACTTGGCATTGTATCACTAGGAAGTGTTCCCTTCATCTGGGGGTTCATTTGAGAAGATAAGTGGTTCATTTTGGCTTCCAAATGATTGATAGAAGCCGAGTATGAACTCACAATTTGGGCGAGGTTTGACACCTCCCTTTAAGTTCTTTGACTCTGCTGTCCATTGATTCAACTTTCTTGAAAACCCTTGCCAACATTTCTTCAATTTTTGAGTTCCCAATATCGCTCATGCCTGGTTGGATTGGGCATTCTTAGCTTTAGGAGGGGGAACATACGGATTCGAACTTCTATGATAGCGGTCTCCCTCATGATTTTGCTCTCTATTTCTCTATATCTCATTTCGATCAGGACACCCTTGTGTGTCACGGTTCCTCTAACCTTGGTTCTCTTCCCTTGGGCACCAAGAGCCTTGATTAGTCCCTTGGTACCCGGGTCGAGAACCCCTTATTTGATTTGCCATGTATTGGCACTCCTCCTCATACCTTAGTGGTGAAGACTCTCCCTCAAAATGCATTGGACCTTTCATTCCCACAGTATTCACAACTTTAGGCTCGACTCCCATCACATGCTTAGTCTTTAACTCCAGCTTATTCATCATTTTAGAAAGATTTTCATCTCGTTCTTCATCTCTTTTTCTTATTTTAGCTTTTAGCAAACAAGAACCAACATCATTTGAAGATACATTCGTCTCCCTTGTATGCCATTCCCTATTCTTCTTCGTCATCCTATCCAAGAGGGCTTTGGCTATATTATACTTCTAGTATATGATAGATCCCCCAGCTAGATTATTGGCGACTGATTTATTCATGGAGTATAGGGCTCGATGAAACCATTGAAGTAGCACTCCATCAGGAAGATCATGATTAGAGAAAAGAGATATTTTCTTCTTGAACCTCAGCCATGCATCATGCAAAGGCTCACCCGGCTCTTGCCTAAAGTTTTTAATATCATACCTCAGTTGCAACATCTTGAGAGAGGGAAAAAGCCAACCAAAAATGCTTCTGTCAACTCTTGCTATAAGGTGATGCATCCCAAAGGCAACTCCTCCAACCACATAATTGCTTCTCCCGTTAGGGAGAATGAAAAGAGCCTTAACCTGATAGACTCTTGGCTTATTTTCGTTATGTTAAAAGGTTGGCAAATCTCTTGGAAGTCTCTTAAATGGCAGTTTCCTCACTCGGTTTACCCCGGAAGGGCCATTTAATTTGAAATAGGTTCAACATCATATTAGTGACGTGAAACATAGCATTCCCACCATAGATGGTAGGTGAATGGCACTTGCGATCTCAGGCATGAAGGGAGTATCCTCTTCATGTTCCATATTTCCTTCCATTGAGCTATCTCCTTCTTGCGAATGTTGGCTCATATGAATTCACCCTAGATACCAACAACAAAACAATGTTAAACTACTTAAATGCAAGATCAATTCAAATTAACGAACAACTCAAGGATATCAAGCGCTTGTCCCCGACAACTGCTCCATTTTGATAACGCTCAAATTACACTTTTTGTTTAGAGAAAATGTAAGTGATCATTGTACGAAAACAAATAACCCGATGGGTATTGGGGTAAAATCCCATAAGAACTAAAGAATGATTTACACAAGTGTTGTTTAGCGAATTGAATTGATTCACATCGAAGCAAGGAAACGTAAAAGTAAATTTTGGGGGAAGTGAAGGCAATAATATAGTGGAATCTAAAATCAGCTAATCAAGAGAGAAAGATAACAAAAATTGAGAGATAATAATGAGCGAAGGCCAAAGGTGTGATGTAGATGGGATGTCAATCAAATTGGGATTTACTAGACAATCAAGCTATTACTAATATGTGCAAATAAACTTGGAAAAGATGGAACCCAATATTTTTAAACCACTTGGGCACCTTCTCCTCATGTTCTTTCGAAAGTTCAAGGTGCAATTCAACTAGTCAAATATGGTTTGAGTTAAGGGATGAGCTATTTCTAGCCATCAACCTCTAAATGAGATTATGACTATGGGTTTTGGCTATTTCTGGCCCAACCCCACATAATCAAATTCTAACTCACTATTAAGTTCTCCCCATTTACTTAATTCTTCTTTTTCAAGGGAAAATCAAGTAAGTAAACAATACCCATATTTGCAACTATGAGCAATCAACTATAATTTGAGGAGAATTCAATAGATTTACACTAATTAAGTAGTAACAAGATAAATATAGCAATACCCAATTTAATCAAACACCCATCATTACACACCTCTAGCTATACATTTAGCTGCTCATAATTGAAAAACACAAGAGCATATTTATCAATAAACTCAATAATTTCATCATTAGGAGTAAGCACAATCAAGCTCAAAATATCTATATAATGGTGGTTATACCTTGCTGAAGATGATGAAGATTAAAAAAAAGCAATATTCAAATATTTCTTTTCCAATGGAGGGCTTTCTCTCTCAAAAATTTAAAGGAATATTCAATCCTCTATTTAGAGTACTTTTTCCAGAATATATACAAAAGTAGGTCATAACATTCTCCTCTTTTTCAGGGCTGGATGTTTTTTCCCCTTTTCAGGCATCTTTCACTTGTGATGAAACCGGTTGTCACGACCCGAGTCTATATCCTAGACGAGACACACTACTTGGAGTCACAAGTAACACCAAGCCAACCCATGGTCTATCATGACACTGGTAATCTGAGTAATCATAGCTGAAGCTTAAATAATAAAACCATTTAAGAAAAACTAAATAATAAAAAAATTATGCATCTAAAACTAAAACTGAAAGTCTGACTCTATGTTTGAAAGACATCTGCATATGATGAGTTGCTGGGACAAGCCCCTAGCTAACACTAAAGTCCAACTGAATGAACATAACTCAAAAAGTAAATATCATCCTCGAAAGATGAGGACTCACCACTGCTACTACTAATATCACCTGAAGAAACTAACGGGGCTAAGGCTGAGAACCTGTACCTATATCATGATACGATACAACATAGAAGGTATGCGTCAACACTTTTAATGTACAAAGTAAGTGGGAGAAAAATATAACATAAAGAATAAATAATTGTACTGAAATGACGAACTGAAATACTGAAAACTAACAACTAAAACATAACAGAGATGGTCAATAATGACCCTGACTGGTGGTCATAAACATGCCCTGAATCTGAGATACTGATCTTAGCTAACTGTACTGAACTGAATTGAGTAAATTGAAACTATTTGAGTTGAGCTAAACTGAAATTGTACTGACTAGTGGGAGAGTCTATAACTGACATATAACCACGTGAGCTAGACATGGAGTCCGATGTATACACCCCATTGGTAGGACCCAATGTACCTTGCTAGGGTATAAAGACATGAACTGGGTGATCACAAGTCTGGGGCCATAGGGCCAGTAAGATAACCTACAGTGGCAACATAGTTCTAAGAACCTGGGTACGCTGGAACCCCGGTCTGCTCGGTGCTATGTCCTACTCCCACTGGATAGTCCTAGACTGACTACTAAGCTTATCGCTCGAAACTGAGATCAAAGACAAAGTCAAGGATACCTATCTGGAAGTACCCTGAGAGTCTTATCGGACCAGATTCTATAACTGATGTTCTATGACTGGACAGAGCTGCATATCTAGTAGCATCGTAACCGTCTACCAAAGAAACTCAAATCTGATAACTGATATCTAAGTCTAATGACTGATAACTGGGAAGCACCACTGACACCTCAAGAAAAGGCTGTAGTCAAACTGATCAACTGACATTTTTGAATAATACTGAACATGCTAACATTCTGACTGAAATTGGATTAGCATGCAATTGACAGAAATTTCAACTAATTTTTAGCAGTATGGAATCCCAACACTGGTAGAGTCAAGCAACATGATCAACTACTAAATTATGCTAAGACTCTAAAATATTGCATTCAAAAGCTAGGGAAAAATCATTTCTGAAGGAGCTAGTTTCCACATGATTTCTAAGAATTTAGGAATAACATAGCAGCTAATAACATGGATAATACTCCACCAGAAATTAATAGAATTCTATCTGAAAATTTCCTAAATTTTGAAACCTCAGGACTATTAGTGATAAAAAATTAAGGAAGGGTTTTGGGGACACAAGGGAAGAACAATTCCCTTGTTGAATCCCCACATACCTGGTGAAGAAATCCCAGAGAAGTCCCTTGAGAATCTGAGAAGAAATTTGACTGCCCTAGCTCCTGCTCAGAGTTTTCTAAGAGAATATTTATGATCTGATTTTTCTAAGGGGTTGAGAGGGGTGAAGTAATCATCGATTACTCTACTAAATTCCCTGAAATTAACCCCAAATGACAGAGTTTAGGTATTAAAAAGGTGAAAAATTACAAAAATATCCCTGGAGAAAAGTATTAAAAATACAGTTGACAGGGACCAATGGGTCACTCAACAAATCATTGGTTGAGACCATGACTCATTGGGACCAGTCGCTGGTCCTGGGGCCTAGGTTCTGGGCTCACTGGAATTGGCTACAAGAGGGACCACGACACATTAGATGAACCAACGGGTCGTTGGTTCCTCCCATGGACAATGGATGAGAATTCTGGGAAGCCTATCAATGGGCAACACAACGACTCATTGGTATACCCAATGGGTCGTTGTGTTGACTCATCACCTCTACTGGGGAGGGTCCTAAGATCCCTGAACTTGGCACCACGGGTGGTCACAACAACACATTGTTTGATACAACAGGTCGTTTATTGCCATTCGTTGTAACTGAAGAAGGTTTCTGGGAATCCAATGACTCATACCATGGGTCATTGTATCACTCGATGACTCGCTGGTTGGGTCGTGGGTTCCTGGAAAAGGATTTCTGAGCTAGGGACCAACGAGTGACAGGGCGACTCATTTTTTCTCAAAATGGGTCATTCCTTGCCCCGTTGGTTCCGGAAGGACCAAGGCAGGGCTGACCACGACTGAGATAATGGTTCCTTGTAGGTGACCACAACTCGTTGCCTCGGTCGTTCTAAGGAAACTTTTCTAGTTTCTTCTGGATTTTTCTTGCAAGGTCTGAATTTGGTCTAGGAAAGTATTAGTGTGTTACAATAGCTCCTCCTTGGGATCCTTCGTCCTCAAATGAAGGCTAAAACTGTTGGAAAATCGGGAAAAGAGCTGCAATTCCCAGATTGAGGCTTTCAACTAATTTCTGAAGGAGTAACTTACTCTGAAATGACTTAATCATATGAACAGAGTTGATGCAACTAGAATGCACATTGAAATTCTAAATAGAGCTAATAAGTACGAAACTGAACAGAGTATTGAAGAGGAATTTAGAACCTGATGTTGGAACTAAACTAGAAGGGTATAAATGAGGGTATATGTCCATCATGTATGCTTCTATCTCCCGTGTGGCTCCCTCAACTAGCTTGTTCCTCCACAAGACTTTCACCAAAGCAACTTCCTTATTTCTCAGCTTATGAACCTAACGGCCAAGGATCTGAAGTGGGACTTCTTCGTAATAGAGACTATCCTTCACTCCCACACTATCTAGTGGCAAAACTAAATTTGGATCACCGATGCACTTCTTCAATAGTGACACAAGGAAGACTGGGTGTACAAATGCTAACTCTGGAGGTAATTCTAACTCATATGCCATACTACCAATTTTCTTTAAAATTTTGTAGGGTCCCACATATTTTGGACTGAGTTTCCCTTTCTTCCCAAACCTCATTACCCCTTTCATGGGTGAAATTTTCAGATAAACCCAATCATCTACTAAAAATTCTAACTCTCTTCCCCTCATATCAGTATAGTATTTTTGTCAGCTTTGTGCTATTTTCAACATCTCCCTGATAAGTTGCACCTTCTGCATAGATTCATGAACTAATTCTAGTCCTATCAAGTTAGCGTCACCAACCTCAAACCACCCTATAGGTGACCTACACCTCCTACCACATAATGCCTCAAACGGGGCCATCTGAATACGGGAGTTGAAGCTGTTGCTATACGCACATTCGATCAGAGGTAGCTAATCATCCCAACTACCCTTGAAATTGATCACACAAGCTCTCAGCATATCTTGTAAGGTATGAATAGTCTACTCAGCTTGTCCATCTATCTGAGGGTGAAAACCTGTGCTAAACTTGACCTAGGTGTCGAGTACTTTCTGAAATGACTTCCAGAAATGCAAGGTGAACTGGGTACCTCTATCTGAAATAATGGACAAGGGAACACCATGCAGTCTGAGTAACGCTCGGATATATAGCCTAGTGTAATCCTCAGTTGAGTGTGTAGTTTTAACTGGGACGAAATGTGCTAACTTGGTCATTCGGTATACTATCACCCAAATTGAGTTATGTTGTCGACGAGTAAGAGGTAGACCTGTAATAAAGTCCATATTCACTTCTTCCCACTTCCATGTGGGCATGCTAATATCCCGAGTAATACCCCCAAGTCTCTGATGTTCACCAATTCTACTATGTCTCTTTTCTTGTCGTTCCACCAGTAAATATCATGTAGATCACGGTACATCTTAGTGGCACTTGGGTGGATAGAATATCTCGAACTGTGTGCTTCAGCCTGTATCTTCTATCTCAATTCACAAACATCTGGTACACATAGTCTACCCTGGTAAAGGAAACACCATCTCCCCCTTTGGAGAAAGCCTCCACCTTTTTTCTGAAAACTGCTTCTTTTAGCTTAAATAGTATGGGATCTTCATCCTGCCTTGACTTGACTTCAACAACTAACCAGGAATCTGATCCACTCTACACTACTACTCCACCCTCAGTTGAATCAACCAACTGCACTCCCAACTAATCTAACTTGTGAATATCTTTTTCTAGTTCTTTTCTACTCTCCTCAACATGAGGCAAGCTCCCCATGGACATCCTGCTTAGGGAATCAGCCACCACATTAGCCTTGCCCAGGTGGTACAGCACACTCATGTTGTAATTTTTCAATAGCTCCAACCACCTTCTTTGATGAAGATTTAAATCTTTCTGACAGAACACATACTGAAGGCTTTTGTGATCGATGAAAACATCACGTGATCCCCATAAAGGTAGTGACTCCATACTTTATACGCAAACACCACTGCGACTAACTCAACAACATAAGTCAGATAGTTCTTTTTATGTACCTTGAGTTGTCTAGAGGCGTAAGATATCACCTTACCCTGCAGCATCAGAACACAACCAAGTCCAACTCTGGAAGCGTCACAATACACTACGAACCCATCTGTTCCTTTCGATAAGGTTAACACTGGAGCAGTAGTGAGTCGAGTCTTCAACTACTGGAAAGTCTTCTCACATGCATCTAACCTTTGAAACTTTAGCTTTTTCTAAGTCAACCTAGTCAGAGGAGATGCAATAGAGGAGAAACCTTCCATAAAACATCGGTAACAACCGGTTAGGCCCAAGAAACTTCTGATTTCAATTGGTGAAGTAGGTCTTGGCCAGTCTTTAACCGCTGCTATCTTTTGAGGATATACTTGAATGCCCTTACCTGAGACCACTTGACCAAGGAAAGTCACAGACTTCAACTAGAACTCACATTTGTTGAAGTTAGCAAACAAATCGCGGTCTTTGAGCATCTGAAGCACTATCCTCAAATGGTTAGCATGTTCCTCCTCATTTCTGGAGTATACTAGAATGTCATCAATGAACACAATGATGAACATGTCTAGAAATGGCTTGAAAACCCTGTTCATCAGGTCCATGAAAGCTGAGTTCATAGTGGCCATACTGAGTTCTTAAGACTATTTTCAGTATGTCACATTCTTTGACTCTAAGTTGATGATACCCTGACCTAAGATCTACCTTTGAGAAGAAACTAGATCCCCGAAGTTGATCGAACAAGTCATCAATCCATGGTAGGGGATACCTATTCTTAACTGTGACTTTGTTCAGCTGATGGTAATCGATACACATCCTGAGAGTATACTCTTTCTTTTGCGCGAATAGTACTAGAGAACCTCACAGAGAGATGTTGGACTAGATGAAACCTTTATCAAGAAGGTCTTTTAGTTTCTCCTTCAACTCCTTAAGCTCAACTGAAGCCATTCTGTAAGGAGGTATGGAGATAGGCTGAGTGTCTAGAAGAAGGTCTATGCCAAAGACTATTTCCCACTCAGGAGGGACTCTGGGAAGATCTTTAGGAAACACGTCAGGGAACTCGCTAACTACTGGAACTGACCGAATAATTGGGATCTCAGAGTTGGAATTTTTAACACGAACTAGTTGATAAATGCAACCCTTTGAAATAAGCTTTCTTGCCTTAAGGTAGGAAATAAACTGACCCTTAGGCACTGAACTACTTGCCATCCACTCTTAAAATGGCTCATTAAGGAACTAAAATCTGACGACCCTATTTCTGTAGTCGATTGACGCTTAACTAGAGTGTAACCAATCAATGCCAAGAATGAGATTGAAATCGATCATATCTAACTCTACGAGATCATCTAGAATAACCTTATTCAAGATTTAGATTGGGCAGTTTCTATACACCCGACAGGCTCTAACTAACTCACCAACTAGGGTAGATATTGAGAATGGTTCTGAGAGGACTTCCGGACTGATTTCAAACTGGAAAACTACATAGTGAGTCACGAACGATAGTGTGGCTCCTGTATCTAGTAAGGCATACACATCTAGATGGAAGAGATGTAACATGCCCGTGACCACGCCAAGTGAGCTATCCTGATCCTGACGAGAGGTCAAACCAGAAAAACAATTTTGGCATTGACCACCATATGTACCTGAAATGTTGGCCTGCTGAGCTGGTCAGCCTGCTAGAGGTACTGAAGCTGTAGACTATGCTCTCTGCTGTCCTGCTGACGGGCATTCTCTAAGATGGTGGCCTACTGTCCATACCCAAAGTAACCCTCTCTGCCCTAAATGCATTCCCCTAGATGGTTTTTCCCACCCTTAGGGCAAGTTGGATAGCTGTTGCTGGCACTGTGGCTCTTGGACTGAGAACCAGATGCTCCACCCTTTCGATCTTTGTGGAACCGGAAAGTAGGGGCACAGGTTGAGGTGGGTGTTGGAGCCCTCAACTGCTATTGCTGTTGCTGTGGGCGGCTACTACCGCCAGACCTCTGGTGGCTATAATATGACTGGCTAGTCCTAGCCCGCTTGTTCTCACGCTCCATGTCTTTCAGCTTTTCTTCCTCAATCTACTGGGCATCAATGATGAGGCTGGAGTGGTCAATGTCTTTGATAAGCATCTCTGTCCTGCATTCCTTAAGGACCAAATTCGATACTCCATTGACGAAATTAAGCATGTGAGCCCTTGGATTGACTACCATCTCTGAAGCATATTTTGATAATCGTGTGAACTCCAGTGCACATTCTTCCACCGTCCTTTTGCGCTATTTCAAATTCATGAATTCAACCACCTTAGCCTCCCTTAACTCTCAGGGAAAAAATCTGTCTAGGAAGGTTGTTGTGAACTCTTCCCACTCCACCGGTTCCACTCCTGCTGGTCTCCCTTCCTTCCACTAATCGCACCAAATCTGGGCTACCCCTTTCAATTGGTAGGCAGCCAAGTCAACAATCTCAGCGGAGCTAACACCCATAATCTGGGTGATCTTCTATATTTCATCCAGGAACTCTGGTGGGTCCTCTCCCACCTTAGATCCATGAAAGTTTGGAGGGTTCATTTGGGTGAAGTCCCGAAATCTGACAGCTGATGCAAACCCATTTAACTTAATCGGAAACACATGCTAGTTCACCTAGTTTGTGACTGTCTATGCCAGCAGTTGGATTGCTGCTCTAAACTCCACTGAGGACACTTGGTTGTCCTGAGTGGCTACACCGGTCGGTTAGTATTGCCGGCCCTGTTTCCATTTCAGCATCTTGGGGGCATGGTTTCACTGGAACGAAATAGAGCATGAGTGAGGAGAACATTTCTGGAATTGAAATTCAATGCACGATAAAGAGTACGAACAAAAGGGAGTTTTCCTAATAACATCTCATACCCTCCCCATCATAAGTGTGGCGCGCTTCACACACATTGAAAGGACTCTTCTTGAAGCGGCTTTTAGACATCCTAGGATACTCTAAACCTAGTGCTCTAATACAATGTTTTTCACGATCCGAGTCTATATCCTGGATGGGACACTGTATTTTGAGTCACCAGTAACCCCAAGCCAACCCATGGTCTATCATAACACTGAAAATCTAAGTAATCATAGCGGAAGATTAAATAATAAAACCATTTAAGAGAAACTAAATAATTAAAAAAATTATTTATCTAAAAGCAAAACTCAAAGTCTGAGTCTATATCTGAAAGCCATCTACATATGATGGGTTGTTGGGACAAGTCCCCAGCTAACTCTAAAGTCTAACTAAATGAAAATAACTGAAAAAGTAAATATCATCATCGGAAGATGAGGACTCACCACTGGTACTGCTGAAATCACCTGAAGAAGATCTACTAACGGGGCTGAGGCTGAGAACCTGCGCCTGTATCATGATACAATACAACATAGAAGATATGCGTCAGTACATTGTATGTACTGTGTAAGTGGGAGAAAATATAACATAAAGAACAAATAACTATACTGAAATGACATACAATGACCAACTGAAATACTGAAAAAAAAACTGAGATGGTCAATAATGACACTGACTAGTGGTCATAAACATGCCCTGAATCAGAGATACTGATCCGAGCTAACTGTACTGAACGGAACTGAGTAAATTGAAATTGTTTTGAGTTGAGCTAAACTGAAACTTTACTAACTAGTGGGAGAATCTATAACCGACATATAACCACGTGTGCTAGAACCCAATATATCTTTCCAGGGTATAAAGTCATGAACTGGGTGATCACAAGTCTGGGGCCATAGGGCAAATAAAATAACTTACGGTGGCTATGTAGTTTTGGGAACCTGGATGCGCTGTTACCCTAGTCCGCTCGATGCTAAGTACTACTCCAACTAGATAGTCCTAGACTGACTACTAAGCTAATAGATCAAAACTGGGATCCAAGACTAAGTTATGGATACCTATCTTGAATTACCCTAAGAGTCTTATCAGACTAGATTCTATAACAGGTGTTCTAATACTGGCCGCTGCTTATCTGAAAGCGTCGTAGTCGTCTATAGAACAAACTGAAATCTGATAACTGATATCTGAGTCTAATGACTGATAACTGGGAGGCACCACTAACACCTCAAGAAAAGACTATAGTCAAACTGTTCAACTGATATTTCTGAATAATACTGACCATGCTAACATTTTGACTGAAACTGGACTAGCATGCAATAGACTGAGATTTCAACTAATTTTTAGCAGTATGGGAATCCCAACACTGGTAGAGTCAAGCAACATGATTAACTACTCAATAATGCTAGTATCTAAAATACTATATTAAAAAGCTAGGACTAAATAATTTCGCAAGGAGCTAGTTCCCACATGATTTCTATGAATTTAGGAATAATATAGAATCTAATAACATGGATAATACTCCACCTCAAATTCATAGAATTCTATCTGAAAGCTTCCAAAATTTTGAAACCTTAGGGCTATAACTGATAGAAAATTAAGGAACGGTTTGGGGACACAAGGGAATAACAATTCCCTTATTGAATTCCCACATACCAGGTGAAGAAATCCCAAAGAAAATCCCTTCATAATATGAGAATAAATTTGACAGCCCTAGCTCATGCTCTGAGTTTTCTGAGAGAATATTTACGATCTGATATTTCTACGGGGATGAGAGGGGTGAAGTAATCGTTGATTTCTCCTCTAAATTCCCTAAAATTAACCCCAAAATATGTATTTTAGGAATTAAAAAAGAGGAAAATTACAAAAATATCCCTAGGGAAAAATTGGAAAAAAACTACCGACAGGGAACAGCGGGTCACTCAACGAGTTGTTGGTTGAGACCACGACTCATTGGGACCAGTCATTGGTACTAGGGCCTTGGTTCTGGGCTCACTAGAACTGGCAATGAGAGGGACCACAAATCGTTGGATGAGCCAACAAGTTGTTGTTTCCTTCCATGGCCACTGGATGAGAATTCTGGGAAGCCTAACAATGCGCAGCATAATGACTCATTAATAGACCTAACGGGTTCACACAAAGGTTCCTAAGATCCCTGAACTTTGGACCATGGGTGGTCACAACGACTCGTTCTGTAATACAACGGGTCATTGTTTCCACTCATTTTCACTAAAGGAGGTTTCTGGGAATCCCAACCAGCGACTCACACCACGAGTCATTGTATCACATGACTACTCATTAGTTGGATCATGGGTTCCTGGAAAAGGAGGGGACCAACGAGTGATAGGACGACTCTTTGTTTCTCACAATAGGTCATTCCATGTCCTATTAGTTCCCAAAGGATCATAGCAGGGCTGACCACGACTGAGATAATGGGTCGTTGTAGCTGACCATGACTCGTTGTCTTGGCCGTTCTAAGGAAACTTTTCTGGTTTCTTCTGAATTTTTCTTTCAAGGTCTAAGTTTTTTCTATGAAAGTCTTGGGGTATTACACAAGCGGTTCTCTAGTTGCTTTTCATTCTCGAGCCGCCGATTGATTTCCTCTGTGATCCAATGATATCTAGAGCCTTCAGGCGATGTCTTCGGCGGTTCGCCAGTTGCTATTTGTGATACACCAGTTGATCTCATCAATTTTCCATCAATGTCCAACACATTTCAGAAATAAAACCGGCGGATCGCCGATTGCTGTCTGCGAGCCATTGGTTGCAATTGTTCATCAAACTAGTGGGTGTCTGTGGTTGACCAACGTTTCGGTCCTCTAGTGGGCGCTGGTGTTCACCTGAATCTCATCATTTTTACTTAGTTTCATCCTCCTTCTCTTCAAGTTAGGTACCTGCACATCCAAAAGCAAAAAAGGAATGGAATCCCACAAAAGACTTAAAAACTAAGCCAAAGCTCATGCTTAAAAGTCTACTGAGTTGGTAAATTACAAACTCATCAGTCCTATACTTCGGCACCATGTCTAATTTTACACACACACAGAGAAATTCTGGATCTTAAATATGCAAAGAATATAGTAAAAACTCACCTCTCATGGCACCATGGCTCAAAAGTGGCTTTCTATGATCACATATCAGCACATAAACAAATAGAATGAATTTTCATAATTAAGCTCATATTTACATTTATCAAGTCAAGTTAAAGAACCAATGTGTCTCTAGTGAAAATTTTAAAATTTTTCATACCCTTTTGAAGTGAACTACCTATGACGTCTAGCATCTACCTAAGTGGAGTTTCAACAGTGCAATTAGAGGCGGTTTCTCACTCCATAGTTACCCACTGACATATTTACCCTTAAGAAGGTTGTCATCCGTCCATCATCGAAAAGACACACTACCTATGACTAACACGTAAAAAAAATCTAGTTGGTTAAAATTGGACTATCCTCAGGAAAAGAACCAAAATAAAAGATGAGAAATTTATCATAAGAAGAAACACATTGCAAACAACCAGGAAGATTCCTGGTCTCCCACCCCACAATTAGACCAAAACACTGTCACCAGTGCTATTAAAAAAATGCAAAATAAGAGATAGAGAAAAATCTATCTGGGACTTTTGGGCTGTCTATCATCTGATCAACAACCCCACCACCAACATCATAATCCTCAAATGGACTCTTCCATGGTTCCTTATAAGTGACAAGGTGTAACAACCCAGAAGGGTCAATGGACTCGGGAGTTGAAGTTAAAAATTGCAGAGAATTCGAAATTTTAAACCAGTACGACTTGAGGTACGAATTGTGGTAAGGGCCTACGACTCGTGACTCGAGTCGTGATATGTTCGGGACCCTGAGGTCATACCACGAGTAGTCCTACGAGTCGTGGCGTGTGGTTACGACTCGTGGTTAGAAGTTGTGGTGAATTTCTCAGTGGTGCTAGAGTGAGTTGTCACGGGTAATGGTACAACTCGTAGGATATACCAACGAGTCTTGATGATGAGTTGTGGTTAAGTCGTATTTGGTATTGGTGGATGGTACCACGATTGACAGTACGACCCGTACGATGAATCTACGAGTTGTGGTATGCGAGTTGTGTCTAGATTCAGAAGATTGAAAAGTGGTGAGGTGACCACGAGTCATGACTTCGTGGTGTGACTCGTGGTACGAGTCGTGGTTGGGGCCAGACCCGTTTTTTAGGGAAATTTCATTAAGGGAAATTTCAACTTTTCTATGCTTTTAGACCCTATGCCATGTCATTTTGATGTTGGGACAGGGTCTTTTAAGGAGGAAAAACTCATACTAAGTCTTATTTGGCATTAGCAAGAACTAGAGGAGGGATTAGGAGGAGATTCAAGTCTTCTCCAATTCTTCAAGTTTTCACCTAGGGTTTTTTCAAGGGAGTTAAGTATCATGTAAGTACAGGTATGTGGGGTTTTGAATTGGTAGTTTTGTCCCTACCTATCCCCAATTTCTCCCTAACTCTATGTTTAAGTTACCAACTTTTGATGGGTCATAACCCAAATGCATGTTTCCTTAAAAATCGATATGAGCATGTTGTAATCTGACTAAAATCATGGGTTTGAATTATTGGGTTGTTTTCACTTATTTTATTCAATATTTGATGATTTAATCCTTAAAAGCACATGCGCCCAAATAATAGGGTTTTTAGTGGAATTCATGGTTATGGTGATTTCTCAATCATGATTTGAACTCTTGAATTTACGTTTGTTTTCAATTACTCATGTTATTATTATCATGTTTTCTATAAATTTAAGCGTTTCAAGTATGATTTAAATTATGGGCAATGCCAACATGTCGCTTGTGATTTATGAACTATGATCTTTGGCAGATTCGCGGGCCCAATTCCATGGCTAGTATTACAAATTCTCAAGCATGATATGATTCTCATGATTTAACTAGCCATGCATGTCATGTATGAACTTTTGTGAGCAACGTTGCATGTTTTGGGAGTAGTACTTATCACTGAGTAGGTTCGGGGCCTAGATTACACCCGAATCTAAGAACTACGTGCCACCGTAGGTTATGTTGGGACCTCCTCAGTGAATGTCCCCTATTCCATACAGGGCCTTCTCGAGTGATATCACGCCTTTCATGGTTTAGACCCTTGGCAAGGTATGGATGACCTCCCAACTAGGTTTACAGGTCGAGGTCCGTGTGTGCTCATTTGGGGTATGTCGGTTATAGAAATCTCCTATTGTTCCTCATGGTTTTAATGTATGCATGATTATGTTCTTTTGTCTCAAGTTATGTTTAATGAAATGTTTTCCTCACATGTTATGAGTATGACTGGTTATGAATAATTTCGAAGTGTTGAGCCTTACGATATACTTACGATTTCAACCTTATGATTATGATGTCCCCATTTCTATAACTTTTATGTTTTTAAGCATTGTTTTGCATACCTTACATACTCAGTACCTTCCAAGTACTGACCCACATATTTTCTTGATTCAGTTCACCGGTTCAGCAGCGTCCTTAGCTTGCTCTTAATTCTGCTCTCAGCTTCAGTGGTGAGTCCTCATGATTCAAGGGCTTCATGTTCGGACCATAGTTGTCTTTTGTTTTAAGAATGTTGGGGTTAGTTTGGGTCTTGTCCCTTCAACCCATCTATTATGATTATAGGCTTTCAGACCTATGTGTAGTATTCAGTCGTTTATGTTCTTATACCTCATGTTACGATTTTCAGTCAGTTCATGACTATTAAGTTAAGCTTTTCATCTTATGTGAATGAATTAGATGTACGCTCATGCCATGGGTTGACTTGGAGCCTTCTGGGCTCCTTGTCTTGTGTCTACAATCTGGGTGTACTCTCAGATCATGACAAACATGGTATCAGAGCAATAGGTTTGAAGTGTCCTAGGGTGTCTGAAAGCCACATTATGTAGAGCCTTTTTCATGGGTGTGAAGCACGCCACACTTATGTCAAAGGGGCTATGAAACATTTTCGGAAATTTCCCTTCTTTCATGATCTATGTCATGCGGTCAAAATCTCTTCATCCTTCTAATTCATTCGATTCGCGAATGCAGAAAATTATGGCTCCTAGAAGGATAAGCGGAAGGAGGAATAGAAATGATGAAGGCAACGAGGGTGGAAACGATAATGGGCGTCAACAAGCCCCACCTGTTCAGGAGCCCCAAGCACCTGAGCCAGCTGCCCACGCCGAGTTTTGGGCGGCGATTCAAATATTGGCGCAGAATTTGTTCGATTAGGTCAACCAACAAGTTGTTGTGCATATTCCTCAGAACGGCAATGCAGCAGAAGTTCGGATCAGGGACTTTCTAAGGATGAACCCTCCCGAGTTCATAGGGGAAAAGATGGATGAGGATCCACACGAGTTCATTGAGGCAATTTTGAAGGTCACTTAGGTGATGGGGGTGACAAATGAGGAGTGCGTGGACTTGGCCTCATATCATTTAAAGGAGGTCACCCTCATTTGGTTCAAGCAATGGAGGGATAGCAGGGTAGTGGGAGCAGGTCCTATCAGCTGGGATGAATTCCACATGGCCTTTCTCGACAGGTTCTTCCCTCGGGATATGAGGGAATTGAAAGCAACTGAATTTTTTAACCTCAAGCAGGGAAAGATGACGGTACTAGAATATTCACTTGAGTTCACTCTTCTATCAAAGTATGCTCCGGAGCTAGTGATGGACCCGAGGGTGCGAGTGAGCAGATTTGTGGAAGGAGTAGCTGAGTACCTGGATAAGGATTGTAGAACAACCATGATTCATCAGGATATGGACTACCCACGGATAGTCCTCTATGCCTAGCAGATGGAAGCAGCACATATGAGGCATAGAGAGGCCAAGAGAGCCAGAACTTATAGCCACAGGTTTTCCTAGCAGAGGCTAGGGGGTGGACCTTACTAGCAGTCCCAGCATAGGTCCATTACACCAGCACCATCTTCAGTCAGACTCCATCCAGGCCACAAGACAGTTAGAGGAGCAGGGCCTCAGGTTCGAGGAGTCAAAATAGCATGCGCACATTTCCATCTTGTTCTAATTATGGCAAAAATCACCCAGGGAAATGTTTGGTGGGCTCAGATACTTGTTTCAGGTGTGGCAAACCCGGTCACAGACTCAGGGATTTCCCCATAGCTAGGTCATGGGGTGGTGGAGCCCGCACTTCAGCAGCTAGTTCAGCAGTTCCAGTGGCACGTTAGACTCAGCAGGGTGTTTCAACTGGTTTTGTTGGCGGCCAGAGCCAAAACCGGTTTTATGCACTTGGCTCTCGACAAGAGCAGGAGACTTCTCCCGATGTGGTTATGGGTATGTTGCGAGTCTTTCATATTGATGCTTATGCTTTGTTAGATTCGAGAGCCATACTTTCTTTTGTGACACCTTACATTTCTAGTCCCTTTGGAGTCACTCTTCAAATTTTGTCAGAACCATTTTCTATATCTACTCTGATTGATGATTTAGCCATAGCGAGGCGGGTATATAGAGGTTGCCCCATTACAGTCTTGCATAAGGTTACCTTCGCAGACTTAGTAGAATTGACAATGATACATTTTGACATCATCTTGGGCATGGATTGGTTGTTTGCATGTTATGCATCTATTAACTGTAGAACTCGAGTGGTGGAGTTTCGATTTCCAAGTGAACCAATTTTAGAATGGAGGGGTAGTTCAGCGGTACCTGTAGGTCGCTTTATCTCCTACCTCAAGGCCATAATTTTATTAATTAAATAAAACTTCTTCTAATATATTATAGCAGCCAAGAAATTGAGTGATTCCTTCTTTCTTCCAATTTTGAATGTACCGATAGATACTAACATATAAAATGATTTCCAAGGGGTGTTTTTACCATTTGGTTAGGGTTAAAGATGTCACGTCCGAGACCCCGACCATTCAGTTAGTCTCTGTGGTGTGTGAATATCCCGAGGTATTTTCCAATGAACTACCAGGTGTTCCTCCCGAGAGGGAGATTGATTTTGAGATTGATCTTTTACCTAACACGCAGCATATATCAATTCCTCCCTACCGAATGGTTCCAGCTGAGCTAAAAGAGTTAAAGGGCAGTTGAAGGATTTGTTGAATAAGGGTTCATTAGACCGAGTAAGTCCCCATGGGATGCCCCAGTGTTGTTCGTCCGGAAGAAAGACGGTTCTCTTCGGATGTGTATTGACTATAGGCAGTATAAAAAGGTCTCCATCAAGAATAGATACCCTTTACCCAGGATCGATGACCTATTCGATCAGCTTTAGGGTGCCAAATATTACTCCAAGATAGATCTCAGGTCCGGGTATCATCATCTCAGGGTTCGGGGGAGCGATATCACAAAGACCGGTATCAGAACCCGGTATGGACATTATGAATTCGTTGTTATGTCTTTTGCAGTAACCAATGCCCCTGCAACTTTTATGGATCAAATGAACAGGGTATTCAAGGCATATCTGGACATATTCGTGATCGTGTTCATCGATGACATATTAATATACTCCAAGAGCTAAGAGGAGCATGCTGCACACCTGAGTGTAGCACTTCAGACCCTTAGGGATAACAAGCTATACACCAAGTTCAGCAAATGTGAACTCTGGCTTAAATCAGTTGCATTCTTGGGACATGTAGTGTCAAGCGAAGGTATAAAGGTAGACTACTAGAAAATAGAGGCAGTAAAGAACTGGCCCAGACCAGTAAACGCTTCAGAGATCAGAAGCTTTTTGGGCTTAGCGGGTTACTATCGGAGGTTCGTGGAAGGTTTCTCATCTATTGCTACCCCATTGACTAGATTGACTCAGAAAAAGGTAAAGTTCCAATGGCCGGAGGCTTGTGAGAAGAGCTTCCAGGAATTGAAGGCAAGGCTAACTTCAGCACCGGTGTTGACTTTATCAGGGGGTACTGATGGCTTCATTGTATATTTTGATGTTTCGAGGGTTGTACTAGGATGTGTATTGATGCAGCATGGAAAAGTCATAGAATATGCTTCCAGACAGTTAAAAACTCATGAGAAGAATTACCCGACCCGTGATCTTGAGTTAGCCTCGGTGGTATTTGCTTTGAAGATATGGAGACACCACTTGTATGGGGTTCATGTAGATGTATTCATAGACCAAAAGAGCTTACAATATGTGTTCACCCAGAAGGAACTAAATCTTCAGCAACGGAGGTGGTTGGAGCTACTTAAGGATTACGACATGAGTGTCCTTTACCACCCATGTAAGGCCAACGTGGTAGCAGATGCCCTTAGTAGAATTTCTATGGGAAGTGCGTCACATGTAAGTGAAGACAAGAAGGAGCTGGTAAACGAGGTACGTCGACTTGCACAATTGGGAGTTAGGTTAGTTGGTTCGACCGATGGTGGGGTGGTCATTTAGAATGGGTAAGAGTTATCCTTGGTAACGGAGGTGAAAGCTAAGCAAGATGCAGATCCAACATTGGTTAATTTGAAAGAATCTGTTCAAAGTCAGAAGGTAGAAGTCTTCTCCAAAGCGGGAGATTATGTGCTTTGGTACCAAGGTCTCTTATGTGTTTCGAGCGTAGGGGATTTCAGGAGTTGGATGTTGCATGAGGATCACAGAACCAGATATTCTATCCATCCAGGAGCCACCAAAATGTATCACGCCTTGCGAAAAATCTACTAGTGGAATGGCATGAAGCGGGATATTGCAGAATTTGTAGCCTAGTGCCCAAATTGCCAACAAGTGAAAGTCGAGTATTAGAGACCGGGGGGTGTACTTCAAGGCATCAGCATTCCTATTTTGAAGTGGGAAGAGATCAACATGGACTTTGTAATACAAGTGGGAAGAGATCAACATGGACTTTGTAATATAAGTGGGAAGAGATCAACATGGACTTTGTAATAGGTTTGCCCCACACACATAGACAGTATGACTCCATTTGGGTAGTGGTGGATAGGTTGACCAAGGCTTCTCATTTCCTACCGGTCAAAACCACCAATTCAGCAGAAGATTATGATAAGTTATACATCCAAGAGTTGGTTAGATTGCATGGAGTGCCCTTGTCCATTATATCAGATAGAGGCACTCAGTTTTGGAGATCTTTTCAAAAGGTACTTGGCACCCCGATCAAGCTTAGCACGGCATTTCATCCCCAAACAGATGGTCAGGTGGAGCGGACTATCCAGACTCCAGAAGACATGTTGAGAGATTGTGTTATTGACTTCAAGGGTAGTTGGGATAAGCTTTTGCCTCTTATTGAGTTTGCCTACAACAACAACTATCACTCCAGCATTCAAATGGCACCATTCGAGGATCTTTACAGGCGAAGGTGTAGATCGCCCATTTGGTGGTTTCAGGTTGGTGAGGGTTCATTAGTGGGTCCAAATTTGGTCCATGAGGCTATGAAGAAAGTTCAGTTAATAAGAGAAAGGCTAAAAATGGCTCGAAGTAGCCAAAAGTCTTATGCGGATGTGAGGAGAAGGGGGCTTGAGTTCGAGATCGACGATTGGGTGTTTCTGAAGGTATCTCCCATGAAGGGAGTGATGATATTTTGAAAGAAAGGGAAACTCAGCCTACCGGATTGTGAGACGAGTGGGTAAGGTAGCTTATGAGTTAGAGTTACCTTCAGAGTTGGCTTCAATTCATCCCGTATTTCACATATCACTCTTAAAAAAGCACATGGGAGATCCAGCCTTGGTGGTTCTGGTGGAAAGTGTTGGCATGAAGGATAGCCTCAGTTATGAAGAAATTCCTATTGCAACCTTTGATCATCAGGTTTGAAGGTTGAGGAACAATGAAGTGGCTTCAGTAAAGGTGTTATGGAGAAATCAGCATGTTGAGGGAGCTACGTGGGAAGCTGAAGTGGATATGATGGCTAAATACCCCCGCTTGTTCCCTACCGGCCCAGTTTCAGTTTGAGGTATCAATATTTTCCCTAAACCTCTAATCAGTTTTTCATGTTCCATTCATGCGTGCAAGTTTTTTATGATATTATATATGTATGTGATGTCTGAATTCAGTCCATCTATGTAGTTCTTTTTGGGGGTAGTCAATCCGTCAGTTTTCGGCTTAAATGAACAGAATTTACATATGGTAATTGTATATTTCTGTTTGCTTCTTGTTTCCTACATTCGAGCACAAATGTTTACAAGGGGGAGATATTGTAATACCTTGGAAGGGCCTAAGAATAGATGATCATGGGCAAAAATATATGCCCGAGATACTCTTTATTACTTAAATTAGTCTTGTTTATCTATGTTATCGTATACATTTTCATGTAATTTTAGATAAAATAAAGATATGTGCTAACCAACATGATTAGCCTTTGTTTTGTAGGTTTTGATGATGTTTGAGTAACTAATCCATGAGTTGGTGAAGTAGAAGCTTGGAAACGGAATTAACACGCGAACGTCGGCAAGGAAGAGGCACAAAACAGCCCACCGGCGCATCGACAAGGTGCCACGGCAGGCAGGCCGCTCAAAACAGCCCACCTGCGCGTTGGCAACGTGCCACGGCAGGTGGACTCCGTGACCATGGGGCTGCAACACGCTGCCCAGGCAGCGTGACACGTTGCCAACGGCAAGGTGCTGCCTGGGCCGATTTCGGGTGATTTTCCTGAAAGCCTCCGCGTCCGTAGCGTGTCACGGAGGCCGTGCTCCACGATGCACTCCGTGACACGTTGCTTGTTAATCTGGGAAAGATTCCTACTAATGTAAATAGCACACTTAGGTTTATTTTTCATAATTCAGACTTGGTGGAGCTAGGACGTGGGTTAGCAGCAGTTGAGGGACGAAAAAGCTAAGGGTTTTTCTCTCTTTCTTTCTTCTTTCAATCAATTGTACGTATGATTTACACTCATTTGAGGATGATCAATCCACAAATGAGTGGCTAATTCTCTTCCTTGCTAAGGTTTTGAACATGTGTATTGAATTTTGATTGTGAATTATATGGTTTTTCATCTTCTTCTTTCACGTTGTTCTATTAATTCTTGTTCTTACTGCATTAGTGTGTGGCCAACATTAATGTACATCTAAAAAGTCCAATTTCACTCGAGAGAGCAAGAAATTGGAAAGTTGTGAATTAATAGGGTATTGTTCTTAACTTGATTTGGGAAAATTGGGTTTTGATGTGCTTTCCTGATAGAAATATACTTGAAAGCCGTATTAGTCAATTTAGGAACCGGAATTGTATTTCTAGGTCATAAATTGCATTTGATCACAGAAATGTAGACGAATGGTTTATGATTCTAAAGTGAGATTAAATACGAGAGTTTTAATCTCTAGGCTAATGTTCTTGGCTAGCAACATGAAGAGAAGAATAACCGAATTATGATTGCTATCGAATTCATTACTTGTTCTTAACCTTGGCATGCTCATATCCATAGTTTCAATTCAAAGTAAATATTTGTTAATAGTTTTAGTATATAGTTTATAAACAAAAAATTATTTAACTTTTGGTTACGTTGTTGTCAGCATAATTAGAAGTAAACTAGAATATAGTATACTTAAGCAATTTTACTTATCCAGAGTCTCCTTGGATCGATACTTGGCTTACTTAGCCACTTTATTACTTGTTTGACCACGTGCACTTGCGTGTCAGTTTTTACCCCATACCAAAGCACCGAGCAAGTTTTTGGCGCCGTTGCCGGGGAGGCTAGGCGATTTGTGAAATTGTGTTAAGTGTAAATTTACTGTATTTTTGTTTTATTTTCTTAAGTGTAGACAACTTTATCTTAGTATTTGTTTTAATTCTTTGTTCATTTTAATTTTTCTCTCTTTCGGATACCCTCATTGACATGACATCTTGGAATATAAATGGTGGATACGCATATTTCGGTGAATCTTGCATGAATTGTGGAGGACCCCACTTGTGGCAAAACTGTAACACGTGCAATATATGTGGGTGTCAATATGGCCATTGGGGTGATTGTCCAAAGGCATATTCCCCTCCCCCAAGCCCCTACTATGATCCTTTTGTTGTTTTTGCTGAATATAGGCATGTTGAAAATGAGGACTTGGGACGCCAAGTTCAAATAGAGGACATGATGAAACAACTCCGTGAGCAATCAGAAGCAATGAAGGAGTCGGTGGCAGAATTGATAATTCAGCAAAAGGAGAATGCAGAGGCTGTAAGCAGGATGAGCGTCAAACTCACAGAGATGTGTGCTGAGGCTGAAGCTTGTGATAATTCGCAGGTGACAGTTTTAGCCGATATTCAAGAGGAACTACAAGAGGAATACAAGGGTGAATTTTTGGATGAAGCCCAACAATTAGAATCTCTTGAGTGTCTCCGTGATCGGCTCATACCTATAGAAATTCCATTCATGGAAGAAGAAAAAGAATATCTCCCATTTGACCTTAATGGAGAAATAGATGTCGATGTTGAAAAGGTGTACACAAGTAAGGAAGTCAAGCACAAAGCAATTTCAGAGTTGAGGTGTATTGGACCACACTCTACGCATTTTTCGACATTAAGTTTGGTTGACAACATAGAAATAGAGTCTTCCAAGTTTATAGAGAAATGTCTAGAGGAGGACCAAGCCCCATATATTCTGAAATTTGCTAACTCAGAGAGACAAAATGACTTCGCTTACATAAGGGCCAATAGGTTCAAAAGAAAACATCTACTGCTTGATCCTTACAATTTTTCACCACCACCCCTAGAGCATAACAGGGAATTAGAAAAGAAATTAGGGGTGAGATTCATATCCTCAAGGTGGAGGAAAAAGTGGTGAAACTTTGTACGTCGTGTCGCGACGTAAAATTAGGCGCTGCTTGGGAGGCAACCCAAGGGTACCACAGGTACCATTTTAATTTCTTGCAATTGAGTTGATTTTTGTTTATTTTCATCTTGTGTTGTTTTGGTGGAAAGTTAAGCGCAGCTGGAGGGGAAGTCTGAGTACCCGTGGAGGAGGAAGCTAACAAGCATGGAAGAGAAAAAGTGTGGGGTTGAACACCCACTTGTGCAAAGTCGAAGAAACGCATGCTGTTAGCTAAACGTAAAGGCCTCAGGGAGTATTTCTCACCCTTTGTAAATTTTAATTTGATGCTATGAGGACATAGCATGCTTTAAGTGTGGGGTGAGGGAAATTTCAAAATTTTCTGTGCTTAACGATTTTGGTGAATGTAATGCTTGTGCAAAAGTTGGTGAGAAATTTGAAAAATTTGAAAATTTTTTGTGAATTAAGCATGACTTCATCACCCGTTGGTTTTTCTTTTCGGTTCTTTTCCGACGGGGGGTCTTTGAACTGAAGAATAAAAAAAAAAATTCTTTGTCTGTATATAGTGTTTTTAGTAATAGTTAGGGACTGTTTCCGACGATGGATGGATGACGACCGTCTTGAGGAAAATTAGTCGATAGGTTTTGGGTTTTGAAACCATAACTAATTGGTGCTGGATGTTCTTGTTATGTGCTATAAATGTTTGTAAGATGCAAGTATGTTCAGCATGAAGCATGCAAGTGTATAACTTTGTTTGAGACACTTAGGCTCTTGAATTTGACTCAATATGTTTGAAGCTTAATTCCGAATTCTTGTGATTAGCTGAGTAAGAGTCTACTGATTGTGTCTTGATTTGAGCATGTGCCATGAGTGTAAGGTTTTTTGAGTATTCTATGCTATTGTGGAATGTCTAGAACTTGCCTGGTGTGTATATAAAACGAAATGAAGGATGTGAATTGTAGGAGATGATTTAGGCATTTCTTTGAATGAACCAAACTTTTATCCCTCATTATACCTACCTTGAAAAATTAATCCTAGTTAACCCCATTGAGCCTTGAGCCTATTCTTTGACAGCTGCAACATAAGCTTAATACTTTTTCTTTCATTAGCCTTGAATTTGATCCAAAACTCCGAAGCGCTTAAAGAAAAAAAATCCGAAAGAGTAAAGGAATGAGAAGAATGAAAAAGAAGGGAAAGTAGCAATTGTAATAGTTGAGAAAAGGAAAAAGGTGCATTTGTGTGAAAATGGTTGGTTATTAGTAGGGAGTAAGAAAAGGAATGAATGAAACATATTGCTTAAGTACTCCTTACTAATAAGCTAAAAATGCCGAAAGAAATGGGGGAACAAAAGAGGAAAAAGAAAGATGAAAAGAGAAAAAGGTGAAGTGAGGGAAGGGAAGTTTGTAATGAAGGCGTGATGTATTAAAAGCGCTTAGGAAAGATAGTCACTATTACTGATCATAATAGTACCTACCCGCACCTGAGTTACATTACAACCTAAAAAGTCCTACTTGATCTTACATTCATACATCCTTATATTAGTGGAATAAAACACTAAGGGCAAGCTTATGGGTCATTACATGATGCATGTGAATTCTTTGTGAGAGTGAGCGTAATTCTATTCATATACCCACACATGTTGTGATATAAAAATTGTTTTTGCGTGTGAAATTGGGTAACTCTCTTTCCGTGAGGGGCACATGTTGAATGAAGGATATAATTCATGTGGGATTTCTTGATCAGTTGATTTGCATGAGTTTGCTAAAAATTGAGAGTCGATTCTTGAGGTTAAGAAGTCTTAACATGGTTGTGTTTCATTTCAACGATCAAATCAGGCATGCTCTATTTTTAGCTTGTATCCTACGTAATCATTATAGCCGTAACTTGAATTCTCTTGCTAAATTAGTTATGTAGGAGTCTCCATTTGCATGATATGTAAAAGGTTGTTCGAGGACGAACAAGGCTTTAAGTGTGGGGTTGTGATCATGGGCAAAAATATATGCCCGAGATACTCTTTATTACTTAAATTAGTCTTGTTTATCTATGTTATCGTATACATTTTCATGTAATTTTAGATAAAATAAAGATATGTGCTAACCAACATGATTAGCCTTTATTTTGTAGGTTTTGATGATGTTTGAGTAACTAATCCATGAGTTGGTGAAGTAGAAGCTTGGAAACGGAATTAACACGCGAACGTCGGCAAGGAAGAGGCACAAAACAGCCCACCGGCGCGTCGACAAGGTGCCACGGCAGGCAGGCCGCTCAAAACAGCCCACCTGTGCATTGGAAACGTGCCACGGCAGGTGGACGCCGCGACCATGGGGCGGCAACGCGCTGCCCAGGCAGCGTGACACATTGCCAACGCGGCAAGGTGCTGCCTGGGCCGATTTCGGGTGATTTTCCAGAAAGCCTCCGCGTCCGTAGCGTGTCACGGAGGCCGTGCTCCGTGATGCACTCCGTGACACATTGCTTGTTAATCCGGGAAAGATTCCTACTAATATAAATAGCACACTTAGGTTTAATTTTCATAATTCAGACTTGGTGGAGCTAGGACGTGTGTTAGCAGCAGTTGAGGGACGAAAAAGCTAAGGGTTTTTCTCTCTTTCTTTCTTCTTTCAATCAATTGTACGTATGATTTACACTCATTTGAGGATGATCAATCCACAAATGAGTGGCTAATTCTCTTCCTTGCTAAGGTTTTGAACATGTGTATTGAATTTTGATTGTGAATTATATGGTTTTTCATCTTCTTCTTTCATGTTGTTCTATTAATTCTTGTTCTTACTGCATTAGTGTGTGGCCAACATTAATGTACATCTAAAAAGTCCAATTTCACTCGAGAGAGCAAGAAATTGGAAAATTGTGAATTAATAGGGTATTGTTCTTAACTTGATTTGGGAAAATTGGGTTTTGATGTGCTTTCCTGATAGAAATATACTTGAAAGCCGTATTAGTCAATTTAGGAACCGGAATTGTATTGCTAGGTCATAAATTGCATTTGATCACAGAAATGTAGACGAATGGTTTATGATTCTAAAGTGAGATTAAATACGAGAGTTTTAATCTCTAGGCTAATGTTCTTGGCTAGCAACATGAAGAGAAGAATAACCGAATTATGATTGCTATCGAATTCATTACTTGTTCTTAACCTTGGCATGCTCATATCCATAGTTTCAATTCAAAGTAAATATTTGTTAATAGTTTTAGTATATAGTTTATAAACAAAAAATTATTTAACTTTTGGTTACGTTGTTGTCAGCATAATTAGAAGTAAACTAGAATATAGTATACTTAAGCAATTTTACTTATCCACAGTCTCCTTGGATCGATACTTGGCTTACTTAGCCACTTTATTACTTGTTTGACCACGTGCACTTGCGTGTCGGTTTTTACCCCATACCAAAGCACCGAGCAATAGACTCGAGAGTTGAAGTTAAAAACTGCAGAAAATCTAGAATTTTACACCAGTACGACTTGAGGTACAAATCGTGGTGAGGACATACAACTCGTGACTAGAGTCGTGATGAGTTCGGGAGCCTGAGGTCATACCACGAGTAGTCCTACAAGTCTTGGCATGTGGGTATGACTTGTGGTTAGGAGTCATGGTGAATTTCTCAGTGGTGCTAGAGTGAGTCGTCATGGGTCACAGTATGGTTTGTAGGATGTAGCAATGAGTCGTGAAGATGAGTTGTGGTTAAGTCATTTTTTGTATGGGTGGATGGTACCATGACTGAAAGTACGACCCGTAGGATGGTACTACGAGTCGTGGCATGCAAGTCGTGGCAAGATTCAGAAGATTGAAAGGTGGTGAGGTGACCACGAGAGGTAACCACGAGTCATGACTTCGTGGTACGACTCGTGGTACGAGTCATGGTCGGGGCCAGACCTATTTTTCAGGAAAATTTCATTAAGGGAAATTTCGACTTTTAACAGGGTCTTTTAAGGAGGAAAAACTCATACTAAGTCTCATTTGGCATTTGCAAGAACTAAAGGAGGGAGTAGGAGGAGATTCAAGTGTTCTTCTCCAATTCTTTAAGTTTTCACCTAGGGTTTTTCAAGGGAGTTAAGAATCATGTAATTCTAGGTATGTGGGGTTTTGAATGGGTAGTTTATTCTCTACCCATGCCAAATTTTTTCCTAACTCTATGTTTAAGTTAGCAACTTTTGATGGGTAAAAACCCAAATGCATGTTTCCTCAAAAATCGATATGAGCATGTTGTAGTATGACTAAAATCATGGCTTTGCATTATTGGTCTGTTTTCAGCTATTTTATTCAATATTTGATGATTTAATCCTTAAAAGCACATGTGCCCAAATCATGGGGTTTTTAGTGAAATTCATGGTTATGGTGATTTCTCAAACATGTTATGAACTCTTGAATTTATGCATGTTTTCCATTATTCATGTTATTATGATCATATTTCATACAAATTTAAGGATTTCAAGTATGATTGAAATTATGGGCAACACCAACATGTCTCTTGTGATTTATGAACTATGATCTTTGGCCCATTCACAGGCCCAATTCCATGGCTAGTATTACAAATTCTCAAGCATGATATGATTCTCATGATTTAACTAGACATGCATGTCATGTATGAATTTCTATGAACACGTTACATGTTTTGGGAGTGGTACTTATCACAGAGTAGGTTCGGGGCCTAGGTTACTCCCCGAATCTCAGAACTACGTGCCACCGTAGGTTATGCTGGGACCTCCTCAATGACTGTACCATATGCCCTACAGGGCCTTCACGAGTGATATCACGCCTTTCAAAGTTAATACCCTTGGGAATGTATGGATGACCTTCCGACTAGGTTTATAGGTCGGGCTCCATGTGTGCTCATATGGGGTATGCCGGTTATAGAAATCTCCCATTATTCCTCATGGTTTTAATGTATGCATGATTATGTTCTTTTGACTCAAGTTATGTTTTATGAAATGTTTTCCTCACATGTTATGACTATAACAGGTTATGAATAATTTGGAAGTATTGAGCCTTACGATATACTTACGATTTCAGTCTTATGATCATGATGTCCCCATTCCTATAACTTTTATGTTTTTAAGCATTTTTTTGCATACCTTACATACTCAGTACCATACAAGTACTGACCCATATATTTTCAGGATCCGGTTCGCAGGTTCAGCTTATCCCTAGCTTTCTCTCAATTCTGCTCCAAGCTTCAGTAGTGAGTCCTCATGATTCGAGGGTTCATGTTCGGACCATGGTTGTCTTTTTTTCAGAATGTTGGGGTTAGTTGGGGTCTTGACCCTTCAACCCGTCTATTATGATTAGAGGCTTTCAGACCTATGTGTAGTATTTAGTCGTTTATGTTTGGATCTTGTATCATTGTTTCTTATATCTCATGTTACGATTTTAAGTCAGTTCATGACTATTAAGTTAAGCTTTATGCCTTATGTGAATGAATTAGATGTCGCTCACACCATGGGTTGACTTGGAGTCTTCGGGGCTCCTTGTTCCATGTCTATGATCCGGGTGTACTCTCGGGTCCTGATACAAGGAGAAGCTCTAGCTCAACCTCCTATACTGTGGTAGCGGACAAGTCTTCAGAAATGGATGAAAGCTTGATTGCTTTGTACAAATCAAACACCTCCACCTATTCATGACCCTCCTGGTCAATTGTCCAGTAGCTACATCAATTAGTGCTCGCGTAGTAATCAAGAAGGGATGTCCAAAAAGTTGAAACTTCTTGGTCTGGATCAAAGTCTAAGATAACAAAGTCCCTAGGGAAGATGAGGGACCTGACTTACACTAATACATCCATGTTATGTCCTTAGGTCATGCCAGCGATCTATCAGCCAACTACAAAATAATAGTGGTGGGCATGGTGTGCCTAATCCCACTTTCCTGAAGAGGGATGACGAAATTAGATTAATGCTCCAAGGTCACACAGGGATCGAGCTATGATTTTCTTCCCCATTGTCACCTCAAGGAATTTAATTTGAGCCTTCAAATAGATGTAAGACTTGGACAAAATATCTTCATTGGGCTTGACATCTTCTTCCATCACAAGACACTTTTTAATTGCTAATTCCAGCTCATTAAGTCGGTCATCAAATTTCCTTGTTTGGGATCTTTTCATGGGTCCTCTTGGAACTTCCAAAGCTTCCTTAGTTGATGATGAGTTTCCATGGATGTTATCATTCCCATCTTCTTCAAGAGAATTCATCCTCAAATTCAATGCTGCAGCATCAAATAAAGAATGATCAGCAATATTAAAGGTAGCACTAACTTGATATTCACTAGGGAGATCAAGTTTGTAAGCGTTGTCTCCAATCTTTTCAAGGACTTCAAATGGACCATCTCCTCTTGGGTGTAACTTGGATTTTCTTTTGTTAGGAAACATTTCCTTCCTAAAGTGCACCCACACTAGATCTCCGGGCTTAAAAATAACAGATTTTACCCCTTATTTCTTCTTAAGAAAGTTTATTCATTCTTCCGTTCTATTGCAAGCCTTGTTTGTTCATGAATCTTATTCATCATTTCAGCCTTCTTCCTACCATCAAGATTAACAATATCATTAGTAGGC
Source organism: Datura wrightii (assembly GCA_035772735.1). Lineage (NCBI taxonomy): Eukaryota > Viridiplantae > Streptophyta > Magnoliopsida > Solanales > Solanaceae > Datura > Datura wrightii. Next base: position 73,161,559 of record JASDFA010000027.1, read on the forward strand.
AAAGGTAGCAAATCAAGGTGGGTGAGGGGATTAAATCCATAAACAACTTCAAAAGGAGACTTACCAGTAGAAGAATGGATAGTTCTATTATAGGAAAACTCTACCATGGGAAAATGTTCCTCCCAAAAGGTTAGTTTTCCCTTTAAAACAATCCTTAACATATTCCCTAAAGTCCTATTAACTACTTCTGTTTGCCCATCAGTTTGCGGGTGACAAGATGTAGAAAATAACAATTTAGTCCCCAATTTTCCCCAAAGAACTCTCCAAAAGTGACTTAAAAACTTAGCATCCCTATCAGTAATAATAGTATTAGGTATACCATGTTATTTAACCACTTCTTTCATAAATAAATCAGCCACATGTGATGCATCGTTAGTCTTCAAACATGGAATAAAATGAGCCATTTTTGAAAATCGGTCTACCACTATAAATATACTATCCTTATAATGTTTAGTTCTAGGCAGGCCGAATATAAAAACCATGGAAATATCAATCCAAGGAGAAGTAGGAAAAGGTAAAGGTGAATAAAGACCATGTGGTAACACTTTTGATTTCGCCTATTTACATTCAATACACTGGGAGCACACTTTCTCAACATCCTTTCACATGCCAGGTCAAAAAAAATGTTCAACAAGTATATCCAAAGTGTTGGGAACTCAAAAGTGTCCCATGAGCCCACCACAATGTGCTTCCCTAACTAATAATTCACACAAAGAGCTATTAGGAATAGACAACTTATTTTCCTTAAAAAGGAATCCATCTTGAAGATTGAACCGCTCATAAGGACCCAACTTACACTCTGTAAAAATCTTTCCAAAATTCGAATCATTAGCATAAAGGCCCTTGATTTGATCAAAAGCCATCAATTTAGAAGTAAGAGTAAACACCAAGACATACCTTCTTGAAAGTGCATCAGCAACCACATTTTCTTTTCCTTTCTTGTATGCAATCACATATAGGAATGTCTTTATTAATTCAACCAGTTTTTCATGCCTACGATTTAGCTTACTTGGCTCTTCCAGTATCTTAAGGATTCATGGTCAGTCTTAACCACAAACTCTCAAGACCACAAATAATGTTTCCATGTAGCTAAAGCTTTGACCAAAGCATATAGCTCTTTGTCATAAGTTGAGTAGTTCAATGTTTCTCCACTCAACTTTTTACTAAAGTATACAATAGGCTTGGAATCCTGCATTAAACCAACACCTATTCCTCTTCTGGAGGCTTCACATTCAACCTCAAAAGACTTAGAAAAATCAGGCAATTGCAAAAGAGGAGCAGAACACAAATTTTATTTTAGTAAGTTAAAAGCACCATCTTCTTCTTTTCCCCATGTGAAAACCTTGTCCTTCTTAATAACTTCAGTCAAAGGAGCAACAATGGTGCTAAAATCTCTGACAAACCTTCTATAAAAACTAGCAAGCCCATGAAAACTCCTAATCTTAGTAACACTCTTAGGTTTAAGCCATTCTTTGATTTCCTTGATTTTCTCTTCATCAAATTCAACTCTCTTAGAACTGACTACAAAACCTAATAATTACATACGATCCACAAAAAGGTACACTTTTTGAGATTAGCAAACAATTGTTGCTTCTTAAGAACTTTGAGAACTTGTTTTAGGTGTTCAACATGCTCTTCCAGATATTTAGAAAAGATCAAGATATCATCAAAATAAACCACCACAAACTTTTCATGAAGATCCTTAAAAATATGATTCGTCAATCTCATGAAAGTGCTGCGTGCATTATTCAAGCCAGAAGGCATAACTAACCACTCCTAAAGCCCATATTTGGTCTTAAAAGCAGTTTTCCATTCATCTCCACAATTCATTCGAATCTACTGGTAACCACTTTTTAGATTAATTTTAGAAAACATTTTAGACTTATGCATTTGGTCTAACATGTCATCAAGACGAGGAATAGGATGATGATACTTTACTATAATGTTGTTGATAGCTCGACAATCCACACACATCATCCAAGATCCATCCTTTTTGGGCACCAATAGAACAGGAACAGAGCAAGGACTCCTGCTCTCTCGTACAAACCCCCTTTCAAGTAACTCTTCAACTTGTCTTTGCAACTCTTTTGTCTCTTCAGGATTACTTCTATAAGCAAACCTATTTTGAATTTGTGCTCCAGGTACAAATTGAATTTGGTGCTCAATGCCAAGCAAAGGTGATAGACCTTTAGGAATATCCTCAGGAGAAATATCAATAAAATCCTTGCAAAAGAGAAATAGAACTACTTTGCAAAGAAGAAGTTAGTATCTCAGAATTAATCAAGACTTCTTTAAAAGTAAGTAGTATTATGGGCATTCCCTTTTTTCTTGCATTCAAACACTCCTTGGCTTTTATATAGGAACTCTCTTTTTTCTTTTCCTTAGCCTCTTTCCTCTCACCAAAATTTTCTTTTTTTCCACTCGAGCCCTCTTTTACCTCTTTGCTTATGGTTTTGCCCTCTTTTTCTCTATCTTGGACATCTCTCTTTTTTTTCTAACTCTTGGTGAGAACTCTTTTCTTTTCCCTCAAGATCACTTTTATTCCCTCCCTTTTGTTTTCCCATTAATTCCTGCAATCTCCTTTTGATCTTCAAACACTTGAGAAGGAATTAAAGGTCAAAGAGTATACTTATTTCCAATAAGCTCAAGAGAAAACTATTATTTCTTCGATCATGAAAAGTATGCCTATCAAACTGCCACGGATGACCAAGAAAGATATGAAAAGCTTGCATAAGAATCACATCACAAAGAGTTTCATCCTCATACTTACTAACATTGAATGAAATCATGCATTATTTGTTAACTTTCAATTCATCACTATCATTCAACCATTGGAGTCTATAAGGCTTAGGGTGTTTCATGTATGCAAGCACTAACATATCTACCATGTGTGAGCTCACCACATTAGCACAACTACCACAGTCAATAATCATAGACCAAGTTTTCCCCTTTATCCCACACCTAGTATGGAATATATTCTCCCTTGTTTCATCACTATCAATTCCCAAACTGATAGACATAAGCCTCCTAACTACCCCAATCAAACTATGATTAAAAGGAAGTTCTACAACATCCTCACTCTCACCTTCATCTTCTTCCTCTTTCTCACTCTTTTCACTCTCATATTCTACTTCAAGAATCTTCCTAGCTACTCCAAAAAAAACCATCATTAGGCATTTCTACATCATCTTCACTCATATCTCCCTCTTCTTTCTTATCCTCACTTTTTTCACTCTTACATTTTCCATCTTCTCTTAAGATAATGTTTCTTGTAGTTGGACATTCATGCATCGTATGCCCTCTCCCATGACATTTATGACATTGAATTGAACTGGAAGGTTTAGATGACTTAGGAAAAAAAGATTTACCTGTCTCTTTCTCATCTACTTTACCCTTGATTTTGTCTTCTTGAGGTCTAGAAGACACTTCTTCTTTTGACCATGGCTTCTTGGAAATGGGGTTTGGTTGTTTCCTCCATGAACTTGCCTGATGTCTTCTTTTATTTTGCTTTTCTACTTTTATAGCCAAATCTATTAATTCATCTAAAGTTACATATGGTTGTATCTCTACTACATCAACTATTTGTCTATTTAAACCATTAAGAAATTTAGCCATAGTAGCCTCTTCGTCTTCCATGCAATTAGCTTGGATCATAGCCATATCCATAGCCTTAAAGTATTCATCAATAGTCATTGTTCCTTGCTTCATTGATTGAAGGTGCTATTATAGGTCTCTTTGAAAATGAGAAGGCACAAACTGTTTCTTCATGACTCTCTTCATCTCAGCCCAAGTAGCAATGTGTGGTTCTCCATCTTGTTATCTATCCCTTGTAAGCTTTTTCCACCAAATAGAAGAATAGTCAGAAGATTCAACAACAGTAAACTTAACCTTCTTACCTTCCGAATAGTTGTGACAATAAAAAATGGCCTCAACTCTCCGCTTCCAATGAAGGTATAAATCTGGATCTCTTGTGCCCTTGAAAGATGGCATCTTTATCTTTATGCTATTTATGTTGTCATCTTCCAATCTAGCTGGTTGCCTCTTCTATCTCTCCCTATCCTATCTAGATTTACATCAAAATCATCAACCAAATCGTAAATAGGATTTTCTTTATTCACAATGGGGGCATGGGGTACATTTCTACTATTTTGAGGTCTAGGATTACTTTGGGGTGGTACAACAAGTTGATTTCCCCTCTGAAGTTTAGCTATTATCTCATTTTGTTCAGCAATGGCATCTTTTATCTCTTGAAATTGTAAGTTTCATCTTTCAAAATTGTTGGTGCATAACTTGTAATGTAAAATCATTTCTTTCTCGGATCTCCACTTCTTGAGCAACCCCCCTTTCACCATCACTATTACCTGTATTAAACATCTTAAAGAAAATAGTTTATCACTCAAACTTGGCTTTTTTTTCCTCAATTGTTCTCACCCACTCCTGCCTTTTTCCTCTAAAATGACCTTTGAAAAGAGACTTCCTGAATTTATATTTAATCTCACCAGTGTCAAGTCCTTAGTAGTAAAGGGGCACAAAAAAAGTGAAGAACCAACCCTAGGAAGAATAGGATTTAGTTGAAACAAGACTCGAATAAAAGGAAAGGATTTTAGAACAAGATAAAGATATAACATCCTCTCTTCTTGTGTTCTATCAAAAACCTCTCTTTCTTTCCTTTTTTTTTTCTTTGAAACAATTAGATGAGGAAAACTTCTTGAGGAGAAATAAAAAAAATAATTCTTTTTTTTTTTTGCTTTTTTTAAAAATGTTATTGTTCACTACCACAAAAGTATTTTTTTTAAACGTTACCGTTCCTTGCTACAGTAACATTTTTTTGTTTATTTTATTTTTTGCTCTTTGTTCAAGAAACTCCCAAGATTATCAAGAATGGAATCTTGATAGAACCATTCTGATACCACTTGATAACACAAAGGTTGGGAATCCCAAAAGTAGAGTATGAACTTAAAACAAATATGGAAATAAATTAGGAAACTAATTGAAAAGACTAAACAAGAACTAAGAGATATGGATTTGACAAGATCCAAGTAACAACGAATTGGCTATAGACAAACCAAACGCCTTTACTTGATAAACTAATCAAGTTTAGAATCGGATCTTGACCGCTTCGTGAGTAACGTTAGAAAACAATTAGTAAGTGTACTAATCGCCTTCTAAGAATACCAAGAAGAAACCAAAGATATCAAGAAAGAAAATTATCTTACTATCATAAACTATGAACTAGTTAGATTGCAACATAAATACAAAAGTAATCTGCCACAAAGGTTCAAAGAACTCTCAAATATATTAATATTCAAAATCTGATCTTCATGAATGAACAAAGACCCCTTTATATAGTAGTGAAGAAGGGGTTGGTTAAAAGATATCATAAATGAAAATGACACTTCCTACGACATAGAAAACTACCACACACATTAGCCTATGAAGTCAACATAGAACAAAACAACTATTAAATGGCATAGAAGGCTACAACACACAAAGTCCTAGGAGTCAACATAGAATAAAATGACTTTAAATATAATTTTAGAAACTAATTAAAAAAATGTTGTAGTATATTCTCCATTTAGGGGCTGATTTGGGCTCCATTTCATCTCCTCTTGGACTTTAATTTGGGCCTTCAAGTAGATGTAAGACTTGGAGAAAATATTTTATTGGGCTTGAGATCTTCTTCCATCACAAGACACTTTTTAACAGCTAATTCTAGCCCATTAAGTTGGTCTTCAAATTTCCTTATTTGGGATCTTGTAATGGGTCCTCTTGGAACTTCCAAAGCTTCCTTAGTTGATGATGAGTTTCCATGGATGTTATCAAACTAAGGCTTGAGTCTTACCTCCACTCAGGTTGCTAAAGTGTGTATTCATCATATTCTGCATGTTGGCTAGTAGTGTACATAATGCAGTGAAGCTATCAACATCTAACACACCTGCTGCTCTCTTCACTACTGCCCTTGAGTTATCTTCGTTCCACTCTGAGTTTCCCTGTGAGATACGATTAAGAAGGGCATACAGTTTATCATACTTCTTTTTCTAATTCCTGACCACTTGCTACTGAATCCAACAGTATCTTTGTGTGCGGCTCAAGGATCTCTATGAATGTGTGCACCAATACCTTGTTCATCTGATGGTGATGAGGGCAATCTCTAAGAAGAGACTTAAATCTTTCCCAAGATTTGTATAGATTCTCACCCTTTCTCTACTTAAAAATCAAGACTTTGCTTTGCAATCTCACAATTTTCCTAGATAGGTAGAACCAAATAAGAAACTTTTGAGCCAATCATTCAATGTAATGATGGAGTTCGGTGGCTCAGCCTTAAACAATCTCTTGGGTTCATCCAATAATGAAAATGGGAAAAGAGTGAGCTTTACATAATCAGTTGAAACTCCAGCTGGTATGTTAGTACCACTGAATTTCTAGAAATTCTAGATATGTTATTGGAGATCTTCATGTAATAGGCCTGTTAACTGCCCATTGGTGTGAAACAATTGCACCATATTCTGCTTGAGCTCGAATCGACCTGTTGCTTTCTATCTGCGAATGCTTGAGGTGATATTATTTGCAAATGGGATTGCCACTTTTTAGTCAAGTCTCTATTCTGCCATCTCCACAAGAGTAGTATCACTATCCCAGATAGCTACTTCCCTATCCTTAACCTACTGGATTGTATATAGAGCAACTTCTCTCCTTGCTTGATGGAATAATCTTTCAGGTATAAGATACGTTTTAACTATCTCTCTTAATAGTGCTAGCTTATCAAAGTTTTAGAATCATACATTTAGAATAAATTACTGAAATCAAGTCGTAAGCACTAAAAAAATAGTAAAAGGCAAACAAGAAAATTGCCGACTTCTTAGTCCCCGGCAAAGGCGTTAAAAACTTGTTGCATCCAGACAAGTGTACATGGTCAACAAGTAGTATAGGAAAGTGATGTACAAATAATCCCCTATGGACTAGTAACTTAGGAACTTCTAGTTCCTTCAATTACTGCCAATTTTATTAAAGTAACCAAGAGTTTTTTTGATTTGCCATTTATACTAAGACAAAAGTAAAGACTACGAAGCAAGTAACTGATTTTTTTTTCTATTTGTATAACCTCCAGGGTTATGAACTTATGTAGCATTCATTTATACTATCAAATATCTTGACTAATTAGTTCATCTGGTTGTTAATTTACAGGCTGATATTACGATTATGGTCTGTCGAGCCTCTAATCATCTATTTAAATTGGTTCCACAACTATATCGTTAAGAAGGAATTTGGTAACTAATCTAAATGCATTTATCTATCTTTCCGTTTTATAAGAAAGCAAGCGTTCTAGGTATATTGTCTATCCTAATCACAAATCAATTCGTTCAAAGAAATCTTGCTCCCTATATTCTTCATTCTATCTTGATAATTCTTCTGCCAAGTTCACAACAAGATTATATATTTATTCTAATGGTGATAAAGAATTATAATAGTAAATCAAGAATATAAGAACAACCAATACGATAAAATAACTTTTTCAATTCAATTGTTAACTATGATATTCATGCTTGTGGCCATAACCCAAAACAAGGGTACTAAGCCACTGATGTTCTTGTGAAAAAACTCCTTAAAAATGTCCTAATAGGATATATATATATATATATATATATAAAGTGATAGGCAATACCTTTCTATCCTCCTTGGACTTGGATTACATAACTTGAAAATTTTGGCCCAGACTACCCTTGGCACATTGCAGCCCTTATCACGCCCGATAGTCGGGTTGAGTTTCTTTCTTGCCGCATCGCGCATCATATCTCCCCAACCTGCTGATTTTCCTCTGTCTGAAGTTTAAGGTTTGGTGTTGTGTGCCTCTTATATTACCAGACTGCTGGATGTTCATTTTTCTGGTGTTTTTCCTCTAGTTAAAGCACCAATATGGTTTTATTAGGAAACACTTCCAAAGTTGTCCTGGAGCTCCGAATCCTCCTTGATAGCTCATCAAAGGTAAATTTCCACCATACTTTCCTATAAAAACCTTATCACATTCATTATTTCACAATAAAGAGTTATTTAGTTAAAACACACAATGGTAAGTAAATATCATTCTCAAAATAAGGCAAAACAAGGGTACAATGTGGAAAGTAGGCGCACAAATACACCCTAGGGATGAATGATTATTTAATTGGTTTGCGATGTAACGACATTCTTGGTCAATATAGAGCTTGATGATGACATTGGCGTGGAAATTTAAAATTTTTGTTGCAGGTCTAGATTTACTTTCTCAGAATAAAGAAATTAAGTTTTGTAATTGATTTAATGAGCTGAATTAAAATTTGGTGGGCCAGGCGTCGGGGCCACTTGAGCGTACAGTTCCCCATTGTAATACTACTTCTGTAGTGGTGAAAGTGCTCGTTGTACTAATTGTTGCGAACCAGAAACTCAGTATTTTATTTAACTTTAAGACCCAATTTTTATTCTAACAAGGAATGGTCATTAAAAATGAACAGGGGTAAAACTTTAGGGTATCTTAGTAAGGGAAAGAAGAGAGCGTCCATGAGAGGAAAAGATCCCACCGTCCTCCCTGTCAATAATCTTCAACAAAGCACTAGACTTAGTGTAAGGATGAAACCCCGTTGCTTATTAGCAGCAGCTTTGTGCCCAGGTAGGTTATGGCTTACCTTTGTGTTAGAATTTAATTAATGATATGTGTGTGTACTATTGATGTACAATTTATAAGGATAGGGGGATCATAAAAATTGGATGATGTCAATGTAAATATCCCTAGTAACATAACTATGAAATTGGAGAATTAATCCTAAGTAAGACGATGTGGGGGAGAGTGGAACCTAGTTGGTAATTAACAATGGGGGGTGTAGTCTTGATATATATTTGATGTATGTTCTTGATAGCGTATTCTTGAAGATGCTCTTGATGGTATGATCTTCCTTGTATATTTTGAAGGTATAATCTTATTAGTATGCCCTTAGGTGTATAATTGTAATAATATGAATAAAGAGGAGAAATGATGTGATTAGGGCTAGCTTCGGGTTATGAAAATTAATGTCACAATTTATTTTTGGATAAGGATGTTAAACTGGTAGTATAATATTAGTATATTAAAAAGAACTTGACTATATGATAGAACCTTATGTCAGAGGGTTCGGGAAGTTGAATCAATAAATTTTGAAGGTTATTTTATGTAACTAATTGGTGGTGATAAATGATGTGAGACTTGACCACATAATAAATAACTATAAATATAGTAGGTTACCATTAGGAGGAGTCGAATTCTTTTGGATGATTTGTACATGCTATGAATTGTTAAGTATGATTAATGGGTCTGCGGACACTGATTGTGATAGAGGTGATGATATTGTTACATTCTTTGGATGAACTCTTAGAAGAATGAATTGTGATTGTTGTTGGGAATTTGAAGTGCAATTATGATAAGCAATGTGTACTTATAAACTATCATATGTATTGACTGAATTAATAGCATGTTGAGTTGTGCTGACGAATATTGGTTAATAAACCCTTTGGAATTATCATGTGAATTGACTGATTGATGGCATATTTAATCTGAAGTTGAAAAAGGGGATAATATGTCCTTTTCCCGAAACAAGTGGCTCGTGTCTGAGGTGAGCATCTGGATGAGCGAGAGTATGATTGATTGAGTATATAAATACCTACTTTGAGATGAGTGGCTCATGGCTAACTGAGTATATAGGCAAGCATTTATGACATGAGTGGCTCATATCGTAGGTAAACATCTGGACGATCAGATGAGTGGGAACGGGTACCATGCTGGTACAATAATGAATTTGCAGAGTCTCTAGTCGGTCATGACTGGAATGGCAGAAATAAGACCCTTTGGAGTATGTGTACAGTTATATAGATGTGTTGAGTGTGTGTGTGCATACAGATATGTTATGATCTATATATGGCTGTGTGACGGATTTTAATACATTATATTAAGATATCATACAACTGTGTGACATAGATCAGTGATAGGTATAATACCAATGTGTGTACAGAGATACTACTATGGTGTGTACAAACATCTGATAATAGGAGATTGATGAGACATGTCCATAAGTGTGTTTTACTTATATTGTAAGCCTTGATGTTTGATGAGTTTATTTGTTGAAGAGTTAATGTTGCAATTTAAACTGTTGGTGAATATGTTTTATGTGTTTTTGCTAGGTTGATATTGACTGTGGGAGTGGTTTCATTGAAAGTGTGAATACAATGAATAATTATGCTATGATGGCAAGTTGGGAAATCAATATTTAAACTGAGTATAGTTTGCTACAGTTTTTGGAAGATATTAGACCATGTATAATTAATAAAGTATTGAGAAATAAAGGTTGCCAGCGAAACGGAGCTACTACCTAGGGTAGTACCACTGCAACGGTGGAATTTCCACTACAGTGAAACAGCAACAACGGTCAAGTTACTATTGCAGTGAGGCCTAAACAGTATGTAGGCCAGCCTTTGTGGCTAATATTGAGTAAGGGAGCTTGGGGGTATTAATAAATAATATGGATAAATAGAGGGATTGTGATTGAATTGATAATATACTGAGTTGTTGTTTAAAACTGATGAAATGATTGCATATCAATTTTATGCTATTGCATGAATAAATTTTAGTCTGTCGATGATACCTACAGGTATGTGTGGTGTATTAATACTACTCCTTCTATGCCTTTTGGGTATAAATTGTGGTAGGTTTGAAGTCTCTATGCTAAAGGTGGCAATATTTAGCATCAGCTTCTGTATTATCCGCAGGGAAGCTGTGTCGTTCATTTATCGGTATTCTGATTAGAGCTCTTATTCCTATCTAGACTAGATCCTTGGAAAAAGTCAGTTTTTTGAAATCCTTTTAGTATTATTCATTGTATTGTTATGTTGATTTTATCCATAATAAACTATGAGATTTCATAATATGTATATTAATACTAATATATGATTTTTTCAAAAAAAAAAAAGAGTTCTCTTGTCGAAGTAGAGTCGAGTAGGTGCCCACACGATCCGCCTAGTTGGTTCATGACATAAAACCATGCAAGTGTTTCTATGAATGCTGAAAAAGAAGCAAGGCTATGGACACCATGACCGATCACCAATGATATTTTATGTTTAAATCTTAAAATTCTTGATTCCATGTTGATAATTCGATGTATTCCCATGATGTTCACCATGTTATGCGGTTTGCTCAGTTCAACAATGGCTTCGGGTGCTGGCCATGCCTATGCCCAGGGTCGAGGAATGACAATTACAACATCAATATCTGATTCAATTTTGTCCTTTTGCAAAATGATACTATTTATAGCACTTAATTTTCATATAGGTGGACTACTTTTACCAATCTAGTCATTGAAATACTTCTTCAAAAGATAGCTACCACCCTTCCTCCTGGATTTTTCATAAAAGGATGAAAGAGGAGCACTAATTGATAAACCAGTTATTGTCTTTATCTATGTGAATGTCACAATATTTTCTTGCAAATTAAAAGACATTGCATTGGTGTAATTATCCTGAACTTCTCATATAATGCAACAACTTACCAGTCCCTTTAAAAATATTCACAAACATAAAATTCTCAAAAGGAAGTTTCATCAATATATTCAACTCCATAGGAGTTAAAAAATTTAATCAACTGTTGGAACTTCTCCTTTTCTCTCCAACAATTAATACATGACGACCAATCAATCATCACGAGAAATATAATAAGTAGGAGTGTCCATTATTTATAAGACTTCAAAAGTCGCGACAAAAGAAACATCAACAACATAACTTATATTTTTTGGAATATAGGCATAATACAAAAAAGTTTTAAAAATTGCACCAAAATCACAAAAAATAAAAAAAATTTAAAAGTTAAAAATAGCATTATACAGAAGCGCGAAAGTGGATCGACCATAACCTACTAGATGAACTCAGTGGAGTTAAGAATACCCACTTCGAATAAGTAAACAAAGATAAAAACCTTGTAAAATTTTTTCTTTAATTCTTAAATTCAATGAGAGTAAATAAAATATGACTAAGAGGCAACACTGTTTGCAATTTGTATATAAGATAGAGTTATGAAATTATATGGCAACCTTTAATACTAAAATAATTAAAAAGAAACGCATAGATTATGTCGACAGAAAAACCTTTTTTGAGGCATAACTAATGTAATTGAACCTATGTCTTCAGGTATAACTTGTCACTTATGACATTACTTGTGCATTTTTTGGGAATAGTTTTTTTTTTCTAAAAAGATGAGGCATATTTTATAAAACTGGACTTATGACTTAGGCATAACTTTATTTATATATTAATTAAATTATATCTTCTTTTCGCTAAAACTATGCCTTCAAGCATAACTTGTGACTTGCGGCATAATCTCTACAACTGAATTATTATTATTCCAACATAATTTATTTTTCGCAAAGAAAGAGGGCAAAGCTTTGGGAAAACTTAACTTGTGACTTATGAAACATTCATTTTTTCCTTCAAAAATTGAGGTATAAGTTTTAAAACTAGACTTATGATTTGGCAACTGTATTTATATATTAAATAGATTACATTTTCTTTTCCACTGAACCTATGCCTTAAAGTATAACTTGTTTCTTGCGGCATATCTCTTCCACTGAACTTGTATTGTGAAAATTAAACTCATGACTGATGGCATAAATTGTTCAAATGGGGCATAATTTCATTTGAAATTTTTTAAGGCATATAAAAAATGGTGCACTGTAGTTCATGAGTTCTAATATAGGCATAATTTTGTTTCGCTAAAATTATGTCTTTAGCTATAACTTCTGCATTGATTCATACTAGGCATGGCGTAATTTATGCTTTAAAGGAATGGCTTAACATATAAGTCGTGCCATAAGACATAACTTGTACAATTTAAACTCATTTGACTGGATGAATAAGCTTATGACTTGGCATAATTTGTGCAATTGAACTCATGCCTGGCAGCACAATTTGGTTAATTGGGCATAACTTTAGTTATATTTTTATGGTATACAATTATCATGACCCGGGCATAACTTTAGTTATATTTGGACTGTATACAATTTTCACAATCCGAAAATAGGCCTGGACCGAGATAAAGAACCTAAAATCATGAATGGATCCATGTCGACCCATGGCATGAAAATAATAACTAAAGAACATATATCAAGAAAAATCTGATAACTGAAACATGAAGGAGCGGAAGTCTAAATACATATCAATCATAATAAAGTCAACACTGACCAAGCTAAAATTCTACATATTGTCTGATAAACCTCTAGCATATCTGAAGAGCTGATGGGACAACATGCCCAACTAGCCCACTAAATTTTGAAACTGAAGGTAACATGACTTATCACCAACTGAAGGTCCTCGAAGGATGAGCACTCACCGAGAATGGGAAACTGGACTAAGATGCAAGAACTGGGCTAACAGTGGAACTGAGGCTGATCGTCTAAACCTGCATTATTAAAAGATACATCATAGAGTATGCAGTCAGTACTTGGAATATACTGAGTATGCAAGGTAAGTAAACCATACTGAGTAAATATAAACTGAAATCATGCATATAAACATAAATAATAAGATCATAAGAGTAGGGACAACATGTTGAAATCTGAATCTATATCCTTTATAGTCATAAGCTAAAAATCATATCTGAATAGAATGACCAAAAGCTAAAATAGAAATCATATAGGTTGCAATAATTGAAATTATAAGCAAAAACTTATAAACTGATCATTGGGTCAAACCTACTGCAAAATATTCATAAGTCATAAACATGCATAACTAAAATCATGAGTAACAATGGGAGGAATCATTTTAACTGACATTTTCATGATAAAGCTTAGGTGATGCCCTCAACTATCACATTCAAGTAGACAGAGCCGTCAAAAACCTTTCCAGGGCTAAGAAGGCTACCATGATATTGATATAAAGTTGAATGCCCTGTGGAAGGCAGGGAAAAACTCTCTTGAGAGGTCCCCAACGGAATATATAAATCGATATTGGCATGTAGTTCTGAGACTAGGGAACCTTGGAACCTCAGACCTACTAGGTGCTAGTACTACTCCCAAAAACATGCCAAGTGCTCCTATAGTTTTTCAACAAAGCTGAATTCATAATCATATGCATAGCCTGAAATCTAAAAATTGGGAGTCTTGACTCCAAAACATATCAGAAGCTACGTTGGGAATCTTGACTCCAAAACATATCATAAGCTGCATTGGGAGTCTTGACTCCAAAAAATATGATAAGATGTTCTTGTTAGACTTAGCTAAATCATAAAACATACTTAACTTGTATGGGCTTTCTCAAAATCACAAAATCATGCATACTTGATATAGACTTCATTAGTCAAAATCATAAATTCATATGTGGGTAATTCATAAACTTGCACTCGTGCTAGATATCTCATCATACTTCAAATCATGAATCATAACCATGACTTTTCATGAAACTTGCATAATTGGGCATAATTTTCTAAAACTTGAAAGCATGAATTTTTATAATCAATTTGTATACAAAATCCTCCCTTGAATCTCGAAACATGCTTTGAAACATAAAGGGAATCGTCCCATATATAAATCATAAATAATTTCACAAAATTTGGTTAAAACCTCATAAGATCATGAACTTACTCTAGAACTTGAATTCATGAAATTGAAGTCAATTTTGAGCATAAGAGTGAAAGAACTCTCATTCATATTCCTACATACCTGTGTGAGCTGAATCTACACTTTTCTTTTAAACCCTAATAGATTTGGAAAAGAAATTATAGGATTTAAGCTTTCTCATCAAAGGTAACCTCAAAACTTGTACGCATGGGAGTTGAATGAGTTAGAATAGGTTAAACTCCCTTAATACACTTCTTTTAAATCTTAAAACAATGTAGTTTAGCGCTTAGGATCTTTGGAATTACGAAAATGCCCTTACTAATTTTACAGAAAAATACACACTGCCAAAAGTAACGACTCTTACCATGAGTCGTGCCTCAAAACTGTGGCTCATGGTTACCACTCTTTGTCCTGACTTCTAAAGTTTCCCATGGATCAAACAATGACTCGTACCTTCCAACAATGAATTATTGGACCCATACGTGGCCACTACTTCCAATTCCTCTTCCCCCTTCCCACATGTGCAGTCCACGAGTCATTGTTCCCCACAACAAGTCGTACCATGACTTGTTCCTTCCAAACCTAGTACTCCAGCAACTTACTACGACCACTGACCACGAGTCGTACCACCAACCTGCAACTCGTGGTTCACTCTCATGGCTTACCAGTCCAACTCCTCCAACCTTCTGACGATTGCCATCATGAGACATGGTTTCCCATAATGGGTCATACAAACGACCCGTACATTCTAACCAGGGAAGCTCAACATCAAACAACAGCTCATCCTATGACCCGTTAGTCATTCCCACGACCCATACAACGAGTCGTCTTGAGATATTTTTCCAACTTTCTCTGCTGATCACATTACCAATCCCAAGGCTAGTCTTAGGAACTTTTGGTGTATTACAATATCTCCCCCTTGGTAACATGCGTCATCAAATGTGGGTTAAACATGGTGAAAAGCTATGAAAAAGAACTACAATTCCACATATTGAACATTGAAGTTGGAAACTGAGGGAGTAACTAACTCTGATCTGGTACATATGATTGAACTTAATTCATGAATCATACGTACATGCTAGGACATGAATGGAACTAAGAGACATGAACTTGACATGAAACTGAATAGAGTATTAGGGAGGGAACTGACACCTCAAGTTGTAACATAAATGGATGGGAATAAATGTGGGTATTTAGATATCATATCTACTTCGTCCTCCCACATAGCTCCCTCAATAAGTTGATTCCTCCACAAGACTTTCATTGAAGATACTTCTTTGTTCCTCAACTTCCGAACCTGATGATCAAGGATCTCAATGGATACCTCCTTATAGGTAAGGCTATCCTTCACACTTATGCTCTCCACTAGAACAACCAATGATGGGTCACCAGTTCACTTCTTCAACAATGATACATGGAAAACTAGATGCGCCGAAGAGAACTCTGTTGGTAGCTCCAACTCATAGGCCACGTTGCCAACACGTCTCACAATCCTATATGGACAAACATATCATGGACTAAGCTTCCCTTTATTTTCGAACCTCATCACTCCCTTCATGGGAGATACCTTTAAGAACACCCAATCATCAACATCAAACTCAAGTTCTCTCTGCCTATGACTTTTGATGACTCTAAGTTGTTTTCAGCCTTCCCCTTATAAGCTGAACTTTCTCTATAGTGTCATGAACCGAATATGGTCCTACCAATGTAGCTTCACCTACCTCCAACCAACCAATAGGCGATCTATACCTCCGCCCATAAAGAGCCTAAAACACAGCCATCTGGATGCTAGAGTGGTAATTATTATTACAAGCAAACTCGATGAGAAGTAAATTACCATCCTAGCTACCTTTGAAGTCAATCACACATACTCTCAAAATATCCTCAAGTGTCTAAATGGTCCACTCAGCCTGGCCATCTATCTGAGGGTGAAAAGCCGTGCTAACTTGATCTGAGTACCAAGTCCCTTATGAAACAATCTCCAAAACTTCAAGGTAAACCGAGTACCTCTGTCTGAAATTATGGACAAAGGAATTCCATACAATTATACAACCTCTCGAATGTACAATCTAGCATAGTCCTGTCACGACCCGAACGGAGGCTCGGATTGCAACACGGGACAAGGAGCCCCGAGAGACTCCAAGACAACCCATGGTGTAAGCATATATCTAACTCGATTAATAAAACTGAATAAACAACAAGATAATCATAGCGGAAGTCTAAATTAAACATATCAGAATACACAATCCGAAGCTGAATACATCTTTTGTCTGAGAAGCCTCTAAACATGATGAGTTGATGGGAGAAGACCCCAACTAACTCCACACAACTCAAACTGTTAATACATGAAGAAAATATGAATAGTCTAGTCCATGAGAGATGAGGACTCACCCACAACGTAGGATGCTATCTCTGAAGACTGACTACGAACAGGGCTAAGCCTGAGTATGCGGTCAGTATGTGGAATATATCGAGTATGCAAGGTAAGTAAAACCACTTGGATAAGTAAAATCATTTTAAAACATGCATAATATAAAATATAGTCAATAAGAATCTGAGAGTAGGGCTTGCATGTATTCTTTCTTAAATCATGATCTCATCATAACATAATATAACATAACATCATAACTGAATCAATTGACTCAAAGATGAAATCTGATAGTCATGAGTAAAACTGAACATTCAGTCAAACCTGCTTTAGAACATATATAGATATGTAAATCTCATGAATGATGAACACGCATAATTGAAATCATGAGGAACAATGGGAGACTCGTCTTTTAACCGGTCTTTTAACCGACATACCACAATAGAGCTTACGTGGTTCCAACTATAACACTCAATTGGGTATAACCATCCAAAGCCTTGTCGGGGCCAGGGACAATACCATGACATCGATATCAAGCTCATCGCCCGATAGGGTAGGGGATAGCTCAGGAGGGAGTTCGCGAAATCATAAATGAATAAACCTACGTTAGCACATAGTTCTAAGTCATAGGGTTATCGACCCTTAGCCTACTCGGTGCTAGACAGTACTCCCAAAAACATGCATATGCTCTACATCATTTTTCAACGAAGCTCAACATCGTCTATTGACGAAGTTCATATATTAAATACATCTCAAAGCTAAAATTATGCATATGAGAAGCTTTAACTTAAACCATACCACAAGATGAAAATAATTGGGAGTCTTCGCTCCACAACCATGTTGTAAGCTTAATTCGGGAAATCATAATTCGTACTTGACATGAGGGCATTTCCCAATACCTTATCATGCTTGAAAATGCTCAATTCACATCAAAAACATTAGTATAAACATGGGTAGCTTGAAAACATGTTTTTGATCGTAATATCTCATCATCATCATACATTCATCATAAATCTCATCTTTCATGAACTTCTCATCAATGGGCCTTTTAATTCATAAAACTTGAAACATGATTTTTAATTGTAAACAATATAAAACTTTTCCATGAATCATAATTCGATAGTGGAGATATATTTGAATCATACCCATGTAAAGATATAGGAAATTCATGCATTGGGTTACAACCCCATAGATTAGACATAGGAATTCATGATTTAGAGAGCGATTGGGAATGGGTGTGAAAGGATTCGCCCATTCATAACCCTACATACCTGATGGTAGCTGATTCTTACACTTCTTTGAATGCCCAATAGGAATTGAAGAGAATTTGAAGAACAATAAGCTTGATCACCCTCTCTAACCTTCTACCCTTTGAATGCATGAATGTAAATGGTCTAAAATGAACTTAACCCCTTTAAAAGTCATCATTCATAACTCAAAATGACGTTGTTTAGGCTTTAGGAGCTTAGGATTTACGAAATAACCCTTACTAAATTCGCAGAAAATAACTGTCAGATGTTCCCCATGAGGGACCCAATGACTCGTCATTAAGGGCCACGACTCGTGACATCATTCATCGAGTACACTGCTTGTCAAGTCTCCTGGGCTTTTCACGGGTGACTAAACGATCCGTAACTGGTGACCACGACTCGTGGTCACCACCCGTCATGTGCACTGCCTCATTCTCAATAAAACTTTACCCTGCTTGGTCATGACTCGTCCAACGAATTATGGGGACAGAGCACGACTCGTGGGGTCCTTTCGTTAAGTACACTGTCTTCTTTTTCCTCTTTTCTTAATCACCCCTTCCCACGACTGACCTAACGAGTCATGGGGCCTGACCACGACTCATGGTCATGTCCGTGGGGATCCCATTTCATAAATTTCAGATTCATCTTTTGGGCCACACCACAAGTCACATCACGACTCATGGCTGCTCTCACGGGTCAACTCACGACCCATTCTGTGCCTGATGCCAAATTTTAAAATTTTTCTTCATTCCAACTCCCGAGTCTGATCTTTAGGCTTTTGGGGTATAACAATATCTCCCCCTTGGGAACATTTATCCTTCAATGTTGGAAAACATATAGAAAAGCAAAGAAATGCAATCATCATATTTAAATAACGATCATTTAAACTGGAATTGATGGAATGACTATCTCCTATTCAAACTACATAGCTGAAATGAATTCACGAATCATGCATACATCCATATACATAAACGAAACTTGGGCACATGAACTGAACATGAAAATTAAATATAGTTTTAGGTCAAAACCGATACCTCAAGATGGAACTGAGTTGGTAGAGAATAAATGTGGGTATTCTAGACATCATATCTGCTTTGGCTTCCCATGAAGCTCCCTCAACATGCTAATTCCTTCATAAAACTTTAACTAAAGCTTCTTCCTTGTTTCTCGGCCTTCGAACCTGAGGATAAAACTTTTCTACCGGAACCTCCTCATAAGTAAGGATATCTTTCACACCAACACTGTCCATTGGGACAACTAGAGCTGGATCACCCAAACACTTCTTTAAGAGTGATACATGAAATACAATATGCACAAAAGCTAATTCTGAGTGCAACTCCAATTTATATGCCACCTTACCAACCCGTTTCACAATTCGGTAGGGGCCAACATAATGAGGGATTAGTTATCCTTTCTTTCCAAGTTGAATCACTTCATGGGCGACACCTTCAAAAACACTCAATCATCCACTTCGAACTCAAGCTCCCTCCTTCTCACATAAGCATAGGACTTTTGGCGACTTTGAGCTATTTTCAGCCTGTCCCGTATAAGCTAAACCTTCTCCATAGCCTCATGGACCGAATTTGGCTCTATTATTGTAGCTTTACCAACTTCAAACCAACCAATGGGCGATCTACATCTCTGCCCATAGAGAGCCTTAGAAGGAGCCATCTGAACATTGGAATGGTAGTTGTTATTGTATGCAAACTAGATAAGTGGCAAATGATCATTCAACTACCTTTGAAATCCATCACGCATGCTCTCGACATGTCCTCGAGTGTCTGAATTGTCCGCTCTTCCTAACCATCCATTTGCGGGTGAAATGCTATGCTGAACTTAACCTGAGTACCAAGTCCTTTTCGAAATGAACTCCATAACTAAGAGGTAAATTGGGTACCCCTATCTAAAATGATGGATAAGGGCACTCCATGCAATTGAACTAGCTCCCGAATATATAGTTTGGCATAATCCTCTGCCAAATCTATGGTTTTGACCGGTAGAAAATGAGCAGCCTTGGTCAACCTGTCTACCACAACCTAAATTGAGTCATATTATCGATGAGTACGAGGTAAACCTGTGATGAAATCCATATTACTTTCTTCCCACTTCCAAGTAGGAATATTGATATCTTGAAGTACACCTCTCGGTCTTTTGTGTTCGACCTTTACTTGATGAAAGTTAGGGAATTTAGCTACGAATTCTGCAATGTCTATCCACATGCCATTCCACCAATAGACATCCTATAAGTCACGGTACATCTTGGTGGCACCTGGATGGATAGAATACCTGGATCCATGTGCCTCATGCAACATCCGGCTCCTCAAATCACCAACATCCGGAACACATAGACGACCCTGGTACCGAAGTACACCATCTCCCCCTTTGGAGAAGACCTCTACCTTCTGATTCTGAACGGCTTCCTTCAACTTTACCAAAATTGGGTCCTAATCTTACCTAGCTTTTACATCAGTCACCAAGGAAGACTCTAATCTGTTCTGAATAACAACACCGCCATCGGTTGAGTCGACCAACCTAACTCCCTACCTTGCAAGTCAGTGTACATCTTTTGCCATCTCCTTCTTCCCTTCATCCACATGGGGCACACTCTCCATAGAGAGTCTACTAAGTGCATCTGCTACTATATTTGCCTTACCTGGATGGTAAAACACACTCATATCGTAATCCTTGAGTAGCTCCAACCACCTCCTTTGTCGAAGATTGAGGTCCTTTTAGGTAAACACATATTGCAAACTCTTATGATCCGCGAACACATCCACATGGACCCCGTACAAATAATTTTGCCATATCTTCAAGGCGAATACCGCCGCGGCCAATTCAAGATCATGGGTCGGGTAATTCTTCTCATGGACTTTTAGCTATCTGGAGGCATACTCTATAACCTTCCGGCACTGCATTAATACGCACCCAAGTTCAATTCTTGAAGCATCACAATACACCGCGAACCCGTCGGTACCCTCGGGTAGGGTTAACACAGGTTTTGAGGTAAGTCGAGTCTTTAACTCTTAGAAGCTCTTCTCACAAGCCTCCGACAATTTGAATTTCACCTTCTTCTGAGTCAATTTGGTCAAAGGTGCTGCAATCGATGAGAAACCTTGAACAAACCTCCGATAGTAGCAAGCTAAACCCAAGAAGCTCCAAATATCTGAAGGATTCACTGGTCTAGGCTAATTTTTCACCGTTCTCTATTTTCTAAGAATCCACCTTTATACCCTCACTTGATACCACATGACCCAAGAGTGCCACTGAGTTCAACCAAAACTCACACTTTCTGAATTTAGCATATAATTTGCGATCCTTGAGAGTCTGTAGCACCACTCTCAAATGAGCAGCATGCTCCTCCTCGCTCCGAGAGTATATCAGGATGTCATCAATAAACACAATTGTGAACATATCCAGGTATGGCTTCAACACCCTATTCATCAAGTTCATAAAAGGTATAGGAGCATTCGTTAGTTCAAAAGACATAACTACAACCTCATAATGACCATACCGCGTCCTAAAGGTTGCCTTGGGGATGTCACACTCCCAAACTCAGTGCTGATGATACCTAGATCTAAGATCTATCTTTGAGAAATATTTGGCACCCTGAAGCTGGTCAAATAAATTATCAATCCTGGGGAGAGGATACCAGATCTTGATGGTTACCTTGTTCAATTATCGATAATCGATACACAAGAGAAGATAACCATCTTTCTTTCGGACAAAGAGAACTAGTGCACCCCATGGGCACTTGCTCGGTCTAATAAAGCCCTTGTCTAACAGGTCCTTCAACTACTCTTTCAACTCCTTTAGCTCGACTGGAGCCATTCTGTAGGGAGGAATAGATATAGGTTGCATTTCGGGAAGAAGGTCAATACCAAAATCGATCTCCTTCTGTGGAGGAACTCCCAGTAAATCATTGGGGAAGACTTCCGGATACTCACATACCACTGGAACTGACTAGATAGTCCGGATCTCAGATGTCGCATACTTAACCCTAACTAGATGGCACACAACCTTTGGAAATCATCTTTCTGGACTTAAGGTAGGAAATGAAATGACCTATAGGCACAACTGAACTACCCTTCCATTCTAAGATTAGATCACCCAAAAATCTAAATTCTACTGCTCGGGTTCTACAATTGACGAAGGCATAACATTTGAATAGCTAATACATGACGAGGATAACATCAAAATTAGTCATGGATAACTCTATCAAATCTGCTGAGGAGACTTTCTGAAGGACTAAAATAGGGCATCTTCTACACACCCATCTAGCTACAACTGAATTACCTACTGGAGTAGAAACTGAGAAGGGTTCTGACAAGATTTCAGCATTGACTCCAAAGCTACTACCATATAAGGTGTCACAAAAAACAAGGTAGACCCCGGATCTAATAAAGCATAAACATAAAGGTGGAAAACTTGTAACATAACAGTGAGCACATCCCGGGAGACCTCTTGCTCTTGGCAGGATGCCAATGCATAGAATCTTTTCTGGCGCTGACCGCCTCTTGCACGGTAGATGCCCCTGATGTGCTGAGCATGTGGGAGGGGCTGCTGTACTAGAAGCTGGGCCTCGGCCCCCATCATGATTCTGTCTTGCTGCTGGGTAGTCTCTGAGCATATGTTCAGGCTTCCCACACCCGAAACAAGCACCTGTACATGTTAAGCACTGGCCCGTGTGCCCTCGACCACATCTGCAATAAGTGAGGATGCTAGAATCTATGGGTCTGCTGCTCTGAACCCTCGAGCCTGATGCTCGCCCCCTATGATCATGTCTAGGCCTCAATGGAACACTCAATGCTGAAGATGTTGGTGCTGATGACCTCTGGTGGGTCTTCTATCGGTGCCCACCACCCAACCTCGGTTGAGAAAATCCATAATTATCAGTCCTGACCCTCTTGGCCTCCCTCTCTCTCATATTTTCCGCCTCCATCTGCTAAGCGTACAACACTATCAAGGGGAATTCCATATCTTGATGGAGCATGGCAGTCCTGCAATCCTTGACCAAATAACCCGCCACTCCATGAATGAACCTGCTCACCCACGCACTCTGATCGGCTACCAACCCTGGGGCATACTTCGATAGGCGAGTGAATTCAAGGGCATACTCCTGCACTTTCATCCTTCCCTGCTTCAGATTTACGAACTCAGCTTCCTTCAAATCCCTCATCTCACGAGGGAAGAACCAATCTAAGAATGCAACATGGAACTCTTCCCAAGTAACATGGCCCGCTCCGGCGACCCTACTGTCCTTACACTGGTGAAACAGATGTGCGCAACCCCTTTCAACTGATACGAGGCCAACTTTGCATACTCAACTCTATTCACCCCCATGACTTGGGTGATCTTTACAGTCTCGTCTATGAACTCATGTGAGTCCTCATCTAGTTTTGACTTGAGCAACTCTGGCGGGTTCATTCTCAAGAAATCTCTGACTCGAGCTGCCACTGCACTGTTGATTGAACTGAGCAGTCAAGGCCTACGCAAGCATCTGAACCGTTGCTCGAAACTCAGCATGGGCAATCGGCTCCAGTGTCTGGTGCTCCTAAACTGGTGGGGCCTGATGGTGCCCGTTCCTATTTCCATCCTCGTGGCCTTCACCATTCCAATTCATTCTACCATTCACTCGTCGGGGAGCCATGATTTTGCAATCGCGAATAGCACGAATTAGAAGGATAGGGAGACTTTTCATCACATGACATAGATAATGAAAGAAGGGAACATTTCCTAAACGTGTCATAGACTCTTCATCATAAGTTTGGCACGCTTCACACCCATGAAAAAGACTCTATTCAACGCGGCTTTCAAACACCCTAGGACACTTCAAACGTATGGCTCTGATACCAAGTTTTTCACGACCTGAACGGAGGCTCGGATCGCAATGCGTGACAAGCAGCCCCGAGAGACTCCCAGTCAACCTATGGCATAAGCATACATCTAACAATAAAACTAAAGAATTAACAAGATAAACATAGTGGAAGTCTAAATTAAATAGAACATCATAATACACATTACGAAGCTGAATACATCTTTTGTCTGAAAAGCCTCTAAACATGACGAGTTGATGGGACAAGACCCCAACTAACTCCACAAAGCTAAAACTAGTAATACATGAAGAAAATCTTAATAGTTTAGTCCTTGGGAGATGAGGTCTCACCCACAAAGTAGGATGCTAACTCAGAAGACTAACTATGAACGGGGTTGAGCCTGAGAGTTGGGTCCTATATCATGAGACGATACAACATAAAGTATGCAGTCAGTACATGGAATGTACCGAGTATGCAAGGTAAGTAAAACCACTTGGATAAGTAAAATCATTTTAAAACATGCATAATATAAAACATAGTCAATAAGAATCTGAGAGTAGGGATTGCATGTATTATTTCTTAAATCATGATCTCATCATAACATAATATAACATAACATCATAACTGAATCGATTGACTCAAAGATGAAATCTAATAGTCATGAGTAAAACTGAACATTCGGTCAAACCTGCTTTAGAACATATATAGATATATAAATCTCATGAATGATGAACACGTATAACTGAAATCATGAGGAACAATGGGAGACTCGTCTTTTAACCGGTCTTTTAACCGACATACCATAATAGAGCTTACGTGGTTCCAACTATAACACTCAATTGGGTATAACCATCCAAATCCTTTTAGGGGATAGGGACGATACCATGACATCGATATCAAGCTCATCGCCCGATAAGGTAGGGGATAGCTCAAGAGGGAGGTCGCGAAATCATAACTGAAATGCCAGCAGACAGCCGACCACAAAATCTATACAATCCGTCTAGCCAGTGTACCACACCGGGGTAAAAATAAAAATGCCTCCAGCCGGTGTACAATATCGGGGTAAAAATAAAAATGCCTCCAACCGGTGTACCACACTGGGGTAAACTCCGTCCAGCCAGTGAACCACACCGGGGTAAAATCAATAAGACCTCCAGCCGGTGTAACACATTGGGGTAAAATCAATAAAACTTAGACAAAATCATAAATGGAGCCGATATAGTTTAATACTAGACCAGCTCAATACATACAACATAGAAATGACGAATACTAAACATGTGGCCTGCATAACCCTCCTTCGTAATGCGTAACTAGAACTGAATACATATAACATGCAAAGCTAGCAAATAGAACTTAAATGCATGTAGTAAAAACTTGTATGAATCATAAGGAACTACGGATAACCTAAGAGTTTCAACAAAATTTGTAGATCGTCTCCACGGGACATTAGAGCTCAGAAACTCGCTAGCTTGTCGTTCGGCTTAAGGGAAAGGGATTATGAAATCTCCCCTTGGCCTGACATATTTCATAACATACACATAAGATAAGGGACAACCATAACCAAGTAATGCTAATTCGGTAAGCTCGTTTACCCTCAATAGGATGCGACGGCTTTACGTGGCTTAAAATCGTTTACACGTCCTCATCTAGGCTCTTTCACCAATTTCAGATAGCAACAAGACCTTTAAACACATTTAACATCACATATATATACAAATGACATACAGTAAGGACCAGCTAACAATTCCCACACTGAGGGGTCTCCAACTCAATGTACAACTACGACAACAATCAACACAATATCACACTTTAGGTATCTCCCTTCGGCTAGGCATAATCTTAACATTTATCCTCAATAAAACACGGGACTTTAAAGCTTAAATGAAGCTTAACATACTGCCTCAAGACTTTTAAAAAGGTTTTTGTCTCATTCGATTCACATCACACGAGTCGTGCTTGAAAGAATGACAGACGGGGCGCCTTACATACCTTGTTACGACGAGCTTTCCTTAATCGCTTCATTCCTCCAACAACCCCTGTTTTATTCTTCAATTCCTTGAAGTTATACTCATGTAACAATCCTGGTTTGAGCCAATTTCCTAGACAAAATTTCATCTCAACAGAAGCCAGAAAAACAATACAAAACAACATTTCATTACTTTGTTTTAACTTGTTTCCGCAGTCTTTAAGGGAAAAATAAAATGGTGAACTTACCTATATTTTGTTGTGATTATTCCACAGAATAAAAGGAGTATATTCCCAGCAAAACACAGTTGTATCAACCTCTAAAAAGGGCAAAAACTTCACCCAAAAACACACAAAAAAATGAGCCACAAAACCAACTTCAACTTCTAGCTTTAGCTAAGAAAATTCTTGCAAGTTTAATAGATAGAAATGTTATCCCTTTTCTTGTCTTCCACTCCTACTAAGATGGAATATATAGGAAGCTTACCATGATTGCAAACACAGCAGCTTCACAGCCCAAAGAATGGCAGAAACTTCAGCTAAACACACAGAAAAAAAATAACCTAGCCTAGCTTTGAATTTTCAATCTTTTAGCAAATATCTTTGGTAAGTTTAAAAGATAGAATCCTTACCTACTCCCTTGAATCCAACCATTAAAAAAAGGTAGTATATATTAATCTAAGTACACCTCCAAAAACAAAGAAAAAAACATCATAAACATGCTTCAAAATGCAGCAACAAGACTCACCGATGTCTCTCTTCAACTTTGCAATGATCTTCTTCACTTGGCTTCAATTTTTGGTTGATAATTTTCCTTGATTTATCTTAGTTTTTGGCTGTAAAATATAGAGAGAAGTGTCCCCTAAGCAGGAATCTCGAATTTGGATAGCAATGATATGATTTGAGCAGCAAATAACATAAATAAATAGGGGTAGGGCGGTGGAGGCGCTAGGGCGTCATGCCCGCGTCACCGCTCGCGATGGTTCGGTAAAATGCCAATAACTCTTTACTCCAAACTCCGATTGACAAGCGGTTTGAAGTTCAGAAAACTAGACTCAAATACCTTTAATTTGATAGGTTGTGGGGCTCTTAATTCATTATATATTGGGAGATATGGTCATTTAAATTTGATCCTTACTTATGAACTTCACATACTCATTGGTTTTTTTGATCGTACACATTTCCTTTGACACCTACGACCAATATACAACCCGTAATTTCCCTAACCTAGCATAAAACATCAAATAATTACCAATAAAAATTTTTGGGTGTTATATTCTCCCCCGCTTAGGAACATTCCTCCCCGAATGGAAATTAATTTCACTTAATATGCATCAAAATAAGTATCAAACACATACCTTAACATCACGTCAACATCATAAATAGGTCAGGATATTTATTCTTCATTTCCTCCTCAGCCTCCCAAGTCACTTCCTCGATGCTATTACTTCGCCATAATACTTTAACTGAGGCGACTTCTTTAGTTCGAAGTTTCCTGACTTGCCGGTCAAGAATAGCAACTGGAACCTCGGTGTAGGTCATCTCCTCAGAAATTTGGACATCATCGATAGGCATAACATGAGTTGGGTCTCCTATACACTTCCGCAACATCGATACATGAAATACTGGGTGGACTGCCTCTAACTCTGGTGGCAAGTCCAACTCGTAGGCCTCTTTTCCTATCCTGCGGATAACTCTGTAGGGCCCAACATATCTAGGACTCAGCTTGCCTTTTCGGCATCGCATAACGCCTTTCATAGGTGACACTTTCAGGAACACCCAATCATTAACAACAAACTCCATCGTTGGACGGTGTACATCTGCATAAGATTTCTGCCTGCTCTGGGCTGTCTGAGGTCGATCTCTAATAAGTTTCACCTTGTCAATAGCTTGCTGCACTAAGTCTGGCCCCAATAACTCTGCCTCACTGAGTTCAAACCAGTCCACTGGTGACCTGTATTTTCGCCCATATAAAGCTTCATATGTAGCCATCTGAATACTTTCCTGGTAGCTGTTATTATAGGTGAACTCAATCAAGGAAACATGATCATCCCAGCTTCCACCAAAACCTAAAACACAGGCATGCAACATATCTTCAAGAGTTTGAATGGTGCGTTCAGCCTATCCGTCTATCTGAGGATGAAATGCGGTACTAAGGCTTACCTGAGTGCCCAGGCCTTTCTGGAAAGACTTCCAGAAGTTTTCTGTGAACTGAGCACCTCTGTCAGAAATAATGGAAAAGGGGACGCCATGTAGGTGATCTATCTTGTATATAAAGCCTAGCACAATCCTCTGCAGCATATGTGGTCTTAACTGGCAAGAAGTGAGCTGATTTAGTTAATCTATCAACTATTACCAAGATAGAATCATGCTTCCTGCTCGTTCTAGGCAATCATGTAATAAAATCCATATTAATCACCTCCCACTTCCAGGATGGAATTTCTATATCCTGCACCAAACCTCCAGGCCTCTGGTGCTCAACCTTTACCTGTTGGCAATTGGGACATTGACTCACAAGACCGGTGATGTCCTTTTGCATGCCATTCCACCAATATAGTTGCCTCAGGTCATGATACATCTTTGTGGCACCTGGGTGTACTGAATATCAAGAATAACGAGCTTCATTCATAATTTGTTCCCGTAGTTCACCCACATTAGGTACATGTACACGGCCCTGGTATCTAAAAACTCCATCGGGTCCACAATCAAATAGGCTCTGCTTCTGTTGCGGTATACTGTCTCTCAGTAAGACTAACTCTGCATCATCATATTGTCGTTGCTTAACTTCCGCTACCAAAGACGATTCTGCAGTGTTTTTTACAATAACACCCCCATCTTCGGCATCCAGTAACCGAATTTGTAAGTCAGCCAACTGTCGTAGAGCCTTCATCATTTCAATCTTGTCGACCTGAATATGACTCAAGCTACCATAGACTTGCGACTTAGCGCATCAACTACAACATTTGCCTTGCCCGGATGATACAGAATGCTAACGTCATAATCTTTCTGCAATTCTTACCACCTTCTCTGGCGTAAATTCAACTCCTTCTGCTGAAACAAATACTGGAGGCTCTTATGATCTGTGAAGATATCAACATGTGCTCCGTATAAGTAATGGCGCCAAATCTTCAATGCAAATACTACTGCGGCCAACTCAAAATCATGGGTAGGATAATTTTTCTCGTGCTTCCTCAATTGTCTAGAGGCATAAGCAATGACCTTGCGGTGTTGCATTAGAACACAACCTAGCCCAACTCTCAAAGCATCACAATAGACCACATAACCCTCGACACCCTCTGGAAGAGTCAGGACAGGTGTTAAAGTCAGCCTATCCTTCAATTCCTGAAAACTTCGCTCACATGCCTCTCTCTACTGAAACTTAGCTGCTCTATGAGTCAACTTGGTCAATGGTGTAGCGATAGTAGAGAAACCTTCCAGAAATCGGTGATAATAACCTGCTAACCCCAGAAAGCTGCGAACCTCTGTAGGATTCAAGGGTCTGGGCCAAGTTTTTTACTACCTCTATCTTCGGACTACCCACTCTTATACCTTCAGTTGTAATTACATGACCAAGGAAAGCAACAGATATTAGCCAAAACTCACATTTAGAAAATTTAGCATATAACTTGTGCTCCTTAGAGTCTGTAATACTTCTCTCAAATGACCTGCATGCTCGGCCTCGGATCGCGAGTAAATCAGAATATCATCAATGAAGATGATCACAAATACATCAAGAAAAGGCCTAAACACCCGATTCATCAGGTCCATAAAAGCTGCTGGGGCATTAGTAAGACAAAATGACATCACTAAGAACTCATAATGGCCATATCTAGTCCTAAAGGCAGTCTTGGGGATATCAACTTCCCTAACCCGTAACGGATGGTCCCCGGATCTCAAATCAATCTTTGAGAAGCATCTGGCACCCTGTAACTAGTCAAATAGGTCATCAATCCTGGGAAGTGGGTACTTATTCTTAATCGTAACCTTATTTAGCTGCCTATAGTCGATACACATTCTTAAGGACCCGTCTTTCTTTCGCACAAAGAGCACTGGTGCACCCCAAGGCGATACACTAGGTCGAATGAATCCCTTCTCGAGCAGATCTCTCAGCTGCTCCTTTAATTCCCTTAGCTCTGCTGAAGCCATTTTGTAAGGAGGGATCGATATAGGCTGAGTACCTGTAAGTAGATCAATAGAAAAATCTATCTCCTTTTCAGGAGGAATTCCAGGCTAATCCTTTGGAAAGACCTCAGGGAACTCATTTACAATTGGAATTGACTGGAGAGTCGTAGGATCACATTCCAAGTTTCTTACCCAAACCAAGTGAGAAATACAACCCTTAGATATCAACTTCTGAGCCTTAAGGTATGAAATAAACTTTCCTTTAGGCATAGCGGCATCACCTTGCCATTCCTGGACTGGCTCGCTGGGAAAATTGAATCTGACAACTTTAGCTCTACAATAAACATTAGCATAACATGTCACCAACCAATCCATACCCAAAATGACATCAAAATCAACCATTTCAATCTTAACTAGATCAGCTAAGGTTGACTTATCACATACCAATACTATGTAGTTTTGATAAACTCGTCTAGCTAGGATAGATTCGCCAATTGGCATAGAAATAGCAAATGGTATAGATAATAACTCAGGAACTGTCTCAAACTGACTAGAAACCAATGGTGTGACATAAAAGAGTATAGAACCAGGATCAAGTAAGTCATATACTGCACGAGAATAAATAATCAAAGTACTTGTAACAACATCAGGTGAGGCCTCCTTGTCCTGTCGACCTCCCAAACCATAAAATTGATTCTGGATTTCCCCAGAACTAGAGGCCTCTCTCCCTCTGCCTCTGCCATGGCCTATTGCTAGCTGAGGATCAGGTCTGGGAGGTCGAATGGGGGATGAAGAAGCAACCGCTGATCGCTCATGATCCGCCTCGAACTTATCTGAACAATCCCTCATAAAGTGCCCTGGCTTCCCACAATGATAACATACATTCTGCCCCTGACGACACTGGCCTGAATGAGATTTCCCACACTGGGGACAAGGTGGAAATGGTGGTCTCCTCTACCCCGCCCACTCCTATCATCGAGAGCTAGATGGAGCTGGGCCTTGGTCCCTTCTCTGTCCCTGAAACTGAGGTGGGGCACTCACTATTGGCCCAACTAACTGCCTGGATGACTGATCCCCTGGGTCACCCTGCGTCCCTCTGTAAGGACCCACAGTCCTAGCTCTCTTCCGTTGCTCATGTTGTCTCCGATTATCCCGTAAGTGATGAACCAAATCCTCTACCCTCTGGGTGAAATCTTGAATTCATGAAATGTCCATGTGCTCCTTAGTAGATACCCCCAAGCAATCTCGAGCTATATGAAGCCCCAACCCTAACACGAACCGATGAACTCTATCCTTCATCGTCTGAACCATGTGAGGAGCATACCTAGAAAGAGAATTAAACTGAAGACAATACTCATGCACACTCATACTTCCATTTTCTAGGTGCAAGAACTGCTCAGCTCGAGCCTGTCGAAGCTCCCGGGGTAGATAGTGGTGCATAAAGGCCTCGGAAAACTTTTCCCACTCAGCTGGTGGTGCATTGGCTCCTCTAGATCGAGCCCAAGCCTCATACCACAATATGGCCACATCATGTAGTCTGAAGGCTGCCAACTCTACTTCCTCAGTCGTTGTAGCTTGCATCATCTTTAACAACCTATAAGTCTGATCGATAAAGTCGTGAGGATCCTCGCTCGGGTCTGATCCTGTGAATATAGGAGGGCTCAAACTCAAGAACTCGCGGGCCTGGAACTCTCAATTGTCTGGCCTCTATGTCTCTCCATCGCCTCCAACCGTCGCTCTTAACCTGCGGCTATACGAGCCATTAGCTGAACAGCTCCCTAAAGACCCCTTCCTTCCGGAACCATTGGAGGTACCACATGCATGGGAGGGTCTGCCACTCTACTACCCTTAAGTACTGCTGGTGCGGGAGGAGCTTGAGGTCTATTTGCCATTGCTCTAGTCGGAGCGGGAGGAACTGTAATACTTGGGGCAGGAGATTCACTCTGAGCCTCTGACCTGTCTCTCTGATCCACTGGAAAGAGACTAGTACCCTCCCCAACAGCTATGGCAATCAACCTTGTAGTCACCTTCCTTGTCACAGGCATACTCTGAAACAATAACACGATTTAGATATCGTGGTGCTTATGAGCTCGACCTATAGCATGAACTATTAGTAAAAGAAATGAAACAATTCCTAAATGTCCTGTAGCCTCCTAATTATAGGTATGGTGCACAACATACCCATAAGCAAGACTCTACTAGACACGCCTTTGTGGACTCCCTAGGACATGACTTCTCTCTGATACCAAGTCTGTCACGCCCCCAGAACTAGGGTAGGACGCAACTGGCACTCGATTCATGGTTGATCGAGAAGCCAACTATATAACATCAAAAATGTAACATTAAGGCTGACCAAGCCACCTGACACAACCAACCATGATAAATACTTGTCCAATAATGCCTTGGCAATTATAAATATGCAACTTGGAAAGCCGACAAGGCTACAATAAAGCTAAACAAAGCAATGGAAAATCAATAAGACTACATAACCCATACTACTGTACAAACTAGTCCACATCAGCCTCTACAGAGTAAACAAACTGAAATGCACAGGACAGGGCCTCGGCCTACCCATGCTGTACACAAAACTAAAAATAGTCAACACCAGGACATGGCTCCTGGAAGAGAGGAGCATACCACTATTCTGTAGAAATCTGGCTCCTACTACGTTAGATGATCTGAGCCTCGGCCTGTACCTGTAGCACTATTGCGGGAAGGATCCCTAGATGAAGGGACGTCAGTACGAATAAAATGTACTAGTATGTAAGGCTGAAAACTAAGATAAAAATGATAACTAGGCCTGAAATAAGGAGTAGTAACAACCTGAAATTCTGAAAACAGAAACCTGACAATAACTCATTATTGAAGTATAAATGCAACCATCTAATGCACAACAAAGACTATAACTGAAATGCCAGCAGACAGTCGACCATAAAATCTATACAATCTGTCCAGCCAGTGTACCACACCGGGGCAAAAATAAAAATGCCTCCAGCCGGTGTACTATACCGGGGTAAAAACAAAAATTCCTCCAGCCGGCGTACCATACCGTGGTAAACTCCGTCCAGCCGGTGTACCACACCGGGGTAAAATCAATAAGACCTCCAGCCGGTATAACACACTGGGGAAAAATCAATAAAGCTTAGACAAAATCATAAATGGTGTCGATATGGCTTAATACTGGACCAGCTCAATATATACAACATAAAAATGACGAATACTAAACATGTGGCCTGCATAAGCCTCTTTCGTAATGCATAACTGGAACTGAATACATATAACATGCAAAGCTAACAAATAGAACTTAAATGCATGTAGTAAAAACTTGTATGAATCATAAGTAACTACGGATAACCTAAGAGTTTCAATAAAATTTGTAGATCGTCTCCACGGGACATTAGAGCTCAGAAACCCGCTAGATTGTCGTTCGGCTTAAGGCAAAGGGATTATGAAATCTCCCCTTGGCCTGACATATTTCATAACATACACATAATATAAGGGACAACCATAACTAGGTAATCCTAATTTGGTAAGCTCGTTTACCCTCAATAGCTTGCGATGTCTTTACGTGGCTTAAAATCGTTTACATGTCCTCATCTCAGTTCTTTCACAAATTTCAGATAGCAACCTGACCTTTAAACACATTTAACATCACATATATATACACATGACATACAGTAAGGACCAACTAACAATTCCCACGCTGAGGGGTCTCCAACTCAATGTACAACTATGACAACAATCAACACAATATCACACTTTAGGTATCTCCCTTCGGCTAGGCATAATCTTAACATTTATCCTCAATAAAACATGGGACATTAAAGCTTAAATGAAGCTTAACATACTGCCTCAAGACTTTTAAAACGGTTTCTGTCTCATTCGATTCACATCACACGAATCGTGCTTGAAAGAATGATAGACGGGTCGCCTTACATACCTTGTTACGACGGGATTTCCTTAATCGCTTCAGTCCTCCAACAATCCATGTTTAGTATTATTCAATTCCTTGAAGTTATACTCATGTAAAAAGCCTTGTTTGAGCCAATTTCCTATACAGAATTTCATCCCAACAGAAGCCATAACAACAATACAAAACAATATTTCATTACTTTGTTTTAACTTGTTTCCGCAGTCTTTAAGGGAATAATAAAATGGTGAACTTACCTAGATTTTCTTGTGATTATTCCACAGAATAAAAGGAGTATATTACCAGCAAAACACAGCTGTATCAACCTCTGAAAAGGGGCAAAAACTTCACCCAAAAACACACAAAAAAATGAGCCACAAAACCAACTTCAACTTCTAGCTTTAGCTAAGAAAATTCTTGCAAGTTTAATAGCTAGAAATGGTAACCCTTTAATTGTCTTCCACTCCTACTAAGATGGAATATCTAGGAAGCTTAACATGATTGCAAACACAGCAGCTTCACAGCCCAAAGAATGGCAGAAACATCAGCTAAACACACATGAAAAAAACAACCTAGCCTATCTTTGAATTTTCAAGCTTTTAGCTAAGATCTTCGGTAAGTTTAAAGGATAGAATCCTTACCTCCTCCCTTGAATCAAACCATTAACAAAAGATAGTACATATTCATCTAAGCACTCCTCCAAAAACAAAGAAAAAAACATCATAAACATGCTTCAAAAACGCAGCAACAAGACTCACTGATGCCTCTCTTCAACTTTGCAATGATCTTCTTCACTTGGCTTCAATTTTTGGTTGACGATTTGCCTTGATTTATCTTAGTTTTTGGCTGTAAAATACAGAGAGAAGTGTCCCCTAAGAAGGCATCTCTAATTTGGATAGGAATGATATGATTTGAGCATCAAACAACTTAAATAAATAGCGGTAGGGCGGTGGAGGCGCTAGGGCGTCATGCCCGCGTCACCGCTTGCGATGGTTCGGTAAAATGCCCATAACTTTTTACTCCGAACTCTGATGGAAAAGTCGTATCTTACCAAAGGAAAAAAGATCTCTGAGAGTTGTTTCCTGAATCTGAAAGAGAGTACTTGGTTTGATGTTATGAAAACTAGACTCAAGAATCTTTAATTTGATAGGTCGTGGGGCTCCTAATTCATTATATATTGGGAGATATCGTCGTTTAAAGTTGATCCTTACTTATGAACTTCACATACTCTTTGGTTTTTTTGATCGTACAGATTTCCTTTGACACCTACGACCAATATACAACCCGTACCCTAACCTAGCATAAAACATCAAATAATTACCAATAAAAATTTCGGGGTGTTATATCTGATAGTCATGAGTAAAACTAAACATTGAGTCAAACCTTCTTTAGAACATATATACATATATAAATCGCACGAATGATAAACATGCATAACTGAAATCATGAGGAACAATGGAAGACTCGTCTTTTAACCGACACAACACGATAGAGCTTACGTGGTTCCAACTATATGCTCAAGTGGGTAGAGCCGTCCAAAGCCTTGTCAGGGCTAGGGACGATACCATGACATCGATATAAAGCTCATGGCCTAATAGGGTAGGGGATAGCTCACAAGGGAGGTCCAAAAATCATAAATGTATAAGCCCACGTTGGCGCATAGCTTTGGAGGCATAGGGTGATCGACCCATAGCCTACTCAGTGCTAGACACAACTCCCAAAAACATGCATATGCTCTACATCATTTTTCAATGAATCTCAACATCATCTATTGACGAAGCTCCTAAATCAAACACATCTCAAAGCTAAAATTATGCATATGAGAAGCTTTAACTCAAATGATACCATAAGCTGAAAAAAATTTGGAGTCTTCGCTCCAAAACCATATGGTAAGCTTAGTTTGGGAAATCACTATTCATACTTGACATAAGGGCATTACCCAATACGTTATCATGCTTGAAAATGATCAATTCACATCTAAAACATTAGTATAAACATGGGTAGCTTGAAAACATGCTTTTCATCGTAATATCTCATCATAATCATACATTCATCACAAATCTCATCTTTCATGAACTTCTCATCAATGGGCCTTTTAATTCATAAAACTTGAAACATGATTTTTAATTGTAAATAATATAAAACTTTTCCATGAATCATAATTCGATAGTGGAGACATATTTGAATCATACCCATGTAAAGATATAGGAAATTCATGCATTGGGTCACAAACCCATAGACTAGAGATAGGAATTCATGATTTAGAGAGGGATTGGGAATGGGTGTGAAAGGATTCGCCCATTCATAACCCTACATACCTGATCGTAGCTGATTCTTACACTTCTTTGAATGCCTAATAGGAATTGAAGAGAATTTGAAGAATAATAAGCTTGATCACCCTCTCTAACCTTCTATCTTTGCATGCATGAATGTAAATGGCCTAAAATGAACTTAACTACTTTAATAATCAACATTCATAACTCTAAACGATGTAGTTTAGGCTTTAGGAGCTTATGAATTACAAAATAACCCTTACTAAATTTGCAAGAAATAATTGCCAGATGGTCTCCACGAGGGA
This sequence comes from Datura wrightii, assembly GCA_035772735.1. Classification (NCBI taxonomy): domain Eukaryota; kingdom Viridiplantae; phylum Streptophyta; class Magnoliopsida; order Solanales; family Solanaceae; genus Datura; species Datura wrightii. The sequence continues at coordinate 73,198,165 of JASDFA010000027.1, forward strand.
CCCAGTGAATCACCATCAAGGGCCACGACTTGTGACGTCATCCGTCAAGTACACTACTTTTCAGGTCTCCTGGTCTCGTCACGGGTGACTAAATGATCTGTTACTAGTGACCACAACACGTAGTCACTACCTGTCATGTGCACTACCTCATTCTCAATAAAACTTTACCTTGCTTGGTCACGACTTATCCAACGAATCATGGGGACAGACCACGACTTGTGGGGACAGACCATGACTCATGGGGATAGACCACGACTCGTGGGGTCCTTTCATTAAGTACACTGTCTTTTTTTTCCTCTTTTCTTAATCACCCCTTCCCACGACTGATCTAACGAGTCGTGGGGCCTGACCATGACTGGGGGTCATGTCCGTGGGGATCCCATTTCCAAAATTTCAGATTCATCTCTTGGGCCACATCACGACTCGTGGCTTCTCTCATGGGTCACCTCATGACCCATTTTGTGCCTGATGCCAAATTTTAAAATTTTCTCCATTTCAACTCCCTGGTCTGATATTTGGGAATCAGAGGTATAACAAGTCCTGAACTAAATCGGTAGTTTTATAGGTAAGAAATGTGTTGTCTTTTCCAATATGTCTACAATCACCCAATCAGAGTCATACTGTCTGCGTTTACGGGCAACCTTGTGATGAAGTCCATATTGATTTCCTCCCACTTCCAAATAGGGATACTAATGTCTTGTAGCATATCTCGAGGTCTCTGATGCTCCACTTTCTCTTGTTGACAATTTAGACAAGTAGCCACAAATCTTCTATGTTTTGTTCATGCCATTCCTCCAATAGTCTTCCTATAGGTCACAGTACATCTTGGTGGCACCTGGGTGGATAGAATACCGAGAGCCATGAGCCTCACCTATTATCCGCTCCCTCAAGTCATCAATACTAGGAACACATAAATGACCTTGATAAAGAAGTACACCATCTCCCCCTTTGGAGATGACATCCACCTTTTGATTCCGAACCTTTTCCTTCAATTTCACCAAGATAGGATCCTCATCTTGCCTAGACTTGAATTCAGTAACCAAATAAGATTCTGATCCATTCTGATCAATGACCTTACCATGCTGAATCAATAAACAACCAAGACCAACCTTAGAGGCATCAAAATACACAACGAATCCATCTGTGCCCTTAGGTAGGGCGAATGTTGGGGCTGAAGTGAGTCGAGTCTTGAGCTCCTAGAAACTCTTCTCGCAGGCATCCAACCACTGAAATTTGACTTTTTTCTAGGTCAACTTAGACAATGGTGATGCAATGGATGAAAATCTTTCAACAAACCTCCTGTAATAGCTAACTAAACCCAAGAAGCTCCTGATATCCGAAGGATTAACCAATCAAGGACAATTCTTTACCGCCTCTATCTTTTGAGAGTCTACCTACACAACCTCGTCTGACACCACATGATCCAAAAATGCTACTGAGTCCAACCAAATGTCACACTTGCTGAATTTAGCATATAGATGGCGATCCTTGAGAGTCTGTAGCATAATCCTCAAATGAGCAGCATGCTCCTCTTTTCTCCTATAGTATATGAGAATGTCATCAATGTATACAATCACGAATATGTCTAAATACTACTTGAATACCCTTTTCATTAAGTCCATGAAAGCTATAGGAGCGTTCTTTAGTCAAAAAGACATAACTACAAACTCATAGTGACCATACCGAGTCCTAAAGGCTATTTTCAAGATGTTACTCTCTCTAACTCTGAGTTGATGATACCCAGACCTGAGGTCTATCTTTGAGAAACACTTAGAACCTTGAAGTTGGTCAAATAAGTCTTCGATTCTTGGGAGGGGATACTTGTTCTTAATTGTGACCTTGTTCAGTTGTCGATAATTTATGTGCATTCTAAGAGAACCATCATTTTTCCGAACAAAGAGAACTAGCGCACTCCACAGGGATTTACTAGGCCTGATAAAACCCTTATCCAAGAGATCCTTCAACAGTTCTTTCAACTCCTTTAGCTCAGGTAGAGCCATTCTTTAAGGAGGAATGGATATAGGTTGCGTATCAAGAAGAAGGTCAATACAAAAGTCAATCTCTCACTTAAGAGGGACTCCTGGTAGATCATCGGGAAGCACCTCGGGATAATCACACACTATAGGAACTCACCAAAGAGTTGGGGTCTCTAACATCGCATCCTTGACCTAAACTAGATGATATGCATAGCCTTTAGAAATCATCTTTCTGGCTACAGGCAGAACTAAACTACCTTTGCCTTCTAGAATTGGCTTACTCAGAAATTGAAACTCTACCATACGGGTTCTACAATTCACTGCGGCATAACATACATGCAACCAATCCACACCAATGATAACATCAAAATCAATCATGTCTACCTCTACTAGGTTGGTTGAGGTGACTTTCTGAAGGATTGTGATTGGGCAATTTCTTATATCCGTTGAGCTATAACTGAGTCACCGACTGGAGTAAAGATTTAGAAGGGTTATGATAGGATTGTCGGATTGACTCCAAAACTAATAGCAACATAGGGAGTCACAAAAGATAAGGTAGCCCCTATATATAACAATGTATATACATCAAAATGAAACACTCATAACATACAAGTGACCGCAACTAGAGAGGCCTCCTGCTCCTGACGAGATAAGAGGGCATAAAATATGTTATGATGCTAACCACCACCTGCACTAGTGGACGCACCCTGTTGAGCTGAGCGTACTGGTGGAGCTGCTGAACTGGTGGCTGGGTCACAACCTTTACCATGGCCCTGTCTGGCTGAAGGGCAATCTTTGTGCATGCGTCTTGGCTTTCCACACCCGAAATACACACCTGAACCCGGTAGGCATTCTCTAGTGTGCCTCTTACCACACTTGCCGCAAAATAGGAGCTGGGCTCTCCTGACATGTTACCCTCACCTTGAGAGCCTGATTGCCTTCCCCTCTTTTCATGCCTAGATGTAGATGGCATACAGGTTGATGACGGTACTGGAGCTTATGGTCTCTGGTGCGACTGTTGACGATGTCTGCCACTTGGCATCTATTTGGAAAACCCAAATCTACCTATCTTAGACCTTTTGACCTCTCTCTCCCTTTCCTTTTTCTAATCCGCCTCTATCTACTGGGTTGTCATGCCCCTAATCTATACCCTAGATGAGACATGGAACTTGAAGTCACATCTAACCCCAAGTCAACCCATGGTCTATCATAACACTGACATTCTAAAAGAAAACATAGCGAAGATCTAAAATAATAAAATAAAACATTTGTGAAGAAGAACAAAATCATGAAGTTTTATACATATGAAAACAAACTGAAAGTCCAAAACACAGTTTATGTCTAAAAGCCATCTATCTTATGAGTTGTTGGGACAAGCCCCTAGCTAACTCTAAGTCTAACTGAAAGAAATATAATTGCAAAGAAATAATCCTCGTCCTCGAAAGATGAGGACTCACTAATGATGCAGTTGAGAACTTTTGAGCGAGATCTGCTAACGGTGCTGAGACTGAGAACCTGCAGGTGTATCATAAAACAATACATCATAAAAGGTATGCGTCAATACTTTGAATGTACTGAGTAAGTAGGAGAAACCATAAAACAATGAATAAAATAACTAAACTGGATAGACATGCAATGACCAACTGAAATGCTGAAACTGAATAAACTTAAATATACTGAGGTGGTTAAAATGACCCTATCTGATGGTCAAAGACATGCCCTAAATCTAAGATACTAATCCGAAATACTATACTGAACAAATCTGAGACTGAGCTGAACTGACTAGTGGGAGAGTCTATAAGAGAATATAACCACGTGAGCTAGATGTGAACTAAACACCCCATCTATAGGACCAAATATACCTTGCCAGGGTATAAAGGCATAAACTGAGTGATCACAGGTCTGGAGCCATGAGGCCAATAAAATATAACCTACGGTGGCAATGTAATTATGGGAACCTGGGTGCGCTAGAACCCTGGTCCGTTTGGTGCTAAGTCCTACTCCCACTGGATAATCCTAGGCTGATTACTAAGCAAATAGCTCGAAATTGGGGCCCAAGACTAAGTTAGAAATAGATATCTAGAGGTACCCTGAGAGTCTTATCGGACCAAATTCTATAACTGGTGTTCTAAGACTGGTCAGAGCTACTTATCTGGAAGTATCATAACTTTTCAAAGAACAAACTAAAATCTGATACTGAGTCTAATACTGATAACTAAGAGGCATCACTAACACCCCAAGAATTAACTTTTGTCAAACTGATCAATTGACATTTCTGGACAACACTAACTCTAATAATTTGACTGAGACTAGATATGTAATTATTTGACTAAAATTTCCACATACACTAAAAATATGGGGATTTCAAATCTATTAGAATCAATCTACAGGGAAACTACTCCAACATGCAAGATCCTAAGTTCTACTGAAATAGAACTAGGGTTAAATCATTCACAAGATATAATTCTCATAAATTTATAAAATTAGGGAAGAGATAAGCAGTTAAAAATCATGAGGAATACTCTATCTGAAATCTCAAAGAAATTAGTCTCACAACTTTCTACATTTCGAATCCACAGGGCTGAACTGATAGAGAAAAATAGAAAATTTTTTTAGGGACACAAGGGAAGAACTATTCCATTGTTAAATATCCACATAACTGGTGATGGAAATTCCTAAGAGGGTCCCTTGAAATCTAAGGAGAATTCGATCACCCTAGCTTCTACTTTGAGTCTTTCTGAGAGAATTCTACGTTCTATCTTTTGGGAGGGGTGCGAGGCATGAAATAAAACCACCAGTTACCCCTCTAAATCCCCTGATTAAAACCCAAAACAAAGTAGTTTAGAGTCTAAGAGTTTAGGAAATTGCATAAAACACCTTAGGAAATTCGCAAGAAAAAGGACCCTGCCGGTCCCCACGAGGCACTCCACGAGTCGTGAGGTTAGGGACGACTCGTTGTGTCCAGTGGTGATGTGCACTGGAAATTTTCTTCAAATTCAACAGCCTACCAACGGCTAACTTCATGAGTCGAAAAGAGACCTAACGACTCATGATGTCTCCCATTGCCATTGAACCAAGTTTTCTCTTCATGGGTCACCACTGGGGACACCACGACTCGTGGTGTATACCACGAGTCGTGATGATGATCCATTAGGTAAACTACCCGATATTTCCAAATTTCAATCAACCCTTGACCACGACTCACGTGACAACTTATGGTGTTGACCACAACTCTTGGTCACACCCGTGGTCACTCAATTTACCAAATTTTCAACCAAGTCTGGACCCTTCCGCACGAGTCACTCCACAACTTGTGGCCTAACCCACGGGTCACAGGACGACTCATTTTGTGACCTATTGCAGAAAATCCTATTTTCTCCGTTTCAACTCCCGGGTCTGATCTTAGGGTTTCTAGGGCATTACAATATCTCCCCCTTGGGAACATTCATCCTCAAATGTTGGAAAACATACAGAAAAGCATAGAAATGCAATCATCGCATTCAAATACTGACCATATAAACTAAAAACTAACGGAATGACTACCACGAATCTAAAGTACATGACTGAACCGAATTCACGAATCATACACACATTCATTAACATGAAAGAAACTGGGACACATGGACTGGAAATATAACTGAATAGAGTTTTAGGGATAAAATTGATACCTTAAACTGAAACTAAGCTGGAAGGGAATAAATGTGAGTATCTAGCCATCATATTTGCTTCGGCTTCCCACGTAACTCCTTCAACATGCTGATTTCTCCTCAAGCTACTACTTTTTTCCTCAGCTTACGAACCTGACGGTTAAGGATCTAAACTAGGACCTCTTCTTAAGAGAGACTATCTTTCACTCCCACACTGTCTAGTGGAACCACTGAAGTCAGATCACTGATGCGCTTCTTCGATAGTGACATATGGAATACTGGGTGTACAGATGATAACTATGAAGGTAATTCCAGCTCATAGGCTACATTGCCAATTCGTCTTAGGATTCTGTAGGGTCCCACATATCTCGAACTGAGTTTTCCTTTTTTCCCAAACCTCATCATCCCTTTCATTGGTGAAATTTTCAGATAAACCCAATCATTTACTACAAACACTAACTCTCTTCTCCTCACATAAGCGTAATATTTCTATTGGCTCTGAGCTATTTTTAACCTTTCTCGAATGAGCCGTATTTTCTGCATGGCTTAATGAATTGAGTCTAGCCCGATTACAGTAGCTTCACCAACCTCAAACCACCTAATAGGAGATCTACACCTCCTACCATACAATGTCTTAAATGGGGCCATTTGAATACTAGAGTGGTAGCTGTTGTATGCAAACTCGATGAGAGGAAAGTGATCATCCCAACATCCTTTGAAATCGATCACGCATGCTCTCAACATATCTTCCAAGGTCTAGATAGTCTGCTCACCTTGTCCATCTGTCTACGGGTGAAAATTTGTGCTGAGTTTGACCTGGGTACCAAGTCCCTTCTGAAAAGACTTCCAGAAATGAGAGTGACCTAGGTACCTCTATCTGAGATAATTGATAAGGGCACCCCATGAAGTCTAACTAACTCTCGGATATAAAGCCTAGTATAATCCTTGGCTGAGTCTGTAGTTTTAACTAGGAAGAAGTATGCTGACTTAGTCATCCGGTCTACTATCACCTAGATTGAGTTATGCTGCCGCCGAGTCTGAGGTAGACCTGCAATAAAATCCGTATATACTTCTTCCCATTTCCATATGTGTATGCTGCTGATATCCTGAGTCATACCTCCTGCTCTCTGGTGTTCCACCTTAACTTCCTGGCAGTTCGGGCACTTAGCTACAAATTCTGTGATGTCTCTCTTCATGTCGTTCCACCAGTAAAGATCCCGTAAATCACGGTACATCTTAGTAACACCTAGGTGGATGGAATATCTTGAACTGTGTTCTTTAGCCAGTATCTGCTGTCTCAAATCACCCACATCCGGTACACACATCCTACCCTGTAACAAAGTACACAATTTCCCCCTTCTGAGAAAGCCTCCACTTCTTTTTTGAGAACCGCCTCCTTCAGCTTAAGCAATATAGGATCCTCATCCTGCCTTGACTTACCTTCAACTACCAACGAGGAATTCGATCCACTCTGCACCACTACTCCGCCCTCAGCTGTATCAACCAACTGCACTTCTAACTTAGCTAACGTGTGGATATCCTTTGCCAGTTCCTTTTTGCCCTCTTCAACATGAGCCACGCTCCCTATAGACATCCTGTTTAGGGCATCAACCACCACATTGGCTTTGGCTGGGTGGTACAACACACTCATGTCATAGTCCTTCAGTAGCTCCAACCACCTTCTCTAATGAATATTTAGATCCTTCTGACTGAAGACATACTGAAGGCTCTTATGATCGGTGAATACATTCACGTGAGCCCCGTAAAGGTAGTGCTTCCATATTTTCAATGCATACACTACCTCTGCAAACACCAGGTCATGCGTCGGATAGATCTTCTCAAAAGCTTAAGCAGTTTGGAGGCGTAAGCTATCACCTTACCCCATTGCATCAGAATGCTACCATGACCAACTCTAGGAGCGTCACAATGCACCACGACCCATCTGTTCCCTCTAGTAAGGTCAAAACTGGAGCAATAGTGAGCCGAGTCTTCAACTCCTTGAAACTCTTCTCACACACATATGACCACTGAAATTTCACCTTTCTCTGAGTCAACTTAGTCCACAAAACGTCGGTTATAACCATCTAGACCCAAGAAACTCTAATTTCTGTTGGGGAAGTAGGTCTTGGCCAGTATTTTACCAATTCTATCTTTTGAGGATCTACCTAAATACCTTCACCCGAGACCACGTGACCAAGGAAAGTCACAGACTTCAACCAAAATTCGCATTTGCTGTACTTAGCGAACAACTGGTGGTCTCAGACCGTATGAAGCACTATCCTCATGTTGTTATCATGTTCTTCCTCATTTCTGGAGTACACTAGAATGTCATCAATGAATACGATGACGAACATATCTAGATATTGCTTAAAGACTCTGTTCATCAGGTCCATGAAAGTTTTGGTGCATTAGATAGTCCAAACGACATAACCACAAACACAAAGTAATCATACCGAGTTATGAAAGTTGTTTTTTGTATGTCACATTCTATGACTCTTACTTGATGATACCCCGACCAAAAATCTATCTTGTAGAAACAACGGGCTCCTTGAAGCTGATCGAACAAGTCGTCAATCCTGGGTAGGGGATACCTGTTCTTGACTGTAACCTTATTCAATTGGCGATAATCGATGCACATTTTAAGGGTACGGTCTTTCTTTTGCACAAAAAGTACTGGAGCACCCCAAGGAGAGATGTTGGGTCTAATAAAACCATTATCAAGGAGGTCCTTTGGTTGATCCTTCAACTCCTTAAGCTCAACTGGAGACATTATGTAAGGAGGGATGGAGATAGGCTGAGTGTCTATAAGAAGGTCTATGCTGAAGTCTGTTTTCCACTCATTTGGGACTCTGAGAAGATCTTCGGGAAGCACGTCAGGGAACTCACTATCAATTGGGACTCACTGGATATTTAGGGTCTCAGAGATGGAGTCTTTGAGCTAAACTAGATGATAAATAAAACCTTTGGAAATAATCTTCCTGGCCTTACGGTAGGAAATAAACCGACCCTTAGGCGCTGAACTACTGCCCGTCCACTCCAAAGCTGGCTCATTAGGGAACTTAAACCTGACTACCCTAGTTCTGGAGTCGACTGAGGCATAACCGGTCAAAGTCAACCATGTGTAACATTCCAAGATCAGCTGGAATGACCCTTTTCAAGATTCAGACTGGGTAGTTTCTATACACCCGATTGGCTCTAACTGACTCGCCAACTAGGGTAGAGACTGAGAATGGTTCTGAGAGGACTTTTGGACTAATATCAAACTGAACAGCTACATAGGGAGTCATGAGTGAAAGTGTGGCTCCTAGATCTAGTAGGGCATACACATCTAGATGAAAAAGGCGTAACATACCCGTGACCATGTCAGGTGAGCTCTCCTTATCCTAACGAGAGGAAAAGGCACAAAAATGGTTTTGTCATTGGCCGCCATCCGTACCTAAAGTGTTGGCCTACTGGAGCTGTTGAAGCGGCGGATTGTGATCTCCGCCTACCTGCTGACGGGCATTCGTTAAGCCGATGACCAAGTTGTCCACACCTAAAACAATTCTCTCGGCCCTGAAGGCACTCTCTCGGATGGTTCTTGCCATACTTAGGGCAAGCTGGGTAGCTGTAGCAATTGTTGGTGCTATGACTCTGGGATTGTGAGCCAGATGCTCCACCCCTCTGATCCTTGTTGGACCGAAAAGTAGGGGAAATGGAAGAAGTGGGTGCTAGAGCCCTCTGCTGCTGATGTAGGCGGCTACTACCACCAGATTTCAGGTTGCCATAATTTGACTAGCTAGTCCTTGCCCGCTTGTTCTCCCGCTCCAAGTTTTTTAATTTTTATGTCTCAATTTGCTGAGCATGGACTATGAGGCTGGAGAAATCAATATCCTTGATAAGCATTGTTGTCCTACACTCCATGAGGACCAGGTTCGATACTCCATTAACAAACTTTAGCATATGAGCCCTTGGTTTGGCTACCATCTTTGGAAAATATTTAGACAATCTTGTGAACTCCAGTGCATACTCTTCCACCATCAAATTTCCCTATTTTAGATTCATAAATTCATCCACCTAAGCCTCCATGAGCTCCCGAGGGAAGAATCTATCTAGGAAGGCAGTAGTGAACTCCTCACATTCCACTGGGTTCTGCTCCCACTGGTCTCCCCTCCTTCCACTGTTCCTACCAAATCTAGGCTACCCCTTTTAGCTAGTAGGAACCTAGGTCAGCACTCTCCCAGGATCTAATACCCATAATTTGGGTTATCTTCTTGATCTCATACAAGAACTCCTGTGGGTCCTTTCCCACCTTAGATCCATGGATAGTTGGAGGGTTCATCAGGGTGAAGTCTCGAGCTCGGGAAGCTACTGCAGACCCATTATTATTAACTAGAACACATGCTGGTTCACCTGATTAGTGATTGTCTGTGTGAGTAGCTGGATAGCCGCTCTAAACTCGCCGAGGAAACTGGGTCGTCTTGAGTGGATGCCGGAGCTGGTGGGGCAAGTCGGTGAGTGTTACCGACTCTTCTTCTGTTACCACATCATGGAGGCATGATTTCATTGAAATGGAACAGAGCACTAGTTAGGAGAACGTCTCTGGAATTGAATTTCAATGAATGATAAAGAGTATGAACAAAAAGGGAGGTTTTCCTAATAACATCTCATAGCCTCCCCGTCATAAGTGTGGCACACTTCACACCCATGAAGAGGACTCTACTCAACGCAACTTTCAGACATCCTAGGATACTCCAAACCTAGTGCTATGATAATAGGTTTTTCACACCTCGAGACTATATCTTAGATGAGACACGACACTTGAAGTCACATGTAACCCCAAGTTAATACATGGTCTATCATAACACTAGCATTATGAGTAAAATCATAGCGGAAACTTTAAATTAATAAAATAAAATATTTGTGAAGAAGAACAAAATCATAAAGTTTTATACATAGGAAAACAAACTGAAAGTATGAAACTGTCTGTGTCTGAAAGCCATCTATCTGATGAGTTTCTAGGACAAGACCCCAACTAACTCTAAGTTTAACGGAAAGAAATATAATTACAAAGAAATAATCCTCATCCTTGAAAGATGAGGACTCACCAATGATGCAGTTGAGAACTTCTGAGCGAGATCTGCTAACGGTGCTGAGATTGAGAACCTGTAGCTGTATCATAAAAAGATACAGCATAAAAGGTATACGTCAGTACTTTCAATGTACTGAGTAAGTAGGAGAAACCATAACATAATGAATAAAATAACTGAATTGGAAATACATGCAATGACCAACTGAAATGCTGAAACTGAATAAACTGAACTATACTAAGGTGGTCAAAATGACCATGTCTGATGGTTAAAGACATGCCCTAAATTTAAGATACTAATCTGAAATACTATACAAAACTGATCTAAACTGACTAATCTGAGACTGAACTGAACTGACTAGTGAGAGAGTCTATAACTGATATATAACCACCTGAGCTAGATGTGGACTCCGATGTTGTAACTCCCTGAAACTTTCCTAGACTAGACTCAGACCTTGCAAGAAGAATTATGGGAAACCAAAAATTTTATTGAAGAATGACCCGGACGACTAGTTGTGGTAAGCTCTAATGGGTCGTCGTCAAAGTCATTTTCAACTTAGTATTTTTCCATAGGGGGGAGGGAAATAACGAGGCATAGGATGACCCGTTCGTCGAAACAACAAGTCGTCCCATCGTCTGTTAGATCGCAAGTTCAGAATCCTATCGGGCTCTTCCCTAAGGCAATGAGAGAAACCAACGGCTCGTGGTTCCTACCAATGAGCCATTGGTACAACCTGTCGCCCAGTACCAAGACTTATTAGTTTAGAAGACAAGTCAATGCGGTGATCCGTTGGTTCTACCAATGAGTCGTTGTATTGACCATTGTCTTAAGGCCCAGTTTCCCCTGCCTGTAGTAATGAAAGGTACCCACGACCTGTTTGTTGTACCAACCAGTCATGGTATTCTCCCTGGTCCCTTTCTAGTGTGCATGGTTTCTAAACCCATAACCAACGGCGGTTTCCAATGGGTCGTGGTTCCAACCAACGACCCATTCTGAGGCCCATCGTTCAGTGTCGACCAGTTTTAAGTTCTTTCTTTCTAGGGTATGTTGGTAATTTTCCACCTTTTCAATGGTTAAACCTCGTCATTTTGGGCTTGTTTAGGAGGGAGTTAAAGGGGTAGAATGACCTTTTCCCCTTCATTTCACCCTTTCTCTCAAAGTCTAAGCATATAATAGTCAGAAGTTCAGAGCAGAAGCTAGGGCACACGATTGTCTTTGTAGATTTTTCTCAGTGATCTTCTAAAGAAATTCTTAGCTTGGTATGTGGAATTCAACAAGGGCATAGTTCTTCCCTTGTGTCCCCAAAATTCTTCTTTAATTTCTCTATCAGTTCTAGCCCTGAAACTTTCGAATGTGAAGAAATTTTCTGTTAGATTTTGTTTAATTCATGAGGAATATTCTTTATATCAATTGTAGATATTTTTGCACCAGTTTGTGACTATATTGATTCCTGTCCCTATAAAGTGAAATCTAGCCCTATCTCATGAATGCAGAAAATTAGAGTCTTGCATGAGTGAATGCTTATCAAAATTGCTTGATTCTGTTTTTGTTGGGGGTTCCCATATTGTTAGTTTGCACTGAAATTTCAGTCACGTTTATGTGAGTTAAGTTTCAGTCAGAATGGTAGAATACTTAGTGTTAGTCAGTAATGTCAGCTGATCTGTTTGACTAAAGAAACTCTTGAGGTGTCAGTAGTGCCTCCCAGTTATTAGAATTAGACCCAGTATCAGTTTTTAGTGGTTCTTTATGTGGTCATGACACTTTTAGATAAGAAACTATGACCAGCCTTAGGACCCCAGCTTCATATTACAATTTGTTCTTTAGACGGTTACGACGCTTCCAGATAAGCAGCTTTGACCAGTCTTAGAACCCAGTTACAGAATCCGATCCGATAAGACACTCAAGGTGCTTCCAGATAGGTATTCCTAACTAGTCTTGGGCCCCAGTTTTGAGCTATCAGCTTAGTGGTCAGTTTAGGACTATCCAGTGGGAGTAGGACTTAGCACCGAGTGGACTGGGGTTCCAGCACATCCAGCTTCCCAGAACTACGTTTCCACAGTAGGATATATTTTTATTGTCCTTATGGACCCAGGATTGTGATCACCCAGTTCATGCCCTTATACCCTGGCAAGGTATATTGGGTCCTGCCGATGGGGTGTATACATTGGACTCCACGTCTAGCTCACGTGGTTATATATCGGTTATAGACTCTCTCGCTAGTCTGCTCAATTCAGTCTCAGATTATTCAGTTTAGACCAGTTCAGTACAGTATTTTAAATTAGTATCTCAAATTTGGGGCATGTCCTTGACCATCAGAGAGGGTCTTTTAGACCATCTCAGTTTTTTATAGTTATTCAGTTTCAGCAATTTCATTGGTCATTGCATGTCTTTCTAGTTCAGTTATTTCATTTCTTATGTATGGTTTCTCTCACTTGCTCAATAAATTCAAAGTACTTATTCATGCCTTTTATGTTGTATCATTTTATGATACAGCTGGAGATTCTCAGATATAGCACCGTTAACTGACCTCGCTTAGAGTTTCTCAGCGGCATCAGTGGTGCGTCCTCATCTTTCGAGGACAAAGATTATTCTTTTAGTTTTGTTTCTTTTATTTAGACTTGAAGTTAGCTGGGGGCTTGTCTGATTATTCTTTTAGTTTTGTTTCTTTTATTTAGACTTGAAGTTAGCTGGGGGCTTGTCCCAGTAACTCATCAGTTGTAGTTGGTTTTTAAACATAGACTTGGTTTTCAGACTTGAAGCTTTGTTTCACTTGATTTAAACATTATGATTCAGATTTATTTTCATTAATGTTTTATATCATCATTTTAAAATCATCTGCTATATATATGTTTACTTAGAATGCCAGTGTATGATAGAACAGGGGTGGACTTGGGGTTACTTATGACTCCAAGTACCGTGTCCCATCTAGGGTGTAGACTCGGGGTGTGACAAACTTGGTATCAGAGCACTAGGTTTAAAGTATCCTCAGATTATCCGAATCGAGTAGAGTCCTTTTCATAGGTGTGAAGAGTGCCACACTTATGATGGGGAGGCTACGAGATGTTATACGAAAACTCCCTTCTATTCATACTCTTTATCGTGTGTTGAAATTCAAATACAGACTCGTTCTCCTAACTCGTGCTCTATTTCATTTTAGTGAATCATGCCTCAATGACGTGGTAATGGAAAAAGGGCCAGTAACACTCACCGATCTGGCCCACCAGCTCCAACTGCCCCTCAGGATTACTTACTGTCCACCACTGAGTTTAGGGCGGCTGTCCAGCTGCTCGCACATACAGTTACCAACAAGGTGAACCTGCAGGTGGTTCCAATCAACAATACTGGTTCCGCAATATCTGCCTAAGTTCTGGACTACACTTGGATGAACCCTCAAGATTTCCATAGATATAAGGTAGGGGAGGACCCACAAGAGTTCGTGGATAAGATTAGAAAGTTCACCCGAATTATGGGTTTTAGGTCCTTAGAGAGTGCGAACTTGGTTGCCTACCAGCTGAAAGGGGTAAACAAGATCTAGTACGAATGATGGAAGGAGGGGAGACCAGCGGGAGCCAGACCGGTGGAATAGGAGGAGTTCACTACAGCCTTCATGGACATATTCTTCCCTCTGGAGCTTAGGGAGGCAAAGGTGGCGGAATTCATGAACCTAAAGTCGCGCAACAGAACAGTAGAATAATATGCACTGGAGTTCACAAAGTTGTCTAAATATGCTACAGAGATGGTGGCCAAGCCAAGGGCTCTCATGCTAAAGTTTGTGAATGGATTTTCGAATTTTGTCCTTAAGGAGTGCAGGACAGCAATACTTATCAAGGACATCGATCTCTCCAACTTCATAGTTCATACCCAGCAAATTGAGGCAGAAATATTGAAAGATTTAGAGCAGGAGAACAAACGGGCGAGATTCGGCCAGTCAGATTATGGCCATCAATGATCTGGCGGTAGTAGCTGCCCATAGTAGCAGCAACAGCAGTAGAGGGCTCCAACACCCAGTTCTGCCAGTGCCACTAAATTTTCGGTCATGCAAGGATCGGAGGGGTGGAGCATCTGGCTCACAATCCCAGGTCCATGGCGCCAGCAACCGTTACAGCTACCCAGCTTACCCTAAGTGTGGCAAGAACCCATCAAAGAGAGTGTCTTCAGGACCGAGAGGGTTGTTTTGGTTGTGGACAGCTTGCTCATCGGCTTAAAGAAAGTCTGTCAGTAGGACGGGGGAGGTCACAATCCACTACTTCAGTAGCTCCATTAGGCTGACTAGCTCAGCAGGCCAACACTTCAGGTATGGATGGCGGCCAGCACCAAAACCATTTTTATGTATTATTTTCTCGTCGGGATCAGGAGAGCTCATCTGACAGGGTCACAGGTATGTTACGCCTTTTTCATCTAGATGTGTATTCCCCTATTAGATCTAGGAGCCACACTTTTGTTCTTGAATCCCTATGTAGCTATCCAGTTTGATATCAGTCTAGAGGTCCTCTCAGAACCATTCTCAATCTCCATCCAATTGGCAAGTCAGTTAGAGCTCGCTGAGTGTATAGAAAGTTCCCAGTCTCAATCCTAAATAAAGTCATTCCAGCTGACCTTGTAGAGTTAGACATGGTTGACTTCGACCTGATTCTTGGAAAGGATTGGTTACACTCTGGTTATGCCTCAGTCGACTGCAAAACTAAGGTTGTCAGGTTTTAGTTCCCTAATGAGCCAGCTTTAGAATGGAAGGGCAGCAGTTCAGCGCCTAAGGGTCGATTTATTTCCTACCTTAAGGCCATAAACCTTATTTCTAAAGGGTGCATTTATCATTTAGTTCGAGTTAAAGTTCCAACTCTAAGACCCCAACTATCTAGTCAGTCTCAGTTGTTAGTGAGTTCCCTTATGTGTTTCCTGAAGATCTTCCCAGAGTCCCTCTGAGTGGGAAATAGACATCGGTATAAACCTTCTTCCAGATACTCAGCCCATCTCCATCCCTCCTTAAAGAATGGCTCCAACTGATCTTAAGAAGTTGAAAGAGCAGCTAAAAGACCATCTTGATAAAGGTTTAATTAGACCCAGCATCTCTCCCTGGGGTGCTCCAGTACAATTCATGTGAAAGAAAGACGATACCCTCAAAATGTGCATCGATTATCATTAGTTTAACAAGGCCAGAATCAAGAACAGGTATCCCCTACCCAGGATAGACGACTTTTTCGACCAGCTTAAGGGAGACAACTATTTCTCCATGATAGATCTCATGTTGGCTAATCATCAGCTAAGGGTTAGAGAGTGTAACATACTAAAAACAACTTTCAAGACTAAGTATGGTCACTACGAGTTCGTGGTTATGTCCTTTGGACACAGAAATGTCCCTGCAGCTTTTATGGACCTGATGAATAGAGTCTTAAAGCAGTATCTAGATATGTTCGTCATTGTATTTATCGACGACATTCTTGTGTACTCAAGGAATGAGGAAGAGCATTCTAATCACCTGAGGATTGTGCTTCAAACAATCAGAGACCGCCAGTTGTTTTCCAGGTTCAGCAAATGGAAATTCTGGTTGAAGTCCATGACTTTCCTTGGTCATGTGGTCTCGACTAAGGGTATCCAGGTAGATCCTCAAAAGATAGTAGTGGTAAAAGACTGTCCCAGACCTACCTCCCCAACCGAAATATAAAGTTTCTTGGGTCTAGCTGGTTACTACAGATGTTTTGTGGAAGGATTTTCCTCTATAGAATTCCTCTAACTAGGATGACTCAGAAGAAGGTGAAATTTTAGTGATGAGATGCGTGTGAGAAGAGTTTCCAAGTGTAAAAAAATCGATTCACTATCGCTCCAGTGTTGACCTTGCCGGAAGGATCAGATGGGTTTGTAGTGTATTGCAACTCTTATAGAGTTGGACTCAGTTGCATTTTGATGTAGAGGGGCAAGGTCGTATTCTACGCCTCCAGATAGCTCAAGGTTCATGAGAAGAATTATTCGACTCATGACTTGGTGTTAGCAGCGGTGGTGTTTGCGTTGAAAATATGGAGACACTACTTGTACGAGGATCACGTGGATGTTTTCACCGATCACAAGAGCCTTCAATATGTGTTCAGTCAGAATGATCTAAATCTTCATCAGAGTAGGTGGTTGGAGCTACTGAAGGATTATGACATGAGAGTGCTATATCACTCGGGCAAAGCCAATGTAGTGGTCGATTAAGCAGAGTGTCTATGGGGAGCGTGGCTCATGTTGAAGAAGGAAAAAAGGAGCCGGCAAAGGATATCCATAAATTAGCTTGGTTTGGGAGTGCAGTTGTTTGATACAACTGAGAGTAGAGTAGTTGTGCAGAGTGGATCAAATTCCTCGTTGGTAGTTTAAGTTAAGTCAAGGCAGGACGAATATCCAATACTGCTTAAATTGAAGGAGGCGGTTCTTAGAAGGGAAGTGGAGGCTTTCTCCCAAGGGGGAGATGGTGTACTCTGTTACCAGAGTAGATTGTGCCTAGCGGATGTGGGTGATTTGAGACAGTAGATATTGTCTAAAACAAGTTCAGATATTCCATCCACCCTGGTGCTACCAAAATGTATCGTGATTTATGGAATATTTACTGGTGAAACGCCATGAAGAGAGACATAGTTGAATTTGTAGCTAAGTGGTCGAACTGCCAACAAGTCAAAGTAGAACACCATAGACTGAGAGGTATGACTCAGGATATCATCATACCCACATGGAAGTGCGAAGAAGTAAATATGGACTTTATTACGGGTCTACCTCAAACTCGTCGGCAACATGATTCAATCTGGGTGATAGTAGATCGAATGACAGAGTCAGCACACTTCCTCCCAGTTAAAACTACAGATTCAGCTGGGGTGCCCTTATCCATTATTTCTAACAGTGGTACCCAGTTCACCTCTCAATTCTGGAAGTCTTTTAAGAAGGGACTTGGTACCCAAGTCAAGCTCAACACGGCTTTTCACTCACAGATAGATGGACAAGCTGAGCGGACTAATCAGAACCTAGAAGATACATTGAGGGCCTGTGTGATCAATTTCAAGGGTAATTGAGATTATCACTTTCCTCTCATCGAGTTCGCGTACAACAACAACTACCACTCAAGTATCCAGATGGCCGCGTTTGAGGCATTGTATGGTAGGAGGTGCAGATCTCCTATCGAGTGGTTTGAGGTTGGTGAAGCTACTCTAATTAGGCTAGACTCAGTTCATAAAGTCAAGCAGAAAATATTGCTCATCCGAGAAAGGTTTGAAAACATCTTAGAGCCAATAGAAATCTTATGCTGAGGTGAGGAGAAGAGTGTTAGAGTTTGTAGTGAATGATTGGGTTCACTTGAAAATTTGACCCATGAAAGGGATGATTAGGATTGGGAAGAAAGGAAAACTCAGTTCGAGATATGTGGGACCCTACAGAATCCTAAGGCGAATTAGCAATGTAGCCTCCGAGCTGGAATTACCTGCAAAATTGGCATCCGCGCACCTAGTATTCCATGTGTCACTATTGAAGAAGTGCATCAGTGGTCCAACATCAGTTGTTCCATTGGACAGTGTGAAGTGAAATTTACTCTCTCTTACAAAGTGGTCCCAATTTAGATCCTTGAACATCAAGTTCGTAAGCTGAGGAACAAGGAGGTAGCTTTAGTCAAAGCCTTGTGGAGAAATCAGCATGTAGAAGGAGCTACATGGGAAGCCGAAGAAGATAGATGGATAGATACCCACACTTCTTCCCTTCGAGTTCAGTTTGCATCAGGTACTAAATTCCTTCTTAGTACTCTATTTAGTTCCATACTCATAACTCTATTTAGATTTTCTATGTGCATTCTTGTTGCATCAGCTCTGTTAGTACAGTTAAGTTACTTCGGAGTCAGTTACTCCTTCAGTAACCAGCACATATTCTATGTCTAGAAATCTCAGTTGTTTTCCTAGTTTTTCTGTAGTTTTAGTATTCATTCGAGGACGAATTATCCCAAGGGGAAGATATTGTAACACCCCAAAACATTCCTAGAATAGACTCAAAACTTGCAAGAAGAACCAGGGGAAAGCAGAAATTTTATTACAGAACGACCTAGACGATGGGTCGTGGTAAGCTCCAACAGCTCGTTGTCTGATTCATTGTTAGCGTAGAAGTTCTCCTTTTGGGGGGGGGGGGGGTGGCAACGAGGCATAGCAAGACCAATTGGTTGAAACAACGAGCCATCCTGTCATCTGTTGGATCCAAAGTTTAGAATCCTATCGGGCTCTTACCTAAGGCAATGAGAGGAACCAACGAGCCGTTGATACAACCCGTTGCTCATTCCCAGGCAATATCAATGTAGACCATGAGGCGATGCGATGACCCGTTGGTTCTATCAACGAGTCATTGTGTTGATCATTGTCTTAAGGCCTTGTTTCCCCTATCTATAATAACGAGGGGTACCAACGACCCGTTTGTTGTCCCAATGAGTTGTGGTAACCTTCCGTTGTCCCTTTCTAGTGTGTATAGTTTCTGTACCCAGAACCAATGGTGGGTTCCAATGGGTCATGGTTCTAAGCAACGACCCGTTCTGAGGATAGTCGTTCAGTGTCGGCCAATTTTCAGTTCATTCTTCTAGGAGTGTGTTGGTAATTTCTCACCTTTTTAATGCTTAAATCCCATAAATTTGGGCTTGTTTAGGAGGGAGTTAAAGGGGTAGAATGATCTTTTCCCCTTCATTTAACCCTTTCTCTCAAAGTCTAAGCGTAGAATAGTCAGAAGTTCAGAGCAGAGGCTAGTCAGACGATTGTCTTCTCAAATTTTTCTCAGGGATCTTCTTCAGAAATTCTTAGCCAGGTATGTGGCAATTCAATAAGGGAACAGTTCTTCCCTTGTATCCCCAAAATTCTTCATTAATTTCTCTATCAGTTCTAGCCTTGAAACTTTCGAATGTGAAGAAATTTTCTGTTAGATTTTGTTTAATTCATGAGGAATATTATTTATATTAATTGTAGATATTTTTCCACCAGTTTGTGACTATATTGATGCCCGTCCCTATAAAGTGAAATCTATCCCTAGCTCATGAATGCAGAAAACTAGAGTCCTAGCTCATAAATGCAGAAAACTAGAGTCTTGCATGAGTAAATGCATATTGAAATTGCTTGATTCTATTAGTGTTGGGGGTTCCCATTGTTCTCGGTGTTTCACAACTACACGCAAGTGCACGTGGTCGAACAAGTAGTAAAATGGCTAGAGTAGCCAAGTATCGATCCCACAGGGACTGGACCAAGGTAATAATCAAATCAAGCGTTAATAAACTCTAACTCTAATAATGCAGACAACAGTTTCAAGAAGATTTTTGGGAGGTTGTTTCCTAATTTATACTAGTCTAAAACAAATATACAATTTGAATCTGAACTATAGTAATGAGCATGCCGAGGCTAAAACGAACATGCAGGGAAGCAATTTATTGATACAAGTTTGTTAATCTTTCCTCCGGTTGCTAGTCAAGAATTATTTCCTATGGACTAAAACTCTCGTATTTAACCCAACTTAAGAATCATGAACCTTCCACCTACATTTCTGTGATAAGAATAAATTCATGTTCTAGCCATACAAAACTGATTCCTTAATTGACTAATACGACTTTCAGATATATCTCTATTCTGAAGGTAAATCAATTCTCAATTTTCCCAAACCAAGAAGAGATCATATCCTATTAATTCACAACTTTCCAATTTCTTTCTCTTTCGAGTGCAAACCGGATTTTTTAGATATACATTAATATTGGCCACACATTAATGCAGTAAGAACAAGAATTAATAGATCAACCATGGAAGAAAAGATGAAAAACCAAGATTATCAATAATTACATTCCACTATAAATGTTCTTAACCTCAGCAAGAAGTGAATTTAGCCACTCATTTGTGGATTAAACATCGTTAAATGAGTGTTAATCAAACAAACAATTGAAATAAAGAAGAAAGAGATAGAGAAGAACCCTAAGAATTTTGTCCCCTCAACTGCCTGTAACCCACGTTCTTGCTCAACCAAGTCAGAATAATTAAAAATAAACCTAAGTGTGCTATTTATACTAGTGGAAATTTTTCTCGGAATAACAAGAAACATGTCATGGAGTGCATCGCGGAGCACTGCCTCCGTGACATGCCACAAACGCGGACCCTCACTGGAATCCGATCCTCCAGTTAACGTGCCACGGCGTGCAACGCGGGGCTTGGCCAACGTTCCACGGCCCCAACGCAGATCTTCACTGGAACTTGGCCTATTTTCATCATCCAGGGCAGAATGCATCCGCGATGGTAGCGTGACACGACTCCATCATGGAGCCCCTTAATTTGCTGCATAACCTAGGCATTTTCCACTGCTCGCTTCCGAGTCTATTCCCAATTTCTCCCAACATGCATCTTAGCTTCCTAAAATTCCATTTTTCCTGCAAAACAACACTAATCATGTTGGTTAGTATAAATTCACATTTTAACTACAAATCACATGAGAATGTACAATTATCAATGTATAAACAAGACGAAATGAAGCATTTGAGTATCACTTGGGCATATAATTCTGCCCCAGATCACCCATATTGTTTGTTAACACCGAAATTTCGATCACATTTATGTTAGTTCAGTTTCAGTTAAAATGTTAGAATACTCAGTATTAGTCAGTAATGTCAGCTGATCAGTTTGACTACAAAAACATTCGAGGTGTCAGTAGTACCTCCCAATTATCATAATTTGATCCAGTATAAGTTCTTAGTGGTTCTTTAGGAGGTCATAACACTTTTTGATAAGAAGCTCTGATCAGCCTTAGGACCCCAGCTTCAGATTACAGTTTGTTCTTTAAACGGTTATGACACTTCCAAATAAGTAACTCTGACTAGTCTTAGAACCTAGTTAAAGAATCCGGTCGATAAGACCCTCAGGGTGCTTCCAGATAGGTATTCCTTACTAGTCTTGGGCATAGGACTTAGCATCGAGCAGAAAAGGGTTCCAGCGCACCCAGGTTCCCAGAACTACATTGCCGCCGTAGGATATATTTTTATTGTCCTCATGGACCCAAGCTTATGATCACCCAGTTCATGCCTTTATACCCTCGCAAGGTATATTGGGTCCTACCGATGGGGTGTATACATTGGACTCCACGTCTAGCTCACGTGGTTATACGTCGGTTATAGACTCTCCCGCTAGTCTTCTCAATTCAGTCTTAGATTATTCAGTTTAGACCAGTTCAATACAGTATTTCAGATTAGTATCTCAGATTTGGGGCATGTCATTGACCATCAGAGAGGGTCTTTAGACCATCTCAGTTTCAGCAGTTTCAGTTGGTCATTGCATGTCTTTCTAGTTCAGTTATTTAATTTCTTGTGTATGGTTTCTCTCACTTACTCAAAACATTCAATGTATTGATTCATATCATTTATGCTATATTGTTTTATGATACAACTACAGATTCTCAGATACATCACCGTTAGCCGACCTCGCTCGGAGTTTCTCAGCGGCATCAGTGGCGAGTCCTCATCTTTCGAGGATGCAGATTATTCTTTCGGTTTTGTTTCTTTTATTTATACTTGAAGTTAGCTAGGGGCTTGTCCCAGTAACTCATCAGTTGTAGTTAGCTTTTAGATACATGGTTTTCAGACTTGTAGCTTTATTTAAGTTGATTTAAACTTTATGATTCTGCTTTATTTTCATTAATGTTTTATATCATCATTTTAAAAGCTTCCGCTATATATATGTTTAATCAAAATGTCAGTATATGATAGAACAGGGGTTGACATGGGGTTACTTGTGACTCTGTGTATCGGTCCCATCCAGGGTGTAAACTTAAGGCGTGACAGATGTGTACACCCCATCGGTAGGACCCAATATACCTTGCAAAGATATAATGGCATGAACTGAGTGATCAAAGGTCTGGGGCAATGAGGCTGATAAAATATAACCTAGGATGGGTATATAATTCTGGAAACTGGGTGCGTTGGAACCCTTGTATGCTCCGTGCCAAGTTCTACTCTCACTGGATAGTACTAGACTGACTACAAAGCTGAAAGCTTGAAACTGGGTCCAAAGTTAGGAATACCTATCTCGAGGTACCCCGAGAGTCCTATCGGATTGGATTCTATAACTAGTGTTCTAAGACTGGTCAAAGCTTCTTATCTGGATGTGTGGTAACCGTCTAAAGAACAAACTAAAGTATGATAATGAGTCTAATACTGATAACTGGGAGGAATCACTGACACCTCAAGAATTAACTAAGGTCAAACTGATCAGCTGACATTTCTTTACAACATTGACTCTAATAATTTGACTAAGACTGGACATGTAATTATCTAACTAAAATTTTGACATACACTAATAATATGGGGATTTCAAATCTGTTAGAATCAAGCTACAAGGAAACTAGTCCAACACACAAGATCTTAAGTTCTACTGAATTAAGAACTAGGGCTAAATCATTTCACAAGATATAATTCTCATAAATTTATAAAATTAGGGAAGAGATAAGCAGTTAAAAATCATGAGGAATACTATACTTGAAATCTCAAAGAAATTTGTTTGACAAGTTTCTACATTTCAAATCCATAAGGCTGAACTGATAGAGAAAGATAGAAAAGATTTTTTGGGACACAGGGGAAGAACTATTCCCTTGTCAAATTCCCACATACCTGGTGATAGAAATCCCTGAGAGAATCCCTTAAAAATTTGAGGAGAATTCGATCGCCCTAGCTTCTACTGTAATGCCCTGATAGTCCATGAGATCAGACCCTAGAGTTAGATGAAGCTTAGTAGAAAAAAAATCAACAGAAACTTACCTCTGAACGAGTCAGAGAATGACTCGTTAGGGAGACCTAACAAATCATGGTCTAACCCGTGAGTAACAGTAAGGAGGGGATGGCAAGCCCAGTTGCCACAGATGACCTGACGAGTCGTCATGCCTAGAACCGACTCGTTAGGTCGGTCGTTGGGTGGTGAAGAGTTGAAGTCTTGAGTGTATCCAGTGTACTTGACGGGTGAACTTGATGAGTCGTTGGGAGAAACAATGACCCATCATGTTAGTCATGAATTGAGGGAGCTCAAGTTCTTAAGGAAATTTCCAGTGTACTTAACGGGCAAGACGACGAGTCATTTGAAATGACGACGACTCGTTGCGTGAGTCGTGGCTCAAGTTCAGGAAGTTTTTTCTAGTTTTCTCCAGGGGAATTTTTGTAAACTCCTATGCTTTTAACTATTAAACTACGTCATTTTGTATATTGGTTGCTGATCTTGGGCAGATTTATATGCCCAAGTGATACTCAAACGTATCATTTTTACCTTGATTGTTGTGCAATGTGTATATAATATATTGTAATTAGTAATAAAATGTGAATTTATACTAACCAACATGATTAGCATTTGTTTTGCAGGTAAATGTGATTTTTAGGAGCTAAAATGCATGTTGGAACTATGTCGGAGTTGGACTTGGATGCGAGCGTGGAAAAGACCTTGGAATGCACATTTTATAAGGGCTCCGCGATGGAGCCGTGCCACGCTACCATCGCGGTAGCACACTGCCTGAACAGGAATTAAAATGGCAAATTCCAGTGTGCCTTCGCGTCAGCTCCGTGGCACGGAGAGAGGCCTCCGCGTTGGCCTCCGTGCCACGTTGAGGTTAATTTACCGGTCCCTGAAATTCCAGTTAAGGTCCGCGTCCATGCCGTGTCACGGAGGCAGTGCTCCGCGTTGGCCTCCGTGACACGTTGCTTGTTATTCCGGGAAAAATTTCCCACTAGTATAAATAGCACACTTAGGTTTATTTTAATTAGAGTTTTTAGTTTTTAGACTGAGTTCAGAAGTGGAGAGCAAGGACGTGGGTTAGTAGCAGTTGAAGAACGAAAAAGCTAAGGGATTTCTTCTCTTCCTTTCTTCTTTCTATCAATTGTACGTATGATTTACACTCATTTTAGGATGATCAATCAACAAATGAGTGGCTAATTCTCTTCCTTGCTGAGGTTTTGAACATGTGTAATGAATTTTGATTGTAAATGATATGGTTTTCTTCTTCTTCTTTAATGTTGTTCTATTAATTCTTGTTCTTACTGCATTAGTGCTTGGCCAACATTAATGTACATCTAAAAAGTCCAATTTCACTCGAAAGAGCAAGAAATTGGAAAGTTGTGAATTAATAGGGTATTGTTCTTAACTTGATTTGGGAAAATTGGGTTTTGATGTGCTTTCCTGATAGAAATATACTTGAAAGCCGTATTAGTCAATTTAGGAACCGGAATTGTAGTGCTAGGTCATAAATTGCATTTGATCACAGAAATGTAGACGGATGGTTTATGATTCTAAAGTGAAATTAAATACGAGAGTTTTAATTTCTAGGCTAATGTTCTTGGCTAGCAACATGAAGAAGAGATTAACCAAATTATCATGATTATCAAGTTCATTACTTGTTCTTAACCTTGGCATGTTCATATCCATTGTCTAAATTCACAAGTAAATAGTTGTTATTAATTGTAGTATATATAGTTTAGAAACAAAAACTCAAGTAACTGTTGGTTACGTTGTTGTTAGCATAGATAGAAGTAAAATAAGAATATATTATACTTAGGCAATCTTTACATACCCTGAGCCTCCTTGGATCGATACTTGGCTTACTTAGCCACTTTATTACTTGTTTGACCACGTGCACTTGCGTGTCGGTTTATAATATATAATACCAACCTGAGCAGTAGACCGCGAACAAGTTTTTGGCACCGCTGCCGGGGAGGCTAGGCGATTTGTGAAATTGTGTTTAGTGTAAATTTACTGTATTTTTATTTTTATTTTCTTAAGTGTTAACAACTTGGTCTTAGCCTGTATTTTGCAGATTTTGTTTCTGTGAACACTGGCAAGGGACAAAGAGCTGGTGGAATCTTACTTAGAGCCTGAACGTCAATTTCATAGTCAACGTAGAGAAGCTCTACGAAAGAAGCTGCAGTTGCTTAAACAGTCTATGATGGAGCAACAAAATCCACCAGTTGTGCGGGCAGTGTTAGTGCCCGATGAAGCAGCAGCAAGGCCGGTCGCGAGGTGGCAATCCCACACGCTAATAATGTACATTCTAGCATCCGCAAACCAGAGCCTGGAGGGAGGTTTGAATTAAAGCAGAATATGGTGCAACTTTTGCACACAAGCGGGCAATTTACCGGTCTCCCTCATGAAGATCCACAACAACATCTCCAAAACTTTTTGGAGATAAGTGACACTTATATACCCACTGGAGTGTCACCTGATTATGTTCGGCTCACCTTATTTCCATTTTCCTTACTTGGTGAAGCCAAGAGGTGGTTAAAAGCTGAACCACCCAATTCTATATCAACGTGGGATGATCTTGCACGGAAGTTTTTGATCAGATTTTTCCCTTCTGGTAAAACAGCCAGACTTAGGAGTCAAATCCTATGTTTTAAACAGAGGGAAGGAGAAAATCTCTATCAAGCCTGGGAAAGATTTAAATCCATGTTGCGGGACTGTCCTCATCATCATCAGTCCAATGAGGTGTTGGTACACACATTTATTGAGGGTTTGGAACCCCACACTAAAATTATGTTAGATTCAGCAGCTGGAGGGCAAGCGTTGGAGAAGACCTATGAGGAGCTGTACACTTTGCTCAACCGAATTTCACAAGGCAATCCAGAATGGAATGCAGATTCTTCAAGAGGTGGAGCAAGGAAAGCAGCGGGAGTGCTTGAAGTGGATGGATTCACAGCTATCGATGCACAGATAGCTGCTTTGCAAAATCAGTTAAACACTCACTTCAGCAATATCAATTTGAACCAGCCTTCAGCTTCAGTCAATGCAGTTCAACAGATGTGGTGTGAAGTGTGTGGTAGTAGTGAGCATTCAGCTGAATGTTGTGGTGCAAATCCTGATTCTGTTAATTTTGTGGGCAATGCACAGAGAAATCAGCAGCAGTTTGGTAGTGGCTACAACTCAAATTGGAGGAACCATCCGAATATTTCGTGGGGTAGCAACAATCAACAAGGCCAAAGTTCAGGGCAGGGTATGCACAAAAACCAAGGAGGGCAACAAAATTATCAAGCTCAGTTCAGAAATCACAATGCCCCTCCTCCACCACCATCACCGACTATTGAGGAGATGTTCAAAACCATGATCGCTAATCAGGCACAATTGCAGGCTGACTATGTCAAATTGGCAGCCGAAGTGAAGAATAATCAGTTGGCGACCAAGGCTCTTGAATATCAGTTTGGGCAATTTGCTAGTGCCCAAAATACTAGACCCAGAGGAGGACTACCTAGCGACACGGATCCTAATCCAAAGCAGGTAAATGCAGTGACCACGAGGAGTGGTTTACAGTTGAAGGAGGTGGAACCAGAAAGACCGCCTCAAAAGTCAGGAGCAGCAGATGTTGAGGGAGAGCAAATCTCGGATAAGGGGAAGACTAAAGAAGCTGAACCAGAAAGGCCTCCACCCCCGTTCCCTCAACGACTTAAGAAACACAAGGAGGAGGCGTGTTTCCAGAAATTCATGGAGGTACTTAAACAGGTACATGTTAACTTACCTCTTGTTGATGTCTTGCAGGGAGTGCCAAAATATGCGAAATATATTAAAGACATCGTGGCTAACAAAAGTCGTTTGACTGAGTATGCCACGGTAGCTTTAACGGAGGAATGCACTTCCCGTATTCAGAATAGGTTGCCCACAAAATTGAAAGACCCTGGAAGTTTTACTATCCAGCGATTGGGCAAAGTATCCGAGTGCGTGGATTATGCGACTTGGGGGCAAGCATAAATCTGATGCCATCTTCGATATTCAGAAAGTTAGGTCTAGGGAGTCCTAGACCTACAACGGTAATCTTGCAGCTAGCAGACAGGTCTTTAGCTAAGCCAGATGGCATTGTTGAGGATGTGTTAGTGCAAGTAGGCTCCCTCATTTTTCCGGTCGATTTCATTGTTCTGGACTTTGAACCAGATGCTGAAGTCCCATTTATTTTGGGACGACCCTTTTTGGCAACCGGAAAAGCATTAATTGATGTAGCTGCGGGTCAACTCACGATGCGAGCACATGACAAGGTCGAAGTGTTCGATGTGTACAAGGTACCTAAGCTCCCGACTGTTTATAAGGAACTCTCGGTGATCAACGTGATTGATCATGGGAATGCTAATGGAATGAGTGATTCCCGAGAGTTACTAGGAAGGCCACCGGATAAGGTTGAGAACTACTGGGGGGATGACCATGATCGGGACAAATCGTCCATCTCCCTAGTAGACAAGTGAGCGTAAAGGACGTCGAGCCGCGACGGTAAACCAGGCGCTGCACGGGAGGCAACCCGTGAGAAAAATATTTTATTTTTTTCCTTTTTGCACAGTGTAGTTAACTTTTATCTTTATTTTTGTTTTTAGTTTCTATTTCCAAGTTTTATTTTTCTTTTCCTTTTCTTGATTAGGTTTAGATTTTCATTTTAGTTAATATTTTTTATTTTTAGTTAGGGAAATCTATTAATTTAACCAATTTTTGTTTAGTGAGGTGATTTTTTCAGGTATAACGGAGGAAATATACATGGAATCGAGAAAATGAGGCAAGGTATGAAAAATCAAATTAATTGAAGAAATAGTGCACTGGCGCGTTGGCGCCGTGTCACGGAGGTAAGGCTCCGCGTTACCCTCCGTGACACGTTGAAGGCAAAATCCGGATTTTTCAAAAATCCAGTAAGCCAACGCGTTGGCTCCGTGTCACGGAGGAGGGGCTCCGCGTTACCCTCCGTGACACGTTGCCCCTTATTCAGTGCCGAGTCACACCGGGTTGCCGGGTGACCCGCTTGTTTTCTTTAAATAAACCCCCGATTTCGCCCCATTTTTCCCCATTTCCCTCTTCCCTCCGCGACCAAACACCCATTTCCCCCTCCCCAAGCACCGTGCCACGTTCCTAGGCAAGGAAAAACATCAATTTTCTTCGGTTCTTCAATTCAAAGGTATGTTTTCATCGTCTATCTCAATTTTTTGGCGATTTTTGTCAAATTTGGGCATGTGAGGTGAGATATATCACCCTAGGTAGAAATTAAACATGAATGTTGGATTATTTGTGATTGATACATGTTTGGATTATTTGTTTTTAATTTTTTCTTTGGTGGATTCCATCAATGAACTGTAGTTGCTTATGGTTGCTAAAATTTCGTTGCGTATTGTAACTGATGTTCAAAATGTGAAAGTGATTCGTTTGAAATCATGCAATTCTGTAAATACGTTGAGTTACCTAGGCTATAGAATTTGGTTCAGTATGATTGAGGCTTAATCTTGAATTCATGTAATTGACTAATTAAAGAGTCTGTGAATGCATCTTGATTCGAGCATGTGCATGAAGTGTGAAGTGAGGTTTTGCTATTCCATGTCATTGTGAATTGTCTAGAACTTGCCTGGTGTGTATACAAAACGAAATGAAGGAGGTGTAGTGTTGGAAAGGATTTAGGCATTTCCTTGTTTTAACCGATAGTTTCCATTTTTTTTTCTTGTCAAATTCTACCTTTTTATATGTTGTATACCCTAGTCAGCCCGTTGAGCCTTTAGCCGATTTCTTTCTTTTGTCAAAAATTGTATGAACTAAGCTTTATTCCTTCTTTTCATTATCCTTCAAGTCTATAAGAAGCTCATAAGCGCTTACAAAGAAAAGAAAATGTTTCCCAAAGTGTTAAAGAGTGAAAAGAGAAAGAAAAGCAAAGTGAGGAAAGAAAAGATGATGTTGAAGAGGCACTTGTTGTAATTAATTGATAGTGAGGGTACTTGAAAACCCTTTGTTTTGTGTCAAGTGTGTCTGATGAAATGGGCTGTATGAAAGTAAACCAGCATGAATGGGAGAAAAAGAGAAAAGAGAGGAACAATGTCCATGAGTCGATGGGAATGAGTTGAAAGGCGCTTAAGGATGCTAGCGACTATTATTGGCTAATCCAATATATATATACTAGATCCATAGCCCCGTTACAACCCGTCTAAGGGCAAGCTTATGGGTCATGACATGAGGCATGTGAATTCTTTTGGGAGAGAGAGTGAAATTAATTTTTATATGCCCCTACTTGCATGTTTGTGTGCTACATGAACATAAAGGGGAAGTTTCTCTCGAGTTGTGAGGGCACATGCTTGATGAAAGATTGATTTTCATGTCGGATTTCTTGATTAGCTGATTTGCATGAGTTTGCCGATATCAAGAATCAATTCTTAAAGTCTAGGAAGCCTTGATGTATTAAAGGTCATTGTATTGTACGACCAAGCATGTTTTCTTGATGATTTGAAAAAATTGAATAATCGGTATGACCGTAGCGTAAATTGTTGCACCATAGTGATGAAGGTTGGGATGTAATTTGCATGATTTTTTGTATATGTTGTTCGAGGACGAACAAGGATTTAAGTGTGGGGTAAGTGATCTTGGGCAGATTTATATGCCCAAGTGATACTCAAACATATCATTTTTACCTTGTTTGTTGTGCAATATGTATATAATATCATGTAATTAGTAATAAAATGCGAATTTATACTAACCAACATGATTAGCATTTGTTTTGCAGGTAAATGTGATTTTAAGGAGCTAAAATGCATATTGGAACTATGTCGGAATTGGACTTGATTGCGAGTGTGGAAAAGACCTTGGAATGCACATTTTATAAGGGCTCCGCGATGGAGCCATGCCACGCTACCATCGCGGTAGCACACTGCCTGAACAGGAATTAAAATGGCAAATTCCAGTGTGCCTTCGCGTCTGCTCCGTGGCACGGAGAGAGGCCTCCGCGTTGGCCTCCGTGCCACGTTGAGGTTAATTTACCGGACCCTGAAATTCCAGTGAAGGTCCACGTCCACGCCGTGTCACGGAGGCAGTGCTCCGCGTTGGCCTCCGTGACACGTTGCTTGTTATTCCGGGAACAATTTCCCACTAGTATAAATAGGACACTTAGGTTTATTTTAATTAGAGTTTTTAGTTTTTAGACTGAGTTCAGAAGTGGAGAGCAAGGACGTGGGTTAGTAGCAGTTGAAGAACGAGAAAGCAAAGGGATTTCTTCTCTTCCTTTCTTCTTTCTATCAATTGTACATATGATTTACACTCATTTTAGGATGATCAATCCACAAATGAGTGGCTAATTCTCTTCCTTGCTGAGGTTTTGAACATGTGTAATGAATTTTGATTGTAAATGATATGGTTTTCTTCTTCTTCTTTAATGTTGTTCTATTAATTCTTGTTCTTACTGCATTAGTGCTTGGCCAACATTAATGTACATCTAAAAAGTCCAATTTCACTCGAAAGAGCAAGAAATTGGAAAGTTGTGAATTAATAGGGTATTGTTCTTAACTTGATTTGGGAAAATTGGGTTTTGATGTGCTTTCCTGATAGAAATATACTTGAAAGCCGTATTAGTCAATTTAGGAACCGGAATTGTAGTGCTAGGTCATAAATTGCATTTGATCACAGAAATGTAGACGGATGGTTTATGATTCTAAAGTGAAATTAAATACGAAAGTTTTAATTTCTAGGCTAATGTTCTTGGCTAGCAACATGAAGAAGAGATTAACCAAATTATCATGATTATCAAGTTCATTACTTGTTCTTAACCTTGGCATGTTCATATCCATTGTCTAAATTCACAAGTAAATAGTTGTTATTAATTGTATTATATATAGTTTAGAAACAAAAACTCAAGTAACTGTTGGTTACGTTGTTGTTAGCATAGATAGAAGTAAAATAAGAATATAGTATACTTAGGCAATCTTTACATACCCTGAGCCTCCTTGGATCGATACTTGGCTTACTTAGCCACTTTATTACTTGTTTGACCACGTGCACTTGCGTGTCGGTTTATAATATATAATACCAACCTGAGCAGCAGACCGCGAACAGTTGCGACACTTTTAAGGGGTTTTCATGCCTAAACCCTCATACTCTCAATTCTCTTTCTTCTCCTCTCAATATAAAGGTTCCCCAAGGTTTTTCCTCCAAGCTTCAAGACCAAGCTCAAGTGGGGGATTCTTCGAAACAGGTATGCGGGTCTTTTAAATTAATCTAGAAAAGCATGACCAATGTCTTGTATGATAAGAAAATTCTTCTATATTCTTCTATATTCTCCTTAAATGCTAAAATCATCTGAACATATGAATTTATTTGGAATGTAAATTAATGGGCTGCTTGAAATGTGGAGTATATGTTGGGAATGAAGGAGTGTAGCATGTTCTTCAAAAATTGGCTTGAATATTGAATGGGATTTGTTTATTGCTCACTTGATTATTGTAGAAATTCATGAACATGATGGAATTGTAGAAATATTGTGTGATTAACCCTAATGACCCGATTATGACATTGATGACTATGTTAGGATGAGATGGAGTTTTTGGTTTGAGTAATTGAAAGTAAATTATGTATTATCACCATATTTTCGATTTAATTGGTTGGGTATGATTAGATTGTATTTATATTGATGGATTATGAAGCTTGGGCAGATTCTAAATTGTTTTTCCTTACAAAAATTATTTTCCAAAGTTTTGTATCTAAAACGCACATGGATGAAAAGTTCGTAAAAGAAGTGATTGATGATAAACGTGAGATGATGAAAAGCATGTTCCTACAACTACCCATGATTATGTCGTTGTTTTCAAAATGAATTAATTAGATCCAAGTGTGACGAATCTTTGGGCAATGCCCACATGTCGATTTAAAATGATAATTTTCCCAAAATAAGCTTACCACATTGTTTGGGAGTGAAGTCTCCCAAAATTTTATAAATGTTAGCTTGTGGTATGTTTTTAAATAAATTAAGTCATGCATCTATGATAAAGTATGAGTGGAATCTTTTAATCATGCATGACCTTATGCTACATGTTCAATGAGAGGAATTCGAAGTTTGGAATGTCATGATAGTATAATGCGCAAGGTGAATCTAGGGGATTCTCGTTAGCAAGAATGTTTCAATTGTAAGTCAGGATTCTCATTTGTAAGAATGTTTCCCTTGTCAGTCTAGATTCTTGTTAGAAAGAATGTTTCCCTAGTCAGTCGGGATTCTCGTTAGAAAGAATATTTCCCTAAATAGTCGGGACTAACATCCCTAGCTACTAGCCATGCATGTTTCTCCTTAGTCAGTCGGGACTAACATCCCTAGCAAGTCAGTGACTCTCTATATCATGGCATTTCCTCCCTTTGATAGTCCGAGATTCTCATTAGTAAGAATGTTTCCCTTTGAGAGTCAAGGACGCTCCCATAGACAGTCAAGAACTTTCCTTGGATAGTTAGGGACCCTCTTGGTATCTGTCACGGCATCGTACCTCAGCATTATTTTCAATTATTACTTTTTCATTTCAGTTGATCTTATAATGATGTATGTCCTTATAATGTGATTATGTTTATATGAATATGTGAATCTCATATATGGTTGCCGTATCTTATTTTAGTTACATTACTATTATTGTGTTTTTATATACTTCCTTTTTGTATATGCTCATGAGTTAGTTGATTACAATTCCTGCGTGCTCAGGATATTCCAAGTACTGACAACACACCTTTTGTGTTATATCGTTTCATTATATAGATTCAGGTTTCCAAGTTCTGCCGTGTGGTTAGATTCTCTTCTCTCTCTCCCAGCTGCTATTGGTGAGTCCTGATCTCACAAGGACGTAGTTTATGTTCTTATCTTTACTATGTTTCAGTTTTCAGGCTTTGGAAGTTATGTGGGGCTTGTCCCAGCAACTCATCAATTTAGTAGAAGGCTTTCAGACTTGTCTAGATAGATTCAATGTTGTATCTAAGTTTTGTTAAATTGTCCTTATGTTTCATATTAAATTCTTGATATTAGCTTCCGTTATCTATGTTGCTAGTCATGTCTGATGTTAAGTGTATGCAATGATTATGTCGTGGGTCGACTTGAAGCCTTTCGGGGTTCCTTTTCCTATGTTACGGCTAGGGTGTGAACACGGGTCATGAAAAACTTTGTATAAGAGCAACGGTTTAGAGTGTCCTAGGGTGTCTAAAGGTCGAGTTATGTAGAGTCTTCTTCATGAGTGTGAAGCGCGCCACACTTATGGTGAAGTGGCTATGAGCATTTTAGGAATGTCCTCTTTCCGTCATGATCCTTATAGTGCGTAGAGTATGAAGCTCTAAATATTTCCTCCCCTAACTCGTGCTTTACGTGCTCACAGATAATGCCTCCCAAACGAGTGACTGGAAGAAAGCGTGGTACTGATCATCAGCAGGTACCACCAGCACAGGCAGACCCAATGGATGATCATGTTACTCAAGCTGAGTTTCGAGCAGCATTTCACATGTTGGCGCAGGCCCTGACCGCTCAGATGAACCAGCAGGCGGTGGCCCGTGCTCCATAGAATGGGAATGAAGTGTCAGAAAGAATAAGGAATTTTCTTTGGATGAACCCACCCAAATTCTTAGGGTCAAAGATGGATGAGGACCCATACGAGTTCTTGGAAGAAATTCAGAAGATTACTTAGGTTATGGGGGTGACAGGAAATGAAAGCATAGACTTAGCCTCTTACCAGTGAAAGGGATTTGCTTGCATCTGGTATTGTCAGTGGAGAGATAGTCGGGGAGTTAGAGCAGGTCCCATAGGTTGGGATGAATTTATGAAAGCGCTTTTGGACAGGTTTTTCCCTCGGGAGTTGAGGGAGGCAAAGGCAGCAGAGTTCATTAACTTGAAACAGAATGATATGACTGTCTAGGAGTATGCGTTGGAGTTCACTCGGTTATCTAATTATGCTCTAAAAATGGTAGTCGACCAGTGAACTCGAGTGAGTAGGTTTGTGAATGGAGTGTCAGACTCCTTGGTCAAAGAATGCAGGACTTCCATGTTGCACCGGGACATAGAATTCCCACGCTTGGTAATATTTGCTCAACAGATGGAAGCAGAACAGGTTAAAGAAAAAGAGAGAGAGGCCAAGAGGGCCAGGACTGGAGACCCAAATTTCTCCCATCAGAGGTCGAGTGTCAAACATCGCTCACGTTACCAGCAAAAATCAACAACCGCAGCACCTTTGACAGCCAGTCCTCCATATCAGCCTAGAGGGAGAGAGATTATGTATGCATTGTGTATGAGCTGCGGAAAGCACATCTTGGGAGTAAGCATGGCCGACTCAAATATTTATTTTTGGTGCGGCAAGGCGAGCCATATGCACCAAGATTGCGCAGCGGCTCAGCGAGGTGAGAGCAGATCCTCGACCACTTCTTTAGCAGCTCCAATAGCCTGCCCATTTCATCAGGATGCATCCTCTAATCTGGGTGGCGGGCATCGTCAAAACTGCTTCTGTGTCGTAGAAGCCCACCAGGATAAGGGCAAAGCACTGGTAGTGGCCACAGGTATGTTTTGAATCTTTTGTTATCCTTTATATATTGCCAACCTCAATATTGAATAAGAAGCTCTGTTGTGATTGTGGGAAAAGGTTGTTGATGTGTGATGTGAATAGTTGTTAGAGTAAGGCTCATAGTAAAGGTTACAAGTGAAAGAGTAGTTAAGAATTAGAAATTTGGCCTGACCTGAAGAAATATTTGGGAGCCTTAGAGCGATGAATAGAGCGATGACTTTAAGTTAAGGGGGAGAAAATGAATATGTGAAATAAGTCGGACCTTGAGAATTCTCATAAAAGAATTTCAGCCTTAGTAGTTGCCGTATGTCAAACTCTACTATGATCAGATAACCTCCCTCATACCTCGGTTAAAGATAAGTTATGTTTATCCCTACGTGCAGATTTCCGAGATTTAGAGGTAAACTCTTAAGACAATGATGCCAGTCTTACTCTAAGAGTCCCTTATTCTTATTTTCATGTTATGATTCAGTTATATGTGTAAATTTATGTTTTCCAGTGTTGTTAGCTAGAACTTAGTTTTTAGGAGTCGTTTATAACTCAGTAGAGTCGGATTATCTCTTGTATGTATTCAATTCTAGATGTCAGGAATAACTCGTGCTCATTTCCTTATTCTCAGCAAGATTAGATATCGTGAATTCTAACTTAGTATCAAGAAGCGATTTGAGAGTAAAGATTTAGTCAATATTAGTATAGTGCCAGATAAAAAGGGTGAAGAATTCTTTTCGATGTTCTGTCTTGTTCTATGTTTATTTCATGTCCTTTGGTTTCTCCTATGCCATGGTATGCATGTTCGATGTGGATATTCAGTTATTGTGTATAAGGTTGGTCCAGAGTTATATACTCTGTTGGGGTTAGCTATGATTGATTGATTTTGGGATTTCAGTTTGTCTCTATCTTTTCAGTATGTTCAGCCAACATTCGAGGACGAATTTTCCAAAGCGAGAGATATTTTAACACCCCATAATTCCTTGAGATCAGACCTTAAAGTTATATAAAGCTCAGCAAAAAAAATCAGCAGAAACTTGCCTCAGAACGAGTCAAAGAACGACTCGTTAGGGAGACCTAACAAACGTGGTCTAACTGTGAGGAACTGTAAGGAGGGGATGGCAAGCCCAATGGCCACAAAGGACCTGATGAGTCGTCATGCGTAGCAACGACTCGTTAGGTCGGTCATTGGGTGGTGAGGAGTTGAAGTCGTTAGTGTATCTAGTGTACTTGACGGGTGGACTTGATGAGTCGTTGGGAGCAACAACTACTCGTCATGTTAGTCGTGAGTTGAGGGAGCTGAAGTTCTAAAGGAAATTTGCAGTGTAATTAACGGGCAAGACGATGAGTTTTTGAAGTGACGACGACTCGTTACGTGAGTCGTGGCTCCAATTCGGGAAGTTTTTTCCAGTTTTCTCCAGGGGCATTTTCGTAAACTCCTATACTTTTAACTTTTAAACTACATCGTTTTGTATATTGGTTGGGACGTTTTTAAGGGGTTTTCATGCCTAAACCTTCATTCTCTCAACTCTCTTTCTTCTCCTCTCAATATCAAGGTTCCCCAAGGTTTTTCCTCCAAGCTTCAAGACCAAGCTCAAGTGGGGGATTCTTCAAAGTAGGTATGCGGATCTTTAACAAGGATATTCTTCCATCCTTGTGCCCAAAAATGTTTTCATTAAGAACCCATTTTCAATTAATCTAGAAAAGCATGACCTAGGGCTTGTATGATGAGAAAATTCTTCTATATTCTTCTATATTTTCCTCAAATGCTAAAATCCTCTAAAATTATGAATTTATTTGGAATGTTAAATTAATAGGTTCCTTGAAATGTGGATTATATGTTTGGAATGCATGATTGTAGCATGTTCTTCATAAATTGGCTTGAGTATTGAATGGGATTTCTTTATTTCTCACTTGATTATCGTAGAAATTCATGAACATGATGGAATTGTTGAAACATCGTGTGATTAACCCTAATGACCCGATTATGAAATTGATGACTATGTTGGGATGAGATGGAGTTTGTGGGCTTGAGCAATTGAAAGTAAATTATATGTTATCACCATGTTTTCGATTTAATTGGTTGGGTATGATTAGATTGTATTTATATTGATGGATTATTATGCTTGGGAAAATTCTAAATTGTTTTTCCTTACAAAAAAATGTTTTCCAAAATTTTAAATCTAAAACGCCCATGGTTCAAAAGTTTGTAAAAGAAGTGATTGATGATAAATGTGAGATGATGATAAGGTTGATGATGAAAAGCATGTTCCTACAACTACCCATGACTATTTCGTTGTTTTCATAATGAATTGATTAGATCCAAGTGTGACGAAGCTTTGGGCAGTGCCCATATGTCGATTTAAAATGATGATTTTCCCGAAATAAGCTTACCACATTGTTTGGGAGTGAAATCTCCCAATATTTTATAAATGTTAGCTCGTGATATGTTTTTAAATAAATTAAGCCATGCATCTATGATAAAGTATGAGTGGAATCTATTAATCATGCATGACCTTATGCTACATGTTGAATGAGATGAATTCGGTATTTGGAATGTCATGATAGTATAATGTGCAAGGTGAATCTAGGGGATTTTCGTTAGCAAGAATGTTTCCCTAGTCAGTCGGGATTCTCGTTAGTAAGAATGTTTCCTTTGTCAGTTGGGATTCTCATTAGAAAGAATGTTTCTCTAGTCAGTCGGGATTCTCGTTAGAAAGAATGTTTCCCTAGTTAGTCAGGACTAACATCCCTAGCAACTGGCCATGCATGTTTCTCCTTAGTCAGTCAGGACTAACATCCCTAGCTAGTCAGTGACTCTCTATATCAGGGCATTTCCTCCCTTTGACAGTCGGGGATTCTTGTTAGTAAGAATGTTTCCCTTTGATAGCCAGGGATGCTCCGATAGACAGTCAAGAACTTTCCTTGGATAGTTAGGGACCCTCTTTGTATCAGTCACGACATCGTACCTCTGCATTATTTCCAATTATTACTTTTGCATATCATTTGATCTTATAATGATGTATGTCCTTATAATGTGGTTATGTTGATATGGATATGTGAATCTCATATAAGGTTGTCATATCTCATTTCAGTTACATTACTATTATTATGTTTTCATATACTTCCTTTTTGTATATGCTCATGAGTTAGTTGATTATGCTTCCTGCATGCTCAGTACATTCCAAGTACTGACCACACACCTCTTGTGCTATATCATTTCATGATATAGATTCAGGTCTCCAGGTTCCACCGCGTGGCTAGATATGCTTCTCTCTCTCCCAGCTGCTACTGGTGAGTCCTCATCTTTCAAAGATGTGGTTTATATTCTTATCTTTACTATGTTTCAATTTTTAGACTTTGGGACTTAGCTGGGGGCTTGTCTCAGCAACTCATCAGTTTAGTAGAACGATTTTAGACTTCTCTAGACAGATTCAGCGTTGTATCTAAGTGTTAAATTCTCCTTATGTTTCATATTAAATTCTTTATATTAGCATCCGTTATTTATGTTGTTACTCATGTATGATGTTAAGGGTATGCTATGATTATGTCGTGGGTCGACTTGAAGCCTTTCGGTGTTCCTTGTCCCGTGTTACGGCTAGGGTGTGAACTCTGGTCGTGACATCTACTTTGAGTCTTTCTGAGAGAATTCTAATTCTAACTTTTGAGGGGGGTGTGATGAATGAAATAAAACCCTCGGTTACCCCTGTTATTTTCCTAATTAAAATCCAAAACAACGTAGTTTAGAGTCTAGGAATTGAGTAAATTACGTAACACGCCCTTGGAAATTTGCAGGAAAAAGGATCCTGTCAGTCCCCATATGGTACTCCACGAGTCATGAGTTCAGGGATGACTTGTGGTGCCCATCATGATGTGCATTGGAAATTTTCTTCAAATTCAACAGCCTGCCAAAGACTAACTTTATGAGTCATCAGGAGACCTAACGACTCGTGAGGTCTCCCGTTGCTACTGAACCAGGTTTTCTCTTCATAGGTCACCATGAGGGACACCACAACTCGTGGTGTACCCGACGAGTCATGGTGATAATCCATTAGGTACACTGCCCGAATTTTCCAACTTTCAGTCAACCCTTGACCATGACTAATGTGACGACTTGTGCCGTTGACCACGACTCGTGGTCACACCCCCGGTCACTCAATTTCCAAAATTTTCAACCAAGTCTGGATCCTTCCCACGAGTCATTCCACGACTCGTGGCCTACCCCCATGGGTCACAAGATGACTCGTTCTATGACTTGGTGTAGAAAATCTTGTTTTCTTCATTTCAGCTCCCGACTCTGATTTTAGGTTTTCCATCGCATTACATAGGCGTATATAACCAATCAAGAGAAGTCTAGATCACTCTTTAGCACTGCGGCCCTACACTCTTTGACCAACGAGTATGACACTCTGTACATAAAACTATTCATATGACCCATCTAGTCCGCAACAATCTTCGGTGCATACTTGGACAGCCAGGTGAACTCCAAGGCGTACCTTTGCACAGTCATATGGTACTGCCTCGGTTGATGAACTCTGTTTCTTTTGCCTCCCTCAACTCCCTAGGAAAGAATCTATCCGAGAAGGCATTCACAAACTCATCCCAACTCACGGGAACTGCTCCCACTTCCCTACCATCCTTCTACTGGTGGTACCATATGTATGCAACCCCCTTCAGTTGATAGGAGTCTTGTTCCACACTCTCCTTCCCCGTTACCCCTATAATCTTGGTGATCTTATGTATCTCTTCAAGAAACTCATGTGGGTCTACATCCACTTTTGACCCTAGAAACTCAGGTGGATTTATCTTGAGAATGTCTCAAACTCTATCCCCCGCTGCGTTCCTATTCTGAGGGATGTGGGCCACCGCTGTTATACCCCGTAGAATTCCCGGCACCTAGATGACCTATTCGCATGTTGGTTAAGCATATTTGAAGGCCATACATGCTAGAGAAAGGCCCGGGAAAAAGACCGGACGAGAAACCCGTCGAACCATCGCGGGAGGAGCCGAGGCAGAGCCCCTCCGCGATGGCAGCGTGTCACGGAGGTGAGGCCTCCGCGATTGCTCCGTGACATGTTGCCCAGGTTCAGGCCCAAGTATATAAGCCCCACTTCGGTTGAAATTCATTAATCATTCATATAATTTCCAGAAACGCAGCAAAACAGAGGAAGCCGAAGAGGGAATATATATTATCGTTCGATTACGCTGCTAAACGCTGCCCAAATTCAAATTAACCCCAGATACTGAGGTATTTAGCAGCAGAGAGCATTCCTACAGATCTAGTTTCGTGAAATATGGCCGACGAATCGGCGAGCCGCCGAATTAAGGTAAGTAGAATTTCTCTAAATTAATGTCTATGTGTTCCTAGCTGAGAAGTGAATATTTCTCCCTTCTGGACCGCTGAAAAATAATGAGTTTTCGACCGTTTTTCAAAAGGTTAAAGTTGGGATAAATATATATATCTAAAGTGACAATTTCTCCCGAATATTAATTTATTTAGTTCTAATTGACGTATATATGAATGTAGTTGGGAGAAACAGCAGAAGTACCGACGGAAATCACATCGGTCAGTCGAGTACTCAGAAACCAGGTATGTAAAGTTATTCTTTCGGCAAGCCAGGAAGTACAACTTAGAAAGTAAATAGAATAAAGGCTATTAACCGATACCCAGCGTACAGGAACGATTTTGGTACAATTTCCAGCAAGCATGCTAGTATATTAATTACGTATCATGCGATAATTAGAATAGTAGATATTCAGGCAATACGTATTACATCTGTTGAGACTGTATCCAGTAGTAGGTGGTATATTTTATGTTATTGAGCTATAACCAGATATAATCAGATAGATAGATAAAGGCCAGGTAGCAGTTAGTCCAGCAATCAGGAATAGTGTAAAACAAAATATAGTTTCAGTTATTTAATACAAACTGGCCTTGAGATACAAGAAGAGAATATGGTTAGTATTTTGCATTGAGCATGCTTGCTGTGTATGCGTTTTGTATGTTGAGACTTGTTGTGGCATGTGGGCACCCTTTAGCATCCCCACCGCCCCTGGGTTATAGCTGTGTCGATACCAGATTCAGATACTGCCACCAGCTGGGCGATGCCGTCCGACTAAAGGACGATGATGGCCGACCACCATGATAATATGGTCGAGACCACCCTGCTTGCAGGGGTAGTTCAGTTTACTCTGCGCAGAGCTAGCACACCTTGTTTACAGGGGCAGACCACTCTATGTGCACACCTGTGCCCAAAGGCAGGAGTCTTCGGACTCAGACACAGTTTATTGTCAGAGGCCAAGGCCTGAGCTACGTACCCAAGGGGGCCGGTAGGAGGATCTCACAGTTATCAGATGAGTGGAGTGACTTGTTTTTGGTTGGTTTAGACCCGGGTAGGGGTAAATAGATTGCTTGCTTGGTTGGCACCTTCCGGCTTATGGGGGTCGGTCAGGTATTGTGTGTATTTTTATGTATATTGATATGTGCTAGTAGATACTGATAGACAGAAGGACGACACGTCTTCAGGTACGCTCAGTTAGTTACAGAATGTATAAACTCTCCCCAGTTATCCTCAGCTAGATAGACTCATCTACTTCTTGCTTAAATGTCATGTTATTGTGCTATTCGTTTCAGTTGCATATTTCAGTTTGCTTTACATGCTCAGTACCTATGGTACTGACGCCCAGCGGGGCGCTATATTGCTTGCCTACAGGTACTCACGGACGAGGAGTCGATCCCTCGTGATTCCAGCCAGCCAGTGAGTCATCAGCTCCTGTCATCCGGAGTCTGATTCCCAGAGGTGTAGCTCCTTTTCTATTGTTGTGCAGTATGGGTAGGTCGGGGCCCTGTCCCGATCATTTCTATTAGTTTCTTGCAGTATTCGTAGAGGCTTGCAGTCTGTATATATTCCCTGTGGTTATTTGAGCCGGTCGTGTGGGGCCGTGTAGTCTGCTGTAGCTGTTTTGTATTCCAGTTTATGTTGGCCGTGTGGGGCCTTAGTTTGACAGTAGTGGTGACCTTGCCGGTCACGTAGTTTTACAGCAGTCTTGTCTTGCGTTACAGATAACTAGACAGCATGGCGGCCTTGTCAGCCCACATAGGTTCCTTGTTACAAGTCTGTTTCTGGTTAGCTGTTGTTACAGGTACAGATGGCTACAGGCCAGTTGGCCGGAGGCTGTATTTACAGCCGTTATATAGCTGGTTTGTTTCTTGAAATAGAGCCAGAGCCAGCCAAAGCACCAGATGTGCTCAGGCTGGACCATTTAGCAGTCCAGAGTCTAGCAGGCACCAGGTGCCGTCATACCCCCCAAGGTGGGGTGTGACAAACTTGGTATCAGAGCAGGTCGTGTCCCAGGGAGTCTGCAAGCCGTGCTAAGTAGAGTCTTGCCTATGGATGTGTTGTGCACCACATACTATAGGCAGGAGGCTGCGAGGCATGATAGGATGGTTACCCTTCCTTCTCAGTCAGTCATGCTTTAGAGCGGTACAGTATAGGGTTGAGTCCCTGAGAACTTACCATATTCTTTGATTAAAGATACAAAGGCAGATCAGCATTACCATATCACAGGCAGAAGATAAGATATAGCAACAGAAGAGGGCGTCAGCCAGTTACATGATAATTGCGGTAGCAGGAGGAGGTACTCGAAACCTCCCAGCATGATACCTTTATCGGTACTATCCCTAGTATATGTTGATAACGTCAAAATAGGAAGTCAGAAATGTAAGGTACAAATGAGTTGATTT
The DNA here is from genome assembly GCA_035772735.1 of Datura wrightii. Lineage (NCBI taxonomy): Eukaryota > Viridiplantae > Streptophyta > Magnoliopsida > Solanales > Solanaceae > Datura > Datura wrightii. Next base: position 73,240,848 of record JASDFA010000027.1, read on the forward strand.
ACTTATTAGTTATATAAGATCTGATTAAGATTATAGACAAGGTCAGACCACCAGGTAGGTATGAAAAAGAGAGGGAAATGCAGGAATCCCAAATACATCTTTTCGGATATGGTACAGTTCAATGCTTTTACTTGTTGCAATAAGAAAAAGGCTATTCCCACCTCTTGGTTTTTGATGCCAGTATCGTAAAGGGGCATAAGACTTGAGATGGGGTTGCCAAATCATGCAGTAAGTAAAGATGGGCTGATTGATCCTAGTAAGTATTAGAAAGTATAAAGAGCCCCTAGGATTATGTAAGTTGTGCAGACCCTTATGATAATAAGCCAGTAAAGAAAGTAAGACTGTTAGCCTACCCGAAGTAGGGGTAACAGACCTGTTAGTAATGAATGCTTAGTAATAGCCAATTTCGAGTCAGAAAAAGGCTAAGTCCGCCATATATGCTAATAGATAGCAAGACATACCGGTAAGATTATAGTTATGATCTAGTTGTGACATCGAAAGATATAGAGGTCATGTGAATCAGATGGACTTGAATATATGCCAGAAAAAGGATAGGCCGAGGCTTGATCAGTGATCTCATTAGCAACGAAAGGCAGGTACCTTGAACCCCAGAGTTCAGTTTAAGTAAGATGAGAGGAAGAAGAAGGAATGCCAGATTTTGTGGGGAAATCAGGGTTACCCCCCCCCCCTAGATTAATAGAGTATCGTTTTAAGGATTAAGCCTCCGGCTGACAGTAAGATTGCGGTTCAGAATACCGCAGTATGTCCGCTATGGAAAAGTTAAGAAGTTACTGATACAACAATTCTAATCTAGTGTGGCCTAGAGATAAGGCCCAACAGACAATCATGGGCTCTCAATATATGCCTAGTAAGGCTACAAGATTCGAACGTCGACCCCACATCACAAGAGTGGCGGAATTTCAAACAGCAGACAATAACTAAAGTGTTTATGTTTGTTACTCTCAGAATGGGGTGGCAATACAACGAAATGATAAGTCGGGGCAAGAGATAGTATTAGGCCGTAGAAGTGATGTATCATGTACGGTATGAGACTCAGCAGAACATGTCAGAGATTATGAGTTACCGCAGAATTCAGTACATATTGTACGTAGCTAGCGATATATATGTATACAGATAATAGATATGTTATGAGTGGCTGCCTATATGGGCTACAATCCAAGATGCTGATTAGTAATAGAAAGCATATACAAATTGCATTGCAGGACACCCCCTTGCCAAAAAAAAAATAAATAAATAAGAAAGAGGGAGAAGAAAGAAAGAAAAGGAAAAGGGAAAGGGCTGAATTATGTATGAAGTCATAGAAACTATCTCAGTTCTCAGTTATTAAGTTAATAAGGCTTATGTGTTGTTGCCAGATCTAGGCTCTAGGAGCTTACCAGAGTTAATGGCCTAAAACAGATGGCTAGATGATAAGGGCGCAGTTAGACGGTCTACCGACCAGCTGGCGCCTACATTAGCAGAGAAGCATTCCTGAAGATCGGTAACATTAGTGCGTGTGCTAGAACCAGGATTAGACGCCGAATAGGCAAATTTCAGAGATTATCAATACCAAAATTGTTTTAGGATGTCAAGTGGTCGTACGTCATTTTCTCAGCCTTGTGGGTGAGAGTCGGCCTTAGCTAACCTAGCAGTCACTATGTGGAATACCCCATAAGTTAGCCAGCCGTCCCAGACAGAATACTCGTGGGTACCCCAAGGAAGGGTCCACATCAGTAGTCAGCGACAGACTACTACTTCAGCTGGGTTTCGTAAGATATTCAGATGCAGAGCCCTAGCAGAAGGCCAGTATTTACAGAATAGCCCATAAGACCGGGAATTCCCCAGAATAGCAGTATAAATCCAAGTGGATACACACAAGGCGTAAGAAATTGATAGTACCCTGCTAGCACAGTGTTTATTAAGACTAGGGGATCAGTAGACTCCCCGTGAAGATCCAGTGATCAATCACCTGGGAGCAAGTTTGATTAAGCCCAGCCTTATAGTGGTTTAAGTAAAATAACAGAGCAATTAGATGCCCACAAGTCTGCGGTTATGCACGAACTATAAGCACTCAAGTAGAACGATTAGAGCATTGTTAGACTACTGCCACATTCGGGTCATTCAACTCGACTATTTAGTTATTTAAGGTTATGCAGCCAGATCATTCGAGGTCATGGTCAATATCAGGACCCCTTGATCAGATACGGGCGCATGGTGTACAGATAGATATACAGAAAATTGAAGTAGAAAAGACATAGCCTAGACCTACCACTCCAATTAAAGTACGCAATCCCTGCGGTTAGCCAGGTATTACAGAGGGTTTGTGGAAGGATTTTCCACCTTAGCAGCACCTCTGACTAAGTTGACACAGAAGGCAGTAAAGTTCCAGCAGACTGAGGTGTGTAAGCAGAACTTCTAAGAATTAAAAGCCAGGTTAACGTCAGCTCCAGTGTTAGTATTGCCAGGAGGTACAGAGGGTTGATGCAGCGTGGTAAGGTAATAGTTTATGCTTTCGGGCAGTTGAAGAAACGTGAATAGAATTATCTTACCCACGACCTGGAGTTAGCTGCAGTAGCTTATGCCTTAAAGAACGAAAATTTTGTATCACCCAGGAAGGGCTAGTATGGTAGCAGACGCCCTTAGTCGTAAATTTATGGGGAGTTGGCATACTTGCCGCCTTAACAGTGGGAATAGACCCGAGAATTTCACTAGTTAGCCGGTTTAGCCGTTCACATAGCGGAAATAAAGGATAACAGAACGATAATACAGAATGTCGCAGCGTTGTCGTTAACAGTGGAAGTAAAGGAACGGCAGTATAGAAACCCTAGCCGGGTTCAATTTGAACATAAGATTCAGCAAGGAGAGGTGACATATTTCCAGATAACCGGAATGTTGCGATATAAAGGCCGCATAGTTCCAGATGTTTTGGGGCATTGCCAGTGGCTTATGAGCGAGATGAATTACGCCCGCTATTCTCTCCACCCAGGCGCGACGAAAATGTGCCATGATATCAAAGAAAACTACGGCTGGCCAAGTATGAAAAGAGAAATTGCTAAATTTGTAGCCCAGTCTCCTAACTGCCAACAGATGAAAGCAGAACAACAAAAACCAGGCGATTTGGCCCAGGACATAACTGTGCCTCTCCGGGAAGGGGAAGCGGTAAATATGAATTTTGTAGCAAGATTACCCCGTACTAAACACAAACATGACTCCACAGGAGTAATAAGTGACAGATCGACAAAATCAACTCATCTCTTATCGGTAAGAACTACCTTCTCGGCCGAAGATTATGCTGAGTTGTATATCAGAAAGATAGTCAGATTACATAGAATACCAGTATCTATTATTTCAGACAGAGGAGCACAATTCACAGCTAGATTCTGACAATCCTTTCAGAAAGGTCTGGAGACACAGATTAATTTAAGCACAACATTTTATCCTCAGACAGATGAACAGGCTGAGCGCACAATTCAGACGCTCGAAGACATGTTGCGAGCGTGTGTGCTAGATTTCGGTAGTAGCCAAAGTGAGCATTTACCGTTAGTTGAATTCGCCTACAATAATAGCTATCATTCAGCCATCCAGATGGCGCCTTTTTAGGCATTATACGAGCAAAAATGCAGATCGCCGAACGGTGTTTGAAATTGGAGAATCAGTATTGGTTGGCCCAGACATTGTTCAGCAGTCAAAGGAAAAGGTAAAGCTTATCCGAAGAATGCTTACTGACTGCACAGAGCTGCCAGAAATCATATGCAGATGTGCGGCGCAGAAAAATTAGAGTTTGATAGGTTACGAAAAAAAACTGGCCTATGAAGAGGTTCCAATAACTATCTTAAACAGACAGATTCACAGATTGAGGACTAAAGATATTATGTCTATCAAAGTGTTAAGGCGTAACAAGAACCAAGAGGAGATAACTTGGGGAGCAGAGGAAGATATGAGGACCAGATATCCTCACCTATTTCAGGCCCAGTTAGGCGACAGGTATGTTCGTATTATTGCTATGTAGTATCTTGTGGTTGTGTATGTATGAATGAGAAAGATTGATATTTAGTTACCCAGTGGATCCTAGAATATTATGTGCAGTGCCTGTGTTGGACTTTTCTGCATTTCAGGTTTTTTGCTATAGTCCATATTACAGGGGAAACTCTGCCGAAATTTTTCTAAACAACTAAGCTAAGTAAGTCCTCTAGATGGCAGTATACATTCGAGGACGAATGTTCTTAAGGGGGGGAGAATGTTATACCCCGTAGAATTACCGGCACCTAGATGACCTATTCGCACGTTGGTTAAGCATATTTGAAGGCCATACGTGCTAGAGAAAGGCCCGGGAAAAAGACCGGACAAGAAACCCGTCGAACCATCGCGGGAGGAGCCGAGGCAGAGCCCCTCCGCGATGGCAGCGTGTCACGGAGGTGAGGCCTCCGCGATGGCTCCGTGACACGTTGCCTAGGTTCAGGCCCAAGTATATAAGCCCCACTTCGGTTGAAATTCATTAATCATTCATATAATTTCCAGAAACGCAGCAAAACAGAGGAAGCCGAAGAGGGAATATATATTATCGTTCGATTACGCTGCTAAATGCTACCCAAATTCAAATTAACCCCAGATACTGAGGTATTTAGCAGCAGAGAGCATTCCTACGGATTTAGTTTCGTGAAATATGGCCGATGAATCAGCGAGCCGCCGAATTAAGGTAAGTAGAATTGCTCTAAATTAATGTCTATGTGTTCCTAGCTGAGAAGTGAATATTTCTCCCTTCTGGACCGCTGAAAAATAACGAGTTTTCGACCGTTTTTCAAAAGGTTAAAGTTGGGATAAATATATATATCTAAAGTGACAATTTCTCCCGAATATTAATGCATTTAGTTCTAATTGACGTATATATGAATGTAGTTGGGAGAATCAGCAGAAGTACCGACGGAAATCACATCGGTCAGTCGAGTACTCAAAAACCAGGTATGTAAAGTTATTCTTTCGGCAATCCAGGAAGTACAACTTAGAAAGTAAATAGAATAAAGGCTATTAACCAATACCCAGCATACAGGAACGATTTTGGTACAATTTCCAGCAAGCATGCTAGTATATTAATTACGTATCATGCGATAATTAGAATAGTAGATATTCAGGCAATATGTATTACATCTGTTGAGATTGTATCCAGTAGTAGGTGGTATATTTTATGTTATTGAGCTATATCCAGATATAATCAGATAGACAGATAAAGGCCAGGTAGCAGTTAGTCCAGCAATCAAAATAGTGTAAAACAGAATATAGTTTCAGTTATTTAATACAAACTGGCCTTGAGATACAAGAAGAGAATATGGTTAGTATTTTGCATTGAGCATGCTTGCTGTGTATGTGTTTTGTATGTTGAGACTTGTTATGGCATGTGGGCACCCTTTAGCATCCCCACCGCCCCTGGGTTATAGCTGTGTCGATACCAGATTCAGATACCGCCACCAGCTGGGCGATGCCGTCCGACTAAAGGACGATGATGGCCGACCACCATGATAATACGGTCCAGACCACCCTGCTTGCAGGGGTAGTTCAGTTTACTCTGCGCAGAGCTAGCACACCCTGTTTACAGGGGCAGACCACTCTATGTGCACACCTGTGCCCAAAGGCAGGAGTCTTTGGACTCAGACATAGTTTATTGTCAGAGACCAAGGCCTGAGCTACGTACCCAAGGGGGCCGGTAGGAGGAGCTCACAGTTATCAGATGAGTGGAGTGACTTGTTTTTTGTTGGTTTAGACCCGGGTAGGGGTAAATAGATTGCTTGCTTGGTTGGCGCCTTCCGGCTTATAGGGGTCGGTCAGGTATTGTGTGTATTATTATGTATATTGATATGTGCTAGTAGATACTGATAGACAGAAGGACGACACGTCTTCAGGTACGCTCAGTTAGTTACAGAATGTATAAACTCTCCCCAGTTATCCTCAGCTAGATAGACTCAGCTACTTCTTGCTTAAATGTCATGTTATTGTGCTATTCGTTTCAGTTGCATATTTTAGTTTGCTTTACATGCTCAGTACCTGTGGTACTGATGCCCAGCGGGGCGCTGTATTGCTTGTCTACAGGTACTCACGGACGAGGAGTCGATCCCTCGTGATTCCAGCCAGCCAGTGAGTCATCAGCTCCTGTCATCCGGAGTCTGATTCCCAGAGGTGTAGCTCCTTTTCTATTGTTGTGCAGTATGGGTAGGTCGGGGCCCTGTCCCGATCATTTCTATTAGTTTCTTACAGTATTCATAGAGGCTTGCAGTCTGTATATATTCCCTGTGGTTATTTGAGCCAGTAGTGTGGGGCCGTGCAGTTTGCTGTAGCTATTTTGTATTCCAGTTTATGTTGGCCGTGTGGGGCCTTAGTTTGACAGCAGTGGTGACCTTGCCGGTCACGTAGTTTTACAGCAGTCTTGTGTTGCGTTACAGATAACTAGACAGCATGGCGGCCTTGTCGGCCCACATAGGTTCCTTGTTACAAGTCTGTTTCTGGTTAGCTGTTGTTACAGGTACAGATGGCTACAGGCCAGTTGGCCGGAGGCTGTATTTACAGTAGTTATATAGCCGGTTTGTTTCTTGAAATAGAGCCAGAGCCAGCCAAAGCACCAGATGTGCTCAGGCTGGACCATTTAGCAGTCCAGAGTCTAGCAGGCACCAGGTGCCGTCATACCCCCCAAGGTGGGGTGTGACAACCGCCTGCTGGTTGACCTGAACGGTCATAGACTACGCTAACATCTGAAAAGCCGCTCCAAACATGGCATGAGAGACTTGCTCGGGCAAAGGACCTGTTGGTGCTGGTGGGGCTTGCTAGTGCCCATCTCCATTGCCATCTTCCCAACTATTTCTATTTCTGTTTCTTCTACCATTTACTCGGCATGGAGGCATGATTCTACAAATGCATAAAGCTAGATTTAGAGGAATAGAGAGGAGTGAACTCATTGAATTAATTAGCATCATGAAAGAAGGGAAGTTCCCTAAATGTTTCTTGGACTCTTCATCATAAGTGTGGCGCGCTTCACGCCCATGAAAAAGGCAACTTAACATGACTCTTAAGCACCCTAGAACACTTCAAGACCTGATGCTCTAATACCAAGTTTTTCATGACTTGAACATAGGCCTGGACCGAGACACGAAACCTAGAACCACGAATAGCTCCAAGTCGACCCATGGCATGAACATAATCACTAAAGAACACATATCAAGTGAAATCTGATAACTGAAAAAAGAATAAGAGAAAGTCTGAATACATATCAATCATGACAGAGTCAGCACTGGCCAAGCTAAAATTCTACATTTTATCTGATAAGCGTCTAACATATCTGAAGAGCTAATGGGACAACATCTATAACTAGCTAACAAAAGTCTCAAACTTAAAGTAACATAACTCATCACTAAATGAAGGTTCTCAAAGGATGAGGACTCACCAACGATAAGCTGCGGGAATTGGACTAATGATGGAAATGAAGCTGATCATCTAAACATGTATCATAAAACGATACAACATAGAGTATGCAGTAAGTACTTTGAATGTACTTGAGTATGCAAGGTAGAAAAATATGTTGAGTAAGTATAAACTGAAATCATGCATATAAACATAAATCATAAGATTATGAGAGTAGGGATGGCATGCTGAAATCTGAATCTAAATCATGCATGGTCATCAACAGATAATGATATCTGAATAGAATGACCAAAAGCTAAAATAGAAATTATATAGCTTCCATAACTGAAATCATAAGTAAAAACTTTTCAACTTATCATTGGGCGAAAACTGCCGAAAAACTTAATATCATAAGTCATAAACATGTATAACTGAAATCATGAGGAAAAATGGGAGCACTCATTTTAACCAACATCATCACGATAGAGCTTACGTGATTCCCTAAATATCATACTCAAGTTGACAAATCCATCAAAAAACTTACCAGGGCTACGGATGCTACCATGATATCAATATAAAGTTAAAGTCCATCTGGCGGGTAGAGAAACCTCTCATTAGAGGTCTCCAACTAAATATATAAGCCTACGTTGGCACGTAATTCTGAGACCGACGAACCTTGGAACCCCAAGCCTACTCGGTGGTAGACACTAAAAATATTCATAGTGCTCCCATCATTATTCAACGAACTTGAATCCATAATCACATGCATAGTTTGAATTCTTAACATGGGAGTCTTGACTCCAAAACAACTGCATTGGGAGTCTTGACTCTATAACATATCATAAGTTGATCTTGTTATCCTTAGCTAAATCATGAAACATACTTAAATTCTATGGGATTGAAAAAAATCTCAAAATAATGCATATTTAAAATATACTTCATTAGTCAAAATCATATATTCATAAATGGATAGTTCATAAACTTTCGTTCATGCTAGATATCTCATGACGCTTGAAATCATGAATCATAAACTTGAATTTTCATGAAACTTGCATAATTGGGCATAATCTTCTAAAACTAAATATTATGATTTATAATCAATTTGTATATAAAATTTGACATGAATCTTGAAACATGCTTTGAAACATGAAAAGAATTGACCCATTAATAAATCATACAAAAATTCATAAAATTAGGTTAAAACCCCATAAGATCATGAACTTAATCTAGAGCTTGAATTCATTGAATTGAAGAGAACTTTTAGCATGAGAGTGAAAGGAACTCTCATTCATAGACCTACATACCTGGGTGTGTTGAATCTATACTTGTCTTTGAATACCTATGAGATTTGGAGAAGAAATTGAAGGTTTTAAGCTTTCTCCTCAAAGGAGACCTATCTTGCATGCATGGGAGTTGAATGGATTAGAATAGGTTAAACTCCCTTAATGCACTTCTTTCAGAGCTTAAAACGATGTAGTTTAGGGTTTAGGAGCTTACAAATTCGAAAATGCCCATACTAATTTTGGAGAAAATCCTCCAGAAGTAACGAATCTCACCACTAGTCGTACCTCAAAACCATGACTCGTGGTTACCACTCGTTGTCACTATTGTATCGCCGGACATCTAAACTTTCCCAAGGATCAAAAAACGACTCATACCTTCTAATGATGAGTCATTGGACCCATCCACGGTTAGTGCTTCCAATTCCTCTGCCCCTTCCAATGAGTGCAACCCACTACTTATTGTTCCCCATAATGAGTCGTACCATGACTCATTCCTTCAAAACCTGGTACACCAGTAACTTGCTACGTCCATTGACCCTGAGTCGTACCACCAACCTATGACTTGTGGTTTGCTCTCGTGGCTTTCCAGTCCAAATCCTCTAACTTTCTGACAATTGCCATCATTACTTGTGGTTCACCACAATGGATCATACAATGACCCGCACAATCTATCTAAGGTATCTCAACATAAAACAACAGCTCATCCTACGATTGTTAGTCCTTCCCATGACTCATACCATGAGTCGTCCTGAGACATTTTTCCAACTTTTTCTATTGATCATATTACCAATCCGGAGGCTAGTTTTAGGAACTTTCGGGATATTAAAACAATGATAAGAATTAATAGAATGCTGACATGCAATCAAGGAATAATCACATTGGACAATTAGTGCCACTAAATTTATAGCTTGATATATAACTTTAGCAAAGTTAAAAAATTATGTAGACTGGGGAACCTTGGAACCCCAAGCCTACTGTATGCTAGATACTACTCCAAAACACATGCATAATGCTCCCATCATTTTTCAACGAAGCTAAATTCATCACATGCATAGTCTGAAATATGAACATGGGGAGTCTTCACTCCAACATATATCATAAGCTTAATTGGGAGTCTTGACTCCAAAACATACGATAATTTGATTTTGTTAGCCTTAGCTAAATCATAAAAACAAACTTGTATGGGCTGGCTCAAAATCTCAAAATCATGCATACTTTAGATAGACTTCAATAGTAAAAATCATAGATTCATACGTGGGTAATTCATAAACTTGCATTCGTGCTAAATATCTCATCATAATTGAATCATGAATCATGAACTTGACTTTTCATGAAACTTGCATAATTGAGCATAATTTCTAACACTTGAAATCATGATTTTTTATGATCAATTTGTATAAATTCATGAATATGAATAGCTAAACTTTTATATTCCTTATAATCTCCTAAGTATTATGTGATATTATCTTCTTATTATGTCGTTATAATGAAGAAATCTTGATTAAGTTTGCTATGTACGAGGTCAGTAAGCTGCGAGTAAGTAAGCCCAGACTATGCCATCCTAAGGTGGAAACTGGTGAGGCCAAGAGAGCCGTTTTAGGGGAGTACACAAAGTTGAGGCGATGTTAGGGTAACTGATCAAAGCTGAAAACGCATAGTAGTGACCGAAAAAGACTATTCAAAATAACGTTATAATAACCGGATAATTTCTAATAATACCTAAAGAGATTAGAGGGAATATTATGTTTAGATAGCTTAACAGCAATGGTAAGAATTAATAAAGAAAATGAAGAGATAGATAGGAAAAAAGAAATAGAAAAAATTAAAAAACAAGCCCAAATAGAAGTACAACAGATTAAAGAAGAAAAAGATACGAGAATCCAAGAATTAGAAAAAGAATTGGAAAAACTTAAACAACTGTATGAAGAAAAATTAAAAGCTAGAGAAAAACAACGTGAAGAATTAAAACTCACAGAAGAAATAGAAAAATTATTATGATTAGGACTGATTTGCGAGCAATTTGAAAACCTTGAGCCTTATGTTACGTTATGATATTTATGTTATGAGCATGTTGTCCCACTTTTATGAACTTTGTTGTATTTTAAATGTCCATTTTACTTACCTTGCATACTCAGTACATTTCACGTACTGACTGCATACTCTATGCTGTATCATTTTATAATACAGGCTCCAATTTTCAGCCTTAGCCCCGCCATTAGCCGGTTCCAAAGTTAGCATCCAGTCCAATGGTGAGTCCTCATATCCCGAGGACCGTTTGTTATCAGTTCTTTTTGCACTTTCAGTTTTCATACTTCTCGGGTTAGTTGGGGGTGTTGTCCCATCAACCCATCAGTTATGTAGAGGCTTTCAGACTATATGTAGTAATCAGCTCGTCATGTATCATGTGATTTCCCACTTCGATGTTATGTTATGATGATATTTGTAACTTCCCTTCTTTTATGATTCTACTTCATTCTATGAGTTCACTCCTCTCTATTCCTTTAACTATAGCTTTATGTGTTTGTAGAATCATGCCTCCATGCCGAATAGATGGTATAAAAAACGGAAATAGAAATAGTCATGATGGCAATGGAGATGGGCACCAATAAGCCCCTCCAGCACCAACAGGTCCTTTGCCCGAGAAAGTCTCTCATGCCATGTGTAGAGTGGCTTCTCAGATGTTGGCATAGGCTATGACCGCTCAGGTCAACCAACAGGCAGTAGCCCATGTCCCTTGGAATGGGAACGCAGTGACAGCTAGAGTTTGAGACATTCTCATGATGAATCCACCTAAATTTCTGGTGTCAAAAGTGAATGAGGACCTGCATGAGTTTCTTGACGAGATACAAAAGATCACATAGATAATGTGGGTAACGGGGGAGGATAGTGCGGACCTAGCCTCCTATTAGTTGAAGGGGGTTTCTTACATATGGTAACACAAGTGGAAGGATGGGAGGGCAATGGGAGCAGTTCCCATGAGTTGGGATGAGTTTATGACTGCCTTCTTAGATAGATTCTTTCCTAGGGAGTTGATGGAGGCAAAAGTGGGAAAAGTTCATCAACCTGAGGAACCATATGACTGTCAAAGAGTACGCCTTGCAGTTCACCCGCCTGTCCAAAGTATGTGTCGAAGATGGTTGCGTACCAAACGGCTCATATGAATATTTTTGTGTGCGAAGTGTCAAAATCGGTGGTCAAAGAGTGTAGGGTCACAGTTCTGAACAGTGATCTAGAATTCTCTCGATTGGTTATATACGCCCAGCAAATAGAGGCAGATTAGACGAAGGAAAGGGAGAGAGAGGCCAAGAGGTCTAGGATAGGCAGCTTTGGGTTTTCCCAACAAAGGTCCAATGGCAGACATCGTCAGCAGTCCCACCAGAGACCATTAGCCACAGCACCATCATGAACCAGTATGCCATCTAGATCTAGGCATGATAAGAGGGGAAGGACATCAGGCTCTCAAGGTCAGGGGTGCATTTCAGGAGAGCCCAACATCCTTGTTAGGGGAAAGAGTGGTAGGAGGCACACTAGAGAATTCCTACCGAGTTCAGGTTTATGTTTCGGGTGTAGGAGTCCCAGAAACATGCTCAGAGATTGCCCTTGGTACATGACTATGAGACGTGTTGGCAAGGTGGCGTATGAGTTGGAGCTACCAGCGGAGTTAGCTTTGGCGCATCGAGTTTTCCATGTATCATTGTTGAAGAAGTGCATTTTGTGACCTATCTTTGGTTGTTATAGTGGAGAGCATATGTGTGAAGGATATCCTTATCTATGAAGAGGAACCCACTGAGATCCTTGATCATTTGGTTTGGAAGTTGAGGAACAAAGAAGTAGCTTCAGTTCTTTAGAGGGAACTATGTTGGAGGACAAAGCAAATATGAGGGATAAATACCCATATTTATTCCCATCAAGTTCTGTTACAGCTTGAGGTATCAGTTTTCTCCCTAATACTCTATTCAATTTCATGTCAAGTTCATGTCTCTCAGTTTCTTTCATGTCCCTCAGTTTCTTTCATGTCCTAGCATGTACGTATGATTCATGAATTCAGTTCAATCATGTGTACAAGTTCGGAGTTAGTCAGTCCATTAGTTTTCAGCTTCAGATGTTCAATATGCGGGATTACAATTCTTTTTTGTAGCTTTTCAGTGTGTTTAACCCACATTCAATGATGAATGTTCCCAAGGGGGAGATATTGTAATGCTCCTAAAGATCCTAAGACTAGCCTTGGGATTGGTAATGTGATCAGTGGAGAATGTTGGAAAAAATGTCTCAGGATGACTCATTGTACGAGTCGTGGGAAGGACTAACAGGTCATAGGATGAGTTGTTGTTTGATGTTGAGCTGTCCTGGTTAGAATGTAATGGTCTTTGTATGATCTTTTGTGGGAAACCATGGGTCATGATGACATTCATCAGAAGGTTGGAGGAGTTGGAGTGGTAAGCCACAAGAGCTAACCACGAGTTACAGGTTGGTTGTACCACTCATGTCAGTGGTCGTAGCATGTTGTTGGTGTACTAGGTTGTAAGGAACAAGTCACGGTATGACTTGTTATAGGGAACAACAACTTGTGGCTTGCACATGTGGGCAGGGGAAGAGGAATTGGAAGTAGTGGCCATGTATAGGTCCAATCACTCATCGTTGTAAGGTACGAATTGTTGTTTGATCCATGGGAAACTTCAAAAGTCAGGAGAAATAGTAGTGGCATCAAGTGGTAACTATTTGTCGCGATTTTTGAGGTACGACTCGTGGTGAGAGTCCTTACTTCTAGCAGTGTGTATTTTTCTGCGAAATTAGTAAGGGCATTTCCGTCATTTCTAAGCTCCTAAGCACTAAATTATATTTTATTAAGCTCGAAAAGAAGTGTATCAAGGGAGTTTAACCTATTCTAGTTCATTCAACTCCCATAAATGCAAATTTTGAGGTTTTCCTTTCACGAGCAAGCTTAAATCCTTTAATTTCTTTTCCAAATCTCTTGGGGTTTAAAAGAAAAGTGTAGATTCAGCTCACACTGGTATGTCGGGCTATGAATGAGAGTTCCTTTCACTCTTATTCTCAAAATTCTCTTCAATTTCATGAATCCAAGCTCTAGATTAAGTTCATGATCTTATGGTGTTTTAACCCAATTTTATGAAATTTTCTATGATTTATTTATGGGTTGATTTCCATCATATTTCAAAGCTTCATTAAACATGACTTGAGCCAAAGTAATATGAACATACCCATGCATAAATCATGAGGAAAAATGGGAGATTCTTTTACTGACATAACCCATATGAGCACACATAGAGCCCGACCTGTAAACCCTTAGTTGGGAAGGTGTTCGTACCTTGCAAAGGGTAGAACCATGAAATGGCATGATATCACTCAAGAAAGGCCCATTTGGGGAAAAGGGGACAGTCTCAAGGGAGGTCCCATTGTGACCTACAGTGGCACATAGTTCCTAGATTCGGGGCAAAACCTAGGCCCCGAACCTACTCGGTGTTAAATACTACTTCCAAAACATATATAGTGCTCATAGGATAACATACATGAAATTCATTAGGCTAGTTAAATCATGATAATCATAAGCATGCTTGAAGATACTTGAACTAGCCATGAATTAAAGCCCGTGTGTCGGCCATAATCATAAATCATAAATCATGAGGTTCATGCATACTTGTAAAACATGCATATACTTGATATTCATAAATTCATGATGAGGATTTGAGAGAAATCACATCATAAATCATAAATCATAATGGGTTAATGAACATAAACATCAAAGTAGAATCATAACTTGAACGTCCATAAAACATGCATAATTGGGCATAGTTTTGTAGAGATTTAATGTCACGACCCGATCGGAAGCCCGGATCGCAAAACGGGACAAGGAGCCTCGAGAGATCCCAAGTCAATCCATGGAATAAGCATACATCTAACTTAATCATTGAAACTGAATAATCAACAATATAATCATAGCGGCAGTGTAACTTAAATATAACATCAGATTACGCAATCCAAAGCTTAATTCATACATATGTCTGAAAAGCCTCTAAAAAAGAAGAGTTGATGGGACAAGATCCCAAGTAACTCGACAATACTGAAATTGAAATACATCTAAAAAATCTGAATAAGGCTAGACGTTGAGAGATAAGGACTCACCAACAACAAGCGATGCTTTCTTGGAAGGCTGACTATGAGCGAGGCTGAACCTGGGCGACGGTATCATAAAATGATACAACATAGAGTATGCGGTTAGTAAGTGAAATGTACTGAGTATGCAGGGTAAGTAAAACTGCTAGTAAGTAAAATCATTTAAAGACAATACATAATTTAACATAACTGTTATAATCTGAGAGTAGGGCTTCCATTCATTCTTTCTGAAATCATGATCTCATCATAACACAACATAGCATAACTTCGTAACATCATAACCGAATCAACTGACTCAAAGCTGAATTCTGATATGTATAAGTAAAACTGAACATTTAGTCAAACCTGCTTTAGAACATGCATACATATGTAAATCTCATGAGTAATCGATATGCATCACGGAAATCATGAGGAAAATTGGGAGACTAGTCTTTTAACCAACAACCAAAAATTGAGCTTATATGGTCCCAACTATCACACTCAAGTGGGAAGAGCCATCCAAAGCCTTGCCAGGGCTAGGGACGATACCATGATATTGATATAAAGCTCGTGGCCTAATAGGGGTAGGGGATATCTAAAAAGGGAGGTCCTGAAGTAATATATAATAGTAGTATAAAGCTATGTTGGCGCATAGTTCTGAGGCATACGGTGATCGACCCTTAGCCTGCTCGATACTAGACACTACACCCAAAACATGCATATGTTGTACATCATTTTTCAACGACGCTCAACATCTTCTATTTACAAAGCTCAATAATCAAATACATCTCAAATATGAAATCGTACATATGAGAAGCTTTAGCTCAAAACATTCCACAAGCTTAAATAATTGGGAGTCTTCGTCCCAAAAACATGTGGTAAGCTTATTTAGAGAAAATCCCAAATCATACTTGAGATGAGGACATTTCCCAATACTTCCTCATGCTTGAAAATACTTAATTCATATAGAAAATATGATTAAGAATATGGGTAGCTTTAAAACATGCTTTTCACCATAATATCTCATCATCATCACACATTCATCACAAATCTCATCTTTCATGAACTTCTCATCAATGTGCTTTTTAATCCATAAAACTAGAAAAATGATTTTTAGTTGAAAACATTATAAAAATTGCTCATGCTTCATAATTCAATAGTAGGAACGTAATTAAATCCTACCCATGTAGAGAATTAGGAAATTCATGCATTTGGCTTAAAACCCCATAGATTAGACATAGAAATATCATGATTTAGAGAGGGATTGGGCATGGGTGTGAAAGGAATCACCCATTCATAACCCTACATACCTAGGGAAAATCAATTCTCACCACTCCTTGAAAGCCCAAAGGAAGAGTTGAAGAAAACCTTGAAGAACAAGCTTGATCACCTCCTCAATCCCTTAACTTTGCATGCATGAGAATGAATATGCCTAGCGTGGGCTTTACCCTTAATAAACACTAAATTTCGAACCATAAACGATGTAGTTTAGGACCCTAGAACTTAGGAATAACAAAAATGCCCTTAATAAAATCACTAAAAAATCTGTAATAGGAGAACCAATGAACTGACAAACGGATCGTTAGAAGATACCACGACTAGTGGTATCCATCTGTTGCCTCTACTACCAAGCCTCTTGATCTCAGATTCGTCCCCATGACTCAACAGGAAAAGTCATCCTTTCAGACAATGGGTTGTTATATCGTCCGTTCTTTCCTCCTTTAGGTGTTGTGCTAATCCTTCGCACGACCCTCAACACAACTCGTTACTTCCTCCAACAAGTCGTGGTTAGCTACCATAATGTAGACTGGAGAATATTGACATTTCTTCCCATAACTGGTGACCACGAACTGTTACTTCTCATGACGGGTTGTGGGATGACCCTTTACCTCCCCTAAAGCTGAAGACCAATTCCCACCACGACTATATACAACGACTCATCGTAAAGAACAATGAGTCGTTACTACGCTCGTTATTCCCCCCACTGCTACTAGGAAACCTTCCTATAACTACTTCCCAGGGGTCGTTGGTTGGACCAACGATCCATTGGGGCGTCCATTCTATGGAGTTTTTCCCAATTTGTCGAACTTCCATTTTTAAATCCTGGGTCAAATCTTAGGCACTTCCAGGGTATTACAATATCTCCCCCTTGGGAACATTCATCCTCGAATGTGGGAAAACATACACAAAACAGAGATATGCAATCATTACATTCAAATAATGATCATTTAAATCGAAAACTTACAGAATGACTATCTCCGATTCAAACTACATAGCTGAACTGAAATTCATGATTCGTATACACATCCATATACATAAAAAAAACTTAAACACATGAACTAAACATGAAAACTGAATAGAGTTTTAGGGCAAAAACTGATACCTCAAGCTGGAACTGAGCTGGTAGATAATAAATGTAGGTATCTGTCCATCATATCCGCTTCGTCTTTCTAGGTAGCCCTCTCAACATGTTGATTCCTCCATAACACTTTAACTGAAGCTACTCCTTGTTCCTTAGCCTTCGAACCTAATGATCCAATATTTCTAGTAGGACCTCCTCATAGCTAAGGCTGTCTTTCATACCAACACATTCCACTGGGACAACTAGAGATGGATCACAAAAACACTTATTTAAGAGCGACCAATGAAAAATAGGATGCACAGAAGCTAATTCTGAGGGCAATTTTGATACATATGCTACCTTGTCAACCCGTTTCACAATTCATTAAGGGCTAACATAATGAAGGATGAGTTTCCCTTTCCTTCCAAACCGTATCACTCCCCTCATGGGAGAAACCTTCAAAAACACCCAATCGTCCACTTCGAACTCAAGATCTCCCTTCTCATATCAGCATAGTACTTTTGGCGAATTTGAGCGATCTTCAACCTATCCTGTACGAGCTGAACCTTCTCCATAGCCTCACGAACCAAATCTGGCCCTATCATTGCCCCCTCACCAACTTCAAACCAACTGATAGGCAACCTATATCTCCGTCCATAGAGAGCCTCGAATGGTGCCATCTAAATACCAGAGTGATAGTTGTTATTGTTGGCAAACTATAAAAGGGGCAAGTGATCATCCCAACAACCTTTGAAGTCAATCACGCATGCCCTCAACATGTCCTCGAGGGTCTGAATTGTCCATTTCGCTTGACCATCCATTTTCAGGTGAAATGTTGTGCTAAGCTTAACCTGAGAACCGAGCCCTTTTTGAAATGACCTCCAAAATTGAGAGGTAAATTGAGTACCCCTATCTAAAACGATTGATAAGGGCACTCCATGCAATCAAAATAGCTCCCAGATATATAGTTTGGCATTATCCTCCACCGAATCCATGGTTTTGACTAGTAGAAAATGTGCATCCTTGGTCAACCTGTCTACCACAACCCAAATGGAGTCATATTATCGACGAGTACGAGGTAAACCTGTGATGAAATCCATATAATTTCTTCCCACTTCAAAGTAGGAATGCTGATATCCTGAAGCACACCTCCCAGTCTCTGGTGCTCGACCTTTACATGTTGACAGTTGGGACACTTAGCTATGAATTTCGCAATATACTTCTTCATGTTATTCCACCAATAGATTTCCCGTAAGTCATGGTACATCTTGGTGGAACCTAGATTGATAGAACACCTGGATCCATGATCCTCGCGCAACATCCGGCTCCTCAAATCATCCAAATTTTGAACACATAGGCGACCCTAGTACAAAAGCACACCATCTCCCTCTTTGGAGAAGACCTCCACCTTCTTATAAGAGCTTTCTTCAACTTTACCAAAATTGGGTCCTCATCTTGTCTAGCTTTCATATCAGTCACTAAGGATGATTTTGATCCCTTCTGAACAACAACACCGCCATCGGTCGAGTCAACCAACCTAACTCCTAACCTTGTGAGTCGATGCACATCTTTCACCAACTCCTTCTTCCCCTTATCCACATGACACACACTCTCCATAGAGAGTCTACGAAGTAGATCTGCTACTACATTGGCCTTACCCGGATGGTAAAGCACACTCATATCATAGTCTTTGAGTAACTCCAACCACCTCCTTTGCCGAAGATTGAGATCTTTCTATGTGAACACATATTGTAAGCTCTTGTGGTCCATAAATACATCCACATGGACCCCATACAAATAATGTCGCCATATCTTCAATACGAACACCACCGTGGCCAATTCAAGATCACGGGTCAGGTAATTCTTTTGATGAACCTTTAGCTCTCTGGAGGCATATGCAATAACTTTCCTGTGTTGCATCAATACTCACCCAACTCCGATCCTTGAATAATCACAATACACCACAAATACATCGATACCCTCAGGTAGGGTCAACACTGGTGCTGAGGTAAGTTGAGTCTTCAACTCTTGGAAGCTCTTCTCAAAAGCCTCCGACCATTGGAATTTCACCTTCTATTGGGTCAACTTGGTCAAGGGTGCTGCAATCTATGAGAAACCCTCAACTAATCTCCTGTAGTAGCCAGCTAAACCCAAGAAACTCCGAATATCCGAAGGATTCACCGGTCTAGGTCAATTCTTTACTGCTTCTTTTTTTCTGAGGATCCGCCTTTATGCCTTCACTTGATACCACATGACCCAAAAATGCTACAGAGTTCAGCCAAAACTCGCACTTGTTGAATTTATCAAATAAATGGTGATCCTTGGGAGTCTGAAGCACTATTCTCAAATGAGAAGAATGTTCCTCCTCGCTCCAAGAATATATTAGGATGTCATCAATAAATACAATCATGAACATATCCAAGTAGGGGTTGAATACCCTGTTCATCAAGTCCATAAAAGCTGTAGGAGCATTCATTGGTCCAAAAGATATAACTACAAATTCATAATGACCATACCGCGTGTTGAAGGTTGTCTTTGGGATGTCACAATCCCAAACTCTGAGTTGGTGATACCCGGAACTAAGATATCTCTTTGAGAAACACTTGGCACCCTGAAGTAGGTCGAATAAATCATCAATCCTAGGTAAAGCATATCTGTTCTGGACGGCGACTTTGTTCAATTGCCGATAGTCGAGACACATACGAAGAGAACCATCTTTTTTTCGGACAAAGAGAACTGGTGCACCCTAGGGGGACTTGCTTGGTCTAATGAATCCCTTGTCTAACAGGTCCTTCAACTGTTGCTTCAACTCCTCTAGCTCGCTAGAGCCATTTTGTAGGGAGAATAGACATAGGTTGCATGTTGAGAAGAAGTTCAATACCAAAATCGATCTCCCGCTGGGGAGGGATTCCCGGTAAATCATCTGGAAAGACATATGGATACTCACGTACTACTGGAATTGACTAGATAGTCCTGAACCCTGGACTCAACATCCTTAACCCTAACTAAATGGTACACACAACCCTTAGAAATCGTCTTTCTAGCCTTAAGGTAGGAAATGAAGCGACCTACAGGCACAACTGAACTACCATTCCATTCAACTGGTACAAGGAAAACTCTATGCACTCCACTCCATTCACCCCCATGATTTGGGTGATATTCACAATCTCATCAAGGAACTCAAACGGGACCTCATCTACTTTTGACGTGAGAACTTTGACGGATTCATTCTCAAGAAGTCTCTGACTTGAGCTGCCTCTACATTGCCATTTTTCGGAACATGCGCAACACCCTACTGATTGACCTGAGCAGTCAAGGCATGTGCAAGCATCTTAATAGCTTCCTGAAACCCATCATGGGCAAATGGCTCCAGTGCTTGGGGCTCCTGAACTGGTGGGGCCTATTGGTGCCCATTTCCACTGCCATCCTTGTGACCTTCACCATTCCCATTCCTTGTACCATTCATTCTTCAGGAAGCCATGATACTGCAATCCCGAATAAGACGAATTAGAAGAATAAGGAGACTTTTCATCATATGACATAGATCATGAAAGAAGGGAACATTTCAAAAATGTCTCGTAGCCTCTTTTTCATAAGTGTGGTGCGCTTCACACCCATTAAAAAGACTCTACTTAACACGGCTTTCAGACACCCTAGGACACTTCATACCTATTGCTCTGATACCAAGTTTGTCACAACCCAAATGGAAGCCCGGATCACAACACTGGACAAGAAGCCCTAAGAGACCCCAAGTTGACCCATGGATAAGCATACATCTAACTCAATCAATGAAACTGAATAATCAACAATATAATTATAGCGAATGCCTAACTTACACATAACATTAGATTACGCAATTTGAAGCCGAATTCATACATATGTTTGAAAAGCCTCTTAACATGATAAGTTGATGGGATAAGACCCCAACTAACTCAACAAAACTGAAACTGAAAATACATCTAGAAAATGTGAATAAGACTAACCCTTGAGAGATAAAGACTCACCAACTATAACCGATGTTTTCTTAGAAGGCTTACTATGAGCGGGGCTGAACCTGGGAGCCGGGTCCTGTATCATGAAACGATACTACATAGACTATGCGGTCACTATGTAGAATGTACGGAGTATGCAGGGTAAGTAAAACTACTAAAGTAAGTAAAATCATTTAAAGACAAAGTGTAATGTAACATAACATTATGAATATGAGAGTAGGGCTTGCATGCATTCTTTCTGAAATAGTAATCTCATCATAACATAGCAAAACATAACTTCGTAACATCATAACTGAATCGATTGACTCAAAGATGAATTGTAAAATATATAAGTAAAACTAAACATTGAGTCAAACCTGCTTTAGGACATGCATACATATGTAAATCTCATGAGTAATGGATATGAATAACTGAAATCATAAGGAATAATGGGAGACTCGTCTTATAACCAACAACCATGATAGAGCTTACCTCGTCTCAACTATCACACTCAAGTGGAAAGAGCAGTCCAAAGTCTTGCCAGGGCTAGGGATGATACCATGATATCGATATATAGCTCGTGGCACAATAGGAGCAGGGGATAGCTCACAAGGGAGGTCCCAAACTAATATAAATAGTAGTATAAACTTACATTGGCGCGTAGTTCTAAGGAGTAGGGTGATCGACCCTTAGCATTCTCAATGCTATACACTTCTCCTAAAACATGCATATGCACTACATCTTTTTACAACGAAGCTCAACATCGTCTATTGACGAAACTCAATAATCAAATACATCTCAAATATGAAATGATGCATATGAGAATATTTATCTCAAAACATACCACAACCTGAAAATATAATTAAGAGTCTTCGCCTCAAAACCATGTGGTAAGCTTATTTCAGGAAAATCCCAAATCATACTTTACATGAGGGAATTGCCCAATACTTCATCATTCTTGAAAATACTTAATTCATATCAAAAATATAAATATGAACATGGGTAGCTTTAAAACATGTTTTTCATCATAATATCTCATCATCACAACATATTAATCACAAATCTCACCTTTCATGAACTTCTCATCAATGGGCTTTTTAATTCATAAAATTAGAAACATGATTTTTAATTGAAAACATTATAAAAATTGCTCATTTTTTCATAATTCAATAGTAGAAGCATAATTAAATCATACCCATGTAGAGAATTAGGAAATTCATGCATTGGGTTAAAACACCATAGATTAGACATAGAAATCTCATGATTTAGAGAGGGATTGGGCATGGGTGTGAAAGGAATCACCCATTATAACCCTACATACCTGGGGAAAATCAATTCTCAGCACTCCTTAAAAGCAAAAGGATGATTTGAAGAAAACATTGAACAACAAGCTTGATCACCTCTTCAATCCCTTAACTTTGCATGCATGAGAATGAATAAGCCTAGGGTGGGTTATACCCTCAATAAACACTGATTTATTAGCCTTAAACAACGTAGTTTAGGACCCTAGGACTTGGGAATAATGAAAATGCCCTTAATGAAATCCCTGAAAAATCTGCACTGGGCGAACCAACTACCGAACCAACGAATTATTAGAGGATACCACGACTTGTGGTATCCATCCGTCGTCTCCACTGGAAAGCCTCCTAATCTTAGATTCGTCCCCAAGACTCAATAACATGAGTCGTCCTTTCAGACAACGGGTCATTATATCGTTTGTTGTTTCCTCCTTCAAGTCCTGTACTAATCCTTCCACGACCCTCACGATGACTTATTACTTCCTCCAACAAGTCATGGTTAGCTTCTGTTATGTAGACTGGAGAATATTTACATTTCTTCCCATGATTGGTGACCACGCTATCTGCACATTTTTAATGGATATCTCTGAAAATCAGAACATAATAAATAGTATTAATATTTCTGCCACAACTTCTAAAATAGCTAAGATGGAGAGCATTTTACAAAATTAGAATATCCCAAAGGAACGTTTTGAAAAGGTATATAAGACTGGACACTTTAATTTTATCAAAAACTATAATATTAAAACCTCTGAATCTACGGTCGCTATTAATAAATCTATTGAGACTATTAAACTATTAGCAGCTGAAGACATTAACAGATATAGGAAAAACTATAAGTTTCTCCACATAGGACTTGTCCAGGTCGCGGTTAAACCGTTGTATCGATTAGGCTTAGACGTGCCTATATGTCTTCTATTAAGAGACAATAGGCTAATAAACTTTGATGATTCATTATTAGCAGTATTACAAAGTAACCTAGCTAATGGCCCGGTATATTTTAACTGTTATCCCAATTTTTCTATAGATATTAATGATCAAAATGTTATGGATACCCTAACATTAAATGTTAAAACAAAAAACATGAATAGCAAAGAAAATACAAGAGAAATAGCCATAATATATAGGGTATATTACAGGCTAATGAAAACTACCCTTGCTCCAAAAGCAAAAATAGTAAGTAACAAAGGGGTTACCATGCTTATGGAAGCCAATCACAATCACAACAATATTTTCTTCCCAAAAATGATAAAATGGGATGATGTGTTAGTAAAGGATAATTGGCATTTTGACTCCATAACGGAGCCAGAAATTGAGGAAGAAAATTCAACCATTGAGCAGGTAATACAATTTCCAGATTGATCTATAGATTTAAAATTTCTAAGATCCCAATCCTTTAGTCATGCTTCTTCAAGTAAAAGAATGTCCTTTTCGAGACCTTCATTTTCAAAAACACCAGAAGAAAAGGAGGTAACATTTGAAGACGTAGAGAAAAAACTAAAGGGAGTAGATTTCTCTTAAACAATTCCTAAGGTTGAATATGAAGCTAGAATTACCAAAAGAAGAAGTCCCACAGCTAGTGAGATGCTAGAAGTAAGAGACTCTTTATGCATGATTAGATCTGATGAGGAGTTTGAACCAGGCTTTGAATATTTAGATAAACTCTGGATAGATCCAGAAAATAGCATAAAAAGGCACTGGTATGCACAAAAATATTCACTAAAGGAAAGATTATCCTTTAGAAAAAAATGGTGCGCCGATATTAAAAGAATGAGATGCAATATAGAGTTCTTTAAATGGTTTGAGTACACAGGAAAATTGGATGATCAAAAGGAATCATTGAGCATGATTGTTAATAAATGGCATACCAAAACTAAGGTGGTTGAATCTATAATTCCCCCACTAGAGGAAATTAGTTTACCAATAGATGGTAGAATTGTCACAGCTACACCTTTTAAAATTCATATAGTAGACACCCAAGGTGATCCTAAGAATAAAGATATAAATAGATTAATTCAACAAAATATTTACACTAATCAATTACTATATGTAGTCTCTAATCATATCCTTAAGACTGATAATAAATCAATTTTCAAGGATAAACCTAGCCCTTCCTACAATAATAATAAATCAGAAACCCATCCAATAGTTAAATTACCAGAATTTTCCAAAGATAAACTCCCCAAATTTCAAGAAAAGTTTGAAATCACAGATGATCTTATGGAAAAGATTAATGAAAAGTTAAAGGCTGAATTAAAATTAAAGAATGAATTAAAATTAAAGGATAAATTAAAATTAAAGGATGAATTAAAATTAAAAGATGATAAGGTCATAAGAACAATATCCGAAAAGTCTGATAACGACATTAATAAGTTAAGCTCTAAATATTCCATCAAAAAGAATTATTATAATAAACCCTCATTCCCTGATATGCAGTATGAAGAAAATGAACTTTTATCTCATACTTCACACATTGGAAATGAAATCGCTGAATGGAATATTGATGGACTTGCAGAACATCAGATATACAAAAACTTACATGAAATGGGAATGGCCATTACGGCCTATAAATATAAAAACTGCACAGATAAACAAGTTGCGATTCTAATTATATCTGGATTTACAGGGACATTAAAATATTGGTGGGATAATTATCTCACTGAAGATAATAGAAATAGTGTAACAAATGCTACAACCATCACTCAAGTTATTAAGACTGAATCAACAGGACAAACTTTTGAAAATCTATGCGTAGAAGACGCCACCGCTACCTTAATTTATAGTATAGCAAAACATTTTACAGGGGAACCTCAACTTTTTCAAGATAGGAGTTTAGAAATACTATCCAACCTATCTTGCCCAAAGTTAGATGATTTTAGATGGTATAAGGATGTATTCCTCAACAAGGTTATGGTCAGAGAAGACTGTAGTCATGATTATTGGAAAGAAAAATTCATAAGTGGTTTACCAACATTATTCGCTGAAAAGTTTAGAATAAAATTAAAAAATAGATTTGATGGAAAAATTCCTTATAGCCAATTAACCTATGGCGACCTTATAAGTTTTATAAATGTCACAGGACTTGAATTATGTACAGATATGAAGCTTAAAAATCAACTTAAAAAGGTTAATAAAATATCCAAAAAAAAAATAGGAAGCTTTTGTCAAGATTTTGGATGCATCAAGTTGTCTGCCCCTTCAAAAGAGGCATCCAAGAAAATTCAAAGAAGACACAAGCACTATAAAAATAAATCTGAAAAACCCCATCATTACAGAAAAAGATATAAAAGGCACAAACGAGAAGCCAACAAAGGTGGCTTTCAAGGAAATAATGATAAGTGTTGGAATTGTGGAAAATTTGGCCATAGGGCTAAGGATTATAAGGTCCCTAATAAAAAGAAGGATAAGATCAATATGTTAGAACTTGAGCCTGAAATAAAAGATAGATTATATTCTATTCTTGATGAATATGATAATAATTCTTCCCCTGAAGAAAGTTTCTGTGATGAAGACCAGCTTAATATAGCATATAGTTCTGGCAATAGTGACTCAACTGATCATTGTGGATGTACGGGAGCAATCTGCACTTGTGATAGCCACTCAGTAAATGTCATTACCAATAATAACAAAGAAATCTTCTTTGATATGATTGATCATATTGAAGATAAAGATCTTAAAAGAAAATATTTAATAGAATTAAAAAATATAGTTCTTAACCAACAACATGACAATGAAACAGTTGAGCCTTTTAATATGAAAAATGTACTAAATAAATTTAAAGAAAAAAGGTCTAGTACAACAGTACAAGATCTTCAAACTGAATTATTACATATTAAAAATGAAGTCAAAGAAGTTAAGCAAAGACTTAACAAGCTAGAAACAGATGCCCTTGCTAATAAACTATTAAATGAACTAGAACCAATGCAAGAATCTGAGTTGTATCGATCCGAACCAGGAGAAACATCTAAAGTAGATAAAAGTGAAGAAGAAGATGAGTCTCTAGGGAGCTCTCTAGAAGGTAAATCAGGGGTAAAAACTATTGCAATAGTTAAAGCCCAAAGCTGGCATATACCTATCACATTGGTTATAAATAAAAATTATGCTATTCACAAAATTGCATTATTAGACACAGGTGCAGACCAAAACTGCATTATTGAAGGAATAATCCCTACTAAGTACCTTGAAAAAAGTACAACGCGGTTATTCTCCGCGACAGGTGAAAGACTCAAAATAAATTATAAGCTCCATAAGGCACACATATGCAATAATGGAATCTGCTTTATTAATGATTTCGTAATAACTAAAGATATAAATGAAGAAATAATATTAGGCACCCCCTTTATAACCCAAATAAAACCCTATGTCGCTGATTTAGACGGCATCCACACCACTGCTCTAGGAACAGATATCATTTGTCCCTACCTAAATAATATGTCAAAAGAAGAAAGTGAATTTATAAAAGAAAAAACTATCTTTAGGATAAATCTGCTCTCCCAACAGATAAACTATTTAAAGGACGAGATAAAATTTAAACGGATTGAATCCACTTTAAAACATCCGAAGGTAGAAGCCAAAATTAAAAGCCTACAAGAATTCATAGAACGAGAAGTCTGTTCCGAATTTCCTAATGCCTTTTGGGATAGGAAACGCCATATTATTGAGTTACCATATATTGAGGGATTCAACGAGAAGAATATCCCTACTAGGGCAAGACCTATTCAAATGAATCAGGAGTTAATGGAATATTGTAAAAAAGAAATCAATGAATTACTTGATAAAAAGATTATAAGACCCTCCAAATCACCATGGAGTTGTTCAGCATTCTATGTCAATAATAGTGCGGAAAAAGAAAGAGGGGCCCCAAGGCTAGTCATTAATTATAAGCCCCATAACAAAGTTTTAAAATGGATCAGGTATCCAATACCCCTGTCACGCCCCGCCTTGGGGGGTATGACTGGCACCTGGTGCCCTACTGGGACCTGAACTGCTGGACTACTAAGCCTGGGCACATCTGGTGCCTGGCTGGCTCTAACTCATATTTCTGGAAACAGAGGGCTATATAACGGTTGTAAACACAGCCCCCGGCCCATTGGCCTATAGCCTCCTGCACCTGTACTAACAGCTAACCAGAAACATATCTATTCAGGGAAACCTATACGGGCCGACAAGGCCACCATGCTGTCTAGTTATCTGTAACTCAGCAATAACATACTAGAAGGCTACGTGACCGGCAAGGTCACCACTACTATCAACTTATGGCCCCACACGGCCAACATAAAAGAAGCAAAAGTACTAATAGCTAGCAACTGCACGGCCTCACACGACCGGCTCATCTGACCACAGGGAGATATATACAGGCTGCAAGCCTCTAGGAACAGCAATAGAAATGATCGGGACAGGGCCCCGACCTACCCATACTATACAACAAAGGAAACTGGAATACACCTCTGGAATTCAGTCTCCGGATGACAGGAGCTGAATACTCGATCGCTGATAGGAATCACGTGGTATCGCCTGCTCGTCTACGAGTACCTGCAGGCAAGTAATGCAGCGCCCCACCGGGCGTCAGTACCGCTGGTACTGAGTATGTAAAGCAATAACTGAAAGAAACATCTGAAAACGATAATATAACTGATGAAACTGAAGTAGAGAGAATAGATTAACTGTCTGATAATGTAAATCATACCTTCTCTCAATCTTTACTGGAAGGAAATAGGAGTCATACCTGGAGACATATCCCTCTACTGCTGATCTACTCGTATCTAACGTAACATGGCATAACATGAAATAGCATAACATGGCACACACAAACCTTACCCGTCCCCCATAAGCCGGGAGGTACAACCAGCACAGAATCTACACCCCTACCCCGGTCATCCCATCTCCTATAATGGCTGTAAGCATCTCGCCGATCCCCTGGGTATGCACTTGGGCTCGCTGAGCCCCTGACTATAACTGTACCTGAGTCCGAAGGACTCCTGAATCAACACCCGGGCGTATCCGCTCGACGGGGGTGTATAAAAGCCGACCAAGGCAAAATATGGGGAAACTGGCATCCCATCTTCGTCCCCTGGGGGACGGCATGCCACTCCATAGAGCGACGTATCCTCGTCCTCTGGCAGACGAGTCGATACAGCTATTAACCCTGGGGCGGTCATGGATGCTAGGTAGTCCAACCCCAAACAATACAATGATCTCAACTAGTAATACTGTCTGCATATCTCACATGCTGAGGCTAATAGGGGTAAAGTATCGTATACATTACATGCTGAACTAATGATAGTAATCT
Source organism: Datura wrightii (assembly GCA_035772735.1). Lineage (NCBI taxonomy): Eukaryota > Viridiplantae > Streptophyta > Magnoliopsida > Solanales > Solanaceae > Datura > Datura wrightii. Next base: position 73,269,524 of record JASDFA010000027.1, read on the forward strand.
ATACGTATTCAATACGTGCTGAGACTGGTAAATATATATAAATGAATATAGTCTCCTGCCAAACTGTACTGGGGAAAATGCTATACAAGATAGTGTTTCCGCTGAAAACTATGTTGTTTACTGAGTTTCTGTATTAACATGATTTACTATTCCTAACATGCGTTCTAAACTTTATTTTAGCCTGCCATTCTATTTCTGAAGTGCTTTACGGATATTGCATCACTTTACGGGGTTTCAACTAAATACAATAATATCTTGACATTTCATATTACATCACATACTGAGCATACTGGGCAATTTCTAACACTTGTGTTAGAATCTATGTCGTACTCGTACTTTCACGCAAGTTACAACCCAATGCTTCTCATATCATGTCAACATTCGCAATAAACATAACATTTGACTTCTGAACATTCTACTGGCCTGTAAATCACTATACTGTACCGATATTACTTAACTTGCCGAGGGAACTAGCTTTACATATCTTATCCTTGAACTATTCGTCTGTCGGACGAGGCTCGGCCGGTACTTCAACTGTTTTCTCCCAACTGCATTCATAAATATGTCAATCAATACGAAATACAACTTTATTTCAAAAGGCAATGTCACTTTCGATATAGTTTATAGCCTAAACTTAGGCTTATCGAAAGACGGCCAGAAACTCACTATTTTTCAGAGGTCCAGAAGGGAGAAATATTCACTTCACAACTAGGAACACATAGACACTAGTTTAGAGCAATTCCACTTACCTTAGCTCGGTGGCTCGACGATTCGTCGGCCGTATTTTACGAAACTAAATCCGTAGGAATGCTCTCTGCTGCTAAATACCTCAGTATCTGGAGTTAATTTGAGTTTGGGCAACGTTTGGCAGCGTAATCGGATGATAATATATTACCTTCCTTCGTCCCTCTCTGCCCTCTGCGTTTTCTGGAAATTTTCATAAGTTTTATCATTTAAAACCGAAGTGGGGCTTTATATACTTGGGCCTGGACAAGGCCAACGTGTCACGGAGCCAACGCGGAGGCTCCTCCTCCGTGACACGCTGCCATCACGGAGGGGCTCTGCCTTGGCTCCTTCCGCGATGGTTCGACAGGCTTCTCGTCCGATCTTTCCCCGGGCCTTTCTCTAGCACGTATGGCCTTCAAATATGCTTAACCAACGTGCGAATAGGTCATCTAGGTGCCGGGAATTCTACAAGGTATAACATTCTCCCCTCCTTAAGAACATTCGTCCTCGAATGTACACTGTTATCTAGAGGACTACTTACTTTACTTCCTAGAAAAATTTCGGCAGAGTTTCCCCTGTAATATGGACTATCACAAAAACCTGAAATGCAGAAAAGTCCAATACAGGTACTGTACACAATATTTTAAGATCCACTGAATGGCTAGGTATCAATCTTTCCCACTTATACATACACAACCTTAAGATACTACATAGCAATAATACGGACATAGCTGTCGCCTAACTGGGCCTGAAATAGGTGAGGATATCTGGTCCTCATATCTTCCTCCGCTTCCCAAGTCATCTCCTCTCGATTCTTGTTACGCCTCAATACCTTGATAGACGTAATATCATTAGTCCTCAATCTGCGAATCTGTCTGTTTAAGATAGTTATTGGAACCTCTTCATAGGCCAGCTTTTTCGTAACCTGGATATTCTGGACTGGGACTGCTCTGGACGGGTCTCCTATGTATTTCCTCAGTATAGATACATGAAAGACCGGATGAACGGATTCTAATTCTGGAGGCAAATTCAACTCATATGCCCCTCGGCCTGTCCTTCAACGAATCCGACAAGGCCCAACAAACCTCGGCTGAGCTTACCTTTCTTGGCGGACCTTACTACCTCTTTCATTGGGGATACTTCAGAAATACCCAGTCATACACATCAAACTCCAATTTTCTGCGCCGCACATCTGCATATGATTTCTGGCGGCTCTATGCAGTCAGTAAGCATTCTTCGGATAAGCTTTACCTTTTCCTTTGACTGCTGAACAATGTCTGGGCCAACCAATACTGATTCTCCAATTTCAAACACCGTTCGGTGATCTGCATTTTCGCTCGTATAATGTCTCAAAAGGCGCCATCTGGATGGCTGAATGATAGCTATTATTGTAGGCAAATTCAATTAACGGTAAATGCTCACTTTGGCTACTACCGAAATCTAGCACACACGCTCGCAACATGTGTTCGAGCGTCTGAATTGTGCGCTCAGCCTGCTCATCTGTTTAAGGATGAAATGTTGTGCTCAAGTTAATCTACGTTTCCAGACCTCTGCCAAAATCTAGCTGTAAACTGTGCTCCCCTATCTGAAATAATGGATACCGGCATTCCATGCAATCTAACTATTTTTCTGATAGATAATTCGGCATAATCCTCAGCCGGGAAGGTAGCTTTCACTGGCAGGAAATGAGCTGATTTTGTCAGCCTGTCAACTATTACCCAAATAGAATCATTTCCGTGTCTGGTACGGGGTAATCCTGCCACAAAATCCATATTCACTGCTTCTCATCTCCAGAGAGGCACAGCTATGTCCTAAGTTAACCCGCCTGGTTTCTGATGTTCTGCCTTCACCTGTTGGCAGTTAGGACACTGGGCTACAAATTCAGCAATTTCTCTTTTCATACCTGGCCACCAGTAGCTTTCTTTGATATCATGACACATTTTCATCGCGCCTGGGTGGAGAGAATAGCGGGCGTAATGCGCCTCGCTTATAAGCTGCTGGCGATGTCCCCAAAATATCTGGAACACAAATGCGGCCTTTATATCGTAACACTTCATCCTCGATTATCTGAAAATATGTCACCTCTCCTTACTGAACCTTATGTTCAAATTGAACCTGGCTAGGGTTTTTATACTGCCGTTCCTTTACTTCCACCACTAACGACAACACTGCGACATTCTGTGTTATCGCTCTATTATCTTTTATTTCTGCTATGTGACCGGCTAAATCGGCTAACTAGTGTAATTCTCGGATCTATTCCCGCTGTTCCGGCTGCAAGTATGCCAACACCCCATATGTTTACGGCTAAGGGCATCTGCTACCATATTAGCCCTTCCTGGGTGATACAAAATTTTTACTCTTTAAGGCATAAACTACTGCAGCTAACTCTAGGTCACGGGTAAGATAATTCTCTTCACGTTTCTCCAACTGCCTGAAAGCATAAGCTATTACTTTACCATGCTACATCAACCCTCTGTACCTTCTGGTGATACTAACACTGGAGCTAATGTTAACCTGACTTTTAACTCTTGGAAGTTCTGCTCACACGCCACAGCCTACTGGAACTTTACAGCCTTCTGTGTCAATTTAGTCAGAGGTGCTGCTAAGGTGGAAAATCCTTCCACAAACCCTCTTTAATACCCGGCTAGCCGCAGGGATTGCATACTTCGATCGGAGTGGTAGGTCTAGGCTATGTCTTCACTGTTTCGATTTTTCTGTGTATCTATCTGTACACCAGCCTCCGACACAATGTGACCAAAAAGGCTACTAAACTCAACTAAAATTCACATTTACAAAAATTGACATATAACTGACAGTCATACTGGTTTATTATACCGGAGAATCTGACAAGTAGGCTACCGGTATAACTAGAGCTTATCTGGCCTTCTGGCCGCATGCTAAGGCTACTTGTTGCTAAAGTAACCTTGAACGACTATCTGCACACCATGCGCCCATATCTGGTCAGGGGGTCCTGATATTGACCATGACCTCTAATCATCTGGCTGTATAACCTTAAATAACTAAATAGTCGAGTTGAATGACCCGAATGCGGCAGTAGTCTAACAATGCTCTAATCGTTCTACTTGAGTGCTTATAGTTCGTGCATAACCGCAGACTTGTGGGCATCTAATTGCTCTGTTATTTTACTTAAGCCACTGTAGGGCTGGGCTTAATCAAACTTGCTTCCAGGTGATTGATCTCTGGATCTTCGCGGGGAGTCTACTGACCCCCTAGTATTAATGAACACTGTGCTAGCAGGGTACTATCAATTTCTTACACCTTCCAGCCCTAGCAGTATATTCACTTGGATTTATACTGCTATTCTGGGGAATTTCAGTCTTATGAGCTATTCTGTAAATACTGGCCTTCTGCTAGGGCTCTGTATCTAAATATCTTACGAAAACTAGCTGAATTACTAGTCTGTTGCTGACTACTGATGTGGACCCTTCCTTGGGGTACCCACGGGTATTCTGACTGGGACGGTCGGCTGGCTTATGGGGTGTTCCACATAATAACTGCTAGGTTGGTTAAGGCTGACTCTCACCTACAAGGCTGGGGAAAATGACGTACGACCACTTAACATACTAGAACAATTTGGCATTGTTAATCTCTGAAATTTGCCTATTCGGCCTCTAATCCTGGTTCTAGCACATGCACTACTGTTACCGATCTTCAGGGATGCCTCCCTGCTAATGCAGGCGCCAGCTGGTCGGTAGACCGTCTAACTGCGCCCTTATCATCTAGCCATCTGTTTTAGGCCATTAACTCTGGTAAGCTCCTAGAGCCTAGATCTGACAACAACACATAAATCTATTAACCTAATAACTGAGAACTGAGATAGTTCCTATGACTTCATACGTAATTCACACTTAATCTGCCCTTTCTCTTTTCCTTTCCCTTTCTCCTTTCTTCTCTCCTTTCTTTCTTTCTTCTCTCTTCTCTCTCTTTTTTTTTTGCAAGGGGATCCTGTAATGCAATTTGTACATGCTTTCTATTACTAATCAGTATCCGTGATTATACCCCTTGGGAAGCTACCCACAGCATACCTATTATCTGTATATATATATATATCGCTAGTTACGTACAATATGTACTGAATTCTACGGTAATACATAATCTCTGACATGCTCTGCTGAGTCTCATGCCGTACATGATACACCGCTTCTACGACATAATACTATCTCTTGCCCTGACTTATCATTTCATTGCATTGTCACCCCATTCTGAAAGGAACAAACATAAACACTCTAATTATTGTCTGCTGTTTGAAAGTCCTCCACTCTCGCGATGTGGGGTCGACGTTCGAATCTTGTAGCCTTACTAGGCATATATTGAGAGCCCATAACTGTCTGCTGGGCCTTATCTCTAGGCTACACTAGATTAGAATTGCTGTATCGGTAGCTTCTTAACTTTTCCATAGCGGACATACTGCGGTATTCTGAACCGCAACCTACTGTCTGCCCGAGGCTTAATCCTTAATACGATATTTTATCAATCCGGGGGTAATTCTAATTTCCCCACAAGATCTGGCATTCCTACTTCTTTCCCTCATCTTGCTTAAGTTGAACTCTGGGGTTCAAGGTACCTGCTCTTCATTGTTAACAAGATTGTTGGTCCTGTATCAGTTCATACTTCCCCTGACTTGCAGTCAGACCTATCTGATTCACATGATCCCTCACCCTTTTGATATCACAACTGGATCATAACCACAATCTTATAGGTATGTCTTTGTCTTGCTATCTGTTAGCATATGTGGCGGACTTAGCCTTTTTCTGACCCGAACTTGAATATTACCTGGCATTTATCACTAATAAGTCTTTTACCCCTACTTCGGGTAAGCTAACGGTCTTACTTTCTCTACTGGCTTAAAGGCTTATTGTCATAAGGGTCTGCACAACTTACGTAATCCTAGGGGCTCTTTACATTTTCTAATACTTACTAGGATCAATCAGCCCATCTTTACTTACCGCTGGATTTGGCAACCCCATCTCAAGTCTTATGCCCCTTTACTATACTGGCATCAAAATCAGGAGGTAGGAATAGCCCTTTTCTTATTGCAACAAATAAAAGCATTTAACTGTACCATATCCAAAAAGATGTATTTGGGATTCCTGCATTTCCCTCTCTTTCTTATACTTACCTGGTGGTCTGACCTTGTCTGTAATCTTAATCAGATCTTATATGGCTAATAAATAAATCAACTCATATGCACATTACATTCCTGACTTCCTATTCTAACGTTATTGACATATACTGGGGATGATACCAATAAAAGAGATAACATTGGGAGGTCCCTGTTACCTCCTCCTGCTGCTGTAGTTACCCTGTAACTGCCTAATGCCTTCTCCTGTTGTCATATCTGATCTTCTGCTTGTAGTAGGGTAATGCTGATCTACCTTTGTATCTGTAATCAAAGAATACAGTAAGTTTTTAGGGCCTCAACCCTATACTGTACTGCTCTAAAGCACGACTGACTAAGAAGGAAGGGTAACCATCCTATCATGCCTCGCAGCCTCCTGCCTATAGTATGTGGTGCACAACACCTCCATAGACAAGACTCTACTTAGCACGGCTTGCAGACTCCCTGGGATACGACCTGCTCTGATACCAAGTTTGTCACACCCCGCCTTGGGGGGTATGACTGGCACCTGGTGCCCTACTGGGACCTGAACTGCTGGACTGCTAAGCCTGGGCACATCTGGTGCCTGGCTGGCTCTAACTCATATTTCTGGAAACAGAGGGCTATATAACGGTTGTAAACACAGCCCCCGGCCCATTGGCCTATAGCCTCCTGCACCTGTACTAACAGCTGACCAGAAACATATCTATTCAGGGAACCGTATGCGGGCCGACAAGGCCACCATGTTGTCTAGTTATCTGTAACTCAGCAATAACATACTAGAAGGCTACGTGACCGGCAAGGTCACCACTACTGTCAACTTATGGCCCCACACGGCCAACATAAAAGAAGCAAAAGTACTAATAGCTAACAACTGCACGGCCTCACACGACCGGCTCATCTGACCACAAGGAGATATATATAGGCTGCAAGCCTCTAGGAAAAGCAATAGAAATGATCGGGACAGGGCCCCGACCTACCCGTACTATACAACAAAGGAAACTGGAATACACCTCTGGAATTCAGTCTCCGGATGACAGGAGCTGAATACTCGATCGCTGATAGGAATCACGTGGTATCACCTGCTCGTCTACGAGTACCTGCAGGCAAGTAATGCAGTGCCCCACCGGGCGTCAGTACCGCTGGTACTGAGTATGTAAAGCAATAACTGAAAGAAACATCTGAAAACGATAATATAACTGATGAAACTGAAGTAGAGAGAATAGATTAACTGTCTGATAATGTAAATCATACCTTCTCTCAATCTTTACTGGAAGGAAATAGGAGTCATACTTGGAGACATATCCCTCTACTGCTGATCTACTCGTATCTAACGTAACATGGCATAACATGAAATAGCATAACATGGCACACACAATCCTTACCCAGCCCCCATAAGCCGGGAGGTACAACCAGCACAGAATCTACACCCCTACCCCGGTCATCCCATCTTCTATAATGGCTGTAAGCATCCCACCGGTCCCCTGGGTATGCACTTGGGCTCACTGAGCCCCTGACTATAACTGTACCTGAGTTCGAAGGACTCCTGAATCAACACCCGGGCGTATCCGCTCGACGGGGGTGTATAAAATCCGACCAAGGCAAAATATGGGGAAACTGGCATCCCATCTTCGTCCCCTAGGGGACGGCATGCCACTCCATAGAGCGACGTATCCTCGTCCTCTGGCGGACGAGTCGATACAGCTATTAACCCTGGGGCGGTCATGGAATCTAGGTAGTCCAACCCCAAACAATGCAACGATCTCAACTAGTAATACTGTCTGCATATCTCACATGCTGAGGCTAATAGGGGTAAAGTATCGTATACATTACATGCTGAACTAATGATAGTAATCTGTACATATTCAATACGTGCTGAGACTGGTAAATATATATATATATGAATATAGTCTCCTGCCAAACTGTACTGGGGCAAATGCTATACAAGATAGTGTTTCTGCTGAAAACTATGTTGTTTACTGAGTTTCTGTATTAACATGATTTACTATTCCTAACATGCGTTCTAAACTTTATTTTAGCCTGCCATTCTATTTCTGAAGTGCTTTACGGATATTGCATCACTTTACGGGGTTTCAACTAAATACAATAATATCTTAACATTTCATATTACATCACATACTGAGCATACTGGGCAATTTCTAACACTTGTGTTAAAATCTATGTCGTACTCGTAGTTTCACGCAAGTTACAACCCAATGCTTCTCATATCGTGTCAACATTCGCAATAAACGTAACGTTTGACTTCTGAACATTCTACTGGCCTGTAAATCACTATACTGTACCGATATTAATTAACTTGCCGAGGGAACTAGATTTACATACCTTATCCTTGAACTATTCGTCTGTCGGACGAGGCTCGGCCGGTACTTCAACTGTTTTCTCCCAACTGCATTCATAAATATGTCAATCAATACTAAATACACCTTTATTTCAAAAGGCAACGTCACTTTCGATATAGTTTATAGCCTAAACTTAGGCTTATCGAAAGACGGCCAGAAACTCGCTATTTTTCAGAGGTCCAGAAGGGAGAAATATTCACTTCACAGCTAGGAACACATAGACACTAGTTTAGAGCAATTCCACTTACCTTAGCTCGGTGGCTCGACAATTCGTCGGCCGTATTTTACGGAACTGAATCCGTAGGAATGCTCTCTGCTGCTAAATACCTCAGTATCTGGAGTTAATTTGAGTTTGGGCAACGTTTGGCAGCGTAATCGGATGATAATATATTACCTTCCTTTGTCCCTCTCTGCCCTCTGCGTTTTCTGGAAATTTTCATAAGTTTTATCATTTAAAACCGAAGTGGGGCTTTATATACTTGGGCCTGGACAAGGCCAACGTGTCACAGAGCCAACGCGGAGGCTCCTCCTCCATGACACGCTGCCATCGCGGAGGGGCTCTGCCTCGGCTCCTTCCGCGATGGTTCGACAGGCTTCTCGTCCGATCTTTCCCCGGGCTTTCTCTAGCACGTATGGCCTTCAAATATGCTTAACCAACGTGCGAATAGGTCATCTAGGTGCCGAGAATTCTACGGGGTATAACATACCCAATAAAAGGGATCTTCTTAAAAGAACTTATAAAGCTAACATTTATAGTAAGTTCGATTTGATATCAGGATTTTGGCAAATACAGATAGCAGAAAAAGATAAATATAAAACAGCTTTTAATGTACCTTTAGGACAATATAAATGGAATGTAATGCCATTTGGATTAAAAAATGCACCGTCTGAATTTCAAAATATAATGGAGAACATATTTAATCCACATAGTCATATTTCTATAGTCTACATAGATGATGTTTTAATATACTCAGAAGATATTGATCAACACTTCAAACATATCCAGGCCTTTTTAAAAGTTGTTAAGAAAAACGAATTAGTAGTAAGCACTAAAAAAATTAAGTTATTCCAGACTGCTATTAGATTCCTTGGTCATGACTTATAACAAGGAACCTATAAACCTATTTGTAGAGCCATAGAATTCTCATCCAAATTTCCAGATGAATTAATTGATAAAACTCAGCTTTAGAGATTCTTAGGAAGTCTCAATTATGTTGCAGATTTTATTCCAAATATTAGACAGGTTTGTAAGCCTCTTTATCAGCGTCTTAAGAAGGATCCAGTCCCATGGGGATTAGAACAAACAGAGACAGTCCAAAAAATAAAATCAATAGTTCAAAAACTCCCATGCCTAGGAATACCACATCCAGGGGCATTCATGATAGTAGAAACTGACGCCTCAGACATAGGAAATGGAGGCATCCTTAAACAAAAAATCTCCCTAGAAAACCCCGAACAATTAGTAAGATTCACTTTAGGAATCTGAAATAATACTCAGAAAAAGTAGAACACCATTAAAAAGGAAATTCTGGTTATAGTGCTATGTATCACAAAATTTCAAGACGACCTAATAAATAAAGAATTTTTACTAAGAGTAGACTGCAAAGCAGCCAAAGATGTTTTACAAAAAGATGTAAAAAATCTGGTTTCTAAACAAATATTTGCCAGATGGCAGGCTTTGTTATCCAGCTCTGATTTTCAAATCGAGTTCATACAAGGAGAAAATAATTCTCTCCCAGATTTTTTGACTAGGGAATTTCTACAGGGAACAAAATGAGACCTGGAACACCAGGTATAAGGCCCTTGAGGCCTCCATTTTAGGCTTTCAAACCAGAAGAAATAATGAAAAGACCCTTCAAAGAGGAGGAAAAACCAAAACAAGAAAATAAATATTTAGTTTTGGCAGAATTCCCATCTTTGCCAAAAGCTACTATTCCGTCCCCATTAAAGGAACCCATAACTAGTCAGACCAGATTACAACCATTAAAGTCAATTTTTAAAGGAGACTCTTCATCAGGAGACAAAACTATCTCTATCCAAATCAAGGACAGCTATGAAATGAAACCACTAGAGACATACTCTCAGGCAGTTCTGCCAGCAACTCCGGAAAAGAAAATGGAGAAAAATATTCCAAATAAACAGAAGTTTGAGCTAACAGTTTTACAGGTACTGCCGATCATGGCCATCGATAAAAAATATGAAGGTTTTGAAGTACCCGAGTTACTAAAACCCTGCTACACAAATTGGAATTATGTGGAGACAGATGATCCCCTTAAAACCCGAAGGTATTATGAGTTCATTTTAACAGACACCAATTCAGCAAAATTGAGCATAAATTAAAATGTCCGGATAATCCTGACAGTATTCAATACTCGAAGTTCACAATTAAAAGAATTTTAAGTCCGTTTGAATGGTTTGTAGATCATCTGCATACAACCATTCCCCTATCAAGAACCCATAGACCCCAAACATACAACTGGTATGATTATAAGGCAGCCTGGTATAATTTTATGTATCTAAGGTCGAACACTCACTCTTGGTTTGTCAAGTATTCAGAAGAAATGAAAAGCGCGATCATTCCCAGATGGTTTTACCAATGGTGGAACCAATTCAGAGGAAATAAACAGGTATTGTCAAAACATTTTCAAACACAGTTTGAAAAATTTCAGGTAGAGCAGAATATTTCTACCCTACCAGAAAATATTAAATTGTGTAAGTTTTTTATTGCAAAAAGAATTTCATATATTGTCAGTTGGTCCTTTGATATTCATGAAATTGAAAGGATTAAATATCTGAGTAAGACCATCAAAATCAAAGGCTGGGCACCAACACCCCAGGAAGATAAAGAAACTTCAAGTTCTTCATTACGACAGGATTCCCCACTGTCCAAGGAAGAACTAAGAAGAAGGCTCCAGCAGGGCTTGTCAAATTTGAAAAAAGATACCCAACAAAAACAGATAATGGAATTATTAGATACTGCATCCTCTCATACAAGTGAACCAAGAAATGGAGACATGCTAGATCCGCAAGGGCTAGCTCAAGCTTATCTTCTCAACTAAAGGAGGCGGCTAGACTATCCTTTCAGAAAAATGAAAAGCTACTACAATCAAAAGCAGTGGACCCCTCAGAAATCCACCCAAAAAACAATGCAGCAAAAAGACAAGCCACATCAGGACAAAATGGAATCTCTACTGACTCCCATGTAGATGAAGACGAATCTTCATCAAATTCCAAGGTCACATAAGGACAAATATCAAATTTCAAGGAAATCAAGTTTCAAGAAGATGAAGACATCTTTTAAATAGATCCGTGTAAAATTAAATCTGCCACGTGTGGACACATGTAAATAGATAGCAGGTAGTAATTAGTTGACTCATCATATTGAGGTCTATTTAAGACCTACACCTTGTATTAAGAGGGGCATTCGGAGTCCCAAAAATGATAAAATGGTATGATGTGTTAGTAAAGGATAATTGGAATTTTGACTCCATAACGGAGCCAGAAATTGAGGAAGAAAATTCAACCATTGAGCAGGTAATACAATTTCCGGATGGATCTATAGATTTAAAATTTCTAAGATCCAAAGCTACTACAATCAAAAGCAGTGGACCCCTCAGAAATCCACCCAAAAAACAATGCAGCAAAAAGACAATTTCACAAAATTGCATTATTAGACACAGGTGCAGACCAAAACTGCATTATTGAAGGAATAATCCCTACTAAGTACCTTGAAAAAAGTACAACGCGGTTATTCTCCGAGACAGGTGAAAGACTCAAAATAAATTATAAGCTCCATGAGGCATACTTATGCAATAATGGAATCTGCTTTATTAATGATTTCGTAATAACTAAAGTAGATAAAAGTGAAGAAGAAGATGAGTCTCTTGGGAGCTCTCTAGAAGGTAAATCAGGGGTAAAAACTATTGCAATAGTTAAAGCCCAGAGCTGGCATATACCTATCACATTGGTTATCAACAAAAATTATAGATTCAACCACCTTAGTTTTGGTATGCCATTTATTAACAATCATGCTCAATGATTGAATTTTCTTCCTCAATTTCTGACTCCATAACGGAGCCAGAAATTGACGAAGAAAATTCAATCATTGAACATGATTGTTAATAAATGGCATACCAAAACTAAGGTGGTTGAATCTATAATTCCCCCACTAGAGGAAATTAGTTTACCAATAGATGGTAGAATTGTCACAACTACACCTTTTAAAATTGATATAGTAGACACCCAAGGTGATCCTAAGAATAAAGATATAAATAAATTAATTCAACAAAACAATTACACTAATCAATTACTATATGTAGTCTCTGATCAGATCCTTAAGACTGATAATAAATCAATTTTCAAGGATAAACCTAGTCCTTCCTACAATAATAAAAAGTATGAAACCCATCCAATATTTAAATTACCAGAATTTTCCAAAGATAAATTCCCCAAATTTCAAGAAAAGTTTGAAATCACAAATGATCTTATGGAAAAGATTAATGAAAAGTTAAAGGCTGAATTAAAATTAAAGAATGAATTAAAATTAAAGGATGAATTAAAATTATAAGATGATAAGGTCATAAGAACAATATCCGAAAAGTCTGATAACGACATTAATAAGTTAAGCTCTAAATATTCCATCAAAAAGAATTATTATAATAAACCCTCATTCCCGGATATGCAGTATGAAGAAATGAATTTTTATCTCATACTTCACACTCTGGAAATGAAATTGTTGAATGGAATATTGATGGACTTGCAGAACATCAGATATACAACAAGTTACATGAAATGGGAATGGCCATTACGGCCTATAAAATGAAAAATTGCACAGATAAACAAGCTGGGACTCGTATTATATCTAGATTTACAGGGACATTAAAATATTGGTGGGATAATTATCTCACTAAAGATAATAGAAATAGTGTAACAAATGCTACAACCATCACTCAAGTTATTAAGACTGAATACACAGGACAAACTTTTGAAAATCTATGCGTAGAAGACGCCACCGCTATCTTAATTTATAGTATAGCAAAACATTTTATAGGGGAACCTCAACTTTTTCAAGATAGGAGTTTAGAAATACTATCCAACCTATCTTGCCCAAAGTTAGATGATTTTAGATGGTATAAGGATGTATTCCTCAACAAGGTTATGGTCAGAGAAGACTGTAGTCATGATTATTGGAAAGAAAAATTCATAAGTGGTTTACCAATATTATTCGCTGAAAAGGTTAGAATAAAATTAAAAGATAGATTTGATGGAAAAATTTCTTATAGCCAATTAACCTATGGCGACCTTATAAGTTTTATAAATGTCACAGGACTTGAATTATGTACAGATATGAAGCTTAAAAATCAACTTAAAAAGGATAATAAAATATCCAAAAAAAAAAATAGGAAGCTTTTGTCAAGATTTTGGATGCATCAAGTTGTCTGCCCCTTCAAAAGAGGCATCCAAGAAAATTCAAAGAAGACAGAAGCACTATAAAAATAAATCTAAAAAACCCCATCATTACAGAAAAAGATATAAAAGGCACAAACGAGAAGCCAACAAAGGTGGCTTTCAAGGAAATAATGATAAGTGTTGGAATTGTGGAAAATTTGGCCATAGGGCTAAGGATTGTAAGGTCCCTAATAAAAAGAAGGATAAGATCAGTATGTTAGAACTTGAGCTAGAAATAAAAGATAGATTATATTCTAATCTTGATGAATATGATAATAATTCTTCCCCTGAAGAAAGTTTCAGTGATGAAGACCAGCTTAATATAGCATATAGTTCTGACAATAGTGACTCAACTGATCATTGTGGATGTACGGGAGCAATCTGCACCTGTGATAGCCACTCAGTAAATGTCATTACCAATAATAACAAAGAAATAACTATTAAGGAGTAACATCTAAAGTATACATTGGCCCCAGGATAGTACTAACATTTCCCCGAATATTTTGTATTATATTAAAATTTATGCTTACACATCCTTTTACAGAACAAATAAAATACTAGAATAGGAGAAAAAGGATATGTTTAAAATATCAAAGTAACTATAAGAATAAAAGGAGGTAACACTTGAAGACGTAGAGAAAAAACTAAAGGGAATAGATTTCTCTGAAACAATTCCTAAGGTTGAATATGAACCTAGAATTACCAAAAGAACAACTCCCACAGCTAGTGAGATTCTAGAAGTAAGAGACTCTTTATGCATGATTAGATCTGATGAGGAGTTTGAACTAAACTTTGAATATTTAGATAAACTTTGGATAGATCCAGAAAATAGCATAAAAAGGCAATGGTATGCAAAAAAATATTCACTAAAGGAAAGATTATCCTTTAGAAAAAAATGGTGCGCCGATATGAAAAGAATGAGATGCAATATAGAGTTCTTTAAATGGTTTGAGTACACAGGAAAATTGGATGATCAAAAGGAATCAGAGCCATGTTGGTCGGGAGGAGTATGAGTTTGAGTAACTAAATCTTCATACTATCCTAGAGCCAGTCGAAATTATGTTGCTCTTAAGCGGTTATTTCTGTGTCTAGTTTTGCTGATACTCTTACTCTATTTTCTTAGTTTTATTCCTTAAGTTGGGTAACCATTTAATCACGGTCTAGACGTTGGCAAGCCTGTATTCTCCGTTGGATTAGCTTTAAAGTTTTGATACTAGAGCCAGACCCGGATGGTGTTCCCGTCACCAGACCTAAAGGAATAAGATAAAAGAAATTAGATAAGATAACCAGTAAATACTTCACAAAGAAATAACTGCTTAAGAGCAACATAATTTCGACTGGCTCTAGGATAGTATGAAGATTTAGTTACTCAAACTCATACTCAATCCCGCTGAGTTTAAGCATATCAATAAGCAGAGAAAAAGATACTTACAAAGAGCTGTTTATTGATAAGAAGGAAAACTAGAGAACATAGATAGATTTGGGCATTCGGAAAACACTACACTCACTTCCAAATTG
Source organism: Datura wrightii (assembly GCA_035772735.1). Taxonomy (NCBI): domain Eukaryota; kingdom Viridiplantae; phylum Streptophyta; class Magnoliopsida; order Solanales; family Solanaceae; genus Datura; species Datura wrightii. Next base: position 73,284,695 of record JASDFA010000027.1, read on the forward strand.
CCCAAATCTCTCTATGTTCTCTAGTTTTCCTTTTTATCAATAAACAGCTCTTTGTAAGTATCTTTTTCTACTACTTTATTACTACTTGCAGTATTTTATTTTATTTAGCTCCTGCCTTTGTAATTAACTTCCAAGTTATTTTCTACGATCCGACAAATGGTATCAGAGCCATGTTGGCCGGGAGGAGTATGAGTTTGAGTAACTAAATCTTCATACTCCTCCCGGCCAACATGGCTCTGATACCATTTGACGGATCGTAGAAAATAACTTGGAAGTTAATTACAAAGGCAGGAGCTAAATAAAATAAAATACTGCAAGTAGTAATAAAGTAGAGGAAAAAGATACTTACAAAGAGCTGTTTATTGATAAGAAAGAAAACTAGAGAACATAGAGAGATTTACGCAATTTGGAAGTGAGTGTAGTGTTTTCCGAATGCCCCTCTTAATACAAGGTGAAGGTCTTAAATAGACCTCAATATGATGAGTCAACTAATTACTACCTGCTACCTATTTACATGTGTCCACACGTGGCAGATTTAATTTTACACGGATCTATTTAAAAGATGTCTTCATCTTCTTGAAACTTGATTTCCTTGAAATTTGATATTTGTCCTGATGTGACCTTGGAATTTGATGAAGATTCGTCTTCATCTACATGGGAGTCAGTAGAGATTCCATTTTGTCCTGATGTGGCTTGTCTTTTTGCTGCATTGTTTTTTGGGTGGATTTCTGAGGGGTCTACTTCTTTTGATTGTAGTACCTTTTCATTTTTCTGAAAGGATAGTCTGGTCGCCTCCTTTAGTTGAGAAGATAAGCTTGAGCTAGCCCTTGCGGATCTAGCATGTCTCCATTGCTTGGTTCACTTGTATGAGAGGATGCAGTATCTAATAATTCCATTATCTGTTTTTGTTGGGTATCTTTTTCCAAATTTGACATGGCCTGCTGGAGCCTTCTTTTTAACTCTTCCTTGGACAGTTGGGAATCCTGTCATAATGAAGAACTTGAAGTTTCTTTATCTTCCTTGGGTGTTGGTGCCCAGCCTTTGATTTTGGTGGTCTTACTCAGATATTTAATCCTTTCAATTTCATGAATATCAAAGGACCAGCTGACAATATATGAAATTCTTTTTGCAATAAAAAACTTACACAATTTTATATTTTCTGGTAGGGTAGAAATATTCTGCTCTACTTGAAATTTTTCAAATTGTGTTTGAAAATGTTTTGACAATACCTGTTTATTTCCTCCGAATTGGTTCCACCATTCGTAAAACCATCTGGGAATGATCGCGCTTTTCATTTCTTCTGAATACTTGACAAACCAAGAGTGAGTGTTGGGCCTTAGATACATAAAATTATACCAGGCTTCCTTATAATCATGCCAGTTGTATGTTTGGGGTCTATGGGTTCTTGATAGGGGAATGGGTGTATGCAGATGATCTACAAACCATTCAAACAGACTTAAAATTCTTTTAATTGTGAACTTCGAGTATTGAATACTGTCAGGATTATCCGGACATTTTAATTTATGCTCAATTTTTACTGAATCGGTGTCTGTTAAAATGAACTCATAATACCTTTGGGTTTTAAGGGGATCATCTGTCTCCACATAATTCCAATTTGTGTAGCAGGGTTTTAGTAACTCGGGTACTCCAAAACCTTCATATTTTTATCGAGGGCCATGATTGGCAGTACCTGTAAAACTGTTTGCTCAAACTGCTGTTTATTTGGAATATTTTTCTCCATTTTCTTTTCCGGAGTTGCTGGCAGAACTGCCTGAGAGTATGTCTCTGGTGGTTTCATTTCATAGCTGTCCTTGGTTTGGATAGAGATAGTTTTGTCTCCTGATGAAGAGTCTCATTTAAAAATTGACTTTAATGGTTGTAATCTGGTCTGACTGGTTATGGGTTCCTTTAATAGGGATAGAATAGTAGCTTTTGGCAAAGATGGGAATTCTGCCAAAACTGAATATTTATTTTCTGGTTTTGGTTTTTCCTCCTCTTTGAAGGGTCTTTTAATTATTTCTTCTGGTTTGAAAGGCTGAAATGGAGGCCTCAAGGGCCTTATACTTGGTGTTCCGGGTCTCATTTAGTTCCCTGAAGAAATTCCCTAGTCAAAAAATCTGGGAGAGAATTATTTTCTCCTTGTATGAACTCGATTTGAAAATCAAAGCTGGATAACAAAGCCTGCCATCTGGCAAATATTTGTTTAGAAACCAGATTTTTTACATCTTTTTGTAAAACATCTTTGGCTGCTTTGCAGTCTACTCTTAGTAAAAATTATTTATTTATTAGGTCGTCTTGAAATTTTGTGATACATTGCACTATAGCCAGAATTTCCTTTTTAATGGTGCTGTAATTTTTCTGAGTATTACTCCAGATTCCTGAAGTGAATCTTACTAATTGTTCGGGGTTTTCTAGGGAGATTTTTTGTTTAAGGATGCCTCCATATCCTATGTCTGAGGTATTAGTTTCTACTATCATAAATGCCCCTGGATGTGGTATTCCTAGGCATGGGAGTTTTTGAACTATTGATTTTATTTTTTGGACTGTCTCTGTTTGTTCTAATCCCCATGGGACTGGATCCTTCTTAAGACGTTGATAAAGAGGCTTACAAACCTGTCTAATATTTGGAATAAAATCTGCAACATAATTGAGACTTCCTAAGAATCTCTGAAGCTGAGTTTTATCAATTAATTCATCTGGAAATTTGGATGAGAACCCTATGGCTCTACAAATGGGTTTATAGGTTCCTTATTTAAGTCATGACCAAGGAATCTAATAGCAGTCTGGAATAACTTAATTTTTTTAGCGCTTACTACTAATCCGTTTTGCTTAACAACTTTTAAAAAGGTCTGGATATGTTTGAAGTGTTGATCAATATCTTCTGAGTATATTAAAACATCGTCTATGCAGACTATAGAAATATGACTATGTGGATTAAATATGTTGTTCATTATATTCTGAAATTCAGACGGTGCATTTTTTAATCCAAATGGCATTACATTCCATTCATATTGTCCGAAAGGTACATTAAAAGTTGTTTTATATTTATCTTTTTCTGCTATTTGTATTTGCCAAAATCTGGATTTCGTATCGAACTTACTATAATTGTTAGCTTTATAAGTTCTTTTAAGAAGATCTCTTTTATTGGGTATTGGTGTCACACCCCACCCTGGAGGGTATGACAGGCACCTGGTGCCTGCTAGACTCTGGACTGCTAGATGGTCCAGCCTAAGCACATCTGGTGCTTTTGGATGGCCCTGACTCTATTCCAAGAAATCAACCGGCTATATAACGGCTGTAAACACAGCCTCCGGCCAACTGGCCTATAGCCACCTGTACCTGCACTATCAGCTAGCCAGAACACATTCAATATAAGGAAACCTATGCGGGCCGACAAGGCCACCATGCTGTCTAGTTATCTGTAACTCAACAATGAAATACTGGAAAGCTACGTGATCGGCAAGGTCACCACTACTGTTAAGCATGGCCCCACACGGTCAACATAAAAGAAATAAAGGTACTAGCAGCTATACAACTGCACGGCCTCACGCGACCGGCTCAACTGACCACAGGGAAATCTATACAGACTGCAAGCCTCTAGGAATAACAATACAAATGATCAGGACAGGGCCCCGACCTACCCGTACTGTATATCAAAGAAAACAAAATACACCTTTGGAATTCAGTCTCCGGATGACAGGAGCTGAATACTCGATCGCTGACAAGAATCATGAGGGATCGCCTCCTCGTCTATGGGTACCTGCAGGCAAGTAATGCAGCACCCCACCGAGTGTCAGTACCGCTGGTACTGAGTATGTAAAGCAATAATTGAAAGGAATATCTGAAAAAAACATTACAACTGATGAAACTGAAATAGGAAGGAATAAATTAACTGTCTGATAATGTAAATTATGCCTACTCTTAACTATACTGGAAGGAGTAGGAGTCATACCTGGAGAAGTATCGTTCTACTGCCGATCTACTCGCGTCTAATGTAACATGGCATAACATAACATAACATAACATAGCCCACACAAACCTTACCCGACCCCCATAAGCCGGGAGGTACAACCAGCACAGAATCTATACCCCTACCCCGATCATCCCATCTCCTATAATAGCTATAAGCATCGTGTCGGTCCCCTGGGTATGCACTTAGGCTCGCCGAGCCCCTGACTATAACTGTACCTGAGTCCGGAGGACTCCGGAATCAACACCCGGGCGTATCCGCTCGACAGGGGTGTATAAGGGCCGACCAAGGCACAATTTGGGGAAAACTGGCATCCCATCTTCGTCCCCTGTGGGACGGCATGCCACTCCGTAGAGCGACGTATCCTCGTCCTATAGCGGACGAGTCAATACAGCTAATAACCCTGGGGCGGTCAGGGATGCTAGGTAATCCAACCCCAAGACAATATAGTGGTCTCAACTAGTAATACTATCTGCATATATCACATGCTAAAGTTAATAATTATAATGTATCTGTGTCTACTGTATGCTGAACTAGTGATAGCGATATGTATGTACTTAATTCATGCTGAGACTGATAATAGTGTATATGTACAAATATAATCTTCTGCCATACTGTACTGTATACTGAGTTTCTGTAATAACATGATTTACTATCCCTAACATGCTTCCTAAACTTCATTTTTTAACCTATCATTCTACTTCTGAGATGCCTTACGGATATTACATTGTTTTACTGGGTTTCAACTGAATCCGATAATATCCTACATTCTGTATTACATCACATACTGGGCATGCTGTGCAGTTCCTAACACTTGTATTAGAATCTATATCGTGCTAGCAAGTTTCATGCTAATTATAACATAATGCTTCTAATATCGTAACAACATTCGTAATAAACATAACACATGACTTCTGAATATTCTACTGGCCTTTAAATTACTTTACTATACCGAGCTCACTAACTTGCCGAGGAAACTAGCTTTACATACCTTATCCTCGAACTAACCGTTTGTCGGACGAGTCTCGGCCAACAGTTCAACTATTTCTCCCAACTGCATTTATAAATACATCAATTAATACCAAATATAGCTTTATTTTAAAGAACAACGTCACTTTCGATATAATTTATAGCCTAAACTTAGGCTTATCGAAAGACGGTCGAAAACTCGCTATTTTTCAGAGGTCCAGAAGGGAGAAATATTCACTTCACAGCTAGGAACACATAGACACTAGTTTGGAGCAATTCTACTTACTTTAGCTCGGTAGCTCGACGATTCGTCGGCCGTATTTCACGAAACTAAATCCGTAGGAATGCTCTCTGCTGCTAAATACCTTAGTATCTGAGGTTAATTTGAGTTTGGACAACGTTTAGCAGCGTAATCGGCTGAAAATTATATTACCCTCTTCGTTCCTTTTCTTCCTCTGGTTTTTCCCCTCTGTTTCACTGGAAATTTATAAGTTAAAATGATTTAAAACCGAAGTGGGGCTTTATATACTTGGGCCTGGACAAGGCCAACGTGTCACGGAGCCAACGCGGAGGCTCCACCTCCGTGACACGTTGCCATCGCGGAGGGGCTCTGCCTCGGCTCCTTCCGCGATGGTTCGACAGGTTTCTCATCCGATCTTTTCCCGGGCCTTTCTTTAGCACGTATGGCCTTTAAATATGCTTAACCAACGTGCAAATAGGTCATCTAGGTGTCGGGAACCTTACGGGGTTTAACATTCTCCCCCCCTTAAGAACATTCGTCCTCGAATGTAAACTTCTATTTAGAGGACTTGTCAACTTACTATCTAGGAAAATTTCGGCAGAGTTTCCCCTGTAATATGGACTATAGCAAAAACCTAAAATGCAGAAAAGTCCAACACAGGTACTGCACGCAATACTTTAAAATTCACTGGATAGCTAAGTATCAATCTTTCTCATTTATACATATACAACCATAAGGTATTACACAAGTAATAATACGGACATACTTGTCGCCTGACTAGACCTGGAATAGGTGAGGATATCTAGCTTTCATATCTTCTTCAGCTTCCCATGTCATCTCCTCACGGTTCCTGTTACGCCACAACACTTTGACAGACGCAATATTTTTATTCCTCAACCTGCGAATCTGTCTGTCTAAGATAGCTACTGGAACCTCTTTATATGCTAACTCTTCTGTGACCTGGACATCTTGAACTGGAACAACCGTGGAAGGGTCTCCTATGAACTTCCTCAACATAGATACATGGAATACTGGGTGAACAGATGCTAACTCCAGAGGCAAGTTCAATTCGTATGCAACTCGGCCTATTCTTCATCGAATCTGATATGGCCCAATGAATCTCGGGCTAAGCTTGCCTTTCCTGCCAAATCTCATCACCCCTTTCATCGGAGAAACTTTCAGGTATACCCAGTCATTTACCGCAAATTCTAGATTTCTGCGCCGCATATCTGCATACGACTTCTGGCGGCCCTGAGCAGTCAGTAAACGTTCTCGGATAAGCTTTACCTTTTCCTCTGACTGCTGAACAATGTCTGGGCCAACGAACGCTGATTCTCCTATTTTAAACCAACCAATCGGTGACCTGCATTTTCGCCCGTATAATGCCTCAAAAGGCGCCATCTGGATGGCTGAATGATAGCTATTATTGTAGGCAAATTCAATTAACGGCAAATGCTCATCCCAGCTACCACCAAAATCTAGCACACACGCTCGCAACATATCTTCGAGCATTTGAATTATGCGTTCAGCCTGCCCATCTGTCTGAGGATGGAATGCTGTGCTCAAATTAATCTGTGTTCCCAGACCTCTCTAAAACGACTGCCAAAATCTAGCCGTAAACTATGCTCCTCTGTCTGAAATAATGGAGACTGGCACTCCATGCAATCTGACTATCTCTCGGATATATAATTCGACATAATCCTCAGCCGAGAAGGTAGCCTTCACTGGCAGGAAATGAGCTGATTTTGTCAGCCTGTCAACTATTACCCAAATGGAACCATTTCTGCGTCTGGTACGGGGTAACCCTGTTACAAAATCCATATTTATCGCTTCCCATTTCCATGTAAGCACCGTTATATCTTGCGTCAAACCGCCCGATTTCTGGTGCTCCGCTTTCACCTGCTGACACTTAGGACATCTACATACAAATTCAGCTATTTCAGCTTTCATACCTGGCCACCAGTAGATGTCTCTGATGTCGTGGTACATTTTCGTTGCCCCTGGATGGAGGGAATAGCGAGCGTAATGTACCTCATGCATAATCTGCTGGCGAAGCCCTGAAACGTTCGGAACACAAAGGCGGCCCTTACAGCGTAGCACATCATCCTTAGTCATTTGGAAATCTGACTCCTTACCTTTCTGAACTCTATCTCTGAGCTGGACTAAGTCAGGGTCCTCATACTGTCGTCCTTTTACCTCTGTAACTAATGATGACACAGCAGAATTCTGAATTACCGCTCTATTATTCTCTGTTTCCATTACTCGAACGGCTAAACCAGCTAACTGATGAATTTCTTTGGCTAACTCCCGCTTCTCGGGTCGCAAATACGCCAAACTCCCCATTGACTTACGGCTCAGGGCATCTGCCACTACATTAGCTTTTCCCGGGTGATACAGAATGTTCACATCATAATCTTTTAACAACTCCAACCAGCGACGTTGTCGCAGGTTCAGTTCCCTCTAGGTGAAGATATACTGTAGGCTCTTGTGATCTGTAAAAATATCAACATGGACGCCATACAAGTAATGTCTCCACATCTTCAAAGCGTGGATCACTGCAGCTAATTCCAGGTCATGGGTAGGGTAATTCTTTTCGTGTTTCCTCAGCTGTCTGGAAGCGTATTGTCACACCCCGCCTTGGGGGGTATGATTGGCACCTGGTGCCCTACAAGGAACTAAACTGCTGGACTGGTAAGCCTGGGCACCTCTGGTGCCTGGCTAGCTCTAACTCATATTTCTGGAAATAAAGGGCTATATAACGGCTGTAAACACAGCCCCCGGCCCATTGGCCTATAGTCTCCTGTACCTGTACTAACAGCTGACCGGAAACACATCAATTCAGGGAAACCTATGCGGGCCGACAAGGCCACCATGCTGTCTAGTTATCTACAACTCAATCATGAAGTACTAAAAAGCTACGTGACCGGCTAGGTCACCACTACTAGTAAACTATGGCCCTACACGGCCATCATAAAAGAAAGAAAGAGTACTAACAACTATACAACTGCACGGCCTCACACGACCGGCTCATCTGACCACAGGGAGATATATACAGACTGCAAGCCTCTAGGAGTAACAATAGAAACGATTGGGACAGGGCCCCGATCTACCCGTACTATACAACAAAAGGAACTGAACTGCACCTCTGGAATTCAGCCTCCGGATGACAGGAGCTGAATACTCGACCGCTGACAGGAAATCACGTAGTATCGCCTGCTCGTCTATGAGTACCTGCAGGCAAGTAATGCAGCGCCCCACCAGGCGTCAGTACCGCTGGTACTGAGTATGTAAAGCAATAACTGAAGCAAAGTCTGAAAACAACAATGTAACTGATAAACTGAAGTAGGAAGAATTAGATTAACTACCTGATACTGTAAGTCATACCTTTTCTCATTTACACTGGAAAGAAATAGAAGTCATACCTGGAGACATATCCCTCTACTGCTGATCTACTCGTGTCTAACATAACATGGCATAACATGAAACAGCATAACATGGCACACACAAACCTTACCCGGCCCCCATAAGCCGGGAGGTACAACCAGCACAGAATCTACACCCCTACCCCGGTCATCCCATCTCCTATAATGGCTGTAAGCATCCCGCCGGTCCCCTGGGTATGCACTTGGGCTCGCTGAGCCCCTGACTATAACTGTACCTGAGTCCGGAGGACTCCTGAATCAACACCCTGGCGTATCCGCTCGACGGGGGTGTATAAAAGCCGACCAAGGAAAAATATGGGGAATCTGGCATCCCATCTTCGTCCCCTGGGGGACGGCATGCCACTCCGTAGAGTGACGTATCCTCGTCCTCTGGCGGACGAGTCGATACAGCTATTAACCCTGGGGTGGTCATGGATGCTAGGTAGTCCAACCCCAAACAATACAACAGTCTCAACTAGTAATACAATACTGTCTGCATATCTCACATGCTGAGGCCAATAGTGGTAAGGTATCGTATATACTACATACTGAGCTAATGATAACAATCTGTATGTATATAATACGTGCTGAGACTGGTAAATATATATATGTGAATATAGTCTCCTGCCAGACTGTACTGGGCAAATGCTATACAAGATAGTGTTCCTGCTGAAAACTATGTTGTTTACTGAGTTTCTGTATTAACACGATTTACTATTCCTAACATGCGTTCTAAACTTTATTTTAGCCTGCCAATCTATTTCTGAAGTGCTTTACGGATGTTGCATCACCTTACAGGATTTCAACTAAATACAATAATATCTTAACATGTCATATTACATCACATACTGAGCGTACTGGGCAGTTTCTAACACTCGTGTTAGAATCTAGATCGTACTAGTAAGTTTCACGCAAGTTACAATTCGATGCTTCTCATATCGTATCAACATTCACAATAAACGTAACACTCGACTTCTGAACATTCTACTGGTCTGTAAATTACTACACTGTACCGATATTACTTAACTTGCCGAGGGAACTTAACTTTACATACCTTATTCTTGAACTATTCGTCCGTCGGACGAAGCTCGGCCGGTACTTCAACTATTTTCTCCCAACTGCATTCATAAATACGTCAATTAATACTAAATACAGCTTTATTGTAAAGAGCAACGTTACTTTTGATATAGTTTATAGCCTAAACTTAGGCTTATCGAAAGACGGTCGAAAACTCGCTATTTTTCAGCGGTCCAGAAGGGAGAAATATTCACTTCTCAGCTAGGAACACATAGACATTAATTTAGAGCAATTCTACTTACCTTAGTTCGGTGGCTCGCTGATTCATCGGCCGTATTTCACGAAACTAAATCCGTAGGAATGCTCTCTGCTGCTAAATACCTCAGTATCTGGAGTTAATTTGAATTTGGGCAGCGTTTAGCAGCGTAATCGGACGAAAATTATTTAATTTCCTTCGTTCCTACTTCTCTCTGCCTTTCACCCTCTGTTTTCTGGAAATTTTTAAAGGTTTAAATGAAATTAAACCGAAGTGGGGCTTATATACTTGAGCCTGAACCTGGGCAACGTGTCACGGAGCCATCGCGGAGGCCTCACCTCCGTGACATGCTGCCATCGCGGAGGGGCTCTGCCTCGGCTCCTCCCGCGATGGTTCGACAGGTTTCTCGTCTGATCTTTTCCCGGGCCTTTCTCCAGCACGTATGGCCTTCAAATATGCTTAACCAACGTGCGAATAGGTCATCTAGGTGACGGGAATTCTACGGGGTATAACATTCTCCCCCCTTAAGAACATTCTTCCTCGAATGTACACTGTTATCTAGAGGACTACTTACTTACTTTCTAGAAAAAAATTTCGGCAGAGTTTCCCCTGTAATATGGACTATAGCAAAAACCTGAAATGCAGAAAAGTCCAACACAGGCACTGCACATAATATTCTAGGATCCACTGGATAACTAAATATCAATCTTTCTCATTCACAGACATACAACCATAAGGTACTGCATAAGTAATAATACGGACATACCTGTCGCCTGACTAGGCCTGAAATAGGTGAGGGTATTTTACTTTCATATCTTCTTCAGCTTCCCACGTCATTTCCTCACGATTCCTGTTACGCCACAATACTTTGACAGATGCAACATCTTTAGTTCTCAGCCTGCGAATCTGTCTGTCTAAGATAGCTACGGGAATCTCTTCATATGCTAACTCTTCTGTGACCTGAACATCTTGAACTGGAACTACCGTAGAAGGGTCCCCTACAAACTTCCTTAACATAGAAACATGGAATACTGGGTGAACAGATGCTAACTCTGGAGGCAAGTTCAACTCGTATGCAACTCGGCCTATTCTTCGCCGAATCTGATATGGCCCAATGAATCTTGGGCTAAGCTTGCCTTTCTTGCCAAACCTTATTACCCCTTTCATCGGGGACACTTTCAGATATACCCAGTCATTTACCGCAAATTCTAGATTTCTGCGCCGCATATCTGCATAAGACTTCTGGCGGCTCTGAGCAGTCAGTAAACATTCTCGGATAAGCTTTATCTTTTCCTCGGACTGCCGAACAATGTCTGGGCCAACTAATGCTGATTCTCCTATTTCAAACCAGCCCACCGGCGATCTACATTTTCGCCCGTATAATGCCTCGAAAGGCGCCATCTGAATAGCTGAATGGTAGCTGTTATTATAAGCAAATTCAATTAACGAAAGGTGCTCATCCCAGCTACCCCCAAAATCTAGCACACACGCTCGTAGCATATCTTCAAGCGTCTGAATTGTACGTTCAGCCTGCCCATCTGTCTGAGGATGGAATGTTGTGCTCAAGTTAATCTGCGTTCCCAAATCTTTCTGAAACGACTGCCAGAATCTAGCTGTGAACTGTGCTCCCCTATCTGAAATGATAGATACTGGCACTCCATGCAATCTAACTACTTCTCTGATATATAATTCGGCATAATCCTCAACTGGGAAGGTAGCCCTCACTGGCAGGAAATGAGCTGATTTTGTCAGCCTGTCAACTATTACCCAAATGGAATCATTTCTGCGTCTAGTACGGGGTAGCCCTATTACAAAATCCATGTTTATCGCTTCCCATTTCCACATAGGTACCGTTATCTCTTGCATCAAACCGCCCGGTTTCTGGTGCTCTGCTTTCACCTGCTGACAGTCAGAACATCTAGATACAAATTCGGCTATCTCAGCTTTCATACCTGGCCACCAGTAGATGTCTCTGATATCGTGGTACATTTTGGTTGCTCCTGGATGGAGGGAATAGTGAGCGTAATGTACCTCATGCATGATCTGCCCACGAAGTCCTGAGACATTCGGGACACAGAGGCAGCCCTTACAGCGTAGCACATCATCCCCGGTTATCTGAAAATATGTCACCTCTCCTTACTGAACCTTATGTTCAAATTGAACCTGGCTAGGGTTTCTATACTGCCGTTCCTTTACTTCCACCACTAACGACAATACTGCGACATTCTGTATTATCGCTCTGTTATTTTTTTTTATTTCTGCTATGTGACCGGCTAAACCGGCTAACTAGTGTAATTCTCGGATCTATTCTCGCTGTTCAGGCTGCAAGTATGCCAACTCCCCATAGATTTACGGCTAAGGGCATCTGCTACCATATTAGCCTTTCCTGGGTGATACAAAATTTTCACTCTTTAAGGCATAAACTACTTGCAGCTAACTCCAGGTCATGGGTAAGATAATTCTTTTTCACGTTTCTTCAACTGCCCGAAAGCATAAGCTATTACTTTACCATGCTGCATCAACCCTCTGTATCTTCTGGCGATACTAACACTAGAGCTAATGTTAACCTAACTTTTAACTCTTGGAAGTTCTGCTCACACGCCTCAGCCTACTGGAACTTTACGGCCTTCTGTGTCAATTTAGTCAGAGGTACTGCTAAGGTGGAAAATCCTTCCACAAACCCTCTGTAATACCCGGCTAACCGCAGGGATTGCATACTACGATCGGAGTGGTAGGTCTAGGCTATGTCTTCACTATTTTGATTTTTCTGTATATCTATCTGTACACCAGCTCCCGACACAATGTGACCAAAAAGACTACTAAACTTAGCTAAAATTCACATTTACAAGGAATTGGCATATAACTAATGGTCATACTGGTTTATTATGCCGGAGAATCTGATAAGTAATCTACCGGTATAGCTAGAGCTTATCTGGCCTTCTGGACGTATGCTAAGGCTACTTGTTGCTGGGATAACCTGAACGACTATCTGCGCACCTTATGCCTTTATCTGATCAGAGGGTCCTAATACTGCCCATGACCTCTAATGATCTGGCTGCATAACCTTAAATGACTGAATAGTCGAGTTGAATGACCCGAATGTGGCAGTAGCCTAACATTGCTCTAGTCAATTCTACTTGAGTACTTATAGTTCATGCATAACTGCAAACTTGTGGGCATCTAATTGCTTTTTTATTTGCTTGAACCACTGTAAGGCTGAGCTTAATCAAACTTAATCTCAGGTGATTGATCTCTGGATGTTCACGGGGAGTCTACTGATCCCCTAGTCTTAATAAACACTGTGCTAGTAGGGTACTACCGATTTCCTACGCCTTGTGTGTATGCACTCAAATTTATACTGCTATTCTGGGGAATTCTCGGCCTTATAACTATTCGGTAAATACTGGCCTTCTGCTAGAGCTCTGTATCTGAATATCTTATGAAACCCAGCTGAAGTACTAATCTGTTACTGACTACTGATGTGGACCCTTCCTTGGGGTACACACGGGTATTCTGACTGGGACGGCCGGCTGACTTATGGGGTGTTCCACATAATAACTGTTAGGTTGGTTAAGGCCGACTCTCACCTACAAGGCTGGGGAAAATGACGTACGACCACTTAACATACTAGAACAATTCTGGTATTGCTAATCTCTGAAATTTGCCTATTTGGCCTCTAATCGTGGTTCTAGCACACGCACTAATGTTACCGATCCTCATGGACACTTCTCTGCTAATGCAGGCGCCAGCTGGTCGGTAGACCGTCTAATTGCGCCCTTATCATCTAGCCATCTGTTTTAGGCCATTAACTCTGGTAAGCTCCTAGAGCCTAGATCTGACAGCAACACATAATTCTGTTAACCTAATAACTAAAAACTGAGATAGTTTATATGACTTCATACGTAATTTACACTTAATCCACCCTTTCTCTTCTTCTTTTCTTTCTTTCTTCTCCCTCTTTCTTCTTCTTTTTTTTTGGCGAGAGGGGGAGGGGGTCAATATGTACTGAGTTCTGCAGTAATACATAATCTCTGACATGCTCTGCTGAATCTCATATCGTACATGATACATTGCTTCTTACGGCCTAATAATACCTCCTGCCCTGACTTATCATTTTATTGCATTGTCACCCCATTCTGAAAGTAACAAACATAAACACTTTAGTTATCGTCTGCTGTTTGAAATTCCGCCACTCTTGCGATGTGGAGTCGACGTTCGAATCTTGTAACCTTACTAGGCATATATTGAGAGCCCATAACCGTCTGCTGGGCCTTATCTCTAGGCTACACTAGATTAGAATTGCTGTATCGGTAACTCCTTAACTTTTCCATAGCGGACATACTGCGGTATTCTGAACCGCAATCCTACTGTCAGCCCGAGGCTTATTCCTTAATACGATACTCTATTAATCTGGGGGGGTAACCCTGATTTCCCCACCAAATCTGGTATTCCTGCTTCTTCCTCTCATCTTGCTTAAGCTGAACTCTGGGGTTCAAGGTACCTGCCTTTCGTTGCTAATGAGATTACTGATCAAGCCTCGGCCTATACTTCTTCTGGCGTATACTCAAGCCCATCTGATTCACATGACCTCTATATCTTTCGATGTCACAACTAAATCATAACTATAATCTTACAGGTATGTCTTGCTATCTGTTAGCATATATGGCGGACTTGGTCTTTTTCTGACTCAAACTTGACTATTATTAGGCACTCATCACTAGCAGATCTTTTACCCCTACTTCGGGTAAGCTAACAGTTTTACTTTCTTTACTGGCTTGTTATCATAAAGGTCTGCACAGCTTACGTAATCATAAGGGCTCTTTATACTTTCTAATACTTACTAGGTTCAATCAGCCCATCTTTACTTACTGCTTGATTTGGCAACCCCATCTCAAGTCTTATGCCCCTTTACTATACTGGTATCAAAACCAAGAGGTGGGAATAGCCCTTTTCTTATTGCAACATGTAAAAGCATTTAACTGTACCATATCCGAAAAGATGTATTTGGGATTCCTGCATTTCCCTCTCTTTTTCATACTTACCTGGCGGTCTGACCTTGTCTATAATCTTAATAAGATCTTATATAACTAATAAGTAAATCAACTCATATGTACATTATACTTCTGACTTCCTATTCTGACGTTATCAACATATACTGGGAATAATGCCAATAAAGGTATCACACTGGGAGGTCTCTGATACCCCCTCCTGCTGCTGTAGTTATCATGTAACTGGCTGATGTTCTCTTCCGTTGCTATCTCTGATCTTCTGCCTGTGATAGGGTAATGCTGATCTGCCTTTGTATCTGTAATCAAAGAATACGGTAAGTTCTTAGGGACTCAACCCTATACTGTACCGCTCTAAAGCACGACTAATTGAGAAGGAAGGGTAACCATCATATCATGCCTCGCAGCCTCCTGCCTATAGTATGTGGTGCACAACACATCCATAGACAAGACTTTACTTAGCACGGCTTGCAGACTCCCTGGGACACGACCTGCTCTAATACCAAGTTTGTCACACCCCGCCTTGGGGGGTATGACTGGCACCTGGTGCCCTACAAGGAACTAAACTGCTGGACTGGTAAGCCTGGGCACCTCTGGTGCCTGGCTGGCTCTAACTCATATTTTTGGAAACAAAGGGCTATATAACAGCTGTAAACACAGCCCCCGACCCATTGGCCTATAGTCTCCTGTACCTGTACTAACAGCTAACCAGAAACACATCAATTCAGGGAAACCTATGCGGGCCGACAAGGCCACAATGCTGTCTAGTTATCTACAACTCAATCATGAAGTACTAAAAAGCTACGTGACCGGCTAGGTCACCACTATTGGTAAACTATGGCCCCACACGGCCATCATAAAAGAAAGAGTACTAACAGCTATACAACTGCACGGCCTCACACGACCGGCTCATCTGACCGCAGGGAGATATATACAGACTGCAAGCCTCTAGGAGTAACAATAGAAACGATCGGGACAGGGCCCCGATCTACTCGTACTATACAACAAAAGGAACTGAACTACACCTCTGGAATTCAGCCTCCGGATGATAGGAGCTGAATACTCGACCGCTAACAGGAAATCACGTAGTATCGCCTGCTCGTCTATGAGTACCTGCAGGCAAGTAATGCAGCGCCCCACCAGGCGTCAGTACCGCTGGTACTGAGTATGTAAAGCAATAACTGAAGCAAATTCTGAAAACAACAATGTAACTGATAAACTGAAGTATGAAGAATTAGATTAACTACCTGATACTGTAAGTCATACCTTTTCTCATTTACACTGGAAAGAAATAGAAGTCATACCTGGAGACATATCCCTCTACTGCTGATCTACTCGTGTCTAACATAACATGGCATAACATGAAATAGCATAACATGGCACACACAAACCTTACCCGGCCCCCATAAGCCGGGAGGTACAACCAGCACAAAATCTACACCCCTACCCCGGTCATCCCATCTCCTATAATGGCCGTAAGCATCCCGCCGGTCCCTTGGGTATGCACTTGGGCTCGCTGAGCCCCTGACTATAACTGTACCTGAGTCCAGAGGACTCCTGAATCAAAACCCGGGCGTATCCGCTCGACGGGGGTGTATAAAAGCCGACCAAGGCTAAATATGGGGAAACTGGCATCCCATCTTCGTCCCCTGGGGGACGACATGCCACTCCGTAGAGCGACGTATCCTCGTCCTCTGGCGGACGAGTCGATACAACTATTAATCCTGGGGCGATCATGGATGCTAGGTAGTCCAACCCCAAACAATACAACGGTCTCAACTAGTAATACAATACTGTCTGCATATCTCACATGCTGAGGCCAATAGTGGTAAGGTATCGTATATACTACATACTGAGCTAATGATAGCAATCTGTGCGTATATAATACGTGCTGAGACTGGTAAATATATATATGAGAATATAGTCTCCTGCCAGACTGTACTGGGCGAATGCTATACAAGATAGTGTTCCTGCTGAAAACTATGCTGTTTACTAAGTTTCTGTATTAACACGATTTACTATTCCTAACATGCGTTCTAAACTTTATTTTAGCCTGCCAATCTATTTTTGAAGTGCTTTACAGATATTGCATCACCTTACAGGACTTCAACTAAATACAATAATATCTTAACATGTCATATTACATCACATACTGAGCGTACTGGGCAGTTTCTAACACTCGTGTTAGAATCTAGATCGTACTAGTAAATTTCACGCAAGTTACAACTCGATGCTTCTCATATCATATCAACATTCACAATAAACGTAACACTCAACTTCTGAACATTCTACTGACTTGTAAATTACTACACTGTACCGATATTACTTAACTTGCCGAGGGAACTTAACTTTACATACCTTATTCTTGAACTATTCGTCCTTCGGACGAAGCTCAGCCGGTACTTCAACTATTTTTTCCCAACTGCATTCATAAATACGTCAATTAAAACTAAATACCGCTTTATTGTAAAGAGAAACGTTACTTTCGATATAGTTTATAGCCTAAACTTAGGCTTATCGAAAGACGGTTGAAAACTCGCTATTTTTCTGCGGTCCAGAAGGGAGAAATATTCACTTCTCAGCTAGGAACACATAGACATTAATTTAGAGCAATTCTACTTACCTTAGTTCGGTGGCTCGCCGATTCATCGGCCGTATTTCACAAAACTAAATCCGTAGGACTGCTCTTTGCTGCTAAATACCTCAGTATGTGGAGTTAATTTGAATTTGGGCAGCGTTTAGCAGCGTAATCGGATGAAAATTATTTAATTTCCTTCGTTCCTACTTCTCTCTGTCGTTCACCCTCTGTTTTCTGGAAATTTTTAAAGGTTTAAATGAAATTAAACTGAAGTGGGGCTTATATACTTGAGCCTGAACCTGGGCAACGTGTCACGGAGCCATCGCGGAGGCCTCACCTCCGTGACACGTTGCCATTGCGGAGGGGCTCTGCCTCGGCTCCTCCCGTGATGGTTCGACAGGTTTCTCGTCCGATCTTTTCCCGGGCCTTTCTCCAGCACGTATGGCCTTCAAATATGCTTAACCAACGTGCGAATAGGTCGTCTAGGTGCCGGGAATTCTACAGGGTATAACACGTATGCAATCACTTTACCATGCTGCATCAACACACAACCTAGCCCGACGCCTGATGCATCGCAATACACCGAATAACCTTCTGTACCTTCCGGCAATGCTAACACTGGGGCGGAGGTTAATCTGTCTTTCAGTTCCTGGAAGCTCTTCTCGTATGCCTCTGTCCATTGAAACTTTACTACTTTCTGTGTCAGTTTGGTCAGAGGTGCCGCAATGGTCGAGAACCCTTCAACGAACCTCCTGTAATATCCTGCCAACCCCAGAAAGCTACGAACTTCAGTCGGAGTGGTAGGCCTAGGCCATGATTTAACTGCTTCTATTTTCTGCTTGTCAACTTGTATACCAGCGTCCGACACAATATTCCCTAAAAAGGCTACTGAGTTAAGCCAGAATTCACACTTAGAAAATTTAGCATATAACTGGCGGTCCCTGAGGATCTGGAGCACTGTCCGCAAATGAGTCCGGTGATCTGCTTCAGAGCGAGAATACACCAGAATGTCATCAATGAATACTATCACAAACAAGTCCAGGAAGGGTCTGAAAATACTGTTCATCAGGTCCATGAAGATTATCGGGGCATTCGTTAACCCGAAGGACATGACTAGAAATTCAAAATGTCCATATCGGGTCCTGAACGCTGTCTTAGGAATATCCCTCTCACGTACTCGAACCTGGTGATATCCGGACCGTACGTCAATCTTAGAAAAGTATCTGGCTCCCTGCAACTGATCAAATAAGTCATCAATTCTGGGAAGCGGGTACTTGTTCTTTACTGTAACTTTGTTTAATTGCCGATAATCTATGCACATTCGGAGCGAGCCATCTTTCTTCCTCACGAATAACACTGGCGCACCCCATGGTGATGTACTTGGCCTGATAAAACCTTCATCCAATAAATCTTTCAACTGCTCCTTTAATTCTCTGAGTTCCGCAGGAGCCATGCGATAAGGAGGGATCGATATCGGCTGGGTGCCTGGTAATAAATCAATAGCAAAGTCTATTTCCCTTTCTGGGGGAATACCAGGTAACTCATCAGGAAACACATCAGGAAACTCGTTCACTACCGGAACAGACTGGAGTGTCGGAGATTCTTCTCGGACATCCTGAACTCTGACCAGATGGTAAATACATCCCTTAGATATCAATTTCCTCTCCTAAAGGTAGGAAATAAACCTACCTTTTGGTGTAGCGGTGCTGCCCTTCCACTCCCGCACTGCTTCTCCTGGGAAGTGGAATCGGACCGTCTTGGTCCAACATTCAACATTGGCAAAGCACGGTACTAACCAATCCATACCCATTATGGCATCGAAGTCTATCATTTCTAACTCGACCAGATCTACTGTGGTATGACGGTCAGCAACCTCTACTGTACACCCTCGGTAAATTCTGCTAGCCACAATAGAGTCACCGACGGGTGTGGATACTAAAAAGGGATGTTGCAATAATTCTGGTGCAATACTGAACTTTCGTGCCACAAATAGAGTAATGTAGGACAAAGTAGACCCTGGATCAATCAATACATAAGCAAGGTGTGCGCAGATAGTTAGCATACCTGTCACAACATCCGGTGACACTTCTGAATCTTGCCTCCCTAGTAAAGCATATGTACGGCTTGGACCCGCACCCGTACTGGAGGCCTCTAATCTGCCCCGACCCCTGCCTGCTGAAACTGAGGGCCTGCGCCCTGCCGAGGATGCTGTGGCTCGTGACCCTGCAGATGCCCTATCTTGTCTATCCCGGTCCTCTCAACCTCTGGCTAGGCAATCTTTCATCAAATGGCCTTCTTCGCCACAAATATAATATGCAGTGGAGCCATACCTGCATGCTCCAGGATGGCGTCGACAGCATATAGGGCAAAGTGGTAGGGTATACCTACTCTGCTCCGCCCTCCTCTGTAATGGTAAATCTGCCATCTGCGAGCCTCTACCAGTCTTTGACTGCCCCCTGCGGCTGAATCTACCCCCCTACAGCTGTGGCGGAGGCGGGGGCCTGGGCGGCCTGTCTAACAATCGTGGCCTGGGTCCTCCCCGAGCCTCCCTCTGTAACTCAACTGGCCTGTCCCGGTGGCGCTGTTCCTGATTGGCCCTTCTGATCTCCCGATGCTGCTGTCTGATGCCCTCAATATTCTGGGCGAATGCCTGAACTCGAGCAATGTCCATGTCCTCTCGCAGTGTAGCCGTAATACAAGTCTCAACATATTATGGATTCAACTCCATGATAAAGCGGCGTACTCTGGATGCCATGGTATCAACAAAGGTCGGTGCGTACAGGGCCAAAGAATCAAACCGCAAGGAATATTCCCGAACACTCATGGCCCCCTGCTCCAGATGTAGGAACTGGTCTACCCGGGCCTGTCGAATCTCCCACGGCAAATAGTGATCCAGAAAAGCTCCTAAGAAGCTGGACCAGGTCGGAGAGGAAACATCTCTCCCTCGGGACCTTTCCCAGCTTTCATACCACAATACGGTGATGTCCCGTAACCGAAATGCTCTCAACTGATTCTGTAGGCATGGCATGCATAACCCTGAAAATTCTCTGCATTTGATCCAGAAAATCCTGAGGGTCCTCTGTTCAGTCCGTACCTGTAAACTGTGGGGGATTCAGAGCCAAGAACTCTCGGACCCTCGAACTACCGGGCCCTCTTGACGACTCCGCAACTGTAGACGGCATCGGCTGACACTGTGCAGCCATCATCTGTGCTAACATAACTACCGCACTCCTAACCTCCTGGTCGAAAGGTGTCGGTATAGGGACAGCTGGAGGTAGTGTCGCCCCAGGTGGCTCCTGATGTGGTGGAGACTGCTGAGAAGGCTGGGACGATGCCTCTGTAGTGCCCTCTGATCGGGCTATTTCTAAACGAGGGTGAGGCATCCTGCTGGTGCCTTCCCCTGCTGCAATATCTAAACTCCAGCCTGTGATAGGGTGTCGCTGGTCCAACATTATCTGTAACCAAAGAACACAGTAAGCCTTTAGGGACTCAACCCTATATTGTACCGCTCTACAGCACGACTGAATAAGAATAAAAGACAACCATCCTATAATGCCTTGCAGCCTCCTACCCATAGTATGTGGTGCACAACACATCCATGGACAGGACTCTACTTAGCACGGCTTGCAGACTCCCTAGGATACAACCTGGCACTGATACCAAGTTTGTCACACCCCACCCTAGAGGGTATGATGGGCACCTGATGCCTGCTAGACTCTGGACTGCTAGATGGTCCAGCCTAAGCACGTCTGGTGCTTTTGGCTGGCCCTGACTCTATTCCAAGAAATCAACCGGCTATATAACGGCTGTAAACACAGCCTCCGGCCAACTGGCCTATAGCCACCTGTACCTGCACTATCAGCTAGCCAGAACACATTCAATATAGGGAAACCTATGCGGGCTGACAAGGCCACCATGTTGTCTAGTTATCTGTAACTCAACAATGAAATACTGGAAAGCTACGTGACCGGCAAGGTCACCACTACTGTCAAGCATGGCCCCACATGGTCAACATAAAAGAAATAAAGGTACTAACAGCTATACAACTGCACGGCCTCACGCGACCGGCTCAACTGACCAGAGGGAAATCTATACAGACTGCAAGCCTCTAGGAATAACAATAGAAATGATCGGGACAGGGCCCCGACCTACTCGTACTGTATATCAAAGAAAACAAAATACACCTTTGGAATTCAGTCTCCATATGACAGGGGCTGAATACCCGATCGCTGACAAGAATCACGAGGGATCACCTCCTCGTCTATGGGTACCTGCAGGCAAGTAATGCAGCGCCCCACCAAGCGTCAGTACCGCTGTTACTGAGTATGTAAAGCAATAACTGAAAGGAATATCTGAAAACAACATTACAACTGATGAAACTGAAATAGGAAGGAATAAATTAACTGTCTGATAATGTAAATTATGCCTACTCTTAACTATACTAGAAGGAGTAGGAGTCATACCTGGAGACGTATCGTTCTACTGCCGATCTACTCGCATCTAATGTAACATGGCATAACATAACATAACATAACATAGCCCACACAAACCTTACCCGGCCCCCATAAGTCGGGAGGTACAACCAGCACAGAATCTATACCCCTACCCCGGTCATCCCATCTCCTATAATAGCTATAAGCATCCTGTCGGTCCCCTGGGTATGCACTTGGGCTCGCAGAGCCCCTGACTATAACTGTACCTGAGTCCGGAGGACTCCTGAATCAACACCCAGGCATATCCGCTCGACAGGGGTGTATAAGGGCCGACCAAGGCACAATATGGGGAAAACTGGCATCCCATCTTCGTCCCCTGTGGGACGACATGCCACTCTATAGAGCGACGTATCCTCGTCCTCTGGCGGACGAGTCGATACAGCTATTAACCCTGGGGCGGTCAGGGATGATAAGTAATCCAACCCCAAGACAATATAGTGGTCTCAACTAGTAACACTATCTGCATATATCACATGCTGAAGTTAATAATTATAATGTATCTGTGTCTACTGTATGCTGAACTAGTGATAGCGATATGTATGTACTTAATTCATGCTGAGACTGATAATAGTGTATATGTACAAATATAATCTTCTGCCATACTGTACTGTATACTGAGTTTCTGTAATAACATGATTTACTATCCATAACATGCTTCCTAAACTTCATTTTTTAACCTATCATTCTACTTCTGAGATGCCTTACGGATATTACATTGTTTTACTGGGTTTCAACTGAATCCGATGATATCCTACATTCTATATTACATCACATACTGGGCATGCTGTGCAGTTCCTAACACTTGTATTAGAATCTATATCGTGCTAGCAAGTTTCATGCTAATTATAACATAATGCTTCTAATATCGTACCAACATTCATAATAAACATAACACATGACTTCTGAATATTCTACTGGCCTTTAAATTACTTTACTATACCGAGCTCACTAACTTAACCGAGGAAACTAGCTTTACATACCTTATCCTCGAACTAACCGTCTGTCGAACGAGTCTTGGCCAACACTTCAACTATTTCTCCCAACTGCATTTATAAATACATCAATTAATACCAAATATAGCTTTAATTTAAAGAACAACGTCACTTTCGATATAATTTATAGCCTAAACTTAGGCTTATCGAAAGACGGTCGAAAACTCACTATTTTTCAGAGGCCAGAAGGGAGAAATATTCACTTCACATCTACGAACACATAGACACTAGTTTGGAGCAATTCTACTTACTTTAGCTCGGTAGCTCAACGATTTGTCGGCCGTATTTCACGAAACTAAATCCGTAGGAATGCTCTCTGCTGCTAAATACCTCAGTATCTGAGGTTATTTTGAGTTTGGACAATGTTTAGCAGCGTCATCGGATGAAAATTATATTGCCCTCTTCATTCCTTTTCTTCCTCTGGTTTTTCCCCTCTGTTTCACTGGAAATTTATAAGTTAAAATGATTTAAAACCGAAGTGGGGCTTTATATACTTGGGCCTAGACAAGGCCAACGTGTCATGGAGCCAACGCGGAGGCTCCACCTCCGTGACCCGTTGCCATCGCGGAGGGGCTCTGCCTCGGCTCCTTCCGCGATGGTTCGACAGGTTTCTCGTCCGATCTTTTCCCGGGCCTTTCTTTAGCACGTATGGCCTTTAAATATGCTTAACCAACGTGCAAATAGGTCATCTAGGTGCCGGGAACCTTACGGGATATAACAATTAGATACCCGATCCATTTTAAAACTTTGTTATGGGGTTTATAATTAATGACTAGCCTTGGGGCCCCTCTTTCTTTTTCCGCACTATTATTGACATAGAATGCTGAAACACACCAAGGTGATTTGGAGGGTCTAATAATCTTTTTATCAAGTAAATCATTGATTTCTTTTTTACAATATTCCATTAACTCCTAATTCATTTGAATAGGTCTTGCCCTAGTAGGGATATTCTTCTCGTTGAATCCCTCAATATATGGTAACTCAATAATATGGCGTTGTCTATCCCAAAAGGCATTAGGAAATTCGAAATAGACTTCTCGTTCTATGAATTGTTGTAGGCTTTTAATTTTGGCTTCAACCTTCGGATTTTTTAAAGCGGATTCAATCCGTTTAAATTTTATCTCTTCCTTTAAATAGTTTATCTGTTGGGAAAGCAGATTTACCCTAAAGATAGTTTTTTCTTTTATAAATTCACTTTCTTCTTTTGACATATTATTTAGGTAGGGAAAAATGATATCTTTTCCTAGAGCAGTCGTGTGGATGCCGTCTAAATCAGCGACATAGGGTTTTATTTGGGTTATAAAGGGGGTGCCTAATATTATTTCTTCATTTAAATCTTTAGTTATTAAAAAATCATTAATAAAGCAGATTCAATTATTGCATATGTGTGCCTTATGGAGCTTATAATTTATTTTGAGTCTTTCACCTGTCGCGGAGAATAACCGCGTTGTACTTTTTTCAAGGTACTTAGTAGGGATTATTCCTCCAATAATGCAGTTTTGGTCTGCACCTGTGTCTAATAATGCAATTTTGTGAATAGTATAATTTTTATTTATAACCAATGTGATAGGTATATCCCAGCTCTGGGCTTTAACTATTGCAATAGTTTTTACCCCTGATTTACCATCTAGAGAGCTCCCTAGAGACTCATCTTCTTCTTCACATTTATCTACTTTAGATGTTTCTCCTGGTTCGGATCGATACAACTCAGATTCTTGCATTGGTTCTAGTTCATTTAATAGTTTATTAGCAAGGGCATCTGTTTCTAGCTTGTTAAGTCTTTGCTTAACTTCTTTGACTTCATTTTTAATATGTAATAATTCGGTTTGAAGATCTTGTACTGTTGTACTAGACCTTTTCTCTTTAAATTTATTTAGTACATTTTTCATATAAAAAGGCTCAACTGTTTCTTTGTCATGTTGTTGGTTAAGAACTATATTTTTTAATTCTATTAAATATTTTCTTTTAAGATCTTTATCTTCAATATGATCAATCATATCAAAGAAGATTTCTTTGTTATTATTGGTAATGACATTTACTGAGTGGCTATCACAGGTGCAGATTGCTCCCGTACATCCACAATGATCAGTTGAGTCACTATTGTCAGAACTATATGCTATATTAAGCTGGTCTTCATCACTGAAACTTTCTTCAGGGGAAGAATTATTATCATATTCATCAAGAATAGAATATAATCTATCTTTTATTTCAGGCTGAAGTTCTAACATATTGATCTTATCCTTCTTTTTATTAGGGACCTTATAATCCTTAGCCCTATGGCCAAATTTTCCACAATTCCAACACTTATCATTATTTCCTTGAAAGCCACCTTTGTTGGCTTCTCATTTGTGCCTTTTATATCTTTTTCTGTAATGATGGGGTTTTTCAGATTTATTTTTATAGCGCTTGTGTCTTCTTTTAATTTTCTTGGATGCCTCTTTTGAAGGGGCAGACAACTTGATGTATCCAAAATCTTGACAAAAGCTTCCTATTTCTTTTTTGGATATTTTATTATCCTTTTTAAGTTGATTTTTAAGCTTCATATCTGTACAGAATTCAAGTCCTGTGACATTTATAAAACTTATAAAGTCGCCATAGGTTAATTGATCACATTGAAGATAAATATCTTAAAAGAAAATATTTAATAGAATTAAAAAATATAGTTCTTAACCAACAAGATGACAAAGAAACAATTGAGCCTTTTAATATGAAAAATGTACTAAATAAATTTAAAGAAAAAAGGTCTAGTACAACAGTATAAGATCTTCAAACCAAATTATTACATATTAAAAATGAAGTCAAAGAAGTTAAGCAAAGACTTAACAAGCTAGAAACAGATGCCCTTGCTACTTCAAAGAGGAGGAAAAACCAAAACCAGAAAATAAATATTCAGTTTTGGCAGAATTCCCATCTTTGCCAAAAGCTACTATTCCGTCCCCATTAAAGGAACCCATAACAAGTCAGACCAGATTACAACCATTAAAGTCAATTTTTAAAGGAGACTCTTCATTAGGAGACAAAACTATCTCTATCGAAACCAAGGACAGCTATGAAATAAAGCCACCAGAGACATACTCTCAGGCAGTTCTGCCAGCAACTCCGGAAAAGAAAATGGAGAAAAATATTCCAAATAAACAGCAGTTTGAGCTAACAGTTTTACAAGTACTGCCGATCATGGCCCTCAATAAAAATATGAAGGTTTTGGAGTACCCGAGTTACTAAAACCCTGCTACAAAAATTGGAATTATATGGAGACAGATGATCCCCTTAAAACCCGAAGGTATTATGAGTTCATTTTAACAGACACCGATTTAGTAAAAATTGAGCATAAATTAAAATGTCCGGATAATCCTGACAGTATTCAATACTCGAAGTTCACAATTAAAAGAATTTTAAGTCTGTTTGAATGGTTTGTATATCATCTGCATACACCCATTCCCCTATCAAGAACCCATAGACCCCAAACATACAACTGGTATGATTATAAGGCAGCCTGGTATAATTTTATGTATCTAAGGCCCAACACTCATTCTTGGTTTGTCAAGTATTCAGAAGAAATGAAAAGCGCGATCCTTCCCAAATGGTTTTACGAATGGTGGAACCAATTCGGACGAAATAAACAGGTATTTTCAAAACATTTTCAAACACAGTTTGAAAAATTTCAGGTAGAGCAGAATATTTCTACCCTACCAGAAAATATTAAATTGTGTAAGTTTTTTATTGCAAAAAGAATTTCATATATTGTCAGATGGTCCTTTGATATTCATGAAATTGAAAGGATTAAATATCTAAGTAAGACCATCAAAATCAAAGGCTGGGCACCAACACCCCAGGAAGATAAAGAAACTTCAAGTTCTTCATTACGACAGGATTCCCAACTGTCCAAGGAAGAATTAAAAAGAAGGCTCCAGCAGGCCTTGTCAAATTTGAAAAAAGATACCCAACAAAAATAGATAATGGAATTATTAGATACTGCATCCTCTCATACTAGTGAACCAAGCAATGGAGACATGCTAGATCCGCAAGGGATAGCTCAAGCTTATCTTCTCCACTAAAGGAGGTGGCCAGACTATCCTTTCAGAAATATGAAAAGCTGCTACAATCAAAAGCAATGGACCCCTCAGAAATCCACTCAAAAAATAATGCAGCAAAAAGACAAGCCACATCAGGACAAAATGGAATCTCTACAGACTCCCATGCAGATGAAGACGAATCTTCATTAAATTCCAAGGTCACATCAAGACAAATATCAAATTTCAAGGAAATCAAGTTTCAAGAAGATGAAGACATCTTTTAAATAGATACGTGTAAAATTAAATCTGCCACGTGTGGACACATGTAAATAGATAGCAGGTAGTAATTAGTTGACTCATCATATTGAGGTCTATTTAAGACCTTCACCTTGTATTAAGAGGGGCATTCGGAAAACACTACACTCACTTCCAAATTGCCCAAATCTCAATATGTTCTCTAGTTTTCCTTCTTATCAATAAACAGCTCTTTATAAGTATCTTTTTCTTCTACTTTATTACTACTTGCAGTATTTTATTTTACTTAGCTCCTGCCTTTGTAATTAACTTCCAAGTTATTTTCTACGATCCGTCAAATGGTATCAGAGCCATGTTGGCCGGGAGGAGTATGAGTTTGAGTAACTAAATCTTCATACTATCCTAGAGCCACTCGAAATTATGTTGCTCTTAAGCAGTTATTTCTGTGTCTAGTTTTGCTAATACTCTTACTCTATTTTCTTAGTTTTATTCCTTAAGTTGGGTAACCGTTTAATCACGGTCTAGACGTTGGCAAGTCTGTATTCTCCGTTGGATTAGCTCTAAAGTTTTGATACTATAGAAAATAACTTGGAAGTTAATTACAAAGGCAGGAGCTAAATAAAATAAAATACTGCAAGTAGTAATAAAGTAGAAGAAAAAGATACTTACAAAGAGCTGTTTATTGATAAGAAGGAAAACTAGATAACATAGAGAGATTTGGGCAATTTGGAAGTGAGTGTAGTGTTTTCCGAATTGGTTCCACCATTCGTAAAACCATCTGGGAATGATCGCGCTTTTCATTTCTTCTGAATACTTGACAAACCAAGAGTGAGTGTTGGGCCTTAGATACATAAAATTATACCAGGCTGCCTTATAATCATACCAGTTGTATGTTTGGGGTCTATGGGTTCTTGATAGGGGAATGAGTGTATGCATATGATCTACAAACCATTCAAACGGACTTAAAATTCTTTTAATTGTGAACTTCGAGTATTGAATACTGTGAGGATTATCCGGACATTTTAATTTATGCTCAATTTTTACTGAATCGGTGTCTGTTAAAATGAACTCATAATACCTTCGGGTTTTAAGGGGATCATCTGTCTCCACATAATTCCAATTTCGTAAAATGCTCTCTATCGTAGCTATTTTAGAAGTTGTGGCAGAAATATTAATACTATTTATTATGTTCTGATTTTCAGAGATATCCATTAAAAATGTGCAGATAGTTTTAACTGAATAATTAATATATTATCTAATTGTCTTCTTTGTATAGACAAATTATGACTAACAAAACATAATTCATTATATAACCTTATTAGATTGTCAAGAATTGATTTTCTAGTTATTTTTCTAGAATAATTATCCAGAGTATCTGAAGGTATTAGTTTTTTATAATAGTCTAAGTCTTTTAATATTTCTGTTCTTTTCTTTTTCTTCTGGTTTGAAAGGCTGAAATGTTTTCAAAATTATTTCAAATTGATTCCTAAAAGGCCATAGGCCTTAGGTGAGTATTTCTTCCTTCTGAACACTCGAGAAATTATGAGTTTTCTCCAAATTATTTAGAGTTGAATTGTAGTTACTATTATTATTAAAAGTTATCGTTTTGGTCGTCTAAAGTATTGAAATTATCCCTATTCTCCTAGTATAAAGGATGCAATTTGACAGAAACATCATTTACAAGTTGAAACTCATCTATTAAACGAAAGTCGGCACTTGAGGTATGTAAGGCTATGCTTTCGGCAAGTTACGTTCATCGTAAAGTTAGTATGATTTGTGTGTCTATAGTATTTCACAGTATTAGAGACAATAGGCTAATAAACTTTGATGATTCATTAGTCGTCCTGCTGGATATTAGTCCACCATAGACTGATGCCAACTGTGAATGATAACACACTCAATACAGATAGGGCATCCCTGGTAGCATGTATCATGTCCCGGTATGACATAAATACCCCGATGGTGATAGCCAATGAGATTCGAGATGGTTCTCTTAGGTTGATCACCATCATGCCATTTTCGAGCCTCATTTACCAGATGTGCAGAGACGCTGGGGTCCGACTACTAAAAGTTGATGTTGAGATTGGAGGACAGAGGATGGCGAAGGTAGGATTGACTCGGGATAAAATGAACCCAGTGAGTTGGGTTAGACTTCCTACCACTAAGAATGAAGTGACTTGCAGTATTTGTAAGTCCAAAGGACATAGCACTTATTACTACTTGCAGTATTTTATTTTATTTAGCTCCTGCCTTTGTAATTAATTTCCAAGTTATTTTCTACGATCCGTTAAATGGTATCAGAGCCATGTTGGCCGGGAGGAGTATGAGTTTGAGTAACTAAATTTTCATACTATCCTAGAGCCAGTCGAAATTATGTTGCTCTTAAGCGGTTATTTCTGTGTCTAGTTTTGCTGATACTCTTACTCTATTTTCTTAGTTTTATTCCTTAAGTCGGGTAACCATTTAATCACGGTCTAGACGTTGGCAAGCCTGTATTCTTCGTTGGATTAGCTCTAAAGTTTTGATACTAGAGCTGGTCCCGGATGGTGTTCCCGTCACCAGACCTAAAGGAATAAGATAAAAGAAATTAGATAAGATAACCAATAAATACTTCACAAAGAAATAACTATTAAGGAGTAACATCTAAAGTAGATATTGGCCCTAGAATAGTACTAACATTTCCCCGAATATTTTGTATTATATTAAAATTTATGCTTACACATCCATTTACAGAACAAATAAAATACTACAATAGGAGAAAATGGATATGTTTAAAATATCAAAGAAACTATAAAAAGAAAAGAACAGAAATATTAAAGAACTTAGACTATTATTAAAAACTAATACCTTCAGATACTCTGGATAATTATTCTAGAAAAATAACTAGAAAATCAATTCTTGACAATCTAATAAGGTTATATAATCAATTATGTTTTGTTAGTCATAATTTGTCTATACAAAGAAGACAATTAGATAATATATTAATTATTCAGTTAAAACTATCTGCACATTTTTAATGGATATCTCTGAAAATCAAAACATAATAAATAGTATTAATATTTATGCCACAACTTCTAAAATATCTAAGATAGACAGCATTTTATAAAATTGGAATATCCCAAAGGAACGTTTTGAAAAGGTATATAAGGCTGGACACTTTAATTTTATTAAAAATTATAATATTAAAACCTCTAAATCTACGGTCGCTATTAATAAATCTATTGAGACTATTAAACTATTAGCAGCTGAAGACATTAACAGATATAGGTAAACCTATAAGTTTCTCCACATCGGACTTGTCCAGGTTGCGGTTAAACCGTAGTATCCATTAGGCTTAGATGTGCCTATATGTCTTGTATTAAGAGACAATAGGCTATTAACTTTGATGATTCATTATTAGCAGTATTACAAAGTAACCTAGCTAATGGCCCCGTATATTTTAACTGTTATCCCAATTTTTCTATTGATATTAATGATCAAAATGTTATGGATACCCTAACATTAAATGTTAAAACAAAAAACATGAATACCAAAGAAAATACAAGAGAAATAGCCATAATATACAGGGTATATTACAGGCTAATGAAAACTACCCTTGCTCCAAAAGCAAAAATAGTAAGTAACAAAGGGGTTACCATGCTTATGGAAGCCAATCACAATCACAACAATATTTTCGTCCAGAAAATGATAAAATGGGATGATGTGTTAGTAAAGGATAGTTGGCATTTTGACTCCATAACAGATCCAGAAATTGAGGAAGAAAATTCAACCATTGAGCAAGTAATACAATTTCCGGATGGATCTACAGATTTAAAATTTCTAAGATCCCAATCCTTTAGTCATGCTTCTTCAAGTAAAAGAATGTCCTTTTCGAGACCTTCATTTTCAAAAACGCCAGAAGAAAAGGAGGTAACACTTAAAGACGTAGAGAAAAAACTAAAGGGAGTAGATTTCTTTGAAACAATTCCTAAGGTTGAATATGAACCTAGAATTACCAAAAGAACAAGTCCCACAGCTAGTGAGATGCTAGAAGTAAGAGACTCTTTATGCATGATTAGATCTGATGAGGCGTTCGAACCAGACTTTGAATATTTAGATAATCTATGGTTAGATCCAGAAAATAGCATAAAAAGGCAATGGTATGCAGAAAAATATTCACTAAAGGAAAGATTATCCTTTAGAAAAAAATGGTGCGCCGATATGAAAAGGATGAGATGCAATATAGAGTTCTTTAAATGGTTTGAGTACACAAGAAAATTGGATGATCAAAAGGAATCATTGAGCATGATTGTTAATAAATGACATACACAAACTAAGGTGGTTGAATCTATAATTCCCCCACTAGAGGAAATTAGTTTACCAATAGATGGTAGAATTGTCACAGCTACACCTTTTAAAATTGATATAGTATACACCCATGGTGATCCTAAGAATAAAGATATAAATAGATTAATTCAACAAAACAATTACACTAATCAATTACTATATGTAGTCTCTAATCAGATCCTTAAGACTGATAGTAAATCAATTTTCAAGGATAAACCTAGCCCTTCCTATAATAATAAAAAATTAGAAACCCATCCAATATTTAAATTACCAGAATTTTCCAAAGATAAATTCCCCAAATTTCAAGAAAAGTTTGAAATCACAGATGATCTTATGGAAAAGATTAATGAAAAGTTAAAGGCTGAATTAAAATTAAAGAATGAATTAAAATTAAAGAATGAATTAAAATTAAAAGATGATAAGGTCATAAGAACAATATCCGAAAAAGTCTGATAACGACATTTATAAGTTATGCTCTAAATATTCCATCAAAAAGAATTATTATAATAAACCCTCATTTCCGGATATGCAGTATGAAGAAAATGAATTTTTATCTCATACTTCACACTCTGTAAATGAAATTGCTGAATGGAATATTGATGGACTTGCAGAACAGCAGATATACAACAAGTTACATCAAATGGGAATGGCCATTACGGCCTATAAAATGAAAAACTGCACGGATAAACAAGCCGCCACTCTAATTATATCTGGATTTACAGGGACATTAAAATATTGGTGGGATAATTATCTCACTGAAGATAATAGAAATAGTGTAACAAATGCTACAACCATCACTCAAGTTATTAAGACTGAATCTACAGGACAAACTTTTGAAAATCTATGCGTAGAAGACGCCACCGCTACCTTAATTTATAGTATAGCAAAAAATTTTATAGGAGAACCTCAACTTTTTCAAGATAGGAGTTTGGAAATACTATCCAACCTATCTTGCCCAAAGTTAGATGATTTTAGATGGTATAAGGATGTATTCCTCAACAAGGTTATTGTCAGAGAAGACTGTAGTCATGATTATTGGAAAGAAAAATTCATAAGTGGTTTACCAACATTATTCGCTGAAAAGGTTAGAATAAAATTAAAAGATAGATTTGATGGAAAAATTCCTTATAGCCAATTAACCTATGGCGACCTTATAAGTTTTATAAATGTCACAGGACTTGAATTCTGTACAGATATGAAGCTTAAAAATCAACTTAAAAAGGATAATAAAATATCCAAAAAAGAAATAGGAAGCTTTTGTCAAAATTTTGGATACATCAAGTTGTCTGCCCCTTCAAAAGAGGCATCCAAGAAAATTAAAAGAAGACACAAGCACTATAAAAATAAATCTGAAAAACCCCATCATTATAGAAAAAGATATAAAAGGCAAAAACGAGAAGCCAACAAAGGTGGCTTTCAAGGAAATAATGATAAGTGTTGGAATTGTGGAAAATTTGGCCATAGGGCTAAGGATTGTAAGGTCCCTAATAAAAAGAAGGATAAGATCAATATGTTAGAACTTGAGCCAGAAATAAAAGATAGATTATATTCTATTCTTGATGAATATGATAATAATTCCCCTAAAGAAAGTTTCAGTGATAATGACCAGCTTAATATAGCATATAGTTCTGACAATAGTGACTCAACTGATCATTGTGGATGTACGGGAGCAATCTGCACCTGTGATAGCCACTCAGTAAATGTCATTACCAATAATAACAAGGAAATCTTCTTTGATATGATTGATCATATTGAAGATAAAGATCTTAAAAGAAAATATTTAATAGAATTAAAAAATATAGTTCTTAACCAACAACATAACAAAGAAACAGTTGAGCCTTTTAATATGAAAAATGTACTAAATAAATTTAAATAAAAAAGGCCTAGTACAACACTACAAGATCTTCAAACCGAATTATTACATATTAAAAATGAAGTCAAAGAAGTTAAGCAAAGACTTAACAAGCTATAAACAGATGCCCTTGCTATTAAACTATTAAATGAACTAGAACCAATGAAAGAATCTGAGTCGTATCGATCCGAACCAGGAGAAACATCTAAAGTAGATAAAGGTGAAGAAGAAGATGAGTCTCTAGGGAGCTCTCTAGAAGGTAAATCAGGGGTAAAAACTATTGCAATAGTTAAAGCCCAGAGCTGGCATATACCTATCACATTGGTTATAAATAAAAATTATACTATTCACAAAATTGCATTATTAGACACATGTGCAGACCAAAACTGCATTATTGAA
The DNA here is from genome assembly GCA_035772735.1 of Datura wrightii. Lineage (NCBI taxonomy): Eukaryota > Viridiplantae > Streptophyta > Magnoliopsida > Solanales > Solanaceae > Datura > Datura wrightii. The sequence continues at coordinate 73,318,484 of JASDFA010000027.1, forward strand.
GGAATAATCCCTACTAAGTACCTTGAAAAAAGTACAACACGATTATTCTCTACGACAGGTGAAAGACTCAAAATAAATTATAAGCTCCATAAGGCACACATATGCAATAATGGAATCTGCTTTAATGATTTTGTAATAACTAAAGATATAAATTAACAAATAATATTAGGCACCCCCTTTATAACCCAAATAAAACCCTATGTCGCTGATTTAGACGGCATCCACACCACTGCTCTAGGAACAGATATCATTTGTCCCTACCTAAATAATATGTCAAAAGAAGAAAGTGAATTTATAAAAGAAAAAACTATCTTTAGGATAAATCTGCTTTCCCAACAAATAAACTATTTCAAGGACGAGATAAAATTTAAACGGATTGAATCCGCTTTAAAAAATCCGAAGGTAGAAGCCAAAATTAAAAGCCTACAAGAATTCATAGAACGAGAAGTCTGTTCAGAATTTCCTAATGCCTTTTGGGATAGGAAACGCCATATTATTGAGTTACCATATATTGAGGGATTCAACAAGAAGAATATCCCTACTAGGGCAAGACCTATTCAAATGAATCAGGAGTTAATGGAATATTGTAAAAAAGAAATCAATGATTTACTTGATAAAAAGATTATTAGACCCTCCAAATCACCATGGAGTTGTTCAGCATTCTATGTCAATAATAGTGCGGAAAAAGAAAGAGGGGCCCTAAGGCTAGTCATTAATTATAAGCCCCTTAACAAAGTTTTAAAATGGATCAGGTATCCAATACCCAATAAAAGAGAACTTCTTAAAAGAACATATAAAGCTAACATTTATAGTAAGTTCGATATGAAATCCGTATTTTGGCAAATACAGATAGCAGAAAAATATAAATATAAAACAACTTTTAATGTACCTTTCGGACAATATGAATGGAATGTAATGCCATTCGGATTAAAAAATGCACCGTCTGAATTTCAGAATATAATGAACAACATATTTAATCCACATAGTCATATTTCTACAGTCTACATAGATGATGTTTTAATATACTCGGAAGATATTGATCAACATTTCAAACATATCCAGACCTTTATAAAAGCTGTTAAGCAAAACAGATTAGTAGTAAGCGCTAAAAGAAATTAAGTTATTCCAGACTGCTATTAGATTCCTTGGTCATGACTTATATCAAGGAACCTATAAACCCAATTGTAGAGCCATAGAGTTCTCATCCAAATTTCCAGATGAATTAATTGATAAAACTCAGCTTCAGAGATTCTTAGGAAGTCTCAATTATGTTGCAGATTTTATTCCAAATATTAGACAGGTTCGTAAGCCTCTTTATCAGCGTCTTAGGAAGGATCCAGTCCAATGGGGATTAGAACAAACAGAGACAGTCCAAAAAATAAAATCAATAGTTCAAAAACTCCCATGCCTAGGAATACCACATCCAGGGGCATTCATGATAGTAGAAACTGACGCCTCAGACATAGGATATGGAGGCATCCTTAAACAAAAAATCTCCCTTGAAAACCCCGACCAATTAGTAAGATTCACTTCAGGAATTTGGAATAATACTCAGAAAAATTACAGCACCATTAAAAAGGAAATTCTGGCTATAGTGCTATGTATCACAAAATTTCAAGACGACCTAATTAATAAAGAATTTTTACTAAGAGTAGACTGCAAAGCAGCCAAAGATGTTTTACAAAAAGATGTAAAAAATCTGGTTTCTAAACAAATATTTGCTAGATGGCAGGCTTTGTTATCCAGATTTGATTTTCAAATCGAGTTCATACAAGGAGAAAATAATTCTCTCCCAGATTTTTTGACTAGGGAATTTCTACAGGGAACTAAATGAGACCCAAAACACCAGGTATAAGGGCCTTGAGGCCTCCATTTCATCCTTTCAAACCAGAAGAAATAATGAAAAGACCCTTCAAAGAGGAGGAAAAACCAAAACCAGAAAATAAATATTCAGTTTTGGCAGAATTCCCATCTTTGCCAGAAGCTACTATTCTGTCCCCATTAAAGGAACCCATAACCATTCAGACCAGATGACAACCATTAAAGTCAATTTTTAAAGGAGACTCTTCATCAAGAGACAAAACTATCTCTATCCAAACCAAGGACAGCTATGAAATGAAGCCACCAGAGACATACTCTCATGTAGTTCTGCCAGCAACTCCGGAAAAGAAAATGGAGAAAAATATTCCAAATAAACAGCATTTTGAGCTAATAGTTTTACAGGTACTGCCGATCATGGCCCTCGATAAAAAATATGAAGGTTTTGGAGTACCTGAGTTACTAAAACCTTGCTACACAAATTGGAATTATGTGGAGACAGATGATCCCCTTAAAATCCGAAATTATTATGAGTTCATTTTAACAGACACCGATTCAGTAAAAATTGAGCATAAATTAAAATGTCCGGATAATCCTGACAGTATTCAATACTCGAAGTTCACAATTAAAAGAATTTTAAGTCCGTTTGAATGGTTTGTAGATCATCTGCATACACCCATTACCCTATCAAGAACCCATAGACCCCAAACATACAATTGGTATGATTATAAGGCAGCCTGGTATAATTTTATGTATCTAAGGATCAACACTCACTCTTGGTTTGTCAAGTATTCATAAGAAATGAAAAGCGCGATCATTCCCAGATGGTTTTACGAATGGTGGAACCAATTCGGAGGAAATAAACAGGTATTTTAAAAACATTTTCAAACACAGTTTGAAAAATTTCAAGTAGAGCGGAATATTTCTACCCTACCAGAAAATATTAAATTGTGTATGTTTTTTATTGCAAAATAAATTTCATATATTATCAGCTGGTCCTTTGATATTCATGAAATTCAAAGGATTAAATATCTGAGTAAGACAATCAAAATCAAAGGCTGGGCACCAACACCTCAGGAAGATAAGAAAACTTCAAGTTTTTCATTACGACAGAATTCCCAACTGTCCAAGGAAGAATTAAAAAGAAGACTCCAGCAGGCCTTGTCAAATTTGGAAAAAGATACCCAACAAATATAGATAATGGAATTATTAGATACTGCATCCTCCTATACAAGTGAACCAAGCAAAGGAGACATGCTAGATCCGCAAGGGATAGCTCAATCTTATCTTCACAACTAAAGGAGGCGGCTAGACTATCCTTTCAGAAAAATGAAAAGCCACTACAATCAAAAGCAGTGGACCCCTCAGGAATCCACCTAAAAAACAATGCTGCAAAAAGACAAGCCACATCAGAACAAAATGGAATCTCTACAGACTCCCATGCAGATGAAGATGAATCTTCATCAAATTCCAAGGTCACATCAAGACAAATATCAAATTTCAAGAAAATCAAGTTTCAAGAAGATGAAGACATCTTATAAATAAATAGATCCGTGTAAAATTAAATCTGCCACGTGTGGACACATGTAAATAGATAGCAGGTAGTAATTAGTTGACTCATCATATTGAGGTCTATTTAAGACCTTCACCTTGTATTAAGAGGGGCATTCGGAAAACACTACACTCACTTCCAAATTGCCCAAACCTCTCTATGTTCTATAGTTTTCCTTCTTATCAATAAACAACTCTTTGTAAGTATCTTTTTCTTTTACTTTATTACTACTTGCAGTATTTTATTTTATTTAGCTCCTGCCTTTGTAATTAATTTCCAAGTTATTTTCTACGATCTTACTCAGATATTTAATCCTTTCAATTTCATGAATATCAAAGGACCAGCTGATATTATATGAAATTCTTTTTGCAATAAAAAACTTACACAATTTAATATTTTCTGGTAGGGTAGAAATATTCTGCTCTACCTGAAATTTTTCAAACTGTGTTTGAAAATATTTTGACAATACCTGTTTATTTCCTCCGAATTGGTTCCACCATTCGTAAAACCATTTGGGAATGATCGCGCTTTTCATTTCTTCTGAATACTTGACAAACCAAGAGTAAGTGTTGGGCCTTAGATACATAAAATTATACCAGACTGCCTTATAATCGTACTAGATGTATGTTTGGGGTCTATGGGTTCTTGATAGGGGAATGGGTGTATGAAGATGATCTACAAACCATTCAAACAGACTTAAAATTCTTTTAATTGTGAACTTCGAGTATTGAATACTGTCAGGATTATCTGGACATTTTAATTTATGCTTAATTTTTACTGAATCGGTGTCTATTAAAATGAACTCATAATAACTTCGGGTTTTAAGGGGATCATCTGTCTCCACATAATTCCAATTTGTGTAGCAGGGTTTTAGTAACTCGGGTACTCCAAAGCCTTCATATTTTTTATCGAGGGCCATGATCGGCAGTACCTGTAAAACTATTAGCTCAAACTGCTATTTATTTGGAATATTTTTCTCCATTTTCTTTTCCAGAGTTGCTGGCAGAACTGCCTGAGAGTATGTCTCTGGTGGCTTCATTTCATAGCTTTCCTTGGTTTGGATATAGATAGTTTTGTCTCCTGATGAAGAGTCTCCTTTAAAAATTGACTTTAATGGTTGTAATCTGGTCTGACTGGTTATGGGTTCCTTTAATGGGGACAGAAAAGTAGCTTTTGGCAAAGATGGGAATTCTGCCAAAACTGAATATTTATTTTCTGGTTTTGGTTTTTCCTCCTCTTTGAAGGGTCTTTTCATTATTTCTTCTGGTTTGACAGGATGAAATGGAGGCCTCAAGGGCCTTATACCTGGTGTTTCGGCTCTCATTTAGTTCCCTGTAGAAATTCCCTAGTCAAAAAATATGGAAGAGAATTATTTTCTCCTTGTATGAACTCGATTTGAAAATCAAAGCTGGATAACAAAGCCTGCCATCTAGCAAATATTTGTTTAGAAACCAGATTTTTTACATCTTTTTTGTAAAACATCTTTGGCTACTTTGGAGTCTACTCTTAGTAAAAATTCTTTATTTATTAGGTCATCTTGAAATTTTGTGATACATAGCACTATAGCCAGAATTTCCTTTTTAATGGTGCTGTAATTTTTCTGAGTATTATTCTAGATTCCTGAAGTGAATCTTACTAATTGTTCGGGGTTTTCTAGGGAGATTTTTTATTTAAGGATGCCTCCATATCCTATGTCTGAGGCGTCAGTTTCTACTATCATAAATGCCCCTGGATGTGGTATTCCTAGGCATGGGAGTTTTTGAACTATTGATTTTATTTTTTTGACTGTCTCTGTTTGTTCTAATCCCCATGGGACTGGATCCTTCTTAAGACGCTGATAAAGAGGCTTACAAACCTGTCTAATATTTTGAATAAAATCTGCAACATAATTGAGACTTCCTAAGAGTCTCTAAAGCTGAGTTTTATCAATTAATTCATCTGGAAATTTGGATGAGAACTCTATGGCTCTACAAATGGGTTTATAGGTTCCTTGATATAAGTCATGACCAAGTAATCTAATAGCTGTCTGGAATAACTTATTTTTTTAGCGCTTACTACTAATCCATTTTGCTTAACAACTTTTATAAAGGTCTAGATATGTTTGAAGTGTTGATCAATATCTTCCGAGTATATTAAAACATCATCTATGTAGACTATAGAAATATGACTATGTGGATTAAATATGTTGTTCATTATATTCTGAAATTCAGACCGTGCATTTTTTAATCCGAATGGCATTACATTCCATTCATATTGTCCGAAAGGTACATTAAAAGTTGTTTTATATTTATCTTTTTTTGCTATCTGTATTTGCCAAAATCCGGATTTCATATCGAACTTACTATAAATATTAACTTTATAAGTTCTTTTAAGAAGATCTCTTTTATTGGGTATTGGATACCTGACCCATTTTAAAACTTTGTTAAGGGGCTTATAATTAATGACTAGCCTTGGGGCCCCTCTTTCTTTTTCCGCACTATTATTGACATAGAATGCTGAACAACTCCATGGTGATTTGGAGGGTCTAATAATCTTTTTATCAAGTAAATCATTGATTTCTTTTTTACAATATTCCATTAACTCCTGATTCATTTGAATAGGTCTTGCCCTAGTAGGGATATTCTTCTCGTTGAATCCCTCAATATATGGTAACTCAATAATATGGCGTTTCCTATCCGAAAAGGCATTAGGAAATTCTGAATAGACTTCTCGTTCTACGAATTCTTGTAGGCTTTTAATTTTGTCTTCTACCTTCGGATTTTTTAAAGCGGATTCAATCCGTTTAAATTTTATCTCGTCCTTTAAATAGTTTATTTGTTGGGAAAGCAGATTTATCCTGAAGATAGTTTTTTCTTTTATAAATTCACTTTCTTCTTTTGACATATTATTTAGGTAGGGAAAAATGATATCTGTTCCTAGAGCAGTGGTGTGGATGCCGTCTAAATCAGCGACATAGGGTTTTATTTGGGTTATAAAGGGGGTGCCTAATATTATTTCTTCATTTATATCTTTAGTTATTACAAAATCATTAATAAAGCAGATTCAATTATTGCATATGTGTGCCTTATGGAGCTTATAATTTATTTTGAGTCTTTCACCTGTCACGGAGAATAACCACGTTGTACTTTTTTTAAGGTACTTAGTAGGGATTATTCCTTCAATAATGCAGTTTTGGTCTGGACCTGTGTCTAATAATGCAATTTTGTGAATAGTATAATTTTTATTTATAACCAATGTGATAGGTATATGTCAGCTCTGGGCTTTAACTATTGCAATAGTTTTTACCCCTGATTTACCATCTAGAGAGCTCCCTAGAGACTCATCTTCTTCTTCACATTTATCTACTTTAGATGTTTCTCCTGGTTCGGATCGACACGACTCAGATTCTTGCATTGGTTCTAGTTCATTTAATAGTTTATTAGCAAGGGCATCTGTTTCTAGCTTGTTAAGTCTTTGCTTAACTTCTTTGACTTCATTTTTAATATGTAATAATTCGGTTTGAAGATCTTGTACTGTTGTACTAGACCTTTTTTTTAAATTTATTTAGTACATTTTTCATATTAAAAGGCTCAACTGTTTCTTTGTTATGTTGTTTGTTAAGAACTATATTTTTTAATTCTATTAAATATTTTCTTTTAAGATCTTTATCTTCAATATGATCAATCATATCAAAGAAGATTTCCTTATTATTATTGGTAATGACATTTACTGAGTGGCTATCACAGGTGCAGATTGCTCCCGTACATCCACAATGATCAGTTGAGTCACTATTGTCAAAACTATATGCTATATTAAGCTGGTCTTCAAACTTTCTTCCGGGGAAGAATTATTATCATATTCATCAAGAATAGAATATAATCTATCATTTATTTCTGGCTCAAGTTCTAACATATTAATCTTATCCTTCTTTTTATTAGGGACCTTACAATCCTTAGCCCTATGGCCAAATTTTCCACAATTCCAACACTTATCATTATTTCCTTGAAAGCCACCTTTGTTGGCTTCTCGTTTGTGCCTTTTCTATCTTTTTCTATAATGATGGAGTTTTTCAGATTTATTTTTATAGTGCTTGTATCTTCTTTTAATTTTCTTGGATGCCTCTTTTGAAGGGGCAGACAACTTGATGTATCCAAAATCTTGACAAAAGCTTCCTATTTCTTTTTTGGATATTTTATTATCCTTTTTAAGTTGATTTTTAAGCTTCATATCTGTACATAATTCAAGTCCTGTGACATTTATAAAACTTAAAAGGTCGCCATAGGTTAATTGGCTATAAGAAATTTTTCCATCAAATCTATCTTTTAATTTTATTCTAACCTTTTCAGCGAATAATGTTGGTAAACTACTTATGAATTTTTCTTTCCAATAATCATGACTATAGTCTTCTCTGGCTATAACCTTGTTGAGGAATACATCCTTATACCATCTAAAATCATCTAACTTTGGGTAAGATAGGTTGGATAGTATTTCCAAACTCCTATCTTGAAAAAGTTGAGGTTCTCCTATAAAATGTTTTGCTATACTATAAATTAAGATAGTGGTGGCGTCTTCTACACATAGATTTTCAAAAGTTTGTCCTGTAGATTCAGTCTTAATAACTTGAGTGATGGTTGTAGCATTTGTTACACTATTTCTATTATCTTCAGTGAGATAATTATCCCACAAATATTTTAATGTCCCTGTAATTCCAGATATAATTAGAGTGGCAGCTTGTTTATCCGTGCAGTTTTTCATTTTATAGGTCGTAATGGCCATTCCCATTTCATGTAACTTGTTGTATATCTGATGTTCTGCAAGTCCATCAATATTCCATTCAGCAATTTCATTTCCAGAGTCTGAAGTATGAGATAAAAATTCATTTTCCTCATACTGCATATCCGGGAATGAGGGTTTATTATAATAATTCTTTTTGATGGAATATTTAGAGCTTAACTTATTAATGTCGTTATCAGACTTTTCAGATATTATTCTTATGACCTTATCATCTTTTAATTTTAATTCATCCTTTAATTTTAATTCATTCTTTAATTTTTATTCAGCCTTTAACTTTTCATTAAACTTTTCCATAAGATCATCTGTGATTTCAAACTTTTCTTGAAATTTAGGGAATTTATCTTTGGAAAATTCTGGAAATTTAAATATTGGATGGGTTTCTAATTTTTTATTATTATAGGAAGGGCTAGGTTTATCCTTGAAAATTGATTTATTATCAATTTTAAGGATCTGATTAGAGACTACATATAGTAATTGATTAGTGTAATTATTTTGTTGAATTAATCTACTTATATCTTTATTCTTAGGATCACCTTGGGTGTCTACTATATCAATTTTAAAAGGTGTAGCTGTGAAAATTCTACCATCTATTGGTAAACTAATTTCCTCTAGTGGGGGAATTATAGATTCAACCACCTTAGTTTTGGTATGCCATTTATTAACAATCATGCTCAATGATTCCTTTTGATCATCCAATTTTCCTGTGTACTCAAACCATTTAAAGAACTCTATATTGCATCTCATCCTTTTCATATCGGCGAACCATTTTTTTCTAAAGGATAATCTTTCCTATAGTGAATATTTTTCTGAATACCGCTGCCTTTTTATGCTATTTTTTGGATCTAACCAGAGTTTATCTAAATATTCAAAGTCTGGTTCGAACTCCTCATCAGATCTAATTATGCATAAAGAGTCTCTTACTTCTAGCATCTCACTAGCTGTGCGACTTGTTCTTTTGGTAATTCTAGGTTCATATTCAACCTTAGGAATTGTTTCAGAGAAATCTACTCCCTTTAGTTTTTTCTCTACGTCTTCAAGTGTTACCTCCTTTTCTTCTGGCGTTTTTGAAAATGAAGGTCTCGACAAGGACATTCTTTTACTTGAAGAAGCATGACTAAAGGATTGGGATCTTAGAAATTTTAAATCTATAGATCCATCCGGAAATTGTATTACCTGCTCAATGGTTGAATTTTCTTCCTCAATTTCTGGCTCCGTTAAGGAGTCAAAATGCCAATTATCCTTTACTAACACATCATCCCATTTTATCATTTTTGGGACGAAAATATTATTGTGATTGTGATTGGCTTCCATAAGCATGGTAACCCCTTTGTTACTTACTATTTTTGCTTTTGGAGCAAGGGTAGTTTTCATTAGCCTGTAATATACCCTATATATTATGGCTATTTCTCTTGTATTTTCTTTGCTATTCATGTTTTTTGTTTTAACATTTAATGTTAGGGTATCCATAACATTTTGATCATTAATATCAATAGAAAAATTGGGATAACAGTTAAAATATACCGGGCCATTAGCTAGGTTACTTTGTAATACTGCTAATATTGAATCATCAAAGTTTATTAGCCTATTGTCTCTTAATACATATAGGCACGTCTAAGCCTAATCGATACAACGGTTTAACCGTGACCTAGACAAGTCCTATGTGGAGAAACTTATAGTTTTTCCTATATCTGTTAATGTCTTCAGCTGCTAATAGTTTAATAGTCTCAATAGATTTATTAATAGCGACCGTAAATTCAGAGGTTTTAATATTATAATTTTTAATAAAATTAAAGTGTCCAGACTTATATACCTTTTCAAAACGTTCCTTTGGGATATTCCAATTTTGTAAAATGCTCTCTATATTAGCTATTTTAGAAGTTGTGGCAGAAATATTAATAATATTTATTATGTTTTGATTTTCAGAGATATCCATTAAAAATGTGCAGATAGTTTTAACTGAATAATTAATATATTATCTAATTGTCTTCTTTGTATAGACAAATTATGATTAACAAAACATAATTCATTATATAACCTTATTAGATTGTCAAAAATTGATTTTCTAGTTATTTTTCTAGAATAATTATCCCGAGTATCTGAAGGTATTACTTTTTTATAATAGTCTAAGTTCTTTAATATTTCTGTTCGTTTCTTTTTATAGTTACTTTGATATTTTAAAAATATCCATTTTCTCCTATTGTAGTATTTTATTTGTTCTGTAAATAGGTGTGTAAGCATAAATTTTAATATAATACAAAATATTCGGGGAAATGTTAGTAATATCCTGGGGCCAATATGTACTTTAGATGTTACTCCTTAATAGTTATTTCTTTGTGAAGTATTTACTGGTTATCTTATCTAATTTCTTTTATCTTATTCCTTTAGGTCTGGTGACGGGAACACCATCCGGGTCCGGCTTTAGTATCAAAATACAGGCTTGCCAACGTCTAGACCGTGATTAAACAGTTACCCAACTTAAGGAATAAAACTAAGAAAATAGAGTAAGAGTATCAGCAAAACTAGACACAGAAATAACCGCTTAAGAGCAACATAATTTCGACTGGCTATAGGATAGTATGAAGATTTAGTTACTCAAGCTGAGGAAACTCTAATGAATCATCAAAGTTTATTAGCCTATTGTAATACTGCTAATAATGAATCATCAAAGTTTATTACTCTATTGTCTTTTAATATAAGACATATAGGCACGTCTAAGCCTAATCGATATAACGGTTTAACCGCGACCTGGACAAGTCCTATGTGGAGAAACTTATAGTTTTTCCTATTTCTGTTAATGTCTTCAGCTGCTAATAGTTTAATAGTCTCAATAGATTTATTAATAGTGACCGTAGATTCAGAGGTTTTAATATTATAATTTTTAATAAAATTAAAGTGTCCAGTCTTATATACCTTTTCAAAACGTTCCTTTGGGATATTCCAATTTTGTAAAATGCTCTCTATATTAGCTATTTTAGAAGTTGTGGCAGAAATATTAATAATATTTATTATGTTTTGATTTTCAGAGATATCCATTAAAAATGTGCAGATAGTTTTAACTGAATAATTAATATATTATCTAATTGTCTTCTTTGTATAGACAAATTATGATTAACAAAACATAATTCATTATATAACCTTATTAGATTGTCAAAAATTGATTTTCTAGTTATTTTTCTAGAATAATTATCCCGAGTATCTGAAGGTATTACTTTTTTATAATAGTCTAAGTTCTTTAATATTTCTGTTCGTTTCTTTTTATAGTTACTTTGATATTTTAAAAATATCCATTTTCTCCTATTGTAGTATTTTATTTGTTCTGTAAATAGGTGTGTAAGCATAAATTTTAATATAATACAAAATATTCGGGGAAATGTTAGTAATATCCTGGGGCCAATATGTACTTTAGATGTTACTCCTTAATAGTTATTTCTTTGTGAAGTATTTACTGGTTATCTTATCTAATTTCTTTTATCTTATTCCTTTAGGTCTGGTGACGGGAACACCATCCGGGTCCGGCTTTAGTATCAAAATACAGGCTTGCCAACGTCTAGACCGTGATTAAACAGTTACCCAACTTAAGGAATAAAACTAAGAAAATAGAGTAAGAGTATCAGTAAAACTAGACACAGAAATAACCGCTTAAGAGCAACATAATTTCGACTGGCTATAGGATAGTATGAAGATTTAGTTACTCAAGCTGAGGAAACTCTAATGAATCATCAAAGTTTATTAGCCTATTGTAATACTGCTAATAATGAATCATCAAAGTTTATTACTCTATTGTCTTTTAATAGAAGACATATAGGCACGTCTAAGCCTAATCGATATAACGGTTTAACCGCGACCTGGACAAGTCCTATGTGGAGAAACTTATAGTTTTTCCTATTTCTGTTAATGTCTTCAGCTGCTAATAGTTTAATAGTCTCAATAGATTTATTAATAGTGACCGTAGATTCAGAGGTTTTAATATTATAATTTTTAATAAAATTAAAGTGTCCAGTCTTATATACCTTTTCAAAACGTTCCTTTGGGATATTCCAATTTTGTAAAATGCTCTCTATCTTAGCTATTTTAGAAGTTGTGGCAGAAATATTTTTACTATTTATTATGTTTTGATTTTTAGATATATCCATTAAAAATGTGCAGGTTGTTTTAACTAATTAATTAATATATTATCTAATTGTCTTCTTTGTATAGACAAATTATGACTAACAAAACATAATTCATTATATAACCTTATTAGATTGACACGAATTGATTTTCTAGTTATTTTTCTAGAATAATTATCCAGAGTATCTGAAGGTATTAGTTTTATAATCGTCTAAGTTCTTAAAAATTTCTGTTCTTTTCTTTTGGGGTCAATCTCGCAGGGAAAATGGAAGATCTAGATTATAGCCGGTAAATGAACTTGTATGGTAGTAACTTCACAATTGGGGGGATTCTATAATAATCAATAGTAAAAAAAAAGCAGTTGTCAAGCTTATGGTTGTGAATCAATAATTAAAGGTTAACTAGGGTCTGTTTTCCCCATGGACACATAACAACTTTAGGTATAAATACCCACTTTCCAGGATAGATGACTTTTTTGACCAACTTCAGGGAGCGAAGTATTTTTCTAAAATTGACTTGAGATCCGGGTACCACCTGGTTCGAGTTCGGGAGAAAGATATCCCAAAGACATCTTTCAGGACCAGATATGGACATTTTGAGTTCCTAGTTATGTTCTTCGAGTTGGAAAATGCCCCAGCAGTGCTCATGGATCTAATGAACAGTATCTTTAGGCCATATCTAGATCTGTTTGTGATAGTATTCATTGATTATATTCTGGTATACTCCCGCTAGAAGCAGAACAAAAAGATTATTTCCTCAGCTTCAATCTAAAGTGACTACTAAGGAAATATGGAAGTCTGCACATAGAGATGGGTAGAGCCTAGCTTCAACTAAAATACAAGAGAAGTTATTGAAACCTGAAGGGATCGACATACCGCAACCATTATGGATGGAACTCCCCTACTAGCATACTCAAGATCTGACTTGTCTCACATATTTACCATCTCCGCCTTAGCTTAAAGCCATCATTCTAAGGATCCTAAATCCTTCTTAAGTTCGGGCTAGTTACTAACTCCTAACTCCTCCATCACCTCTAACATTCACTGCAAGCCTTGTACTCACAACTATTCACATCACATCGACAATCTCTTCTCAACAACCATCATAGAGCTTTTTATTCAATATTGGGGTTCTGGGGCTAGCAACATGCAAAAAGGTAACACAGGGTATTCACAACATACCTAGGACTACTTTTGGCGACTTGCCCTTATCCTGATGTGCTGCCAAGGTGTAAGAGCAGTTTCGATGTTGTCCGCCTCTTGCTCTAGATTATGCACCTTGCTAAAATGGACAAGCTATTAGAGCTACTAAAGAGGTGGCTGAGGCTCTACTCTCGCCCTGCTTAGCTGCTGTGCAATCTCAATGCTTATGACCCAACTTTTCGCACCAGAAAAAAGCATCTGAGTCGGCCATGCATTCACCCAAATGGTGTTTCCCATAGCTCATACACAAGGATTATGCAATCTCCCTTACCCTGGGTTTATACGGGACACTGGCTGTTGAAGGTGCTTGGTCCGATGATTTCTTCTGGTTTCATGAGCAGTGCCCACCACTCGACCTCTGCTGGGAGAACTCTAAATCTCCAGTTCTAGCCCTCTTAGCCTCTCTCTATTTCTCCTTCACCTTTTCTGCTTCCATTTGCTTAGTGAATATCACCAAACATGGAAAATCTATGTCCTTGTGCAACATGGTGGTCCTGCACTGTTTGACCATGGTGTCTGACACTCCGTTCACTAACCTGCTCACTCAGGCCCTCTAGTCGTCTACCATCTCCAATGCATACTTGGATAATAGGTAAACTCCAATGCGCACTCTTGGACAGTCATATCGTTTTGTCTTAAGTTGATAAACTCTACCGCCTTTGCCTCCCTCAACTCCATAGGGAAAAACCTATCCAGGAACGCAGTCATAAACTTATCCCAACTTACGGGGTCTGCTCTAACTCCCTGACTGTCTCTCCACTGACAAAACCATGTATAAATGACTCCTTTCAGTTGGTAGGAGGCTAAGTATGCGCTCTTAGTTCCCGTCACCCCTATGATTGGGTGATTTTCTGGATCTCTTCGAAGAACTCATATGGGTCCTCATCCACCATTAACCCTAAGAATTCGGGTGGATTCATTTGGAGAAAGTCTCTTACTATCGCCACTGCTACATTCCCATTCTAGGGAAAATGAGCCATTGTTTGCTGATTAATCTGGGAGGTCATGGATTGTGCCAACATATGAAAGGATTCCTAAAGTTCTGTATAAGTAACATGGTCATCCATCGGGTTCGTCGAGTCTAGTGGTGCTTGTTGGCGCCCATTACCATTTCTTCTTCCATTCGCTCGTCTGTGAGGCATTATCTGCGAGTGCGTAAAGCATGAGTCAGGGGAGGAACTATTAGAGTTTCATACTCTACGCACGATAGGAATCATGAAGAAAAGGGAACATTTCTAAATGTCTCGTAGCCTCTTCTTCATAAGTGTGGCACGCTTCATACCCATGAAGAAGACACTACTTAATGCGGCTTTCAAACACCCTAGGACACTGTAAATCTTTGCTTTGATACCAAGTTTGTCACAACCAAAACATAGGCCCGGATCGAGACATTGGAAAAGGAACCCCAAGAGGCACCGAGTCAACCCATGGCATGATCATAGCGTAACATATCATAATAACAACTAAAAAGAATCATGATAATGCTCAATTCATACCTCCTATCGATGTATGAAGCCGACGTTGTCAATAAAGAACCCAACTAAGAGGTTGGGTTTGAACCCATAGGGAATATAGAAGAGCTACACTAAAGCCGATAAGTGAACTTATTAGGTAGTTACTCCAAATTGGGGGTTTTAAGGAAAAAATAATTAAAAACACAATTGAAATTATGGGCAAAATCAAGATTTAAAGATAAATAGGGTTTTGTATTCCCCATGGGTTCATAATTGCTTTGGGTATACATACGTGATCATCACCAATGCTTACTTGTAGAACTGATAACCTAGGTTCATTCAAATGAATGACTAGTCCCTATTGAATAAATAAACTTTATCACCTAACCAGGTCTCATGAGCAATTGCAAATTAACCTTTATCAATGTGTCCCAAATTTTAACTACCATGTGACCACAACTCAAGTTAATAAAATGATCATCAAGATCAAGGCTTTGTTGTAATTCTCTTTCCCTAATCTCTACCTCCTAGACCTAAGCAAGTAAAGAATTCGATCAAGTCCTAATATTGTACACCATTAAGAAACGTTTAAGCATTAAGAGAATACAATACAAGTGTCTTGCATTGGTTTTGAATCACTTTTATGTAACCCTAGCTTGTTAATCCACCATGGTTCCCACAACCCTAGCTATGGAGGTTTTAGCCTCTCATAGTTGCAAGATGTGATTTTTTTGGCATAATTAAAGACATGAATCAATACTTACTATTATAAATGAGAGAAAAACTTCATTGAATTAATCAGCAAAATCCTCAAGATCAATATGAAGATTGAGAAAAGGTTGATCACAAGTTGAACAACTCGATTCTCACGTCTATATCTCCTTAATTTCGTTGCTAATCAGTTCTAATCACTCCTAATTACTTCTGGCCGATTCTCCCATGAAAATAAAACATAAAACATATTTATACAGACATAAAAATTCTTTTCCTAAGATAATAGGGTAAACATCCATATCTGTAGCCGCTCGTGCCACGATCAGACCTACGACCCATAGCAGGCTTGTATGGGTCATACCTGCCATCCATAAGGCTTTAACTTACTGAACTCCGACTAAGTGTTGGGCTTTGGTATGACTTGTACCATCTTCCTACAAGTCATACTGAGCTTCTGTGGTTTAAATCTGAAGACTCTAAAATTTTTTGAAGTTTTTCACGAGTGTCTTGGTACGGCTTGTTCCTTGCCTTCATGACTCGTACTGTAGTCATCCGTACCAAGAGTAAGCCTTTGTGAAATTTCTCTGAATCTTTCCCTGACTTGAAATTACAGCTCATACCACAATCATATGACTTGTACTATGAGTTGTGGGGTGCATCTTTCTCAGCTCATCCTTGGGAATATTTTCACGAGTCTTAGTATGATTCGTACCACTGATGTATGTCATCTGTGCTCATGTTCTGCTCTTTTAAGATTCTTTTGCCCAATCTTATTCCAACACCTAAGTTTACCTAAAAACACACGAACATTACCTCATATCCATATAAACACACCGAAGTCTATGCTATTTTCTTCAGTTTTGAGCATCGAAAGTGTTGTAAGTCCACAACACATCAACACCCTCAACTTAATACTTTTTCATGTCCTCAGTCAAAGAAAAAGAAAAAAACTAAAACACGATGCTCAAATAGAAAATAAACCTAAGATACTACAATCAATACTTAAACAAACTTTGCACTTTACATACAACAACTTTTGACCCTTTTCCATGAACCAACATCAGCTAATGTAATATAAGCAACCCGAAAACATAATAAACAGGGATCAAGACATTTCATCAAGCTATCAACAGGAAATCATGTCATCACCAATGTTTTTCACACTGACCAACGGTAAGAGTAAACATAATCCATGTTCCTTCACAACAAATGAAGTCCCCACTCACAGATATAGTATCAAATATGTATGGGACTAGACAAATGAAACAATCATCCTCACAAAGAAGTTCCAAGTACCATGTATCAGATACCATAGGCTTGCGTTTATTTTTTCTACTTCAGTTTGTCAGATGGTCAAATTAGGATCACTATAGGACTTGATATGGCTTGTAGTGTAGGCTTAGGGATGAACATGATAAAGATGAGAGATTTTCTTTTTTTTTAAGTGACTATTCATTCCTTGGCACTACATACATTGGATTCACCTTTCACCTACTTCACCCTTTATTTTTTTCATTCCTTTTCTTTCTTTTTTACACCTTTTGTATACATTTGCATGGGTGTGGTGTATTTTCAACTTCTTCAGCATTTTTATTTTCTTTTGGAATTTATTTTTCAAGATTCTCAATTTTTTCTCATCTCTTTTCTTTTTACCACACCACACCTCATTTTTCACCTTTTTCTCTTTTCTTTCCCTTTTTCTCGTTTCCACCATTTACACACCCCTACTCTAGCCACCTTCAACTTAGGCATTTTTCCTATGTTGAGGTTCACATATCCAAGGAAGGACCAGGGCCAAAATAGGTTAATTATAAACAAAATGGGTACGGTTCATTGGTTAATCAAAGAAAAAAATGGTAAGGTTCAAAATTGGGATCAAAGGATTCATATGATTTTTCTAGGGTTATATAGGCTAAAAGTGAGCTAAAAAAAATGGCCCATGATCATATCCTAACCAACCATCCTTAGCCTATGCAAAGACCAACCAAGAAAGTTCCAGATCTTCTACACAATACTGAACTAGGTATTTCACCTCACTCTCTCAGTGCACATGAACTATATTCACCTCACCTCTGTGATTTACACACGGCTTAACAAGACTACTCATGCTAATAAACTAAATGACATCAAAAGATCCACAGAAATCATGCATGCGTAACAAATAAATAGCTAATGCATCAAAAATTTTAAACTGGGTCAATGTTTTTTCAAAAATCAAAACTTTATTGGATGAATACTCCTAAGTTATTTCCTAATTAAACAAAAATCAAAAACTAAAAATAAAATCCTAAACATGTCATTTCTACTAGATAGCATGTCCGAGGGAATAGAAACACGGCAAGAAAAAACCTCGTACATATCAAAAATCCCAAAAATAACGAGTACACCTCCTCCCTTTTTTGAAAACTTAGCTTCGTCCCTGAAGCATGAGATAGAAGAACATAGGGAAGGGAACATACTTGGGGCTACTCAGACTTCGCCCTGTAAAGGAGGTACCTCAACTGTAATCATGGCGCTAGCGGTGGCCGGTGCACTCCTTGAAGTATCAAAAGGGGGAGTGGTTACCCCCTCACTAGTTTTGGCTGCTTCAATGGCCTTAGTGTGAATAGGGGTTGAATCAGGCTGAGGCATGGTGGAGCTGCCCACTCCTCTAGCTCGCTCCTGCAGCTCTAACATATGTGCGTCATGAGTCTGCAGGCTCTCTACTCTGGCCTGCTTGCATTCTCTCCTCTCTTCTTCCTCTTCTTTCTCCGACTCTTCTTTCCATCATCCTCAACAGCTCTCTTTTTCCCTTGTCTCCAGCAGCTACAGTTGGCTCCCGATAAGCCGCCAAATCAGTCTCCTTGTCAAATTCTGCATCTAGGTTTGGAAGAGTGGGGCCCACTATAACTGTCGGTTGTCATGATGACAACTCAACTACTTGGCTCCGAAGATCCCCCAAATCCTCGTGGAGACTGCTGGTGTATGTCTGCTCTACCATCCGTACATTGAATCGGCTCTCAAATCCATCTAGGCAAGCATGTAGAGCCTGATCTGCTGCATCTATCTCCGCCTTGACCCTTGGCTTTACATTTTCCATCATGACCCAAATCTTTCGCTCTAGCATGGTCAACCATTTGGCCAGCTTCTGGAGGATGTCTTGTGGCACCAAAATATGCCCTGCTGGAGTTTGAGTCTACAAGCTAGGTGGTGGTGTGGTAGATGTGCTAGGAGCTGCCTTTGAATGACCGGCATCTGTAGCCTGTGTCTCGCTCTGCTCCTGTGTAACAGGGGCATTCATCTGTGCACCCCCTACTGGCTGGGCCAATCGAACTGTTGTGGGTAGCCGGGCTCGGCTTACCACGTTCATTTCATCCCGGATAAGTCTAATATCTACAATCCTCTAGCCTCGGATCAGATGCTCCTCACCCCATCGTACTGGAACCCCTGCCTCTGTACATAGCCTAAATACAAGACTCAGGAATGTGATGGTAGTGCTTACTCCCACCGCCCGGTCTCCTATCTCATCTGCAATGATCCTCGGGATGTTGATTGAATAGCGGCACATGAGGCATGCCACCAAAGCTTCCCTATCAGCACTGAGGGTGTTGTCATTGACAGTGGGTGCTAGTCGGTGGCGTACTAGTGGCCAGTAGGCCTTAGCAATAAAATTCAACGAACTCTTGGTATCTTGCTTTCCTGTAGAAAGCCAGTAAACTCCCTCCTTGTCCTCAGCAATCACCTATGCCAGCCATTTCAACTGCCTCACTTTCTTCCGAGCGCAGCTGCCTGATCTATTTCATTGCCTCCACCCTGTACTCGTATTCTGGAATCATCTGTGTAGGCAGGAACTGTGGTCCATATAGAATCAAAGCGATGGTCTTCTCAGATATGTCAACCTCTCGACCCCGAACCACAACACTATATAGACGAGGCTGGTCTTTTATTTTCTGCCCCTCTTTCGCCTTTATCTCCATGGTGGCCAAATAGTTGGCATAGAACTCCCGAACCAATTAAGTTGTATAGTGAGCTGGAGTCTTGGTCATCCACTCGAAACCATAGAAACTGAATATCCGCTTCATCACCTCAACTTCATTGACTGAGTTAGTGAGGATCCTTGTTCTTGGCGATGAGAGAAATGCCCTGCTCATAAATCTCTCTATCTCTCGGCACTCTCCACCAGATTGTGCGGTTCTCTCTGGGTGGGGACTGTACTTGTGCAGCATCTGGGGCCTCCTCTTCATTGCTGCCACTTGATTCACTTGATTGGTCTCCTCAGACCCTTCTTCTGCATTTGAGTCGTTTCCCGACTCCTGATTATCTCCTCTAGCTCCCTCCTCAGACTGGGGAGCTTGGGTAGATATGGCAGTGGCTGCTTTAGCTTGTGCTTTTGCTTTCACCCTAGTGGTTCTAGTTCCATCTGTGTCTCAAGTATCGATCTGGTAGTCCTCAACCGAACCACTAGGGGAGTTTCTTGCTTGCCCAGCCTCAGACTCAGATGTTTCATCAATTAATGTTCTCTAGGTTGTTGCTTTGAATGCCTTTCACTTCTGTGTTATTGTACCTCTAGAGAAAAGAGTTAGAATTCCATATTTGAGAAAGAAGAATTGGAAAAGAAAATTTCAGATTCTCATCATGGGTCGACAGTACGAGTCGTACCAAGATGGTACGACTCGTATGAAGGCCCAGAAACTCAATGTAATTACTACGGCTCGTAGGTACGACTCGTACCTCGAAGGTACGACCCGTACCTTGGGTAATCTCATAATTCCCTAACATTATTGTTTCTCTAGATTTTTGCACGACTCATGATACGACCCGTACGTCGATTCCACGATTCATAGGAAGGACTCGTCTGTCTCAACTGGCTTAGCCCTGTTCAGATCTTCAGTACGAACGCACAATACGACTTATGGTGGAAAACCACAAAGCGTACTGTGGTTCATACCACGTTCTTAACTTGTTCAGTTTTGCAGGGGTTCTCTTTTTTGCAATTTGGGTACTCAGATTTCCCCTACGTCTTGGCCAAGTATTCAATCAAATTAACCCATACTCATTCCTCCCTTTTCTACTCACTACCCGTGACTCAAATTTAAATTTTTCATCTTATAGGTGTATTTCAATCTACTTTCAATGTTTTCCCAATTTATACACTGTTCGAAAATTCCCCTGACCATCGAATTACTAACATTTTTTCATCAACCAGTGAGTTATAGAGGTGTAGCATCCATGACTTCAAACAAGTTAACATTTTTGATATTCAAATCTTTTACTTACTTGATGATTGTTTCTTTGACCGATGATCACAAATGTGGGTTGAGATGTACTAAATTTGAGCAAGAAATGGCACGAACCATGTCATTCTATTTCAGCTTGAGGTAACCACACTAGTATGCCTTGTAGCCTCTTTCCTATAGAATGTGGTGCACAACACATCCATAGACAAGACTCTACTTAACACGACTTGCAAACTCACTTGGATACTGTTATACCCCGTAAAATCTAGTTATTAGTAAGTGTATGTGTGGATTGGTGACAATTAAAGAGATCTTGATGCATGTAGGAAAATTCTTCGAAGCCAAGTCAGACAGGACCACTGCGGGGCGCTAGGCCTGTAGCGCTTTGAGAGGTGCGGGGCGCTAGTCCTGTGGTACTTACCACGGACATCTGGGGGTGAGCAGGTTAATAACCCCACCTTAGTAGAGCAGGATGAGACACTAGATACAGAGGCCGGCCATGGAGAGATAACTCCCAATACTTTATCTGCACCTCAGACAGGTTTCCTAAGCCAGAAACCAGTTGGGTATATGTTGGTTCTACACAAATTTCTCCAAAAGATGGCTAAAAGGCTGATGGTGACTGAGAGAGAAGTTCAGTCCATGATGGAGAACATCAATACTTGGGTGAAGGTAGAGATTGAGGAGGCCGTGAGGGGGTTGCATGGCTCGATAGATGGATTTCAGCACTGTTTCAGTAAGCGCTTAGTTGGAGCAGCCGATCACAAGTAACCTCAGGGAGCAGTTGAGGGCTCTTCTGAGCCAAGTGACCGAGTTGTCATCTAGAAAACTAGTGATTCAAGCAGCCCCCAATCTTTCGGACTTAGATGCTGAGCTTAATGAGGAGCTAGATTTGGAGGCATATTGGGGCCCGATGGTTACTAGTGGAGGAAAGGGTAAGAAGAGGGTCTCAGAGGAAGTTGAGAAAGAGCCTTCAAAGAAGAGGTAAAAGGAGAAGAAGGAGAGCAAGCGGGTGAGAGTGGAAAGCCTGCGAACTCACGACACATATATGTTAGAGTTACATGAGCAAGCTAGAGGAGCATGGAGCTCCACCACTACCCAGAGAGTGACTGCAGGTGGCACTGACCCTTTGGGGGAGCCACAATCATCCAGAGTAGAGAATGAGGTTGCAAAACCGACAGCGAGTGATGTGGGGGTAACCAATCCCCTAATTGAGGTACCATTGAGTGCGTCGCCCACTGCTAGCCCCACTAATACAGTAGAGGTATCACCTCCACAGGATGATAGTAGCGCTTAGTGCACCATAGCTATGTCCCTTTCCCTGGTTCTTAATATTTTATGCTTCAGGGACGAGGCATGTTTTTCAAAGGAGGGGGTGTACTTGTATTTTTGTAATTTTTGATTCGTCCAAGGGTTTTTTATTTATTGTGTGTCTTTTCTCGCAGAAATGCTATCTAGTGGAACTGGAATGTTTAGGTTGTTTTCATTTAATTAGAAGTAGCTTAGGATTACTTTGCAACCAATCAATGCACTAGTTGGATGTTTTTGAAAAAAAGTGACCCTGTTTGAAAATTTTGTTTTGATGTAGCTGTGTAGTTAATTGCAATAGCATGAATTCTATGGATCTTTGTATGGCATCATATTATTGCATGTGTAGTTGTAGCTTAGCCGTGTATGAATGTGATAGGTAGATTCAATGCAAACCGGTACCATGAGTGAGGATGTATACCTAGTTCAAATACTGCATCGAGGATCTAGAACTTGTCTGGTTGGTCTTTACGTAGGTTTTCAGATAGTTGGTTAGGAGATGATCATAGGCTGTTATTGATTTTAGCCACTTTAGTTTAAATTACCATACAAATAAAATGAATCATTTGAACTTGATTTTGAGCCTTATATTGACCATTCTTCTTTGATTAACTCTTCACCTTACCCATTGTGTATAATGAACCTGTTTTGGCCCTAGTCCCTCGGATATTATGAACCTCAACTCAGGAAAAATACCTAATTTGAGGGTGGCTATAGTAGGGGTGCATAGATTTTGGGGGAGGGGTGGAAAAGGAAAAGAAATTCAATAGGTTAAAGAAGGGTGAGGTATGGTGTGACAAGAAAAGAAAGAAAAAAGACCTAAAAAAAAGAGAAATGAAAAAGTTGAGAAAACACACTACACCTACATATTGCATATAAATGGAGAAAAGGGAGGAAAAGTTGAAAAAATGAAAAATGGGCTAAAAAGTTAAAAGTGAAGACATTAGTATGTAGTGCCAAGGAAGGTTTAGTTACTAAATTCCATATTTACCATACCCAGCCCAAAGCCTACATCATAAGCCGAACAAATTCCTATAGTGATCTTAGCCTAACTGTCCAAAGAGCCAAAGTAGAGAAAATAAAGGAAAGCCTATCGTATCCAATGTGCAGTATTTGAAACTTCTTTGTGAGAGTGAGAATCTCATTTGTCTAGTCCCAAGTTTCATGATTCTATATATCTATGAGTGTTGGGGACTTCATTAGCTGTGATGGTATTTGGTTTGTGTTGTATTTTACAAATTGTCAGTTTGAGTAGCATTGGTGATAGCTCAATTCTCTGCTAATAGTTGGATTCCATATCTTGATCCCTATATGTCATTAATTGTGGTTATATATGTGCATAGCTAACTTAGTTTGCACTAAAAAAGGTCATTAGTGATTGTGGTTCATACTACAAATTTTGTTGTGTTAGTTGTAGGTATTCTAAGTTTACTTTCTAGTTAAGCG
This sequence comes from Datura wrightii, assembly GCA_035772735.1. Taxonomy (NCBI): domain Eukaryota; kingdom Viridiplantae; phylum Streptophyta; class Magnoliopsida; order Solanales; family Solanaceae; genus Datura; species Datura wrightii. Next base: position 73,342,077 of record JASDFA010000027.1, read on the forward strand.
TCATTTTTAGTTTTTGTTTTCTTTGCCTGAGGAAATGTAAAAGTCTTAAGTTGAAGGTGTTGATATGTTGTGGGTTTATAGCACTTTCGACACTTAAAACTGAGGAAACTAGCATGGTCTTAGGTGTGTTTATATGGATATGAAGTACTTTTACTTAGTTCTCAGGGAAAATAGATATTGGAGCTGAATTGTGCAAAAGATGGAGAAAAACGCAGAAAAGTGGCTAAGTGCAGACCTTAGTACGAGCCATACCATCCTGGTACGAACCGTAGTGAGAGTCGTGGAAAGGTCTAGGACCAAAGTGTGAGGCAAAGGCAAGTTATGGCTCAAGGTACGAGGTGTACCATCCTGGTACGGCCGTACCATAGCAGTCATAGAAAATTCCAAAAGGTTTGCACAGGCCAAGTATCCCTGTAGGGGTAGTAATCACGAGTCATGAGATCTACTTAAGACCCATACTATGGAACCATGGAGAAGTCCTGAATAAGAGAAGACTAGCAGGTCTAAGGTATGAGAAGGAGTCATGGATCGTGGAACTGAGATACGAGTCGTGACAAGCCATTTGTGAACATTAACAAAGAGTTCCAAAGTGCAAAGTTGAAGCCATGGGAAGAGTGTACAACTCGTAAGTTCTTGGTGTGAGTCGTACCTGAATTCAACACTTAGCCAGGAACAGATGCCAGCCAACATACAAGTCTAGGTGCAACTCGTACAATCCTATTACGGGTCGTAAGTGAAGGCGGTGACATTTTTTGGTAGTTTCCCTATTTACTTAGGAGAAGGTTCCCAAATATTTTTATAAATAATTTTTAGGTTATTTTTAGTAGAGAGAGCCGCATGTTGAAGTTTTCTTACGAAAAACACATAGAGACACAAGTTGTTGTTAATTTTTAATTAAAGTCTTGGAGATGTTCTTGCTTTGATTTTCTTCCTTGTTCTTGAATTATTCATCATCAATTCTTGAAATAATCAAGCAGGTTTTCATTCAATCATCGTTGTAAGTATTAACTTATATGATTTTCTATGAATGCTTATTATTTTCTTACAGTCGTGAGAGGCTAAAACCTCCACAACTAGGATTGTGGGAACCATGGTGAATAAACAAACTAGGGTTACTCGAAGGGATTTTAAACCAATTTTAAACACTTGTATTGTATTCTGTTCATATTTAAAGTTTCTTAACTGTTATACCCCGAGAATTCAAGAATCGAACCTGGAAGTGAATCACAGAAAAACTAAAAATTATTGCAGCAGTTGCAGAACGAGTCATTGAACGACTCGTGAGAAGACCCCCACGAGTCGTCAAGTGACCTGTGGGAAGGCCTGGAGTGATGAAGGGATCGAAGTCCCCACTAGTGAATCAATGACTCGTGGTCAGCCACCACGAGTCATCATGTCAATTGTGGGGTGGAGATTGAATGTTAAAGGAGGATTTACCTAGTGTACTTGATGGGAGGTGACCACGAGTTGTGTTCCCTGGGGATGAGCCGTCATGTCGCTCATTAGGAGCCCCGACAGATAAATTATCCAGTGAACTTGATGAGCGAACCAATGGATCATGAGCCCAGGTGATGAATCGTCAGGTCATCCGTTAGGACCCCCTGACAGTTAATTTCAGCGAATTCATTAAGGGCTTTTTCGTAATTCGTAAGTTCTAAGGGCCAATACTACGTTGTTTTCAGCTCGTATTAGAGGGTTTTTAGCAGGGGAAAACCTATATTAGGCCATTACTTTCATGCATGCAAGGTTGGAGATTTGAGGAGAAGAATCAAGGTGAATTATCAAGGTTTTCAAGGGGAAATCTCAGTTGGGCAATTAAGAAGGGTTAGAATTCTTCAATCCCAGGTATGTAAGGCTATGAGTGGGTGCTTCCTTTCACACCCATGCCCATTCCCTATCAATTTATGATTGGTTGTAATGATCAAGTTTGGAGTTTCATTTAATTGCATGATTCTTACATCTCTATTATTGGGTATGATTAAATTTAGTTGATATTGATGATTTTACCAAGAATGGGTGGATTCTAACTTAATTTCTTTCACAAAAATTGCTTTTTTTCTAAAAAAATGAATCTAAAACTCCCTTGTGTGGATAGTTCATAATAGAAGTGATTGTGGAAGAATGTGATGATGATGGAGTATATGATAAAGGCATGTTTCCAACCTTACCCATGATTTTGATGATTTTTTCAAATAAGATTAAGTAGACCCAAGTATGGTAGAGCTTTGGGTGATGCCCAAATGATGATTTCAAATTGTGATTTTCCCCGACATGAGCTTACCACATGGCTGAGATGGAATTTTCCTTTAACCCTTATTATGAATTCTAGCTTGTGGTATGTTTCAAAGTAAAGCCTTCTCTATGCACAAATTCTTAATTGATATGCATATTATTATCGAGCTTTGTCAAGGACAATGTTAAGCTTCATTTTATATGATGTTGAGTCTAAGTATGATTTCATTTTAAGCTTTGTAGAAATGTCATTGTTGAGCTTCATATTTATATGATGTGTAGTGTATGCATGATTTCATAATAATCTTTGTCAATAGACAATGTTGAGCTTCGTTTCATATGATGTTGAGTTTATGCATGATTTCATGTTGAGCTTCGTCACTAGAGGATATTGAGCATCGTATTTATATGATGTAGAGCATTGCATGTTTTGGGAGAAGAGTCTAGCACCGAGCGATTTAAGGGTCGATAACCCTATGCCCCCGAACTATGCGCCAACGTAGGTTGATTCTATTATATTATTGGGACCTCCCTTGTGAGCTATCCCCGGCCCTATTGGCCCTTCAGCTTGATATCGATATCATGGTAGCATCCTTATCCCTGGCAAGATTTTGGACGGCTCTGCCCACTTGACTGTAATAGTCGGGACCACGTAAGCTCTATCGCGGTATGTCGGTTAAGTGACCATTCTCCCACTATGTATATCATTTATATTTGCATATTCATTACTCATGATCATTATCTTATGCATGCATGTTCAAAAAGCAAGGTTTGACTCATTGTTCAGCTTTTGATATAAATGTTATGTTTTAGCTTTAAGTCATACGAGTTAGTTATGATGTTCTAAAGCTATGCATGGACACGTTATGAAAAGAGTACGATTTCAGAATGAATGCATGTAGTCTCCTACTTACTTTGAAAGCTTATGATATGTATGAATAGTTTTAAAATAAATGATTTATTTTACTTAAGCAGTTTTACTTACCTTGCGTACTCGGCACATTCCACATACTGAACGCATACTTTCTATGCTGCATCGTTTCATGATGAAGGATCCAGTTCTCAGGTCCAGCCTTATTCGTAGTCGCTTAGCAGATTCAGTACCTGCTTGGTTGGTAAGTCCTCATCTTTCGAGGACTAGACTTTCAGATATCTTGATTGTATTTTCAGTTTTAGTATTGTTGAGCTAGTTGGGGGTATTGTCCCATCAGCTCGTCCAGATTAGAGGTTTATCAGACTTAGACATGTATTCAACTTCAGATGTTCCTTGATGAGGACACTATTTTGTGTAAGTTGAAGGAAGTCATACTGAATCATAAGGAGAAGTCTTCTCCAAAAGGGAACATGGTGTGCCTCGATATCAGGGTCGCTTGTGTGTCTCGTATGTTCATGATTTGAGAAATCAGATATTGCACAAGGCTCATGGTTCCAGGTATTCAATCCATCCAGGTGCCACTAGGATGTACTGTGACTTACGGGAATTCTATTAGTGGAATGGCATGAAGAAAGACATACGCAGAATTTGTAGCTAAGTGCCCAAACTGTTAGCAAGGTGAAGGTTAAGAATCAGAGATCGGGAGGTGTGCTTTAAGACAACAGTATTCCTACTTGGAAGTGGGAAGAAATCAATATGGATTTTATCACAAGGTTTTCTCGCACTGGTCGACAATGTGACTCCATTGGGTTGTTGTAGATAGGTTGACCAAAGCCGCTTACTTTCAACCGGTCAAAAACATGAATTCGGTGGAGGATTATGCCAAACTATACATTCGAGAGCTAGTTCGGTTGCATGGAGTGCCCTTTTCCATCATATCAGACAGAGGTACTCAGTTTACCTCTTAGTTTTGGAAGTCGTTTCAAAAAGGGATTGGTACTCAGTTTAAGCTCAGTACACCATTTCACCCCCAAATGGATGGTCAAGCGGAATGGACAATTCAGATTCTCGAGGACATATTGAGTGCATGTGTGATTGACTTCAAGAGTGGTTGGGATGACCATTTGCCTCTTATTGAGTTCGTGTACAATAACAACTACCATTCCAATATTCAGATGGCTCCGTTTGAGGCTCTCTATGGGCGGAGATGTAGATCGCCTATTGGCTAGTTTGAAGTTGGTGAGGCTGCAATGATAGGACCAGATTCAATCCATGAGGCTATGGAGAAGGTTCAACTCATATGGGATAGGTTGAGAATAGCTCAAAGTCGCGAAAAGTCCTATACCAATGTGAGAAGGAGGGAGTTTGCGTTCGAAGATGATTATTGGGTGTTTCTAAAAGAGTCTCCCATGAAGGGACTGATGAGATTCGGAAAGAAAGGAAAAGTCAGTCCCTGCAATGTTGGTCCCTATCGGATTGTGAAGCGGGTTGGCAAGGTGGCATATGAATTGGAGTCTCCCTTAGAATTAGCTTCTGTTCATCCTATTTTTCATGTATCGCTCTTAAAGAAGTGTTTGGGGGAGCCAACTTTAGTTGTCCCGATAGGCAGTGTCGCTGTGAAGGACAACCTTAATTATGAACAGGTTTCGATTGAAATACTGGATCGAAACTACTATACACTTTCTCCGACTATCAAAGGGAGAGTATGCTATGATATAGAGGGTCATTGGCTGACCAAGGGATACATTCTCATCTAAGCTAAAGAGAATCCCGACTGACTAATGGAAACATTCTAAGCTAAAGAGAATCCCGACTGACTAAGGGAAACATTTTCAGCTAAAGAGAATCCCAACTGAATAAGGGAAACATTCTCATCTAAAGAGAATCCTAACTATCTAAGGCTAATCTAAATTGTAACAGTTAATCAGAGACAAGAACATTTACTATTTTCATCATACAACATTCGTTTCGAAAGAATTAGGGATACTTTCTAATACACACAAGCCCAACAGTCTGAAATATCATTCTCATGCTTTATCATCATAATTCATATCGTAATGGCGCAAAATCCACATTTGCTTCAAAAATCTTACATTAACGAGCATCTATAGATTCACATTACGCATTACACTTCCACAACATTCAAGTTTCGAGTTCATCTCATTCAACATGTCACATAGGGTCATGCATGGTCCATAGATCCAATTTATACTTTATCATAGTTAAATTAATTCATTTATTTAGATTTACGAAAAGCCCATACGTTTAGCTCATACCTCAAACATTTACGATGAATTCATGGGAGAAGCGTACATTTTCATTTCATAAACCCATTTCATACTTCACTCCAATTCATGAGAAAGATGCAATAATTAGGCTATTATGATAGTTTCACCTCATACCCAACCAGCTCCATCGAAAACATAATGAAAATAGATATTTTACATTCAATTGATCAAGCCCATAAACCCTAATTTCATCTTAACATATTTATCAAATGACGTATTCAAGTTCTTAAGGGTAATCATACAATCTTCACATATTTTAAACCATGGATATGAGTTATTGCTATAATCGAGTGAACAATAATAAAGTCCCATTCGAAGTTCAAGCCATTTCATGAAGAACATTCTATAATAATGCATTTTTCATCATCTAACATATAATAAAGGATAACCCAATTATTTTATAATCATAATTAACTATAATCATAGTGGATCTTAGAATTCAAAGAAAATATAGAAGAAATCACCTCTCACACAAAACCCTAGGTCATGCTTTTCTAGAATAGTCGATATAGGGTTTTTAAAAAAATATTTTGGGGCATAAGGATGGAAGAATATCCTTGTTGAAAAACCCACATACCTAGTAGGAGAAATGACAAAGTGTATAGTATTTTCAATCCGGGAGTTCCTCCCATTAATAGGCAATCAAGTCATCAACAATGTTTTTCACACAGACTAATGGTAAAAGCAAACATAACCCATATACCCTCACACAAATAAAGTCCCCAATCAGAAATGAAGTATCAAACACAACATGGACTAGGCAAGTGAAGCACTCACTCTCACCAGGAAGTTTGCATGTATTATGCATCAGATACCATAGGCTTGAACTTATTTTCTTTACTTTAGTTTGTCAGATGGTCAAGTTAGGATCATTATAGGAGTTGATATGGCTAATGTAGGCTTAGGGCTGGACGTGATAAAGATGAGAGATTTTATGATTAACTATCCCTTCCTTGGCACTACATACATTGGATACACCATTTACCTATTTCACCCTTTACTCTTTCGTTTTCCTTTCTTCCCTTTTTACCCCATTTTAAGAATATTTGCATGGGTGAGGTGATTTTTCGCATATTTCAAACAACTTCAAGATCTTTTGAATTTTTCTTTTTTAGGATTCTCAAGATTTTCAGCTCTTTTACATTTTCACCTCACCACACCTCATTTTTTCACAATATTTTCTCTTTTCTCTTCTTTTCTTTTGTTTTCCTTTCTCCCGCTTCCACCATTTATGCACCCCTACTCTAGCCACCCTCAACTTAAGAATTTTGCATATGTTGAGGTTCACAATATCCAAGGAAGGACCAGGGACAAAATAGGTTTTGGCACGACCCTAGAGGGGACTTGGATCGAAGACACGGGACTAGGGACCCCGAGAGAGTCCAAGTTAACCCATGGAATAAGCATTCACTAGCTCGTTCAATAAACATGAAGGAAACATAAACATAAACTCAGCGGAATTCTAACTTATCAAAACAACAGAATGAACATCTGAAGCTGATTATATAAGTCTGATAAGCCTCTAATCTGGACAAGCTGATGGGAAAACACCCCCAACTAGCTCGAAAATACTGAAACTAAAAATACGCTTAAAATAACCGAAAGTCTAGTCCTCGGAGGATGAGGACTCACCAAGCAAGAGAATGCTAACTCTGAGAGACAGCTCCAAACAGAGCTGAACCTGAGAACCCGATCCTGCATTATGAAACGATGCAACATAGAAAGTATGCGGTCAGTACGTGAAATGTACCAAGTATGCAAGGTAAGTAAAATCGCTTGAGCATTAATAGCCTTTTCAAAAAAATCCATACATATATGATAGCCTTTGAGTATAAGAAAAGATCACAAGCATTCATTATGAAATCATTCTTTTTTAATACATGGTCATGCATGGCTTTAGAACGTCATGACTAAATCGAATGACTCAAGATAAATCATAACATTTATATCAAAAGCTGAAAAATGAGTCAAACCTTGCTTTTCATACATGTATGCATACGATAGTCATCATAAGTAATGGATATGAAAATTCAAATGATATAAAGAGTGGGAGACTCGTCACTTAACCGACGTACCACAATAGAGCTTATGTGGTCCCAACTATCTCACTCAAGTTGGTAGAGCCGTTCATAACCTTGTTAGAGCGATGGACGATACCATGATATTGATATCAAGCTCAAAGGGCAAATCGTGTCGGGGATAGCTCACAAGGGAGGTCCCAATAATATGATGGAATCAACCTACGTTGGTGCGTAGTTTTGGGGCATAGGGTAGTCGACCCTTAACCCGCTCGGTGCTGTACTCTTCTCCCAAAACATGCAATGCTCTACATCGTATATATGAAGCTCAACATCATCTAGTGAGGAAGTTCAACGTGAAGTCATGCATAAACTCAACATCATATGAAACGAAGCCCAACATTGTCCATTGACAAAGCTCGTTCTGAAATCATGCATGCATCAGACATCATATAATGAAGCTCAACAATGTCATCTTGACAAAGCTTAGAATAGAACCATGCTTAAACTCAAACTCATATGAAATGAAGCTTAATGGCAAGATACATCTCAATTATGAATTCATGCATATGAGAAGCTTTACTATAACTCATACCACAAGCTCAAGAATAGTGGGAGACTTTTCTCTAAAATCATGTGGTAAGGATATTTTAGAAATATCACTTCATTTTCATCAACATAGGGACCTTGCCCAAAACCTTATCATGCTTGGACCCATTCAATTCATTAGAAAACATTATAATTTGGAGATTTTATTCCAAAACAAGTAATAAAATCAATTCAAGAGAAATCATCATCCATGCTCAACATTGGGCACTACCCAAAGCTTCATTATACTCATGTCAATTCAACCTTCTTTGAAAACATTATCAAAATCATGGGTAAGTTTGGAAACATGTTTTTCATCATCTATTCAATCATCATCACATTTTATTAGGAACTCCCCACACATGGGCATTTTAGATTCAATTTTTAGAAAATAATTTTGGTAAAATAAATTAAGTTAGAATTCGCCCAAGGTCGATAAATCATCAATATCAACTCAATTAATCATACCCATGAGTAGAAATGTAAGAATCATGCACTGAATGAAAACCTATACTTGATCATCTCAAATAAATCAAAAATTGATAGGGAATGGGCATGGGTATTGAAGAAAGCACCCACTCATAGCCTTACATGCCTGGGAATGAAGAATCCTAACTCTTCCTAATTGCCCAGCTGATATTTCCCTTGAAAACCTTGAAATTCTCCTCACTTTCTTCCCTTCAAGATCCACCCTTGCATGCATGAAGAAAATGGCATAGACGGGTATTTCTCAGCTTAAAACCCTCTATTACGAGCATAAAATGACGTAGTATAGGCCCTTAGAACTTTGGAATTATAGAAAAGCCCATATTGAAATCGTAGAAAATAACTGTCAGGGGGTCCTAACGGACGACCTGACGACTCATTACTATGGCTCATGATCCGTTGCTTCACCTGTCAAGTGCACTTCCTCATCATTCACGAAAACTCCACTGGCTTGGTAACGGTCCACCTAAAAACAAGTTGTTGGGTGCCATCCGCCAAGTACACTGGATAAACTTCACTATCCTTCTCTAGGAACACCCCACTACTGACATGACGACTCGTGGTGACTGACCACGAGTCATTACATCATTTGTGAGGACCTCGGGTCCTCCATTATCCCAGGACTTCCCCAAGAGTCACTTGACGAATCGTTTTGCCTCTTCACGAGTCGTTAAGTGACCTGTTCTACAACTGCTGCAACATTTTCCAATTTTTCTCCTGATTCACTTCCAGGTACCATTTTTGAATCCTGAGGTGTAACAACATCTCCCCCTTGGGAACATTCATCCTAAAATGTTAAGAAACGCAGAAAACCCAGAAACAAACAATCACCATAAATATATAGATGGTAATCATTGATTTTCAAGTCAAAAACTAACGAAACAACTACCCCCGAAGAGAACCACATAGCTGGTCAGAGTTCAGACATCACATACATATACCATATCATAAAACAAACTTATTCGCATAAATTGAAACTGAAAAACTGAATAGAGATTTAGGGCAAAAATTTGATACCTCAAATGGAAGCTAAGCCGGTATGGAACAAATGGGGGTATTCAGCAATCATATCCGCTTCGGAATCCCACATGGCTCCCTCGACATGCTGATTCCTCCATAACACCTTTACTAAGGCTACTTTCTTGTTCCTTAGCTTCAAACTTGTCGACCCAAGATCTCAACCGGAATTTCTTCATAACTAAGGCTGTCTTTCACACCAATGCCATCTATCGGAACCACTAAGGCTAGATCACCCAAGTACTTTTTCAAAAGTTATACATGGAACACGGGATGAACGGAAGCCAATTTCGAAGCCAAGTCCAACTCATATTCCACCTTACCAACTCTTTGCACAACCCGGTAGGGACCAACATAGCGGAGACTGAGTTTACCTTTCTTTCTAAACCGCATGACTCCCTTCATGGGAGATACCTTTAGAAAAACCCAATCATCTACATCAAACTCCAAATCCCTTCTCCTCACATAACCATACGATTGATGACTCTGAGCGGTTTTCAGCCGGTCCCTCGTAAAATGAACTTTCACCATCGCCTCATGCACCGAATCTGGACCTATCTTGGCTGCCTCACCAACCTCGAACCATCCGATGGGAGATCTGCACCTTTGCCCGTAGAGAGCCTCGAATGGTGCCATTTGGATACTAGAGTGGTAACTGTTATTATAAGAAAACTCAATCAAAGGTAAATGATCATCCCAACTACCTTTGAAATCCATAACACATGCCCTCAACATATCCTCAAGAGTCCGAATGGTTCATTCCGCTTGGCCTTCCGTTTGAGGGTGGAAAGTTGTACTTTGCTTAACTTGAGTCCCGAGCCCTTTTTGAAACGGACGCCAGAATTGAGAAGTAAACTGAGTACCTCGGTCCGAAATAATAGACAAGGGCACTCCATGAAGCCGAACCAACTCCCGAATGTACAACTTAGCATAGTCGCCTGCTGAATTCGTGGTCTTGACCGGTAGGAACTATGCAACCTTGGTAATCCTGTCCACCACAACCCAAATGGAGTCATATTGCCGGCGAGTACGAGATAGACCTGTAATGAAGTCCATATTGATTTATTCCCACTTCTAGTGGGGATGGAAATATCCTAAAGTACACCTCCAGATCTTTGATGCTCGGCTTTTACTAGTTGACAGTTTAGACATTTTGCTACAAACTCCGCAATATCCCTTTTCATACCATCCCACCAATAGATTTCTCGCAAATCCTGATACATTTTCGTGGATCCTGAACGAATAGAATTTCTGGTACCATGTGCCTCATTCAATATCCAAACACTCAAGTTATCAATGTCCAGTACACATAGTTGACCCTGGTATCATAGCACACCATCTCCCCCATGGGAGAAAACCTCCACTTTTTGATTCCGCACCGCCTTCTTCAGCTTCCTCAATATTGGATCCTCATCTTTCCTAGATTTAACATAAACTACCAAGGATGATTCCGACCCGTTATGCACAACAACACCGCCATATGGGACATACTCTCCATTGAGAGTCTACTAAGCGCATCCGCCACCACAGTAGCTTTGCCCGAGTGGTAAAGGATACTCATGTCATAATCCTTAAGTAACTCCAACCACCTCCTTTGCTGAAGATCTAGATCCTTTTGTGTGAACACATATTGGAAGCTGTTGTGGTCCATAAATACATCCACGTGGACCCCATACAAGTAATGCCACCATATCTTCAATGTGAACACCACCACGACCAATGCAAGATCATGGGTCGGATAATTCTTTTCATGCACTTTCAGCTGTCGAGAGGCATAAGCTATCACCCTCCCATGCTGCATCAATACACACCCAAGTCCAACTCGGGAAGCATAACAATACACAACAAAGCCGTCGTTACCCTTGGGTAGGGTCAATACTAGTGCTGAGGTAAGTCGAGCCTTCAACTATTGGAAGCTTTTCTCACAAGCCTCCGACCACTGGAACTTCACCTTCTTCTGAGTCAACTTAGTCAAAGGCACTGCAATTGTTGAGAAACCATCAACAAACCTCCGGTGGTAGCCATCCAAGCCCAGAAACTCTGAATGATCGAAGGATTCACCAGTCTATGCCAATTCTTCACCACCTTGATTTTCTACGAGTCTACTTTTATGCCTTTTCTAGACACCACATGGCCCAAGAATGCCACGAAGTCCAACCAAAACTAACAGTTGCTGAACTTTTCATACAATTGGCGGTCCTTTAGGGTCTGGAGCACTACTCTCAAGTGAGCGGAATGTTCCTCCTCGCTCCGAGAGTATACAAAAATGTCATTAATGAACACGATCACGAACATAGCCAAATATGGTTTGAACGCCCTGTTCATTAGGTCCATAAAAGCTGTTGGGGCATTTGTCAGTCCAAAAGACATAACTACAAACTCGTAATGACCATATCATGTTTTGGATGCCGTTGTCGGGATATCATTCTCCCGAACTCTTAGATGATGTGTTACACCCCGTAAGTTTCTAACGTTTAGTCTGCCTATTCGTATGTTTGTTGGGAGTTTTAGAGTGTCATATGTATGAGGAAAGGGCCCGGGGAAAGGTCGAATGAGTGCCAAGTCAGGATTTCGCGGGAGGAGGCCGAAACAAGCTGCCCAGAGGGGCAAAGTGGCACGAAGCTGATCCTCCCATTAGCCAACGTGGCACGGAGCAAAGTCAGCGTGTTAGGCAATGTGCCACATTTCCTTGTATGTTTCCTCAAGTATATAAGGGTCTCACACTTAGAAATGAGATCATAAATCATAAATCACGACCAACAGAGAACAGGGACGAAGGAAAAGATTTAATTTTCATCCAATTACGCCGCTAAATGCCGTCCAAATCCAAATTAACTTCGAGTATCGAAGTATAAGGCTGCATGGAGCATTTCTATGGAGTTAGTTTCGTGAAATTCGCCCGGCAAATCATCGTCCCCCTGAGCCAAAGTTGTTTGAATTTCTCCAAACTAGTGTCTATACGATCCCAGGCTTAAAGTAAGCATTTCTACCTTCTATACTTTAGAGAAATAATGAGGTCTCAACCGTGTTCCATAAAGTTGGGAATATAGTTAATATTTATATATAAAGTTTTCCTTTTTGCCAAATTTAGTGTTAAAACTAGTCCTATCTTTCCAGTAACACGATTTCAGTTGGGAAGAGCTATTGAATACTAATTGAAACTCGCTAGTTAATCGGTAAACAGCGAACGAGGTATGTTAAGGCATTTTCTTTCGGTAAGTTAGATTCTTCAGCATAGTAATCCAGTATGAATCCCAATAAAGAATGTCAGGAGTATGTTATCATGTCTAGTTGTTATTGTAGTAGAGACCCATAAATTGCATTATTTTGGGCTGGATTATACCTGTATAGCTTCCGTGACCACCCCAGGGTTCATAGCTGTGTCGCCGCCCGCCAGGGGCCAGGATACGTTGCTCTATGGAGTGGCATGCCGTTCGCAAGGGACGAAGATGGGGATCCAGATCCTCATATTGCCGTGGTTGGCCTTATACACACCCCCATCGAGCGCATACGCCTAGGGTGTAGATATCAGGAGTCCTCCGGACATAGGCACAACTATAGTCAGGGGTCGAGCGGGCCCAACTACAGACCTAGGGGACTGGCGGGATGCTTATAGCTGGTAGTTGATTGAATATGACCTGGATAGGGGTATATAGATTGAGGTGTACTCACTAGGGCTAATGGGGGCCTAGGTGAGTTATTTTGTGCTGATTGTACCTTCCGGCTTATGGGAGCCAGGTAAGGTTTATGCTTGCTTTAGTTAATGATAGTTAGACAATAGGATGCCTCATTTGTTAGGTATGACCCCTACCCTCCTTATTACTGTTACGTTTAGTCCTGATTTCACTTCTTCAGTCATCTTCAGTCCGTTTTCTTTACTTCAGTTATTGTTAGTTCTATTTCTTACTTTCAATCATTTAAAGTTATTTCTTTACATACTCAGTACCTGTGGTACTGACGCCCTCTTCTAGGGCGCTGCATTACTTGCCTGCAGGTACACATAGATGAGGAGCAGGTCCCACGTAGTTCCAATCAATCGTATAGAGCCATCAACTCTTTTCTTCCGGAGCTTGTGTGATAGAGGTTTACTTTTTTTGTTTGTATAGTATGGGTAGGTCGGGGCCCTGTCCCGACCATGTTATTACTCCTAGAGGCTTCTAGATTGCATTACTTCCCTGTGGTTATATGATATCAGTCGTGTGGGGCCTATATGTGTTTTAGACTATGTTTATTTGCCGTGTGGGGCCCTGTTTAGCTGTTGATTGGTAGCCTTGTCGGTCATTGCTCAGTTTAGTATTTGATTTCACTTTCCAATTGTAACTAGATATCATGGTGGCCTTGTCGGCCCGCATAGAACTCCCTATGTTTGTTTGTCTCTGGTTAGCTGTTTATTTACACAAGTGGCTATAGGCCTTGTTGGTCGGGGGTTGTATTTACAACCGCTATATAGCCCGTTGTTTTCTTGATTCTAGAGTTAGAGTCATCCCTGCACCAGAGGTGTTTGGGCTCAGTTAGCTCAGCAGTGCAGGTCCTAGTAGGGCACCAGGTGCCAGTCATGCCTCCCAAGGTGGGGCAAGACATGATGATACCCAGATCTGAGATCTATCTTCGAGAAACACTTAGCACCCTAAAGATGATCAAACAAATCATCGATCCCGGGTAAGTGATACCTATTCTTGATAGTGACTTTGTTCAACTGTCGATAATCAATGCACATACGAAGGGAACCATCTTTCTTCCGAATAAATAATATCAGTGCACCCCATGGGGACTGGCTCAGTCTAATGATACGCTTGTCTAGAAGATCCTTTAACTGATCCTTCAACTCTTTTTGCTCGGGTGGAGCCATCCAGTAGGTTGGAATGGATATAGGCTGCGTATGGGGAAGGAGTTCAATACTGAAATCAATCTCCCGCTCGGGAGGGATACCTGGCAAATCATCAGGAAAGACCTCCGGATACTCATGTACTACTGGAACTAAGTGGATAGTTAGGGTTTCAGACTCCACGTCCTTAACCCTAACTAGATGATACATACAGCCCTTAGAAATCATCTTCCTGGCCTTAAGGTAGGAAATGTATCGACCTACAGGCACATCTGAACTACCCTTCCATTCTAAAACTGGCTCACCCGAAAATCTGAACTCTACTGACCGGGTCCCGCAATTAATGGAAGCAATACAAGCATACAACTAATCCATGCTGAGAATAACATCGAAATCAGTCATGGCTAACTCTATCAGATCTGCTGAGGTGAAATTATTGAGAACCAAGACCGGGCAATCTCTATACACCCTTCTAGCTATAACTGAGTCACCTACTGGAGTAGAAACTGAGAAGGATTCTGACAAGACATCGGGACTGACTCTGAAACTACTGGCTACATAAGGTGTCACAAAGGACAAGGTGGCCTCTGGATCTAACAATGCATAAACATCAGCATGGAAGACTCATAACATATTAGTAACCACGTCCGGGGAGACGTCCCACTCCTGATGGGATGCTAGGGCATAAAATCTGTTTTGGTGCTGACAGCCAGCTGTGCTGGTAGAAGCCCCCTGATGTGTTGAGAGAGGGGGTGGGGCTGCTGAACTAGAAGCTGGGCCACGGCCCCCAACCTGATCCTGTCTTACTTCTGGACAATCTCTAAGCATGTGTCCAGGTTGCCCGCTCCCAAAACATGCACCCAAACCTACAAAGCACAGGACTGTATGACCTCGGCCACACCTGCGAAAAACTGGAACACCTGAATTTGCGGACCTGCTGCTCTGGCCCCTCGAGCCTGACGCTCACCCTCTATGATCATGCCTAGGCCGAGATGGTATACTCAAGGCTGATGAAGCTGGGGAGGATGATCGCTGGTGAGTCTACTAACGACGCCCACTATCGAACCTCTATTAGGAAAAGCTTTAGTCCTTAGTCCTGGCCCTCTTGGCCCCTCTCTCTCTCGAATGTGCTGCCTCCATCTGCTGGGCGTACAACATCATTCGAGGGAAGTCCATATCATGATGGAGCATAGCAATCTTGCTTTACTTATCCAAGTAACCTGCTATCCCATGCACAAACTTGCTCACTCGCGCCCTCTGATCAGCCACTAACTCAGTAGCACACTTTGATAGGCAAGTGAACTCACGGGAATAATCTATTACTGTCATCCTCCCTTGCTTCAGATTTACGAACTCAGCTGCCTTTAGCTCCCTTATCTCTTGAGGGAAGAACTGATCAAGGAATGCAACCTGAAACTCCTCCCAAGTGACCGGACCTGCTTCGGCGACCCTGCTATCCTTCTATTGACGGAACCAGATATGTGCAACCCCCTTCAACTAGTAGGAGGCAAACTCTGCACACTCAACACTACTCACCCCCATAACCTGGGTGATCTTGATGATCTCATCAATGAAGTCATGTGGGTCCTTACCTACCTTGGACCCCAAGTACTTCGGCGGGTTCATCCTCAAGAAGTCCCTGGCTCGAGCCACCGCTGCATTGCCATTCTGCGGAACATGCGCAACAGCTTGCTGATTGACCTGAGCGGTCAATGCTTGCGCAAGCATCTAGATAGTAGCCCGAAACTCAGCGTGAGTGGCTGGCTTCAGTGCCTGAGGCTCCTAAATTGGTTGAACCTATTGATGCCCACGACCCATGCCATCCTCGTGGCCTTCACCGTCTCCATTTCTCCTTCATTCATCCTTCCAAGAGCCATGATTCTGCAATCACGAATAGCAAGAATTAGAGGGGTAGAAAAACTCTTCATCGCACGACATAGATCATAAAAGAAGGAAACATTTCCTTAAAACATTTCGTAGCCTCTTCGTCATAAGTGTGGCGAGCTTCACACCAATGAAAAAGACTCTACTTAACACGGATTTCAGACTCCCTAGGACACTTCAAACCTATTTCTCTGATACCAAGTTTTTCACGACCCGAGAGGGGACTCGGATTGTAGAAACGGGAATAGGGACCCCGAGAGAGCCCAAGTCAACCCATGGCATAAGCATTCACTAGCTCGTCCAATAAACATGAAGGAAAACATAAATATAAACTCAGCGGAAGTCTAACTTATCAAAACAAGAGAATTAACATTTGAAGCTGAATACATATCTAAGTCTGATAAGCCTCTAATCTGGATGAGGTGATGGGACAACACCCCCAACTAGCTCGAAAATACTGAAATTGAAAATACGCTCAAAATAACTGAAAGTCTAGTCCTTGGAGGATGAGGAATCACCAAACAAGCAAATGTTAACTCTGATAGGCAGCTATGAATGGGGCTGAACCTGAGAACCCGATCCTACATCATGAAACGATGCAGCTTAGAAAGTGTGCGGTTAGTACGTAGAATGTATCGAGTATGAAAAGTAAGTAAAACCGCTTGAGCATTAATGGCCTATTCAAAGAAATCCATACATATATGATAGCCTTTAAGGATAAGAAAAGATCACAAGCATTCATCATGAAATCATTCTTATTTAATACATGGTCATGCATGGCTTTAGAACGTCATGACTAAATCGAATGACTCAAGGCTAAATCATAACATTTATATCAAAAGATGGACAATAAGTCAAACCTTGCTTTTCAAGCATGCATGCAGAAGATAATTATCATGAGTAATGGATATGAAAATTCAAATGATATAAACAGTGGGAGACTCATCACTTAACCGACATACCCTGATAGAGCTTACGTGGTCCCAACTATCACACTCAAGTGGGTAGAGTCGTCCATAACCTTTCCAGGGCGATGGATTATACCATGATATCGATATCAAGCTCAAAGGGCTAATCGGGTTGGGGATAGCTCACAAAGGAGGTCCCAATAATATGATGGAATCAACCTACGTTGGCGCATAGTTCTGGGGCATAGGGTATTAGACCCTTAACCTGCTCGGTGCTGGACTCTTCTCCCAAAACATGCAATGCTCCACATCGTATAAATAAGAAAATCAACATCGTCTAGTGAGGAAACTCAACATGAAGTCATGCATAAACTCAACATCATATGAAACAAAGCTCTACATTGTCCATTGACAAAGCTCGTTATGAAATCATGCATCATTAGACATCATATAAACATGAAGCTCAACAATGTCATCTCGACAAAGCTTAGAATAGAACCATGCTTAAACTCAACATCATATAAAATGAATCTTAATGGCGACATACATCACGATTATGAATTCATGCATATGAGAAGCTTTACTATGACACATACCACAAGCTAAAGAATAGTGGGAGACTTTTCTCCAAAATCATGTGGTAAGGCTACTTTAGAAATATCACTTCATTATAATCAACATAGGGACCTTTCCCAAAACCTTATCATGCTTGGATCCATTCAATTCATTTGAAAACATTATAATTTTGGAGATTTCACTCCAAAACAAGTAATAAAATCAATTCAAGAGAAATCATCATCCATACTCAGCATTGGGTACAACCCAAAGCTTCATTATACTCGGGTCAATTCAACCTTCTTTGAAAACATTATCAAAATCATGGGTAAGTTTGGAAACATGCTTTTCATCATCTATTCCATCATCATCACATTCTATTAGGAACTCCCCACACATGGGCGTTTTAAATTTAATTTTTAGAAAATAATTTTGGTAAAAGAAATTAAGTTAGAATCCTCCCAAGCTCGATAAATCATCAAATCAACTTAATTAATCATACCCATGAGTAGAAATTTAAGAATCATGCACTTGAATGAAAACCCATACTTGATCATCTCAAATAAAGCACAAATTAATAGGGAAAGGGCATGGGTGTGGAAGAAAGCACCCACTCATAGCCTTACATACCTGGGATTGAAGAATCCAAACTCTTCCTAATTGCCCAGCTGAGATTTCTCTTGAAAACCTTTAAATTCTCCTCACTTTCTTCCCTTCTAGCTCTCACCCTTGCATGCATGAAGAAAATGGCCTAGATGGGTCTTTTTCAGCTTAAAACCCTCTATTACGAGCTTAAAACGACGTAGCATAGGCCCTTAGAACTTAGAAATTACGGAAAAGACCTTACTAAAATCGGTGAAAATAACTATCAAGGGGTCCTAACAGACGACCTGACGACTCGTTACTAGAGCTCATAATCCGTTGCTTCACCCGTCAAGTGCATTGGCTCGTCATTTATGAAAACTCCACTGGCTTCGTTACAGCCCACCTAACGGGTCGTTAGGACTGCCGATAAGCTTTTGGGTGCCATCCATCAAGTACACTGGATAAACTTCACTATCCTTCTCTAGGAACACCCCACGATTGACCTAACAACTCGTGGTGACTGACCACGAGTTGTTACATAGCCCGTGATGACCTCGAGTCCTCCATTATCCCAAGCCTTCCCTACGAGTCACTTGACAACTCGTTTGGCCTCTCACGAGTCGTTAAGTGACCCATTCTACAACTACTACAACATTTTCCAATTTTTCTCCTGATTCACTTCTGGGTCTGATGAATTCCCGAGGTATAACAGGTTCATTATAAACAAATGGGTACGATTAACAGGTGAATCAATGAAATATGGTATATTAAGGCTCAAACTTTGGATCTAGGGATTCATGAATCTTTGGTAGGGAAATATAGGCTAAAAGTGAGATAAAACAAAAATGGTCTATGATAATATCCTAACCTACTGTCCTTAACCTATGCAGAGACCAACCAGGCAAGTTCTAGATCTTCAACAACATACTTCAATGAATACTAAAACCTCACCCACACATGGTACATGAACTATTTTTACTTCACCTATCTTGTTTATACATGGCTTAACAAGAATAACTACTATTAATAACCAAATGACATAAAAAGATCCACATAAATCATGCATATTGTCACAAATACATAGCAAAAATTTTTAATAGGGTCAATTTAAAAAAAAAAAACAAAACTAGTGCATTTCTATTGGTTGAGTATTCCAAAGTTACTTTCTAATCAAATAAAGATCACAAAAAAAAATATTAACACATGCCGGTTCTACTAGGTAGCATGCCTGAGGAAAAAGAAGCACGCCAAGAAAAACCCACAAATGAAAAAAATTCCCAAAAATACAAGTACACCCCCTCCTCCTTTTGAAAAAGTGAGCTTCGTTCCCAAGTCATAAGCTATAAGAATGTAGGGCAGAGAACATACCTGTGGCTACTCAAACTTCACCTTTCATGGGTTTCCTCCCATACATCGTCTGATTTAACGTCGCGGGACGGCGTGAATTTTGTAACTTCTCAAGCATCATCAAAGTGTACTTCCTCCACTCTTTTCAATTCGTCTTCATCTCCTAGATACACTTTTATTCTTTGCCCATTTACTTTGAATCTTTTTCCCACTTTGTTCTCAAGTTCCACTACACCATATGGAGACACTTGCACTGCTCTATAAGGTCCCATCTATTTAGATTTCAACTTCCCAGGATGCAGCCAGAGTCTTGAGTTAAACAATAATACCAAGTCGCCTGGGCTAAACTCCCTTCTTGTAATCTTTTTTTCATGATAGATCTTCATTCTTTCTTTATAAATGGCTGCAACTATAACCGAAAAAGTGTTTTTCTCTCCATTTTTGCATACTTGAGATGCGGAGGTAGTGCTTTCAGCTCAAGGATTGGTGGTACCTCCACAGATGGCTTAGCCGGTAGTGTTGAACGTTTCTTTAGATCCAGGTCTAAATTCTTTGGCTGAAGCTATATGAACCTCTCCCATTTAAAGCATTAACCGTTTCTATGTATTTTGGGCCCCGTTGTCTCCATAATTCATTATCACAGTTGTCAATGTATCATTAGTCACAATTCCTTCTACTAAGGTTGGCAGGTGATCATGTTCCATCTTGAGTGTTTGAGTGGAGGATTTATCCCTTGATGAAAACCTGAGAAAGTCACAAAAGAATAACAAAGAAAAACAAAGGAAAAACATAAAAAGTAGAGTAACTACCAACAAGTCAAAATACAAGCTAATCACCTGGTCTTAGCCGTATTCCCTGTCAACGACTCCACTTTTTGATAATGCTCAAATCACACTTCTAACTGAATTATAAAGCGGACATTGACAATAAAGAACCCAACTTAGAGGTTGGGGTCAATCTCGCAGGGAATATGGAAGATCTAGATTATAGCCGGTAAATAAACTTGTATGGTAGTTACTTCACAATTGGGGGGATTCTATAATAATCAATAGTAAAAAAAAGCAGTTGTCAAGCTTATGGTTGTGAATCAATAATTAAAGGATAACTAGGGTTTGTTTTCCCCATGGATACATAACAACTTTAGGTATACACTCGTGATCTTCACCAATACATACTTACAGAACTGATAGTTTAGGTTCATTCAAACAATCGACCAATCCTTATTGAATTACTATACTCAATTATTCGACCAAGTCTCATGAGCGTTTCAAAACTAACCGTTATCACTAAGTTCCAGATATAACTATCTTGCGACCACAACTCAAGTTAATACAATGATCATCAAGATCAAGGCTCCGTTGTAATTCGCTTTTCCTAATCTCTACCTCTTCAACCAAATCAAGTAAAGAATTCGGGAACTTCCTAACATTGCACACCGCTAAGAATAATTAAAGCATGAATAGAATACAATATAAGTAATTAGTATTAGTTTTAGACTCACTTTGTGCAACCCTAGCTTGTTAATCCACCATGGTTCCCACAACCGTAGCTATGGAGATTTTAGCCTCTCATAGTTGCAAGGTTGTGAAGTGTGTTCATGATTAAAGACATAAAAACAATACTTACAAATATGATTGAGAAAAATGCTTCCTTTAATTACTCCGAAAAATCTTGAAGAACAAGTAGCAAGAACAATATGAATTCAAGAAAAGGTTGATCACAAGGTTGAACCAACTCAATTCTTTCTTTCAAAGATGTAAAATTGTCTACTACAATGTTTTCCAACTAAAACTAATTCTTCTCAATGTCACTTCTGAAAAATAAAACGTAAAACGTATTTATATAGACATAAGAATCCTTTTCCTAGGCTAACAGGGCGATTTTCCATATCTAGTGCCGACCTCGTCACGGGTCATCCTACGACTCGTAGGAGCATCCTACTGTCCATGGAAGCATCTCTTTGTTTGGATTGTTGGCCTATTTTTTGCTAAGTGTCGGGCCAAGGTACGATTCGTACCTCCTTCCTACGACTCGTACCAAGCTCCCGTGGCTTGATTCTGAATCTTTGTTATTTGTCTGAAGTTCACCACAATCAGTATGGTGCGACTCGTACCAAGCTCTCATGGGTCATGGAATCATCTCGTACTGAGAATTAGCCTCTTGTACAATTCTTCTTCAGTTCATCTTGACTGCCTTACCACGATTCGTGGCAAGACTCATAGGTAGGTTCATTCTTCCAACTTCAGCCTTCTGCTTCATATCACGACCATCAGTACGACTCGTAGGTCCATCCTACGGATCGTACTATGGACTGCATTTTTGTCCTTTTTTGCAAACTCTTAGCTTTCTTTTGCAAATTTACGCTCCAACACCCATTTATCCTGAAATAAAAGGAAAAATGCCTCATATCCACATAAATATACCTATGTCTATGCTATTTTCTTAGTTTTGAGTGTCAATCGTGCTGTAAATCCACAGCACATTAGTGAAGCGTGCCACACTTATGAAGAATAGGCTACGAAACGTTTAGGAAATGTTCCCTTCTTTCATGATCTATGTTGTACAATGAAATATCTCTCTCTATCGTCCTTACTTGTGTTATACGCATTTGCAGAATCATGCCTTCATGCAAAGTAAACAGTAGAAAAAATAGGAACAGTAATGGCCATGAAGATGGAAACAGTGGCGGGTACCAGCAAGCCCCACTAGTTCATGAGGAGCATGCACTAGAACCAGCTGCCCATGTTCAGGGCGACCGTTAAGATGTTAGCGCAGGCCTTGACTGCTCAGGTCAACCAACACGCAGTGGCGCATTTCCCTTAGAATAGGAATTCTACAACAGTTAGAGTCATAGATTTCCTAAGAATGAACCCCCTAGAGTTTCTTGGGTCCAGGGTAGACGAGGACCCACATTGAGTTTATCGATGAGATTGTGAAGATCACCCAGGTCATGGGGGTAAATGAAGTAGAGTGTGTTGATTTGGCCTCATATCTATTGAAGGGCATCACACACATTTGGTTTATACTGTGGAAGGTTAGTAGGGAAGCCGAAGCAAGCCCTATCAGTTGGGAGGAGTTTCCTGTTGCTTTACTAGATCAGTTCTTCCCTCGTGAGATGAGGGAGTTGAAGGCAGCCAAGTTTGTTAATCTTAAGCAGGGGAAGATGATAGTGAAGGAATATGCTCTAGAGTTCACTTGTTTGTAAAAATACGCCCCATAGTTAATGGTTGATCTGAGGGCGCGAGTGAGTAGGTTCGTTCATGGGGAGGCGGACTATCTAGACAAGGATTGCAGGATCATTATGCTCTATCAGGATATGGATTTCCCTCGGATAGTCTTATACGCCCAATAGATGGAGGAAGCGCATATGAGGGAGAGAGAGGCCAAGAGGGCCAGGACAGATAGTCATGAGACTTTCCATCCTAGATCGGGGGGTAGACATCGCATGTAGTCTCATCACAAGTCTTTTGCCCCAGCACCATCATCAGCTAGTACACCATCTATACCACGAGGTGGTCAGAGGAGCAGGGCCTCAGATTCGAGGGGCTAGGGTAGCATGCAAATAGAGTGCACTTTCCCAGCTTGCACGAAGTGTGCCAAGAATCACCCAGGGAGGTGTTTAGTTGGCTCAAATGCTTGTTTCGGGTGTGGAAAACCCAGAAACAAACTCAGGGATTGGTCTTCAGCCAGACTAGGGGGTAGTGGGGCCCATATGCTAGTGCTAGTTCGGCAGCTCTAGCAGCACGTTCCTCCTAGTAGGGTGCTTCGACTAGTTCAGCTAGCGGTCAATGCCAGAACAGGTTTTATGCCCTTGCATCTCGTCAAGAGCAGGAGACTTCCCTAGAGGTGGTTACTAGTATATTATGAGTGTTCCATCTTGATGTATATTCTTTGTTTGATCCTGGGGCTACCTTGTCTTTTGTGAAACCTTATGTGGCTAGTAGTTTCGGTGTCAGTCCCGAAATCTTTTCAGAACCCTTATCAGTATCGACTCTGCTGGATGACTTAGTTATGCTAGATGGGTGTACAGAAGTTGCCCGGTCATAGTCCTTCAGAAAGTTACGTCAGCAGATTTAATAGAGTTAGACATGGCCATTTTTGATGTTATCCTCGACATGGATTTTCTATTTGCATGTTATGCCTCAATTAATTAAAGAACCTTGAAGTAGAGTTCATATTTTTTGGTGAGCAATTCATAGAGTAGAAGGGTAGTTCAGCTATTCCTGTAGCTCATTTCATTTCATACCTTAAGTCCAGAAAGATGATATCCAAGGGTTGACTGTACCATCTGGTTAGGGTTAAGGATGCTACATCCGAGACCCTAACTATCCAATCAGTTCCAGTAGTATGTGAGTAACCAGAACTCTTCCCAGATGATTTCGGTATTGACCTTCTTCCTGATATGCAATGTATATCTATTCCTCCTTGTAGAATGGCCACAGCCGAGTTAAAGGAGTTGAAGGAGCAGTTGAAAGACCTCTTAGATAAGGGTTTTTTAGACCAAGCAAATCCCCATGGGGTGCACTAGTTCTCTTTGTCAGTAAGAAAGATGGTTCTCTTTGTATATGCATTGATTATCGGCAATTGAACAAAGTCACCATCAAGAACAAGTATACTCTACCTAGGATTGATGATCTTTTTTACCAGCTTTAGGGTGCCAATTGCTTTTCGAAGATAGATCTTAGATCCGGTTAGCACCAGCTTAGAATTTGGGAGGGCAACATTTCGATGACAGCCTTCAGCATGCGGTATGGTCATTATGAGTTTGTAGTTATGTCTTTTTGACTAATGAATGCTCTTGCATCTTTTACGGACTAGATGAATAGGGTGGTCAAGCCATACTTGGATATGTTCATGATCGTGTTTATTTATGACATCCTGATATACTCTCGGAGTGAGGAGGAACATGCCGCTCATTTGAGGTGGTGCTAAAGACTCACAAGGATCGCCAACTATATGTTTTAAATTCAGCAAGTGTTATTTTTGGTTGAACTCAGTGGCGTTTTTGGGCTATGTGGTATCAGGTGAGGGAATATAGGTAGACTCTCAGAAAATAGAAGTAGTGAAAAACTAGCCTACACCAATGAATCCTTCGGATATTCGGAGCTTTTTGGGTTTAGCGGGCTATTATCGAAGATCTGTTAAGGGCTATTCATCTATTGTAGTGCCATTGACAAAATTGACCCAAAAGAAAGTGAAGTTCCAATGGCCGGAGGCTTATGAGAGAAGCTTTAAGGTGTTCAAAACTTCACTTATCTCAGCACCAGTGTTAACTCTATCAGAGGGTACCAATTGGTTTGTGGTGTATTGCGATGTTTCTAGAATCGACCTTGGTTTTTTATTGATGCAGCACAACAAGGTTATAGCATATGCTTCCAGAGAGTTGAAGGTTCATGAGAAGAATTACCCCACCCATGATCTTGAATTGGCGGTGGTGGTATTCGCCTTGAAGATATGGACACATTATTTGTATGGGTCCATGTAGATGTGTTTAAAGACCATAAGAGTCTTCAATATGTGTTTACCCAAAGGATCTAAATCTATGGCAAAGGAGGTGGTTGGAGCTACTTAAGGATTAAGACATGAGTGTCCTTTACCATCCGGGAAAGGCTAATGTAGTAGCAGACACACTTAGTAGAGTCTCTATAGAGAGCGTGTCCCGTGTGGATGAGGGGAGGAAGGAGATGGTTAAGGATGTGCATCAACTTACAAGGTTGCGAGTTCGTTTGGTTGACTTAACTGATGGTGGTGTTATAGTTCAGAACATATCAGAATCGTCCTTGGTGACTGATGTAAAAGCTAGACAAGATGAGGACCCTATTTTGTGTAAGTTAAAGGAAGTCATACTGAATCATAAGGAGAAGTCTTCTCCAAAAGGGAACATGGTGTGCCTCTATATCAGTGTCTCGTATCTTCATGATTTGAGAAATCAGATATTGCACAAGGCTCACGGTTCCAAGTATTCAATCCATCCAGGTGCCACTAGGATGTACTGTGGCTTACGGGAATTCTATTGGTGGAATGACATGAAGAAAGACATACGCAGAATTTGTAGCTAAGTGCCCAAACTGTCAGCAACATGAAGGTTAAGCATCAGAGATCGGGAGGTGTTCTTTAAGACAACAGTATTCCTACTTGGAAGTGGGAAGAAATCAATATGGATTTTATCACAAGGTTTTCTCGCACTGGTCGACAATGTGACTCCATTGGGTTGTTGTAGATAGGTTGACCAAAGCCGCTCACTTTCAACAGGTCAAAAACACGAATTTGGCGGAGGATTATGCCAAACTATACATTCGAGAGCTAGTTCGGTTGCATGGAGTGCCCTTTTCCATCATATCAGATAGAGGTACTCAGTTTACCTCTTAGTTTTGAAAGTCGTTTCAAAAAGGGATTGATACTCAGGTTAAGCTCAGTACACCATTTCACCCCCAAATGGATGGTCAAGCGGAATGGACAATTCAGACTCTCGAGGACATGTTGAGTGCATGTGTGATTGACTTCAAGAGTGGTTGGGATGACCATTTGCCTGTTATTGAGTTCGCGTACAATAACAGCTACCATTCCAATATTTAGATGGCTCCGTTTGAGGCTCTCTATGGGCGGAGATGTAGATCGCCTATTGGCTAGTTTGAAGTTGGTGAGGTTGCAATGATAGGACCAGATTCAATCCATGAGGCTATGGAGAAGGTTCAACTCATATAGGATAGGTTGAGAATAGCTCAAAGTCGCCAAAAGTCCTATGCCAATGTGAGAAGGAGGGAGTTTGGGTTCGAAGATGATGATTGGGTGTTTCTAAAAGTGTCTCCCATGAAGGGAGTGATGAGATTCGGAAAGAAAGGAAAAGTCAGTCCCTGCAATGTTGGTCCCTATCGGATTATGAAGCGGGTTGGCAAGGTGGCATATGAATTGGAGTCGCCCTTAGAATTAGCTTATGTTCATCCTTTTTTTCATGTATCGCTCTTAAAGAAGTGTTTGGGGGAGCCAACTCTAGTTGTACCGATAGGCAGTGTCGCTGTGAAGGACAACCTTAATTATGAAGAGGTTTCGATGGAAATACTGGATCGATAGGTGCAATGGCTAAGAAACAAGAAGTAGCTTCAATTAAAGTTTTATGGAGGAATCAGCATGTGGAGGGAGCTACGTGGGAAGCCGAAGCAGATATGATGGCTAGATACCGACATATTAATCCCCACCGACTTAGTTCCTGCTTGAGATATCAGTTTTTTCCCTAAGACTCTATTCAATTTCATGTTCTATTAATGTACCCCAGTTTCTTTCATGTATATGGATGTATGTATGTATGATTCATGAAATTAGTTCATCCATGTAATTTAAATCGGAGTTAGTCATTCCGTTAGTTTTCAGCTTGTATGATCAGTAATTGAATATGATGATTGCATTTCTCTATTTTTGGTATGTTTTCTCACATTTGAGGACGAATATTCCCAAGGGGGTGATATTTTAATATCCTGAAAGTCCTTAAGACTAGACCCGAGATTTAAAAATGGAATGTGGCAGAAGGCTGGAAAATGTGTCTTAGAACGACTCATGGTACGATTCATTTGAGGTTCCAACGACTTGTAGGAGCACTCGTGGTCAAGTTCTGCAGAAGTAGGTTCAAATGTAATGGGTCCAGGATATGACTCGTAGGAAGGTGCAACGGGTCGTAGGTCATGGTCATTGGCTGTCACCAGGGTTAAAAAGGATGAATGGTACGAGTCACAGAATGACTTGTTGTGAGTAACAATGACTCGTGGTAAGTTCCCGTGGGATGGAGCAGGAAAATCTCCAGTCAAGGTGATGGATGGAAACCATGACTTGTTGGAAATAGGCACGAGTCGTGGTGGGACTCATGGGAAGTCCAGATGCAGGTCATCAGGGGAAGTAACGGGAGGATGTAACAGATCATTGCTTGGGGTAACGACCCATCCTGTCAAGTTGTGGAATTAGAATCTGAGGAGTTAAGAATTAATAAGGGATGTAATGGACGGATACCACGAGTCATGGTATCAAGGTACAACCCGTGGGAGCAGTCGTGGTCACTGGCAATGCAGAAATTTCAGGTTTTTCATTAAGGGTAATTTAGTAATTCCTAATTCCAAGGGTCCTAAAGTACGTCATTTAAGGCTCGAAATGAAGTGTTTTATGACGGGTAAGATCATTCTAGACTCATTCACGTTCATGAATGCAAGTTGAAGGCTTAGGAGGTGAACAAGCTTAGGTTTACTTCAAGTTTTCTTCAAATCTTAATTGGGCAATCAGAAAAGTAGTAGAATCAATCCATCTCTGGTATGTAGTGTTATGAATGGGTGAATTTGTTCACACCATGCCCAATCTCTCCCTAATTCATGAAATTCTATTGAATATTTTATGGGGTTTTATCCCAATTCTTATGAAATTCTTATGATCCATCCATGTGTTAATTTCCTTCATGTATCAAGTTATATTCTATGAATCATGGGAAGATTTTATAACTATTTCACTTATAAATTAGGGATTCAAAAGTAATACTAGGAAGTGCCTAAGATTAGACCCGAGATTTAAAAATGGATGTTGGCTAAAATTAGGAAAAACTCCACAGAACGGATGCCCCAACGGATCGTTGGTCCAACTAATGACCCATGGGAAGCATTCGTGGGATGGTTTCCTTGTAGCTGCGGGGGAAATAACGAGCGCAGTACCGACTCATTGTTCGTTACAATGAGTCGTCGTATGTAGTCGTGGTGGGAACTAGTCTTCAGCTTTTGGGGAAGTAACGGGTCATCCCACAAGCCGTCGTGAGAAGTAACGAGTCCTGGTCCCCAATCGTGGGAAGAAATGTAAATATTCTCCAGTCTACATAACAGAAGCTAACCATGACTTGTTGGAGGAAGTAATGAGTCATCGTGAGGGTCGTGGAAGGATTAATACAGGACCTGAAGGAGGAAACAACAAACGATATAATGACCCGTTGTCTGAAAGGACGACTTATCTTATTGAGTCTTGGGGACGAATCTGAGATTAGGAGGCTTTCCAGTGGAGACGACAGATGGATACCACAAGTCGTGGTATCCTCTAACAATCTGTTGGTTCGGTAGTTGGTTCGCCTAGTGCAGATTTTTCAGGGATTTCATTAAGGGCATTTTCATTATTCCCAAGTCCTAGGGTCCTAAACTACGTTGTTTAAGGCTAATAAATCAGTGTTTATTGAGGGTATAACCCACCCTAGGCTTATTCATTCTCATGCATGCAAAGTTAAGGGATTGAAGAGGTGATCAAGCTTGTTCTTCAATGTTTTCTTCAAATCATCCTTTGGCTTTTAAGGAGTGCTGAGAATTGATTTTCCCCAGGTATGTAGGGTTATGAATGGGTGATTCCTTTCACACCCATGCCCAATCCCTCTCTAAATCATGAGATTTCAAAGTCTAATCTATGGTGTTTTAACCCAATGCATGAATTTCCTAATTCTTTACATGGGTATGATTTAATTATGTTTCTACTATTGAATTATGAAAAAATGAGAAATTTTTATAATGTTTTCAATTAAAAATCATGTTTCTAATTTTATGAATTAAAAAGCCCATTGATGAGAAGTTCATGAAAGATGAGATTTGTGATTAATATCTTGTGATGATGAGATATTATGATGAAAAGCATGCTTTAAAGCTACCCATGTTCATATTTATATTTTTGATATGAATTAAGTATTTTCAAGAATGATGAAGTATTGGGCAATGCCCTCATGTAAAGTATGATTTTGGATTTTCCTGAAATAAGCTTACCACATGGTTTTGGGGCGTAGACACTCAATTATATTTTCAGGTTGTGGTATGTTTTGAGATAAATCTTCTCATATGCATCATTTCATATTTGAGATGTATTTGATTATTGAGCTTCGTCAATCGACGATGTTGAGCTTCGTTGTAAAAAGATGTAGTGCATATGCATGTTTTAGGAGAAGTGTCTGGCATTGAGAAGGCTAAGGGTCGATCACCCTACTCCTTAGAACTACGCGCCAATATAAGTTTATACTACTATTTATATTACTTTGGGACCTCCCTTGTGAGCTATCCCCTGCTCCTATTGGGCCACGAGCTAGATATCGATATCATGGTATCATCCCTAGCCCTGGCAAGACTTTGGACTGCTCTTTCCACTTGAGTGTGATAGTTGGGACAAGGTAAGCTCTATCGTGGTTGTTGGTTAAAAGACGAGTCTCCCATTATTCCTCATGATTTCAGTTATGCATATCCATTACTCATGAGATTTACATATGTATGCATGTCCTAAAGCAGGTTTGACTCAATATTCAGTTTTACATATAAATTTTACAATTCATCTTTGAGTCAATTGATTCAGTTATGATGTTACGAAGTTATGTTTTGCTATGTTATGATGAGATTACGATTTCAGAAAGAATGCATGCAAGCCCTACTCTCATATTCATAATGTTATGTTACATTACACTTTGTCTTTAAATGATTTTACTTACTTTAGTAGTTTTACTTACCCTGCATACTCAGTACATTCTACATAGTGACCGTATAGTGTATGTAGTATCGTTTCATGATACAGGACCCGGCTCCCAGGTTCAGCCCTTCTCATAGTTAGCCTTCTAAGAAAACATCGCTTGTAGTTGGTGAGTCTTCATCTCTCAAGGGTTAGTCTTATTTAGATTTTCTATATGTATTTTCAATTTCAGTTTTGTTGAGTTAGTTGGGGTCTTATCCCATCAACTTATCATGTTAAGAGGCTTTTCAAACATATGTATGAATTCGGCTTCAAATTGCGTAATCTAATGTTATGTGTAAGTTAGGCATTCGCTATAATTATATTGTTGATTATTCAGTTTCATTGATTGAGTTAGATGTATGCTTATCCATTGGTCAACTTGGGGTCTCTCAGGGCTTCTTGTCCAGTGTTGTGATTCGGGCTTCCGTTTGGGTCATGACAAACTTGGTATCAGAGCAATAGGTTTGAAGTGTCCTAGGGTGTCTAAAAGCCGCGTTAAGTAGAGTCTTTTTAATGGGTGTGAAGCGCGCCACACTTATGAAAAAGAGGCTACAAGACATTTTAGAAATGTTCCCTTCTTTCATGATCTATGTCATATGATGAAAAGTCTCTTTATTCTTCTAATTCATCTTATTCGGGATTGCAGAATCATGTTTTCCTGAAGAATGAATGGTACAAGGAATGGGAATGGTGAAGTTAACAGGGATGGCAGTGGAAATGGGCAATAGTAGGCCCCACCAGTTCAGGAGCCCCAAGCACTGGAGCCATTTGCCCATGATGGGTTTCGGGAAGCTATTAAGATGCTTGCGCATGCCTTGACCACTCAGGTCAATCAGTAGGGTGTTGCGCATGTTCCGAAAAATGGCAATGTAGAGGCAGCTCAAGTCAGAGACTTCTTGAGAATGAATCCGTCAAAGTTCTCACGTCAAAAGTAGATGAGGTCCCGTTTGAGTTCCTTGATGAGATTGTGAATATCACCCAAATCATGGGGGTGAATGGAGTGGAGTGCACAGAGTTTTCCTTGTACCAGTTGAATGGAATGGTAGTTCAGTTGTGCCTGTAGGTCGCTTCATTTCCTACCTTAAGGCCAGAAAGATGATATCTAAGGGTTGTGTCTACCATTTAGTTAGGGTTAAGGATGTTGAGTCCAAAAACCCCGACTATCCAGTCAATTCCAGTAGTACGTGAGTATCCATAGGTCTTTCCAGATGATTTACCGGGAATCCCTCCCCAGCGGGTGATTGATTTTGGTATTGAACTTCTTCTCAACATGCAACCTATATCTATTCCTCCCTACAAAATGGCTCCAGCGAGCTAGAGGAATTGAAGCAACCGTTGAAGGACCTGTTAGACAAGGGTTTCATTAGACTAAGCAAGTCCTCCTAGGGTGCACCAGTTCTCTTTGTCTGAAAAAAAGATGGTTCTCTTCGTATGTGTCTCGACTATCGGCAATTGAACAAAGTCACCATCCAGAACAGATATGCTTTACCCAAGATTGATGATTTATTCGACCTGCTTCAAGGTGCCAAGTGTTTCTCAAAGAGATATCTTAGTTCCGGGTATCACCAGCTCAGAGTTTGGGATTGTGACATCCCAAAGACAACCTTCAAGACGCGGTATGGTCATTATGAGTTTGTAGTTATATCTTTTGGACCAATGAATGCTCCTACAACTTTTATGGACTTGATGAACAGGGTATTCAACCCCTATTTGGATATGTTCATGATTGTATTTATTGATGACATCCTAATATATTCTTGGAGCAAGGAGGAACATGCTTCTCATTTGAGAATAGTGCTTCAGACTCCCAAGGATCACCATTTATGTGATAAATTCAACAAGTGTGAGTTTTGGTTGAACTCCCGGGTCTGATCCTTGGGCTCCCAGGGTATAACACATGACCTTGGATTTTGGGTCATGACAATTATGTATCAGAGTTTCTAGGTTCACCAGTCATGCAATATAAGAGCAAATGTCTAGTAGAGTCTTGTGGATCGATACGACGACGTCTGTATCTATCTTTGGTAGACTATAAGTGTAACGACCCGCTAAGGAGCCTAGAGAAGGAAAGACTTCGTCCTCCGTAGTTATGATTCTTTGCAAGAGCTCAGAACTTAATGCAAGCATGAAGTTGGGAACATCTCGATGATAGCTTGGCGCCCAGGTAGGCTATAGATTACTCATCTTCACGTTAAACTTTGATTAGAGAAACATATATGTGCGTATACTTAATGTTCTACTAATGAATAGGGGGAAATTTTGAGTTAATTGCCATTGAATGATTATAACCAGTAAGTGTCTGGGGGCAAAGAAAATAGGAAGAAGTGATGACATACCCAAGTTATGAAACTCTATAGGTTATAATTTTCAGGAGTAGACCTTGAATAATTGTGTATAGGGGAATGGGTAGATTTGAGGTGCACTGGTCCTCGGACGTCACTTGTTGATACATATAACCTTTCTTTTTCTTTCTAAATTTTTAACATTGAATTGATTATCCTTGAACCATTAAATATATAATGTGGGAATAGAACATTGAGGGGTGGTCTATAATTGTTGTATAGCGAGCTATGGGGGTCCTAACGGACGACCTGACGATTCGTCACCTAGGCTCACGATCCGTTGGTTCGCTCGTCAAGTTCACTGGATAATTAATCTGTTGGGGCTCCTAACGAGCGACATGATGACTCGTCCCTAGGGACCACGACTCGTGGGCACCTCTCATCAAGTACACTAGGTAAATTCCCCTTTAACATTCCAACTCCACCCACGATTGACACGACGACTCGTGGTGGCTGACCACGAGTCATTGATTCACTCGTGGGGACTTCGATCGCTTGATCACTCCAGGCCATCCCAGGGGTCACTTGACGACTCATGGGGGTCTTCTCATGAGTCGTTCAGTGACTCATTCTACTACTGCTACAACATTTTTCAAATATTCTCCGATTCACTTCCGGGTTCGATTCTTGAATTCTCGGGGTATAACAATATCTCCCCTTGGGAATATTCGTCCTCGAATGTTAGAAACAAGAAGGAAATAGAAATAAGAAATTATCATACTCTAATACTGATTATTTTAACCGAAATTTCACAGAATGACTACCTCCGAAAAGAACCACATAGTTGAACTAAATTCAGGCATCATATACTTTTATGGTAACATAATTCAAACTTGCGCACATGAACTGAACATGGAAACTGATTAGAGAATTAGGGCAAAAACTCATACCTCAAGTCAGAACTGAGCCGGTAGAGAACAAATGTGGGTATCTAGCCATCATGTCCTCTTCGGCCTCCCACGTAGCTCCTTCAATATGTTGATTCCTCCATAAAACCTTAACTGAAGCTACCTTTTTTTTCCTCAACCTTCGAACTTGTCCAAAATTTCAACCGGAATTTCTTCATAACTGAGGCTGTCTTTCACACCAACGCTATCTATCGGAACCACCAAGGCTGGATCACCCAAGAACTTCTTCAAAAGTAATACATGGAACACGAGATGAATTGAAGCCAATTATGAAGGCAAGTACAACTCATACGCCACCTTACCAACTCTTCTCACAACTCGGTAGGGGCCAACATAGCGGGTACTGAGTTTACCTTTCTTTACGAACCGCATGACTACCATCATGGGAGATACCTGATCTTGGGCAAATTTATATGCCCAAGTGATACTCAAATGTGTCATTTTAGCCTTGTTTATCTATCAATGTTTATACATTCTCATGAGATTGGTAATAAAATGTGAATTTATACTAACCAACATGATTAGCATTGTTTTGCAGGTAAAATGTGATTTTGGGAAGCTAAAATGCATATTGGAATAGATCGGGGTTGGACTCGGATGTGAGCAAAGGACAAGGCATTGGAAGGCACAAAATAAAGAGGCTCCGCGATGGAGCCGTGTCACGCTGCCATCGCGGAGGCCTTCTGCCTGGATATGGAAGTTTCGCCAATTTCCAGGGAGGGTTGGGTTGGGTCCGTGGCACGGTGGCCTGGCTCCGCGTTGCACGCCGTGCCACGTTGAGCCTGATTACCTGGACCCCCAACTTCCAGTGAGGGTCCGCGTTGGTGGCGTGTCACGAAGCAGTGCTCCGCGATGCACTCTGTGACACGTTGCTTGTTATTCCGGGAAAAATTCCCACTAGTATAAATAGAACACTTAGGTTCATTTTTCAATATTCTGACTTGGGTGGAGCAAGAATGTGGGTTACAGGCAGTTGAGGGGACGAAATTATCAGGGTTTTTCTCTCTTTCCTTCTTCTTGTATTCAATTGCTTGTATGTTTAACACTCATTGAACGATGTTTAATCCACAAATGAGTGGCTAATTCATCTTCTTGCTGAGGTTAAGAACACTTGTAATGGAATGTGATTATTGATTCTTTGGTTTTTCATCTTTTCTTCCGTGGTTGTTCTATTGATTTTTGTTTTTACTGCATTAATGTGTGGCCTACGTTAATGTATATCTAAAAAGTACGGTTTCACTCGAGAGAGCAAGAAATTGGAAAGTTGTGAATTAATAGGATATGATCTTTTCTTGGTTTGGGAAAATTGGGAATTGATTTACCTTCAGGATAGAAATATACCTGAAAGTCGTATTAGTCAATTTAGGAACCGGGTTCGTATGGCTAGAACATGAATTTTTGTTTAATCACAGAAATGTAGGTGGACGGTTCATGATTCTTAAGTTGGGTTAAATACAAGAGTTTTAATCCATTGGCATTAGTTCTTGACTAGCAACCGGAGGAAAGGTTAACCAAAGTATATTGATAATTAATTTCTTTACATGCTCGTTTAACCTCAGCATACTCACATTCATAGTTCAGACTCACATTAGATAATTGTTTTAGACTTAGCATAATTATTAGAAATCAAAATATCAAACTCTTGGTTACACTGTTGTCTGCATTTTTAGAATTGAAATATAGTACACTTGAGCAGATTGCACTTCATCCCAGTCCCTGTGGGATCGATACTTGTCTTACTTAAGCCACTTTACTACTTGTTCGACCACGTGCACTTGCGTGTAGCTTTATACCCAAAGCAGATAGCGAACAAGTTTTTGGCGCCGTTGCCGGGGACTAGCAATTGGTGAAATTTTCTTAAGTGTAAATTTACTATATTTTTATTTTCTTAGTGTTGACAACTTGGTCTTAGCCCGTATTTTATAGATTTAATCTCTGTTGAACACTGGCAAGAGACAAGGAGCTGGTGGACTCGTATTTAGAGCCAGAAAGATTATTTCATCGACAGCGGAGAGAAGCTCTAGAAAGGAAGCTACAGTTGCTCAGACAAACACTTATGGAGCAACAATAGAATCCACCAGTAGTACGGGCAATGTTAGTGCCCGAAGAAGTAGCAGCTCGGCCGGTTCGCGAGGTGGCAATCCCACATGCTAATAATGTCACATCTAGCATCCGCAAACCTGAGCCAGGAGGGAGGTTCGAGCTCAAACAAAACATGGTGCAATTGCTGCACACTAGCGGGTAGTTTACAGGTCTCCCTCATGAAGATCCACAGCAGCATCTCCAAAATTTTTTGGACATAAGTGACACTTACATCCCTGCTGGAGTGTCATCAGATTATGTCCGGCTTACATTGTTCCCATTTTCACTATTGGGAGAAGCCAAGAGGTGGTTGAAAGCTGAGCCACCTAACTCTATTTCTACGTGGGATGATCTTGCAAGGAAATTCTTGATACGATTTTTTCCCTCCGGTAAAACAGCAAGACTTAGAAGTCAAATTCTAAGTTTCAAATAGAGAGAGGGAGAGAATCTATATCAGGCTTGGGAGAGATTCAAGTCCATGATGCGGGATTGTCCTCATCATCATCAATCCAATGATGTGCTGGTGCACACTTTTATAGAGGGTTTGGAACCCCATATAAAAATATTGCTAGACTCAGCAGCTGGGGGACAAGCACTGGAGAAATCTTATGAGGAGCTGTATACCTTGTTGAGCCGTATTTCGCAGGGCAATCCGGAGTGGAACGCTGATTCATCAAGAGGAGGGACAAGGAAAGCAGCAGGAGTTCCAGAAGTGGATGGTTTTACAGCTATTGCTGCACAGATAGCTGCCTTACAGAATCAACTCAACACCCACTTTAGTAACATGACAATGAACCAGCCTCAAGCCCCAGTTAATGCAGTGAAGCAGATTTGGTGTGAAGTGTACGGGAGCAGTGAGCACTCAACTGAGTGTTGTGGAGCAAATTCGGACTCGTTGAACTTTGTGGGAAATATAAAAAGGAACAACCACCAATAGTGTGGCAACAACTACAATTCCAATTGGAGGAATCACCCGAATTTCTCCTGGGGTAGCAACAACCATCAGGGGCAATGTTCGAGTCAGGGTGTGCAAAGGAACCGAGGAGGGCAGCAGAATTACAAGAACAATTTTGAAACAACAATGCACCTCCTCCACCACCATCACCCAGCATTGAGGAGATGTTCAAGACGATGATAGCTAACCAAGCTTAATTGCAGGCTGACTATGTGAAATTCGCAGCCGAGGTGAAAAACAACCAGTTAGCTACCAAGGCACTTGAATATCAATTTGGGCAATTTGCTGGAGCCCAAAATACAAGGCCTAGAGGAGCACTTCTGAGTGACACAGATCCCAACCCCAAGCAGGTGAATGCGGTGACCACAAGGAGTGGTTTGCAGCTGAAAGAGGTGGAACCAGAAAGACCACCTCAACAATCGGGAGCAGCAGAAGTTAAGAGGGATAAAGGTGACGAGAGGGGGAAGACTAAGGAAGCTGATTCAGAAAGACCACCACCCCCGTTCCCTCAACGATTAAAGAAACACAAGGAGGAGGCGTGTTTCAAGTAATTCATGGAGGTGCTGAAACAGGTACATATTAACTTACCTCTTGTTGATGTTTTGCAGGGAGTGTCGAAATCTGCCAAGTATATAAAGGACATCGTGGCAAACAAAATTCGGTTGACTGAGTATGCTACGGTGGCTCTCACGGAGGAGTGCACTTCCCGGATACAAAACCGACTGCCCACAAAGCTCAAAGACCCTGGGAGCTTTAGTGTACAGATTACTATTGGGCAGAGTATCCGCGCTCGTGGATTGTGTGATTTGGGAGTGAGCATTAATTTTATGTCGTCATCGGTATTCAAAAAGCTGGATCTAGGGAGTCCTAGACCCACAACAGTGATCTTACAATTGGCAGATCGGTCCTTAGCCAGACCTGATGGCATTGTAGAGGACGTTCTGGTGCAAGTGGGCTCCCTGATCTTCCCGGTAGATTTCGTCGTGCTGGATTTTGAACCAGACGCGGAAGTCTCATTTATTTTGGGACGTCCTTTCTTGGCGACCGGGAAAGCGCTGATTGATTTAGCTGCGGGGCAGCTAACAATGCGAGCACCCAACAAGGTGGAAGTGTTCGATGTGTACAGGGCACCCAAGCTCCCGACTGTGTACGAAGAACTCTCGATGATCAATGTGATTGATCAAGTCGATGATGAGCAGATTAAGGATTCACGAGAGTTATTGGGAAAACCACCGGAACGGTGTAAGCACTACTGGGGGGAGGACGGTGGTCGAGAGAAATCGTCCATCACCCTAGAGGACAACTGAGCTGAATGATATCGAGCCGCGACGGTAAACCAGGCGCTGCACGGGAGGCAACCCGTGAAAATGTTTCTTTGTAAATTGTGAATAGATTTTTCTTTTTCTTTTTCTTGATTAACAACAAAATTTTTAGTTTTTATTTTTGTTTTTATTTTTATTTAGAGTGAAACCTATAATTCTAACCAATTTCTTGTAGTAGAATGACTTTCAGGTCGAACGGAGGGAAATTATGCAAGGAATCGCAAAGGAAAATTCAAGGTGTGAAAATTAATAAAAAGTGGCAAAACAGTGAGCTAGGGCGATAGCTCCGTGTCGCGGAGGAGGGCCTCCGCGTTACCCTCCGTGACACGTTGAGGTGTAAATCCGGAATTTTAAAAAAATTCTAGAACACCCTCGCGATAGCTCCGTGTCACGGAGGCAGTGCTCCGCGATGCACTCCGTGACACGTTGCTATGTATATCGCGACGGGTCACACCGGGTCACCGGGTGACCCGCATGATTTTTCCACATTTAAAACCCCGAATCCGCCTCAAATTTTCCTTATTTCTCACAGACTCCGTGACCAAACTCCCTAAAACCCCTCCCCCTTCAACGTGACACGGAATAGGCCAAGGATTTCATTGAGTTTTCTTCAATTCTTCAAAGTTAAGGTATGTTCTTCATTTCTTGTCGATTTTCTTCGATATTGAGCATGTGATGTGAGCTAAACTTGGCCTAAGTAGAAATTAAGCATAAATTCAATTGAATTGTTGTTGATGGATGTTCGGAGTATCATTCTGATCGCTTGAACTCGTTAATTGCATAATTTAATCGAATTTTTGTTGATACAATCATAGCTAGGGCTTGTTTTTGAATTTTAAGTGGAAAAATGTAGTGAACTAGTGAAATACATGATGGGTTGTACATGTTGAGTAAGATGAGTCGATGTGCTAGTTGTTATAATGCTAAAAGACCGACGGATTCTCAGGTTAGGGGAATATTGAAATTTCCAAGAATTGGGTGAGTTGTATAGGTTCGTGTAGATAAATTCTTGTTGTTTTCATTTCTTTGTTTTTCCTTGCTAAGTGCGATGGGATAAAATGTGATTGATGGTAATGATGGTGGTTAGCTGTACGAAGTTTGAGTAGTACATAGAATATATATCGTCGACTTCGAATGCACTGAGCATGTTTGTATATTTGGCTGTTTGTTGTGTAAATAGAAAAAAAATGGCAAGCAGGAAAGAAAAGGGGAAAGGCGCATCAATATCTGGCGCTGGAAGAAAGAGAATCAGACTGGGCACAGCAGTCCCAGCAGCACCAGCGGTTCCACGCGGCCAATGACGCCAATACGGAACCAGGTGGGTGACGGAAGAGGGGAAGAAGTGGTATGCAAAGCACAAAGAAAGCAAGTACTTCCCCGAGGAACACATAGCACGGGAACCGTTGGCACAAGAGTTCCCTAGGATTGTACACCGGATCGAGGCAGCCAGGCTCAATTTCATCTTTAAAGAGCCCAAGGAATGCAACCTGCACCTGATTCGGGAATTCTATGCCAACTGGAACCCGACGCTTAGAAGTCACACCATAAAAATCAGAGGGCAAATAGTCACCTTTGAGCCCCACCACCTCAATGCTATCATAGGGGCACGGGACACAGATGCCCACGTGCTTCGACAACTGAACATCACTCCACCGTATGCGGACATCAGATGCACCTTGTGTGGGACCCGATCGACAGCTAGATGGAGCAGACACAAGGAGAGGGACTACCATCAGACTTTGCCCTATTCACAGATGAACAGGGAAGCCAGAATATGGCTAAAGATTGTCTGTTCCTGCCTAATCCCAGGGGTACATATGACGGATGTAACCTGGGATCGTGTATGGCTGGCGTACGCCCTGATGAAAGGGCTGGAGATCAACGTGGGGGTGGTGATTATCTCCGCCATGAAGAGAGCCCGATTGCATCAGGGGCACAGATACGGATTTGGTGGGCTACTCACCACCTTCCTGAGGGGCCTAGATGTTGAGGAAGAGGCCCTTGACTACATCCCGCAGATGGAGCAGCGGGCCTTAGATGTCACTAAAACTAAGGCACCCGACACCACCCATGGGCCTGTTCTTACACTTGCCGAGCGACATGCTCGGGATGATCAGTACATGGCTCACATGAACGGGATGCAGATGCTCCAGCTGAGGATAGGCGGGAGGTTGGCAACAGAGGAGGAGCTATGGCAGCTCGAGCTGGACTACCCTTTTGGCGAAAACGCTAGGGCTCTATGCCGAGTGGGGCCAGCATTTGTAGAGCCCACGGATGATGATGTCCCCACAGACGAGGAGACATGTAGGGAGGATTCCGATATGGAGTCCGATGATGACGATGGGGGTGATTCAGACATGGGAGATGAAGCAGCAACACTTGATGAAGAAGTGGAGTACTTTGATTGATCAGGGAGTTCCACCACCCAATTTTTTGTGCTATTTTAATTTCTGTGAACACTGGGGACAGTGTTCGAGATAAGTGTGGGGTGGGAGTACTTAGGTGCTGGTTGTGCTGTTATGTATGTCCTAATATGTTGTTGTGCCTGTGAACAAAATTTTCTGACCCTGTGATTTGTGATTGTAAGTTGTTGTTCTGTATTGTAAATATATGTGAAACTGTTGTGTGTTGCTGAATGTTGCTAGCTGAGTTTGTACATATTTTTGTTATCGAATTGATCGATATTTTTAAAATCAAAATGATCGATATTTTTAAAATTTTTTCAATTCTTGGGTTTCTCGACGTTTGTTTTCGGTTCTTTTACCGAGAATGGTCCCATTGAACCGAAGTCCTAGTTAGTGACCGTTCCCTATGATGGATGGATGACGACCGTCTTAAGGGAAATGTAGTCGTTAGGAGTAGATTTTTCATTTATTATTCAGTTGTTTTTCTTTTGTGTGTTGCATCCCAAAACTTGTAGTTACTTTATGGTTGCGGAATTCTGGTTGCGTGTTGTACATGATATTTAAAATGCAAATGTGATTCGTATGAAAGCATGCAACTTTGTAAATATGTGAGATACCTAGGACATAAAGTTCGATTCAGTGTGATTGAGGCTTAATGTTTGAATTCCTGTAATTAGCTGATTGGAGAGTCTGTGAATACATCTTGAATTGAGCATGTGCAATAAGTGTGAAGTGAGGTTTTGTTATTCTATGCTATTGTGAAGTGTCTAGAACTTGCCTGGTGTGTGTACAAAACGAAATGAAGGAGGTGTATTGTAGGAAAGGATGTAGGCATTTCATTGGTTTAACCGAAAGTTTCTATTTTTCATTATCGTACCCACCTTGATTGTGTACCCTAGTCAGCCCGTTGAGCCTTCAGCCTATTATTTTTTTCTTTTATCAAAAAGTGTAAACCGAGCTTAATCCCTTCTTTTCATTAGCCACAAATTCGATCCAAAACTCTTAAGCGCTTAAGAAGAGAAAATCATTTTCCCAAAGTGTCAAAGAGTGAGAATGGTGAAAAGAAAAGAAAAGCAGAGTGATGGAAGAAAAGAAAAGGGTGAAGGTGCACTTGTTATAAATAAATTATAATGAAGGTGCATGAATAATCTTTGTTGTTGTGTCAAGTGTGCTTAATAAGATGGGCCAAACTAAAGAAAAACTTCAAGATTGGGAGGATGAAGAAAGAAACAATGCCCATGAGTTTGATGGGATGTATGGAAAAGGCGCTTAAGGATATTAGTGGCTATTATTGGCTAGCCCAATATTTACTAGTTCTGTAGCTTACATTACAACCCGTTAAAGTCCTATGTGATCCTACATCACACTTCTTTATATTAGTGGAGTAATACACTAAAGGCAAGCTTATGGGTCATGACATGATGCATGTGAATTCTTCTGGGAGAGAGAGCGAAATTGTGTTTTTATGCCCCTGCTTGAAATTTTGTGAGTTCATATGATCAAAAAGGGGAAAATTCTCTTGTGTTGTGAGGGCACATGCTTGATGAAAGATTAATTTTCATGTCAGATGTCTTGATCAGCTTATTTGCATGAGTTTGCCAACATCGAGAGTCGATTCTTAAGTCTAGGAGGTCTTGATGTATTGAAGGTCATTGCATTGATAGGACCATGCATGTTTTCTTGATGATTTGCTGTATTGAATAATCGGTATGACCGTAACCTAAATTGTCGAACCAAAGTAGCGAGGTTTGGGTGTAAATTGCATGAGGTGTAAGATTGTTGTTCGAGGACGAACAAGGATTTAAGTGTGGGGTAAGTGATCTTGGGCAAATTTATATGCCCAAGTGATACTCAAATGTTTCATTTTAGCCTTGTTTATCTGTCAATGACTATACATTCTCATGAGATTGGTAATAAAATGTGAATTTATACTAACCAACATGATTAGCATTGTTTTGCAGGTAAAATGTGATTTTGGGAAGCTAAAATGCATGTTGGAATAGATCGGGGTTGGACTCGGATGTGAGCAAAGGACAAGGCATTGGAAGGCACAAAATAAAGAGGCTCCGCGATGGAGCCGTGTCACGCTGCCATCGCAGAGGTCTTCTGCCTGGATAGGGAAGTTTCGCCCAATTTCCAGAGAGGGTTCGCGTTGGGTCCGTGGCACGGTGGCCTGGCTCTGCGTTGCACGCCGTGCCATGTTGAGCCTGATTACCTGGACCCCCAACTTCCAGTGAGGGTCCGCGTCGGTGGCGTGTCACGGAAGCAGTGCTCCGCGATGCACTCCGCGACACGTTGCTTGTTATTCCGGGAAAAATTCCCACTAGTATAAATAGAACACTTAGGTTCATTTTTCAATATTCTGACTTGGTGGAGCAAGAACGTGAGTTACGGGCAGTTGAGGGGACGAAATTATCAGGGTTTTTCTCTATTTCCTTCTTCTTGTATTCAATTGCTTGTATGTTTAACACTCATTTAACGATGTTTAATCCACAAATGAGTGGCTAATTCATCTTCTTGCTGAGGTTAAGAACACTTGTAATGAAATGTGATTATTGATTCTTTGGTTTTTCATCTTTTCTTCCATGGTTGTTCTATTGATTCTTGTTCTTACTGCATTAATGTGTGGCCTACGTTAATGTATATCTAAAAAGTACAGTTTCACTTGAGAGAGCAAGAAATTGGAAAGTTGTGAATTAATAGGATATGATCTTTTCTTGGTTGGGGAAAATTGGGAATTGATTTACCCTCAGGATAGAAATATACCTGAAAGTCGTATTAGTCAATTCAGGAACCGGGTTCGTATGGCTAGAACATGAATTTTTGTTTAATCACAGAAATGTAGGTGGACGGTTCATGATTCTTAAGTTGGGTTAAATACGAGAGTTTTAATCCATTGGCAGTAGTTCTTGACTAGCAACTGGAGGAAAGGTTAACCAAAGTATATTGATAATTAATTTCTTTACATCCTCGTTTAACCTCAGTATGCTCACATTCATAGTTCAGACTCACATTAGATAATTGTTTTAGAGTTAGCATAATTATTAGAAATCAAAATATCAAACTCTTGGTTACACTGTTGTCTGCATTTTTAAAATTGAAATATAGTACACTTGAGCAGATTGCACTTCATCCCATTCCCTGTGGGATCGATACTTGGCTTACTTAAGCCACTTTACTACTTGTTCGACCACGTGCACTTGCGTGTAGCTTTATACCCAAAGCAGACAGCGAGCAATACCTTAGAAACACCCAGTCGTCCACATCAAACTCTAATTCTCTTCCCTCACATCAGCATACGATTTCTGATGACTTGAGCGGTTTTCAACTGGTCCCTTATCAACTAAACCTTCACCATCGCCTCATGAATCGAATCTGGTCCTACCATAGCTACCTCACAAACCTCGAACCATCCGATGGGAGGTTTACACCTCCGCCCGTACAGAGCCTTGCACGGTGCCATCTGAAAGCTCGAGTGATAACTATTGTTATAGGCAAACTAAATCAAGGGTAGGTGATCATCCCAACTACCTTTGAAATCCATAACACATGCCCTCAACATATCCTTAAGGGTCTGAATGGTTTGTTTTGGTTGGCCGTCTGTTTGAGGATGAAAAGTTGTGCTTAGATTAACCTGAGTCCCAAGCTCCTTATGAAATGAATGCTAGAATTGAGAAGTAAACTGAGTACCTCGAATCGAAATAATAGAAAAGGGTACTCCATGAAGCCGAACAAACTCCCGAATATACAGCTTAGCA
This sequence comes from Datura wrightii, assembly GCA_035772735.1. Classification (NCBI taxonomy): domain Eukaryota; kingdom Viridiplantae; phylum Streptophyta; class Magnoliopsida; order Solanales; family Solanaceae; genus Datura; species Datura wrightii. The sequence goes on from JASDFA010000027.1 coordinate 73,385,950, forward strand.
TAATCATCTGCTGAATCCATGGTCTTAACCGGTATGAAGTGTGCAGCGTTGGTCAACCTGTCTACCACCACCCAAATGGAGTTGCATTGCCGGCGAGTACGAGGTAGTCCTGTAATGAAGTCCATGTTAATTTCTTCCCACTTCTAAGTGGGGATGATGATATCCTGAAGTACACCTCCGGGCCTTTGATGCTCGACTTTCACTTGCTGGCAGTTTGGACATTTTGCTATGGACTCTGCAATATCCTTCTTCATACCATCCCACCAATAAATTTCTCGCAAGTCCCAATACATTTTCGTGGATCCTGGATGAATAGAATATCTAGTACCATGTGCCTCATGTAATATCCAAACTCTCAAATTGTCGACATCCAGAACACATAGTCGACCCTAGTATCGTAGCACACCATCTCGCCCTTGGGAGAAAACCTCCACCTTCTGACTCTGCACCACCTCCTTCAGCTTCCTCAAATTTGGATCCTCATCTTTCCTAGATTTAACATCAACCACCAAGGATGATTCTGACCCGTTATACACAACAACACCACGATAAGTCGCGCCGATCAATCTAACTCCCAACATTGCAAGCCGGTGAAAATCTTTCACCAATTCCTTCTTCCCCTCATCCACATGGGACACACTCTCCATTAAGAGCCTACTAAGCTCATCCGCAACCACATTAGCCTTGCCCAGGTGGTAAAGGACACTCATGTCATAATCCTCAAGTAACTCCAACCACCTCCTTTGCCGAAGATTTAGATCTTTCTATGTGAACACGTATTGCAAGCTCTTGTGATCTGTGAATACATCCACATGGACCCCATACAAGTAATGCCACTATATCTTCAATGCGAACACCACCGTGACCAATTCAAGATCATGGGTCGGGTAATTCTTCTCATGCACCTTCATCTATCGGGAGGCATAAGCTATCACCCTCCCACGCTGCATCAACACACACCCAAGTACAACTCTAGAAGCATCACAATACACCACGAAACCATCGTTACCCTCGGGTAGGGTCAACACTAGTTTCGAAGTAAGTCGAACCTTCAACTCTTGGAAGCTTTTCTCACAAGCCTCCGACCACTGAAACTTCACCTTCTTCTGAGTCAACATAGTTAAAGGCACTACAATGGATAAAAAGCCCTCAACAAACCTCTGATAGTAGCTATCCAAGCCTAAGAAACTCCGAAAATCCGAAGGATTCACCAGTCTGGGACAATTCTTCACCATCTCAATTTTCTGCGAATCACTTTTATGCCTTCGCTAGACACCACATGGCCCAAGAATGCCACGGAGTCTAACCAAAACTCACACTTGCTGAACTTTGCATACAATTGGCAGTCCTTGTGGGTCTGGAGCACCACTCTTAAGTGAGTGGTATGCTCCTCCTCGCTCCGAGAGTATACCAAGATGTCATCAATGAACACGATCACGAAGATGTCCAAATATGGCTTGAACAACCTATTTATTAGATCCATAAAAGATGCAGGGGCATCGGTTAGTACATAAGACATAACAAAAAATTTATAGTGACCATACCGAGTTCTGAGCAGTTTTTTGGACGTCACTCTCCCGAACCCTAAGCTGGTGATACCCGAATTTAAGATCAATCTTGGAGAAACACTTAGCACCTTGAAGTTGATCGAACAAATCATCGATCCTGGGTAAGGGTTACCTGTTCTTGATAGTGACTTTGTTTAACTGTCGATAATCAATGCAAATATGAAGGGAACCTTCTTTCTTCCAAACAAATAATACTAGTGCACCCCATGGAGATGAAGCCCTTATCTAGTAAATCCTTTATCTCTTTTAGCTTAGCTGGAGCCATCCTATAGGGTGGAATAGATACAGGTTGCGTATTGGGAAGAAGGTCAATATCAAAGTCAATCTCCCGCTCGGGAGGAATACCTGGCAAATCATCAGGGAAGACCTATGGATACTCATGTACTACTAGTATGGACTGGATAGTCGGGGTTTCGGAATCCATGTCCTTAACCCTAACTAGATGGTACAAACAACCCTTAGAAATCATCTTCCTGGCCTTAAGGTAGGAAATAAATCGACCTATAGGCACAGCTGAACTACCCTCCCATTCTAAGACAAGCTCACCCAGAAATCTGAACTCTACTAATCAGGTCCTACAATTAACTGAAGCATAGCATGCAAATAGCCAATCCATGCCGAGAATAACATCAAAATCAGTCATGGCTAACTCAATCAAGTCTACTGAGGTGACCTTATGAAGAACTGATACCGGACAGTCTCTATACACCTATCTAGCTATAACTGAGTCACCTACTGGAGTATAAAATGAGAAGGCCTCTAATAAAACATCGGGACTGACTCTGAAGCTACTGGCTATATAAGGTGTCACAAAAGATAGGGAAGCCCCCGGATCTAGCAATGCATATACATCAACATGAAAGACTCTCAACATACTGGTGACCACATCTGGTGAGGCCTCCTACTTCTGACGAGTGGCTAAGGCATATAATCTGTTCTGGCGCTGCCCGCTAGCTTTGCTAGTAGATGCCCCCTAATGTGCTATGCGTGGGGGAGGGGCTGCTGAACTAGAAACTGGGCCTCGGCCCCCAACCTGATCCTGTCTCGCAGCGGTACAATCTCTGAGCATATGTCCAGGCTTCCCACATCCAGACCAAGCTCCTAAACCTACCAAACACTGGCCTCCGAGCCTCGGCCACACCCGCGACAAGCTGGAGTGCTAGAGTCTGCGGGCCTACTGCTCTGACCCCTGGAGCCTAATGCTCGCTCTCTCTAATCATGTCTGGGCCTAGATGGAACACGATCTTTGATGGGTCTGCTATCGATGCCCACCGTCGGACCTCTGTTGGGAGAAACTGTGGTCCTCAGTCCTGACCCTCTTGGCCTCTCTCTCTCGAATGTGCTGCCTCCATATGTTGGGCGTACAACACCATCTGAGGGAAGTCCATATCTTGATGGAGCATAGCAATCCTGCATTCCTTATCCAAGTAACCTGCTATCCCATGCACAAACCTGCTCACTCGTGCCCTTTGGTCAGCCACTAACTGAGGAGCATACTTTGATAGGCGAGTGAACTCAAGGGAATACTCTAGTACTACCATCCTCCCTTGCTTTTGATTTACAAACTCAGCTGCCTTTAGCTCCCTCATCTCCCGAGGGAAGAACCGATCCAGGAATGCAACATGGAACTCTTCCCAAGTGACCAGACCTCCTCTAGCAACTCTACTATTTTTTCCACTAGCAGAACCAAATTGCACAACCCCCTTAACTGGTAGGAGGCCAACACTGTGCACTCTACATTTCTCACCCCCATAACATGGGTGATCTTGATAACCTCATCCACGAACTCATGCGGGTCCTTATCTACCTTAGACCCAAGAAACTCCGGCGGCTTCATCCTCAAGAAGTCCATGACTCGAGCCGCCACTACACGGCCATTATGCGGAACATGTGCAACGACCTGCTAATTGACATGAGTGGTCAATTCCTGCGCAAGCATTTGGATAGCGGCCCGAAACTCAGCAAGGGGCAGCTGGCTCCAGTGCCTTAGGCTCCTGAACTGGTGGCATCTGCTGATGCCCACGACCCATGCCATCCTCATGGCCTTCGCCGTCTCCATTCCTCCTTCAATTCATCCTACAAGGAGCCATGATTCTGCAATCACGAATAGCACCAATTAGAGGGATAGAAAGGCTTTTCATCGCACGACATAGATAATGAAATAGGGGAACATTTCCTAAAACGTTTCTTAGCCTCTTCGTCATAGGTGTGGTGCGCTTCACACCCATGAAAAAGACTCTACTTAACAAAGCTTTTAGACTCCCTAGAAAACTTCAAACCTATAGCTCTGATACTAAGTTTGTCATGACCCCAACATAGACCCAGATCGTAGACACGGGAAAAGGGACCCCGAGAGACCCCAAGTCAACCCATGGCATAAGCATTCACTAACTCGTCCAATAAACATGAAGACACATAATTATAAACTCAGCAGAAGTCTAACTTAATATAACAACAAAAGGAACATATGAAGCTAAATACATGTCTAAGTCTGATAAACCTCTAATCTAGATGAGCCGATAGGACAATACCCCCAACTAGCTCAACAATACTGAAACTGAAAATACAAATGTGGAGGTGGGAAATAACCATGTCATTCTGCGGTGGGGCTAAGGTATGAAACTCAACAAACACTAAAGGGTGGAGGTAAGGATCTCACAATTTCACAATCTCTCATACCTTTCAGGAAATCCAACATTAACTATTGCCCCTGTCTAATACTGAGTAGCTACTAAGTAAGCCATCATATATATAGTATACTGCAGACATCCTAATCCGAGGGCATAGGATGAACTTGGGACAGTACTGGCTTGATTGTTACGTTATGAGGTTCCTGTTGCCCCGGGAGGATGCTGGGGAGATTAAAAAGATGTCCCATTTCGCATTCAAGCTAGGCTGTACCCCAACTGTGGCACCTCACTAGTACCCTCTCCTACTGTTGTATCTAACTTGCTCCTAGCTATAGTCTATCTCATATCAAACATTATTCTAGACAGACATAACAATGCAAGCATAGGGACTCAACTCTATACAACTCTACTCTATAGCACGATGTGAGAAGAAGGAGGGGTAACCATAGTATCATGCCTCGTAACTCCCTGCTTATAAAATGTGGTGCACAACACATTTATAAAAAAGACTACTAGACACGACTTGCAGACTCCCTAGGATACAATGTTTCTCTGATACCAAGTTTGTCATGCCTCACCTTGGGGGGGCATAACTGGAACCTAATGCCACATTCGACGCTGAGCTAACCTGGCTGGACACATACCCTTCTGGTGTATGCCAATAGCACATAGCAAGAACAAAATGACTTTATCTCGGCTAGAAACACAGCCTCAGGCTGACTAGGCTGCAACATATAACCTGCATAAGATAGCTAACCCAACAATCAGAATAATAAAAGGATCCTATGTGGGTCGACAAAGTCGTCAAGGCTACTAATATATAGCAAAACTAGGCCCCACACGGCCAACAACACACAACTAGCTAGGAACTGAAGACTGTATTCTGCAAGCCTCTAAGAGTGAAATATTGATGGGGATAGGGCCTCGGCCTACCCAAAAACTATATAACAAAAGACAGGCAAACCTCTACTATCTGGAAATTCTTAATGAAAGGAGCTGACAATTCTGCTGACTTTGAATAGTTGCTAGGAGCTTCTGAAACCTATCTTTCTAAATCTACAGGCATGTATGAGCCATCCCGTAAATGGGCATCAGTATAATATGTGCCATGTATGTAAGACAAATAAAAATAACTGGATAGAAGCAGATAAAGAACTGAAAGTAATCAGTGAAAAGTTCCAGAAGTTAACCTATATGCGTTCACAACCATAGCCTACATCTAGTAGAAAATTATACAAACTGGAACTTAAACTACATGGTTATAAATTCATAAGACACATCGAGTAGCAACTACACAAACTAGAACCTAACCTGGGCCCCATAAGCCTGGATGGTACAATAAAAATAGAAATAACCTACCTAGGCTCCCATAAATCCCCGGCAAGCGCCAATCAGTCTATATACCCCTATTGGTATCCCTAAGGCCCTGAAAGTAACTGAAACTGTTTCTCGGGCACACCAGCTCCTAGTGAGGGTTGATAATACCATCTTGTCATAGAAGGAGCTCATAGGAGACTCCGGCATGGCCCCAAAAGCTTCACTTTAGTACTTTTAGACAATTATTAGGTCTGTAAGCAATTTAGTAGCTCCATAAGCACTTCAAGTTCATAGCTCCGAAAGTTGTCTATAGTTTTGTAAATGATAACATCATCGTAGCTCCATAATAAATCCATAGCTCCATAAGCATTAGTAGCATCGTAGATCCGTAAGAAGTTTATAGCTCCGTAAGCAGTTCGTACAACTAGCAGCCTCTTAGCTATCTATGGCGAGAGGCAGTGCCGAAATATGATTGACCCCAACTAGGGTCACTACACTTCAATCTCAAATCTAATCACTTAAAAGATGTACCTAGACCTATAGGCCTAATGTAATCACTATTCACACCTAAAATAGTCTATTTAGCTTCCAATAGGCACACCCCATGTGCCTACACCTAACTATAGGGTCCTGGTAGCCATTTCAACATCAGTCGGCTTAGAAGAAAAAGGAGAGATCCGGGGTAACCTAAGTGATACTCTAAAGGTCATGCTAGGACAATAGCAACTCATTACAAATAGCAAGGTCGCAGCCGACCGTCTATATATTTCATTTACTTAGAATGACTGTAGGGCTACTAATAATTGGACATGTTCCTAAGCAGTCATCCCTAACTTCCCGCAGACAGCTTACTATATTTCTTAGCTTGAATGTAATATTGTGATACTGTGGTTCTAGTCCCCTAGACATCAACTTGGTCTGTCCAGATTACATATGGTTCCTCTGAGCGATTCATAGACTCGTAAGTTTGTATATCTAGATTTAACCCTCCACTTTGACATGTTCATGGGTGCCTGCAAGAGTATCCTGGGGCGTTGGCCCTACGTCTAACCACTAACAAGGTTCCCCCCTTAGGGTATCATCTAGTCTATTAGACTTCTAACAATCAGGGTGGTTTCTCGAGCGACCTATATGACAAGCAGTAAGTCGGTTGAAGCTAACATTTATTGACCATGGCCAATCATATTGCAAGCTACCGCTGAGCTCATTTGGCAACCCTAGTGCAACTAACTCGAACGTAAGGCCACCCTATCTAGATTCTGACCATGGATGCGTCAAGTAACGCCAATGGCCTATGGGTGAGCTTTACTGTCTATATAGTCATCAAATAGTACATTATAATACCCAGTTATGCCCTATGCTATCCAACCTTACCAAGTTATGCCCACCAGCTAACTACAAAAATCTAATGCCTTGGTACGACAGTAAGACATCATAATCCCTCTTTACAGTAAACAAATGAACAGGGAAGTCTCTATGATGCTCCGAGCATTTGTAACACTGACTGTATGCTTTCCCAACAAGTTACAATATGTGTACAAACCATTAGTAGCCAGATAGTAGAGTGTACATTATTTGTACTTGCCGGGGCCTATAGGATTTTTTGTACCTTTCAGGCTTATGGCGACCCTTCTAGGTTCTATTTTTTGTATGTATACTTGTTAGTTAGATGTTTCAGATGGTGAGATCGTTCGGGTTAAAATCTTACCCTTCTTTATGATTACTTCGGTTTTATCAGCTTTCGTTCAGTTATTATAATACTTCCTTACATATTCAGTACATGTTGTACTGATGCTCATCCTTGGGGTGCTGCATTATTTTCCTGCAGGTGCAGGTAGACGCGGTTTGGGACCCTCTTAGTCATCAGGTGGAGTTAACAGTTTGTTTAGCTCCCTTTCTCTGGAGTTGGTAGTTAGAAGAGGTTTGTTCTTTTGTTGTACAATTTATGGGTAGATCGGGGCCCCATCTCGACCATTATTCCACTCTTAGAGGTTTGTATGCTACAGATTTCTAGTTGTTAGCTTTTTTTTTTCTGGTTGTGTGGGGTCCTATGTATGTTTATTTCATGTGATGGCCTCATGGGGCCTTGTTTAGCTTTCAGTTAGCGGCCTTGTCGGCTATAGCGTAGTTTAGTTTCTTGATTTCATTTAAGTTATAAGTAGACTGCAGGGTGGTCTTGTCGGCCCACATAGAATCCCTGTTATTATGTTGTTGGTGGTTAGCTGTCTTCTTTTATAGGTGGCTTTATCGTCCAGACACTATATTTACAGCTGAGATATAGCTCGTCATTTTCTTGACTTAAATTACAGTCGTGCATTAGTAGTGCACCAGGCCAATCAGGTTAGTCCAGATCCCAGTATGGCACTAGGTGTCGGTCATGCCTACCTAGGAGGGGCATGACACTCTGAATATTTCCATGAATCCTACCATGATTCGTAACACCATCCTACGAGTCGTACCATCACTCGTACAATCAATCACTAGATAACTCCAAAGACTTGCTATGACTCCTGATCACTGGTCGTACCTATATTGTACGACTCATAGTGGGGACTCGTGGTATAGGGAACAATCCCATACCTAAACCGCGGGTCTTCCTACGACCCGTACTGCAAATCTACAATTCATTTTTTAAGTCGTACTGATGAAATTTTCCATCTTTTTCTACTGATCACATTTCAAATCTTGTGTCTAGTCTTAGGAACTTTTGGGGTACTACAGTATATCCTCCTTATGAACATTCATCCTCAAATGTGGGTTAAACATAATAATGAATTAGGGAAACGAAACTGCAATCCCAAATATTGAACATCTGAAGATGAAATCTGATGGAGTGACTGACTCCAGACTGATACACATGACTGAACTGAATTCATGAATCATATATACATGCTAAAACATGAAAGGAACTGAGAGACATGATCTTGACATGAAACTGAATAGAGTACTATAGAGGGAACTGGTACCTCAAGCTGAAATAGAATTGGAAGGGAATAAATGTAGCTATTTAGCCATAATATCTTCTTCGGCCTCCCACGTAGGTCCCTCAACGAGTTGATTCCTTCACAAGAATTTTAGTGAAGCTTCTTCTTTGTTCCTTAACATCAAAACATAGCTATCAAGACTTTTAGTGAAGCTTCTTCTTATATCCTCACACCTAGGCTCTCCATTTGAACAACCAAAGCTAGGTCACCAATACACTTCTTCAACGACGATACATGGAAAACTGGATGCACTGACGCTAACTCCGCTGGTAGCTCCAACTCATAGGCCACCCTGCCAACACGTCTCACAATCCTGTATGAGCCAACATATCGGGGACTAAGCTTCCCTTTCTTTATGAACCTCATCACTCTCTTCATGGGAGACACCTTCAAGAACACCAATCATCAACTTCAAACTCAAGTTCCCTATGCCTAACATCTACATAAGACTTTTGGTGACTCTGAGTTGTTTTCAGCCTTTCAATCGTAAGCTAAACATTCTCCATGGCCTCATGAAATGAATCTATCCCTATAAACATAGCTTCACCTACCTCAAACCAACCAATAGGCAATCTACATCTCCGCCAATTGAGAGCCTCAAACGGAGCCATCTGAATGCTAGAGTAATAAATGTTATTTATAAGCAAACTCATTGAGAGGTACATGATCATCCCAACTGCCTTTGAAGTCAATTACATATGCTCTCAACATATCCTTAAGAGTTTGAGTGGTCAGCTCGGCATGACCATCCATTTTCAGGCGGAAAGTTGTGCTAAGCTTGACATGAGTACCAAGTCCCTTCTGAAACAACCTTCAAAACTGCAAGGTAAACTTAGTTACTCTGTCTAAAATGATGGACAAAGGATTTCTGTGCAACCGAACCAACTCTCGAATATACAATCTAGTATAATCCTTAGTTGAATCAGCTGGCTTGGTCAGTCTATCTAGGACTACCAAAATAGTATCATACTATCGGCGAGTGCAAGGAAACCCTGTGATGAAGTCCATAGTGATCTGTTCAGACTTTCAAGTGGAGATACTGATACTGATGTCTTGTAGCATACCTCCAGGACTTTGATGGTCAACTTTCACTTGTTGATAGTTTGGACACTTAGCCACAAACTCTATTATGTCCTTCTTCATTCCATTCCACCAATACACTTCCCGTAGGTCACTATACATCTTGGTGGCACCTGGGTGGATGGAATACCAATAACCATGAGACTCATGCAACATCTGCTCCCTCAAGTCGTCCACAATCTAACATAAAAACGACCATGAAAATGAAGAACACCATATCCCCTTAGGAGAAGACCTCCAACTTCTGATTCCAAACCGCTTCCTTCAATTTTACCAAGATAGAATTCTCATCTTGCCTAGCCTTGACTTCAATCACCAAAGAAGATTCTAAACTATTCTAAACAATGACACCACCATCTGCTAAGTCAACAAGGCAAACCCCCAAATGAGTAAGATGATGCACATCCTTCACCAGCTCTTTTCTACCATCCTCAACGTGGAACACGCACTTCATAGAAGATCTACTAAGGGCATCTGCCACCATATTGGCCTTTCTCGGATGGTAAAGGACACTCATATCATAATCCTTGAGAAGCTCTAACCACCTCCATTATTGCAAATTCAGCTTCTCTTGAGTGAACACATACTGAAGGCTCTTGTGGTCCATAAACACATCCACATGGGCCCCATACAAGTAGTGTCTCCAAATCTTCAATGCGAACACCACCGCTGCCAATTCTAGGTCATGCTTCAAATAATTCTTCTCATGAGTCTTGAGTTATCTAGAGGCATACGTAATGACCTTACCATGTTGCATCAACATACAACCAAGACCAACCCTAGAGGCATCACAATAAATAATGAATCCATCTGTTCCCTCGTGTAGGGTCAATGTTGGGGCTGAAGTGAGTCGAGTCTTTAATCCTAAAAACTCTTCTCAGAGGCATCCAACTACTTAAATTTAACTTTCTTTTGGGTCAACTTTGTCAACGGTGCTGCAATGGATAAAAATCCTTCAACAAACCTCCTGTAATTGCCAGCTATACCCAAGAAGCTCCTAATATTCGAAGGATTAATCGGTCTAGGCCAATTTTTTACCGCTTCTATCTTTTGAGAGTCCACTTGCACACCCTCGCTTGGCACCACATGGCCTAAAAATGCTATCGAATCCAACTAAAACTCACACTTGCTAAATTTAGCAAACAGTTAGCGATCCTTGAGAGTCGGCAACACGATCCTCAAATGAGCGGCTTGCTCCTCTTCGCTTCGTGAGTATATGAGAATATCATCTATGAAGGCGATCATGAAGAGGTATAAATATAGATTGAACACCCTGTTCATCAAATCCATAAAAGCTGCAGGAGCATTCATTAGTCCAAAAGACATAACTACAAACTCATAGTGACCATACCGAGTCCTAAAGATATCTTCGAAATGTCACTTCCCCTAACTCTGAGCTGGTGATAACAGGATCTGAGGTCTATCTTTGAGAAGCACATAGCACCCTGAAGTTGGTAAAATAAGTCTTCAATTTTGGGGAGGGGATACTTGTTCTTGATTGTGAACTTCTTCAACTGCTGGTAATTAAGGGACATTATAAGAGAACCATCCTTCTTCTGAACATAGAGAATTGGTGCACCCAACAAAGACTTGCTAGGTCTGATAGAACCCTTATCCAAGAGATCCTTCAACTATTTTTTCAACTCCATTAGCTCAGCTGGAGAAATTATAAAAGGAGGAATGGTTATAGGCTATGTATCAAGGAGAAGGTAAATACCTATGTCAATCTCTCGCTCGGAAGGGACTCTGGTAGATCATCTGGGAAAACCTCTGGATACACAAATACAATAGAGACAGACTAAAGAGTTGGGATCTCAGATGTAGCATCCTTAACCCGAACAAGATGGTACACTCAACCCTTAGAAATCATCTTTCTGGCCTTAAGATAGGAAACAATGTGACCCACAGGCATAACTGAACTACCCTTTCATTCTAGAACTGGTTCACCCGAAAATTGGAACTCTACAGTACAGGTTCTACAATTCAGTGAGGCAGAACATGCATGCAACCAATCCACACCAAAGATAACATCAAAATTAGTCATGTCTAACTCTACTAAATCGACTGAGGTGACTTTTTAAAGGATTGTGACAGGGAAATTTCTGTATACCTGCCAAACCATAATTGAGTCACCGACTGGAGTAGAGACTGAGAAGGGTTTTGATTGGATTTCAAGATTGAGTCCGAAACTAATAACAACATAAGGAGTGACAAAAGATGAAGTAGACCCTGTATCTAACAATGCATACACATCAAAATGAAATACATGTAACATACCAATAACCACATATGGCGAGACCTCCTGCTCCTGACGAGTTGAGAGTGCATAAAAATTGTTCTGATGCTTACCACCACCTGCGCTAGTGGATGCACCCTACTGAGCTAAGCGTGCGGGTGGAGCTGCTAAACTAGTGGGTAGGTCATGTCCTTTACTATGGACCTGTCTGGCTGAAGGGCAATCTTTGAGCAAGTGTACGGGCTTCCCACACCCAAAACACGCACCTGTACCTGCTAGTCACTCCCCGGTATGCCTCCTACCACGCGTACAACAAACTGGGATGTTGGGCTCTACTGACATGCTCCCCTAACCTTTAGAGCCTAATTTCCTTCCCTTCTAATCATGCCTAGATCAAGATGACACATTGGCTTATGACGGTTCTAGGGCTGACGATCTGTAGTGGGACTGCTGATGATGTCCGCCACTGGACCTATGCTGGGTAAACCCAAAGCTTCCTGTCCTGGCCATATTAGCCTCTCTTTCCCTTTCCTTCTTCTGATCTGCCTCTATTTATTGGGTGTATATAACTAATCAAGAGAAGTCTAGATCACTACAGCATTGTGGTCCTACACTCCTTGGCCAGTGAATCTGACACTCCATACACAAATCTATTCATATGAACTCTCTTATCCCCAACCATCTCAGCTGCATACTTGGATAGCTGGGTAAACTCCAAGGCGTACACTTGGACATTCATATGGTTCTTCCTTAGGTTGATGAACTCCACGCCTTTGTCTCCCTCAACTCCCTAGGGAATAATCTATCTGAAAAGGCAGTCATGAACTCATCCCAACTCATGGGAACTGATTTTGAACGGCTTCTTTCAACTCTACCAATATTGTTTCCTCATCTTGCATAACATTCACATCAGTCACCAAGGAAGATTCTGATCAGTTCTAAACAACAACCCCGCCATCGGTCGAGTCTACCAACCTAACTCCCAACCTTGCGAATTGATGCACCTCCTTCACTAATTCAGTATTCCCTTCATCCATATGAGACATACTCTCCATAGAGAGTCTACTAAGTGTCTCTTATACAACATTAGCCTTACTTGGGAGGTAAAGAACACTCATGTCATAGTCCTTAAGTAGCTCCAACTACCTCCTTTGCCGAAGATTGAGATCCTTCTATGTGAACACATATTGCAAGCTCATGTGGTACGTAAACACATCAACACGGACCCCATACAAATAATGTCGGCATATCTTCAAGGTGAATACCACTACAGGCAATTCAAGATCATGGGTCGAGTAATTCTTCTCATGAACTTTCAGTTGTCTAGAGGCGTATGATATAACCTTCCCATGTTGCATCAAAACACACCCAAGTTGGATCCTTGAAGCATCACAATACACTACGAATCCATCAGTACCCTCGGGTAGGGTCAATACTGGTGCTGAAGTGAGTCGAGCCTTCAGCTCTTGAAAGCTTCTTTCACAAGCCTTCAACCATTTGAATTTCACCTTCTTCTCTATCAATTTGGTCAAAGGTGCTTCAATAGATGAAAATCCCTTAACAAATCTCCGATAGAAGCCCGCTAAGCCCAAGAACCTCCTAATATCTGAAGGGTTCACCGGTCTGGGGAAATTTTTTACCGCCTCAATTTTCTGAGAATCCAGCTTTATACCTTCACTTAACACTGCGTGACCCAAGAACACTACTAAATTCTACCAAAACTCGCACTTACTGAATTTGGCATATAGCTTGCGATCTTTGAGAGTCTGAAGTACTACTCTTAGATGAGCGGCATGCTCTTCTTCGCTCCGAGAGTATATCAAGATGTCATCAATGAACACGATCACGAACATGTCCAAATATGTCTTGAACACCCTGTTCATTAGATTCATAAAAGATGCAGGGGATTTGGTTATTCCAAAAGACATAACAACAAACTTGTAGTGACCATACTGAGTCCTGAAAGCAGTTTTTGGGATGTCACTCTCCCGAACCCTGAGTTGGCGATACCCGGACCTGAGATCTATCTTGGAGAAACACTTGGAACCTTGAAGCTGATAAAATAAGTCATCCATCCTAGGTAAAGGTTATATGATCTTGACGGTGACCTTGTTCAACTCTCTTAGTCATTACACATCCGAAGAGAACCATCCTTCTTCTTGAAGAATAGAACTGGTGCACCCCATGGAGACTTTCTAAGTCTGATGAAACCCTTATCTAACAAGTCTTTCAACTGCTCCTTCAATTCCTTTAGCTTGACTAGAGCCATCTTGTAGGAAGGAACAAATATGGGCTAAGTATCTGGTAGGAGGTAGATCCCAAGATCAATCTCCCTCTTGGGAGGAACACCCGGTAGATCGTCTGGAAATACCTCAAGATACTCACAAACCATGGGGACCGACTGAATAGTCGAGGTCTTGGATGTAGCATCCTTAACCCTAACTAAGTGGTAAATACAACCCTTAGAAATCATTTTCCTGGCCTTGAGAGAGGAGATAATGCAACCTACAAGTACGGTTGAACTACCCTTCAATTCTAAGGTTGGCTCGCCCAGAAAGAGGAACTCCACCGCACGGGTTCTACAATAAACAGAAGCATAGCATGCAAACAACCAATTTATGCCTAAAATAATATCAAAATAATTCGTAGCTAACTCTACTAAGTCTGCGGAGGTGATCTAATGCAACACTATAATAGGGCATCCTCTATACACCCGCCTAGCTAAAACTGACTCACCAATATGAGTGGAAACTGAGAATGGTTCTGACAGAATTTCAGGACTGACTCCCAAGCTATTAGCAATATAAGATGTCACAAAGGACAAGGTTGCTCCTGGGTCTAAAAAGGCATAAGCATCAATATGGAAAACTTGCAACATACCCGTAACCATATCGTGAGAAGTCTCCTGCTCCTGTCGAGAGGCAAGTGAATAAAACCTATTCTGGCGTTGGCCGCTAGCTCAACTAGATGAAGCACCCTGCTGAGAAGGATGTGCCATTAGAGCTTATAAGCTAGCAGCTGGGGTACGAGCTCCACCACCCCCTGACCTGGCTACACGACCATCCTTGAGTCTATGCATGGGTCTGCCACACCCGAAACAAGCATCTGAGCCAACTAAACACCTCTCTGGGTGATTTTTGCCACAACTTGTACAGGTTTGGAAGTTACGCTATGTCCGCATGCTACCCTGACTCATCGAACCTGAGGCCCTGGTATGGTTCGTTATTTAGACAAGGATTGCAGGACTGCCATGCTTCACCAGGATATGGACTTTCCATGCATAGTTTTGTACCCCAAGAAAATGGAGGCGGCTCATGCGAGGGAGAGGGAGGAAAAGAGGGCTCGGACAAATAGTCGTGGGTTTTCGCATCAGAGGTCCAGCGGTGGTTACCGTCCATAATTTCAGCAGAAATCACTAGCCCCAGCACCATCATAAGCTAAAGTTCCATACAGACCTAGGGGTGATAAGAGGAGCAGGGCGATAGCGTTGAGGGACTAGAGGGGCACCCAATTAGAGTATACCTCTCCAGCCTACAAGAAGTGCGGCAAGAGTCAAGCCGGGGAGTGCTTGCTCGGTTCAGATGTTTGCTATGGGTGTGGTAGATCTGGGCACATGCACCTAGCGTGCCCATATGCTAGACAGGGTGATGATAGGGGTCGTGCACAGGCCACCAGGATAGAAGAAACTCCAACTCATTCCACTCCACAGGGAGAATCGACTAGTGGAGGTGGTGGACAGCGCCAAAACTAATTCTATGCCCTTGCCTCGCGCCAGGAGCAGGAGACTTCGCCAGACACGGTCACTGGAAGCTTAAAGATAGGACCTGGGAGTTGAAATGGGAAAATTTTGGAATTCATGTTGTTGGCACAGGACGAGTCGTCAAGTGACTCGAGGGCAGGCCTGGAATAAAAGAAGGATCGAGGTCCCTACGAGGAGATAGCGAGTCGTGGCCAGTACCCACGAGTCGTCATGTCACTTGTGGGGTGAGGTTGGGGTTAAGTTAGAAGAAGTGCCTAGTGTACCTAACGGATGGGAACCCATGAGTTGTGGCCTGTCCGAACGACTCAGGAGGTGGGTCGTGAGTAAGCCTAAGGACTTTTAAGGGAGGATGAGGCAGTGTAATTGACGGGCAACATGATGAGTTATTGCCCGTCCTGACGAGTCCTCAGGTCACCCGTTAGGGACACCTGGAAATTATTTTCTGCGAATTAGTAAGGGCCTTCTCCTAATTTCCTAATCTTTTAAAGCCTAAACTATGTCATCTTAAGGTCGGAATAGGGTCTTTAAGGTGAGTTAAGTCCCTAATGCATACCCATTCCCATGCAATAGCTTTTAAAGAGGTTTTAGGGAGATTCAAGGTCTTCTCCTCCAAATTTCCATTGATTTCTTTGTGGGTTTTCAAGGAACTTCAAAATCAGTCCATCCCTAGGTATGTACGGTTTTAGAATGGGTGAAATCCTTTCACACCTATGTCCAAATTTCGATTTAAATCATGAATTCTCTTATTCAAGTTCAATGGGATTTTACCCAAATGCATGAAATGTGATTTCTCTTTATGGGTTTCATTTAATTGAGTTTTAGTTATTGAATTATGAATGATGGGCATATTTTATATTATTTTCTTTAAAAAATCATGTTTAAATCTTTTAAATCGGAAATGCCCATATGATGAACGTTCATGAAAGTTATGATTTACGATGAATATGCAATATTTTGAATTCATTGATGACAGAAAAGCATGAATTCAAGTTACCCATGTTTATGAGCATATTTTTAAAGAATTGAATATGATGAAGTATTGGGAAATTCCCACATTTTGATGAATGATTTATGATTTATGAAGCGAATTACATGGTTTATCAATTTATGATGTTGGCCAATAAAAAGGGCCTATGATTCTTGGCTAAGCTTGTTTTAAAGGGGATCAATGGTGACAAATGTTATATTTTAGCCAATGAATCTTAATGCATGATGTTATTGATTTAGGTATGAGCCTATATGCATGTTTTTGGGAGTCGTGTCTAGCACCGAGCAGCCCGACATTCAAAGAACTATGCCGGTGTCTCATGACCAGGTGCCAACGTTGGTTTCAAAAGGATATGATGTATTGATAATGATGCCCTGAATGTGATATCGCACCTAATGCACGAACCTCGCCTGACGAGCCAGGCTCGGCTCTGCCCACTTGAGCAATATAGTGGGGCATCATGAAAGGCTCTACCATGATGGTGTCGGCTATGACGTGTCCTTCCATTGTTTCACATGTCTTAGGCATCGTTATGTTTGTGTTATTGTATCAAGTTATATTTTGATAAAGTTTACTTATGATTAAGATAATGAATGATTTATGAATGATTTGAAAGCTTTGACCCTTATGTTTTCTTACAAAATTTATGAGACAAGCATGATGTTCTTCTCCTATGTTTATTTATGAGTTTATTATACTTTTACCGTCCGTTTTACTTACCTTTCATACTGGGTACGTACCACGTACTGATCACATACTTTCTATGTTGTATCATTTCATGATACAGGGTCCGAATATCAGGCTCATCCTCATCCTTAGTCCATCTCAGCTTACACTCTCAGCTTATTGGTGAGTCCTCATGTTCCGAGGGCTGTTTGACAGACTTTTATGTTATCTTTTAATTCATTACTATTCAGGTTAGTTGGGAGTGTTGTCCCATCAACCCAACGTATGTAATAGAGGCTTTTAGACAACTATGTAGTACTCAGCTTATGTGTACGTCTAGTATTTCCTGACATTTTGCTATGGTTATGTTTCCGCTATGTTTTGTGTTTAATATTCCACTTATTTAAATGAGATTAGTTTTATGAGTGTCTATGATCTGGGTGTATGTTCGAGTTATGACATCCACCTTCGACCCTGTGAACTCAGGAGGGTTCATCCTCAAGAAATCCCTTAGTTTGGCTGCCACCGCATTGCCATTCTTAGGGTAATGTGCCACTGTTTGGTTATGAACCTGGGCATCTATGGCCTGTGCTAACATCTGAATCACTACCCTAAACTCAACGTGGGCAGCTGGCTTTGGGGTATGCTCCTCGTGAATAGGTGGGGCTTGCTGATGCCCGTCACCACTGACACCCTCGTGGTAATTGCCATTACCATTTCTTCTAACATTCACTCTATGTGGAGGCATGATTCTGCAAATGGGAATAACACGAATTAGAAGGATAGAAAAACTTTTCATCGCACGACATAGATCATGAAAAAAGGGAACATTTTCTAAACGTCTAGTGGCCTCTTCGTCATAAGTGTGGTGCGCTTCAAACCCATGAAAAGACTCTAATTAACGCGACTTTCAGACACCCTAGGACACTTCAAACCTATGGCTCTGATACCAAGTTTTTCATGACCCGAGAGTAGACCTGGATCGTAATCACGGGACAAGGAGCCACAAAAGAATCCAAGTCGAACCATGGCATGAGCATACATCTAACTCATTGAAGGAAAGTATAAGACTTAACATAAAATCATGGAAGAAAGGAAATCATAGCATAAGATAGAAAAGCGACACAAAATCCATACATGATAGTTGAGTACTACAGATAGTCTAAAAGCCTCTAATCATAATAGACAGGTTCATGAGACAACACCCCAACTAACCCTAAAATACTGAAAACTGAAAGAAACATCAAGTATGAACATATGGCCCTCGTAACATGAGGACTCACTAAAAAGGGGCTGATAGCAAACTCTAAATGGACTACTGACGAGGATGAGCCTGAGAGTAAGGTCCGGTATCATGAAACAATACAACATAGAAAGTATGTGGGTCAGTACGTGGAATGTACCGAGTATATAAGGTAAGTAAAGAGAATATTTAAATGCATAAAGTTCATGACAGTAGGACGACATGATCACAATACTGAAATCATAAATGAAACATAAACACAAGGTTTTCAAAATATTTGTAAACTTATCGTAAACATAGGCATGAGAGAAAACATTATAAAACATGTCTTAAGCCAAGATTCATAGTCATAAGCATGCATAAACAATGAGGAACAGTGGGAGATTTTTATAACTAACATACCCCATATGAGCACAGATGGAGCCCGACCTGTAAACCTAGTCAGGAGGCTGTTTGTACCTTTCCAAGGGTATAACCATGAAAGGTATGATATCTCTCATGAAAGGACCATTAGGCAAAAAGGGGACAGTCTCAAGGGAGGCCCCAAACATGACGTACGGTGGCACGTAGTTCTGAGATTTGGGGAGTAACTTGGGCTTGGAACCTACTCGGTGTTAAATACTACTCTGAAAACATGCAACGTGCTCATAAGGTAACATACATGACATACATGGGCTAGTTAAATCATGATAATTATAGACATGCTTGGATGTTCATGAACTAGCCATGAAATCGGGCCCGTGAGTTGGCCATAATCATAAATCGTAAAATCATGCTTGACATGTGGGCATTGCCAGATATATAAACATACTTGAAATACTCAATTTGGTTGAAATCATTATTATAAAACATTGGTAATTGAAAACATGCTTCTCATTAAAAACGTCACATTATATTTATAAAATCATCATAGTCATAATCTCCCATGGATTTCTCATAATTTGGGCACCTTATGTTTGAGAAACTAGTACACAATATAATGATTAATACAATGTAAAATCAACCCATTATTCAAAACCCATTAAGACATATTTTAAACATACCCACATCAATTACTAGAAGATTCATGCATTGGGTTAAAACCCCATAATAATTGAATGGTAGAATTTCATATATTTGGGAGAAATTGGGCTTGGGTGTGGATTAAAACACTAATTCAAAACCCTACATACCTAGTTGGAGCTAAACTCTACACTCCCTTGATTGCCCATGAGGAAACTAGGGGAAGAAAGCCTTGAATCACTCTAAATCACCTCTCCACCACCTTCTATTCGTTTGCATGCATGAATGAGGACTTAAGCTAGTCTTTCCCCTCTTAAGCCCACCTTTTAGAGGTTAAAATGACGTAGTTTAGGACCCTAGAACTTAGAAATTACGAAAAAAGCCCTTACTTAAATTGCAGAATTTTTCTGGCTGCCAGTCCCCACGAGGGATTACATGAGTAGTGTCCTTGAGTCATGATGTTCACTGCCAAAAATCTACCATGATACCCCACGGAGGACACCAAGAATCTTGGTGAGTGACCACGACTCGTGGTCACCATCTATAGCATTCACTGTCCATCTTCCTTGCAAGGCTCCAGGTCACGAGTGACCTCACGAGTTGTGTGGTCTAACCACGACCCGTGGTCATGCACGTGGTGTCCCCCAGACCAGTCCACCTCCCTGCTTGACCACAAGTAACTTCACGACTCGTGCTCCCTCCTCACAGGTCACCTAACGACCCGTTCTGTGATCTAGTGAATAAATTCTAGTTTTTCTCTATTTCAACTCCTGGGTCTTATATTTGGGCTCCAGAGGGTATAACAAATTCAATGTCAAATAACTCGGCCTAAAAACTACAATTTCCCAAAAGCTCAGAAGGGAGAAGTGCCTACCTAATGCCTGTGGCCGTTTAGGATTCAATTTGGGATAATTACGACAACTTTTACCCAACGGAGCTCTGATTTGCCGAGCGAAGTTTCAACAATAACTACATAGTAATGCTTCCTATAGGTGTATAACTCGTTACCTGAAGTTAATTTGTGTTTGGACAACGGTTGGTATAGTAAATTATGAAAATTTTATGAAACCTTGCGTGCTCCCTCTAGCTAAGTCATGGGTTTACTCTGTGAAATGAATAAATTGAGCAAGGCTTATATATATATACACAAGGGTGGTGGCAGGGGTGGCGACATGCGCCGCCCATCGCCCTAACACACTGTCGCACCGCACCTGTCAAGGCGCCACTAGGCCTGGCGCGCCATACTGGCCAGTGCACTGCTGGCTGGCACATCGCGCTGGTCCCGTTAGACCCTACTTCTGAGGCTTTTTCTACATGCGTCAAGCTCTTGTTATTCGTCTCAAGTTCACGTGCACGCCTACTAACGATAGCATTTTACGGGATGTAATATGGTAATGTTAGGGCAAACCATATGATCAAGTATGTTTCATAATTATTCTCAATTTCATGTTATTAGCTTATCACATGGATTTTGGAGTCTAGACTACCACTCTTTGTAGCTTGTGGTATGGTTTGAGCCAAGGCTTTTCATGTTATGATTTCCGATTATGCATGCATGATTAAGATTCAACTTCGACGTAAGAAGTAGGTTCAACTTTGTTGAAAAACGATGGAGAGCATATGCATGTTTTTGGAAATAGTGTCTAGCATCAAGTAGGCTAAGGGTCAGTCAACCCTGTGCCTCAGAACTATGTGCTACCATAGGTATGATCAGATTATCTGGGACCTCCCTTGTGAGATTTCCCGACCCCTAGGGGGCCTTCAATTTGATATCGATATAATGATAGTGTCCTTAGCCCTGGCAAGGCTTTGGACTGCTCTGCCCACTTGAGTATAATTTTCCATACCATGTAAGCTCTATCATGGTAATATCGTTTATATGACGAGTCTCCCATTGTTCCTCATGATTTCAGTTATGCATGTTCATCAGTCATGTTATTATATTTTCAGCAGGTTTGGCCCAGTGTTTAGTTTCACTTATGATTATCAGTTTTAATCTTTGGGTCATCAATTCAGTTATGATATCCAGTTATGTTTAAATCATGTTTTCATATAATAAAATGCAAGATCTACTCTCATACGTTTATGATGAAATGTTTTATGGTATGCATGATCTCTGATATTTCTTACTTAGCAGTTTTACGTACCTTCCTTATTCAGTACATTCCACATACTAACCACATACTTTGTGTTGTATCGTTTAATGATAGAGGATCAGACGTTCAGGCTCAGTACTGTTGCTAGCCAAATCTTTGGTGTTATCATCTCCTAGTCAGAGTTGGTGAGTCCTCATCTTTTGAGGGCCCTTCTTATTAGTTATATTCAATATTTTTAGTATCATACTATAGTGAGTTAGTTGGGGTCTTGTCCCATCAACTCGTTAGTAGTAGAGGATTATCATATATAGTATGTATTCAGCTTCAAACTTGTGTTATGTATCCAGTTAATCGATGTTATTAGATTTTCAGATGTCCGCTATGTTATATGTTATATTTTCGCATTTACAACATTGAGCTTAGATGTTATGTTCATACCATGGGTCAACTTGGAGCCTCTCAAAGTTCTTTGTCCCATGTCTCGATCTGAGCCTATGTTTGGGTCGTGACAAACTTGGTATCATGGCATTAGGTTTTGAAGAGTCCTGGGGTGTTTGAAAGTTGTGTTGAGTAGAGTCTTTTCCATGGGTGTGAATTGCACCACACTTATGACGAAGAGGCTACAAAATGTTTTAGGAAATGTTCCCTTCTTTCACTATCTATGTCATGCGATGAAATGTCTCTCTATGTCTCTCTATCCTTCAACTCGTGTTATGCACATTTGCAGAATCATGCCTCCTCACCGATTTAATGGAAGAAGAAATGGGTATGAAAATAGCCATGAAAATGGAAACAGAGATGGGCACCAGCAGGCCCTACCAGCCCTCGAGGATTATGTGCCCGATCAGGTGGCGCATGCACAGTTTAGGGTTGTCATTCAGATGCCAGCTCAGGCTTTGACTGCCCAAGTCAGCCAATAGGCGGTAGCGCATGTCCCACATAATGGGAATGCAACAGCGGTGAGAGTTAGAGATTTTGTAAGGATGAACCCCTCGGAGTTCCTTGGGTCAAAAGTGGACAAGAATCCACATGAGTTTATTGATGAAGTTCTGAAGATCACCCAGATCATGGGGGTGACCAGGGAGCGCAAATTTAGCCTCGTATTAGTTGAAAGGGGTTGCGCACATCTAGTTTAGGCAATGGAAGGATAGAAGGACAGTTGGAGCAGGCCCCATTCGTTGGGATGAGTTCTATAACGCATTTCTGGATCGATTCTTCCCTCGTGAGATGAGCGAGATTAAAGCAACTGAGTTTTTGATCTTGAAGCAAGTCAAGATGATAGTCCAGGAGTACGCTTTGGAGTTAACTAGCTTGTTGAAGTATGTACCTGAGATGGAGGCAGACCAGAGGGCTCGAGTGAGTTGATTCGTGCATGGGATAGCAGACTATTATGTCAAAGATTGACGGACGATGATGCTTCATTAGGATATTGACTTCCCCCGAAGAGTTTTGTATGCCCAGCAGATAGAGGCGGTATAGGTAAGTGAGCTGGAAAGAGAGGCCAATAGGGCCAGGATCGATAGCTTTGGATTCTCCCAGCAGAGACCTGGTAGTGGGCACCGTCAGCAGTCCCACCAGTGATCTTCAGCACCAGCATCGTCATCTATGAGTGTGCCATCCAGTTCTATGTGCGACCAGAGAGGACGAGCATCAGGCTCTCGAGGTTAGGGGAGTAGACCCACAAAGTCCAGCATCCCAAAGTGTGGCAAGTGTGGCCAGAGACACACCAGTCAGTGTTTAGCCGATTCAGGTGCTTTTTTCAGGTGTGGGGAGCCTGTACATATGCTTAAAGGTTGTCCAGCAGCCAGATAGAACCAAAATATGGGTCGAGGTACAACAACTAGCTCAGCAGCCCCACCAGCACGCTCATCTCAGTAGGGGTGCCTCCTCTAGTGCAATGGTGGTCAGCGCCAGAACAGATTCTATGCCCTAGCATCTCGTCAGCAGTAGGAGGTCTCTGTAGATGTAGTCACCGGTATGTTACAATTATTCCACTTTAATGTATATGCATTGTTAGATCTATGGGCTACCTTATAATTTATGACGCTCTATGTTGCTAGTAGTTTCGGAGTCAGACCCGAAATCCTATCAGAACCCTTCTCAGTATCTACTCCAGTTGGTGATTCAATTATAGCTCGATGAGTATAAGAAATTTCCATGCCACAGTCCTTCATAAACTCATCTCAGCAGATTTAGTAGAGCTAGCCATGACAGAGTTTGATGTTTTCTTTGGATAGATTGGCTGCATGCATGTTATGCCTCAATAAATTGTAGAACCCATGCGGTAGAATTCCGATTTTTGGGTGAGCTACTCCTATAGTGGAAGGGTAGTTTTGTTGTGCCTGTAGGTCGCTTCTTTCCTACCTTAAGGCCAGAAAGATGATTTATAAGGGTTGCGTGTACCATCTAGTTAGGGTTAAGGATGCTTCATTAAAAACCCCGACTATTCAGTCAGTTCATATAGTGTGTGAAAATAAAGAAGTGTTTTCGGATGATTTACCGACAATTCCCCCCGACCAGGAGACTGGTTTTGGTATTGACCTTCTTCCCGATACGTAACCTATATCTATTCCTCCTTACAAAATGACCCTAGTCGAGTTAAAGGAGTTGAAGGAACAGTTGAAGGAACACTTTTACAACGGTTTCATCAGACCTAGCAAATCCTAGTGGGTGCACCAGTGTTATGTTCGGAAGAAGGATGGTTCCCTTTAGATGTGCATTAACTATCGGCAATTGAACAAAGTCACCATCAAGAACATGTATCCTCTCCCAAGGATTGATGATTTTCTTGACAAACTTTAGGGTGCTAAATGCTTCTCAAAGATCGACCGCAGATTCGGATACCATCAGCTCAGGGTTCGGGAGAGTGACATTCTAAAGACAGCCTTCAGAGCTCGGTGTGGTCACTATGAGTTTGTAGTTATTTTTTTTTGACTAATGAATGCTCCTGTAGCTTTTACGAATTTAATTAACAGGGTGTTCAATCCATACTTGGATATGTTCGTGATCGTGTTCATAGATGATATTCTCATATACCCTCGGAGCGAACATGAGCATGCCACTCATTTGAGGGTGCTTCTATAGACTCTTAAGGATCGCTAGTTCTATGCTAAGTTCACCAAATGTTACTTTTGGTTAAACTCAGTGGCATTTTTGAGTCATGTGGTGTCAAGTGAGGGTGTATAGATGGACTCTCAAAAGATAGAATCGGTGAAAAATTGGCCTAGACCAGTTAGTCCTTCGTATATCAAGAGTTTCTTGGGTTTAGCTAGTAACTACCGGAGGTTTGTTGAAGGGTTCTCATCCATAGAAGCACCGTTGACTAAGTTGACCCAGAAGAAAGTGAAGTTTTATTGGTCGGAGGTTTGTGAGAAGAGCTTCCAAGAGTTGAAGACTCAACTCACCTCAGCACCAGTGTTGACCCTACCTGAGGGTATCGATGGGCTTGTGGTATATTGTGACGCCTCAAGGATCAGCCTTGGTTGTGTATTAATGCAGCACGGTAAAGTTATAGCCTATGCTTCCAGGCAGCTGAAAGTCCATGAAAAGAACTATCCGACTCACGATCTCAAGTTGGTGGCGGTGGTATTTTCCATGAAGATTTTGTAGACACTATATATACAAGGTTCATGGGGATGTGTTTACGTACCACAAAATATTACAGTACATGTTTACCCCGAAGGATCTAAATCTACGTTAGAGGAGGTGGTTGGAGCTTCTTAAACATTATGTTATGAGCGTCCTTTATCATCCGGGCAAGGCAAATGTTGTGGAAGATGCTCTTAGTAGGCTTTTTATGGAGATTGTAACCCAGGTAGATGAGGAGAGGAAAGAATTAGTGAAGGAGGTACATCGGCTTGCACGATTAGGAGGTTCTCTTGTTGACTCGATGGATGGCGGTGTCATTGTTTAGAATGAATCAGAATCTTCCTTGGTGACTTAGGTCAAAGCTAGATAAGACGAGGATCCTATTATAGTAAAGTTAAAGGAGGCCGTTTAGAATAAGAAAGTGGAGGTCTTCTCCCAAGGGGGAGATGGTGTGCTTCGATATTAGGGTCATCTATGTGTTATGGGTGTTGATAATTTGGGAGATTGGATGTTACACGAGGCTCATGGTTCCAGATATTCTATTCATCCAGGTGCCACCAAAATGTATCGTGACCTACGGGAAGTTATTGGTGGAATGGCATGAAGAAAGACATAGCAGAGTTTGTGACTAAGTGTCCGAATTGTCAACAGGTGAAGGTTGAGCATCAAAGACCATGAGGTGTGCTTCATGATATTAGTATCCCTACTATGAAGTGGGAGGAAATCAATATGGACTTCATTATAGGGTTTCCTCATACTCGTTGACGGTATGACTCAATTTGGATTGTTGTAGACATGTTGACCAAAGTAGATCATTTTTATCTAGTCAAAACTACTGACTCAATAGAGGACTATGCCAAATTGTACATTCGAGAGTTGGTTCGGCTGCATGGAGTTCCCCTGTCCATCATATCAGATAGAGGTACTCAGTTTACCTCCCAGTTTTGGAGATCGTTTCAGAAGTGACTTCATACTCGTCAGGCTTAGCACAATATTTAACCCGTAATCAGATAGTCAGGCTGAGCAGACCATTCAGACTCTAGAGGATATGTTGAGAGCATGCGTGATTGATTTCAAAGGTAGTTGGGATGATCTTTTACCTCTTATTGAGTTTGCATATAACAACAGTTATCATTCCAGCATTCAGATGGCTTTGCTTGTGGCTCTTTATAGGAGGAGATGTCGATCACCTATTGGTTGGTTTGAGGTCAGTGAAGCTACATTGATATGTCCTTATTCTGTTCATGAGGCTATGGAGAAGGTTCAATTTATAAGGGAAAGGTTGAAAACAACTCAGAGTCGTCAAAAGTCAAATGCAGCTTTGAGGAGGAGAGAACTTGAGTTTAAAGTGGATGATTGGGTGTTTCTAAAGGTATCTCCCATGAAGGGAGTTATGAGATTCAGAAAGAAAGGGAAACTCAGTCCCCATTATGTTGGTCCGTATCGGATTGTGAGACGGGTGGGCAAGGTGGCCTAGGAGTTGAAATTGCCCTCAAAATTGTCTTCAATACATTCAGTGTCTCATGTGTCGCTTTTGAAGAAGTGTTTGGGTGATCCGGCTCTTGTTGTCCCGGTGTAGAAAGTAGGTGCGAAGGATAGCCTTAGCTACAAAAAGGTTCTGCTGGAAATACTTGATCGCCAGGTTCGAAAGCTAAGAAACAAAGAAGTTGTCTCAGTCAAGGTTTTATGGAGGAATCAACAATGTTGAGGGAGCTATGCGGGAAGCCAAAGCATATATGATGGCTAAATACCCACATCTTTTCCCTTCCGTCTTAGATTTAGCTTGAGGTATCACTTTCCTCCCTAGTACTCTATTCAGTTTCATGTTCAGGTCATGTGCCCTAGTTTCTTTCATGTCAATGTATGTATGTATGATTCATGAATTCAGTTTAATCACGTAGTTCATTCTAGAGATAGTCACTCCGTTAGTTTTCAACTCTAAATGTTTAGTATTTGGTATGATGATTACATTTCACAGCCTTTCAGTATGTTCATCCATATTCAAGGATGAATGTTCCCAAGGGGGAGATATTGTAATACCCCGAAATCCCTAAGATCAAACCCAAGGGTTGAAACGGAGAAAATAGGATTTTCTGCACCAGGTCACAGGACAAGTTGTCTAGTGACCTGTGAGGTGCACCACGAGTCGTCAGGTGACTCGTGGAGAGGGAAGGTTCAGTTGGATTTTTGGGTTTGGGGTTAACCATAGGTGAAACAATGAGTCGTGGTCAGCACCACGAGTCGTTAAGTTGGCTATGGTCAAGAGTTTGACTTGGATATTGAAGGTTTAGCAGTGCTCCCAACGACTAGTCACCATGAGTCATTGGGTACACCATGAGTCGTAGTGTCCCTCTTGGTGATCAGTGATGGTGAGCTCTTAGTGCTAGCAACGAGAGATTACGACGAGTCGTGGTCAATAACGATGGGTCGTCCAGTCCCTCACTGCAACTGGCAGTGTGTTTCCTTGCGAATTTCCTAATGGTTTCTCCATAATTCCTAAGTTCCTAAGGCCTAAACTATGTTGTTTTAAGCTTAGATGAGTGTGTTTTAATATGGTTTTTCTCATTCTAAGCTATTCCTATCCATACATGCAAGCCTAGTAGTTTCTAAGGTTGATCAAGCTTAGGATTCACCAAGTTCTTCCCCAAATTCCTTTGGGCTCTCAAGAAGGTTGTGAGATAAGATTTTCCTAGGTATGTAGGGTTATGAATGGGTGTATCCATCCACTCACATGCCCAATCCCTCTTCAATTTCACGTGATTTCTAAGTTGATTAATCAATGGGGTTTTAATCCAACTTGTGAATTCTCTAAATATCTATCATGAATATTCTCTATCCATGTTTCTAATGTTGAATTATAATTTATAGGCATATTTTTTAATTTTTCAATTACATATTATGATTTCAAAGTTTTACAAGTAAACTTCCCATCTATGGAACTTCATGAAAAAATTATACTACGATATATGTTTCTAACCATGATTAGATGTTTATGATTCTAGTATGATTTTGAATTACCCATGTCTACGTTCATATTTTTGACTATCAAAGTCTATTTCAAGTATGTTTAAGTTTAGGCAAGTTCATATCATCAAGTATGTTTCATGATTTATATTAATTTCATGTTATTAGCTTACCACATGGATTTTGCAGTCTAGACTCCCAGTCTTTTGAGCTTGTGGTATAGTTTGAGCCAAGGCTCCTAATGTTATGATTTTAG
This sequence comes from Datura wrightii, assembly GCA_035772735.1. NCBI lineage: Eukaryota > Viridiplantae > Streptophyta > Magnoliopsida > Solanales > Solanaceae > Datura > Datura wrightii. Next base: position 73,414,328 of record JASDFA010000027.1, read on the forward strand.
ATTATGCATGTATGATTAGGATTCAGCTTCGTCGTAAGACGGTGGTTCAACTTCGTTGAAAAACGATGTAGAGCATATGTATGTTTTTGGGAGTAGTGTTTAGCACCGAGTAGGATAAGGGTCAATCAACCCTGTGCCTCATAACTACATGCTAACATAGGTATGATCAGATTATTTGGGACCTCCTTTGTGAACTTTCCCAGCTCCCAAGAGGCCTTCAACTTGATATCGATATCATGGTAGCATCCTTAGCCCTGGAAAGGCTTTGGACGAATCTGCCCACTTTAGTGTAATAGTTGGGACCACGTAAATGTCGGTTATATAATGAGTCTCCCATTGTTCCACATGATTTCAGTTATGCATGTTCATCAGTCATGTTATTATGTTTTCAGCTGGTTTTACCCAATGATCATTTTCACTTATGATTATCACTTTTCATCTTTAGGTCATTTGATTCAATTATGATATCCACTTATGTATAAATCATGTTTTCAGATGATAACATGCAAGCCCTACTCTCAGACTCGTACAATGAAATGTTTTATAAAATGCATAATCTCTGATTTTACATACTTAGTGGTTTTACTTACCTTTCATACTCAGTACATTCCACGTATTGACCGCATACTCTATGTTGTATTGTTTCATGATACAGGCTCATATATTCAGGCTCAGTCCCACCGCTAGCCAGATCTTCAGTGTTAGCATCGCCCAGTCAGAGTTGGTGAGTCCTCATCTTTCGAGGGCCCTTCTTATCAGTTATATTCATTATTTTCAATTTCAAACGTTAGTGTGTTAGTTGGGGTCTTGTCCTAGCAACTCGTCAGTAGTAGAGGCTTATTTGACATAATGGGTCTTGTCCTATCAACTCGTCAGTAGTAGAGGCTTATTAGACATAATGTGTATTCAGCTTCAAACTTGTGTTATGTATTCTGTTATTCGATATTATCAGGTTTTCAGACTTCCGCTATATTATTAGATTTCCATATTTACAATATTGATCTTAGATGTTATGTTCATGTCATAGGTCAACATGGAGCCTCTCGGGGTTCTTTGTCCCGTGTCTCGATCTGAGCCTATGTTCGGGTCGTGAAAAGAAATGAGCTCTATAGAAGAATATGCATTTTTGTTTCAGTACGACTCGAGGTACCGGTCGTAGGAAGGACTAACGAGCTGTAGGTTTGAGCCATGGGGTTGGTCTGATTATCCAGGTGAGATTGTACTGGTAGTGGTACGACCCATTGTGAGAAACCATGGGTCATGGTTATATTCGTGGGTTGAAGTGTTGGGTGGTAGGACCTGAACTAATGAGTCAAGGTATAACTCGTTGTAGGGAACAATTGGTCATGGTAAGGGGTTGTGATGTGAATTAGGAGGTCTTGAAAGTTACCCTGTTCAGACGACTGGGTTCAACATCTAGTTGTCTCGTGGTACAACTTTTGGTTGGAGTCGTAATAGGTTAATTAGTTCTCTGATGATCGAAAGGTATGACTCATAGGAAGGACCTACGAGCCGTTAGTTGTGCCCGTGGAAAACTTAAGATGGTGTTGACATTAGACTTGGTCAGTACGAGAGGAAACCACGGGTCGTGGTTGCTAGGTACGACCCATGGTATTAACCATAGTAACTGGCAGTGGCAGTTTTTCAGAAAATTCATTAAGGGCGTTTTCATAATTTCTAAGCTTCATGTCCTAAACTAAGTCGTTTTATGATCTGTTAAGGGGAATTTCAAGAGGGTTTAGCCTATCCTAATTAATTCAACTCACTTACATGCAAGAGTAGAGGTTTCTCTTTGAAGATCAAGCTTGAAACCCTCCAATTATCTTGGTCTTTCAAGGAAGGGTGTGGAATAAGAGTTCCATGGTATGTAGAGCTATGAACGAGAGTTCCTTTCACTCTCATGCTCAAAATTCTCTTCAATTCCATGAATTTAAGTTCTAGATCAAGTTCGTAATCTTATGAGTCTTATTCCTAATTCTATGAAATTCTCTATGATTTATCTATGGGTCAATTTTCTTCATGTTTCAAATCATGTTTTAAGACCTATGTGTAGGTTTTATACCTATTTTAGTTATTAATTTATAGTTTTAAATTTTAATCAATTTATGCCCAACTATTCAAGTTTCATGAAAAGGCAAGTTTATCATTCTAGTGTGATTTTGATTCTCCTAAGGACTAAATTATCATTTATGATTTATGATATGATTTTCTTAAATTACTCTTCGTGCATTTATAAATTTCAAGTATAGTGATTTTTCTCAAGCATGTATAATCTCATGATTTATGAAATTATGATTTTGGCTGACACACGGGCACTAATTCATGGCTTATCATGTATTTCAAGTATGATAAAGTATGTGATCATTTATCTAGTCATGAATTTCATGTATGACTTCACGATAACTATATGAGCCTTCATGTCTGCATATTTTTGGGCGCAGTGTCTAGCACCGAGTAGACTCGACGTTTAGGTAAACCTCGTGGTCTGAGAACTATGCGCAAACATAGGTATATGTTTATGGACTCTAGGTGGGTCCTTTTTGGTGATATCAGGTCATGCATGTCCTTGGCCTGGCAAACCTGGGACAACTTTGCCCACTTGAGCGAGATAGTTGGGATATCATATAAGTTCTATCGTGATAGTATCGGTTAAGATGAGTTCTACCATTGTTCCTTATGATTTATGCATTGTCATGTTTATGATACTTTGACTCAAGTAATGTTCTACAAGGTTTCCCATACGATTATGATTATGACTGGATTATGATTAGTTCTGAAAACCATGAGCCCTCATGTTTATGTTATTATTATCATTTCATATTTTGAACTGTCCTACTCTTATGAACTCTTATATATTTTTTTAACTAGTCCACTTTTATTTTCCTTCCATACTCAGTACATTCCAAGTACTGACCGCATACTCTATGGTGTAGTGTTTCATGATATAGGCTCAGACATTCAGGGTCGGTCTCTCTGTTAGCCGGTCATCAGAGTTCAGTTCAGAAGTCATTGTTGAGTCGTCATCCTTCGAGGACCTTCAGTTATTTGTATTATTTGTATTTTTAGTTTCATACTTGTAGTGAGCTAGTTGAGGGTGTTGTCCTATCAGCTCTTCAGTATGTTAGAGGCTTTTCAGTCATAGTGATGTATTCAGTTTCGGATTCAGTGTTATGTATTTTCAAGGTTCAAATGTTTAATATTCAAACTTCTGCTATGTCAGGAATTAGTTTCTTTCTGCCTTGATTATATTGAGTTAGTTATCATGTTCACGCCATAGGTCGACTTGGAACCATTTTAGTTCTAGGTTGCATGTCTCGGTTCGGGCCTATATTCGGGTCATGACAATATCATAATAATTAAATAATTATTTCCATCCACACATATCATGGAATAAAATAATTTTAATTTGTTCTTGAACTACAAGTCTCCTAGTTGTCAGGTCGTTCCTTGTTAATAAGAAATAAATAAAAATATTTATTTTAATGGATAGCTGTGCAATAAAATATCTTATATCATTATTTAAAAAATCAAATTTTAGTGGGAGAGAATTGTTATTATGACAAATTTTAATAATATGGTGTGTAGACAGTTAATTTTGTCAAATTTAAATCTGTAAGAAATTTGGATTATCTTAAATTCAAAATATATTAACCCAAATAAATATTATGAATTAATATAATTGGTTTAATTATTTGAGTCCAATAAATATTGATTTAATTAATGGTCTAATTTCATTGGGTTAGTCCATCTAAATAGGCTACAAATGATAAGCGTATTTTAAGGAGCCCAAGATATAATCTTCCTAGAGGCCCAAATTGGTGTCATGTGTCAAATGATGTGTCACACCAAGTCAAATAAAAGAGCCAATGGGATCATGCCTATAATATCCTGGAAGTGCTTAGGAGTAGACCCGGGAAGCAAAAATCCAAAACTGCTGAAAGTTGGGAAAAAGTTGCAGGACCATAGGTACCTCGTCTTGTGGTACCACGAGTCGTCCTTTGTGGTCATGGTAAGGAGTCAGTCCAAATGGCAGTGCTAACAATGGGTATTACAACGGCCTTTTATGAGGAACACCATTCCGTTATTAGGAGGCATGGTAGGGTTGTGTACTTTCACAGTGGAGACAACGAGTGGAAACCACGTCCCGTTGTTTATTACAACGAGTCATGGGGAGGATTGTGGAATAGGTGTGCAGAGTTTCAGAGGTAGGAAACAACGACCGAAGGAACGACCTGTTGAAGCCTAGGAGAAATCGTCCCGTGTGTCCGTGGTATGATTCCGAGAATGGGTCTTCAGAAGTGCATTCAACGAGAAGATAGGATGGGTTGTGGGTGGTTCCCACGACCCATTGGTACCACTGGTGGATTCTATCCGGCGAGATTTTAGGGATGGTTCATTAAGGGCATTTTTGACTTTTTCATGCTTTTAGAACCTAATTTACGTGGTTTTGGATATTTTCTGAGTGTAAATATGATGAGTTAAGTCCTTTATACATGCCCATTCTCATGCAAGAACTTTAGAGAGATTGTTGGGATATTCAAGGTCCTCTTCCCCAAGTTTCCATCAATTTCTTTATGGGTATCCATGGAATTTTATATCAATCCATTTCCAGGTATGTAGGGTTTAGAATGAGTGATTTCCTTTGACACCCACGTCCCAATTTCAATTTAATCATGAATCCTTCTATTAAAGTTTTATGGGATTTTATCCAAATGCATGAAAATTTAATTTCTCTTTATGGATATGATTTAATTGAGTTTTAATAATTGAATTATGAATGATGAGCTGGTTTTATATTATTTTCTTCAAAAATCATGTTTCAATCTTTTTAATCTGAAATGCCCATTTGATAAAAGTTTATGAAATTTATGATTTATGATGACTATTCTATAATTTGAGTTTATTGATGATGGAAAAGCATGGTTTCCAAGTTACCCATGTTTATGAGCATATTTTGAAAGAATTCAATATGATGAAGTATTGGGCAATGCCCACATGTTGAAAAATGATTTATGATTTATGAAGTGAGTTGCATGATTTATCGATTTATGATGTTGGCCGATGAATAGGGGCCTACAATTCTTGGCTAAGCATGTTTTAAAGGGATCAATGATGACAAATGTTATATTTTAGCCAATAATCTTAATGCATGATGTTTTTGATTTATGTATAAGCCTATATGCATGTTTTTGGGAGCCATGTCTAGCATCGAGCAGCCCGATGTTCAAAGGACTGCGTTGGTGTCACATAATAATGTGCCACCGTGTGTTTGTAAATTATATGATGCATTGATAATGATCCCCTAAAATGTGATATCACGCCTAATGCACAACCCTGGTCGGGAAAACCAGGGTCAACTCTGCCTACTTGAGTGAGATAGTTGGGGCATCATGAAAGGCTCTACCATGATGGTGTCGGTTATGACGAGTTCTCCCATTGTTCCGCATGTCTTATGCATTGTTATATTTATGTTATTGGCTCAAGTATTTTTTGACAAAGTTTACTTACGATTATGATTATGGACGCTTTATGAATTATTTGAAAGCCTTGAGCCTTATGTTTTCTTACGAAGTTTATGATATATGCATGATGTCCTTCTCCTACGTTACTTAGGAGTTTTGTTTTACTTTAAATGTCCATTTTACTTACCTTGCATACTCGGTACATTCCATGTACTGCCCGCATACTTTTTATGCTGTATCGTTTCATGATACAGGGTTCGGATCTTAGGCTCATCCTCATCTTTAGTCCATCTCAGCTTACGCTTTCAGCCTATTGGTGAGTCCTCATGTTTTGAGGGTCGTTTGTCAGACTTTCATGTTATTTATATTTCAGTACTGGTTGGTTTAGTTAGGGATTTTGTCCCATCAACCCATCTTACGTATTAGAGGCTTTCAGACTTGTATGTAGTGCTCATCTATGTATATGTTCAGTATTTTCTAAGGTTACGCTATTATTACAGTTCCACTATGTTTTTATGATTACCATTCCGCGTATTTGAATGCGATTATTTGTATGTATGATCCATGGGTCGACTTGGGGTCCCTCGGGGTCCCTTGTCCCATGTCTACGATAGGAGTGTATGTTCAGGTCATGACAAACTTGGTATTAGAGACATAGGTTTGAAGTGTTCTAGGGAATCTAAAAGCCGCGTTAAATTGAGTCTTTTTCATAAGTGTGAAGCAGGCCACACCTATGAAAAAGAGGCTACTAGACGTTTAGGAAATGTTCCCTTTGTTCATGTTCTATGTCGTGCGATGAAAAGCCTTTCCATCCTTCTAATTCGTGCGATTTGCGATTGCATAATTATTGCTCCTAGAAGAATGAATGGCAGGAGGAATGGAAATGATGAAGGACACGGAGATGGAAATGACCATGGGCATCAGCAAGCCCTACCTCTTCAGGAGCCCCAAGCACCAGAGACAGCTACCCACGTTGAGTTTCGAGCGGCTATTCAGATGTTGGCGCAGGCCTTGACCGCTCAGGTCAACAAGTTGGCTGTTGCGTAGGTCCCATAGAATGGCAATGCAGTGGTGGCCCAGATTAGAGACTTCTTGAGGATGAACCTTCCTGAGTTCACGGGGTCAAAGGTGGATGAGGATCCACACGAGTTTATTGAAGGGATTTTGAAGGTCACTCAGGTTATGGGGTGACAAATGGGGAGTGTGTGGACTTGGCCTCTTATCAGCTAAAAGAGGTCGCTCATATTTGGTACAAGCAATGGAAGGACAACAGGGCAGTCGGGCCCTATTAGCTGGGATGAGTTCTACATGGCCTTTATTAACAGGTTCTTCCCTCGGGAGATAAGGGAATTGAAAGCAGCTAAGTTTGTTAACCTCAAACAAGGAAAAATGATAGTGCTGGAGTATTCGCATGAGTTCTGCCGGTTGTCAAAATATGCCCCAGAGTTGGTGATGGATGATAGGGCGCCGATGAGCTGATTCATTCATGGTGTCGCTGGTTATTTAGACAAGGATTGCAGGACTGCCATGCTTCACCAGGATATGGACTTTCCTCGCATAGTGTTGTACGCCCAGCAGATGGAGGCAGCTCATGCGAGGGAGAGGGAGGAAAAGAGGGCTCGGACAGATAGTCGTAGGTTTTCACATCAGAGGTCCGACGGTGGCTACCGTCCATAGTTTCAGCAGAGTCACTACCCCTAGCAACATCATCAACTAGTGTTCCATCCAGACCCAGGGTGATCAAAGGAGCAAGGCTTTAGGGTTGAGGGATTAGAGGGGCACCCAGTTAGAGTATACCTCTCCAGCCTATGAGAAGTGCGGCAAGGGTCACACCGGGGAGTGCTTGCTCAGTTCAGATGTTTTCTATGGGTGTGGTAAGTCTGGACATATGCGCCGAGAGTGCCTATAGGATAGATAGGGTGATGATAGGGGTCATGCACAGACCACCAGGACAGCAGCAGCTCCAGCCCATTCCGCTCCGTAGGGAGCATTTACTAGAGGAGGTGGCGGATAGAGAAAAAACCGATTCTATGCCCTTGCCTCATGCCAGGAGCAGGATACTTCATCAGACGTGGACACTGGTATGTTGCATGTCTTTAATATTGATATTCATGCCTTGCTAGATCCGGGAGCTACCTTGTCTTTCGTGACTCCTTACATTGCTAGTAGCTTTGGAGTTAGTCCCGAGACCCTGTCAAAACCATTTTCAGTTTTGACCCTGTGGTGATTCGGTCATAGCTAGACGAGTATATAGGGATTTCCCGGTCACTGTGTTGCAGAAGGTTACCTTTGCAGACCTCGTAGACTTAGCCATGACTGACTTTGACATTATTCTTGGTATGGATTAGTTGTTTTCATGTTATTCTTTGATTAATTATAGGACTCGCACAGTGGAATTTCATATTTCGGGTGAGTCAATGTTGGAGTGGAAGGGTAATTCGGCGGTACAGCAGGTCAGTTCATTTCCTATCTTAAGGCCAGGAAGATGATCTATAAGGGTTGCGTGTACCACCTAGTTAGGTTTAAGGATGTGGAGTCTAAGACATGACAATTCAGTCAGTTCTGGTGGTGTGCGAACATTCAGAGGTGTTTTCTGATGATTTGCTTGGTGTTCCTTCAAAGAGGGAAACTGATTTCGGTATTGATCTACTACCCGATATGCAGCCTATTTCGATCCCACCTTATAGGATGGCTCCAACCAAGATAAAGGAGTTAAAGGACTTGTTGGATAAGGGTTTCATTAGACCAAGAAAGTCTCCATGGGGTGCATCGGTTCTATTTGTTATAAAGAAAGACGATTCCCTTCGCATGTGTATTGACTATCGGCAACTTAATAATGTCACTGTCAAGAACAGGTACCTCTTTCCCAGGATTGTTGATTTGTTTAATAGCTCCAGGGTGCCGAGTGTTTCTCGAAGATAGATCTCCGGTCCAGATATCACCAGCTCAGAGTACGGGAGTGTGACATTCCAAAGACGGCCTTCAGAACCCAGTATGGCCACTATGAGTCTCTAGTTATGTCTTTTGGACTAACCAATGCTCCTGCAACTTTTATGGATCTGATGAATAGGCTGTTCAAGGCATATCTAGATATGTTCGTCATTGTGTTCGTTGATGACACCCTTATATACTCCCGGAGCGAGGAGGAGCATGCCTCTCATTTGGGAACAGCACTTCAGACCCTCAAGGATCATAAGTTGTATGCAAATTTTAGCAAGTGTGAATTTTTGTTGGACTCAGTGGCATTTTTGGGCCATGTGGTGTCGAGTAAAGGCATAAGGGTGGATTCTCAAAAAATCGAAGCGGTGAAGAATTGGCCTAGACCGGTGAATCCTTCACAAATTTGGAGTTTCTTGGGTCTAGCTAGCTACTACCAGAGGTTTGTTGAGGGTTTCTCATCTATTGCAACTCCTTTGACCAAGTTGACTCAAAAAATGACTCAAAAAATGATAAAGTTCCAATGGTCAGAGGAGTGTGAGAAAAGCATCCAAGAGTTGAAGACTCGACTGACTTCAGCACCTATATTGACTTTGCCCGAGGGTACTGATGGCTTTGTTGTATATTGTGATGCTTCGAGACTTGGGCTAGAGTGTGTGTTAATATAGCGTGAGAAGGTAGTAGAGTATGCCTCGAGACAGCTGAAAGTTCATGAAAATAATTACCCGCCCATGATCTCGAGTTGGCCGCGGTGGTGTTTGCATTGAAGGTATGGCGGCATTACTTGTATGGGGTCCAAGTGGATGTATTTACGGATCACAAGAGCTTGCAATATGTGTTCACATAGAAGGATGTAAATCTTCAGCAAAGGAGGTGGTTGGAGTTGCTAAAGGACTACGACATGAGTGTCCTCTACTACCCAGGCAAGGAAAATGTGGTTGTGGATGTGCTTAGTAGGCTCTCAATGGAGAGTATGTCCCATGTGGATTAGGGGAAGAAGGAGTTGGTTAAAGATGCTCACTTACTTGCAAGATTGGGAGTTAGGTTTATCCACTCGACTGATGGCGGTGTTGTTGTACATAACGTGTTAGAATCGTCCTTGGTGGTTGATGTTAAATCCATGCAAGATGAGGATCCAATTTTGAGGAAGTTAAAGGAGGTGGTGCAGAGTCAAAAGGTGGAGGTTTTCTCCAAAGGAGTAGATGGGTTGCTACGATACCAGGGTCATCTATGTGTCCCAGATATTGATGATTTAAGAGTTCGGATATTGCATGAGGCACATGGTACGAGATATTCTATTCATCCAGGATCCACTAAGATGTATTGGGACTTGCAATAAATCTATTAGTGGGATGGTATGAAGAAAGATATTGCAGAGTTTGTAGAAAAATGTCAAAACTGCCAGCAAGTGAAGGTCAAACATCAATGGGCGGGAGGCGTACTTCAGGATATCAGCATTCCTACTTGGAAGTGGGAAGAAATTAATATGGATTTTGTTAAAGGTCTACCCCGTACTCGTCGGCAATACGACTCCATTTGCATGGTGGTCGACAGGTTATCCAAAGCTGCATACTTCCTACCAGTCAAGACGACGGATTAAGCGGATGATTATGCCATGTTGTATTTTCGAGAGTTGATTTGACTTCATGGAGTGCCCTTTTCTATTATTTTAGACCTAGGTACTCAGTTTACCTCTCAGTTTTGGAGGTCTTTTCAGAAGTGACTTGGGACTTAAGTCAAGCTCAGCACGACCTTTCATCAGCAAATGGATGGCAGGGTTGAGCGAACAATCCAGACTCTTGAGGACATGTTGAGAGTATGTGTCATGTATTTTAAAGGTAGTTGGGATGATCATTTGCTCTAGATCGAGTTTGCTTATAATAATAGTTATCACTCTAGTATCCAGATGGCACCGTTCGAGGCCCTCTATGGGAGAAAGCGTAGATCTCCCATCGGATGGTTGATGGCTGGCGAGCCAGCTTTAATAGGACCAGATGCGGTTCACGAAGGGATGGGGAAGGTCCAATTGATAAGGGACCAATTGAAAACCGCTCAGAGTCGTCAGAAATTGTATGCTGATGTGAGGAGAAGAGATCTGTAGTTTGATGTGCACGACTGGGTATTTTTAAGGTATCGCTCATAAAGGGGTCATACGGTTTGGAAAGAAAGGGAAACTCAGTCCTCGCTATGTTGTTCCCTATCGGGTTGTAAGAAGAGTTGGTAAAGTAGCTTATGAGTTGGACTTGCCATCGGAGTTGTCCTTAGTTCATCCTGTTTTTCATGTGTCACTTTTGACGAAGTGTTTGGGTGATCCGGCCTTGGTAGTTTCGGTAGACAGCCTTGGAGTGAAAGACAGCCTCAATTATGAAGCAATTCCTGTTGAAATCTTGGATCGTCAGGTTCGGAAGTTGAGAAACAAAGAAGTAGCTTCATTTAAGGTTTTATGGAGAAATCAACATGTTGAGGGAGCTACATGGGAAGGCGATGTGGACATGATGGTTAGGTATCCACATTTGTTCACTACTGGTTCGGTTCCGACTTGAGGTATCCGTTTTTCCCTATGACTCAATCTAGCTTTCATGTCTATTTCATGTGTGCAAGTTTCTTTTATGTGTATGAATGTGTATGTGAAGTATGAGATCAGCTCAGTTGTATCCTTTTATTTGGAGGTAGTCATTCCGTGAAAATTTTGGTTAAAATGATCAGTATATGTCTATGATAACTTGTATGTTTCTGTTTGCTACTTGTTTCCTACATTCGAGGACGAATGTTCCCAAGGGGGGGATATTGTAATACCCCGGAAGTGCATAAGAGTAGACCCGGGAAGCAAAAATGCAAAACTTCTTAAAGTTGGGAAAAAGTTACAGGACGAAAGGTACCACGACCTGTGGTAAGTAAACATGATCTGTCATTTGTGGTCGTGGTAAGGAGTCAGTCCAGATGGCAGTGGTAACAACGGGTATTACAACGGTCGTTTGTGAGGAACAACAGTCCGTTGTTAGGAGGCATGGTAGGGTTTTAGAATTTCGCAGTGGCGACGACAGGTAGAAACCACGTCCCGTTGTATCTTACAAGGAGTCGTGGTGAGGATAGTGGAATAGGTGCAGAGTTTCAAAAGAAGGAAACAACGACCAAAGGAATGGACCGTTGAAGCCTAGGACGAACCATCCTGTATGTCCGTGGTATGATTCCGAGAATGGTTCTTCAGTAGTGCATTCAACCAGAAGACAGGACGGGCAGTGGTTGGTTCCCACGACCCGTTGGTACCACTCGTGGGTTCCATCCAGCCAGATTTTAGGGCAGGTTCATTAAGGGAGTTTTCGACTTTTCCAAAATTTTAGACCTGATAACGCTCAAACCACACCTCCTTTTGAAGTATGAGGTGGACGTTGTTAATAAAAAACCCAACAAGAGGTTGGGTCAATCCCACAGGGAATATGAAAGGATGTAGAATAATGCTAGTGCTTAAACTTTTAAGTTAATTATTTCCTAAGACGGGGGAATTTGTAAAAGTAATAAATAACAATATCGAGAAATTATTTGTTGTTTTCAAATTAAGGCAACTAACTAGGGTAAGTGTTCCCCATAGCTTCATAACCACAAGGAGCTTTATACTAGTGATCTATTCCAGTGCTTAGCATCCAATATCGGTAAGTTAAGTTCACCTAAAGTGTTGGTCCTCTATCTAGATGATTTTGACCAAGCAACTTGGTCCGTCTACGAGTGTATTCTTGATTAACCCTTACCCTTAATATTGTATTAGCTATTCCTGGACAAGGTCAAGCTATTAGATGAGGGTTGATAGCCTCGAATCTCCGTTGTTAATCCATTTTCCCATTCACTACCTCCTTGGTCTGATAAGTGAGAATAAGGCAAGTTCTAACATTTGCAACCATTAGAAATCAATTAAAACGAAGGAAGAAACAATACATGCATAAACTCCGTTCAAGAATCACTAAGTATTTCACCTATGTGTGTTAATTTGTCATGGTTCCCACAACCCTAGTTGTGGAGGTTTTAGCCTATCATGTTTATAAGTAAATTAATAGATTTCATAAATAAAATCAAAAATTAATACTTACAACGTTGATAGGAAGAAACTCAATTAATTACTGCAACAATAAATAAGAACAATTCAACAATTGTCTCGAAGTTCCAAACGTAAGACACAAAACTTGTATCTAAAAACTTGAGACTTAAAACTCTAATCCTACTTGAAGACTTTTGAACTTGAAACTTGATCTAAAGCTTGATAGCTATTACAAGAAAATAAAGGGTATTTATAGTAGTTAGATGCTTTCCTCATTCCTTGATGAATTTGGCTTGGGATTGAATTTTCCTTTTCCTAGTTGAAGTAGGAAATCCACGTTTTTCCCGTTTGGAAGCCTTGTTGCATCGCCAGTTGTGGCAATGGGTCACCTAACGACTCGTTATGCATGGGGACGAGTCGTTAGGCCCCTCGTAGTCTAACTCTCTAAAATTCTAGTCCACCTGACGATTCCTACCAGTGCTCTCAAAATGAGTCGTGCCAACACCTGATGATTCGTGATGTTTTCCGTTACCTTCACAGGATTTTTCTAAAAATTTCTCTTCTCAGTCTCCACGACTGACTTCATGACTCATTACCAGACATAACAAGTCGTTCCCTCAACCCATCAGGTACACTTTTTCTGCTTCTTCCAAACTCAACCTTTTCCCACGACTTCACCTTCTTTTCATCTTCATTCCATAAGCCTCAAATACCTTCAAATCCATCCTTTTTAGACCTAAAAACATCTAATCACATGCGTTAGCTAATTTCACAAATATATAACATAAACACATGCAAACACACATAATTTGTTCTCAAAACATAGTAAAGTACGGGCAAAATACGTCTATGAAGTGCGTGAGTACACCCTTCATCAAGACCCTAAACTACATTGTTTTGGATATTTTTTGAGTGTAATAAGATGAGTTAAGTCCTTTATGCATGCCCATTCTCATGCAAGAACTTTAGAGAGATTTTTGGGTGATTCAAGGTCTTCTTTCCCAAGTTTCCATCAATTTCTTTATGGGTATACAAGGAATTTTGAGTCAATCCATTTCTAGGTATATAGGGTTTAGAATGGGGTGATTTCCTTGCAAACCCATTCCCCAATTTCGACTTAATCATGAATCCTTCTATTCATGTTTTATGGTATTTTATCCAAATGCTGAAAATGTGATTTCTCTTTATGGGTATGATTTCAATGAGTTTTAATCATTGAATTATGAATGATCAATCTTATAAATCCAAAATTCCCATTTGATAAATGTTCATGAAAGTTATGATTTATGATGACTATTCTATAATTGGAGTTTATTGATGATGGAAAAGCATGGTTTCCAAATTACCCATGTTTATGAGCATATTTTTAAAGAATTGAATATGATGAAGTATTGGGAAATGCCCACAGGTTGAAGAATGATTTATGATTTATGAAGCGAATTGCATGATTCATCGATTTATGATGTTGGCCGGTGAAAAGAGGCCTATGATTCTTGGCTAAGCATGTTTTAAAGGGGATCAATGATGATAAATGTTATATTTTAGCTAATGAATCTTAATGCATGATGTTATTGATTTATGTATGAGCCTATATGAATATTTTTGGGAGTCGTGTCTAGCACGAGCAGCTCGACGTTCAAAGGACTACACCAGTGTCTCATAACCACGTGCCACCATAGGTTTGTAAATGATATGATGTATTGATAATGATCCCCTCAAATGTGATATCACGCCAAATGCACGACCCTCGCCTGGCAAGCCAGGGTCGGCTCTGCCCACTTGAGTGAGATAGTTGGGGCATCATGAAAAGCTCTACCATGATGGTGTCGGTTATGACGAGTTCTCCCATTGTTCCACATGTCTTGTGCATTGTTATATTTATGTTATTGGCTTAAGTAATGTTTTGACAAAGTTTACTTATGGTTATAATTATGGATGCTTTATGAATGATTTGAAAGCCTTGAGCCTTATGTTTCTTATGAAGTTTATGATATATGCATGATGTCCTTCTCCAATGTTACTTAGGAGTTTTGTTTTACTTTAATTGTCCGTTTTTCATACCTTGCATACTCGGTACATTCCATGTACTGACCACATACTTTCTATGCTGTATCGTTTCATAATACAGGGTCCGGATCTCAGGCTTATCCTTATCTATAGTCCATCTCAGCTTACGCTTTCAGCCTATTGGTGAGTCCTCATGTTCTGAGGCCATTTGTCAGACTTTCATGTTATTTATGTTTCAGTACTATTCTGGTTAATTGGGAATGTTGTCCCATCAAGCAATCTTATGTATTAGAGGCTTTTAGACTAGTATGTAGTGCTCAGCTATGTATATGTTCAATATTTCCCGAGGTTACGCTATAATTACGGTTCCAATATGTTTTTATGATTATCATTTCGCTAATTTGAATGAGATTATTTGTATGCATGAGTCATTGGTCGACTTAGTGTCCCTTGTCCCGTTTCTATTATCTGGGTGTACGTTCGGGTCGTGACAAACTTCTGTTGTCATACCCATTGTTATCACTACCATCTGGACTGACTCCTTACCATGACCAGAAACGATAGCTCGTGGTTACTTACCACGGGTCGTGGTACCTGTTGCCCTGCAACTTTTTTCCAACTTTCAGCAGTTTTGCGTTTTTACTTCTCGGATCTACTCCTAAGCACTTCTGGGATATTACAATACCACATGTCAAAAATAACATAGCATGCCTAGTCAAATCAAAGGCCAATGAAAATGCTCCATGTGTATAAGTGACATGTTCTAGCCAATCAAATATCGCCATGTAAATTTAACTTTGATTGGTTAAAAGAAGTTTGTCCTTATCGCAACTCTTCCATCCTACAACTATAAATAGGGGTCTCATAATTCAGAAAAGACACCGGAATTCCAACCACAAGCTAGAGAGAGCTCCTGGATCAAACGGTGCAGATTTCTCTACAAGCTATAAGCAATCAAGTACTCCAGTTTTTTTCTCTACAAGTTTCAGAGATCAAGATGAAGATTCAAGAACAAGCTTCAAGCTCTTGAATTTAAACACGAATCAAGATCAAGACCACCAGATTCAAGATCAAGCTCAAATGCCCTTGAATTCAAGTACAAGTCAAGGTCAAATCCATCAAGTTCAAGATCAAGCTCAAAAGCCCTTGAATTTATATTTGAAAAGAAGAATCATAGGATTAACAGAGATTGTAACATTCATATTCATAATAAATACTACGATTGTTGCGATATTTTTCCATCTTTATTATTATTTTCTCGGCGCGAGATTTTATTGTCTACATGGTGATCAAATCAATCATAGCATGTGAACTTAATTTAAGCTGTCTACAAGAATAGTCTTAATTTCAATTAAATCACATGTAACAAATAATTAAAAAATTATATAACAAGTGAGCATGAAACACATAAATAAAATTCAATATCTATTAACTTGTATATCCTATATACACATATATCACAAATATCACAAGAATTGAATGAAAGTTGAAATTTTATATTACATATAAAAATATTTACACCAAAAAATTATTATCTATTAACATCGCATGAATTAAATAATAATAATAATAATAATAATAATAATAATAATAATAATAATAATAATAATAATAATAATAATAATAATAATAACACTAAGGCAAATCCAAGATCTACAGTATTTTTGCCGACTGTACCACCATCTCCGAACCAAGCTATTAATATTAACACTAAATCTTTAAAGTTCATATAATAAAATCTCTTGATTTTAATAAAGTCTAGTTCATCTTTATGGGGATTCAAGCAGCATGGTATTCAACATAGATAGAAGTTTAGCCGGCTATAAGCTCGGCCATCAGAGAAATAGTAAATTTAAACAGACGGAAAATAAAATACCTTGAGGTCGAAAGTTGTGTCCAAAGCTTGGACGATTTTTGGTTTTTCTATACAAAATGTAAAATTACAAGAGAGGATTTACAAAAGGCTGTGTCTTCTTTTTAGAGAGAAGGCAGAGCAAAAACCTAGAGAGAGAGAGAGGAAAATAAAATTTTCTGATATGTTACAAATGAGGCAAAGGCCTCTTTAAATAGAAGAAAAAGAATCTTTGTACAGTGTGCTTTATCATCGCACAGTGACAGATATTTCTGTCAAGGGGTCCACAGGGTCTCTTGATCTTATCCGATCTTCTTTTTCCCTTGTGCGTTCATCATTCTTTGGACGAAATCTTCGTCACTGTCTCCATCTTCTAGTTTATCTTGTTGTAAAAGCCTTTCTGCTTCTTTTAACACTTCTTCAGTGTCAGTGTCTTCATCTGCTTGAGAGTCTTCATAATTTGACTGACTCTTCATGGAGTTATCGGACTTGCTGGAAATTTGTTCAAATGATTCCAGTAGATTTTCCTTTACGAGATTTAGATAATCTTCGATCTGTTGGGTTTTATCTCCCAGCTGATAAGCTATCCGTATCGCAATATGCTTTAGGGGACTGTCATCAATGGTTTCAATTTTTCCCCTACTTTGATATTTCTTCAAAGTTTTGTTAATATCATCAATGGTCTCTTGACCATAAATCTGTTTGGTTACTGGGTCAATTTTTAACATTTTGTCCCAGAAATTGTTATAATAGGTCCGATATATGCAAGGGATTTTTTCTTCGGTATAACCAAATTCGGGAATCCATTTATGGATCCAAGGAATAGAGAATTCTATAAAGAACATAACTTGACTGATGTTTTCTGGCCAGCCGATATGTTCTTCTCGGTATAACCTATCCAAATCAGGGGACACCTGTATCCAAGAGTCATACAATTCTTTAATTTGTTCAGGTAATATCCTGATAGAAGGGCCGTGGAATGTCCACCAATTCAAGAACCAATTTGGTATAACCTTTTGAAATATTTTCGAGCATACTTTTATAAACCACGTATGCTTGTGTTTATCATTATTGTAATATAAAACGTATGAGAAGGCCTGGATATAATCCCAGTAGGTGAAACTCATCCTTCCACCTTCAAGTATAACTTGTTTTTCTTTCATAGTGGAGATACCCCACTCTTCTGTGGATATAATCCTTTTTATAACAATTTTCGAGAAGTTATAAACAGTCTCATCTTTATTGTCTCTGAAGTGAGAAATCTCTGCACTTCCAGTGGAGACAAGAATATTCTCATAATAACTTCGGGTTTTATATGATTCACCCGGAAAATATAATTTCTCCATCAAGTATTTTTGGGTTATCTCCCAAATATTATCTTTCCATTGTATATCTTTGTTTTCAAGGAAAAGTATAACTTCCCTTTTAGAGACCTTTTCATAATTCCTTTGATCTTCTGCCGTCTCCATGGCAATAGAAGCGTAGGTATTACTTTGCTTCTTTTTGCTAGCTATATGCTGCTGTAAGGCCTTGTATAACGGGCTATCTTTTGGAATATCTTCCATGTTAATCGATGGGGACGAAATTTCCTCCCTTTGAGAAATATTCTCGTTGATGAGGGTTCTATTTCCTCTCCTTAAAATTGGATTCTGGGAAGTATAACTTCCTGAAGTTGAGCTCCGAGAAGTATAACTTCCTGTGATATAATTTGATCCTCCTCGGTCGTTATATCGACCTAGATTTCTTCCTCTTCCTCTATTAGAGGAAGACGGAGATGGCCATTGTGGCCTCATTCTGCAGTGAAAATAGATTTTGTTAGTTTTCATTTAAGAACTCTCTTGTTAAAAAGTCCGGTAGGGAATTATCACTCCCCTTTTTATATTCTATATCAAAATCAAAAGGGGCTAATTGAGCTTGCCACCTAGCGAATATATTCTTTGAAGCATCATGTTTGAAATCTTTATTAAACATAAATCTAACAGCATTATTATCAGTTCTTATCAAAAACTTTTTTTTTATAAAGATCATATTGAAATTTCAAGACACATTTAACAATGGTAAGCATCTCATGGGCCACAGTAGCATACTTCTGTTGGGCTGTAGTCCATTTTCCTGAATAATAATGAATTAAATATTCCCTTTTTTCATGGGGATTTAATTGTTTAAGAATGCCGCCGAAACCTATATTAGAGGCATTGGTCTCAATAATTTTCTGCCAATCAGGATTAGCAAGGGTTAAACAAGGTAAAGAGATTACCTTCTCTTTTACCTTTTTAACAATATCAGTATGCAAATCAGACCATGGCAAATTATAATCCTTTTTTAGTCTTTCAAATAAAGGAGCCAGGTCCTTTGACAAATCTTTAATAAAAGGGGAAATATAATTTAGACTTCCCAGAAATCTTTGTAATTGCGTCCTGTCATTAATAACATCAGGAAATTTTGCAGCAAATTCAATAGATCTTTGAATAGGAACTATTTTTCCCTGGCAAATATAATGCCCAAGAAATCTGACTTTGGTCTGGAAAAGGACTCATTTTGGATTTAGATATAACTAACCCATTTTGAATAATAATTCTTTTAAAAATATCTAAATGTTTATAATGTAATTCTAAAGTTTTAGAAAATACTAAAATATCATCGATATAGACAATGACAAAATCCATATATGGATTAAAAATATCATTCATGATTTTCTGAAATTCAGAAGGCGCGTTTTTCAAACCAAAAGGCATAACATTCCACTCGTATTGCCCGAATGGGACATTGAATGTCGTTCTATAAGTATGTTCTTTAAAAAGCTGAATCTGCCAATATCCAGATTTTAAATCAAATTTTGAAAATATATTGGCATCATATAATCTGGACAAAAGATCCCGTTTATTAGGGATAGGATACCTGATCCACTTTAAGACTTTATTCAAAGGTTTATAATTTATTACCAATCTGGGTACACCACGTTCCTTTTCTGCAGCATTGTTGACATAAAAGGCTGTACAAGACCATGGTGACTTTGAAGGTTTTATAAGACCCTTTTGTAAAAGATTATCAATCTCTTTTTTGCAGAATTCAAGTAATTCCAAATTCATTTGACAGGATCGAGATTTGGTAGGAATATGTTCCTCCGAAAAAGAGTCTTCATATGGAAGAGAAACCACATGCTTTTTTCTATTCCAAAAAGCACTCGGATGATCAGCGCATATAGAAACAGCAAATTGTTCAGAAATTATTTTAATTTTTTCTTGAATTTTTGAAGATTGTAAAATATCATCAATGGACATGCTATATATTTCATGTTGTAAAGATTTCATATGAAAATTTTTTTTATCAATCAAAGTATTTATATTTCTAGTAAGGGGTTCAGTTATAAACTGAAAAGAAATCTTTTTTCCCTTATAAGTAGCATCAAAACCTCTGTTATCAACATGAGTAAAAGGATAAATAGCCTGTATAAAGGGAGTTCCTAGTATAATAGGAGGAAACATTTTATCTTTGACAAGAATGAAAAAATGCGGAATGCAAACCTTATTTTTGCAAACATAAGCATTAGGTAGTTTATAATCTATTTTCATTCTATCACCAGATGCAGAACTAATTTTATGAGAAGTTTTCTGGTAGTATCTGGTGGGAATTATACCTTCCTGAATACAACTCATATCTGCTCCACTATCAATAAGAGCGGTTTCAGTAATTGAAAAATTATCATCAATCAAAATAGTGCACTTAACATACCATCTATGAGAGGTCACTATTTGCATCATTCCTATAAATAAATCATCATTAGGGGAAGAAATAGCCCTTTTTGTGAAATCAGAGATTTCGTTCAAATCATTTGTTTCATTTAATAAAACTCCTTTTCCTTTAATATCATGACTCATAGTATTTTCAATTTGGTTTATACGATGGTCTAAAATCATTTGATTTTATTTAAGAGATTTAATCTCATTTTTTAATTTTTCAACTTCATATTTTAAATCATCCATTGAAGAAGTATAACTGGGAAGATTCATATTTTGTGGCGAGTTCTTTTGCAAAAGCCTTTTTTGAACTTCTGCCATAGAATATGGAACTTCCTCCAAAATGTCTCTTTTTTGAATAGGCTTATCTGCCGATTTTGCAATAGAGGTCATACTGATAATTTTTTGTCTCAAATTATTATCAGTGACTTCTTTTAATAATTCTAAAATATTATCAGAAGTGATAGGTTTAAGTTCAAAATTATTTTGAAACTGAGACTGTAATTTATAAAAATCCAGGTTGTCACAAGAACAATTTCCTGTACCTGTATCACATTTATCACAACCATTATCATCAGGTAAATCAAATAATTTAATAGAAGCTTCAGACTCAGAGGAAGAAGTATAATCACTCTCATTTTCACTGACTGAAGTTTCATCCATGGTTTTCATAATCTGTTCTTTGGATTTATCGTCCAAATCCATGGCTAGAGCCTTGATCCGTTCCTTCTTGCAATTCGGGGCAATATGACCAAATTGACCGCATTTATAACACTTAACATCATTTAAATCTCTTCTAGATCTTTCTTTAACAAATCTCTTTTCCTTGCGATGTTTTCTTCAGAAATATCTTTCCTCTTTTGAACGACGATGTCGTCTTTTACCCTTCCTTTGGTAAAATTCATCTTTATCATTTTTCCTATTCTTCTTTTTTAAGGAAGAGGTTGCGGTAACACCTGCCATTCCGAACTGTTGACAGAAATCTCCTAACTGGTTCTTTTCAGTTAGTCTCTGTCTTTTAAGCTGTGCATTCAGCTTTAATTCATTACACAAGTTTAATCCTTCTTGTGTGCATACTCCAATAAGACGTCCATAAGTATAAGTATTATACATAATTTGGACATTATTTCCACGAAGAGTTTTTCTTACTCTTTCTGCAAATAAATGTGGTAAACCATCAATGAATTTACCCTTCCAATGTTCACTATTACTTTCGGGCAGGTCCATAACCCGACTGAGAAAGGTGTCTTTATACCACCTAAATTCGCCTAGATGCTTGCATCTAAGTCCGTTCAACAAGGTACGAATATTTTCGTACATATTGGTGAATCTGCCACTAAAGTGCTCGATAATAGTAAGCACCAAGGTGTAGACACAATCCTGTCTGCCCGCTACTAAGGCTCTTCCTAGATTATCAACTCCAGGTTCAGACTTAACAGTGTTATAGATCGCTGCTCTATCCTCGGTTGTCATAAAGTTATCCCACCAACCTCTTAATTGGCCGGTGAATCCTGCTACTATCATTCTGCAAATTACTGTTTCAGTATTCTTATCAGAAGTAGCTTTGCAGATCATAGAATACATCAGCATACGACGCACCAGAATACTAATCTGTCTATCCGTTAGACCATCTAAATTCCATTCGTAGATGGCATCACCGTTATAACTGGTGTTGGTCTGGTTCCAATCCCTTTCTTCCACCAAAACATCTTGAGGTGTCGGTCTAGGATAATAATAAGTATCCATTCTAGGCATATCTCCATATCTTTTTCCCAATTTTCTGAGCTTATTAAGTTCAGACCT
This sequence comes from Datura wrightii, assembly GCA_035772735.1. Lineage (NCBI taxonomy): Eukaryota > Viridiplantae > Streptophyta > Magnoliopsida > Solanales > Solanaceae > Datura > Datura wrightii. Next base: position 73,436,156 of record JASDFA010000027.1, read on the forward strand.
GGTTTCTTCCTTATAATCTTTTGACGGGTCTAAAATATTCTCCGCAAATTCAGAAGCGAGCTCCAAAGGTTTAAGATTTAAACCTGCTAGTTTTTCATTGACTAACTTTTCCAACTCTTCTCTAGATTTAATCTTGAATCTAGTAATCTCTGGAGGTCTCTGAATAGAAGGTTCTAGCCTTGTAGAAGTTTCAGGTTGACTAGGTATAATGTGAGTAGAATGAACCACCATAGACATGTCAGACGAAGAAGGAATACCAATCTTCTTAACCAGCTCAGTTAAATAATCAAGCTTAGAATCAAGAGAACTAATACGTTCCCCCAAAACTTTAACATATAAAGACAAATAATTATTTTGAGAAATCAAATTATTAATTTCCTTTATACCTTTGCTAGCAACATCATCATCAATAAATTTTTGAAAAGCAGCAAAAGTAATACCAGTATTATTTGGTAAAATAAAAGGATTTTGTGGAGGATAAATACTCGTTATAAGATTGCCATTATTTTCTTGATAGGTTCTTTCAAGAACTTTAATATATAAAGGCATGTAAGTGGTTATAAACCAAGGAGAGAAATATATAATTTGATTATGTAAAGCACAAGTTTCATAAAACTCTTGGGAAATATTCCTTTTGTCATCAATGCTATAAAATTCAGTATACCAATTTTTAAAACTTTTCCATTTATCTTGACAAAATTCGTTTAAAATATGTTTTCTTGCCGGTGACCCCGGACTAAAATCAATTTGGAACTTAATCATTTAAGTTTTATTAAAATCAAAATCCATATCGGATAAAGTAGGAATATCCTTGTCAGAATTATCATCTTTAACAATATTGTTAGAAACCTTTATATGTTCAACACGCTTATTACCATCAGCCGTGTTTATCGTATGGAGAGAGGCAGCATGATTTAATCTGGCCGGACCATAGATTGGTTCTAAAGGATCAATATATGAATGTCCTGCAGATGTAGATAATCTTCTACTACCAGTATAAGAACGCCTGTAAGGTGTTAAAGACTTATTGTCCTCAAACTGAATACAAATTTTACCTTCAGGAGTTTGACTAACATGCGAATATTCATGATTAGTAACATCATCAGATTGTTGACTCGGAGATATAACAGAGTCTAAAATCCAAGTAGAAGGAAAATCAATTTCATCCCATCCAATAAGTCTCCTAGTGGTGACTTTGGACTTAGCAAAATTTGTTTCAAAAATCATAGTCTCATTTGACATATCTGTCAATTTACATCGAGGAGTAAGAGTGGACAAAAACTTATAATAAATCCTATAAGATAAACATATAAGTTCTGATCCAGGAGCATAGTTATAACCATGAGTCTTAACATTTAATGTTAAAGCATCAAGAATATTGACATCAGATAAGGATAGTTGCAAATTTGGTTGAGTATTGAAATATACGGGACCATATGCCACCGTAGATTGAATAGAACCCATAAGAGACTGTCTAAAATTTAAATTTCTAGCATCTCTTAAAGCAGGCATAAATGATTCAGGTAACCCTTTAAGGGTTAACGACTTAAAAGCAATTTGAACTAAGCCTATATGCATAAAGCTATATTTCTTTTTATAAAGCATAATATCACGTTCATTCAATAAACGAAGAGTTTGTTCAGAAGAATTTAAAGCAAGAGACTGCTAAGTAGTTTTTATCAACTGTTTAGAAGATAATCTATCAAAGAAAACATAATCATAAATTGTATGAATAGGAACTTGTGGAATAGTCCATTTGTTTAATAGATTTAATCTCATTTTTTAATTTTTCAACTTCATATTTTAAATCATCCATTGAAGAAGTATAACAACAACAACAACAACAACAACAACAACAACAGTAAACTTCTGTAACCTTGAATGAATTAATATCACATCTATAATTATAATTTTATATTCATGCCATGAACATCGCTATGTATCTTTGTGTATCTATGTATTCTTTTATTTATAATAAACAAAATCCACATATAATAAGTATAATTGAACTCTATAAATATAATACGTAAATAAATTTTGGTAAACAAAATTCAAACACAAAGAGTTGTAACTCTGATACCACTGTAGGATTGCATGGTGTTCATAACATGTGATCTTGGGCATTATTATATGCCCAAGTGATACTCAAATGCTTCATTTCGTCTTTGTTATCTACCGTTATTTGTGCATTCTCATGTGATTTGTAGTTAGAATGTGAATTTATACTAACCAACATGATTAGTGTTCTTTTGCAGGTAAAATGGAATTCTGGGAAGCTAAGATACATGTTGGTAAAAATCGGGTATGGAGTTGGAAGCAAGGAGTGGAAAAGGTGTAGGAAGAGCAGCAAAAATAAGGGCTCCGCGATGGAGCCGTGTCACGCTGCCGTCGCGGAGGCATTCTGCCTCGAGTGATTTAATTTTGGCCATTTCCAGTGAAGCCTCGCGTTACCTCCATGACGCAGAGGCAATGCCACGCGATGCAAGCCGTGGCACGTTGAGTACAATTACCTAGGACATCCATTTCTAGTGTAGGTGCGCGATTGCACCGTGACACATTGGCCAGGCTCTGCGATGCAGGCTGTGGCATGCCAAGGTGAAATTTTTAAGGAGCCAAATTCCGGAGAGGGTCTGCGATACCCCTGTGGCACGGAGGGAGTGCTCCGCGATACTCTCTGTGCCACGTTGCTTGTTATTCCAGAAACAATTTCCACTAGTATAAATAGCACACTTAGGTTTTATTTTAAAGAACTCTGACTTGGTTGAGCAAGAACGTGGGTTACAGGCAGTTGAGGGGACGAAAATTCTAGGGTTCTTCTCTATCTCTTTCTCTTTTATCTCAATTGTTTGTATGATTTATACTCATTTGATGATGTTTAATCCACAAATGAGTGGCTAAATTCACTTCTTGCTGAGGTTAAGAACAATTATAGTGGAATGTAATTGTTGATCATTTTAGTTTTCATCTTTTCTTCAATGGTTGTTCTATCAATTCTTGTTCTTACTGCATTAATGTTTGGCCAATGTTAATGTATATCTAAAAAATCCAATTTTGATTTTGAAAAGGAAAGAAATTGGAAAGATGTGAATTGGTAGGATATGATCTCTTCTTAGTTTGGGAAAATTGAGCATTTATTTACATTAAGAATAAAAATATATCTGAAAGTCTTATTAGTCAATTAATGAATCGGTTTTGTATGGCTAGAACATGAAATTCTTTTATCACAGAAACGTAAATTGAAGGTTCATGATTCTTAAGTTGGATAGGAGACGAAAGTTCCAATCCAGTGGCAATAATTCTTGACTAGCAACCAAAGGAAAGATTAATGGAATTGTATCGATAAATTAATTCCGTACATGTTCGTTTTAACCTCAGCATGCTCATTACTATAGTTCAGACTCACTTTGTAATTTTGCATTAGATTCTTATTAATTAGTAACTCAAACTCTCAAAATATTATTTATTTGGTTGTCTGCATTCTTAAAGATATAGTTCATTAACACTTAAGTTAATTATTACCTTGGTTCAGTCCCTGTGGGATCGATACATGGCTTACTTAAGCCATTTTGCTACTTGTTCGACCACGTGCACTTGCGTGTAGTCACCACAGAAGCCGAACAACATGCAGTGGAAAATAAAAAACAATCCTACATAGATCTACTCGTGTTTAAAATTTATTTACTTTTAAAAGAATATGTTTCAAGATAAACCTAGTGATGATAGTTGTAATTGAAAATTGTTTCACAATACAAAGTCTCGATGTGTATCCACACTAAGATCGATCTTTACTATCAACTCCTTGATCAACGTAACATGCGAACAAATTGGATTACGAATATTGTGTTGAAATAGTTTTCAAGAATCTCAACCCACAATAAATGAAACAAGAAAATAATTTTCTTGTCAATAAGATTTTCTCTCTTGATTTGATGTAGTACTCATAGACGTTCAACAAAGTCTTTTTTTCATAAAAACATTTCTAAAAATATTATGCCATAGAATCTTTCTATCACCCTTTATAGAGTATCGCCTTTATTTTTTTTCTATTTGGTTAAGGTAATAATATAAATAGGGTAAAAATTTATTTCCAAAAATATTTTATAAAATTTTAATGGAAAACAAGAATCCCATTCTTGGGATGCACGATTTCCTCCGGTCCTTATTGGACTTTTGATATTGTATCCCACATAATTTTAAATCCAATTGGATATTTTCCTTATTATATATTGTAATATTTTATTTATGTCACGCCCCACCTTGGGAGGCATGACTGGCACCTGCTGTCCTACTAGGACTTGAACTGCTGAGCTGACTGAGCCAAAGCACCTCTGGTGCAGGGCTGACTCTAACTCTAGAATCAAGAAAACAACGGGCTATATAGCGGCTATAAATACAACCCCCGGCCGACAAGGCCTATAGCCACCTATGAAAATAAATAGCTAACTAGAGACAAACAATCATAGGGAGTCCTATGCGGGCCGACAAGGCCACCATGATATCTAGTTATAACTGAAAAGTAAAATCAGATGCTAAACTGAACTATGACCGACAAGGCCACAAATCAAAAGCTAAATAGGGCCCCACACGGCCAACACATATAATCTAATACACATATAGGCCCCACATAGCCGATATCATCTAACTATAGGGAAGTAACACAATCTGCAAGCCTCTAGGAGTAATAAGATGGTCGGGACAGGGCCCCAACCTACCCATACTGTACAAACAAAAGAAGTAAACCTCTATCACACAAGCTCCGGAAGAAGTGAGCTGACGGCTCTGTATGGCTGACTAGAACTACAAGGGATCTGCTCCTCATCTATCGGCACCAACAGGCAAGTAATGCAGTGCCCCAGAAGAGGGCGTCAGTACCACAGGTACTGATTATGTAAACAGTAACTTTAAATACCTGAAAGTAAGAAATAGAACTAAAAATGACTGAAGTAAAGAAAACGGACTGGAGATGACTGAAGTAGTGAAATCAGGACTAAACATAACTGTAATAAGGAGGGTAGGGGTCATACCTGACAAACGAGGCGTCTTACATGTCTAACTATCAGTAACTAAAGCAAGCGTAAACCTTACCTGACTCCCATAAGCCGGAAGGTACAATCAGCACAGAATAACCCACCTGGGCCACCATTAGCCCTAGTGAGTACACCTCAATCTATATACCCCTATCTAGGTCATACTGAGTCAACTACCAGCAATAAGCGTCCTGCCGATACCCTGGGTCTACAACTGGGCTCGCTTGGCCCCTGATTGTAGCTGTGTTTGAGTCTGGAGGACTCCTGATATCTACATCCCAAGCGTAAGCGCTCGGCGGGGGTGTGTATAAGGCCAACCATAGTAATATGAGGATCTGGATCCCAGTCTTCATCCCATGCAGACGGCATGCTGTGGCACGGAGGGAGTGCTCCGCGATACTCTCTGTGCCACGTTGCTTGTTATTCTAGAAAAAATTCCCACTAGTATAAATAGCACACTTAGGTTTTATTTTAAAGAACTTTGAATTGGTTGAGCAAGAACGTGGATTACAGGCAGTTGAGGGGACAAAAATTCTAGGGTTCTTCTCTATCTCTTTCTCTTTTATCTCAATTGGTTGTATGATTTATACTCATTTGATGATGTTTAATTCACAAATGAGTGGCTAAATTCACTTCTTGCTGAGGTTAAGAACAATTATAGTGGAATGTAATTGTTGATCATTTTAGTTTTCATCTTTTCTTCATTGGTTGTTCTATCAATTCTTGTTCTTACTGCATTAATGTTTGGCCAATGTTAATGTATATCTAAAAAATCCAATTTTGATTTTGAAAAGGAAAGAAATTGGAAAGATGTGAATTGGTAGGATATGATCTCTTCTTAGTTTGGGAAAATTGAGAATTGATTTACATTAAGAATAGAAATATATCTGAAAGTCTTATTAGTCAATTAAGGAATCGGTTTTGTATGGCTAGAACATGAAATTCTTTTATCACAGAAACGTAAATTGAAGGTTCATGATTCTTAAGTTGGATAGGAGACGAAAGTTCCAATCCAGTGGCAATAATTCTTGACTAGCAACCAAAGGAAAGATTAACGGAATTGTATCGATAAATTAATTCCGTGCATGTTCGTTTTAACCTCAGCATGCTCATTACTATAGTTCAGACTCACTTTGTAATTTTGCATTAGATTCTTATTAATTAGTAACTCAAACTCTCAAAATATTATTTATTTGGTTGTCTGCATTCTTAAAGATATAGTTCATTAACACTTAAGTTAATTATTACCTTGGTTCAGTCCCTGTGGGATCGATACATGGCTTACTTAAGCCATTTTGCTACTTGTTCGACCACGTGCACTTGCGTGTAGTCACCACAGAAGCCGAACAACATGTAGTGGAAAATAAAAAATAATCCTACATAGATCTACTCGTGTTTAAAATTTATTTACTTTTAAAAGAATATGTTTCAAGATAAACCTAGTGATGATAGTCGTAATTGAAAATTGTTTCACAATACAAAGACTCGATGTGTATCCACACTAAGATCGATCTTTACTATCAACTCCTTGATCAACGTAACATGCGAACAAATTGGATTACGAATATTGTGTTGAAATAGTTTTCAAGAATCTCAACCCACAATAAATGAAACAAGAAAATAATTTTCTTGTCAATAAGATTTTCTCTCTTGATTTGATGTAGTACTCATAGACGTTCAACAAAGTGTTTTTCTCATAAAAACATTTCTAAAAAAATTATGCCATAGAATCTTTCTATCACCCTTTATAGAGTATCGCCTTTATTTTTTTTCTATTTGGTTAAGGTAATAATATAAATAGGGTAAAAATTTATTTCCAAAAATATTTTATAAAATTTTAATGGAAAACAAGAATCCCATTCTTGGGATGCACGATTTCCTCCGGTCCTTATTGGACTTTTGATATTGTATCCCACATAATTTTAAATCCAATTGGATATTTTCCATATTATATATTGTAATATTTTATTTATGTCACGCCCCACCTTGGGAGGCATGACTGGCACCTGCTATCCTACTAGGACTTGAACTGCTGAGCTGACTGAGCCTAAGCACCTCTGGGGCAGGGCTGACTCTAACTCTAGAATCAAGAAAACAACGGGCTATATAGCGGCTATAAATACAACCCCCGGCCGACAAGGCCTATAGCCACCTGTGAAAATAAATAGCTAACTAGAGAGAAACAATCATAGGGAGTCCTATGCGGGCCGACAAGGCCACCATGATATCTAGTTATAACTGAAAAGTAAAATCAGATGCTAAACTGAACTATGACCGACAAGGCCACAAATCAACAGCTAAATAGGGCCCCACACAGCCAACACATATAATCTAATACACATATAGGCCCCACATAGCTGATATCATCTAACTATAGGGAAGTAACACAATCTGCAAGCCTCTAGGAGTAATAAGATGGTTGGGACAGGGCCCCAACCTACCCATACTGTACAAACAAAAGAAGTAAACCTCTATCACACAAGCTCCGGAAGAAGTGAGCTGACGGCTCTGTACGGCTGACTAGAACTACAAGGGATCTGCTCCTCATCTATCTGCACCAACAGGCAAGTAATGCAGTGCCCCAGAAGAGGGCATCAGTACCACAGGTACTGAGTATGTAAACAGTAACTTTAAATACCTGAAAGTAAGAAATAGAACTAAAAATGACTGAAGTAAAGAAAATGAACTGGAGATGACTGAAGTAGTGAAATCAGGACTAAACATAATTGTAATAAGGAGGGTAGGGGTCATACCTGACAAATGAGGCGTCTTACATGTCTAACTATCAGTAACTAAAGCACGCATAAACCTTACCTGACTCCCATAAGCCGGAAGGTACAATCAGCACAGAATAACCCACCTGGGCCACCATTAGCCCTAGTGAGTACACCTCAATCTATATACCCCTATCTAGGTCATACTGAGTCAACTACCAGCTATAAGCGTCCTGCCGGTCCCCTGGGTCTACAACTGGGCTCGCTTGGCCCCTGATTGTAGCTGTGTTTGAGTCCGGAGGACTCTTGATATCTACATCCCAAGCGTAAGCGCTCGGAGGGGGTGTGTATAAGGCCAACCATAGTAATATGAGGATCTGGATCCCCATCTTCATCTCATGCAGACAGCATGCTGCTCCGTTGAGCGATGTATCCTCGCCCCTCGCGGGCGGCGACGCAGCTATTAACCCTGGGGTGGTCACGGAAGCTATACAGGTATAATCCAGTCCAAAGAAATACAAATTACAAGCCTCGACTGACAACAACAACTAGAAATGATATCATATTCCTGACATGCTTTACTAGGATTCATACTAGACTACTATGCTGAAGAAACTAACTTGCCGAAAGAAAATGCCTTAACATACCTCGTTCATTGTTTACTGATTAACTGGCGAGTTTCGGATCGTGTTCAACTACCCTTCTCAACTGTTATCATATTAACGGAAGTATAGGGCTAACTTCATTACTATACTCGAAGAAAACAATAACTTTTATATATATACTGACTATACTTCAACTTATCGAAAGACGAGCAAAAACTCGTAATTTCTTGGGAATCTAGGACGGAGGAATACTTTAAGCCTGGGATCGTATTGACACTACTTTGGAGAAATTTCATCAACTTTAGATAGGCGGGAGGATGATTTGCTGGGTGAATTTCACGAAAATAACTCTGTAGCAATGCTCCCTATAGCTTTATACTTCTATATCCGGTGTTAATTTTGATTTGGACGGCGTTTAGCGGCGTAATCGGACGATTTCCCAAAGTTCTCCTTCATTCTTGTTCTCCCTCTGCTCTGGCCGTGATTTATATGAAAATAACACAACATCTAAGTGTGAGGCCTTATATACTTGAGGCAGCAGACAAGGCAATGTGGCACTCTGCCCATCATGCTAATTCTGCACCGTGCCATGTTGGCTAACGCAGAGGAGCTGCTCCATGCCAGTTTTCCCGTCTGGGCAGCTTGGTTTGGCCTCCTCCCGCGAAATACAAACTTGGAACTCATTTGGCCTTTCCCCGTGCCCTTTCCTCATATGTATGGCACCATAAAACTCTCAACCAACATACGAATAGGCCGACTAAATGCTAGAAACTTACGGGGTGTAACATCCTCCCCCCTTAAGAACATTCATCCTCGAATGTTAACTTCTACATGCAGGAACCTTAACCTTGCAATTACTTATTCTGGAAATATTTTGGCAGAGTCTCCCCTATAATATAGACTATCTAAAAACCCTAAAATGCAAAAAAGTCCAATACAGGTAATTCACACAATAATATAACATTCATTTCACAATAGACTGAAGTTAACTAATCCACACATACATGTACATAATTCAACTTATGAAGCAACAACAACAACATACCTCTAGCTACACAATCTGACTAAGTCTGAAATAACTGAGGATATCTGGTTTTCATATTGTCTTCTGCCTCCCAGGTCATCTCCTCTCGGTTCTTATTCTGCCATAGCACTTTAACGGAAGCAACATCTTTAGTTCTTAGTCTGCGGATCGGCCGATCTAGTATGGCTACTGGAGCTTCTTCATAAGCTAACTCCTCTGTGATTTGGACGTCTTTGACTGGGACAATCTGGTAAGGATCTCCTATGCACTTCCTCAGCATTGATACATGAAAAACTGGGTGAATGAATTCTAATTCTTGAGGTAAATCCAATTCATAAGCCACTTGGCCTATCATTCGGCGAATCTGATAAGGCCCAATAAACCTCTGGCTGAGCTTGCCTTTCTTACAAAATCTCGTCACACCCTTTATTGGTGAAACGTTCAGGAATACCCAGTCACCCACATTAAATTCTAGGTTTCTTCGCCGCACATCAGCATAAGATTTCTAGCGGCTCTAAGCCGTCAGCAGACGTTCCCTAATAAGCTTTACTTTCTCTTCTGACTGATGAATAATATTTGGCCCAATCAATGCCGATTCTTCTACCTCAAACCAACCAGCTGGAGACCTGCACTTCCGCCCATATAACGCTTCATAAGGCGCCATCTGAATTGCTGAAAGATAACTGTTATTATAGGCAAATTCAATAAGCGGTAGATGTTCATCCCAGCTGCCTCCAAAATTTAGCACACACGCCCGTAACATATCCTTAAGCGTCTGGATTGTAAGTTCTGCCTGCCCGTCTGTCTGAGGATTGAAGGTTGTGCTCAGGTTAACCTGCGTCCCCAGGCCCCTCTGAAAAGATTTCCAAAACTTAGCTGTAAACTGCACCCCTCATTCAGAGATAATTGACAGTGGAACACCATGCAATCAGACTATTTCTCAAATATACAACTCAGCATAATCTTCCGCTGAAAAGGTAGCCCTTACTGGCAGAAAGTGAGATGATTTTGTTAACATGTCAACAATTACCCAGATAGAATCATATTTACACCTGGTACAAGGTAACCCTACTACGAAATCCATATTAACTGCCTCCCTTTTCCATAAAGGCACGACTATATTTGGTGTCAGTCCGCCTGGTTTCTGATGTTCAGCTTTCACCTGTTGGCAATTGAGACATTGAGCTACGAATTCTTCTATCCCCTTTTTCATTCCCGGCCACCAGTAAATCTCTTTTACGTCATGGTACATTTTTGTCGAACCTGGATGGAGAGAGTAACGAGCATAGTGTACCTCGGCCATTATTTGCTGGCGAAGCCCTGCCACATCTGAAACGCAGAGGCAATCCCTATATCTCAAAACTCCATCCTCGGTACCTGGAAATCTATCACTTCCCCTCGCTGGACCCTATTCTGAGCTGAACCAGGCTAGGATCTTCATACTGCCGTTCTTTCACTTCCACAACCAATGATGACACTGCGGTATTCTAGATTACCACTCCAATGTCTCTTGATTCTACTATCCGAATGGCTAAACTGGCTAGCTGATGCAATTCTCGGGCCAATTCCTGCCGCTCGAGCTGTAAATATGCCAGGCTTACCATGGATTTGCAGCTAAGGGCATCCGCTACAACATTGGCCCTTGCTGGGTAATATAAGATATTCACCTCATAATCCTTTAAAAGCTCCAACCAGCGACGCTGCCGCAGATTCAAGTCTTTCTGGGTGAAAATATACTGCAGGCTTTTGTGATCAGTGAAAAAATATCTACATGGATGCCATACCGGTACTGTCTCCATATTTTCAAGGCATGAATTGCCGCGGCTAACTCCAGGTCATGGGTAGGGTAGTTCTTCTCATGCTTCCTCAGCTACCTGGAAGCATAGGCAATCACCTTACCATGCTGCATAAAAACACATCCTTACCCAACACGGGAAGTGGCACAATGGACTGCATAGCCCTCTGTTCCTTCTGGCAAACCTAGCACCGGTGCTGATGTCAATCTGTCTTTCAATTCCTGAAAGCTCTACTCACATGCCTCATTCCAATGGAATTTTGCTGCGTTCTATGTCAATTTTTGTTAAAGGTGCTGCTAAAGTGGAAATTCCTTCCACGAACCTTCTGTAATACCCGTCTAACCCCAAGAAACTACGTACCTCGATCAGAGTGGTAGGTCTAGGCCATGTTTTCACTGCCTCTATCTTCTGCGTATCTACCTGTATACCTGCATCGGACAAAATATGGTTATATAAGGCTACTGAATTCATCCAAAATACACATTTAGATAATTTTGCATATAGCTGGCGATCTCTGAGAATTTGGAGCACTGTCTGTAGATGATCCTGGTGATCTGCCTCTGAGTGGGAATACACCGGAATATCATTGATAAAGACTATGACAATCAAGTCCAGGTATGGTCTGAAAACATTGTTCATCAGGTCCATGAACACTGTTGGGGCGTTTGTCAGTATGAAGGACATGACTAGAAATTCAAGGTGGCCATATCTAGTCCTGAAGGCAGTCTTTGGGATATCTCTTTCACGAACCTGGACCTGATGATATCCTGACCTTAAGTCAATCTTTGAAAAATACCTCACTCCCTGTAGCTAATCAAACAAATCATCTATTTTGGGAAGCGGGTACTTATTCTTGATAGTGACTTTATTCAGTTTCCGATAATCTACACACATACGGAGGGAGCTGTCCTTCTTCCTCACGAACAGAACTGGCGCACCCCACGGTGAGGTACTCGGCCTGATAAAGCCCTTGTCTAGAAAATCCTTCAATTGATCCTTTAGTTCTCTGAGTTCAGCAGGAGCCATCCGATATGGAGAAATAGATATAGGCTGAGTGCCTGGTAATAGATCGATTGCAAAATCAATTTCCCTTTCTGGGGGAATACTAGGAAGCTCATCTGAAAATACGTTGGGAAATTCTTTAACCACTGGAATAGACTAAAGGGTCGGAAGCTCTGCCCGAACATCCTGAACTCTGATAATATGATAAATGCACCATTTTGCTATCAATTTTCTCCCCCGGAGATAGGTAATAAACCTACCTTTTGACGTGGGTGTACTACCTTTCCACTCCCGTATTGCCTCCCCTGGAAAGTGTAATCGGACAATCTTGGTCCAACATTCAACATTGGCATAGCATGGAGCTAACCAATCCATATGCATAATTGCATCAAAATCAACCATTTCTAGTTCTATCAAGTCTGTCGTAGTTTGACGACTGGCAACCTCTATTGTACACCCCCGATAGACCCTTCTGGCTATGATAGAGTCACCAATGGGTGTAGACACTGAGAAAGGTCTCCGAAGCAATTCCGTCATAATACTAAACTTTCGAGCCACTAATGGTGTAACATAGGACAAGGTGGATCCTGGATCTATCAACACATAAGATGGATGAGAGCAAATGTTCAGCATACCTGTCACAAAATCTGGTTAGGATCTCTTACTCCTGTCGCCCTGGTAGTGCATATGTACGGTCTGGGCTGGCACCTGAATTAGAGGCCCCTAATCTACCTCGGCCTCTGCTGGCTGAAACTGAGGGCCTACGCCCTGTCGGGGATGCTAGAGCTCGTGATCCTACCGAGGACCTATCCTATCGATCTCGATCACCCTGACCCCTAGGTGGACAATTTCTCATCTGGTGACCCTCTTGTGCACAAATGTAGCATCCTATGGAACCATACCTGCATGCTCTAGAGTGGCGTCGACTGCAAATAGGGCAAAGTGGTATTGTAAACCCATTCTGCTCCATTCCCCTCTGCTGCTGTGAAACTACTACTCGCGAACCTTCGCCGGGCTCTGACTGCCCTCGACGACCAAACCTGCTCCTCTGCCGCTGCGGTGGAGGTGGGGGTCTAGGAGGACTATCTAATAAATGTGGCCTAGGTCCTCCCTGGGACTCCTCTTGTAATTCTCCCGGTCTTTCCCTGCGGCGTTGCTCCTGACTTGTCCTCCTAATCTCCCGTTGCCGCTGTCTGATACCCTCAATATTCTGAGCAAAACATGCACACAGGCGATATCCATATCCTCTCGTAGTGTGGCTGTGATGCAGGTCTCAACATATTCCAGGTTCAGCCACATTATAAAGTGGTGTACCCTGGCTGGCATTGTAACCACAAAAGCTGGCGCATAACGAGCCAAGGAATCAAACCGCATGGCATATTCCCGGACACTCATCGACCCCTGCTCCAAGAGTGGGAACTGATCAACCTGGGCCTGTCGAATCTCCCGCGATAACTAATGATCCAACAAAGCCTTTGAGAAGTTGGGCCAGGTCAGAGGGGAAACATCTCTCCCTCGGGACCTCTCCCAACTCTCATACCACTGTACGGCAATTTCCCGTAGCTGGAATACCGCCAACTCAACTGACTCAGTAGGTGTAGCATGCATCACCTAGAAAATCCTCTGTATCTGGTCTAAGAAGTCTTAGGGTCCTCGGTCCGATCTGTCCCTATGAATTTCGGCCGTCCAAGCGGCTCCTAACGTGGTGGAGACTGCTAGGGAGTTTGAGATGATACTTCCATATCGTCCTCAGATCGGGTAGATTCTGACCGAGGCTGAGGCACCCTACTGGTACCCTCTCCTGTTGCTACATCGAGCCTCCTACCTATTGTAGGGTGTCGCTGGACCGACATTTCTCTGTAAGCAAAAGAGTATAATGAGCTTAGGGACTAAACCCTATATTGTACCGCTCTATAGCACGACTGAATAAGAAGAAATAGTAACCATCCTATCATGCCTTGCAGCCTCCTGCCTATGGTATGTGGTGCACAACACATCCATAGACAAGACTCTATTTAGCACGGCTTGTAGACTCCCTAGGATATGACCTGCTCTGATACCAAGTTTGTCACGCCCCACCTTGGAGGCATGAATGGCACCTGGTGTGCTACTAGGAGTTGAACTGCTGAGCTGACTGAGCCTAAGCACCTCTGGTGCAGGGATGACTCTAACTCTAGAATTAAGAAAACAATGGGCTACATAGCGGCTGTAAGTACAACCCCCGGCCGACAAGGCCTATAGCCACCTGTGAAAATAAACAACTAACCAGAGACAAACAATCATAGGGAGTCTGATGCGGGCTGACAAGGCCACCATGATATCTAGTTATAACAGAAAAGTAAAATCAGATGCTAAACTGAACTATGACCGACAAGGCCACCAATCAACAGCTAAACAGGGACCCACACGGCCAACACATATAATCTAAAAAACATATGGGCCCCACACAGCCGATATCATCTAACCACAGTGAGGTAACACAATCTGCAAGCCTCTAAGAGTAATAAGATGGTCGGGACAGGGCCCCGACCTACCCATACTATACAAACAAAAGAAGTAAACCTCTATCACACAAGCTCCGGAAGAAGGGAGCTGACGGCTCTATACAGCTGACTGGAACTATGAGGGACCTGTTCCTCGTCTATCTGCACTTGCAGGCAAGTAATGCAGCGCCCCAGAATAGGGCATCTGTACCACAGGTACTGAGTATGTAAAGCAGTAACTTTAAATAACTGAAAGTAAGAAATAGAACTAACAATGACTGATGTAAAGAAAACGGACTGAAGATGACTGAAGTAGTGAAATCAGGGCTAAACGTAACTGTAATAAGGAGGGTAGGGGTCATACCTGACAAATGAGGCATCTTATTATCCAACTTTCAGTAACTAAAGCAAGCATAAACCTTACCTGGCTCCCATAAGCCGGAAGGTACAATCAGCACAAAATAACCCACCTGCACCCCCATTAGCCCTAGTGAGTACACCTCAATCTATATACCCCTATACAGGTCATACTAAGTCAACTACTAGCTATAAGCGTCCTGCCCATCCCCTGGGTCTGCAACTGGGCTCGCTCGGCCCTTTATTGGAGCTGTGTCTAAGTCCGGTGGACTCCTGATATCTACACCTCGGGCATAAGCGCTCGATAGGGGTGTGTATGAGGCCAACCACGGGAATATGAGGATCTGGATCCCCAGCTTCGTCCCTTGCAGACGGCATGCCGCTCCATAGAGCAACGTATCCTTGCCCTTGGCGAGTGGCGACACAGCTATTAACCCTAGGGTGGTCACGGAAGCTATACAGGTGTAATCCAGTCCAAAGCAATACAAATTACGAGCCTCGACTGAAAACAACAACAAGACATGATAACATAGGACATGCTTTACTGGGATTCATACTGGACTGCTTTGCTGAAGAAACTAACTTGTCGAAAGAAAATGCCTTAACATACCTCGTTCGCTGTTTACCGATTAACTGGCGAGTTTCGGCTCGTGTTCAACTGCCCTTCTCAACCATAATCATATTAACAGAAGAATAGGGCTAACTTCATTACCATACTCGAAGAAAATAATAACTTATATATATATACTGACTATACTTCAACTTATCAAAAGACAAGCAAAAACTCGTAATTTCTCGAGAATTCTAGAAGGGAAAAATACTTACTTTAAGCCTGGGATCATATTGACACTAGTTTGGAGTAATTTCATCAACTTTTGCTCGGCGGGACGACGATTCGCTGGGCAAATTTCACAAAAATAACTCCGTAGGGATGATCCCTACAGCTTTATACTTTAATATCCAGAGTTGGATTTGGATGGCATTTAGCGGCATAATCGAATGATTTCCCAAAGTTCTCCTTCGTTCTCCCTCTGCTCTGGCCGTAATTTATATGAAAATAACATAACATCTAAGTGTGAGGCCTTATATCCTTGAGGCGGCAGACAAGGCAACGTGGCACTCTACCCATGGCGCTGATTCTGCTCCGTGCCACGTTGGCTAACGCGGAGGAGCTTCTCCGTGCCACTTTGCCCCTCTGGGTAGCTTTGTTCGGCCTTCTCCCGCGAAATCCCGACCTGGCAATCGTTCGTCCTTTCCCCGGGCCCTTTCCTCATAAGTATGGCACCCTAAAACTCTCAACCAACATACGAATAGGCTGATTAAACGCTAGAAACTTACGGGGTGTAACAATTTACATATCATATATAATTAAATATTCTATATATATATATAGATAGATAGATAGATAGATATATCAAGAGATATAATTTAATTTTCTAATTCAAATAGTACATTTTAATTTATTCATAATATTATTTATATTTTCTGTGCTAGGAAAAAATAATATTTCATTTGATTTAAATTTATTTATTTGACTAATTAAATTCTCTAATTTAATTATCAAAAGTAAGATAATTAATCTATTAACAAAGATGGGAGCACTCATTAGTATGCAACCCCATAGATTCATTACTAAGTTGGTAATAAATCGATCATATCAATATACTAATCAAGGGTGATATCTAGCACTATCCTAATTAACCACCGGATAGCATGAAGTATAGAATTTACTGTCAATAACATGTAGAAGAATAATGTAGTATTTTATTCTGCCATAATAGCTTCGAATCACCCTAGGATATGGTCTAACTGTCAAGTTCCTATCGATGATAAATTATGTATTCATGTAAAATTATAATTGATCATTGAATGACCTAAGAAACTCTCTTATTCTTTCATTCTGTTGTCCTAGCCAAGGTCTTAATTATTCATTTACAATTCATGAACTCATAGAGCTTAAACTCATTACCAAGAATTGATAGACTCCATCATGATCAATCATGAATTCCACAAGTATTTAATCATACCCAATATTCTTTTAACAATTTTTTCAAGTCCATAGGTGTTCGATATCAAAGTGTTGGGTTTTAGATCATTTTTCCTTCCTATGGGGATAAATAAAAGCCCAATATGGATCAACTAACTTTTTCCCATAAGCCCACTATCATGGTGAATATATAGGGTCTCTTTAGGTATTATTTAAGATAACACAAGAAAAATTTACAGCAGCGATATAGAGAGAGAGAATGGGCAGATTTTTGCACAGAAAAATTCAGCCCTAGCAGCCTACTTTAAATTGCGATTCACGCATCGTTTCTTTTACGATTGAGTTAATATTTGATATATTTTTTCTATCATCTTAATCTTTGGTTAAAAACTAATAGAAGTGCATTTGAAATCCTGTAGCTCCAGATTTTTACCTATGAACAGTAGCTGCATTTTTGGGTGATTTGCTGTTTTTCTTCTCTAATTTTTGGTGCTATCTCCTTATATTTTTTATTTTTGTTTGGAAATTGTTTGGTGGCCATTTTGGAGAAAATTCTTTTAAATATTGTTGATTATAGTTTAGTTTTTAGTCCCGTGATTTTTTAATCTTCACACCAAAGAGGTTTTTCCACGTAAATTTGGTATCTGGTGTGTTTGGTTTATGCTATCTTGCTATATTCATATTTTTATTGTAATTATCTTCTACCTAGAACTATTTGAAATTTTATTTGAGGTCTCCTCTTGGTCCAAATAGATTGAAAAAATTTAGACTTGGGTATTCTTCCGCTGCTATCCTATCGTGCCTTTTGTTTGTGCTTTGTTTTTCCCAACAAAGAAGTATCAGATCTTGTGCATATTGTTGATATTCTCTTTGAATGATGGAGGAAAATATGAGTAAGATGGTGTGTTTGAATTGTAGTAATTATCATATTTGAAAAGGCAAGATGAAAGATCTTCTATTTGTCAAGAAAATGTATTTACCAGTGTGTACTTCTAACAAACCTGAATCTGTAATGATGGGATAGGGAATTTTTGAGAACCTACAGGTTTGTGGCTATATTGGTGTCATGCTCTGAACATAGGCTCGGATCGGGATACGGAATCTAGAACCATTAATGGCTTCAAGTCGGCCCATGGAATGAACATAAAATTGAAGCTCAATATAAAATAAAGTGGAAAACTGAATTCTGAAATAGCAAAAGTCTAAATACTAAACATTTGAACAACAAAAATACTTAACACTGAATTTGAAGCTGAATACAACACTATATCTAAAAAGCCTCTACATACTTCTGAGCTGATAGGACAAGACCCTTGACTAGCTCACTAAAAGTCTGAAACTAAAGTGACAATTCAACCATATAGAGGTCCTCGAAGGATGAGTACTCACCAATCAAGCTGGCTGGATTGCACTCTAATGACTGGCTAATGGAGAGACTGCCATGAACATCTAAGCTTGTATCATGAAATGATACAACATAGATTATGCAATCAGTACTTGAAATGTACTGAGTATGCAAGGTGAATAAAAATAGGCTAATATAAGAGTTCATAAGAGTAGGAAAGTTCAAAACATAAAATGATAGTCATAACATAAACATGAGGCTCAAGATTTTAAGAATTATTCATAATCTAGTCATAATGATATTCATAAGAGAAACCTTGTAAAACATGACTTGAAACAAAGTATTGTAAACATGACAATGCATAAATCATGAAGAACAATGGGAGGACTCATCCTAACCGACACCTACATGATAGAGCTTACATGATGCCCTAACGATCTCGCTCAAGTGGGCAGAGCTGTCCCCAGCTTGCCAGGCCAAGGACATAATTAGGCATAAATTGGTTGAAATTTGAAACCATGAATTAATAATCAAAATAGGTATAAAATATGCACATACTCTTAAAACATTATTTGGAACACTAAGGGAATTGACCCATAGATAAATCATAGAGAATTTCATAAAATGAGGAATAAGCCCCATAAAATCATGTACTTGATCTAAAGGTTAAATTTATGGAATTGAGGGAGGAGAATTTTGAGCATGAGAGTGAAAGAAAATCTCATTCATAGCCCTATATACCTGGAAAATCTAATTCCACACTCTTCCTTGAAAGCCCAAGAGACTTGGAGAAGAACTTGGAAGAGTTCTAGGATTGATCTCTTTAGGAATTCTCTATTCTTGCATGCATGGGGAAGGAATAGGTTAGGATAGGCTAAACCCTCTTAAAAATCCTCCTAACTAAGCTTAAAATGATGTACTTTAGAACTTAGAAGATAAGGAATTACAGAAAGACCCTTAATGAAATTACAGGAAAAACAAAACTATCGGTTTCTACGACCTGTACCACGAGTCGTACAATTGACATACAACACGTGGTAGCCTTCCGTACTGACTAAAAAATTCCACAAATCCTATACAACCCGTAACTCCTACTACAACCCGTATCTTCCACATATGATTCATATCGCCACTCATATGATCAACAACTGAAAAGGTCCCTAGTTCTTATTATGATCCGTCCCATGAGTCGTACCCACACACCAAGACTCGTAGTAAGGACTCATGCTTTAGAAGGTAAAATGTAAATATCTCCAGCCGATGTACCACACCTGGGTAAAATAAAAATAATTCTCAATCAAAATCATAAATAGGGTCTATCTGTCTTATATTGAGTCAATTTAACAAGGGATATAAATGACAAATGTTAAATCTGTGGCTGGAATAGGCCTCTTTCGTAACCCATAAATGCAAGTGAGCACCCATATCATGTAAAGCTAGAAAATATGTATATATATCACATAAAGTTGTCAAATTATACATGAACATGTCGACTCAGTTACTTGAAGTACCTTTAAGAGGTTTAGACAACATAAGAACTTTTGTAGGCTTACAAACAATATCCTACAAATAATCCAACCAATTGAACATATTACTTGGACAGAAACACATAGAGCTCATTTCTACAAAATTATTTAACATTTGGGAACTACAAATATATACTGCTTACTAGGTGGTTGCTTTAACCTATATCGGCAACTATACATTGGAATTTCATTGCCAAATTTATCATGTAGATAAGCACATATAGTTCTTAATTCATTTGACTTATTTGCGGGAAAACATGGAAATTATAACTAGGAACTTGGAGTTATTTGTCATATACATAGAGATGAGAACTGAACTACAAATATAGAACGTATAAGACTTCTATATAATGTATAACTTGTATTTAGTTAACTAGGTGACCTCCGGGAGACTACCTGGTATTCAAAGTTCTGAGCTTAACTGATCATTATCATAGCCTGCACTTATACTTACTTAGACATTAGGAACATTGGCACCTGGGAGAATCTCTCCTCTGAATTTAGGAAATTCAACTGATAACTCAACGAGAGCTAAATATAAAGATGCATGACTTGAATATAACTGAAAGAATTCAATGGTATGTTATAACATGAAAATCCTACATATTAAGACTTCTTACTGGGAAGACATATAAAGACTTGAGTTCTTAGACTTGTATACAACATTAGATACTTGACGGAGACATTAGCATAATTCTCGAAATATGATCTCTCAAAAACTTCTTAGATCAACTAGCACATTTCAACATAAATTAGGGACGTAAAGACATAACTTAAGGATCTGAGACTTGGAACTCTATAACTTGGGAACTCGTGAGTAACTCTCTAAGTGATGCCTTATAGGTAAATTAAGATATATAGCCATGATTCGGGTGATGCTGGATTGACTTACATAACTTTTCAATTATCTGCGGAGCTTAAGAAAGCTTACATAATCATAAGTGACTTAGAAGATCCTAGGATTACCCTTTTCAGACATGGTAGAAAATTTCCACACTTAGAATAGATAACTTAACATAATCCTTTAGGGGTATAGTAGAGAGCTTCTCAACTTAAGTTACTATTTTGTAGACGTTCAATTCTAATTTTTTCGTAGAAGGTTAACACTTTAGTGGTTATTCATCAACGTAACACATATTGAACATAAAAAGCTTAATTTAGAACTCTTTTGCTAAACGTTTTTAGGACAGGGTTAATTTTCCTAGTTGTTTCCTACCTCGTTCACAATCGTAACCCATATCGTCTAATTTAACAATATTTAGCTCACTTTCCTAATTCATCTTAACTTCTTTGCCAAAAATTATTCACTCTACACTCAAGTCTTTAACCCTCGTGTTCACTATTCCATCAATTCTTATACACACTTACCTCTTTGCCTAATTGACAACTTAGCAAACGCTTTCCCCGTTAACATGTATCGATTTAGCTTATTCGCTATGTGCCGCTTGCTTAGCTTTAATGAGGAAAAATATAAAATCTACTTTTTATCTTAAGTATTTTAAAACATAAACATATAGGAGGGATTAAAATATTATTAAAACGGCATTCAATAAGCTCATTTACCCTCAATTCACTTAGCGTCATCTTCTTAGCTTAAGTTCAATTACATATCGTCGTCTTAGCATTTCCTACCAATTTACGCTAAGTGACAAGATCTTAACATATATTAAACATCACATATACAGTATACTTCAAAGGACCAGCTCACGATGCCCACGTTAAGGGGACTTCAAACTCAATTTGGAACTACGGCAACAATCGTATAAAAATTACACCTTTCGCTTCACATTTGTTCGCTTCAACCATTCTTAACGATTCAAGCTTTATGCAAAGTATTTACAACCCTTTGTAAAGGATCATACATGCCTCCATATGATTTTAAAAAATAGGAATATTGATCCTTTCAATAACTTAGCGTCATTCTTGAAAAACAAGGAAAGGAACGCCTTTACATACCTTGGAACGTCGACTCTAATTTTTCCGAAAATCTTCCTTTCAAGCTTACTCCTTAAGGATCCTTCCAAGTCCAATTTACAAACCCAACAAGAAGCAACTTCACTTCACCAAAGTTCTAGAAAAATTGTGCAGCAACATGCCACAAAAACACACAAAGAAACAACAACACAATACTACAACATTCTCCAAGTTATATCCTCATAAACTTAAAGAAATCAAAAAGGAAATTACTTACCCTTTCTTGGAGATGTTATCAGCTAAAGTAGGAGTAAACTCCTACTGTTTCGTATGCCTAGAATCATCTAGAAATGCAGCAATACCACCATCAACCACAAGATAGGAACAGGTCATGACTTCCTTCCAAGGTTCTCCTTTCAAAGCTCAAAATAGACAAGAGTGCAGTTTCTTACCTGGGATATCTTTTCACCATGTGATAGGGCTTTGAATTCTCTGAATTCTGAAAAAAAATCAACTAAAACGGAGTAAAAATGAGCTTTATAGCTCAATTTTACTTCATATAGGCGGGCTGGCAAGGGTTTGGGTGGTACCCGCGTGCGGCGCCCATGGGACATGCCCTCGCGTGCGCGCCTGCTGCCTGTTGCCTGCCTGTCTTGGCCCTCGCGCGCCTGGGCGATTTCCCAGTCGATAGTGCTTTCTTCAAACGAGCATAACTTTTTACTCCAAACTTGGATTGACGTGCGATTTTTTTCACTGTAAACTAGACTCAAACACCTTTCATTTTACATGTTATGGGACTTTGGATTATTATATGTTTGGAGATATGACCATTTAAAGTTGACCCTTATTTACAAAGTTCACATGCTCTTCGCTTTTCCCTATGCACATGTTTCCCTCCTCAACTACGGACAACATACGACCCATTATTCCCTTAATATGACATATAACCATCAAATAATCATCAAAAAATATTTCGGGGTGTAACATCCTCCCCCCCCCGTCAAAAAATCGTACTTACTCAACTCCATCTATTTGTCTGACGTATGATAGACATGCTTTAGTACCATAAAATCGGTAACTTTTCTAACCCTAAGCAAATTAATAAACTACCATGGGAGTTATGATTTACTCCAATACCGCCTTTCCATTCATACCATTAGGAAATATCACAGAAAAAAAAGAGTAAAAATCACAACTTAACCACTTAACATATAGAATCAGTGTCAAACCTGAAGTTGCTCTTTTACCTTTTCTTTTACAACAACCTTTCATTGCCTATCTAGGAAATGGGGGCTAAAAGAAATTGTAGTCTAATCTAGGGACAAAGTAGAGACTGAATCTTAAGGAGAAATTGAATGTCTGGTTGGCCGGGGTCTCCAAGCACTACGAGGGTCCTTAAATAGTCTTATTGACATGGTTTTGCTTACTCTATTCCACTACCTTGTCATTACTTGGGATACGATGAATCAGATCGTCCGTCTTTTGACAAAATACTAGCATCCAAGCAGTAGATATTTTTGTCAGGGTAGACATTCCTAAACACTCTCGGACCAAATAGAGTACCAAGCCTAATACAATCGATATGCTCTATCCCTCGTATTCCGCACCCTATCTGAAACATATTGGGCAAAAGAATTAAACCTAAGACTATATTCACGAATACTCTGCTGCCTGATAACGGGCAAAAATATATGCCCGAGATACTCTTTATTACTTCAATTAGTCTTGTTTATCTAAGTTATTGTATACATTTTCATGTAATTTTATATAATGTGGAGATATGTGCTAACCAACATGATTAGCCTTTGTTTTGTAGGTTTTGATGATGTTTGAGTAACTAATCCATAAGTTGGTGAAGTAGAAGCTTGGAAATGGAATTAACACGTGAACGTCGGCAAGGAAGAGGCACAAAACAGCCCACCGGCGCGTCGACAAGGTGCCACGGCAGGCAGGCCGCTCAAAACAGCCCACCTGCGCGTTGGCAACGTGCCACGGCAGGTGGACTCCGCGACCATGGGGCTACAACGCGCTGCCCAGGCAGCGTGACACGTTGCCAACGCGGCAAGGTGCTGCCTAGGCCGGTTTCGGGTGATTTTCCAGAGAGCCTCCGCGTTTGTAGCGTGTCACGGAGGCCGTGCTCCGCGATGCACTCCGTGACACATTGCTTGTTAATCCGGGAAAGATTCCTACTAATATAAATAGCACACTTAGGTTTATTTTTCATAATTAAGACTTCGTGGAGCAAGGACGTGGGTTAGCAGCAGTTGAGGGACGAAAAAGCTAAGGGTTTTTCTCTCTTTCTTTCTTCTTTCAATCAATTGTACGTATGATTTACACTCATTTGAGGATGATCAATCCACAAATGAGTGGCTAATTCTCTTCCTTGCTAAGGTTTTGAACATGTGTATTGAATTTTGATTGTGAATTATATGGTTTTCATCTTCTTCTTTCATGTTGTTCTATTAATTCTTGTTCTTACTGCATTAGTGTGTGGCCAACATTAATGTACATCTAAAAAGTCCAATTTCACTCGAGAGAGCAAGAAATTGGAAAGTTGTGAATTAATAGGGTATTGTTCTTAACTTGATTTGGGAAAATTGGGTTTTGATGTGCTTTCCTGATAGAAATATACTTGAAAGCCGTATTAGTCAATTTAGGAACCGGAATTGTATTTCTAGGTCATAAATTGCATTTGATCACAGAAATGTAGACGAATGGTTTATGATTCTAAAGTGAGATTAAATACGAGAGTTTTAATCTCTAGGCTAATGTTCTTGGCTAGCAACATGAAGAGAAGAATAACCGAATTATGATTACTATCGAATTCATTACTTGTTCTTAACCTTGGCATGCTCTTATCCATAGTTTCAATTCAAGTAAATATTTGTTAATAGTTTTAGTATATAGTTTATAAAAAAAATTATTTAACTTTTGGTTACATTGTTGTCAACATAATTAGAAGTAAACTAGAATATAGTATACTTAAGCAATTTTACTTATCCAGAGTCTCCTTGGATCGATACTTGGCTTACTTAGCCACTTTATTACTTGTTTGACCACGTGCACTTGCGTGTCGGTTTTTAACCCCTACCAAAGCACCGGAAAGGTTTTTGGCGCCGTTGCCGGGGAGACTTGGCAATTGGTGAAATTGTTTTAAGTTTAAATTTACTGTATTTTTGTTTTATTTTCTTAAGTGTTGACAACTTGGTCTAGTGTTTGTTTTAATTCTTCTTTAGTTTATTTTATTTTTCTGCTTGTTCGCATACCCTTACTGACATGACATCGTGGAATATAAATGGTTTCAATGGTGGATACTCATATTTTAGTGAATCTTGTCTGAACTGTGGAGGACCCCACTTGTGGCAAAACTGTAATACGTGCAATATATGTGGGTGTCAATATGGCCATTGGGGTGATTGTCCAAAGGCATATTCCCCTCCCCCAAGCCCCTACTATGATCCTTCTGTTGTTTTTTCTGAATATAGGCATGTTGAAAATGAGGACTTGGGACGCCAAGCTCGAA
This sequence comes from Datura wrightii, assembly GCA_035772735.1. Taxonomy (NCBI): domain Eukaryota; kingdom Viridiplantae; phylum Streptophyta; class Magnoliopsida; order Solanales; family Solanaceae; genus Datura; species Datura wrightii. The sequence continues at coordinate 73,461,459 of JASDFA010000027.1, forward strand.
TAGAAGACATGTTGAAACAACTCTTGGAGCAATCAGAAGCAATGAAGGAGGCGATGGCAGTATTGAGAAATCAGCAAGAAGAGAATGCAGAGGCTCTAGAAAGGATGACCATCAAATTCACGGAGATGATCGCTGAAGCTGAAGCGTGTGATAAATCACAGACAATAGTTTTAGCCGATATTCAAGAGGAACTACAAGAGGACGACAAGGGTGAATTTTTGGATGAAGCCCAACAATTCGAATCTCTTGAGTGTCCCCATGATGGGCTCACACTTATGGAAAATCCATTCTTGGAAGAAGAGTTAGCGTATCCCCCAATCGACTTTAATGGTGAGATAGATGTCGATGTCGAGAAGGTATATACAAGTAAGGAGGTAAAGCAAAATGCAGTTTCAGAGTTGAGGTGTATTGGACCACACTCTACGCATTTTTCAACATTAAATTTGGTTGAAAATATAGAAATAGAGTCTTCCAAGTTTGTAGAGAAATGTCTAGAGGAGGACCAAGCACCATATATTTTGAAATTTGCTAACTCAGAAAGACAAAATGACTTCGCTTACTTAAGGACCAATAAATGCAAAAGGCAACATCTACTGTTTGGTCCTTATAATTTTTCTCCACCACCCCTGGAGCATAAGAGGAAATTAGAGAAGAAATTAGGGGTGAGATTCATATCCTCAAGGTGGAGGAAAAAGTGGTGAAACTTGGTACGTCGTGCCGCGACGTAAAATTAGGCGCTGCTTGGGAGGCAACCCAAGGGTACCATGGGTACCATTTTAATTTCTTGCATTTATGTTTATTTTATTTATTTTTCATCTTGTGTTGTTTTGGTGGAAAGTTAAGCACAGATGGAGGGGAAGTCTGAGTACCCGTGGAGGAGGAAGCTAACAAGCATGGAAAAGAAAAAGTGTGGGGTCGAACATCCACTTGTCCATAGTTGAAGAAAACCATGCTGTCAGCTAGGCCTAAAGGCCTCAGGAAGTATTTCTCACCCTTTGTAACCTTTAGTTTGATGCTATGCGGACATAGCATGATTTAAGTGTGGGGTGAGGGAAATTTCTAGGAAATTTCAAAATTTCTGTGCTTAATGATTTTTGGTGAATGTAATGCTTGTACAAAAGTTGGTGAGAAATTTGAAAATTTGAAAAATTTGAAAAATTTTTGTGAATTAAGCATGACTTCATCACCCGTTGGTTTTTCTTTTCGATTCTTTTCCGACGGGGGGTCTTTGAACCGAAGAATAAAAAAAAAATTCCTTGGTCTGTATATAAAGTTTTTTTTAGTCATAGCTAGGGACTGTTTCCGACGATGGATGGATGACGACCGTCTTGAGGAAAATTAGTCGATAGGTTTTGGGTTTTTGAAACCATAACTAATTGGTGTTTGATGTTCTTGTTATGTCCTATACGTGATTGTAAGAGGCAAGTATGTTCAGCATGAAGCATGCAAGTGTATAACTCTGTTTGAGACACTTAGGCTCTTGAATTTGACTCAATATGACGGAAGCTTAATTCTGAATTCTTGTGATTAGCTGAGTAAGAGTCTACTGATTGTGTCTTGATTTGAGCATGTGCCGTGAGTGTAAGTTTTTTGAGTATTCCGTGCTATTGTGGATTGTCTAGAACTTGCCTGGTGTGTATATAAAACGAAATGAAGGATGTGAATTGTAGGAGATGATTTAGGCATTTCTTTGAATGAACCAAACTTTTATCCCTCATTATACCTACCTTGAAAAATTAATCCTAGTTAACCCCATTGAGCCTTGAGCCTATTCTTTGACAGCTGCAACATAAGCTTAATCCTTTTTCTTTCATTAGCCTTGAAATTGAACCAAAACTCCGAAGCGCTTAAAGGAAAAATCCGAAAGGGTAAAGGAGTGAGAAGAATGGAAAAGAAGGAAAAATGGCAAGTTGTAGAAGTGAGAAAAGGACAAAGGTGCACTTGTTTGAATATGGGTGAGTATTAGTAGGGAGTAAGAAAATAAATAAATGAAAAGTTACTTATAGAACTCCTTACTAATAAGCTAAAAGTTTCGAAAGAAATGGGGGAACAAAAGAGGAAAAAGAAAACTAAAAGGAGAAAAAAAGTGAAGTGAGGGAAAGGAAGTTTGTAATGAAGGCGTGATGTATTAAAAGCGCTTAGGAAAGATAGTCACTATTACTGATCATAATAGTACTTACCCGCACCTGAGTTACATTACAACCTAAAAAGCCCTACTTGATCTTACATTCATACATCCTTATATTAGTGGAATAAAACACTAAGGGCAAGCTTATGGGTCACTACATGATGCATGTGAATTCTTTGTGAGAGTGAGCGTAATTCTATTCATGTACCCACACATGTTGTGATGTAAAAAATTGTTTTTGCGTTTGATTGGGTAACTCTCTTTCCGTGAGGGGCACATGTTGAAAGAAGGATATATGTCATGTGGGATTTCTTAATTAGATGATTTGCATGAGTTTGCTAAAATTGAGAGTCGATTCTTGAGGTTAAGAAGTCTTAACATGGTTGTACTTCATTTCAATGATCAAATCAGGCATGCTCTATTTTTAGCTTGTATCTTACGTAATCATTATAGCCGTAACCTGAATTATCTTGCTAAATTAGTTATGTAGGAGTCTCCATTTGCATGATATGTAAAAGGTTGTTCGAGGACGAACAAGGCTTTAAGTGTGGGGTTGTGATAACGGGCAAAAATATATGCCCGAGATACTCTTTATTACTTCAATTAGTCTTGTTTATCTAAGTTATTGTATACATTTTCATGTAATTTTATATAATGTGGAGATATGTGCTAACCAACATGATTAGCCTTTGTTTTGTAGGTTTTGATGATGTTTGAGTAACTAATCCATGAGTTGGTGAAGTAGAAGCTTGGAAACGGAATTAACACGTGAACGTCGGCAAGGAAGAGGCACAAAACAGCCCACCGGCGCGTCGACAAGGTGCCACGGCAGGCAGGCCGCTCAAAACAGCCCACCTGCGCGTTGGCAACGTGCCACGGCAGGTGGACTCCGCGACCATGGGGCTACAACGCGCTGCCCAGGCAGCGTGACACGTTGCCAACGCGGCAAGGTGCTGCCTAGGCCGGTTTCGGGTGATTTTCCAGAGAGCCTCCGCGTTTGTAGTGTGTCACGGAGGCCGTGCTCCGCGATGCACTCCGTGACACGTTGCTTGTTAATCCGGGAAAGATTCCTACTAATATAAATAGCACACTTAGGTTTATTTTTCATAATTAAGACTTGGTGGAGCAAGGACGTGGGTTAGTAGCAGTTGAGGGACGAAAAAGCTAAGGGTTTTTCTCTCTTTCTTTCTTCTTTCAATCAATTGTACGTATGATTTACACTCATTTGAGGATGATCAATCCATAAATGAGTGGCTAATTCTCTTCCTTGCTAAGGTTTTGAACATGTGTATTGAATTTTGATTGTGAATTATATGGTTTTCATCTTCTTCTTTCATGTTGTTCTATTAATTCTTGTTCTTACTGCATTAGTGTGTGGCCAACATTAATGTACATCTAAAAAGTCCAATTTCACTCGAGAGAGCAAGAAATTGGAAAGTTGTGAATTAATAGGGTATTGTTCTTAACTTGATTTGGGAAAATTGGGTTTTGATGTGCTTTCCTGATAGAAATATACTTGAAAGCCGTATTAGTCAATTTAGGAACCGGAATTGTATTTCTAGGTCATAAATTGCATTTGATCACAGAAATGTAGACGAATGGTTTATGATTCTAAAGTGAGATTAAATACGAGAGTTTTAATCTCTAGGCTAATGTTCTTGGCTAGCAACATGAAGAGAAGAATAACCGAATTATGATTACTATCGAATTCATTACTTGTTCTTAACCTTGGCATGCTCTTATCCATAGTTTCAATTCAAGTAAATATTTGTTAATAGTTTTAGTATATAGTTTATAAAAAAAATTATTTAACTTTTGGTTACATTGTTGTCAACATAATTAGAAGTAAACTAGAATATAGTATACTTAAGCAATTTTACTTATCCAGAGTCTCCTTGGATCGATACTTGGCTTACTTAGCCACTTTATTACTTGTTTGACCACGTGCACTTGCGTGTCGGTTTTTAACCCCTACCAAAGCACCGGACACTGCCCTGCTCTAGGTACAAAACCTTATTAGCTCGAACTCGTCGAAGTTCCTGTGGTAAGTACTGATTCGTGAAGGCTAGGGGATTTAGGCCCAAAACCTATGGGCACTAGAGCTCTCAAAAGTTCCCTTAGACCCTAGCATTAATTTTAACTATTTATTTTAAAACGTCACTGCTCGGGCTAATATTTGAAATGCTTTCTCAAAATCTCATCCCTTTGATATACCTGAAGGTATAGCAGGTGCTGAAGGATCAATAACTCTACATTCTCTTAGCTCTATCGAATCTGAACCAATAGGAGGGGCTGAATCCCTTCCCACAGTATTTCCGACTGGAACATGGAGGAACTATGGTACAAGGAATGGGAAACTTTCTTCGAGCCTCTAATCTATTTCTCGGATCGACAGGAGAGCGACTAGGACCCTTTTAAGCATCAATGTCAATAAATCTCATAGCCATCTTTCTTACTACAGCTTAATTCTAAAACATAAGCACAATTTAGATTTCAAACAGCCCTTACATCATTGCTCTATGGCACGATCTATTAATGAACAAAGTGAAACAACCCCTAAATGCCCTGTAGCCTCCTGATTATAAGTATGGTGCACAACATACCTATAAGCAAGACTCTACTAGACATGGCTTGTGGACTCCGTAGGATACGACTTCGCTCTGATACCAAGTCTGTCACGCCCCATAATTGGGGGGAGGGCGCGACTGGCTCCCCATACCTAACTGATTGGGAAGCCGACTATATGACATCTGTAACTGTAACACTTAGGCCGTCCAGGGCACCTGTCAGAATCAACTAGAGCACAAACTAGACCCATAATGTCTCAACAATACCAGGTAAACAACTGAAATGCAAACAAGGCTATGAGTAAGCTAAACTAAACAAAAAAAATCCGACAAGGCCACAAATTGAATACCATTGTACAAACTAAGTCCACAAAGCCTCTAAAGAGTAAACTGACTGATGGTCGGAATAGGGCTCCGACCTACCCATAACTGCATCTCAAAACTCTAACTGAAAAAAAACCAGTCTTAGCTCCAGAAAGTCAGGAGCATACCAACACATCCACTAATCTGACAAACTGATACTGTAACTGGCAATCCCGACCTCTACCTGCACCTGCAGCACAAACGCAGGTCCCTAGGTGAAGGGAGTCAGTATGAATGAAATGTACTAGTATATAAGGCAGAAAACTGTAAACATGTAAGATAGCAATGATAACTGAGTTAGAAATAAGGAATAACAACAACCTGGAATCCTGGAAACTTAAACCTGGCAATAAGTCAATACTGAATTGCAAATGCAACCAAGTAATGCACAAGAAAAACTATAACTATAATGCCAACAACCAACCATCCATAAATCCATATATAAAATTTGTCTAGCTGGTGTACCATACCAAGGAAAAATAAAAGTATCTTCAGCTGATGTATCACACCGGGGTAAAATAAAAATATCTCCAGCCGATGTACCACACCGGGGTAAAAATAAAAATATCTCCAGCTGATTTACCACACCGGGATAAAATAAAAATATCTCCAGGTAGTGTACCACATCGGGGTAGCATAAAAATATCTCCAGCCGATCTACCACACCGGGGTAACATAAAAATATCTCCAGCCGATGTACCACATTAGGGTAAAATAAAAATATCTCCAGCTGATGTACGACACCGTGTAAAATATAAATATCTCAAGCCGATGTACCACACCAGGGTAAAATAAAAATAATTCTCAATCATAATCATAAATAGGGTTGACATGGCTTATATTGAGTCAATTTAACACGTTTGGCATATAAATGGCAAATATTAAATCTGTGGCCGGAATAGGACTCTTTCGTAACCCATAAATGCAAGTGAGCACCCATATCATGTAAAGCTAGAAAATATGTATATATATCACGTAAAGTTGTCAAATTATACATGAACATGTCGACTCAGTTAGTTGAAGGACCTTCAAGAGGTTTAGACAACATAAGAACTTTTGTAGGCTTACAAACAATGTCCTACAAATAATCCTACCAATGGAACATATTACTTGGATAGAAACACATAGAGCTCATTTCTGCACAATTCTTTAACATTTGGGAACTACAAATATATACTGCCTACCAGGTGGTTCCTTTAACCTGTATCGGCAACTATACATTGAAATATCATTTCCAAATTTATCAAGTAGATAAGCACATAGAGTTCTTAATTCATTTGACTTATTTGCAGGAAAACATGGAAATTACAACATGGAACTTGTAGTTATTTGTCATTTACATAGAGCTGAGAACTGAACTACAAACATACAACGTATAAGACTTCTATATAATGTATAACTCGTATTTAGTTAACTAGGTGACCTCCGGGAGACTTCCTGGTATTCAAAGTTCTGAGCTTAACTTATTATTATCATAGCCTGCACTTATACATACATAGACATTAGGAACATTTGTACCTAAGAGAATCTCTCCTCTGAATTTAGGAAATTCAACTGATAACTCAACAAGACCTAAACATAAAGATGTATGACTTGAATATAACTGAAAGAATTCAACTGTATGTTATCACATGAAAATCCTACACACTAAGACTTCTTACTGGGAAGACATATAAAGACTTGAGTTCTTAGACTTGTATACAACATCAGATACTGGACCGAGACATTAGCGTAATTCTCGAAATATGATCTCTCAAAAACTTCTTAGATCAGCTCGCACATTTCAACATAAATTAGGGACGTAAAGACATAACTTAAGGATTTGAGACTTGGAGCTCTATAACTCAGGAACTCGTGAGTAACTCTCTAAGTGATGCCTTATAGGTAAATAAAGATATATAGCCATAATTCGGGTGATGCTGGATTGACTTACATAACTTTGCAATTATCTGTGGAGGTTAAGAAAGCTTACATAATCATAAGTGACATAGAAGATCCTAGGATTATCCTTTTTAGACATGGTAGAAAATTTCAACACTTGGAATAGATAATTTAACATAATCCTTTAGGGGTATAATAGAGAGCTTCTCAACTTAAGTTACTATTTTTCAGACGTTCAACTCTAATTATTTCGTAGAAGGTTAACACTTTAGTGGTTATTCATCAACGTAACACATACTGAACATAAAAAACTTAATTTACAACTCTTTTGCTAAACGTTTTTAGAACAGGGTTAATCTTCCTAGCTGTTGCCTACCTCGTTCACAATCGTAACCCGTATCGTCTAATTTAACAATATTTACCTCTACTTTCCTCACTCATCTTAACTTCTTTGCCAAAAATTATTCACTCTACACTCAAGTATTTACCCTTGTGTTAACTATTCCATTAATTCTTATACACACTTACCTCTTTGCCTAATTGACAACTTAGCAAACGCTTTCCCCGTTAACATGTATCGATTTAGCTTATTCGCTATGTGCCGCTTGCTTAGCTTTAATGAGGAAAAATATAAAATCTACTTTTTATCTTAAGCATTTTAAAACATAAACATATAGGAGGGATTAAAATATTATTAAAACGGCATTCAATAAGCTCATTTACCCTCAATTCGCTTAGCGTCATCTTCTTAGCTTAAGTTCAATTACATATCGTCGTCTTAGCATTTCCTACCAATTTACGCTAAGTGACAAGATCGTAACATATATTAAACATCACATATACAGTATACTTCAAAGGACCAGCTCACGGTGCCCACGTTAAGGGGACTTCAAACTCAATTTGGAACTACGGCAACAATCGTATAAAAATTACACCTTTCGCTTCACATTTGTTCGCTTCAACCATTCTTAATGATTCAAGCTTTATGCCAAGTATTTACAACCCTTTGTAAAGGATCATACATGCCTCAATATGATTTTAAAAACATAGGAATATTGATCCTTTCAATAACTTAGTGTCATTCTTGAAAAACAAGGAATGGAACGCCTTTACATACCTTGGAACGTCGACTCTAATTTTTCCGAAAATCATCCTTTCAAGCTTACTCCTTAAGGATCCTTCCAAGTCCAATTTACAAACCCAACAAGAAGCAACTTCACTTCACCAAAGTTCTAGAAAAATTGTGCAGCAACATGCCACAAAAACACACAAAGAAACAACAACACAATACTACAACATTCTCCAAGTTATATCCTCATAAACTTAAAGAAATCAAAAAGGGATTCACTTACCCTTTCTTGGAGATGTTATCAGCTAGAGTAGGAGTAAACTCGTAATATTTATTCTGCCTAGATAATCTAAAAACGCAGCAATACCACAATCAACCACAAGACCACAACAAGTCATGACTTCCTTCCAAGGTTCTCTTTTCAAGGCCCAAAAGAGATAAGAGTGAAGTTTCTTACCTGGGATATCTTTTCACCATGTGATAGGGCTTTGAATTCTCTAAATTCTGAAAAAAAATATCAACTAAAACGGAGTAAAAATGAGCTTTTTAGCTCAATTTTACTTCATATAGGCGGGCTGGCAATGGTTTGGGCGGCGCCCGTGCGACATGCCCTCGCGCGCGAGCCTGCTGCCTTCCTGTCTCGGCATCCGCACACCTGGGCACTTTCCTAATCGACAGTTTTGTCTTCAAACGAGCATAACATTTTACTCTGAAACTCCAATTGACGAGCGGTTTTTTCACTGTAAACTAGACTCAAATACCTTTTATTTTACATGTTAAGGGAATTCTGGATCATTATATGTTTGGAGATATGACCATTTAAAGTTTACCCTTATTTACAAACTTCACATACTCTTCGCTTCTACCTTTGTACATGTTTCCCTCCTCACCTACGGACAACATACGACCCATAATTCCCTTAATATAACATATAACCATCAAATAATCATTAAAAAAATTTCAGGGTGTAACAAGAAGCTGTTGTGGACCCATTGTTATTGACTGGAATGTCACAACCCGAACATAGACCCGATCATAACACGAGACAAGGAACCCCGAAAGTCCCCAAGTTTACCCATGGCATAAGCATACATATAACTTCATTTCACTTTAAGCAAAATATTGAACATGCGATATAGAGAAAACATAAATGTAACATAGCATAGAATAACATTCAAAAAATACTTAGGAATACATATCAGTTGAGTAGTACATAAGGTCTGAACGCCTCTATCACATAAGATGGGTTGATGGGACAACATTCCCAACTAACCTGGCAAAACTGAAACTAAAGAACATCATAGTCTAAACATATGGCGCTCGAAACATGAGGACTCACCAAAAAGGCTGATAGCTAACTCTAAGATGGGCTAATGATGGAGATGAACGGGAGAGCCAAGTCATGTATCATGAAAAATACAGCATAGAAAGTACGCGGTCAGTACGTGAAATGTACCGAGTATGCAAGGTATGTAAGATGTACATTTAAAATATATAATAAAACACATATATGATCATAAGAATAGGACAACATGCTCATAACATAAATATCGTAATATAACATAAGGCTCAAGGTTTTCAAAACATTTGTAATACAATCGTAATCATAATCATAAGAGAAAAGCTTCACTGAACATGACTTGAGCCAATATTCATAATCATAAACATGCATAAATCATGAGGAATAGTGGGAGATTCTCTTAACTAACATACCCCATATAAGCACACATGAAGTCCAACCTGTAAACCTAGTCGGGAGGTCGTTCATACCTTGCCAAGGGTAGAACCATGAAAGGGCGTGATATCACAATGAAGAGGGCCATTTGGGTTGAGGACAGTCACAAAGGAGGTCCCAACATACCTACGGTGGCACATAGTTCATGAGATCCGGGGCTTAACCTGAGCCCCGAACCTATTTGGTATTCAATACTAATCTCAAAACATATATAGTGCTCATGGTATAACATGCATGAATTCATGGGCTAGTTAAATCATGGTAATCATAAACATACTTGTACATATGTGAACTAGCCACGACATAGGGCCCGTGAGTCGGCTAAAACATAATTCATAAATTATAGGTTTGATGCATACTCATAGATCATTCATATAACTTGAAAATCATAAAATGATGGTGTATAATTTAATAAATATATATTTCAAATCATAAATCTTGTTGGGTTTGTAAATATCAACAATTGAAGAGAAGATCATAAATCAGTTCACCATAGATCGCGCATAATTAGGCTTAATTTGGTAGAAATCAAAATCAATAATTTGATAAGTAAAGTAATTGTAAAATATTATCAAAATCCATAAAATATAATGTAAATCATAATTTGGAACAACCAATTGGTAGATCATTAAAATTCCACAAGACTGAGTTAAAACCCCATGAGATTTTTGATAAATTTTTTCATAAATAAATAGAGATTGGGCATGGGTGTGAACGAAAACACCCATTCATAACCCTATATACCTGGGTTGATGATCCCTTGACTTTCCTTGAAGAGTCCAAGAAGATTTGAAGAGGTTGAAGAAGAACCTAGCTCCTTTCTTGAGAGAAAATCCAACTATTGATCTTTTGAGAGGGCGAGGATTTAGGCTAGGTTAATCCCTTTAATATGACCTTAAAGAATCCCAAAATGACGTCATTTAGGAGTTAGAAGCATAGGAGTTTACAAAAATACCCCCAAACTGCCAAAAAGTAACTTGGAACTGGCAGTTCCAACGACCAACAAGACGGGTCGTTGGTTGCTACAACGGCCCGTTTTGTGTTTCGTTGTTACCTGATGCTACTTCACTAAACTGCTCATAACTTTTTACTTCGAACTCCGATTGATTCAAGGTAGGATGCATTGGAAAGAATACTTCAAGAGATTCAATGTGAGGTGCTGAAACATCCAAAAATATTTGTAAAATTGGAGCTATGGTTGTTTGAAGTTGACCCTTGTAAGAAGTTATACGAACACTCAATCGGTAAAAGGGCTCTCAACTCAACTTTGTACTAGAGATTCTTTATAACCATAATTTACATGTAAGTCACTTCTTATACTTAGGAATTGATCTTAACACCTTGCTTCAAAAAATTCACCGTCTCGGGTGTATTCATATACCATAGAATGGTTCCAAACTTAGCCTGATATTTTCAAAAAACTAGCAGAACCAACGACCCATCCAACGGGCCGTGGTAATAAACAACGGACCGTTGGTTCATCCGTTGGCTTCCCCATTCTTCCCTCGAAATTCTCTTAATCTTCTTCAATGACCATAAATTTTTGACAGCTCTTTGGTTATGAAACAACGAGCACTTCCAACGACCTGTTGGACCCTATAACGAACTGTACTGATGTTTGTTGTTTGGATCTGATATTGTTTTCTTGCTATTTTTTGTTGTAAGCCTTGGGTCTGACCTAGAGAACATTTGGGGTGTAAGATGGAACCACCTGCTGGTTCACCTAGGTAGTCACAGTTTGGGCGAGCAGCTGAATGGCTGCCCTAAATTCTGCGGTTGCGAATTGTCCTGTGGTGCCGCTGGGGCTGTTGGAGTAGTCTGATGGGAATTTCCGACCCTTCTTCCATTGCCGTGTCGTGGAGGCATAGTTCACTGAAATGAAGTAGAGCACGAGTTACTAGAATGGGTTTTGGAACTGAATTTTAACGCACAATAAGGAGTATGAAATAAAGGGAAGTTTTCTAATGACATCTCATAGACTCTCCATCATAAGTGTGGCACGCTTCAGACCCATAAGGAGTACTCTACTCGATGCGGCTTTCAGACATCCGAGGATACTCTGAACCTAGTGCTTTGATATGAAGTTAGTCACGCCCTGAGTTTACACCTTGGACGGAACACTGTAACTGAAGCCACAGGTGACCCCAAGTCAAACCCTAGTCTATCATACACTGGCATTCTGAGTACCATAAAAATACATGCAGTGGAGATTTAAAACAAAAGTAATAATACTTGAGCGAAGTTACATATTTAATAAAATCGATCTAAGTCTGAAAACAACTTCATGTCTAAAAGCCACAAGGTCTGATGAGCTTCTGGGACAGGTCACCAGCTAAATCCAAATACAATAAAAAGGAATGAAAGCAAAACTAAAGTAAATAAACTCCGTCCTCGAAGGATAAGGACTCACCGACTGGATAGCTGAGTTCTTTGGAAAGCGGTTGGCTAACGGGGCTGAGACGGTGATCTTGCAATTGTATCATAAAACGATACAACATAAAAGTATGCATTAGTACTTTGAATGTACTGAGTAAGTGATAGGAAAATAATACAATAGAATAAAAAATAACATAAATGCTGAACTAAAAGACATGCAATGACCAACTAAAGCTTCTTAGTTGAATAACTGAAATACTGTGGTGGTTTAGATGACGCCGTATGATGGTCAAAGCATGTTCTAAATCTGGATTATTGATCTAAAGTGAACTGGACTGAGACTAGACTGAACGGACTAGTGGGAGAGTCTATAACTGACCTGTAACCACATAAGATAAATATGGAGTCCGATGTATACACCCCATCGGCAGGACCCAATATACCTTGCTAGGGTATAAAGGCATGAACTGGGTGATCACAAAAGTCTGGGGCCAATTAGGCCAATAAATGCTGTAACCTATGCTTGCGATAGAGTTTTGAAAACCTGGTTGCGCTAGAACCCCGGTTTGCTCGCTGCTAAGTCATACTCCCACTAGATAATCCTAGATTGAATACTAGGCGGATAGCTCAAAACTGGGGTCCAAGACTAGTCAGGGATATATAACTGAAAGTACCCTGAGAGTCTTATCAGACCAGATTCTGAAACTGAATTCTAGATTGATCAGAGCTGCTCATCTAGAAGCGTCGTAACCGTATAAGAACAAACTGTAATCTGAACTGGGGTCCTTAGGCTGGTCAAAGCTATATATCTAGAATATCATGACCACCTAATGGACCAATAAACTGAATTCTGAATCTGGTTCTAAAAAGTTTGAGGTGATACAGACACCTCAGGAGTTTCTAAAGTCAAACTGATCAGCTGACCTTTTTGACTGACACTGAGTATTCGAACATTCTTGCTAAAGTTGAACTAGCAATACTCTAATTGAGATTCAATACTACTTGCAAGATGGGGGTTCCCAACAATTGTAAATTCTAGCCAAAATTTGATATTCAAGGACTAGAGTAGAGTCCCATATTTTCTAATTCGATGAATAGGGCGAGATTTTCATCTCACAATATTTATCGTTATTGAAATCAAAGACTGGGGAGAAATAACTATAATTAACATTGAACAATGTCCCATATTAATTAAACTAGGTCTACCAAGAAATTTCTTAACATTCAAAAAGTCTGCAAGGCTAGAATTCACCTTTGTGGGAATAATCATCAATAAATCGTAAACTGATGAAAACAACAACTAAAATAATTACGGATATTATTCTATGTAGATTCAAGGAATATTACATGGATTCTCTTCACATTGAAAAAATTCAAGGCTAGGATTTATAGAGTAAACTAGAGAGATTTTGAGGACACAAGGGTAGAACTATTCCTATGTTGAATTCCCACATACCTGAGTTGAATTTCCTCGGAGAAGGAAGCTTGAATCTGCTGCAACGGATATGAAGCCCTAGTCTTGCCTTAGATTTTTTTAGAGGAAGCTACGATCGTTTTCTAAATTTTTACACGGGGAATGAGGGGAAAAACCATTTAATCCCTCTAATATCTCTGAAATTTTATCTAAAATGACATAGTTTAGGAACTAAATAGGTATAATATTACAAAAATATCCCTGGACTAAAATATGAAATCTGGTTAACGGGGTCCCATTGGGTTACTCAACGAGTCATTGGTTTGAGGCCACTACTCATTGGGACCTCTCATTGGTTTACTACTTCAAGTCTGAAAAATACCAGATCTAGCAACAGGGGTCACCAAAAGAGACCTAACGACTTGTTACTCTAGGCCACGACTTGTGGGATTATCCTTTAGGTACACTGTCTATTAAATGTCTGGGCTGGTAATGGGAGAAGTTATGACTCGTTACTGGTGACCACGACTCGTGGCCACCATCCGTCAGGTACACTGCCTCAATCTCAAAAAACTCTCATCCGGCTGGTAATGACTCATCCCACGACTCATGGTGACTAACCACAAATCGTGATGTCCTTCCATTAGGTACACTGCCTCATTTTCCTAGCTTCCTATTATTCCTGACCATGGTTCATCTCGTGACTCGTGATCAGTGACCACAACTCGTTGTTACACCCATGGTCACCCAACTCACAGAATTCCACTTAAATTCCCAGGCATCACCAGGAGTCACTTAACGACTCATGTTCTTTCCCTATGGGTCACAGAACGACTCATTTTGTGACCTGGTGCAAATTTTCCAATTTTCTCTATTTTAAATCCCAGGTCTATTCTTTGCGTTTTTAGGGCATTGCATATTAGTAGATTATGATTATATAAGTTGTGGTTTGCTGCTAAAGATGTATTGAGAATATACTATAGTATCCCTCGTCGGGAAAAGGTATGTTCAATATGATTAATGCCAGGACCATCGTAGAGATTTCCCTAGTTTAATTATTTACTATTTAGAAGTATCCTGGAGTTTCGTTGTCCTGCCAAGGCCTTAGAAGTTTAAGTTTAGCTATTGGTCCTAGCTCGGTGTGTTGGATAGTTTTGGGTGCAACGGGGCATTATAACTCTTCGATTGACGCCTGTATAGACAGTCTAGCTCGCTAGAGGCTGTTGGCGTGCGTTGACGCCTCCAGGTCTAGAATTTGGATAGGATGGTCTTACCCTAGAGTTAGTGGCACCAGGGTTGCCTAATGAAATGTGTGATAACCTGACATCTAGTTAGCCACTATTAGTGACTGTTAGTTACAGTCGACTTAGTGCTTGTTATATAGGTTTCTAGGAAGTTATCCCAATTGTACAAGTTAGATAGACCCATTGGTACCCTAAGGAGGAACCTTATCAGTAGTTGAATTCGAGGCCAACACCCAAGCCTGCTCTTATAGATACTCAGCTACAGGTTTCCTCAAGTAGCTAAGTCTAGATAAACTTACCTACGAGGCTAGGAATTGTCCAGAGAGGACGTATATAATCTGAACAGATCAAGTTAAGGTCTTAGGGACTAGAACCATGTTAGTGTAGTATTACCTTCATGCTAAGAATTATAGTAAGCTATCTGTGAAAGGTTACGAGCTGACTGCTTAGGAGCATGTTTGATTAGTAGCGTCCCTACAGTTGTTCTAAGCGAATGAACTAAATAGTTGGTCGTTCGCAACTTTATGATTCGCTTATCAGCTATCTTTATCCTACCATGACCTTTAGAGTTTTGTTTAGGCCACTCCAGACCTTGCCCTATTCTATCAAGACTACTAGAGATTATGATCACTGTTAGGACCCTTCGATCAGGTAAGCACACAAGGTGTGCCTGTTAGCAGCTATACAGACCATTTTAGGGGCGAGTAGTGGTCGCGTTAGGCCTTAAGAGCCAGATATGCCTCTTTAGTGGCTAGATTGTGATGAAAATGCAATATACCGACTGGGATTGACCCTACCTAGGATAGCCTTCCATTGTCCAACTTCAGTGTTGCTGACTGTGTCATCACCTACGAGGTTATTGATCGCTCAGAGGAGGTATATGAGAATGTCATCGCCTACAGGGCTGTTGATCGCTCCGAGGAGCAATGTGATGTCCAACAGTACCATACTCAGGCCTAGGCCATAGTACGTCCATCCACATATGGATCTTTATTTTATGTCGTACGACATCACTAACCCTTTGTCGATACTTTTGTGCCCATAATGCAGTTACAGGAGCCCATCAGGCTCAGACACAGTTACAGGAGTCCAGCGGGCTCAAATGTGGACCCAAAATCCAGTTAGGTTGGCTATAGCACTAGTAGAATCATACGAACCTGGACAAGGGTATATAGATTGAATTGTACTTTCCAGGGCTTATGGGGCCCGGTTAGTTGTTTTTGTGTTGCTTACACCTTCTAGGCTTATAGGGGCCAGGTTAAGTTCTTATTTGTCTACGTGCTTGTTAACTGTAGCCTATAAACGTATAGTTGTAAAGTTTTAGTTCATATATGTGTAACGTTTTACTAGATGCGGGTTATGGATAAAAGAGCTTACAGGTTAACTTCTGCCCTTTCTTGCTATTCACTTTCATTTTTATATCAGCTTCAGTCTTATTTATTGCCTTACATATCCCCTTCCCTAATTGTGCCCCAAGCTTGATATCGCTATCATGGTATCGTCCCTAGCCCTGACAAGGCTTTGGACGACTCTTTCACTTTACTGTGATAGTTGGCACCATGTAAGCTCTATCTTGGTATGTCAGTTAAAAGACGAGTCTCCCATTGTTCCTCATGATTTCAGTTATGCATATCCATTACTCATGAGATTTACATATGTATGCATGTTCTAAAGAAAGTTTGACTCAATGTTCAGTTTTACTTATAAATATGAGATTTTAGCTTTCAGTCAAACGATTCTGTTATGATGTTATGTTATGTTATGAAGAGATCATGATTTCAGAAAGAATGCTTTCAATCCCTACTCTCAGATTCTTAATGTTTATGTTTTACTTAATGCATTGTCTTTACGTTATTTTACTTTCTTAAGAGGTTTTACTTAACTTGACAACTTGGTACATTCCATGTATTGACCGCATACTTTATGTCGTATCGCTTCATGATATAGGATCCGACTCTCAGGTTCAGCCTCGCTCACAGTCTGTCTTCAGAGGTAGCATCGTACATTGTTGGTGAGTTGCATCTCCCAAGGACTAGACTATTCAAATTTTCTAAATGTATTTTTAGTTTCATCTTTATTGAGTTAGTTGTGGTCTTGTCCCATTAATTCATCATGTTTAGAGGCTTTATTAGACATATGTATGAATTCAGTTTCAAATTGTGTATTCAGATGTTATGTTTAAGTTAGACTTCTGCTATGATTATATTATTGATTATTCAATTTCATTGGTTGTTAGATGTATGCTTATGCCATGGGTCGACTTAGGGTCTCTTGGGACGCCTTGTCCCATGTTGCGATCCAGGCCTCCGTTCAGGTCTAGACAAACTTGGTACTAGAGAAATAGGTTTGAAGTGTCCTAGGGTTTCTAAAAGCAACGTTAAGTAGAGTCTTTTTCATGGGTGTGAAGGGCACCGCACTTATGACGAAGAGGCTACTAGACGTTTAGGAAATGTTCCCTTCTTTCATGATCTATGTCGTGTGTGAAATGTCTCCCTATTCTTCTAATTCATGATATTCACAATTGTAGAATCATGACCCCCCTAAAGAATGAATGGTAGAAGGAAAAGAAATGGAGAAGTCCACGGGTATGGCAATGGAAACGGGCACCAACAGGCCCCAGCAGTTCAGGAGCCCTAAGCACCAGAGCCAGTTGCCCATGCTGAGTTTCGGGCAGCTATTCTAATGCTTGCACAGGCCTTGACCGTTCAGGTCAATCAGCAGGCTATTGCGCACGTTCCGCAAAATGGCAATGCAGCGACAGCTCGAGTCTGAGACTTCTTGAGAATGAACCCACCAGAGTTCTTTAGATCAAAAGTAGATAAGGACCCGCATGAGTTCATAGATGAGATTGTAAAGATCACCCAAGTGATGGGGTGAATGGAGTTGAGTGCACGGAGTTTGCCTTGTACCAGTTGAAAGGGGTCGCGCACATCTAGTTTCGCCAATGGAAAGATAGCAGGGTCGCCGGAGCAGGTCCTATCACTTTGGAAGTGTTTCATGTTGCATTCTTGGAGTAATTCTTCCCTCGTGAGATAAGGGAGGTGAAGGAAGCTAAGTTCGTAAAGCTGAAGCAAGGGAGGATGACTGTGCAAGAGTATGCCCTTGAGTTCGCTCGCCTATCAAAGTAAGCCCCAGAGTTGTTAGCCGATCAGAGGGCACAGGTGGATAGGTTCGTCAATTTAGTAGCGAGCTATTTGTACAAGAATTGTAGGACTGCTATGCTCCACCAGGACATGGACTTCCCTCAGATGGTTTTGTACGCCCAACAAATGGAGGTGGTGCATATGAGAGAAAGGGAGGACAAGAGGGGCATGATTGATAGTCATAGATTCTCACAGCCGAGGTCAGGTTGTGGGCACCGACAGTAGACCCACCAGAGATCATCAGCCCTAGTATATTAGCATTGAGTGTGACATTTAGGCCGAGGCACGATCAGAGGGAGCGAGCATTAGGCTTGCGGGGTTAGAGCAGCTGACCCGCAGATTCTAGCATCCCAGCTTGTCACAGATGTGATCGGGGGCACACGGGCTAGTGTTTGGCAGGTTTAGGTGCTTTTTTCGGGTGTGGTAGCCTAGATACGTGCTTAGAGATTGCCTTGCAGCGAGACAAGATCAGGATAGGGGTCGAGGCCCAGCTTCTAGTTCCGCAACCCTTATTACACGCTCAGCATATCAGGGGGCATCTACCAGTGTAGGTGGCGGTCAGCGCCAAAACAGATTTTATGCCTTAGCTTCCAGTTAGGAGCAGGAGGTATCCCCGAATATGGTCACTGGTATGTTATGAGTTTTCCATATTGATGTTTATGCTTTGTTAGATCTGGGGGCTACCTTGTCTTTTGTGACACCTTATGTGGCCAGTAGCTTCAGAGTCGGTCTTGAAGATTTTTCAGAACCCTTCTTAGTTTCTACTCTAATAGGTGACTCAGTTGTAGCTTGACGGGTGTATAGAGGCTTCCTAGTCTCAGTCCTTCAGAAGGTCACCTCAGCAGATTTGATAGAGTTAGCCATGACCAATTTTGATGTTATTCTCGGCATAGATTGGCTATTTCATGTTATGCCTGAGTTAATTATAGAACCCGAGTAGTAGAGTTCAGATTTTTGGGTGAGCCAGTCTTAGAATGTAAGGGTAGTTCAACAGTGCCTGTGGATCGTTTCATTTCTTATCTTAAGGCCAGAAAGATGATTTCTAAGGGGTGTGTGTACCTTCTAGTTAGGGTTAAGGATGTTGAATCCGAGACCCCGACTATCCAGTTAGCCCTAGTAGTATGTGAATGTCTAGAGTTCTTTCCTGATGATTTTCCATTAATCCCTCCCAAGCGGGAGATCGATTTTTATATTGACCTTCTTCCCGACACGTAGCCTATATCTATTCCTCCCTACAGAATGGCTCCAGCCAAGCTAAAAGAGTTGAAAGAGCAGTTGAAGGACTTGTTAAATAAGAGTTTCATCATACCGAGCAAGTCCCCGTGGGGTGCACCAGTACTCTTTGTCCAAAAGAAAGACTGTTCTCTTCATATATGCATCGATTATCGACAATTGAACAAGGTTACTATCAAAAATAGGTATCTTCTACCTAGGATTGATGATTTATTTGATTATCTTCAGGGTGCCAAGTGTTTCTCAAAGATAGATCTGAGATTCAGGTATCATCAGCTCAGAGTTCGGGAGAGTGACATATCCAAGATAGCCTTCAGGACGCAGTATGGTCATTACGGGTTTGTAGTTATGTCTTTCGGACCAACGAATTCTCCTGAAGCTTTTATGGACCTGATGAATAGGGTGTTCAAGCTATACTTGAATATGTTCATGATTGTGTTCATTAATGACATCTTGATATACTCTCGGAGCGAGGAGGAACATGCTGCTCATTTGAGAGTGGTGCTACATACTCTCAAGTATCATCAATTATATGACAAATTCAGCAAGTGTGAGTTTTCGTTGAACTCCATAGCATTTTTGGGCCATGTGGTATCAAGTGAGGGTATAAAGGTGGATTCTCAAAAAATAGAGGCGGTGAAGAATTGGCCTAGACTGGTTAATCCTTCAGATATTCAAAACTTCCTGGGTTTGGCCGGCTATTATCAGAGATTTGTGGAAGGTTTCTCATCAATTGCTGCACCATTGACCAAATTGACCCAAACGAAATCATAAAGGAAGTAGATTGGAAAGAATCCACTAGAATAATTTAAATGGAGTTCAAGAAGGTGAAATTCCAATGGTCGGAGGCTTGTGAGAAGAGCTTCCAAGAGTTGATGACTCGACTTTCTTCAACACCAGTGTTGACCCCACCTGAGAGTACTAATGGATTCGGGTTGTATTGCGATGCTTTAAGGATCGGACTGGGGTATGTATTGATGCAGCACCGGAAAGTCATAGCCTATGCCTCCAAACAGCTAAAAGTTCGTGAGAAGAATTACCCGATCCATGATCTTGAATTAGACGCGGTGGCATTTGCCGTGTAGAATGGCAACATTATTTGTATGGGGTCAATATGGATGTGTTTACGGACCATAAGAGATTGCAATATGTGTTTACTCAGAAGGATCTTAATCTTCGGCAGAGGAGGTGGTTGGAACTGCTCAAAGACTAAGATATGAGTGTGCTATACCATCTGGGCAACGCTATTATAGTAGGGGACGCACTTAGTAGACTCTCTATGGAGAGTGTGTCTCATGTGGATGAGGGGAAGACGGAGTTGGTAAAGATGTGCATCAACTCGCAAGGTTAGGAGTTAGCTTTGTTGACTCGACCGATGACAGTGTTGTTGTTTAGAAGGGATTAGAATCGTCCTTGGTGATTGATGTGAAAGCTAGACAAGATGAGTACCTAATTTTGGTAGAGTTGAAGGAAGCTGCTCAAAATCAGAAGGTAGAGGTCTTCTCCAAAGGGGGAGATGGTGTGCTTCGGTTCCAAGGTCGCCTTTGTGTTCCGGATGTTGACAATTTGAGGAGCCAGATGTTGTATAAGGCTCATGGATCCAGGTATTCTATCCATCTAGGTGCCACCAAGATGTACCGTGACTTACGAGAAATCTATTGGTGGAATAGCATGAAGAATAATGTTGCAAAATTCGTAGCTAAGTGCCCAAACTGTCGGCAAGTAAAGGTCGGGCACCAGAGATCGAGAGGTGTACTTCAGGATATCAGCATTCCTACTTAGAAGTGGGAAGAAATTAATATGGATTTCATCACAGGTCTTTGTCTTACCCATCAACAATATCACTCTATTTGGGTTGTGGTAGACAGGTTGACCAAGGATGCACATTTTCTAGTGGTTAAGACCACGGATTCGGCGGAGAATTATGCCAAACTATATATCCGAGAGCTAGTTCGATTGCATGGAGTGCCCTTATCCATCATTTCAGACAGAGGTACCCAATTTACCTCTCAGTTTTGGAGGTCATTTCAAAAAGGACTTGGTACAAAGGTTAGACTCGGCACAACATTCCACCCGCAAATGGATGATCAAGCGGAGCGGACAATTCAGACTCAAAGACATATTGAGAGCGTGCGTGATGGACTTCAAAGGTAGTTGGGATGATCACTTGCCTCTAATCGAGTTTGCCTACAATAAAATCTACCACTCCAGTATTTAGATGGCACCGTTCGAGACTCTCTATGGGCAGAGATGTAGACCGCCATCGGTTGGTTTGAGGATGGTGAGGCAGCAATGATAGGTCCAGATTCAGTTCATGAGGTTATGGAGAAGTTTCAGCTCATACAGGATAGGTTGAAAACTGCTCAAAGTTGCCAAAAGTCCTATGTTGTTGTGAGAAGGTGAGAGCTTGAGTTCGAAGTGGACGAGTGGGTGTTTTTGAAGGTATCTCCCATGAAGGGATGCATTTTGGAAGAAAAGGAAAACTTAGTCCACTCTTTGTTTGCCCCTACCGGATTGTGAGAAGAGTTGGCTAGGTGGCGTATGAATTGAGTTACCCTCAGAATTATCTTCCTTGCATCCTGTGTTTCATGTATCTCTCTTGAAGAAGTGTTTCGGTGATCCAACTCTAGTTGTCCCGATGGACAGTGTTGGTGTGAAAGACAGTCTTAGTTATGAGGAGGTCCAAGTGGAAATATTGGATCGTTAGGTTCGAAGGCTAAGGAACAAGGAATTAGCTTTAGTTAAAATGTTATGGAGGGATCAACATGTTGAAGGAGGTACATGGGAAGTCGAAGCGAATATGATGGCTAGATACCCACATTTATTCTCTATCTGCTCAGTTCCAGCTTGAGGTATCAGTTTTTGCTCTAAAAACACTATTTTGCTGTCATGTTCAACTCATGTGTTCAAGTTTCATTTATGTATATGGATATGTATATGAATCATGAATTTAGTCCAGTTATGTAGCTTGAATCGGGGATAGTCATTTCGTCAGTTGTTAATTTAAATGATCAGTATTTGAGTGTAATGATTGCATGTCTTTGTTATTCTGTATGTTTCCAATATTCGAGGATGAATGTTTCCAAGGGGGAGATATTGTAATACCCTAGAAGTGCCTAAGATTATAGTCGGGATTTAAAAATGAAAGTTGGCTGAAACTGTGAAAAATTTCATAGAACGGACGACCCAATGGATCGTTATTCAACTAAGGACCCGTGGGAAGCAGTCATGGGATGATATGGTCTAGCAGTAGTGGGAAGTAACGAGCAAAGTAACGACTCCTTGTTCGTTACAATGAGTCATCGTATGGAGTCATGGTTGGAACAGGTCCTCAGCTTAATGGAAAGTAACAAATCATCCCAAGACCCATCGTGAGAAGTAACGGGTTGTGGTCACCAATCGTGGGCAGAAATGTCAGTAGTTTCCACTCTATATAATGGAAGGCAACCACAACTCGTTGGAAGAAGTAATGAGTCGTGGTGAGCTCATTGGAAGGCTTGATATAGAACTGGAAGAGGGAAATCACGGATGTCACAATGACCCGCCGTTTGGAAGAATGACTCATCCTGTCGATTCATAGGAAGGGAATTTGAATGTATGAAATGGGCAGTGGATCCAACGGCTCAATACCACGAGTTGTGGTACTAGGTGACAACTCGTGGGACCACTCCGTTAGTTTGCCCAATGAAGCTTTTTCAGGGTTTTCATTAAGGGAATTTTCATCATTCCTACATTCTAGGGTCCAAAACTACATCGTTTAAAGTTAATTTCTGAGTGTATTAAGATAGATTAAGCCCTTCTAACCTATTCACATCCATGCATGCAAAGTTAGAGAATTGAGAAGGTGATCAAGCTTGTTCTTAGAGGTTTTCTTCAAATATCCCTTTGGGCTTTCAAGGAGTCGTGAGAATTCATTTTTCCCAAGTATGTAGGGTTATGAATGGGTGATTTCTTTCAAGCCTATGCCCAATTCCCTCACTAAATCACGAGATTTCTATGTCTAATCTATAGGGTTTTAACCCAATGCATGAATCTCCTATTTGTATACATGGGTATGATTTAATTATGTTTCTACTACTGAATTATGAAGCATGGGCAAGTTTTATATTGTTTCCAATAAAAAATCATGTTTTTAGTTTATGAATTAAAAGCCCATTGATGAGAAGTTCATGAAAGATGAGATTCACGATCAATGTATGATGATGATGAGATATAATGATGAACAAAACGTATTTAAAATCTACCCATGTTTTCGATGTGAATTGAGTATTTCCAAGTATGATAAAGCTTTGGGCAATGGCCACATGTCTAAGTATGAATTATGATTTTCCCGAATTAAGCTTATCACATGGCTTTGGAGCGAAGACTCCCAATTATCTTTCAGCTTGGGGTATGTTTTGAGCTAAATCTTCTCATATATATGATTTCATATTTGACATCTATTTGATTATTGAGCTTCGTCAATAGACGATGTCGAGTTTCATTATAAAATGATGCAGAGAATTTGCATATTTTTGGGAGTGGTGTCTAGCAACGAGTAGGCTAAGGGTCGATCGCCCTATGCCTCGAAAATACATGCCAACATAGGTTTGTACTATTTTATATATATATATATATATATATATATATTAGTTTTGGACCTCTCTTGTGAGCTATCCCCTTCCCTGATTGGGCCCCGAGCTTGATATCAATGTCATGGTATCGTCCCTAGCCCTTGCAAGGCTTTGGACAGCTCTTTCCACTTGAGTGTGATAGTTCGCACCACGTAAGCTCTATCGTGGTATGTTAGTTAAAAGACGAGTCTCCCATTGTTCCTCATGATTTCAGTTATGCATATCCATTAGTCATGAGATTTACATATGTATGCATGTTCTAAAGAAGGTTTAACTCAATGTTCAGTTTTACTTATAAATATTAGATTTCAGCTTTGAGTCAAACAATTCAGTTATGATGTTATGTTATGTTATGAAGAGATCATGATTTCAGAAAGAATGCATGCAAGTCGTACTCTCAGATTTTTAATGTTTATGTTTTACTTAATGCATTGTCTTTAAATGATTTTACTTACTTAAGCGGTTTTACTTACCTTGCATATTCAGTACATTTCGTGTACTGACCGTATACTCTATGTTGTATCATTTCATGATACAGGATCTGACTCTCATGTTTAGCCCCGCTCATAGTCCGTCTCCTGAGGTAGCATGGTACGTTTTTGGTGAGTCCTCATCTCCCGAGTGTGAGCACATAGATGTCTGAGTGCCAGGGCCTGTATCATTAAATGATACAGCATAGAGTATGCGGTCAGTACGTGAGATGTATCAAGTATGTAAGGTAAGTAAAACTGCTAAGATAAGTAAAATCATTTAAAACATGCATAATATAAAACATAAACAATAAGAATCTGAGAGTAGGGCATGCATGCTATTTTCTAGAATCATGATCTCAACATAGCATAACATCATAACTGAATTGATTGACCCAAAGCTAAAATCTGATAATCATAACTAAAGATGAACATTGAGTCAAACCTGCTTTAGAACATATATTGATATGTATATCATGATTGATGAATATGCATAACAGAAATCATGAGAAACAATGGGAGACTCGTCTTTCAACTGGCATACCACAATAGAGCTTAAGTGGTCCCAACTATCACATTCAAGTGGGAAGAGCTGTCCAAAGCCTTGCCAGGGCAAGGGACGATACCATGATATTGATATCAAGCTAGGAGCCCAATCGGGACAGGCGATAGCTCATAAGGGAGGTCCAAAAGTAATATATATATGTAAGTATAAACCTACGTTGACGCGTAGTTCTGAGGCATGGGGTGATCGATCATTAGCCTACTCAGTGCTAGACACTACTCCCAAAAATATGCATATGCTCTCCATTGTTTTTTAACGAAGCTTATCATCGTCTAGTGATGAAGCTCAATTATCAAATAGATCTCAAATCTTAAATTATGGATATGAGAAGCTTTTGCTCAAACCATACCACAAGATGAAAAATAATTCGGAGTCTTCACTCCAAAACTATGTGGTAAGCTTAATTCGGAAAATCATAAATCATACTTGAACATGTGGGTACTACCCAATACGTTAACATGCTTTGAAATACTCAAATTCACATTAAAAACATGATTTTATACATGGATAACTTAAAATATGCATTTCATCATCAATACACCATCATACATGAACATTCACCATAAATCTCAACTTTCATGATTTTCTCATAAATGGCCATTTTAAATTTATAAAGCTTGAAACATGATTTAAATTGAAAACAATGTAAAACTAGCACATGAATCATAATTCAATAATAGAAACATATTTAAATCACACCCATGTAGAGAATTAGGAGTTCCATGCATTGGGTTAAAACCCCATAGAATTGACATAGGAATATCTTGATTTAAGGAGACATTGGGCATGGGTGTGAACGAATTCACCCATTCATAACCCTATATACTTATATATAGCTAATTCTTCCACTTCTCTGATTGCCCAAGAGGAATTGAAGAGACTTTGAAGAAGAACAAGCTTGATCACCTCTCTAACTCTCTAACTTTGCATGCATGAGTAAGAATGGCCTAAAATGAACTTATCCCTCTTAAAACTCATAATTAATAACTTAAAACAATGTAGTTTAGGTATTAGGATCATAGGATTTATGAAAAAACCCTCACTAAATTCGTAGGAAATAATTGATTGCAGCCCCCACGAGGGACTGGATGACTCGTCACTACAAGCCACGACTCGTGGAATCATCCATCCTGTACACTGCCTAAAGTTTGTCTAGGGCTCATCATAAGAGACATCACGAATCGTTACAGGTGACCATGACTTGTAGTCACCATTCGTCACGTGCACTGCCCTAAGTTTCAAATAATTTCCATCTGCTGACTACGAGCCATCCTACGAATTAGGGTGGCTAACCACGACTTGTGGGGACCTTCCGTGGGGTACACTTCCATATTTCTTCTCCTCCTCACAAACTTTGCCCACGACTGACTCAACAAGTTGTGGGGTCTGACCACGACTTGTGGTCAGGTCCGTGGGCACCTTAAATCCTAATTTCAAACTCACATCCTGAGCCTCACCACGAGTCACCTCACGACTCGTGGTGTGCCCCCACGGGTCACATCACGACGCGTTCTTTGACCTGATGCCAATTTTCAGTTTTTCTCTGTTTCACTCCCGAGTCTAATCTTTGGGCTTCTGGGGTATAACAATATTCCCCCTTGGGAACATTCATCCTCGAATGTTGGAAAACATACAGAAAAATAGAGAACTGACGGAATGACTATCTCCAATTCAAACTACATAACTGAACTGAATTCACGAATCATATATATATCCACGTACATAAAAGAAACTTGGGAACATGAACTGAACTTGAAAACTAAATAGAGTTGTAGGGCAAAAATTTATACCTCAAGCTGGAACTGAGCCGGTAGAGAATAAATGCGGATAACACGCCATCATATGCGCTTCAGCTTCCCACATATCTCTTTCAACCTGCTGATTCCTCCATAAAACCTTGACTGAAGCTACTTCCTTCTTCCTTTTCCCTTGAACCTGACAATCCAATATTTCCACCGGACCCTTTTATAACTAAGGCTATCTTTCACACCAACACTGTTCAATGGAACAACTAGAGATGGATAACCCAAATACTTATTTAAGAGCAACACATGGAATACAGGATGCTTAGAAGCTAATTCTTAGGGCTACTCCAATTCATATGCCACCTTACCAACCCGTTTCACTATCCGATAGGGCCCAACATAACGAGGGTTGAGTTTTCCTTTCTTTCCAAACCTCATCACTCCTCATGGGAGACACCTTCAGAAAACCCAATCATCCACTTCGAACTCCAATTCTCTACTTATCACATTGGCATAGGACTTTTGGCGACTTTCAGCTATTTTCAACCTGTCCCATATGAGCTATACCTTCTCCATAGCCTCATGGATCGAATCTGGCCCTGTCATCACCACTTCACCAACTTCAAACCAACCAATAGGCGATCTACATCTCCACCCATAGAGAGCCTCAAATGGAGCCATCTGAATACTGGAATGGTAGCTATTATTGTATGCAAACTTTATAAGAGGCAAATGATCACCCCAACTAACTTTGAACTCAATCACACATGCTCTCATCATGTCCTCGAGAGTCTGAATTGTCCGCTCCACTTGACCATCCGTTTGTGGGTGAAATGTTGTGCTAAGCTTAATCTGAGTACCAAGTCCTTTTTGAAATGACCTCCAAAACTAAGAGGTAAATTGGGTACCTCTATCTAAAATGATGGATAAGGGCACTCCATGCAATCGAACTAGATCTCGGATATATAGTTTGTCATAATCCTCCGTCAAATACGTGGTTTTGCCGGTAAGAGATGAGCGGCCTTAGTAAACCTGTCTATCACAATCCAAATGGAGTCATATTGCCGTCGAGAGCGAGGAAACCCTATGATGAAGTCCATATTAATTTCTTCCCTTTTCCAAGTATGAATACTGATATCCTGAAGCACAGCCCCCGGTCTCTGGTGCTTGACCTTTACTTGTTCACAGTTTGGACACTTAGCTACAAATCCGCGATGTCCTTCTTCATGCCATTCCACCAATAAACTTCCCGTAAGTCACGGTACATCTTGGTGGCACCCGAATGGATAGAATACCTAGATCCATGAGCCTCGTGCAATATTCGGTTCCTCAAATCATCAACATCTGGAACACATAAGCAATCCTAGTACCGAAGCACACCATCTCCCCCTTTGGAGAAGACATCCACCCTCTGATTCTTAACGACTTCCTTTAACTTTACCAAAATTAGGTCCTCATCTTGTCTAGATTTTACATCAATCACCAAAGACGATTCTGATCCATTCTTAACAATTACACCGCCAACAGTTGAGTCAACCAACCGAACTCCTAATCTTGCAAGTCGATGCACATCCTTCACTGGCTCCTTCTTCCCCTCGTCCACATGGGACACACTTTCCAGAGAGAGTTTACTAAGTGCATCCTCTACTACATTGTCCTTAACCGTGATGGTAAAAGACATTCATATCATAGTCCTTGAGTAGCTCAAACCACCTATTTTGCCGAAGATTGAGATGCTTCTAGGTAAACATATATTGTAAACTCTTATGGTCTGTTATCACATCCACATGGACCCCGTACAAATAGTGTCTCCATATCTTCAAGGCAAATACCAGCATAGCCTATTCAAGATCATGGGTCGGGTAATTCTTCTCATGAACTTTTAGCTGTATGGAGGAATATGCTATAACCTTTTGGTGCTGCATCAATACACACCCAAGTTCGATCCTTGAGGCATCACAATACACCATGAACCCATCAGTACCCTCCCGATAGGGTTAATACTGGAGCTGAAGTAAGTCGAGTCTTCAACTCCTAAAAGCTCCTCTCACAAGCCTCCAACCATTGGAATTTCACCTTCTTTTGGGTCAATTTGGTCAAGGGTGCTGCAATGGATGAGAAGCCTTCAACAAATCTATGATAGTAGCCGGGTAAATCCAAGAAGCTCCGAATATCTGAAGGATTCACTGGTCTACGCCAATTCTTCACCGCTTCTATAACGCCACAAATTTCAACGCCACGGATTTCAATGAAAACTCGCACTTGCTGAATTTGGCTTATAATTGGCGATCCTTGATAGTCTGTAGCACCAGTCTCAAATGAGCGGCATGATCCTCCTCGCTTCGAGAGTATATCAAGATGTTATCAATAAAAAAATTCACGAACATATCTAGGTATGGCTTTAACACCATGTTCATCAAGTCCATAAAAGTTGTGGGAGCATTCGTTAGCCAAAAAGAAATAACGACAAAGTCATAATGACCATACCACGTCCTGAAGGCTATCTTTGGGATGTCAGTCTCCCGAACTCTAAGTTGATGGTACCTGGATCTGAGATCTATCTTTGAAAAACAGTTGGCACCCTGAAGCAAGTCAAATAAATCATTAAGTCTGGGTAGAGGATACCTTTTCTTGACGGTGACCTTGTTCAATTACTAATAATCAATGCACATACGAAGGAAACCATCATTCCTCATGACAAAGAGAACTGGTGCACCCAATGGGGACTTGCTCGGTCTAAGGGAACCTATATCAAATAGGTCCTTCAACTCCTTTAGTTCGGATGGAGCCATTCTATAGGGAGGAATAGATATAAGCTACGTGTCGGGAAGAAGGTCAATACAAAAACCAATCTGTCGCTCGGGAGGGCTTCCCGGTAGATCATCTGAAAAGACCTCTGGATACTCACATACCACTGGAACTGACTGGATAGTCGGGGTCTCGGACACAACATACTTAACCCTAACTAGATAGTACACATAACCTTTGGAGATTATGTTTCTGGCCCTAAGGTAGGAAATGAAACGACCTACGGGCACAACTGAACTACCCTTCCACTCTAAGACCGGCTCACCCAGAAATATGAACTCTACTATCCGAGTTATACAATTAACATGCAAATAGCCAATTCATGCCGAGGATAACATCAAAATCGGTCATGGATAACTCTACTAGATCTACTGAGGCAACATTCGGAAGGATTATGACCGGGCAAATTCTATACACCTGTCTAGCTACAACTGAATCACATACTAGGCTAGAGACTGAGAAGGGTTACGGCAGTACATCAGGACTGACTCTGAAATTACTAGCCACTTAAGGTTTCAAAAAATAAAAGGTAGTCCCCGTGTTATACACCGGGAACCCAAGGATCAGACCTGGGAGTCAAACGGGGAAAAAATCTGGAAAATGTTGCAATAGTGCAGGACGAGTCGTTAGACGACTCATGAGGAGACCCCATGAGTCGTCAGGTGGCTCGTGGGAAGGTTGGATTGGGCTGAGGAGTTGAGGTCCCCACGGGCATGGGAATGAATCATGGTCAGCCACCATGACTCATCAGGTCCATTATGGTGTAAGGTTGAGGACTTAATTAAGGATGAGACAGTGTACTTGATAGAAGTTGGTAACGAGTCGTTTCCTCGGGGGATGAGTCGTCATGTTCTCCGTTAGGAGCCCAGGTGAAAAATTCTAGTAGACTGGATGAAATGACCCAACAACTCTTTGTCCCTAGTAACGAGTCGTTATGTCGCCCTTTAGGGTCTCCCCATAGTTATTTCCTGTGAATTGGTAAGGGCCTTCTCAAAATTTCCTACGCTCCTAAGACCTAAACTACATCATTTTGAGGTTAGGATAGGGTCATTTAAGGGGAAATCATTCATGATAAACCTCATTTGATGCATGTAAGAGTAGAAAGGAAAGAGGAAAGGGATTTAAGTGTTCTTCTTTAAGTTCTTAAAGTTTCCATCTAGGGCTTTTCAAAGGAGTTAAGAATCGAGAAGTTCCAGGTATGTGGGGTTTTGAATGGGTGGTTTAGTCCCTACCCATGCCCAATTTATTCCTAATTCTATGTCTAAGTTACCAATACATGATGGGTCATAACCCAAATGCATGTTTCCTCAAAAATCGATATGAGCTTGTTGTAGCATGTCTAAAATCATGTGCTTCAAATTATTGGGTTGTTTTCACTTGTTTTATTCAATATTGGATGATTTAAATCTCTAAAAGCATATGTGTCCAAATCATGAGGATTTTAGTGAAACTCATGGCTATGGTGATTTTCTCAAGCATGATTAGAGGCTTTCAGACCTATTTGGAGTATTCAATTATTTACGCTTGAATCATGTATTGTTGTTTTCTTATATTTCATTTCACGGTTTTATTTAGTTCATTACTATTAAGATAACTCTTCCGCCTTACGTGAATGGTTTAGTTATATGCACATGCCATGGGTTGACTTGGGGTCCCTCGGGGCTACTTGTCCTGTGTCTACGATTCGAGTGTACCGCGGGTCGTGACAAAGTTTGTATCAGAGCCATAGCCTCAAATGTGTTCTAGAGAGTCTGAAAGCCGCATTAGGTAGAGTCTTTTTCATGGGTGTGAAGTGCGCCACAACTATGAAGAAGAGGCTACTGAATGTTTTAGGAAATGTTCCCTTCTTTTATGATCCATGTCGTGCGATGAAAATTCTCTCTATCCTTCTAATTCTTGCTATTGACGATTACAGAACATTATGGCTCCTAGAATAATAAATGTAAGAGGAACAGAAATGATGTAGGCCACGGAGGTGGTAATGATCATGGGCGTCAGCAAGCCCCACCTGTCCAAGAGCCCCAGGCACCAGAGCCAGCTACCCATGCTGAGTTTCAGGCGGCTATTTAGATGTTGGCGCAACCCTTGATCGCTCAGGTCAACCAGCAGGCTATTGCGCATATCCCACAGAATGGCAGCATAGCGGCGACTCGAATTAGAGACTTTCTGAGGATGAACCCTCCTAGTTCACGGGTTCAAAGGTGGACGAGGATCCACACGAGTTCATTAAAGGGATATTGAAGGTCACCCAAGTTATGAGGGTTGACAAATGAGGAGTGTGTTGGTTTGGCCTCTTATCAGCAAAAGGAGGTCGCTTATATTTTGTAAAAGCAATGGAAGGACAGCAGGGCAGCGAAAGCAGGTGCTATCAGCTGGGATGAGTTCCACATGGCCATTCTCAACAGGTTCTTCCTTCGGGAGATGAGGGAATTGAAAGCAGCTAAGTTTGTTAATCTCAAACAAGGAAAGATGACGGTGTTAGAATATTCACTTGAGTTCACTCTCCTGTCAATGTATGCTCTGGAGTTAGTGATGGACCAGAGGGCGCGGGTGAGAAGATTCATGTAGGGAGTAGAAAAGTATCTAGAAAAGGACTGCAGAACAGCCATGCTTCATCAGGATATGGACTACCCACATATAGTCCTTTATGCCCAGCAAATGGAGGCAACTCATATGAAGAAGAGAGAGGCCAAGAGGTCTAGAACTGATAGCTACAGGTTCTCCCAGCCAAGTCTAGGAGTGGGCTTCACCAGCAGTCCCAGCACAAGTCTATTACGCCAGCATCATTTTCAGCTAGTACCCCATCCAAGCATCGAGACGATCAGAGGAGCAGGGCCTTAAGTTCGAGGGGACGGAGTAGCATGCGCATAGAGAGCACATTCCCATCTTGTGCAAGTTGTGGCAAGAATCACCCAGAGAGGTGTTTGTTGGGCTCAGATGCTTGTTTCGTGTGTGGCAAACCCGGACACAGGCTCAGGAATTTCCCTGCAGCCAGGTCAGGGGGTTGTGGAGCCCGCACATCAGCAGCTAGTTCAGCAGCTCCAGCGGCACGTGTTTCTCAGCAAGGTGCTTAGGCTGGTCCAGTTGGCGGTCAATGTCAGAACCAGTTTAATGCACTTGGCTCTCGACAGGAGTAGGAGACTTCTCCTGATGTGGTTATGGGTATGTTTCGAGTATTTCACATTGATGCAGATGCTTTGTTAGATCCAAGAGCTTCACTTTCTTCTGTGACAACTTACATTGCTAGTAACTTTGGAGTCAGTCTTGGAATTTTGCCAGAATCGTTTTCTGTGTCTACTCCGATTGGGAATTCAGTTATAGCGGGGCGGGTATATAGAGGTTACCCTATTATAGTAGTGCATAAGGTTACCTCCGTGCGGAAGGTAGAATTGTCTATGAATGATTTTGATTTTATTTTGGGCATGGATTGGTTGTTTACATGTTATGCTTCTATTAACTGTAGAACCCGAGTGGTGGAGTTCCGATTTCCAGATGAACCTGTTTTAGAATGGAGGGGTAGTTTAGTGGTACCTGTAGACTACTTTATCTCCTCTCTCAAGGCCAAAAAAATGATCACTAAGGGTTGTATTTACCATTTGGTTAGGGTTAGGGATGCCACATCCAAAACCCTGACCATTCAATCAGTCCTCTTGGTATGTGAGTATCCCGAGGTATTCTTAGATGACCAACCAGGTTCTCCTACCTAGAGGGAGATTGATTTTGAGATTGAACTTTTACCCAACGCATAGCCCATATTGATTCCTCCTTATCGAATGGCCCCAACCGAGCTAAAAGATTTAAAGGAGCAGTTGAACGATTTGTTGGATAAGGGTTTCATCAGACCGAGTAAGTCTCCATGGGGTGCTCCATTGTTATTCGTTTGGAAGAAAGATGGTTCTCTTTGGATGTGTATAGACTATAGGCAGTTGAAAAAGTTCACTGTCAAGAATAGATACCCTTTACCCAGGATTAATGACCTATTTGATCAGCTTCAGGGTGCTAAATATTTCTCCAAGATAGAACTCAGGTCCGAGTATCACCAGCTCAGGGTTCGGGAGAGCGACATCCTGAAGACTACTCTCAGGACTCGGTATGGCCATTATGAATTTATTGTTATGTCTTTTGGACTAACCAATGCCCTTGAAGCTTTTATGGACCTGATGAACGTGGAATTCAAGTCATATATGGATATGTTCGTGATTTTGTTCATTGACAGCATATTAACATACTCTAGGAGCGAGGAGGAGCTGCCGTACACCTGAGGGTAGCACTCCAGACCCTCAAGGATAACTAGCTATACGCCAAGTTTAGAAAATTTGGGTTCTAGCTAAATTTAGTTGCATTCTTTGGACATATAGTGTCAAGCAAAGGTATAAGGGTGGACTCCCTAAAAATAGAGTGAAGAACTAGCCCAGACTAGTAAACCCTTCAGAGATCAGAAGCTTTTTGGGCTTAGCGGGTTTCTATCGGAGGTTCGTAGAAGGTTTCTCATCAATTGCAGCCCCATTGACTAGATTAACTCAGAAAAAGGTGAAGTTCCAATGGTCGGAGGCTTGTGAGAAGAGATTCCAGGAATTGAAGGCTCGACTCACTTCAGCACCGATGATGACTTTACCGGAGGGCACCGATGGCTTTGTTGTATATTGTGATGCTATGATATTCAGACTGGGATGTGTATTGATGCAGCATGGGAAAGTTATAAATTATGCTTCAAGACAACTAAAAATTGACGAGAAGAATTACCCGACCCATGATCTTGAGTTGGCCGAGGTGGTGTTGTCTTTGAAGATATGGAGACACTACTTGTACGGAGTTCACGAGATGTATTCACGAACCATAAGATCTTACAATATGTGTTTACTCAGAAGGATCTTAATCTTCAGCAACGGAGTTGGTTGGAGATACTTAAGGACTGTGACATGAATGTCGTTTACCACCCGGGTAAGGCTAACATGGTGGCAGATGCCCTTAGTAGATTCTCTGTGGACGGTGTGTCACACGTGAGTGAAGACAAGAAGGAGCTGGTAAAGGTAGTGCATCGACTTGCACGGTTAGGAGTTAGGTTAGTTGGCTCGACTGATGGTGGTGTAGTTTTATAGAACGAATCAGAGTCTTCCTTGGTAACAAAGGTGAAGGCTAAACAAGATAAATATCCAACACTAGTAAAGTTGAAAGAAGCTATTCAAAATATGAAGGTAGAAGTCTTCTCCAAAGGGGTAGATGGTGTACTTCGGTAACAGGGTCGCTTATAAGTTCTGAATGTGGGTGACTTGAGGATTCGGATGTTGCATGAGGCTTACAAATCAAGACATTCTATCGTTAAAGGTGCCACCAAGATGTATCATGCCTTGAGGAAATCTACTAGTGGAATGGCATGAAGAGGGACATTGCAGAACATGTAGCCAAGTGTTCGAATTACCAACAAGTGAAAGTGGAGCATCAGAGGTCGAGAGGTGTATTTAAGGATATCAACATTCCTACTTGGAAGTGGTAAGAAATCAACATGGACTTCATAATAGGTTTTCCCTGCACTCGTAGATAGTATGACTCCATATGGATTATGGTGGACAAGTTGACCAAGGCTGCTCATTTTCTACCAGTCAAAACAATCGATTCAGCGGAAGATCATGCCAAATTATACATCCAAGAGCTGGTTAGGTTGCATGGGGTACCCTTGCCCATTATATTGGATAGAGGTACTCAGTTCACCTCTCAGTTTTGGAGATCTTTTCAAAAGGGACTTGGTACCCAGGTCAAGCTTAGCATGACATTTCATCCGCAAATAGATGGCTAGGCAGAGCAGACTATCCAAACTCTTGAGGACATGTTGAAAGCTTGCATTATTGATTTCAAGGGTAGTTGGGATGAGCCTTTAACTCTTATTGAGTTTGCCTACAACATTAGCTATCACTCTAGCATCCAAATGGCATAGTTTGAGGCTCTTTACGGGCGAAGGTGTCGATCGCCCATTGATTGGTTTGAGGTCGGTGAGGCTTTATTAGTGGGTCTAGATTTAGTCCACGAGGCTACTGAGAAGGTTCAGTTTATAAGAGAAAGGCTGAAAATGGCTCAAAGTCGCCAAAAGTCTTATGCGGATATGAGGAGAAGAGAGCTTGAGTTCAAGATCGATGATTGGGTGTTTTTGAAGGTATCTCCCATGAAGGGAGTACTGAGATTCAGAAAGAAAGGAAAACTCAGCCCTCACTACATTGGTCCATACTGGATTGTGAGACGAGTGGGTAAAGTAGCCTATCAATTAGAGTTCTCTTAAGAGTTAGCTTTAGTTCATCCCGCATTTCACGTATCGCTCTTGAAGAAGTGCTTGGGAGATCCAGCCTTAGTGGTTCCAGTGGAAAGTGTTGGTATGAAGGATAGCCTCAGTTATGAGAAAATTCATGTTGCAATCTTGGATCGTCAGGTTCAAAAGCTGAGGAATAAGGACGTAGCTTCAGGAAAGGTGTTATGGAGAAATCAGCATGTTGAGGGAGCTACGTGGGAAGCCAAAGTGGATATGAATGAAAAATACCCCCATTTGTTCCCTACCGGCTCAATTTCAATTTGATTAATTTTTCCAAAACCTCTATTCTGTTTTTCATGTTCTCCTCACGCGTACAAGTTTGTCTTATGATATGATATATATATGTGATGTCAGAATTCAGTCCAGCTATGTAGTTCTTTTTGGGGGTAATCGTTCCATCAGTTTTCCACTTAAATGATCAATATTTGCATATAGTGGTTGTTGTTCCTAAGTTTTCTGCATGTTTCTAACATTCGAGGACGAATTTTCCCAAGGGGGAGTTATTTTTATACCCCGGGAACCCAAGGATCAGACCCGGGAGTCAAACGAGGAAAAATCTAGAAATTATTGCAGCAGTGCAGGATGAGTCGTTATGACTCGTGAGGAGACCCCATGAGTCGTTAGGTGGCTCATGGGAAGGTTGGACTGAGCTGAGGAGTTGAGGTCCCTGCAAGCGTGGGAATGACGCGGGTCAGCCACCACAAGTTGTCAGGTTCACCATGGGGTAATGTTGAGGACTTAATTAAGGATGAGGAAGTGTACTTGATGAAAGCTGGTAACGAGTCTTTGCCTCGGGGGATGAGTCTTCATGTCCTCCGTTGGGAGCCCAGGTGAAAAGTTCCATTAGAATGGACCAAATGACCCAACGACTTGTTGTTCCTGGTAACGAGTCGTCAGGTCACCCGTTGGGGTCTCCCGACAGTTATTTCCTGCGAATTAGTAAGGGCCTTCTCGTAATTTCCTATGCTCCTAAGACCTAAAATATGTCGATTTGAGGTCAGGACAGGGTCATTTACGGGGAAATCATTCATGATAAACTTCATTTGATGCATGTAAGAGTAGAAAGGAAAGAGGAAAGGGATTCAAGTGTTCATCAAGTTCTTCAAGTTTCCATCTAGGGCTTTCCAAGGGAGTTAAGAATCGAGAAGTTCCAGGTATGTGGGGTTTTGAATAGGTGGTTTAGTCCCTACCCATGCCCAATTTTTTCCTAATTCTATGTCTAAGTTACCAATTCTTGATGGGTCATAACCCAAATGCATGTTTCCTCAAAAATTGATATGAGCTTGTTGTAGCATGTCTAAAATCATGGGCTTCGAATTATTGGGTTGTTGTCACTTGTTTTATTCAATAATGGATGATTTAAATCTATCAAAGCATATGTGCCCAATGAACCTTTAAATCTTAAGCATGTTTTCAATTACTCATGTTATTACGATCACTTTTCCTATAAATTAAAGCATTTTAAGTATGATTGAAATTATGGGCAATGCAAACATGTAACTTATGATTTATGAACTATGATGTTGGCCGATCCACAAGCCCAATTCCATGGCTAGTATTAATAATTCTCAAGCATGCTATGATTATCACGATTTAACTAGCCATGCATGTCATGTATGAATTTCTATAAGCACGTTGCATGTTTTGGGAGTAGTACTTCACACCGAGTAGGTTCGGGGCCTAGGTTACATCCAAAATCTCAGAACTACGTGCCACCGTAGGTTATGTTTGGAACCTCCTCAGTGACTGTCCCTTTTGCCCTACGGGGTCTTCACGAGTGATATCATGCGTTTCATGGTTCATAACCTTTGCAAGGTATGAACGGCCTCCCGACTATGCTTACAGGTCGGGCTCCATGAGTGCTCATATGGGGTATGTCGGTTATAGAAATCTGCCACTGTCCCTCATTGTTTAAATGAATGTATGATTATGTCCTTTTGTCTCAAGTTATGTTTTATGAAATGTTTTTCTCTCATGTCATGACTATGATAGGTTTACGAATATTTTTGAAATCTTGAGCCTTACGATATACTTATGATTTCAATCTTGTTGATCATGATGTCCCCACTCCTATAAGTTTTATGTTTTAAGTATTGTCTTGCATACCTCGCATACTCAGTACATTCCAAGTACTGACCCGCATATTTTCTATGCTATATTGTTTCATGATACAGGATCCGGTTCGCAGATTCAGCATCGCTCTTAGCTTGCTCTTAGTTATGCTCTCAGTTCTAAGTGGTGAGTCCTCATGATTCGGGGGCTTCATGTTCAGATTTTTGTCTGTCCTTTTAGTTTCAAAATGTTGGGGTTAGTTGGGGTCTTGTCCCTTCAACCCGTCTATTATGATTAGAGGCTTTCAGACCTATTTGGAGTACTCTGCTATTTACGCTTGGATCATGTACTATTGTTTTCTTATATTTCATTTCACAGTTTTATTTAGTTCATGACTATTAAGATAACTCTTCCGCCTTATGTGAATGGTATAGTTACATGCTCATGCCATGGGTTGACTTGGGGTCCCTCGGGGCTCCTTGTTCTGTGTTTACGATTCGGATGTACTCTCGGGTCGTGATACCCCAAATTTAATAAAACATAAACATCTTGATGGAAAACTCGTAACATGCTAGTGACCACATCCGGGGAGACCTCTTGCTCCTGGTGGGATGCTAAGGTATAGAATCCATTTTGGTGCTGGCCGCCACCTATGCTAGTAGATGCCCCCTATTATGCTGAGCGTGTGGGAGGGGCTACTGAAAAGGAAGCTTGGCCTCGGCCCTTATCATGGCCCTGTCTTCTTCTTGGGCAATCTCTCAGCATATGTCCGGGCTTCCCACTCCAGAAGCAAGCACCTGTACCGGCTAAGCATTGGCCCGTGTGCCCTCGACCACACCTGCGGCAAGTTGGAATGCTAGAATCTGCAGGTCTGCTGCTATGACACCTAGAGCCTGATGCTTGCCCCCTCTGATCATGCCTAGGCCGTGATGGCACACTCAGCGCTGAAGATGCTGGGGCTGAAGATCTCTGGTGGATGTTTTGTCGGTGCCCACCACCTGACTTTAGCTAAGAGAATTCACAGCTATCAGTCCTGGCCCTCTTGGCCTCTCTCTCCCTTATATACGCTGCCTCCATCTGCTGGGTGTACAAGACTATCTGAGGGAAATCCATATCCTGGTGGAGCTGCAATCCTTGTCAAAATAGCCCCCCACACCATGAACAAACCTGCTCACCCGCGCCCTTTGATCAGCCACTTACT
This sequence comes from Datura wrightii, assembly GCA_035772735.1. Lineage (NCBI taxonomy): Eukaryota > Viridiplantae > Streptophyta > Magnoliopsida > Solanales > Solanaceae > Datura > Datura wrightii. Next base: position 73,500,364 of record JASDFA010000027.1, read on the forward strand.
TTGAGGCACACATTGATAGGCGAGTTAACTCGAGAGCATACTCCTGCACCGTTATTCCCCCTTGCTTAATATTCACGAACACGACTGCCTTTAACTCCCTCATTTCACGAGGGAACAACCGATATAGGAACGCAACATGGAACTCCTCCCAAGTGACAGGACCTACTCCGGCGGCCCTACTATCTTTCCATTGTCGAAACCAGATGTGTGGGACCCCCTTCAACTAGTATGAGGCCAACTCCGCACACTTAACTCCATTCACCCCCATAACTTGGGTGATCTTCACAATCTCATCAATGAACTCATTAGGGTCCTCAACTACTTTTGACCAAAGGAACTCTGGCGGGTTCATTCTCAAGAAATCCCTGACTTGAGCTGCCGCTGCATTGCCATTTTGCGGTACTTGTGCAACTGCCAGTTGATTGACCATAGCGATCCAGGCCCGCGCTAGCATCTTAATAGCTGCCCAAAATTTAGCATTGGAAACCGGCTATGGTGCATAGTGGTCTGGGACTGGTGGGGCTTGTTGATGAACATCTCCGTTGCCATCCTTGTGGCAATTTCCATTTCCATTCCTCCTACCATTTACTTTATGGGGAGCCATGATTCTGCAATCACGAATAGCACGAATTAGAAGGATAGGAAGACATCTCATTGCACGAAATAGATCATGAAAGAAAGGAACACTTCCTAAACATTTCGTAGCATCTTCGTCATAAGTATGGCACGCTTCACACCCATGAAAAAGACTCTACTTAACGCGGTTGTCAGACACCCTAGGACACTTCAAACCTATGGCTCTGATACAAAGTTTTTCATGACCCAAATAGAGGCTCGGATCGAGACACGGGACAAGGAGCCTCGAGAGACCCCAAGTATACCCATGGCATAAGCATTCATCTAACTCGATCAATAAAACTAAAGAATTAACATGATAATCTTAGCAGAAGTCTAAAATAAACATAACATCAGAACACACACAATCTGAAGCTGAATACATCCTTTTTGTCTTAAAAGCCTCTATGTCTGATGAGTTGATGGGACAAGACCGCCAACTAACTCGAATAAGCTAAAAATTTAAAATACATAGAGATATCTGATAAAACATGATCCTCGGGAGATAAGGACTCACTAATAAGCGTATAACTCTGAAAGGCTGGCTAAGGACGGGGATGAGTCTGAGTGCTAGGGCCTATATCATAAAATAATATAGGATAGAGTATGCGGTCAGTACGTGGAAAATACCAAGTATGCAAGGTAAGCAAAACCGCTTAGATAAGTAAAATCATTTAAAACATGCATAATATATAACATAAACAATAAGAATCTGAGTAGAGCTTACATGCTATTTTTCTGTCTGATAATGTAAAACTATGCCTACTCTTAACTATACTGGAAGGAGTAGGAGTCATACCTGGAGATGTATCGTTCTACTGTCGATCTACTCGTATCTAATCTGACATGGCATAACATAACATAACATAACATAGAAAACACAAACCTTACCCGGCCCCTATATGCCGGGAGGTACAACCAGCACAAAATCTATACCCCTACCCCGGTCATCCCATCTCCTATAATAGCTAAAAGCATCCTGTCGGTCCCCTGGGTATGCACTTGGGCTTGCTGAGCCTCTGACTATAACTGTACCTAAGTCCGGAGGACTCCTGAATCAACACCCGGGCGTATCCGCTCGATAGGGGTGTGTAAGGGCCGACCAAGGCACAATATGGGGAAAACTGGCATCCCATCTTCGTCCCCTGTGGGATGGCATGCCACTCCGTAGAGCGACGTATCCTCGTCCTCTGGCGGACGAGTTGATACAGCTATCAACCCTGGGGCGGTCATGGATGCTAGGTAATCCAACCCCAAAACAATACAACGGTCTCAACTAGTAATACTATCTGCATATCCCACATACTGAAGCTAATAGTAGTAAAGTATCCGTACATACTGTGTACTGAACTAGTAATGGTAATGTATACGTACTTAATACATGCTGAGACTGATAATAGTATATATGTATAAATATAATCTTCTGCCATACTGTGCTGTATACTGAGTTTCTGTAATAACATGATTTACTATTTCTGACATGCTTTCTAAACTTCATTTTAACCTATCATTCTACTTCTGAGATGCCTTACAGATATTACTTTGTTTTACTGGGTTTCAACTAAATACGATAATATCCTAACATTCTGTATTACATCACATACTGAGCATGCTGTGCAGTTCCTAACACTTATATTAGAATCTATATCGTGCTAGAAAGTCTCGCGCTAATCATAACATGATGCTTCTAATATCGTACCAACATTCGTAATAAACATAACACATGACTTCTGAATATTCTACTGGCCTTTAAATTACTTTACTATACCGAGCTTACTAACTTGCCGAGGAAACTAACTTTACATACCTTCACTTCTGATTTCCCGACTAACTGGCATAGCTTGGTCAGTATTTCAGCTATTCCTCCCAACTGCATTCATATATATATCAATCAGTACTAAATACAACTTTATTCTGAGGAACAACATTACTTTCGATATAATTATAGCCTAAACTTAGACCTATCAAAAGACGGTCGAAAACTCACTATTTTTCAGAAGTCCAGAAGGGAGAAATACTCACTTCACGGCTAGAAACACATAGACATTAGTTTGGAGCAATTCCACTTACCTTAGCTCGGTAGCTCGACGATTCGTCGGCCGTATTTCACGAAACTAAATCCGTAGGAATGCTCTCTGTTGCTAAATACCTCGGTATCTGAGGTTAATTTGAGTTTGGACAACGTTTGGCAGTGTAATCGGACGAAATTATATTACCCCCTTCATTCTTTTCTCTCCTCTGGTTTTTCCTCTCTGTTTCACTGGAAATTTATAAGTTTAAATGAATTAAAACCGAAGTGGGGCTTTATATACTTGGGTCGGGGCAAGGCCAACGTGTCACGGAGCCAACGCGGAGGCTCCACCTCCACGTTGCCATCGCGGAGGGGCTCGGCCTCGGCTCCTTCCGTGATGGTTCGACAAGTTTCTCGTCCGATCTTTTTCCCGAGCCTTTCTTTAGCACGTATGGCCTTCAAATATGCTTAACCAACATGCGAATAGGTCATCTAGGTGTTGGAAATCCTACGGGGTATAACATTCTCCCCCCTTAAGAACATTCGTCCTCGAATGTAAACTTTTATTTAGAGGACTTCTCAACCTACTATCTAGAAAAATTTCGGCAAAGTTTCCCCTATAATATGGACTATAGCCAAAACCTGAAATGCAGAAAAGTCCAACACAGGTACTGCACGCAATATTTTAAGATTCACTGGATAGCTAAGTATCAATCTTTCTTATTTATACATATACAACCATAAGGTACTACATAAGTAATAATACGGACATACCTGTCGCCTGACTAGGCCTGAAATAAGTGAGGATATCTAGCTTTCATATCTTCTTCAGCTTCCCACGTCATCTCCTCACGTTTCCTATTACACCACAATACTTTGACAGACGCAATATCTTTAGTCCTCAACCTGCGAAACTGTCTGTCTAAGATAGCTACTGGAACCTCTTCATATGCTAACTCTTCTGTTACCTGGACATCCTGAACTGGAACAACCGTGGAAGGGTCTCCTACGAACTTCCTCAACATGGATACATGGAATACTGGGTGAACAGATGCTAACTCTGGAGGCAAGTTCAATTCTTATGCAACTCGGCCTATTCTTCGCCGAATCTGATATGGCCCAATGAATCTCGGGCTAAGCTTGCCTTTCTTGCCAAATCTCATCACCCCTTTCATCGGAGACACTTTCAGGTATACCCAGTCATTTACCGCAAATTCTAGATTTTTGTGCCGTATATCTGCATAAGACTTCTGGCGGCTTTGAGCAGTCAGCAGGCGTTCTCTGATAAGCTTTATCTTCTCCTCTGACTGTTGAATGATGTCTGGCCCAATCAACGCTGATTCCCCCACTTCAAACCAGCCTACCGGCGATCTACATTTTCGCCCATATAATGCTTCAAAGGGCGCCATCTGGATTGCTGAATGATAACTGTTATTATAAGCAAATTCAATCAATGAAAGATGCTCATCCCAGCTACCCCCAAAATCTAGTACACACGCTCGTAGCATATCTTCGAGCGTTTGGATAGTCCGCTCAGCCTGCCCATCTGTTTGAGGGTGGAATGTTGTGCTCAAATTGATCTACGTTCCCAAACCCCTCTAGAACGACTGCCAGAATCTAGCTGTAAACTGTGCTCCCCTCTCTGAAATGATGGATACCGGCACTCCATGTAATCTAACTATTTCTATGATATATAATTCGACATAATCCTTAGCCGAGAAGGTAGCCTTCACTGGTAGGAAATGAGCTGAATTTGTCAGCCTGTCAACTATTACCCAAATGGAATCATTTCTGCGTCTGGTACAGGGTAACCCTGTTACAAAATCCATATTTATCGCTTCCCATTTCCACGTAGGCACCGTTATATCTTGTGTCAAACCACCCGGTTTCTGGTGCTCCGCTTTCACCTGCTGACAGTTAAGACATCTAGATACAAATTTAGTTATTTCAGCTTTCATACCTGGCCATCAGTAGATGTCTCTGATGTCGTGGTACATTTTCGTTGCTCCTGGAAGGAGGGAATAGCGGGCATAATGTACTTCATGCATAATCTGCTGGCGAAGCCCTGAAACATTCGGAACACAAAGGCGGCCCTTACAGCATAGCACATCATCCTCAGTCATTTGGAAATCTGACTCCTTACCTTTCTGAACTCTATCTCTGAGCTGGACTAAGTCAGGGTCCTCGTACTGTCATCCTTTTACCTCTGTAACTAATGATGACACAACAGAATTCTGAATTACTGCTCTATTATTTTCTGTTTCCATTATTCGAACAGCTAAACCAGCTAGCTGATGAATTTCCTTGGCTATCTCCCGCTTCTCAGGTCGCAAATACGCCAAACTCCCCATTGACTTACGGCTCAGGGCATCTGCCACTACATTAGCTTTTCCAGGGTGGTATAGAATATTCACATCATAATCTTTTAACAACTCCAACCAGCGACGTTGCCGCAGATTCAACTCCCTCTGAGTGAAGATGTACTGTAGGCTCTTGTGATCTGTGAAAATATCAACATGGACGCCATACAGGTAATGCCTCCACATCTTCAAGGCGTAGATCACTGCGGCTAATTCCAGGTCATGGGTAGGGTAATTCTTTTCGTGTTTCCTCAGTTCTCTGGAAGCATATGCAATTACTTTACCATGCTGCATCAACACACAGCCTAACCTGATGCCTGATGCGTCGCAATACACCGAATAGCCTTCTGTACCTTCCGACAATGCTAACACTGAGGCAGAGGTTAATCTGTCTTTCAGTTCCTGGAAGCTCTGCTAACATGCCTCTGTCCACTGAAACATTGTTGCTTTCTGTGTCAGTTTGGTTAGAGGTGCCGCAATGGACGTGAACCCTTCAACGAACCTCCTGTAATATCCTGCCAACACCAGAAAGCTACGGACTTCAGTCGGAGTGGTAGGCCTAGGCCAGGATTTAATTGCTTCTATTTTCTACTTGTCAACTTGTATACCAACATCCAACACAACATGCCCTAAAAAGCCTACTGAGTTAAGCCAGAATTCACACTTAGAAAATTAGCATATAACTGGCCATCCCTGAGGATCTGGAGCACTGTCCGCAAATGAGTCCGGTGATCTGCTTCAAAGCGAGAATACACCAGAATGTCATCAATGAATACTATCACGAACAAGTCCAGGAAGGATCTGAAAATACTGTTCATTAGGTCCATGAAGATTGCCGGGGCATTCGTTAACCCGAAGGACATGACTAGAAATTCAAAATATCCATATCGAGTCCTAAACGCTGTCTTAGGAATATCCCTCTCACGTACTCGAACCTGGTGATATCCGGACCGCAGGTCAATCTTAGAAAAGTATCTGGCTCCCTGCAACTGATCAAATAAGTCATCAATTCTGGGAAGCGGGTAATTGTTCTTTATTGTAACCTTGTTCAATTGCCGATAATCTATGCACATTCGGAGCGAGCCATCTTTCTTCCTCACAAATAAAACTGGCGCACCCCATGGAGAAGTACTAGGCCTGATAAAACCTTTTTCCAACAAGTCTTTCAGCTGCTCCTTTAATTCTTTGAGTTCTGCAGGAACCATACGATAGGGAGGAATTGATATCGGCTGAGTGCCTGGTAACAAGTCAATAGCAAAATCTATCTCCCTTTCTGGGGGAATACCAGGTAACTCATCAGGAAACACATCAGGGAATTCATTCACTACCGGAACAGACTGGAGTGTCGGAGATCCTGCTTGGACATCCTGAACTCTGACCAGATGGTAAATACATCCCTTAGATATCAACTTTCTCTCCTGAAGGTAGGAAATAAACCTATCTTTTGGTGTAGCGGTCTGCCCTTCCACTCCCGCAATGCTTCTCCTAGGAAGTGGAATCGGACCGTCTTGGTCCAACATTCAACATTGGCAAAGCACGACACTAACCAATCCATACCCATTATGGCATCGAAGTCTATTATCTCTAACTCGACCAGATCTACTGTGGTTTGACGGTCAGCAACCTCTACTGTACACCCGCGGTAGATTCTGCAAGTTATGATAGAGTCACCGATGGGCGTGGATACTAAAAAGGGCTGCCGCAATAATTCTGGTGCAATATTGAACTTTCGTGCCACAAATGGAGTAATATAGGACAAAGTAGACCCTGGATCAATCAATACATAAGCAGGGTGTGAGCAGATAGTTAGCATACCTTTCACAACATCCGGTGACGTTTCTGAATCTTACCTCCCTTGTAAGGCATATGTGCGGCTTGGACCCGCACCTGTACTGGAGGCCTCTGATCTGGCCCGACCCCTGCCTGCTGAAACTGAGGGCCTGCGCCCTGCCGAGGATGCTGTGGCTCGTGACCCTGCAGATGCCCTATCCTGTCTGTCCCGGTCCTCTCGGCCTCTAGCTGGGCAATCTTTCATCAAATGGCCTTCTTGGCCACAAATATAACATGCAGTGGAGCCATACCTGCATGCTCCGGGATGGCGTCGACTGCATATAGGGCAAAGTGGTAGGGTATACCTACTCTGCTCCGCCCTCCTCTATAATGGTGAATCTGCCATCTGCGAGCCTCTACCAGTCTCTGACTGCCCCCTGCGGCTGAATCTACCCCCCTGCGCTATGGCGGAGGCGGGGGCCTGGGCGTCCTGTCTAACAATCATGGCCTGGGTCCTCCCCGGGCCTCCCTCTGTAACTCAACTGGCCTATCCCGCCGACACTGTTCCTGATTGGCCCTTCTGATCTCCCGATGCCGCTGTCTGATGCCCTCAATATTCTGGGCGAATGCCTGAACTCGAGCAATGTCCATGTCCTCTCGCAGTGTAGCCGTAATACAAGTCTCAACATATTCTAGATTCAACCCCATGATAAAGCGGTGTACTTTGGATGCCATGGTATCAACAAAGGCCGGTGCGTACCGGGCCAAAGAATCAAACTGCTAGGAATATTCCCGAACACTCATGGCCCCCTGCTCCAGATGTAGGAACTGGTCTACCCGGGCTTGTCGAATCTCTCGCGGCAAATAATGATCCAGAAAAGCTCCTGAGAAGATGGACCAGGTCGGAGGGGAAACATCTCTCTTTCGGGACCTTTCCCAGCTTTCATACCACAATACGACGATGTCCCGTAACCGAAATGCTGCCAACTCAACTGATTCTGTAGGCGTGGCATGCATAACCCTGAAAATTCTCTGCATTTGATCCAGAAAATCCTGAGGGTCCTCTGTCTAGTCCGTACCTATAAACTGTGGGGGATTCAGAGCCAAGAACTCTCAGACCCTCGAACTACCGGGCCCTCCTGACGACTCCGCAACTGTAGACAGCATCGGCTGACGCTGAGCAGCCATCATCTGTGCTAACATAACTACCGCACTCCTAACCTCCTGGTCGGAAGGTGTCAGTATAGGGACTGCTGGAGGTAGTGTCGCCCCAAGTGGCTCCTGATGTGGTGGAGACTGCTGAGAAGGCTGGGACGATGCCTCCGTAGTGCCCTCTGATCGGGCTGTTTCTAAACGAGGGTGAGGCATCCTGCTGGTGCCTTCCCCTGCTGCAATATCTAAACTCCAACCTGTGATAGGATGTCGCTGGTCTGACATTATCTGTAACCAAAGGATATAGTAAGCTTTTAGGGACTCAACCCTATATTGTACCGCTCTACAGCACGACTGAATAAGAATAAAAGACAACTATCCTATCATGCCTTCCAGCCTCCTACCCATAGTATGTGGTGCAAAACACATCCATGGGCAGGACTCTACATAGCACGGCTTGCAGACTCCCTGGGATACGACCGGCTCTGGTACCAAGTTTGTCACGCCCCACCTTGGGGGGTAGGACTGGCACCTGGTGCCCTAGTAGGACCTAGAATGCTATCTGGTGAGCCTAGGCACATCTGGTGCCTGGCTGGCTCTAACTCACATTTCTGGAAATAAAGGGCTATATAACGGCTGTAAACACAGCCCCCGGCCCATTGGCCTATAGCCACTTGTACCTGTAATGACAGCTAACCAGAAATATACTACTATAGGGAAACCTATGCGGGCCGAAAAGGCCACCATGCTGTCTAGTTATCTGTAACTCAACAATGAAATACTAGAAGGCTACGTGACCAGCAAGGTCACCACTACTGTCAAGCTATGGCCCCACACGGCCAACATAAAAGAAGTAAAAGTACTAACAACTATACAACTGCACGGCCTCACACGACTGGCTCAACTGACCACAGGGAAATATATACAGACTGCAAGCCTCTAGGAATAACAATAGAATTGATCGAGACAGGGCCCCGACCTACCCGTACTGTACAACAAAAGAGAACGAAATACTCCTCTGCAATTCAGCCTCCGGATGACAGGAGCTGAGTACTCGATCGCTGACAGGAATCATTAGGGATCGCCTCCTCGTCTATGAGTACCTGCAGGCAAGTAATGCAGCGCCCCACCGGGCGTCGGTACCGCTGGTACTGAGTATGTAAATCAATAACTGAAAGGAATATCTGAAAACAACAATACAACTGATGAAACTGAAATAGGAAGGAAAAGATTAAATGTCTGATAATGTAAAACTATGCCTACTCTTAACTATACTGGAAGGAGTAGGAGTCATACCTGGAGATGTATCGTTCTACTATCGATCTACTCGTATCTAATGTGACATGGCATAACATAACATAACATAACATAGCACACACAAACCTTACCCGGCCCCCATAAGTTGGGAGGTACAACCAGCACAAAATCTATACCCCTACCCCGGTCATCCCATCTCCTATAATAGCTATAAGCATCCTGTCGATCCCCTGGGTATGCACTTGGGCTCGCTGAGCCCCTGACTATAATTGTACCTGAGTCCGGAGGACTCCTGAATCAACACCCGGGCGTATCCGCTCGACAAGGGTGTGTAAGGGCCGACCAAGGCACAATATGGGGAAAACTGGCATCCCATCTTCGTCCCTTGTGGGACGGCATGCCACTCCGTAGAGCGACGTATCCTCTTTCTCTAGCGGACGAGTCGATACAGCTATCAACCCTGGGGCGGTCATGGATGCTAGGTAATCCAACCCCAAAATAATACAATGGTCTCAACTAGTAACACTATCTACATATCCCACATACTGAAGCTAATAGTAGTAAAGTGTCCGTACATACTGTGTACTGAACTAGTAATGGTAATGTATACGTACTTAATACATGCTGAGACTGATAATAGTATATATGTATAAATATAATCTTCTGCCATACTGTGCTGTATACTGAGTTTCTGTAATAACATGATTTACTATTTCTGACATGCTTTCTAAACTTCATTTTAACCTATCATTCTACTTCTGAGATGCGTTACAGATATTACATTGTTTTACTGGGTTTCAACTGAATACGATAATATCCTAACATTCTGTATTACATCACATACAGAGCATGCTGTGCAGTTCCTAACACTTATATTAGAATCTATATCGTGCTAGCAAGTCTCGCGCTAATCATAACATGATGCTTCTAATATCGTATTAACATTCGTAATAAACATAAAACATGACTTCTGAATATTCTAATGGCCGTTAAATTACTTTACTATACCGAGCTTACTAACTTGCCGAGGAAACTAACTTTACATGCCTCATCCACAGAATCAGTTGAGGTAGCAGTATTTCAATTGCGAGAGATAGCAGTTTTATGGTACGACACTTGGGAAAGATCCCGAGGTAGAGATACACCTCTGCCTAGTGGCCTGATCTTGGGTAAAATAGCATGCCCAAGTGATGCTTTATAACTTAGTTTTGTCTTGTTTATCAACATGTTTATATGCATTCTCATGTACTTCTATGTAAATGTGAATATATATACTAACCAACATGATTAGTTCTTGTTTTTGTAGGTTTAAAATGAATTTGAGGAACTAATCCATGAGTTGGTGAAGTGGAGGCATTGAATTGGAAGTAAAACGCGAATGTCGGCAAGTGGGACACACGAAACAGCCCACCTGCGCGTTGGCAATGTGCCACGGCAGGTAGGCTACGTGACCAGTGGCGTGCCATGGCCCCTAGCGCGCTGCACAAGCAGCGTGACACGCTGCCAACGCAGCAGTGGACTGCTTGCAAACTGTTTTGGATTTCTAGTGTGCCTACGCGATGCCTCCATGTTACGGAGGTAAATTGGCGCGTTCACCTCCGTGCCACGGAGCTATTCCATGCTAGGCATAATTTTATACACCTCTTATTTACTATAAATAGGTCCCTTAGCTCCTAAAAACATTTTGTCACGTAATATATCTGAAAAACTACCAAGGAGTGAAGGGAGAAGTGGGAGAACTCACCTAGGGTTCTTAAATGTCATCTTCTCTTCTACCAATTCTTGTAAGTATGTTACTTTAATTATGTTTTCTTATAATTATACGAACTCGAGTGTCTAGAACCCTTCCTCTAGGGTAGAAGCCACAAGGTATGATTGTAACTACGTGAATTTGTTTTGGTTTTAAGTTATTACTTGTTATTTTGTCTTACGTTCTTAATTATGGTTGTTTTTATGATTGATCACCATGAAAACACACACGTTACACCTAGGTAAAAGCTTGAGAAAGTAAACCTAGGCAAGAACAAAGAATGTAGGGAGCAAGCTTGTATCATACGATATAATTCACTGTTAGGATAAGAAATTATACCTAATTTGCCTTGCTTGGTTACTAAAACGAGATGAGCTAGACACCATCTTAGAATTATCACATCACCACTCGTAGAAGTTGAGGTGAAGCTAAGTTCAGTTAAATGATTAGAGGTACGAAAGTCCCTAATCAAGCGCATAAACCCCGTAAACCATATTGCTATAATTGAATTGCCCACGAACTAGAATGTCACATCCCAGCTCAACGATGTAGTTGTGAGGCTAGTTTGTCGTGTTTAGAGGCTCGAAAGACAATTAACATGCAATTGTAATTATGTGAGACGATAATTGAAAATTCCATACTTAAACCATTACAAAGCGTAGTATCACATGATTATCTGGCCTTAGCTCTAGTTGCTCCTTGAATTACTTCATAGTATTTCTGTGACCACCCCTAGACTTAATTAAACTTTATCGAGAAAGTCTATATCAACACTTGTGAAAGTTAATATCATACTTTAACTTGATAATTAGCTAAATTGGTCCAGTCCCTGTGGGTTTGACATCCGGCTCTTAAAAAGGGCCACTGTATTACTTGTAAGACCACGTACGCTTGCATGTGCGTTTGGGTGCAGTCTCAATAAGTTTTTGGCGCCGTTTTCGAGGACTCGGCGAAGTTTAGTAAATTTGTCTGTTTTTGTGTGATTTTTAATTTTCTTAAGTGTTGAGAAACTTGGTCTTAGTCGGACTTATTATAGGTGATAGGTTGTCTTGCCGAGCTGGCTAGGAATATAGAGCTTGTGGAACCATTGTTTGAACCAGAACGTCAAATTCATTTGCGAAGGAGAGTAGCTCTTGAGCAAAAGCTGAAAAGACTTGAAGAAAAGGTACAACAACAACCACCCGCAGGACAAGCATAATTGTCACTGAAAGCAATGACAGTCAGACCAGTTCGCGAAGTGGCAATCCCACAAGCGACGAATGTGAACTCTAGTATCCGTAAATCGGAACCTGGAGGGAACTTTGAATTGAAACAAAACATGATGCAGCTGCTACATTCTAGTGGTCAATTAACTGGGATAGCACATGAGGACCCGCAGCAGCACCTACCGAACGTTTTAGAGATTAGTGACACTTTCGTCCCCACCGGAGTGTCCACAGACTATGTTCGACTTACCCTCTTCCCATTTGCATTGTTGGGAGAGGCGAAAAGGTGGTTGAAAGCTGAGCCACCAAACTCCATAACTTCTTGGGATGATTTGGCGAAGAAGTTCTTGATCAGATTCTTTCCTTTAGGCAAGACTGCAAAATTGAGAAGTGAAATACTGAGTTTCAAGAAGAGGCCTGATGAGAACTTATATTTGGCTTGGGAGAGATTCAAGTCATTATTGAGAGACTGTCCCCATCACCAGCAATCCAATGATGTGCTGGCTCATACCTTTGTAGAAAGTCTAGACCCACATATAAAAATTTTGCTAGACTCTGCATCGGGTGGGCAAGCTTTAGAGAAGACGTATGATGAGCTGTACACACTGTTGAATAGAATTGCACATGGAAATCCAGAATGGCACAGTGAATCATCGAGAGGGGCAGGAAAGAGAGAAGGGTTGATAGAGGTAGATGGAACGAATGCCTTGGCGGGACAACTAGCTTCATTCCAGCATCAAATTATGACTCAGTTCAATAAACTAAGTATGAACCAACAGTAGGGTCAGGTTAATGTAGTTTAGCAAGCTCCAAGTTGGTGTGAAATTTGTGGGAATAATGGGCACAATGTAGAATCTTGTGGAGCCAATCCGAAATTAGTCAATTTTTTTGGGAATGTACAGAGGAACACTCACATTTTTGGAAACAACTACAACAAAAATTAGCAGAGCCACCAAAATTTTTCTTGGGGTGGAAATCAAAAGCAAAGTTATCAGAAACCTCAATAACAACAGTATAAACATAAAAGGAAAAATGATGGCCAGTTGAGAAGCAACATTGAGGAAACGTTGCAGAAAATCATGGAGACCTAGACTCAATTAGAAGAAAATCAGGCGAGGATGGCATCAGACTTGAAGATTCAGCAATTGGCCACTCGCAATCTAGAAAAACAGACGGGTCAGATAGCAGCTGCTCAAAATATGAGACCGCAGGGAGGACTACCAAGTGACACAGATCCTAATCCCCGTCAGGTAAATGCCATCAGTCTGAGGAGCGGAAATCAAGTAGTTGATGCAGTGCCAAAAGAGAAAAGAAATGAGGTGCAGCTGCAGTTGGTTAGGAAAGGACCATCCACTGACAAGAGAGTGAATCAGAGTGCTGTGCAAAAAAATGCACAATCTTCATTGCAACCAGCATAAAGACCACCACCACCATTTCCTCAGAGATTCAGAAAGAGCAGGGAGGAGGAATGCTTCAAAAAGTTCATTGAGATTTTCAAAGAACTTCACATAAATTTGCCTTTTCTTGATGTTTTGTAGGGAATGCCCAAGTATGCTAAATACTTGAAGGATATGATGGACAATAAAGTCAGATTGGTGGATGTCCAGACAGTAGCACTGACGGAGGAGTGCAGTCACAAGGTATTGAGCAAGATTCCTAAGAAGCTCAAAGACCTAGGGAGTTTTACCCTCCCTATACAAATTGGTAAAGCTGAAGTGCTACGAGCCCTATGCTATTTAGGAGCAGTAGTAAATCTAATGCCCCTATCTTTTTTTAACAACTTGGGGTTGGGGAAACCGCGACCAACAAGATTGATGCTGCAGCTGGCGGATAAGTCGCGAGTGGCGCCGGATGGAATCATAGAGGACCTTCTCATTAAAGTGGGTAAGTTTATTATACCTGCTGATTTTATTATCTTAAATTTTCATGTTGATGACCAGGCACCCTTAATCTTGGGATGACCATTCTTGGCCACCGGAGGAGCGGTAATTGACTTAAGAGCAGGGACCCTGAAAATGAGGGTCGAGGATGAAGAAGAACTCTTCTGAGTTTACCAAGAAATGAACCCACCCACACACTACAGAAACCTTTGTAAGGTTAGTGTGTTGTCAGAGGATAAGTGGGGTGGTAGATTCCAGAGGTCCACCATCGAAGGTAATGATAAGTGTTCAGCCCGAGTCTGATAAAGGGCTTTCGTTTGAGAAGTTGGAGGAAGAGAGGTAGAGAGTGGAGGTTGTTCCCTCTAAAAAATCAAAAGAGAAGAAGATTGTTCTCGAAAGGGAACCCAGGTATGAGGATGTCTTGAAAAGGTTAGTCCACGTTGTGCCGCAACGTAAAATAAGGCGCTGCTTGGGAGACAACCCAAGGGTACCACAGGTACAATTTGTGATTGTTGTTTATGTTAATTTTGGTTATTTTCAATTTGTGTTGTTTTTGGTTGAAAGTTAGGCAAAGAAAGAGGGGAAGTCTGAGTACCCGTGGAGGAGGAAGCTAAAAAGCATGGAAGAGAAAAAGTGTGGGGTCGAATACCCACTTTTGCAAAAATGAAGAAAAACATGTTGTTAGCTAGGCATAGAGGCCCAGGGAGTACTTCTCACCCTTTGGAATTTTAATTAGATGCTTTAAGGACATAGTATGATTCAAGTGTGGGGTGAGGGAAATTTCAAAAATTTTGTGCATAATGATTTTGGTGAATGTAGTGCTTGATATATATTCGGAAAATTTTTGAGTTGAGCATGACTTCATCACTCGTTGGTTTTTCTTTTTCTTTCTTTTCCGACGGGGGGTCTTTGAACCGAAGAATAAAAATTTTATTTGTCTGTATATAATGTTTTTAGTCATAGTTAGAGACTATTTCCAACGATGGATGGATGACGACCGTCTTGAGGAAAATTAGTCAATAAGTTTTGGTTTTTGAACCCGTAGCTAGTCGATGCTTGATGTTCTTGTTATGTGCTATACATGATTGTAAGATACAAGTGTGGTTAGTGTTGAAGCATGTAAGAAGTGTATAACTTTGTTTTAGACAATTAGGCTCTTAAATTTGACACGATGTGCTTAAGGCTTAATTTTGAATTCTTATGATTAGCTGAGTAAGAGTTTGCTGAATGTGTCTTGAATTGAGCATGTGTTGTGAGTGAAAGGTTTTCGAATATTGCATGCTATTATGGAATGTCTAGAACTTGCCTGGTGTGTATATAAAACGAAATGAAGGATGTGGACTGTAGGAGATGATTTAGACATTTCTTTGAATGAACCTAATTTTTATCCCTCACTTTACCTACCTTGAATGTTGAATCCTTGTGAGCCCCATTGAACCTTAAGCATATTCTTTGATAGTTACAACATAAGCTTAATCCTTTTTCTTTCATTAGCTTTGAATTTGATCCAAAACTCATAAGCACTTAAGGGAAAAATCTGAAAGAGTGAATGAGTGAGAAGCATGAAAAAGAAGGAAAAGTAGGAGTTGTAAAAGTTGAGAAAGGTCAAGGGTGCACGTGTTTGAAAATGCCTGAGTATTGGTACGGAATAAGAAATAAATGAATGAAAAAGTTGCTTAAGTATCCCTTACTAATAAGCTGAATGTGCTTAAAGAAATGGAAACAAAAAGAGGAAATTCAAGAGTGTAAAGAATGAGGAGGAAGTAAGAAAAGAGATGTCCTTAATGAAGGTTGAAGTTACTAAAAGCGCTTGGGGAAGATAGCCACTGTTATTATCCATAATATTACCGACCCGTCCCTTGGCTTACATTACAACCCATTAAGTCCTACTTGATCTTACGTTCATACATCCTTAAATTAGTGGAGTAATACACTAAGGGAAAGCTTATGGGTCACTACTTGATGCATGTGAATTCCTTGAGAGAGCGAGCATAATTCTATTCATATACCTGTACATGTTGTGATTTGAAAAGTTGTGAGTAAAAATGGGTAACTCTCTATTTGTGAGGGCACATGTTTAATGAGAGATAACATTCATGTCGGATTTCTTGATCGGTTGATTTGCATGAGTTTTCTAAGATTGAGAGTCAATTCTTGAGGTTAGGAAGTCTTAACTTAGTTGTATTTCATTTCAATGATTAAATCGCGCATGCTCTATTTTTAACTTGCTATCTTAAATAATCATTATAGCCGTAGCTTGAATTCTCTTTCAAATTAGCTATGTGTGAGTCTTCATTTACATGAGATGTAAAAGAGTTGTTCGAGGACGAACAAGGCTTTAAGTGTGGGGTAGGTGATCTTGGGCAAAATAGCATGCCCAAGTGATGCTTTATAACTTAGTTTGGTCTTGTTTATCGACTTAATTATGTGCATTCTCATGTACTTCTATGTAACTGTGAATATATATACTAACCAACATGATAAGTTCTTGTTTTTGTAGGTTTAAAATGAATTTAAGGAACTAATCCATGAGTTGGTGAAGTGGAGGCATGGAATCGGAAGTAAAACGCAAATGTCGGCAAGGGGGACACGCAAAACAGCCCACCTGAGCGTTGCCAACGTGCCACGGCAGGTAGGCTGCGCGACCAGTGGCATGCTATGGCCCCTAGCGCGCTGCACAAGCAGCGTGACAAGCTACCAACGCGGCAGGGGGCTACTTGCGGACTGTTTTGGATTTCCAGTGTGCCTACGCGATTCCTCCATGTCACGGAGGTAAATTGGCACGTTCACCTCCATGCCATGGAGCTATTCCATACCGGGCATAATTTTATACACCTCTCATTTACTATAAATAGGTCCCTTAGCTCCTAAAAACATTTTGTCACCTAATATTTCTGAAAAACTACCAAGGAGTGAAGGGAGAAGTGGGGGAACTCACCTAGGGTTCTTAAATTTTATCTTCTCTTCTACCAATTCTTGTAAGTATGTTACTTTAATTATGTTTTCTTGTAATTATATGAACTCGAGTGGCTAGAACCCTTCCTCTAGGGTTGAAGCCACAAGGTATGATTGTGACTATGTGAATTTGTTTTGGTTTTAAGTTATTAATTGTTGTTTTGTCTTACTTTCTTAATTATGGTTGTTTTTATGATTGATCACCATGAAAACACACACGTTACACCTAGGTAAAAGCTTGAGAAAGTAAACCTAGGCAAGAACAAAGAATGTAGGGAGCAAGTTTGTATCTTACGATATAATTTGTGGTTAGGATAAGAAATTATACCTAATTTGGCTTGCTTGGTTACTAAAATGGGATGAGCTAGACACCAACTTAGAATTATCACATCACCACTCGTAGAAGTAGTTGTGAAGCTAAGTTCAGTTAAATGATTAGAGGTACGAAAGTCCCTAACCAAGAGTATAAACCCCGTAAACCACATTCCTATAATTGAATTGCCCACGAACTAGAATGTCACATCCCCGCTCAATGATGTAGTTGTGAGGCTAGTTTGTCGTGTTTAGAAGCTCAAAAGACCATGAACATGCAATTGTAATTATGTGAGATGATAATTGAAAATTCCATACTTAAACCATTACAAAGCGTAGTATCGCATGATTATCTGGCCTTATCTCTAGTTGCTCCTTGAATTACTTCAGAGCGTTTATGTGACCACCCCTAGACTTGATTAAACTTTATCGAGAAAGTCTATATCAACACTTGCGAAAGTTAATATCACACTTGAGCTTGATAATTATCTAAATTGGTCCAGTCCCTGTAGGTTCGACATCCGGCTCTTAAAAAGGGCCACTATATTACTTGTAAGACCACGTACGCTTGGGCGCAGTCTCAACATGGCCTAGCTTCTCTTCGATTTTCATAGACCACTATTTGACTCGAGAGGTTCGGCAGGCCAGAGTAGAGAAGTTTTTACATCTGGAGTAGGGAAGAATGAGCGTTAGAGAATATGCATTGAGGTTTGATTCCTTATCCCGATATGCGCCCTCGTTTTTTGACGCTATGCCAACCAAGGTACACCGGTTTATTATGAGGCTTACACCAGATTATGTGGAAGTGTGTATCATAGCCATACTGCCGGAGGATATGGATAAATCACGGATTCAGGCCTTCACTCAAAACATAGAGGAACTCAGACAGCGCCAGTACGCCATGGATAGGGCAGGTCAGGAGCAGCATTGAAGGACTAGACCCGCAGACTTTTAGGGTGGGCCCACACCTTATTTATTAGGTAGGACACTTAGGCCCCCGCTCCAACAGTAGCAGGGAAGCATATCAGAACATCGTGGCAGTCAAGTCCTGGCAAAAGTTCACGAGCGTCAGGCTCACAGTAACAGAGGGGGCCAGATCATATGGGACCAGTGTTACCATGTTGTAGTATCATAGGCCGCATTTGGAGAGCTGCAGGTATGGTTCCACCACCTATTATTCCTATGGACAGGAGGGACACATAATTAGGGATTGTCCAACTAGACGGCAGGGCGATCAGGACCAGCAGAATAGGTCCTCAGCAGGTTCATATGCCCTAGCACGTCCTACAGGGTGCAGGCCCTTAGCTTCAGCTAGTAGAGGCTGAGGCAGGTTAGGGGCATCTAGTTCAGGCCGTTTTGGATCACAGTTATGCACTACTGGGATGATAAGAGTCAGGGTCGTCGGCAGATGTTGTGACAAGTATGTTAGATGTTTGCTCTCATCCAGTTTATGCGTTGATAGACCCAAGCTCCACTTTGTTGTATGTTACTCCGTTGGTTGACAAAATGTTTGATATAGTGCCGGAATTGCTTCAGCGACCCTTCTCAGTGTATACACCCATCGGTGACACTATTATTGCTAAAAGAATTTATTGGGGTTGTACAGTAGATTTTGTCGGTCGGCATACCTTAGAAGATTTAGTAGAACTAGAAATGATTGATTTTGATGTAATTATGGGTATGGATTGGCTGGCTTCATGCTATGCCACGGTAGAGTGCTGGACAAGAATTGTCCAATTTCATTTATTCAGAGGGAGGTAGTGCGACAGTGGAGAGGTAATGCAGCTACACGAAAGGGTAGGTTTATATCCTATATTCGGGGAGAAAAGATGATAGCAAAGGGTTGTATCTACCATATTGTTTGGGTTCGGGATATGCAAGCAGAATCCTCGACTCTCCAGTCTATCCCCGTGGTTAATGAGTTTCCAGACGAACTTCTTTGCCTTCCCCAGAGCGGGAAATAGATTTTACTTGCTACCAGATACTCAGCCTATATCCATCCCTTCGTATCGAATGGATCCTACGAAATTTAAAGAACTGAAAGAACAGTTGAAAGCTTTTTTAGATAAGGGTTTTATCAGGCCGAGTACTTCACCGTGGGGTGTACTAGTTCTGTTTGTAAGAAAGAAAGATGTTTCCCTGCGCATGTGTATAGATTATCGGTAGTTGAATAAAGTTACTATTAAGATTAAATACGCTGTTCTAAGGATATATGGTTTACTCGACCAGCTACAAGGGGCGAAATATTTTTCTAAAATTGACTTGAGATCCAGGTATTACCAGGTTCGAGTTTGGGAGAAGGATACCCCGTAGACAGCTTTCAGGACTAGGTATGGTAACTTCGAGTTTCTAGTTATGTCCTTCGGGTTATCCTTCAGGTTGACAAATGTGCCAACAATGTTTATGGATCTAATGAACAGTATAATCAGGCCATACATAGATCTATTTGTGATAGTATTCATTGACTATATTTTTGTATACTCTTGCTCAAAAGAGAAACACAGATATCATTTGCGAACACTACATCAGATCATCAGGGACTGCCAGCTATATGCAAATTTTTTAAGTGTGAGTTCTGGTTAAATTCTGTAGCTTTCTTGGGCCACATTGTATTAGAGGCTGGTATTTAGGTTGATTCACAAAAAATTGAGGCAGTAAAGACATGGCCTAGACCTACAAGCGCAATAGAGGTTGGTAGTTTCCAGGGTTAGTCAGGTATTATAGAAGGTTTGTGGAAGGATTTTCTACCCTATCAGCACCTTTGACCATATTGATTTAGAAAGCAGCCAAGTTCCATTGGACCGAGGTCTATAAGCAGAGTTTCCAGGAATTGAAAAATAGATTGACGTCGACACCAGTGTTATCTTTGTTAGAAGGTTCAGAGGGTTATGCTATATATTGCGACTCTTTGGGTATTGGATTAGGGTGTGTTTTGATGCAACATGGAAATGTAATTGCATATGCTTCAAGGCAATTGAGGAAAAATGAAAAGAACTACCCCACCCATGATCTGAGTTAGCTGCGGTGGTTCATGCCTTAAAAATATGGAGGCATTATTTGTATGGTGTGCATGTGGATATTTTTACTTATCATAAAAGCCTCCAGTACATTTTCACGCAGAAAGAGCTGAATTTGGGACAACGCCATTGGCTAGAATTGTTGAAAGTCTACGATGTGAACATCTTGTATCACCCAGGGAAATCTAATATCATAGTAATGCCCTTAGCCGTAGATCCATGGGTAGTTTAGCACATCTAAGATTAGAACAATGGGAAATGGCTCAAGAATTACATTAGCTAGCCAGTTTAGCAGTTTGGGTGGTAGATTGAGAGGATAATGGGGCTATAATTTTGAATAGAGCAGTATCATCCCTGGTTGTAGAGGTAAAAGAGCGGCCATACGAGGAGCCTAGTCTGGAACAATTTAGAAAAAAGGTTCAGCAGGGCGAAATATCAGTTGTTGAGTTATCTGAAGATGGGGTTTTTAGATACAGAGGTCACCTCTGCGTTCCAGATATAGTAGGGCTCTGCCAGCAGATTATGGCAGAGGTACATCATTCTCATTACTCTCTTCATCCAGGTTTGACGAAGATGTACCACGACATAAAAGAAATATACTGGTGGCCTAGAATCAAGAAAGGTGTAGCCGAATTCATAGCCTAGTGTCCTAATTGCCAAAAGGAAAAAGTTGAACATTAGAAACCTGGCAGACTACCTCAGGTACTTATGTAGAAATCGAAGGCACTTAATATGGATTTTGTGACAGGAATACCTCGTACCTGACGCAAATTTGACTCCATTTGGGTCATTATTGATAGGTTGACGAAATTAGCACACTTCATGCTAGTTCAGACTACATTTTCAGTCGAAGATTATGCTGAAATATATGTTAAAGGGATAGTTCGACTGCATGGTGTCCTGACATCTATCATTTCTAATAGAGGGGCACAGTTTACAGCTAGATTTTGGCAATCATTTCAGAAAGGATTGGGGAGACAAGTTAATTTGAGTACAAATTTTCATCCCTAGACAGATGGCCAGGCAGAGCACACCATTCAGATGCTTGAGGACATGTTACAGGCGTGTGTGCTAGATTTTGGGGGAAGCTGGGATGAGCATCTACCCTTTATTGAATTTGCATATAATAACAGTTATCATTCTGCAATTTAGATGGCGCCTTATGAGGCATTATATGGGTGGAAATGCAGGTCCCCCATTGGATGGTTTGAAGTAGGAGAGGCATGGACCTGATCTGACCCACCAGTCAGAAGAGAAAGTAAAACTCATCAGAGAGTGGTTATTAATAGCCAGAGTCATCAGAAGATTCTGATGTTCGACATTGAGACAGAATTTAACATAGATGATTGAGTATTCCTTACAGTTTCACCGACGAAAGGCGTGATGAGATTTGGTAAAAAGGGAAAGCTTAGCCCTAGGTTCATAGGCCTATATAAGATCCTCTCGAGGATAGGCCGAGTGGCATATGAGTTAGAGTTGTGTCACAACCTGAACGGAGTCCCGCATTGTAGACACGGGAAAAGGAGCCACGAGAGACCCCAAGTCGACCCATGGCACAAGCATACATATAACCAAATCAAGTAACTGAAGAAATCAACAATATAAACTCATCGGAAGTCTAACTCGACATAACATCAGAAATAGCATCCAAAGCTGATTACATACACTGAAAAGCCTCTAATTTTGATGAGTTGATGGGACAAGACCCCAACAAACTCAACAATACAGAACTAAAAGTAAATATGGGAAACTAAAAGTCTATCCCTCGGAGGATGAGGACTCACCAACCAAGCAGGTGCTAACTCTGACAACTAATCACGGGTGGGGCTGAGCCTTGGAGCTAGGTCATTTATCATGAAACGATACAACATAGAGAGTATCCGGTCAGTACGCGGAATGTACCGAGTATGCAAGGTTAGTAAAACTACTTAAGTAAAGTATATCATTTAAAACATTTCATAAAAAATCATAAGCTTTCAAATATGCTGGGAGTGAATGTATGCATTCTTTCTAAAATCATAATCTTTTCATAATATTACAACGCATAGCTTCATAACATCATAACTTACTCGAATGACTCAAAGCTGAAATATGACATTTATTGAAAAACTGAACAGTGAGTCCAACCATACTTTTAGAATATGCATGTTTAAAATAATAACCATGGGTAATGAATATGCAAATCTGAATCAATATAGACAATGGGAGACTCGTCACTTAACTGACATAGCACGATAGAGCTTACATGGTCCCGACTATTACACTCAAGTGGGCAAAGCCATCTAAAACCCGGACAAGGCTAAGGAAGTTACCATGATATCGATATCAAGCTCATGGTCCATTAGTGTTATACCCCGGGAACCCAAGGATCAGACCCGAAAGTAAAAATGGAGAAAAATTGAAAATTCGCACCAGGTCACAAAATGACCCGTGAGGTGGGTTGTGAGGAGTGACTATGAGTCGTGAGGTTGTCAGCATGGTTTGGAAAGGCCTGAGCAAGGAGACCACGGGCCTGACCACGATTCGTGGTCATACCTTACGAATCGTGAGGTCACCCGTGGTCTACCTTGGAGGTTTGGCAAGTTGGGATGGGCAGTGTTAGCTACAAAAGGTGACCACGAGGTGTAGTCTGACCTCATGACTCGTGAAGTCACCCGTGGGTTCCCTTGGATGTTTCGGACCTGGACTTAATGGACCATGGCCACGAATCAAGCCATGTGGCAACGACCCGTGAGGTCCTTCATAGGGACTGGCGACCAAAAATTTCTTGCGTTTTAATAAAGGTATTTTCATAATTTCTAAGTTCCTAAGGCTTAAACTACGTCTTTTTAAGATCTGAATAGGGTCTTTTAAAGGAGATTAATTCATTCTACGTCTCATTAATTCATGCAAGGTTTTCACAAGTGATCTAAGGGGAGATTTCAAGCTTTTCACCTCAATTTCTTCAATTTCATCCTTGGGCTTTTAAGGAGGATTAGGAGTTGATAATCCCATGTATGTAGGGTCTTCAATGGGTGGATTCTTTCACGCCCATGCTCCTTCTCTATTAATTATTCAAAATTTATTTAAAAACTCATGGGGTTTTGTATTTGATTTGTATAAAATTTAATGATTTAATTATGGGTCTTGTGATTTTGAAATTTTATCGTTATCTACTAATTTTGATCATCTTTAGATATCTAAATTGATTATAATATTATTGATTTTGAATTTCTAAACAATTAAGCTTGATTATGCATGCCCCATGATGAATCGATTTATGATCCACTGATCCGTTTGGTGTTTTTGATAAGCCCAACATGAATTGTGAATTTATTTATGAATTTATTATGTTATCTATTATGAACTTATGAATTTCAAGCTATATGCATGATCTTCAAGTATGTATGAATTTTTATCAATCATGAATCATGTTTATGGCCAACCCACGGGCCTCAAGTCATGGCTAGTTCAGTTTACCTCCCAGTTCTGGTGGTATTTGCAAAAGGGACTTGGGACTCAAGTCAAGCTCAACACAGCCTTTCATCCGCAAAAAGATGACCAAGCCGAACGAACAATCCAGACTCTTGAGGATATGTTGAGGGAATGTGTTATGGATTTTAAATGTAGTTGGGATGATCATTTTCCCTTAATCGAGTTTGCTTATAATAACAACTATCACTCTAATATCCAAATGGCACCGTTCGAGGGTCTTTACCGGGGGAGGTGTAGATCTCCCATCTAATGGTTTGAGGTTGATGAGGCAGTCATGATAGGGACAAATTTGGTTCACGAGTTGATGGTGAAGCTGCAGTTGATAAGGGACTGGTTGAAAATCGCTCAGAGTCGTTAGAAATTGCATGCTGATGTGAGGAGAAGAGATTTGGAGTTTGGCGTGGACAATTGGGTATTTCTAAAGGAATCTCCCATGAAAGGAGTAATGAGATTTGTCAAAAAAGAGAAGCTCAGTGCCTGCTATGTTGGCCCATACCAGATTGTGAGACTTATGGGTAAAGTGTCTTATGAGTTAGAATTACCTTCAGAGTTAGCTGCAGTTCATCCCCTCTTTCATGATTCGCATTTGAAAAAGTTCTTGGTAGATCCAGCCTTAGTTGTTCCGGTAGAAAGCATTGGTGTGAGAGAAAGCCTCAGTTATGAAGAAATTTCAGTTGCAATCTTGGATCGTCAGGTTCGGAGGCTAAGGATAAAAGAAGTAGCTTCAGTAAAGGTGTTATGGAGAACTTAGCATGTTGAGGGAGTTACGTGGGAAGCCGAAGCAGAATATGATAGCTAAATACCCTCATTTCATCCCTACTGGCTTAGTTTCAGTTTGAGGTATCAGTTTTTACCTAAACCTCTAATCAACTTTTCATGTTCAGTTCATGTGTACAAGTTTGTTTTATGATATGGTATATGTATGTGATGTTTGAATTCAGTTCAGCTATGTAGTTCTTTTCGGAGGTAGTCATACTGATACTTTTCGGCTCAAATGATCGATAATTGTGTATGGTGATAGCTTGTTTCTGAGTTTTCTGCATGTTTCTAATATTTGTCCTCGAATTTTCCCTAGGGGGAGATATTGTTATATGCTAGGAACCCAAGGATCAGACCCAGAAGTAAAAATGGAGAAAAACTGAAAATTCGCACCAGTTCACAGAACGACCAATGAGGTAGGTCGTGAGGAGTCACCACAAGTTGTGAGGTGACTCGTGGTAAGCATGGTTAGGCAAGGCCGGAGTGAGGAGGACACGGGCCTGACAATGAGTCGTGGTCAGACCTCATTACTCGTGAGGTCACCCGTGGTCTACCTTGGTGGTTTGGCAAGTTTGGATGGGTAGTGTAGGCCACGGAAGGTGACCACGAGTCGTGGTCCTCAGTGTGAAGTCACCTGTGGGGTCCCTTGGATGGTTTGGACAGTGGACTTAATGGACCATGGCCACGAGTCATGCCCTATGGCAACGACCTGTGAGGTCCCTCATGGGGACTGGCGACCAGAAATTTCTTATTTTTTAATAAGGGTGTTTTCGTCATTTCTATGTTCCTAAGGCTTAAACTACATCTTTTTAAGGTCTGAATAGAATCTTTTAAAGGGGATTAATTCATTCTACGTCTCATTAATGCATGCAAGGTTTTCACAAGTGATCTAAGGGGAGATTTTAAGATTTTCACCTCAATTCCTTCAATTTCATCCTTGGGCTTTTAAGGAGGATTAGGAGTTGATAATCCCAGGTATGTAGGGTCTTCAATGGGTGGATTCTTTCACCCATGCTCCTTCACTATTAATTATTCAAAATTTATTTTAAAACCCATGGGGTTTTGTATTTGATTTGTATAAAATTTAATGATTTAATTATGGGTCTTGATTTTGAAATTTTATCATTATCTACTGATTTTGATCATCTTTTGAGACCTAAATTGATTATAATATTATTGATTTTGAATTTCTAAACAATTAAGCTTGATTATGCATGCCCCATGATGAATCGATTTATGATCCACTGATCCGTTGGTGTTTTTGATAAGCGCAACATGAATTATGAATTTATTTATGAATTTATTATGTTATCTATTATGAACTTAAGAATTTCAAGATATATGCATGATCTTCAAGTATGTATGAATTTTTATCAATTATGAATCATATTTATGGCCGAGCGACGGGCCTCAAGTCATGGCTAGTTCTTATATGTACAAGAACGTTGACGATTATCATGATTTAACTTGCCCATGAACTCATATATGTATTATTATGATCACTATATATGTTTTGGGAGTAGTATAGAACACCGAGTAGGTTCGGGGCTCAGGTTAAGCCCCGAATTTCATGAACTACGTGCCACCGAGGTATGTTGGGACCCTTTTCATGTTTTACCCTGGCCTAAATGGCCCTTTTTCATGTGTGATCACATCGTTCATGGTTCCTACCCTTGGAAATGTACTAACACCCTCCCGACTAAGAGTACAAGTCGGGCTTCATGTGTGCTAATATGGGGGCTGTCGGTTAAGAGAATCTCCCACTGTTCCTCATGATTTACGCATGTTATGATTATATATGTTGGCTCAAGTTATGTTAAAAGAAGTTCTTCTATTATGATTATAACTATGTTTATCTTACAAATATTTTGAAACCCTTGAGCGGTATAATATGTTATAATGATTTATGATACGAGCATGTTGTTCTACTCTTATGACCATTTATGAGTTTCATACGTGCTTTAAATGTCCGCTTTACTTACCTTGCATATTCATTACATTCCACGTAGTGACCGCATACTTTCTATGGTGTATCGTTTTATGATGCAGGACCGAGTTCTCCGGTTCAGACTCGTCCCTAGCTTGCTCCCAGCATCTTACTCTCAATTCTCTTTGGTGAGTCCTCATGTTTCGAGGGCCTTATATTCACACTTTATATTTCATTCAGATTATGTATGTTAGGGTTAGTTGGGGTCTTGTCCCTTTAACCCATCTATTATTATTATAGGCTTTTCAGACTGTATGTAGTAGTTATCCTTGATGTATGAATCATGTATCATTGTCTTTTCTATTCCATGTCATGATTTCCACCTATTTCATGTTATTACGTTAGGTCTTCTGCTTCGTGTGAATGGTTTAGATGTATGCTCCTGCCATGGGTCGACTTGGAGTCTCTCGGGGATCTTTGTCCCGTGTTTATAATCCGTGTGTACTCTCTGGTCGTGACAATTAGTGCTGGGAATAGCTCACAAGGGAGGTCCCAATAATGTAATAGTATCAACATACATTGGCGCGTAGTTCTAGGGCATAGGGTGATCGACCCTTAGCCTGCTCGGTGCTAGACTCTTCTCCCAAAACATGCAATGTTATACATCATATATAACGAAGCTCAACATCATCTATTGACAAAGCTCAACAATGGAATTATGCATAAACTCAACATCGTATGAAATGAAGCTTAACATTGTCATTTGACAAAGCTCAATAATGAAATCATGCATAGAACCGACATTGTATGAAAATGAAGCTCAATAATAACATACATCTCAATTATTCATTCATGCATATGATAAGCTCTATTTTGAAACATACCACAAGCTCAAAGATAAGTGGGAGCATTTACTCCAAAACCATGTGGCAAGCTTACTTTAGATACTACATCATCATACTCGATATAAGTGCTTTTCCCAAAACTTTATCATGCTTGGATCTACTCAATTCATTTTGAAAAAATACCATAATCATGGGTAGCTTTAGAAATATGTTTTTCATCATCAAATCTCATCATCATCATACTTTCATCATCATCCTCTTCTTTCGTGCTTCTCATCTATGGGCATTTAATTTCATAAATTAGAAAACACAATTTTGATTGAAAACAATTTAAAATCTGCCCAAGCTTCACAATTCATCAATAGAGAAATAATCTAATCGAACCCATGTATGGAAATTGAAGAATTATGCAATTGGGTAAAAACCCCATAACTTGATCATAGAAATTTCCCATACTTAGATAGATATGGGCATGGGTGTGGAAGGAACACCCACTCATGACCCTACATACCTTGAAGGGATTGACTCCACCAAATCTTTGATTACCCAAGAGGAAATTGGATGGAAACCATGAACACTAGACTTGAATCACCTCTTCAACCTCTCAAGCTTGCATTCATGGTTGGAATAACTTAGAATAGGTTTTCCCCTCATAAAACCCTCTAAAATGATCCTTAAATGACGTAGTATAGGCCCCTAGGACTTAGGAATTACAAAAACGCCCTTACTAAAATCGTAGAAAATAACTGTCAGGTTGCCCTAACGAATGACCTGACGACTAGTCAATGGGGCAAATGACTCGTCATGCTGCTTGTCGAGTACACTGTCTAGCCTGACATCCTGGGCTAGCAATGACTGACATAACGACTCATTAGGGGTGACCACAACTCGTGGTAAGCAATCGTCAAGTGCACTGCCTCAATTGCATTACTTCACACTTATATCAACCCACGACTCACACCACAACTCGTTACCACACCCAACGAGTCGTGGTCAGCTTCCATTAAGTACACTGTCTTGCATTCTTCTATTTTCCTTCTCCCTTACCTCATGGCTGACCTAACGCCTCGTGGTGTCTGACCACGAGTCGTTCCCACGCCCATGGGGACCCCTTTTCCTCAAAACTTCACAACTCTTTCCTGGTCTCCCCACGACTCACCTGATGACTCGTGGGTTGTCCTCACGAGTCATCTAATGGCCCGTTTTATGCCTACAACACCAGTTTTACATTTTCCCTATTTTGACTCCCGTGTCTTATCCTTGTGTTCCCAGAGTATTACAAGTTGCCTTCAAAGATAGAATTTGTTCACCTAGTCTTTCACATGTCTATGTTGCGGAAGTGTATAAGAAACCCATCTCGGGTTGTTCTAGTTGGAGATGTTCAACTTACTAAAGAGTTAGCCTACGAAGAAGTTTTAGTTTCTATACTAGATCAACAGATTCGTAGGTTAAGGACTAAAGATGTGGCCTCCGTTAAGGTCTTATGGAGTAACAGAAGTATAGAAGAGATGACCTGGGAAGCTGAGGACGACATGAAATCTAGATATCCTCACTTGTTCCAAAATTGACCCAAATTATGCAGTTAAGGTGAGGTCATTGGTTAGTTGTTCTTTTACTGCTTATATTACGAGTATTGTTTAGTTGGTTATATCTGTATGGTGGAATAGCCATTTATAGCATCCTGTGAGATGCCTATGTTGGGTTTTTTGCGTCTCAGGTTTTCGAATAGTCCATAACACAGAGGAGACTCTACCGCAATTTTTTCAATTATTAATTAAAAGAGTTAACTCCTTTAGGCCTGAAGATGACATTCAAGGACGAATGTTCCTAAGGGGGGAGGATGTTACGCCCTATAAATTTCTATAGTACGATTGTCATATGCGCATGTACATTGAGAATTTTAGTATATAAACATCTGGGAGAATGTCCAGGAGGTGAACACACGAGCGCGTCGTCGAACGGACAGGGGGGGGCGAGGCCAGGGGACCGGTGCGCTGGGTAACGTATCATGCATCCTGCCATGGTGCAGGCAGTGGCGCGTCGTGCCCCTAATGCAGTGTGATGTGGGGCGTGCCGCACACCCCTCGGCCACCGCCCAAATATATATATCTATACACCTTAGTTAAATTAAATCATTTGCATCAAATTCCATTCGGCCTAAATAGAAAACCCCCGCCATTTTTATCAAATTTCCTTCAAATTACATCGCCAACCTCAGCCTAAACAAAACTTTGGCTTGGATAATGAGTTCTAGGCCTACAAGAAGCACCACTGCGAAGTTATTTCGTGACAATTTGCTGGGTGAGTCAAAATCCCGCCGAATATAGGTTGACGAATTTAATTTAAATTGAGTTCCTAACTGATTAGAGGAAATAGGTAAGCAGTTCTACCTTTTAAACTCTCAAGAATTGGCGAGTTTTCGGCTGAATTAGTTGAAGTTGAAGTTGTAGTAAATTCTATTGAAAGACATTGTTAATTGCCGATTGTTAGTATGGAAATAGTTTAATTTTCTCAGCATGAGGGCTACAGATTGTTGAGATTACTGACTTTCGGAATGAAAGTGTTCGGGTGCCTAGAAATCATCGAATAAGGTATGTTAAGGCTATCCTTTTCGGCAAGTTATGTTAGTCGTAAGTTAGTACGACCTATTTATCTATGGTACACCAGAGTAAACCTATTTTAGTCAGTTGCAAAAAATAGAATTAAGACGACAACAATGACATAGTAACCGTTGTCAGAGTTAACCTTGGATAGATTGGTTTTTGCTTACGACATTTGGGTTATTGGATACTATTGCCTATAGGTCCATGCTCACAGGGGCAGTATGAAGTACGAAATGATAAGATTGAGGCCATGAGGGCCGTGTCGAGTTACACCAAATTAAGGACATGAGGGCCTCATTGAGTTACACCAAATTAAGGCAGTGAGGGTTGTATTGAGTTACCCGAGTGATAACAGGAGAAACATGATGCCTGAAGGGACCATATTGAGGCCATGACGGACGTATTGAGGTCTTGTTACCTCCAGATCTTACATTGTGACCCTCAATCGAGCCAAGGCTCGTGTTCCATTTGTCAGAGCTTACATTATGACCCTCAGACAAGTGAAGGCTTGGGGTCCAGTTATAGGAGCCCAGATGGCTCAGTCACAGAAACAGCAAGAGGAGCCTACAAGGCTCGGATACAACTTCAGAGGATGAGTATTCCTGAGTTACAATATGCTTATGAACCTTTAGTAGCAAG
This sequence comes from Datura wrightii, assembly GCA_035772735.1. Classification (NCBI taxonomy): domain Eukaryota; kingdom Viridiplantae; phylum Streptophyta; class Magnoliopsida; order Solanales; family Solanaceae; genus Datura; species Datura wrightii. The sequence goes on from JASDFA010000027.1 coordinate 73,530,895, forward strand.
ATTGGAGGAGTATGCATTGTTTGTACTTGTCGGGGATTATGTGGGCATAGGTAGGTTATCCTGTGTTATTTGTACTTTCCAGGCTTATGGGGGCCTAGCTAGGTTCTTGTTTGTATATATACATCTTAGTTAAATATTCCAAATGGTGAGATTACTTAGGTTAAACTCTTATCCTTTTCTTGGTTACTTTAGCTTTATCAGCTTTCATTTAGTAATTATTTTACTGCCTTACATATTCGATACAGATTATACTGACGCCCATCCTTGGGTTTTTGCATTACTTATCTGTAGGTGCGGATAGACACGGTGCGGGACCTTCTTAGTCATCAGTCAGAGTCAGCAGTTCAGTCAGCTCCTTTTCTCTAGAGTTGATAGTTAGAGAAGGTTTGATCTTTTGTTGTACAGTTTTAGGGTAGGTCGAGGCCCTGCCCCTACCATTATTCCACTCTTAGAGGCTTGCAGACTACAAATTATCAGCTGCTAGTTTTGTTGATTGTCATGTGGGGCCCATGAATGTTTTACTTCGCATGATGGTAGTGCAGAGCGTAGTTTAGCTATCAGTTAGTAGCCTTGTTGTCAATACCATAGTTATGGTTGCCTGTTTTCATTCAATTATAACTAGACAACATGGTTGTCTTGTCAGCCCGCATGGGATCCCTGTTATTGCGTTGTTTTTAGTTAGTTGTTTTCTTATACAGGTGGCTATGTGGCCTTGTCGGCCTGAAGCTGTATTTACAGCCATGATATAGCTCATCGTCTTCTTGAATTGAGTTACAGGCATGCACCAGAAGTGTACAAGCCTAGTCAGGTCAATTCAGATCCTAGTGTGGCACTAAGTGCCAGTCATGCCTCCCAAGGTGGAGCGTGACAGAAATCTTGATTATGAGGGTTATTGTTATACCCTTTCTGGTGGCAAGTAGAAGCTTACTAAAGGTTCAATGGTAATGGCTCGAGGTAACAAGTTGTCTTACTTTTACGTATTTCAGGGCTCCATTTCTAGTCTCTGTAAATTTGGTGGAGAATGATACTTCATTAGAGTTATGATATAGGAGCCTTAGTCATATGAGCAAGAAGGTGTCACGACTCGAGTTCACCCCCTAGCCGTAACACGGGACAAGGAACTTCAAAAGGCTCCAAGTTGACCCATGGCATAATCGTAGCATAACACTTAACATAAGAAACGACCAACAACAAGGATAAGCGGAAGCTAATAGAAAGAATCTAATAGAAACCATAAGAACGACTTTTAACAACACTTGGATACAACGCTGAATCTGTCTAGATAAGTCTGAAAGCTTTCCACTAAACTGATGAGTTGCTGTGACAAGCCCAGCTAACTCCTAAAATATTGAAATTGAAACATAAAAAAATGTGAACATACATCACGACCTCGTGAGATGAGGACTCACTACTAGCAGCTAGGAGGGGATGAAGCGTATCTAACCACAAGGCTGAGTCTAGAGACCTGAATCTATATCATGAAATGATATAGCACATAAAGGCGTGTGGTGAGTACTTGGAATGTACTGAGTATGCAGGAAGCGTAAATAAATTGAAATAGAAAAATATACAAGAAGGAAATAAAGCGAACACACATGAATAGTAATATGACTGAAAGGAGATACAACAACCTTTTATGAGATCTACATATACATATTAACATAATCACTTTATATGGACATTCATTAACATAAGATGAACTAATGCACAAAATATTATAAATGGAACCAATATAGAGGTCCGAAGCCGTGATTGATATCATAGAGAGTCCCTGACTGTCTAAGGGAGAGTCCAACTGTCAAAGGGAGAGTCCTTGATTGTCGAAGGGAAATGTCTCACCTAGAGGAAATCCCTGAGTGTCTAAGGTAGAGTGTTCACTAATATGGAGGGTCACTACTGACTAGGGATGTGAGTCCCGACGGACTAAGGGCAACATGATCAACTAGTACTAGGGATGCCAGTCCCGACAGACTAAGGATGTGAGTCCCGACAGACAAAGGGGAAATGATCTTAGCTGGTGACTAGGGATGTGAGTCCCGACAGGCTAGAGATAGTCTAAATTGCTACAGCTAATCAGAGAGAAGAACATTCACTGTTTTCATCACACAACATTCATTTAAAAAGTATTAGGGCTACTTTCTAATAAACACAAGCTCATTCACATCCTCATGGAGTCAAATCAATATTTGTTCAAGCACCTTACCCTAACGAGCATGCTATAGATTCACATTATCCATTATACTTTCACGACATACAAGTTCCGAATTCATCTCTTTCAACATGTGACATAGGGTCATGCATGGTTTATAGATCAAATTCATACTTTATCAAAGATACATTTCTTCATTTTCTTGGATTTACGGACAACCAGTACATTTAACTCATACCTCATCATTTACAACAAAACCATGGGAGAAGCATACATTTTCATGTCATAAGATCCATTTAATAATTTACTCAACTTCATGAGAAAGATGCAATAATTAGGCCATTATCATATATTCACCTCATATCCAATCAATTGCATCAAAAACATAGTGATAATACATAATTTACTTTCAATTGATCAAGCGCATAAACTCTAAACTTATCTCAACATAGTTATCAATGACATAATTGGGTAATTAGGGAAAATCATATAATATTCATATATCTTAAGCATTGACACGAGTTACTACGATAATCAAGTGAATAATAGAAAAGTTCCATTCAAAGTTCGAGCCATTTCATGAAGAACATTCTATATTCATGAATTTCCATAAGTTAATCCACAATTCAAGACTACCCATTATTTTATATCCCAAATTAGTTCATAATCACAGTAGATTTTAGCATTCAATAAAATATAGAAGAAATTACCCATCACACAAACCCTAGATCATGCTTTTCCAGATTAGTGGAAATCGAGCTTTTAATGAAACATTTTGGAGCACAAGGATGGAAGAATATCCTTGTTGAAGAACTTGCATACCTGCTTCGAAGAATCACCCATTTATGCTTGACCTTAAAGTTCTTGAAATCTTCCTTGAAGGATCCTTGAACTTTAGAGAGAAAAGGAAAAAGGGTTTGAGAGAGCGTTTTTTAGAGAATGAGAGATTAGGCTTAGAAAAACCCTTAAAACTTCCCCAAAAATACCAAAAACAACGTCACTTAAGAATTGGGAGCATCGGAGTTTATCGAAATACCTTGGGAAAAACATGAAAAATCGCCCGATCTGGAACCACAACTCTCAGGAATAGTCGTTATCTCCAATAACGACTTGCCCTCACGTTGTTTAGGTTCACTAGAAAGAGTTCACAGCTTCAACTCATGAACAATGCGATGAGTTGTTGCCTCCTCTAACGACTCGTCAGAACTAATCGTCAAGTAAACTGGAACTACCTCACAGCTTCAGCTCCTCCAATCTAACGATTGATGTGAAGAGTCATTGCCACATCAAACGACTAGTCATATCCTTTTGTCACCCCCACTGGTCCAAACCTTCAGAACTTTCCAACGATCGACACCATTGGTCTTTACCAGCTCCAATGACCTGTTACCACCTTCCGTTGCCACTTACTAGGAACTCTTTTCCCAATGTAATGACTGCTTCGACGACCCGTTAGAGGGACTAACGACTCGTTAGACGAGTCATTCTGAGGCCTTCTTGCAGATTTTACTGCTAAACTCATTTAAACTCCGGGTTTTAAATCTTGGTAAATTTAGGGGTATTACAGAAGGGGATTGATAGTTGGGCTAAGAAAAATTTACTTTCTGGAGTGAAATAAGCAAAGTGGAAGAAATGTGTCCATTGCTTAGCCGGTAAACAGAAAAGAGTTTCTTTTCAAATTCATCCGCTTTCAAGGAAGCTTGATTTGTTGGAGTTGGTACATTGCCGAAGTCTATTTTCCTCTAAGGAGGGACTCCGGGAAGATCTTCGGGAAACACATCAAGGAACTCACTAACAACTGGAACTGATTGGATAGTTGGGGTCTCAAAGATGCAATCTTTGACCCGAACTAGATGATAAATACACCCTTTAGAAATAAGCTTTATTGCCTTAAGGTAGGAAATTAACTGACCCTTAGGCGCTAAACTACTGCCCATCCACTCTAAAACTGGCTCATTAGGGAACTGATATCTGATGATTCTAGTTCTGCAATCGACTGAGGCATAACCGGAGTATAACCAATCCATGCCAAGAATGAGATCAAAATTGACCATGTCTAACTCTATAAGATCATCTGAAATGATCTTATTGAACATTGAGACTGCGCAGTTTCTATACACTCGGCTGGCTCTAACTGACTCATCAACTGGGGTAGAGATTGAGAATGGTTTTAAGATGTACCCGAACATGGGCCCAGATAAAGACACAGGAAAAGGAGCCCCGAGAGACTCCAAGTCGATCCATGGAATGAACACACATCTAACTCAATCAAGTTAAGGGAAGACTTAACATAATAACCATGGAGAAAATTCAAACATAATTAACAATCTGAATATACAACCCAAATCTGAAGCTGAATATAATCTATTGCCTGAAAAGCCTCTATATCTGATGAGTTGATGCGACAAGACCCCAACTAACTCTCTAAATCTGAAACTTAAAATACATAAACATAATTGATTAGAAGAGGGCCATCGACAGATAAGGACTCACAATAGAGACTGAATGCTAACTCCGGACGCTTGCTAGTGATAAGGCTGAGTCTGAAGATCGGAGCCTGTATCATTAAATGATATAGCATAGAGTATGCAGTCGGTACGTGGAATGTACGGAGTATGAAAGATAGGTAAATCCGCTTAAATAAGTCAAATCATTTAAAGCATGCATAATATGAAACATAATCCAGACAAGAATCTGAGAGTAGGGCTTGCATGCTATTTTCTGAAATCATAATCTAAACATAACTGAACATCATAACTGAATTGAATGACCAAAAGTTGAACTCTGATAATCATAAGTAAAACTGCACATTGGGTCAAATGTTCTTTATAACATATATGAATATATCATGAATGATAACATGCATAACTGAAATCTTGAGGAACAATGGGAGACTCATCATATAACTGACATTACCATGATAGATTTTACGTGGTCTCGACTATCACACTCAAGTGGACAGAGCCATGCAAACCCTTGAAAGGGTAGAGGCTACATGGTATCTATATCAAGGTCAAGGCCCCCTGGGGCAGGAGAAAGCTCACATAGGAGGTCCCAAAAATAATCTGATCATACCTACTTTTGTGCGTAGTTCTGAGGCATCGGGTTGACTCACCTTTAGCCTACTCGGTGCTAGACACTACTCCAAAAAACATGCATATGCTCTCCATCATTTTTCAATGAAGCTGACCATCATCTACTGACGAAACTGAATAATCATGCATATATATACATCTTAATCATACATGAGGAGCCTTGGCTCAAACCATACCACAAGATAAACATAATTGACAGTCTTGACTCCAAAATAATGTGATAAGCTAATTCACTTGAAATCATAAATCATACTTGATCATATGGGCTTTCTCAATACTTAAACACGCTTGAAAATACTTCATTCACTTGAAAACATAATCATACACATGGGTAACTTTAAAACATGCTTTTCATCATAAATATCTCATCATACTTGAACATACATTATAGATCTCAACTTTCATGAACTTCTCATTGATGGGCATTTCAATTTAAAAGGATTGAAAACACAAATATAATTGAAAACAAATGTAAAACTTGCCCACGAATCATAATTCAATAATAGAAATATGCTTTGATCATACCCATGGTAGAAACTTAGAAGATTCATGCATTGGGTTAAAACCCCATAGGATCAACATATAGATTGTCATGACTTAGAGAGGGATTGGGCATGGGTGTGAACAAATTCACCCATTCATAACCTTACATACCTTAGAGAATCTGATTCTATAATTTCTTTGATTGCCCAAAGAAGAACTGAAGAAAACTTAAAGGAAATTGAGCTTAAGCACCTCTCTAGACCCTTACTCTTGCATAAATGAATAGGAATAGTCTAGAATGAACTTACCCCTCTTAAAACTCATTATTCATAGCTTAAAACGATATAGTTTAGGCCTTAGGATCAAAGGAATAGCAGATAAGCCCTTACTAAATTCACAGAAAATAACTGACTTAGAGTCCCCACGTGGGACTGGATGAGTTGTTATCAGGGGAAACGAGTCATCGCCTGCTGTCGTGAAATCCACTGTCACTTTTCCTCAAAGGGTCCCTACGAGGGACAAAAAAAATCGTCATTTGTGACCAGACTCATAGTCACCACTCGTGGTCACCACTCGTTACTCCACTGCCTGATTCCTCAAATCATTCACCAAATGCTGACCACGACTAACCTAACGAATCATGGTGCCTGACCACGACTCGTAGGCTCCAATCGTGAGGTACACAACCAACTTCTCCTTCACCTTCCAATTGCCCTTGACCACGACTGACCTGACGACTTGTGGGGCTGACCACAACTCGTGGTCACACCCGTGGTCACCCCAAGTTGAAAAATCCCAGGCAAGCCAACACTCCTCACCATGAGTCACCTCACTATTCGTGGTTAACCAACGGGTTATATGATGACTCATTTTGTGACCTGGTGCAGAAAATCCTATTTTCTCCGTTTCAACTCCCAAGTCTGATCTTTGGGCTGTCAGGGTATAAAAATATCTCCCCCTTGGGAACATTCGTCCTCGAATGTAGAAAATCATACTACATGATTGAACTGAATTCATGAATCGTATGTACATCCATATATATGAAAGAAACTGCACCACATGAACTGAACACGAAACTGAATAGATTTTTAGGGCAAAAACTGATATCTCAAGCTGGAACCGAGCAGGTAAGGAATAAATATGGGTATCTAGCAATCATATCTTCTTCGGCTTCCCATGTAGCTCCCTCAACATGTTGATTCTTCCATAAAACTTTAACTGAAGCTACTTCCTTGTTTCTTAGCCTTCGAACCTAATGATCCAATATTTCCACCAGAACCTCCTCATAACTAATGTTGTATTTCACACCGATATTGTCCACTAGAAAAACTAGATATGGATCCACCAAACACTTTTTTAAGAGCGATACGTTAAAAACAGGATGAACATAAGCTAATTCTTAGGGCAACTCAAATTCATATGCCACCTTGCCAACCCACTTCATAATCTAGTAGAGGTAAACAGAACAAGGGCTATGTTTTCCTTTCTTTCCAAACCTCATCACTCCCTTCATGGGAGACACCTTAAAACACCCAAATCATCCATTTTGAACTCAAGTGCTCTCCTTCTCACATCAGTATAGGAATTTTGGCGACCTTGAGCTGTTTTCAACCTATCCTGTATGAGTTGAACCTTCTTCATGGCCTCATGAACTGAATCTGGTCCTATCATTTCAGCTTCACCGACTTCGAACCAACCAATAGGCGATCTACACCTCTGCCTATAGAGAGCCTCAAACAGGCCATCTGAATGCTTGAATGGTAGCTGTTATTATATAAAAACTCCATGAAAGGAAAATGATCATCCCAAATACCCCTGAAATAAATAACACAGGCTCTCAATATGTCCTCGAGAGTCTCAATTGTCCACTCCATTTGACCATCCATTTGTTGGAGAAATGTTGTACTGAGCTTGACCTGAGTACCAAGTCCCTTGTGTAACGACCTTCAAAACTGAGAGGTAAAATTAGTACCTCTATCTGATATGATGCACAAGGGCACTCCATGCAAACGAACAAGCTCTCGAATTTATAGTTTGGCATAAACCTCTGTGAAATTAGTGGGTTTGACTAGTAGAAAATTAGCGGCTTTGGTCAACCTATCCACGATCATCCAAATGGAGTCATACTGTCGAAGAGCGCGAGACAACCCTATTATGAAGTCCATATTGTTTTCTTCCCACTTCCAAGTAGGGATACTGATTTCCTAAAGCACACCTCATAGACTCTGGTGCTCAACCTTAACTTTCTGGCAATTTTTTATTAGGGACAATCATGTGATATTCATATATCTTAAGCATGGACACGAGTTACTACGATAATCAAGTGAATAATAGTAAAGTTCCATTCAACGTTCGAGCCATTTCATGAAGAACATTCTATATTCATTCTTTTCCATCTGTTAATCCACAATTCAAGATGACCCATTATTTTATATCCCATATTAGTTCATAATCACAGTAGATTTTATCATTCAAGAAAATATAGAAGAAATTTCACATCACACAAACCCTAGATCATGCATTTCTAGATTAGTTGAAATCGAGATTTTAATGAAACATTTTGGAGCACAAGGACGGAAGAATATCCTTGTTGAAGAACCTGCATACCTGCTTCGAAGAATCACCCATTTATTCTTGACGTTAAAGTCCTTGAAATCTTACTTGAAGGATCCTTGAACTTTATAGAGAAAAGGAAAAAGGGTTTGAGAGAGTGTGTTTGGGAGAATGAGAGATTGGGCTTAGAAAAACCCTTAAAACTTCCCCAAAATACCTAAAACAACGTCACTTAAGAACTGGGAGCATCGGAGTTTATCGAAATACCCTGGGAAAAACATGAAAAATTGCCCGATTTAGAACCACAACTCTCAGGATGAGTCGTTATCTCCTCTAACAACTCGCCGTCACATTGGTTAGGTACACTGGAATGATTACACAGCTTCAACTCACGAACAACGCGATGAGGTGTTGCCTCCTCTAACGACTCATCAGAACTAATCGTCAAGTAAATTGGAACTACATCATGGCTTCAGCTCCTCCAATCTAACGACTGATGTGACAAGTCATTGCCACATCTAACGACTTGTCATTTCCATTTGTCACCCCCACTAGTCTAAACATTCAGAACTTTCCAACGATCGACACCATGGGTTGTTACCAGCTCTAATGACCTGTTACTACCTTCCGTTGACACTTACTAGAAATCTTTTCCCTATTTAATCACTGCTTCGACAACCCGTTAGAGGGACTAACGACTCATTAGACGAGTCATTGTGAGGCCATCTTGCAGATTTTACTGCTAAACTCATTTCAACTCCGGGTTTTAAATCTTGGTAAATTTAGGGGTATTACAGAAGGGGATTGATAGTTGGGCTAAGAAAAATTTACTTTCTGGAGTGAAATAATCAAAGTGGAAGAAATGTGTTCATTGCTTAACCGGTAAACAGAAAGAGTTTCTTTTTAAATTCATCCGCCTTCAAGGAAGCTTGATTTGCTGGAGATGGTACACTGCCGAAGTCTATTTCCCTCTCAGGAGGGACTCCGGGAAGATCTTCGGGAAACACGTCAGGGAACTAACTAACAACTGGAACTGATTGGATAGTTGGGGTCTCAAAGATGGAATCTTTGACCCGAACTAGATCATAAATGCACCCTTTAGAAATAAGCTTTCTTGCCTTAAGGTAGGAAATTAACCGACCCTTAGGCGCTAAACTACTACCCATCCACTCTAAAACTGGCTTATTAGGGAACTGATATCTGATGATTCTAGTTCTGCAATCGACTGAGGCATAACTGGAGTATAACCAATCCATGCTAAGAATGAGATCGAAATTGACCATATCTAACTCTACAAGATCAGCTGGAATGATCTTATTAATTATTAAGACTGCGCAGTATCTGTACACTCGGCTGGTTTTAACTGAATCACCAACTAGGGTAGAGATTGAGAATGGTTTTGAGATGTACCCAAACATGGACCCAGATCAAGACATAGGAAAAGGAGCCCCGAGAGACTCCAAGTCGACCCATGGAATGAACATACATCTAACTCAATCAAGTTAAGGGAAGAATTAACATAATAACCATGGCGGAAATTCGAACATAATTAACAATCTGAATATACAACCCAAATCTGAAGCTGAATATAATCTATTGTCTGAAAAGCCTCTATATTTGATGAGTTGATGGGACAAGACACCAACTAACTCTCTAAATCTCAAACTTAAAATAGATAAACATAATTGATTAGAAGAGGGCCCTCGACAGATAAGGACTCAAAAATAGAGACTGGATGCTAACTCTGGAAGCTTGCTAGTGATAAGGCTGAGGCTGAAGATCGGAGCTTATATCATTAAATGATATAGCATAGAGTATGCAGTCAGTACGTGGAATGTACGGAGTATGAAAGATAAGTAAAACCGCTTAAATAAGTCAAATCATTTAAAACTTGCATAATATGAAACATAATCCAGACAAGTATTTGAGAGTAGGGCTTGCATGCTATTTTCTGAAATCATAATTTAAACATAACTGAACATCATAACTGAATTGAATGACCAAAAGTTGAACTCTGATAATCATAAGTAAAATTGTACATTGGGTCAAACGTTCTTTATAACATATATGAATATATCATGAATGATAACATGCATAACTGAAATCTTGAGGAACAATGGGAGACACATCATATAACTGACATTACCATGATAGATTTTACGTGGTCTCGACTATCACACTCAAGTGGACAGAGCCATGCAAACCCTTGAAAGGGCAGAGGCTACATGGTATCAATATAAAGGTCAAGGACCCCTGGGGCAGGAGAAAGCTCACATAGGAGGTCCCAAAAATAATCTGATCATACCTACTTTTGTGCGTAGTTCTAAGGCATCGAGTTGACTCACCCTTAGCCTACTCGGTGCTAGACACTACTCCAAAAAACATGCATATGCTCTCCATCATTTTTCAATGAAGCTGACCATCATCTATTGACGAAGCTGAATAATCATGCATATATATACATCTTAATCATACATGAGGCGCCTTGGCTCAAACCATACCACAAGCTAAACATAATTGGCAGTCTTGACTCCAAAATAATGTGATAAGCTAATTCACTTGAAATCATAAATCATACTTGATCATATGGGCTTTCTCAATACTTAAACACGCTTGAAAATACTTCATTCACTTGAAAACATAATCATAGACATGGATAACTTTAAAACATGCTTTTCATCATAAATATCTCATCATACTTGAACATACATTATAGATCTCAACTTTCATGAACTTCTCATTGATGGGCATTTCAATTTAAAAGGATTTAAAACACAAATATAATTGAAAACAAATGTAAAACTTGCCCACGAATCATAATTCAATAATAGAAATATGCTTTGATCATACCCATGGTAGAAACTTAGAAGATTCATGCATTGTGTTAAAACCCCATAGGATCAACATATAGATTGTCATGACTTAGAGAGGGATTGGGCATGGGTGTGAACAAATTCACCCATTCATAACCTTACATACCTTAGAGAATCTGATTCTATAATTTCGTTGATTGCCCAAAGAAGAATTGAAGAAAACTTGAAGGAAATTGAGCTTAAGCACCTCTCTAGACCCTTACTCTTTCATGCATTAATAGGAATAGTCTTACCCCTCTTAAAACTCATTATTCATTGCTTAAAACGGCATAGTTTAGGCCTTAGGATCAAAGGAATAACATATAAGCCCTTACTAAATTCACATAAAACAACTGACTGCCAGTCCCCACGAGGGACTGCATGAGTTTTTATTAGGGGAAACGAGTCATCGTCTACTATCGTGAAATCCACTGTCACTTTTCCTCAAAGGGTCCCTACGAGGGAGAAAAAGAATCGTCATTGGTGACCATGATTCATGGTCACCACTTGTGGTGACCACTCGTTACTCCATTGCCCGGTTCCTCAAATCATTCACCATATGCTGACCACGACTCACCTAACAAATCGTGGTGCCTGACCAGGACTCGTGGGGTCAAATCGTGAGGTACACAACCAACTTCTCCTTCACCTTCCAATTGCCCTTGACCACGAGTGACCTGACAACTCGTGGGGCTGACCACGACTCGTGGTCACATTCGTGGTCACCCCAAATTGAAAAATCCCAGGCAAGCCAACACTCCTCACCACGAGTCACCTAACTATACGTGGTTAACCAATGGGTTATAGGATGACTCATTCTGTGACCTGGTGCAGAAAATCCTATTTTCTCCATTTCAACTCCCGAGTCTGATCTTTGGGCTGTCGGGGTATAACAATATCTCCCCCTTGGGAACATTCGTCCTCGAATGTTGAAAATCATACCACATGATTGAACTGAATTCAAGAATCATATGTACATCCATATACATGAAAGAAACTGCGCCACATGAACTGAACACGAAACTGAATAGATTTTTAGGGCAAAAACTGATATCTCATGCTGCAACTAAGCCGGTAGGGAATAAATGTGGGTATCTAGCCATCAAATCTTCTTCGGCTTCCCATGTAGCTCCCTCAACATGTTGATTCTTCCATAAAACATTAAATGAAGCTACTTCCTTGTTTCTTAGCCTTCGAACCTGACGATCCAGTATTTCAACCAGAACCGCCTCATAACTAAGGTTGTATTTCGCACCGACACTGTCCACCGGAAAAACTAGATCTGGATCCCCCAAACACTTCTTTAAGATCGATATGTGAAAAACAAGATGAACAGAAGCTAATTCTGAGGGAAACTCCAATTCATATGCCACCTTGCCGACCCATTTCACAATCCGTTAGGGGCTAACAAAACAAGGACTATGTTTTCCTTTCTTTCCAAACCTCATCACTCCATTCATGGGAGACACCTTAAAACGCCCAAATCATCCATTTTGAACTCAAGTGCTCTCCTTCTCACATTAGAATAGGAATTTTGGCGACCATGAGAAGTTTTCAACCTGTCCTATATGAGTTGAACCTGCTGGCCTCGTGAATTGAATCTGGTCCTATCATTTAAGCTTCACCGACTTCAAACCAACCCATAGGAGATCTATACCTCTACCTATAGAGAGCCTCAAACAGGCCATCTGAATGCTTGAATGGTAGCTGTTATTATATGCAAACTCGATGATAGGAAAATGATCATCCCAAATACCCCTAAAATAAATAACACAGGCTCTTAATATGTCCTCGAGAGTCTGAATTGTCCACTCCATTTGACCATCCATTTGCTGAAGAAATGTTGTACTGAGCTTGACCTGAGTACCAAGTCCCTTGTGTAACGACCTCCAAAACTGAGAGGTAAACTTAGTACCTCTATCTGATATAATGCACAAGGGCACTCCATGCAACCGAACAAGCTCTCGAATGTATAGTTTGGCATAAACCTCTGTGAAATTAGTGGGTTTGACTGGTAGAAAATTAGCGGCTTTGGTCAATCTGTCCACGATCATCCAAATGGAGTCATACTGTCGACGAGTGCGAGGCAACCCTATTATGAAGTCCATATTGTTTTCTTCCCACTTCCAAGTAGGGACACTGATTTCTTAATGCACACCTCCTGGACTATGGTGCTCAACCTTCACTTGCTGGCAATTTTGACACTTAGCTACAAATTCTGCAATGTCCGTTTTCATGCCATTCCACCAATAGACTTCCCGTAGGTCATGGTACATCTTGGTGGAACCTATATGTATTGAATATCTAGAACCTTGATCCTTATGCAACATTCAATTTCTCAAATCATCAACATCCGGGACACACAAGCATCCCCGATATCGAAGCACACCATCTCCCCCTTTGGAGAAGACCTCTACCTTCTGATTCTTAACGGCTTCCTTCAACTTTACCAAAATAGGGTCCTCGTCTTGCCTTGATTTTACATCATTCACCAAGGATGATTCAATCTGTTTGGAACAATAACACCACCATCAGTCGAGTCAACGAAACAAACTCCCAACCTCGTAAGTCGACGCACATCCTTCACCCTCTCCTTCTTTCCCTCATCTACATGGGACACACTCTCCATGGAGAGTCTATTAAGTGTATCTTCCACCACATTGGCCATACTTGGATGGTGAAGGACACTCATATCATAATCCTTGAGTAACTCCAACCAGTTTTTTTTCCGCAGATTTAAGTCCTTCTTGGTAAACAGATATTGTAGACTCTTGTGGTCCGTAAACACAACTACATGGACCCCGTACGAATAGTGTCTCCATACCTTCAATGCAAATACCACCGCCGCCAATTCGAGATCACAGATCAGGTAATTCCTTTCATGCACCTTTAGCCGTCTGGAAGCATATGCTATAAACTTTCCGTGCTGCATCAATACACAACCAAGATCGTTCCTAGAAGCATCGCATACACCATAAACCCCCATGGTAACCTCAGGTAGGGTTAACACCGGTGCTGAGGTGAGTCGAGTCTTCAACTCCTAAAAGCTCCTCTTACAGGCATTCCACCATTGGAACTTCAATTTCTTTTAGGTAAATTTGGTCAACGGTGTCGTGATAGATGAAAAACCCTCAACAAATCTACGATACTACCCGACTAATCCCAAGAAACTCCTAATGTATGAAGGGTTCACCAGTCTAGGCCAATTCTTTACCGCTTCTATCTTCCGAGAGTCCACCCTTATGCCATCACTCGACAACACATGACCCAAAAATGGCACCGAGATCAACCAAAAATCGCACTTGCTAAATTTAGCATATAGTTGGTGATTATTTAGAGTCTGTAGTACCACCCTCAAATGAGCGGCATGCTCCTCCTCGCTCTGAGAGTATATCAGGATATCATCAATAAACACGATCACGAATATATCCAAGTATGGCTTGAACACCCTGTTCATCAAGTCCATAAAAGTTGCAGGACCATTCGTTAGTCCAAAAGACATAAATACAAACTCATAATGACCATATCGCATTTTGAAGGATGTTTTCGGGATATCACTCACCTAAATCCAAAGCTGATGGTATTCGAATCTGAGATCTATCTTCGAAAAGCACTTGGCACACTGAAGATGGTCAAACAAATCATCAATCTTGTGTTGAGGATACCTGCTCTTGATGGTGACCTTGTTCAATTGCTGATAATTAATACATATACCAAGAGAATTATCTTTCTTTCAGACAAAAAGAACTAGTGCACCCCATGGGGAATTGCTCGGTCTGATGAATCCCTTATCTAAAAGGTCCTTCAACTGCTCCTTCAACTCCTTTAGCTGAGATGGAGGCATTCTGTAAGAAGGAATAGATATAGATTGCATATCGGGAAGAAGGTCAATACCAAAATCAATCTCCCACGCGGTAGGGATTCCTTATAGATCGTCTAGGAAGACTTCTGGATACTCACATACTACTGGAACTGATTGGATAGTCGGGGTCTCGAATGTAGCATCCTTAACCCTAACTAGATAGTACACACAACCTTTAGAGATCATCTTTCTGGCCTTAATGTAGGAAATGAAATGACCTACAGGCAGAACTGAGTTGCCCTTCCATTCAATGGCTGGCTCACCCGAAAATCTAAACTCTATCACCCAGGTTCTACAATTAACTGAGGCATAACATGAAAATAGCCAATCAATGCTTAGGATAACATCAAAATTTCTCATGGGTAACTCTACTAATAAGCTGAGATGACTTTCTGAAGGACTGTGACCGGGCAACTTCTTTACACCCGTCTAGCTACAAATGAATCACCTACTTGAGTAGAGACTAAGAAGGGTTCTGAAATGATTTTGGGACTAACTCCGAAACTACTAGCCACATAAGGTATCACAAAAGACAAGGTGGCCCTTGGATCTAACAGAGCATATACGTCAAGATGGAGAACTCGTAACATAACAGTAACTACATTTGGGGAGACCTCCTGCTCCTGGCGAGATGCTAAGGCATAGAATCTATTTTGGCGCTGACCGCCACCTGTGCTAGTAGATTTCCCTTGCTGAGATGGGCGGGCTGGTGGAGCTATTGAACTAGAAGCTGGGCCTCGGCCCCTATCATGGCCCTGTCTAGCTACTGGGCAATCTCTAAGCATGTGCCCGGGCTTCCCACACCCGAAGAAAACACCTTTACGTGCAAAACACTAACCCGTGTGCCTCCAACCACACTTGTCGCAAACTAGAATACTGGAATTCGCAGGCCTACAGCTTTGACCACTAGAGCCTGATGCTCGTCCTCTCTAGTCGTGCCTAGGTCTAGAAGGAACACTCATCATTGAAGATGCTGGGGCTGAAGATCTCTGGTGGGACTACTGTCGGTGCCCACCACCTGGCCTCGGTTGAGAGAACCTATAGTTGTCTGTCCTGGTCCTCTTGACCTCTGTCTCCCTCAGGTGCACCGTCTCCATTTGTTGGCATACAAAACTACCTGAGGGAAGTCCATATCCTGATGGAGCATGTCAGTTCTGCAATCCTTGTCTAGATAGTCCTTCACCCCATTTACAAACCTAGTTACTCATGCCCTCTAATCAACCACTAACTCTGGGGGTGTACTTTGACAACGAGTGAACTCTAGGGCATATTCTTGCACTGTCATCTTTCCCTATTTTAAATTCATGAACTCGGCCACCTTCAGCTCCCTAATCTCATGAGGGAAGAATCGATTTAGAAAAGCGACGTGAAACTCAACCCAACTGATAGGGTCCGCTCCGACATTCCTACTGTCCTTACACTATTTAAACCAAATGTGTGCAACCCCCTTCAACTGGTATGAGGAGAAATCAGCACACTCTTCTCCATTCACCATCATGACTTGGGTGATCTTCACAATATCATCAATAAACTAATGTGGATCCTCATCCACCTTTGAACCAAGAAACTCTGGCAGGTTCATCCTTAGGAAATCTCTTAATCGTGCTGCTGTCGCATTCCCGTTCTGTGGGACATGCACTACTGCCTGCTGGTTAACCTGAGTGGTCAATGCCTGTGGTAGAATCTGAATGGCTGCCCTAAATTCAGCGTGGGCAATCGTCTTCGGTGCATGGTGCTCATGGACTGGTGGTGCTTGTTGGTGCTTATCCCTATTGCCATCCTCATGGATATTTCCATTCCGATTTCTTCTACCGTTAACTCTGTGGGGAGGCATGATTCTACAATCGAGAATAGCACGAGTTAGAAGGATGAAGAGACATTTCACCACATGACATAAATCATGAAAGAAGGGAACATTTCCTAAACGTCTCGTAGCCTCTTCGTCATAAGTGTGGCGCACTTCACACCCATGAAAAAGACTCTACTCATCATGGCTTTCAGACACCCTACAATACTTCAAACCTATTGCTCTGATACCAAGTTTTTCAAGACCCGAACATTGGCCCGGATTAACACACGGGACAAGGAGCCCCGAGAGACTCCATGTTGATCCACGGAATGAACATACATCTAACTCAATCATGTAAAGCAGAAGACCTAACATAATAACCATGGAAGAAATTCAAACACAACATAACAACCGAATATGAAGTTGAATACAATCTATTGTCTGAAAGACATCTACATATGATGAGTTGATGGTATAAGACCCTAACTAACTCTCTAAATCTGAAACTAAAAATACGTAAACATAACTTATTAGAAGAGGGGTCCTCGGCAGATGAGGACTCACTAATTGAGACCAAAATGCTAACTCCGGAAGCTAGCTAGTGATGAGGCTGAGTCTGAAGATCGGAGCCTATATCATGAAACAATACAACATAGATTATGAGGTCAGTACGTGGAATGTACCGAGTATGTAAGATAAGTAAAACTTCTTAAATAAGTAAAATTATTTAAAACATGTATAAAATAAAATATAATCAAGACAAGAATATGAGAGTAGGGCTTGCATGCTATTTTCAGAAATCATGATCTGAGCATAGTTGAACATCATAACTGAATCAAATGACGCAAAGCTGAAATTTGATAATCATAAATAAAATTGTACATTGGGTCAAATCTGCTTTAGAATATATAAGTATATATCATGAATGATAACATGCATAACTATAATCATGAGGAACAATGGGAGACTCGTCATATAACCGAAATTACCATGATAGAGCTTACGTTGTCCCGACTATCACTCTCAAGTGGGAAGAGCTGTCCAAAGCCTTGTCAGGGCTAAGGACGCTACCATGATATCGATATCAAGCTCAAGGCCCCTTCGTGCAGGGCAAAGCTCAGATAGGAGGTCCCAAAAATAATCTGATCATACCTACATTGGCGTGTAGTTTTGACGCATAGGGTTGACTAACCCTTAGCCTGCTCGGTACTAGACACTACTCCCAAAAACATACATATACTCTCCATCGTTTTTCAATGAAGCTGACCATCGTCTATTGAAGAAGCTGAATAATCATGCATATATATAAATCTAAGTCATACATGAGGAGCCTTAGCTCAAACCATAGCACAAGCTGAACATAATTGGGGGTCTTGACTCCAAAACCATGTGGTGAGCTAATTAACTTGAAATCATAAATCATACTTGAACATATGGGCTTTAACAATATATAAACATGCTTGAAAATACTTGATTCACTTGAAAACATGATCATAGACATGGGTAACTTGAAAAAATGCTTTTCACTATAAATATTTCATCATACTTGAACATATATCATAAATCTCAACTTTCATGAACTTCTCATGGATGGGAATTTTATTTTATAAAGCTTGAAAACATAATTATCATTGAAAACAATGTAAAACTTTCCCATGAATCATAATTCAATAATAGAAACATGTTGAGATCATACCCATGGTAGAAACATAGAAGATTCATGCATTAGGTTAAAACCCCATAGGATTAATATATAGATTGTCATGAATTATAGAGGGATTGGGAATGGAGGTGAACAAATTCACGCATTCATAACCTTACATACCTGAGAGAATTTGATTCTATAATTTCTCTGATTTCCCAAGGAAGAATTGAAGAAAACTTGAAGGAAATTGAGCTTGATCACCTCTCTAGACCTTTACTTTTGCATGCATTAATAGGAATAGCCTACATAAAACTTACCCCTCTTAAAACTCATAATTCATAGCTTGAAATGACGTAGTTTAAGCCTTAGGATCATAGGAATTATGGATAAGCTCTTACTAAATTTGCAAAAAATAACTGACTGCCAGTCCCGACGAGGGACTGGACGAATCCTTACAAGGGGAAATGAGTCATCGTCTGCTGTCGTGAAATTCACTACCACTTTTCCTGAGAGGGTCCCCATGAGGGACATAACGAATCGTCATTGGTGACCACAACTCGTGGTCACCACTCATTACCTCCACTACCCAACTCCTCAACTCATTCACCAAATGGTGACCATGACTCACCTAATGAATCATGGTACTTGGCCACTACACGTGGGGTCCAATCATGAGGTACACTGCCAACTCCTCCTTCACCTTCCAATTTCACTTGACGACGGGCGACCTGATGACTCATGGGGATGATTACGACTCGTAGTCACCCCAAGTTGAAAATTTGCATGCAAGACAACACTCCTCACAAAGAGTCACCTAATGACTCATGGCCAACCTTACGGTTCACAGGACGACTCATTCTATGACCTGGTGCAAAAAATCCTATTTTCTTTGTTTCAACTCTTGGGTCTGATCTTTGGGCTTTCAGGGTATAACATGAGAGGACTTTTGGATTGGCTTCTAACTGGCCAGCTACATAGGGAGTCACGAACGATAGTTTCACTCTTGGATCTAGTAAGGCAAACACATCTATATGGAAAAGACGTAACATACCCGTGACCACATCAGGTGAGCTCTCTTGACCCTGACGAGAGGACCAAGCATAAAAACAATTTTTGCACTAACTTCCATCCGTTCCAGAAGTGTTGGCTAGCTGAGCTGGTCGGCCTATTAGAGCTGCTAAAGTGGTGGACTGGGATCTCCCCGTCATGCTGACGTACATTCTCTGAGCTGGTGACCAAGTTGTCCACACCCAAAGAAATACTCTTGGCCCTGAAATCATTCCCCTAGATGGCTCTTGCCACACTCAGGGCAAGATGGGTAGCAGTTGGTGGCGATGCAACTCTGGGACTGTGAGCTAGATGCTCAACCCCTTCGATCCTTAAGGGACCAAAAATTAAGGGCGCTGGTTGAAGTGGGTGTTGGAGCCCTCTGCTGTTGTGGGAGGCTACTACCTCTAGACTTCTAGTGGCCATAATCTAAATGGATAGTCCTATCCTGCTTATTCTCCTACTCTATGTCTTTCGTCTTTTCTGCCTCAATTTGCTGGGCATGAACGATGAGGCTGGAGAGGTTAATATCTTTGATGAGCGTTGCAGTCCTACACCCCTTATGGACCACGTTTGATACTCCATTGACTAACTTAAGCATGTGAGCCCTTGGCTCGACTACCATCTCCGGAGCATATCATGAAAACCATGTGAACTCCAGTGCATATTCTTCCACCATCATATTGCCTTGTTTTAAAAATCATGAATTCTGCCACCTTAGCCTCCCTTAACTCCTAGGTGAAGAATCTGTCTACGAAGGGTGTTGTGAACTCCTCCCCCTGCACCGGTTTTGCTCCTGCTGGTCTCCCTTCTTTCCACTTATCGTACCATATTTGGGCTACTCCTTTCAACTGGTAGGCAGCCAGGTCAGCGCTCCCAGCAGAGCTCACACTGATAATCTAGGTGATCTTTCGTATCTCATCCACAAACTCCTGTGGGTCCTCTCCCACCCTAGATCCATGAAAGGTTGTAGGTTTCATTCGAGTGAAGTCCCAAACTCGGGCAGCTACTGCGGACCCATTTGAGTTAACCAAAACCACCTGCTGGTTCACCTAGTTTTTGACTGTCTGTGCCAGCAGCTGGTTTGCTGCTCTGAACTCCACTGAGGACACTTGGTCGGCTTGAGGGGCTACTGGAGCTGGTGGGTTAGGTCCGTTAGCGTTGCCGGCCCTTCTTCCGTTTTCGCATCATGGAGGCATGATTTCACTTAAATGAAATAGAGCACGAGTTAGTGGAAAGTTTTTGAAATTGAACTTCAACGCACAATAAAGAGTATGAACAAAAGGGAGTTTTCCTAATAATGTCTCGTAGCTTCCCCATCATAAGTGTGGCGTGTTTCACACCCATGAAAAGGAGACTACTTGACGCAGCTTTCAGACATCCTAGGATACTCTAATCCTAATGCTCTGATACCATGTTTGTCACGACCCGAGTCTATTCCCTTGACAAGACACGATACTTGGAGTCAAAAGTAACCCCAAGTTAATCGATGGTCTATCATAATACTGGAAATCTAAGTAATCATAACGGAAGCTTAAATAATAAAACCATTTATGAAGAACTAAATAATAAAAGTTTATACAACTGAAAGTCTATGTCTATGTCTGAAAGCCATCTACAAAAGATGAGTAGCTTCGACAAGCCCCCAACTAACTCTAAAGTCTAACTGAATGAATAATAACTGGAGAAGTAAATATCGTCCTCGAAAGATAAGGAATCACCACTGCTACTATTGATATCACCTTAAGAAGATCTACTAACGGTGCCGAGGCTGAGAACCTGTGCCAGTATCATGATACAACATAGTATAGAAGGTATGTGTCAGTACTTTGAATGTACTAGTTAAATGGGAGAAAATATAACATAAAGAATAAATAACTGAACTGTAGTGACATGAAATGCCCAACTGAAATACTAAAAATTAACAAAATGTAATATAACTGAAATGGTTAAATGACACTGACTTATGGTCATAATTATGCCTTGAATCTGAGATACTGATCCGAGCTAACTATACTGAACTGAACTGAGTAAACTAATTTTTTTTTGAGCTGAGCTAAACTGACATTGTGCTGACTAGTGGGACAGGCTATAACCAACAAATAACAACGTGATCTAGACGTGGAGTCCGATATATACACCCCATCGGTAGGACCCAATATACCTTCCCAGGGTATAAAGGAATGAACTAGGTTGTCCAAAGTCTGGGGCCATCGAGCCAATAAAATAACCTATGGCAGCAACGTAGTTCTGGGAACTTGGGTGCGCTGAAACCCCAGTCCGCTCGGTGCTAAGTCCTACTCCCACTGGATAGTCATAGACTTAATACTAAGGTTATAGCTCAAAACTGGGGGTCCAAGACTAAGTTGGGAATACCTATATAAAAATACCCTTAGAGTCTTATCGTATCGGATTCTATAACTGGTGTTCTAAGATTGGCTAGAGCTGCTTATCTGGAAGCGTCATAACCGTCTAAAGAACAAACTGAAATCAGATAACTGATATTTGAGTCTAATAACTAATAACTAGGAGGCACCGCTGACACCTCAAGAAAAGACTGTAGTCAAACTGATGAACTGACATTTTTTAATAATACTGAGTATACTAATTTTCTGACTTAAACTGGACTAGCATGCAATTGACTAAGATTTCAACTAATTTTAACAATATGGGAATCCCAACACTAGTAGAGTCAAGCAACATGTTTAACTACTCAATTATGCTAGACCCTAATATGCTGCATTCAAAAGCTAGGTATAAATCAATTCACAGAAGCTAGTTTCCACATGATTTCTAAGAATTTAGGAAAAATATAGTAACTAATAACAAGGATATTGTTCCACCTGAAATTTATAGATTCTGTCTGAAAACTTTCTAATGTTTGAAACCTCAGGGCTATAACTGATAGAAGAATTAAGGAAGGGTTTTGGGGAAACAAGGGAAGAATAATTCCCTTGTTGAATTCTCACACACCTGCTGAAGAATTCCCAGAGAAAATTCCTTGTGAATCTAAGAAGGAATTTGATTGTCGTAGCTCCTGCTTTGAGTTTTTCTGAGTGAAATTTTATGAACTAATTTTCTGAGGGGATAAGAGAGGTGAAGTAATCATCGATACCCCTATAAATTCCCTGAAAATAACCCAAAAAAATGTTTTTTAGGGATTAAAAGGGTGGAAAATTACAAAATTATCCCTGGAGAAAAATCTGGAAAAACTACCGACAAGGACCAACAAGTCACTTAACGAGTCGTCAGTTGAGACCACGACTAGTTGGGACCAGTCTTGGTCCTGAGGCTTTGGTTCTGGGCTCACTGCAACTGGCAACGAGAGGGACCATGACTCGTTGGATGAACCAATGGGTCATTGGTTCCTCATGTGGTCACTGGATGAGAATTCTGGGAAGCTTGACAATGGGCAACATAACGACTCATTGGTAGACCCAATGGGTCATTGTCGAGTCATTACCTCCAGTGGAGAATTTATTAAAATTCTAGAACTTGGTACCATGGGTGGTCACAATGACTCGTTGTGTGATACAACGGGTCGTTGCTACTCGTTGTCACTAAAGGAGTTTTTTGGGAATTCCTACTAACGACTCTCACTATGATTCGTTGTATTATACGACGACTTGTTGGTTGATTCATGGGTTCCTGGAAAAGGAAATTCTATGCTGGGGACCAACGAGTGATAGGAAGATTCATTGTTTCGCACAACGGGTCATTCCATTTCCCGTTGGTTCTCGAAGGACCAAGGCAGGGTTGATCACGACTGAGACAATGGGTCATTAGAGCGACCACGACTCATTGTATCGGTCGTTATGAGGCATTTTTTATTGTTTCTTCTGGATTTTTCTTCTTATAAAGTTTCTGTTTGGTCTAGAAAAGTTTTGGGGTGTTACATATACTTAGTACATTCAAAGTACCGACCGCATAATTTATGATATAATGTTTAATGATATAGGTTCGGGCAACCAGTTACACTCCCATTGTTAGCCCTACTCCCGCTTCAATATAGATCTATCCCCGCTTGGGTGAGTCCTTATTTTCTAAGGACATTATCAGTTTACATTTTTATAATGTCTATTTAGTTTCAGACATAGCGAGCTAGTTTGGGGTGTTGTCCTATCAGCTTATCATAGTAAATAGAGGCTTTTCAGACAGTTGTGTTAGATGGTTCAGCGTTGTGACTTGTCGTTCTTGTTCATGATTTATATCATTTGGACTTTCACTTATCCATGTATATGATTCATTTTTTGCTTTAGTTATGCCCTTATTCATGCTATATATGTACCATGGGTTTGCTTGGAGCCATTCATGGTTCTAGGTCCCGTGTATTAATCTAGGGTCCCTACTCAGGTCCTAACAAATTTGGTATTAGAGCACTAGGTTTTAAAGTGTCCTAGGTTGTCTAAGAGATGGGTTAAGTAGAGTCATTTTCATCGGTGTGAAGCGCACCACACTGATGAGAAAGAGGCTATGAGACGTTTAGGTAAACTTCTCTTCTTTCATGATTCTACCTCTTGCTATGAGTTCAACTCTCTATATTCCTCTAACTCAAGCTTTACGCATTCGTAGAGAATACCTCCCAGAAGAGCCAACATAACAGGAATCGATAATGGGAATCAGCCAACTCCACCAACTCTAGTATGCCCCTTAGTGGGAAAATTACTGATCCGGAGCTCGGGGTTACTTCTAGAACGGTGATGCACACTATGGCCACCCTTCTTAACCAAAAGGAAATCACACCTGCTAACATTACTGGAGGGATGACAGCTACTAGGGTTCGAAACTATACTAAGAAGGGCCCATCTAAGTTCCACCGTGTAAAGTTGGATGGGAAGTTTAGGGGAAGAGAAAAGGGGAACAAGAGAGCTAGGACATGCAACCTTGAGGTTTCACAGTAGAGGGAAAGTGGCAGACACCAATCATAATCTCATCAGAGGTAGTCAACCCCAGCCCCATCAACGACTAGTTTCTTTAGAACTCGAGGTGGTTAGGGAGGTAGAGCATCAGGCTTTAGGAGTCAGGAAAAATTTAAGGGGAGCACACTTTCGCATGTAGGAAGTGTGGTAAGAACCAGCTCAGAGAGTGCTTCATTGTCTTAGATATTTGCTTCAAATTTGGGAAGCCCGGACATATGCATAGGGATTGTCCTTCAGCAAGATAGAGTGATGGTAGAGGCTATGCCCCGACCACCAATTCAGCAGCTCCAACAGCTCGTCAATCTCAGCAGCGCGCATCCTCTAATGTAGGGGACGGTCAGTGCAAAAATAGGTGTTATGAACTATCATGTCAATAGGAGCAAGAGTGCTCACCTGATGTGGTCATTAGTATTTTACGAGTGTTCCATTTTTATGTGTATGCATAGTTAGATCTAGGGGCTACACTATCTTTTATGACTCCTTATGTTGTTAGTTTCAGAGTCAGTCCCAAAATCCTGTTAGAACTCTTATTAGTCTCTACTTCTATCAGTAAGTTAGTTTTAGCTAGATAGATATATAGAAATTGCCATGTCAGGATTTTTCAGAAAGTCACCTCAGCTGAGTTAGTTGAGTTAGATATGAATGACTTTGATATTATCTTTGGTATGGATTAGTTACATTCTTGTTATGCCTCAGTCAATTGTAGAACTTGTATGATAGAGTTTCGGTTTTTTGGTGAACTAATCCTAGAGTGATAGGGTAGTTGAGCTGTGACTATAGGCCGCTTTGTTTCCTACCACAAGGCATGGAAGATGATCTCTAAGGGTTGTGTATACCATCTAATTTGGGTTAAGGATTCTATGTCTGAGACCCTGACTCTTCAGTCAGTTCATGTTGTATGTCAGCATCACAAGGTATTCCAAGATGATCTACCAGGAGTCCCTCCCGAGCGAGAGATTGACTTTAGCATAAATCTTCTCCCTGATATGCAAACCATACCCATTCCTCCTTACCGAATAGCCCCATTCGAGCTAAAGGAGTTGAAAGAGCAGTTGAAGGATCTCCTTGATAAGGGTTTCATCAGGCCTAGTACTTCCTAATGGGGTTCTCCAGTTCTCTTTGTTCGAAAGAAAGATAGATCCATTAGAATGTGCATTGATTATCGGTAGTTGAACAAGGTCACAATATAGAATAAGTATTCCCTCCTTAGGATTGATGACCTATTTGACCAGCTTTAGGCTGCTAATTGCTTTTTAAAGATAGACATAATATCCGGCTATCACTACCTCACTGTTAGGGTGAGTGACATTCCGAAGACAGCCTTTAGGACTCGGTATGCTCACTATGAATTCTTAGCTATGTCTTTTAGGCTAACGAATGCTCTTAAGGCTTTAATGGACTTGATGAATAGGGTGTTCAAGTAGTATTTTTATATGTTCGTGATTGTCTTCGTAGATGATATTCTCATATACTCTCGAAGGAAGGATGACCATGCATCTCATTTGAGGTTGTGTTGCAGTCTCTCAGGGATCGCTAGCTGTTTGTTAAATTCAGTAAGTGTGAGTTTTGGTTTAACTCAGTAGCATTCTTGGGTCATGTGTTGTCTAGTGTGGGGTGGACTCTCAAAAGATAGAGGCGGTGTCAATCCTACAGATATTAGGTCCTTTTTGGGTTTAGCTGGCTACTATAGGAGGTTCGTAGAAGGATTTTCATCCATTGCAGTATTGTTGACTAAGTTGACCAAGAAAAAGATCAAATTTCAGTAATCAGATGCTTTTGAGAAAAGTTTTCAATAGTTAAAGATTTGACTCATTTCAGCCCCTGTGTTGACCCTATCGGAGTGCATGGATGGCTTCATTCTATATTTTGATGCTTCTAGGGTTTGTCTTGGTTGTGTGTTGATGCAGCATGGTAAATTCATTGTGTATGCCTCTATGCAACTTAAGGCTCACGAGAAGAATTATCCGACGCATGACCTAGAGTTGGAAGTTGTGGTATTTGCTTTGAAGAGTTGGAGGCACTATTTGTATGAGGTTCACGTGGATGTGTTCATGGACCACAAGAACCTTATGTACGTGTTTACTCAGAAGGACCTGAATTTGCGGCAAAAGAGATGGCTAGAGTTTCTCAAGGACGATGACATAATTGTCCTTTATCACTTGGGGAAGGACAATGTCGTGGCGGACGCTCTTAGCAGGCTGTCAATGGAGACTGTGTCCCATGTCAAGAGTGGGAGAGAGGAGTTGGTGAAGGATGTTCAAAGGCTTGCTCATTTAGGAGTCATCTTGCATATTCGTAGATGGTGGTGTTACTGTTCAGCATAGGTCAGCATATTCAATGGCAACAGTGGTTAAAGCAAGCTAAGATGAGGACTCTATCTTGGTGAAGTTAAAGGAAGCTATCTAGAATAAAAGAAGAGAGATTTTTCTCCCAAGGGGGAGATAGTGTACTTCGATATTAGGGTTGATCGTGTGTTCCAGCTGTAGATGACTTGAGAGAGTGGATGTTGAGCGAGGCTCATGGATCTCGGTACTCTATCCATCCAGGTGCCACCACGATGTCGCATGATCTACGGGAAGTCTATTGGTGGAATCGTATGAAGAAGGACACAGCGTAATTTAAAGCTAAGTGTCTGAATTTCCAACAGGTGATGGTTGAGCATTAGAGATCTGGAGGTATGCTTTAGGACATCAGCATTCCTACATGGATGTGGGAAGAGAACAATATGGACTTCATCATAGGATTTCCTTGTACATTTCTACATTATGACTCTAAATGGGTGATTGTGGATAGGTTGACCAAAATAGCCCATTTCCTACTGGTCAAAACTACAAATTCAGCCAAGGACTATTCTCGACTCTATATTCAAGAGTTGGTTTAGTTACATGGAGTTCCTTTTTCCATCATCTCAGATAGGAGTACTCAATTCACCTCTCAGTTTTGTAGATCGTTTCATAATGGACTTGGTACATAGGTGAAGCTTACCACAACTTCTCATCCCGCAGACAAATAGCCAGGCTGAGTGAACCATTCAAAAACTTGAGGACCTGTTTAGTGCGTGTGTGATTGATTTCAAGGGTATTTGGGATGATCACTTGCCTCTCATCAAGCTTGCCTCACCTATTGGATGGTTCGAAGTAGGTGACGCGATATTGTTAGGGCCAAATTCAGTTCATAAGGTGATGGAGAAAGTTCATCTTATTGGAGAGAGGTTGAAAACAGCTAAGAGTCATTGGAAATCTTATGTGGATGTTAGGAGGAGAGAGCTTGAGTTTGAGGTTTGTTGCGCCCCAGCACACGCGCAAGCGTACGGGGTCGTACAAGTAATATAGTGACTGTTGAAGAGCCGATGTCGAACCCACAGGGACTAGACTATTTCAGCGAGTTATCAAGTCCGAGTGTTATATTAAAATTTCAAGAGTGTTGGTTTTAGATATTTTAGTTGTTTTAACTAAATCTAAGAGAAGATCACAAAATAATCGGGAAACGATAATAAGAAGCATCTAGAGTTAAGGCCTAACAATCATGCAATGCTACAAATCACAATGGTTAAAGTATAGGAAACTCAATTTGGTGTCTAATAGAGTTAATATGCAGTGTTCATGGTCTTTCGAGCCTCTAAATATAACAAACTAGTCTCACACCTACATCCTTGATCGGGGATGTGACGTCTTAATTCGTGAGCAACTTAACACTATGGATGTGATTTTCGGGGTTTATACCCTTGATTATGGACTTCCGTACCTCTAAAAATTTCACCTGGAATTAACTTCACAACTACATCTAAGAGTGGTGATGTGACAATTTAATCCAAAGTGTCTAGCTATCTTCCTATTTAGTTAACCAAGCAACGCGAATTAGGTATAATTCCTATGCTAACAGCGAATCCTATCTTTAAGAAAATAACTTTCTCCCTGCATTCTTTTGTTCTAACATAGGATTACTATTTCAAGCTTTTACCTAAGCTTAACAAGTTTGTTTCAATGGTGATCAAGCGTTACAATAATAATGAATAAGAATGCACGACAAAACAACAAAGAAACTTGAACAAAAGATGAATTCATGCAATTACATTCATATCATGAGGCCTCAACACTAAAATAAGGGTTTTAGCCACTCATGTTCATACAAACACTCAAAAAATGTTTAAAGTGAAGTACTTACAAGAATGATTAAAAGAGAATGAAAAACTTTGAACCCTAGGTAGAGTTCTTCTCGTCTCCTTTTGCTCCTCTCTGCTTCCCCAAAATATTTTCGTGATCAATAATATAAGAAGCTAAGGGTTTAATTTATACTTATTTAAATTTTTCAAAAATTGGCCTTTGGTGAAATTGCTCCGTGGCACGCTTCCCATTGCGGCAATGAGCGTTCAAGGCCTGCACAAGCATCCGAATAGCGGCTCGGAACTCAGCATGGGCAGGTGGCTCCGGTGCCTGGTGTTCCTGAACTGGTGGGGCTTGATGGTGCCCATTACTATTCCCATCCTCGTAGCCTTCAGCATTCCTGTTTCTCTTACCATTAATTCTTCGGGGAGCCATGATTCTGCAATCGCGAATAGCAAAAATTAGAAGGATAGAAAGACTTTTCATCAGACGATAATGATCTTGAAAGAAGGGAACATTTCCTAAACGTCTTGTATCCTCTTTGTCATAAGTGTGGTGCGCTTCACACCAATGAAAAAGACTCTACCTAATACGTCTTTCAGACACCCTAGGACACTTCAAACCTATGGCTCTGATACCAACTTTGTCACGACCTGAATGGAGGCCCGGATCGTAACACAGGACAAGGATCCCCGAGAGACCCCAAGTCGATCCATGGCTTAAGCATACATCTAACTTAATCAAGAAACAAAATAATCAACAATATACTCATAACGGAAGTCAAACTTAAACATATAATAAAAATACAAAATCCGAAGTTGAATACTTACATATGCCTGACAAGCCTCTAAACATGACGAGTTGATGGGACAAGACCCCAACTAACTCAACAAGACTAAAACTAAAAGACATATAAGAAAATTGAATAGTCTAGTCCTCAGGAGATGAGGACTCACCCACAATATGAATGTTAACTCTGATAAGCGAACTACGATCGAGGCTGAACCTGAGAATTGGGTCTTGTATCATGACATGATATAGCATAGAGTATGTTGTCAGTACGTGGAA
Organism: Datura wrightii; assembly: GCA_035772735.1. NCBI lineage: Eukaryota > Viridiplantae > Streptophyta > Magnoliopsida > Solanales > Solanaceae > Datura > Datura wrightii. The sequence goes on from JASDFA010000027.1 coordinate 73,560,460, forward strand.
TGTACCGAGTATGCAGGGTAAGTAAATTGCTTAAGTAAATAAAATCATTTAAAACCAACGCATAATGTAAAAATAAACATTAAAAATCCGAGAGTATGGCTTGCATGCATTCTTTCTAAAATCATGATCTCTTCATAACACCACATGACATAACCTCATAACATCATAACTGTATCGATTGGCTCAAAGCTGAATTTTGACATTTATAAGTAAAGCTAAACATTGAGTCAAACCTTCTTTAGAACATGCATATATATATATATATATATACATATATCTATATATATATGTGTGTATATATATATACATATAAATATCATATAAATCTCATATATATATATGTATATATATATATATATATATATATATATATATATATATATATATGAATATGCATATCTAAAATCATGAGGAACAATGGGAGACCTATATTTTAACCGACATACCACGATAGAGCTTACGTGGTCCCAAATATAACACTCAAGTGAGTAGATCCATCCAGAGCCTTGCCAGGGCTAGGGACGATACACATGATATCGATATCTAGTTGAAGGCCCATTTGGGCAGGGGAAGCTCACAAAGGAGGTCCCAAGTAATATGTAATAGTGTAAACCTATGTTGGCGCGTAGTTCTGAGGCATAGGGTGATCGACCCTTAGCCTACTCGGTGCTAGACATAACTCCCAAAAAAATATGTATATGCTGTACATTATTTTATAAAGAAGCTCAACATCGTCTAATGACGAAGCTCAATAATCAAATACATCTCAAATATGAAATCATGTATATGAGAAGCTTTAGCTCAAAACATACCACAAGCTAAAAGTTTAATTGGGAGCCTTCGCTCCAAAACCATATGGTAAGCTATGCATAGGAACACTTTAACTCAAAACATATCACAAGCTAAAAATATAATTGGGAGTCTTCACTCCAAAACAAAAATGGTAAGCTTAATTCAGGAAAATCATCATTCATACATTACATGTAGGCATTGCCCAAAGCTTTATCATGCTTGACAATACTCAATTCATATAAAAAACATCATTATAAACACGGGTAACTTTAAAACATGCTTTCCATTATAATATATCATCATCATCACAGATTCAACACAAATCTCATCTTCCATGAGCACCTCTTCAATCGGCTTTTAATTCATAAAACTAGAAACATTATTTTAAATTGGAAACATTAAAAAAAAATGCCCATGGTTCATAATTCGGTAATAGAATCATAATTAAATGATACCCATCTATAGAAATTGAAGATTCATTCATTTGGGTTAAAACCCATAGATTAGACATAGGAATTTCATACTTTTAGAGAGGGATTGGGCATGGGTGTGAAGGGAATCACTCATTCATAATCCTACATACCTGTTGGTAGCTGATTCTAACAGTTATTTAGATGCCAAATAGGAAATTGAAAATAAATTAATGAATGCTAAGCTTGCTCACCCTCTCCAATCTTCTATCTTGCATGCATAAATGAATGAGGCCTAAAAAGAACTTAACCCCTTTAAAAGTCACTATTCATAACTCAAAACATCGTAGTTTAGGCCTTAGGAACTAAGGAATTAAAGAAAATCCCCTTATTAAATTCACAAAAAATAACTGCCAGGTGGTCTTAACGGAGGACCTAATGAATCATTGAGGAGGCTCATGACTCGTGGAGTCGTCCGTGGGGTACACTGCTTAAGAGGTCTTCCAGGCTCTTAACGGGCAACCTCATGAATAGTTACTGGTGACCACGACTCGTGCTCACCATCCATGATGTGCATTGCTTAGGCCTCGACAAATCTATTCCATGCTTGATCACGACTCACCCCACTAATCGTGGGGACTGATCACGACTCGTGGGTTCCTTCAGTGTAACACCCCGGATAGATTAAGCAATAAATTTGTACTTTGAGATAGGACTAAAAGTACTTAATAGGCTATGAATAATGTTTATGAGGTATTTGATTCACTCTATGATCATATTTAATAATGGACGTCTATCAAGTTGTAGAACAAAATTCTAAAAAAGTTATCGCAAAATTTTATTCTTGAGATTCCTTGAAGTTTAGGTCAAATGTCTCGAACCTTTTCTTCCAATATATAAGGATTTAGGGGGTCTGAGACCTATAAAATTAAATATCTATGAGTCTAGTTTCCAGTGCATTAAACTGTTTGTCAATTTTACTTCGACGTAGAGAGATATTCACATTTTTGCAAGACCGCACAAGCAGGCACGTTACAAGGGTCTAAGGCGGTGGAGGACTATAAAAAGCTCCTTGGTCGGTTGGTTGCCTTATTTTATTATTTTCTAGAACTTCTCACGTCCAGAACTTCTCTCAAGGCTCTCTCCATTGTTTCCTTTGGGTTTTGGGGCTAGATTCCATGGCTCAACATGATTTTGGTGTTGAGTAGTCAGGAATCGCGTGTAGCTTGCGCTTTGGTGTCCTTTTTGCTATTTTGGTGGCTTTTTCGTGGTGAAGATGTTGGTAACACTTCTTCCTTTGGTTTTCCTTAGTGTGTAATATTGGTTTTAGGTGTGTTCAACTCAGTAGGTTGTTGTCTCGGAGTTTCTACAGTCGAATCCGTATGAATCTTATCGATTATGCCTCGTTTGTGTTGTCATCTTTGTTGAGTTTGTTGACTGTATTTTTGGAAGAATCTTGGACTTCCTTTAGGAAGTATGTTCAGGTTCTTGGAGGCTAATGTTTGTCTTGTCTTGAAGCTAAGGTATGTTAGGCTTGTCTCTCCCTTTGTCGACATGAATTCCATAGCTATTGTCGCCCGTGTTTGTGTGTGTGTTGGCTATTTCTTGATGGCTTGTATTGTGCTATTATTTAGCTCTTGTTTTGATATGTATATGGTGATAATGGTGTGTATAAGGTGCTGATTGTTTGGTGGCTCAGGCTTTAGTGCGGAGAATCATAGTTATGGCAAATTATTAGGCTCCTATCGAGAGGTCGTGTATGAGGCGTGTAGTTCTTGTAGAAAGTTAAGAGATGTTAATGTGAATAAGATGAGGTGATGATATTGACAATTGAATGAGGTATTATAGTAGTTAAGGTTTATGGTTGCGACGATCTTTTGTTATATTCATATCGGCAATTGTGTCGATGGCAGGTGACAGCCGTGGTGACACTTGGGCCAATTTGGCTGTCCCTTGATGTTAGTTGTAAGTAGAGTGGATTATGGGTTGTTTTTAATGCTTGGTGATAGACTGGTTAGGATGTTAATCCTTAGCTCGGCTAATGGCTCGTCGGTGGACGACTAGACATGAAAGAATAGTAGTATGTTGTATTAGTAGGGTTGTGGGGTTTGAGAGCTGATTGTGGGCTGTTTGAGCATGTATTATTATTTTTGTGGATTATGTGTATTGTGTTTGAAGTCTTCTGTCTCGTAGATACCCGATGCATGAGAGTTGTTCTGGCTAGGGGTCGAGCTCGAGGTGCCTTGTGGCCTGTGGATACCCAATGCACGAGAGTGTTTCCGGCTGAGGGATTAAGCCCAAGGAGTGATATGACCTACGAAGTAGAGAATGATGTCCTACATAGTTTCAAGTTGACACATGATTCGAGAGTGGTCCAACATGTCTAAGCCTTAATGGGATCGCGATTGGTTCTCCCAGATGGATTTAGCTCCACTAACTTGCGACCGAGAGAGGGTCCGGCAGTCTTGTTTGATGATGTTGATTGATTGGTGTTTACTTTTTATATGTCTGGCCTTATATTGTGAGTGCTGCTCATGTTATATGTTATCTGATTGCAGTGGATGCAATATATTGACTGGTGTTAGTTGAGGCCATTGAGAGTTCTTGAGGCGATTACAGGTGAGCTATGTGGGCTAGATGTTGCTTGTTGTTGTTTTCTTTTGGACTTGCCGAGTTTATGGGGGCTAGGTAGGTTCTATTTTTTTGCTTTCTTGTACTTTCAAGGCTTACGGGGGACAAGTATGTTCTATGTGTTTATTTATGTTGAGTTCTCTTTCTATGATATCTGGTATATCTATTAATCTCTAATCTGAGTCTTCCAGTTATTTCTGCCTTTTATGCTAGGTACATTATTGTACTAATGCCCTAGTCGGGGCGCTGCATTCATGCCTGCAGGTTATGGTGGGATGTTGGATCATGTTCTTAGTTTTTGAGTGGAGTTCCAGCTGAGTCGGTGTACTCCAATACTTTCGAGTTACAGAGGTTGAGTTATGGGTAGTTCGGGGCCCTATCCCAGATAGTTGATTTCTATTATATTTTTAGAGGCTTGTAGACATTTGTTGTGAGTGTAGTGTCATTGTTATAGGCCAAGTGGGCCATGTTGTATAGTATTTCTTCCATTATGTAGCCTTGACGGCATATTGTATTAATTTTTCTTTGTTGGTCAAGTGAGTCAGCTTCCGCTATAGTCTATCGTCTTATTCTGATTTTATAGTTGTTGTGTTGTTTAACCTCAGTGGTTTTGGACTTGTTTTCTTTTTGGGCATCAGGTATGCTCATATCAGGGGTGGCACCAGGTGCCAGTCACGCCTCCTTGAGTTTTAGGTGTGACATTCTGTCAAGTCCACTACCCCTTTTTCTTTTCTTTTCTTAATACCCCTCCCCACGATTGACCAATGACTCATGGGGCCTGACAACAAGTCATGGTCATGCCCGTGGGGTCTCGTCTTCTCATGCCTTCATTTTCCTTCCCTAGCCTTACCCACGAGTCACATCACGACTGGTGGGGTGATCTGGCGAGTCTCCCTATGACTCGTTCTGTGCCTGGTGCCAAATTTCAAATTTTTCTCCGTTTCAACTCCCGGGTCTAATATTTGGGCTTCTGGGGTATAACAATATCTCCCCCTTTGGAACATTCATCCTCGAATGTTGGAAAAATACATAGAAATGTAGAGAAAATGTAATTATCATATTCAAATACTGATCATTTAAACCGAAAACTAACGGAATGAATACTTCCGATTCAAACTACACAGCTGAACTTAATTCATGAATCATACATACATTCACATGCATAAAAGAAACTTACGCTCATGAACTGAACATGAAAACGAAATAGGGTTTTAGGTCAAAACTGATACCTCTAGCTGAAATTGAGTCGGTAGAGAATAAATGTGGGTATCTAGCCATCATATCCACTCCAACCTCCCACGTAGCTCCTTCAACATGCTGATTCCGTTATAACACTTTAACTGAAGCTACTTCCTTGTTCCTTAGCCTTCGAACTTGACGATGCAATATTTCCACCAGAACCTCCTCATAGCTAAGGTTGTCTCTTACACCAACACTCTCCACCGGGATAACTAGATCTGGATCACCCAAATACTTTTTCAAGAGTTATACATGAAATATAGGATGCACAGAAGCTAACTCTAAGGGAAACTCCAACTCGCATGCCACCTTACCAACCCGTCTAACAATCCGGCAGGGGCCAACATAATGAGGGTTGAGTTTTCCTTTCTTTTCAAACCACATCACTCCCTTCACGGGAGATACCTTCATAAACACCCAGTCATCCACCTTGAACTCAAGTTCTCTCCTCCTCACATCAACGTAGGCCTTTTGACGACTCTAAGTAGTTTTCAACCTGTCTCTTATAAACTGAACCTTCTCCATTGTCTCATGAACCGAATCTGGCCCTACATCTCCGCCTGTAGAGAGCCTCGAAGGACGCCATCTGAATACTAGAGTGATAACTATTATTGTAGGCAAACTCGATCAGGGGAAAGTGATCATTCCAACTACCTTTGAAGTCCATCACGCATGCTCTCAACATGTCTTCGAGAGTCTGGATTGTCCGCTCCGCTTCACCATTCGTTTGCGGGTAAAATGTTATGCTAAGTTTAACCTGTGTACCAAGTCCTTTTTGAAATGACCTCCAAAACTGAGAGGTAAAAAAAGTACCTCGATCTGAAATGATGGATAAGGACACTCCATGAAATCGGACTAACTCCTGGATATATTGTTTGGCATAATCCTCTGCTGAATCCGTGGTTTTAACCGGTAGAAAATGAGAAGCCTTGGTCAACCGGTCTATCATCATCCAAATGGAGTCATATTGTCGGCGAGCACAAGGTAATCCTGTTATGAGATCCATGTTAATTTCTTCCCACTTCCAAGTAGGATTACTGATATCCCAAAGTATGCCTCTTGGCTTTTGATGCTCGACCTTTACATGTTGATAGTTCAGACACTTGGCTGCGACATCTGCAATATCCTTCTTCATTCCATTCTACCAATAGATTTCTTATAAGTCACAGTATATCTTGGTGGCGCCCAGATGGATAGAATACCTGCATCCATAAGCCTCATGACACATCCGACTCATCAAATGATTGATATCCGGAACACATAGGCGACCCTGGTACCGAAGCACCCCATCTCCCCCTTGGGAGAAGACCTCCACATTCTGACTTTGAACTACTTCCTTCAACTTTACAAAAATTAGGTCCTTATCTTGTCTAGATTTCACATCAGTCACCAAGGACGATTCTGATCCCTTCCGCACAACAACACTGCCATCGATCCAGTCGACCAACCTAACTCCCAACATTGCGAGTCGATGGACATCTTTCACCATCTCCTTCTTCCTTTCATCCACATGGGACACACTCTCCATACAGAGCCTATTAAGTGCATCCGCTAAATCATTATCCTTACCCGGATAGTAAAGGACACTCATGTCATAGTCCTTGAGTAGCTCTAATCACCTCCTTTGCCAAAGATTGAGATCTTGCTGCGTGAACACATATTGTAAGATCTTGTGGTCCCTAAATACATCCACATGAACCCCATACAAATAATGTCACCATATTAAGGCGAATATCACCGCAAGCAGTTCAAAATCATGGCTCGGGTAATTCTTCTCATGAACCTTTAGCTGCTGGAGGCATAGGCTATGACTTTCCCGTGCTGCATCAATACACACCCCAGTCCGATCCTTGAAGCATCACAATACACTACGAACCCATCGGTACCCTCGGGTAGGGTCAACACCAGTGTTAAGGTAAGTCGAGTCTTCAACTCTTGGAAACTCTTCTCACAAGCCTCTGACATTGAAATTTCACCTTCTTCTGAGTCAACTTGGTCAAAGGTGCGTCAATTGATGAGAAACCCTCAACAAACCTCCGATAGTAGCTAGCTAAACCCAAGAAACTCTGAATATCTGAAGGATTCACCGATCTAGGCCAATTATTCACTGCCTCGATTTTCTAAGAATTTACAGTTTGTCACGACCCGAATGAAGGCTCTCACTTGATACCACAAGACCCAAAAATGCTACGGAGTTTAACCAAAACTCAAACTTGCTGAATTTGGCATATAATTAATGATACTTGAGAGTATGAAGCACTACCCTCAAATGAGCGGCCTGCTCCTCCTCGCTCCGAGAGTATATCAAGATGTCGTCTATAAACACAATCACGAACATGTCCATTTATGGCTTGAGCACACTATTCATTAGGTCCATGAAAGTTGTAGGAGCATTCGTTAGTCCAAAAGACATAACTACAAACTCATAATGACCATACTGCTTCTTGAAGGCTGTCACTCTCCCGAACTCTAAGCTGATAGTACTCAGATCTGAGATTTATCTTCGAGGAACACTTGGAACCCTGAAGCAGGTCAAATAAATCATCAGTACTGGGAAGAGGATACCTGCTCTTGATGGTGACTTTGTTCAATTGCCGATAATCAGTACACATGTGAAGAGGACCATCCTTCTTTCGGACAAAAAGAATTAGTGCACCCAAAAGGGACTTGCTTGGTCTAATGAAACCCTTATCTAACAAGTCATTCAACTGCTCTTTCAACTCTTTTAGCTCGGCTGGAGCCATCCTATAGGGTGGAATGGATATATGTAGCGCGTTGGGAAGAAGGTCAATACCAAAATTGATCTCCCGCTCGGGAGGGATTCCGGTAAATAATGTGGAAATACCTATGGATACTCACATACTAATGGGACTAGCTAGATAGTCGGTTTCTCGGACTCAACATCCTTGACCCTAACTATATGGTACACACAACCCTTAGAAATCATCTTTCCGTCCTTAAGGTAGAAAATGAAATGACCTAACGGCACAGTTGAACTACTCTTCCATTCTAAGACTAGCTCACCCGAAAATCTGAATGTACTTCCCAGGTTCTACAATTAAATGAAGCATAGCATGCAAATAGAAAATCCATTCCTAGAATAACATCAGAATCGGTCATAGATAACTCTATCAAATCTACTGAGGTGACCTTTTGAAGGACTGAGACTGAGCAACGTCTATACACCCATCTAGCTATAACTGAGTCACATACTAGAGTAGAAATCGAGAAGTGTTCTGACAAGACTTCGGGACTGACTCCGAAGCTACTGCCACATAAGGTGACAAAAGACAAGGTAGCCCCTAGATCAAACAAAGCATAAACATCAATATAGAAAACTTGTAACATACCAGTGAACACATCTAGCGAGTCCTACTGCTCCTGACGTGATGCTAAGGCATAGAATTTGTTATGGAACTGACCGCCAGCTGTGCTAGTAGATGCCCCCTAATATGCTGAGCGTGCGGGAGGGGCTGCTGAACTAGAAGCTGGGCCTTGGACCCCAACCTGATCCTGTCTAGTTGGGATGCTAGAATCTACGGGTCTACTGCTCTGACCCCTCGAGCCTGATGCTCGCCCTCTACGATCATGTCTAGGCCTGGATGGCACACTCAATGGCGAAGATTCTGGGGCTAATGATCTCTGGTGGGTCTGGTGTCGGTGCCCACCACCTAATCTCGGCTAAGAGAATCTATTGTCATCGGTCCTGGCCCTCTTGGCCTCTCTCTCTCTCAAATGTGCTGCCTCCATCTGCTGGGCATACAACACTATTTGTTGGAAATCCATATCCTGATGGCCCGTAGCAGTCCTACAATCCTTTTCCAAATATCCCACTACTCCATGGAAGAATCTACTCACTCGCTCCCTCTGATCATCTACCAACTCTGGGGCATATTTCGATAGGCGAGTGAATGCAAGGGCATATTGTTGAATAGTCATTCTCCCTTGCTTAAAATTCACAAACTCAGCTGCCTTCAGCTCCCTCATCTCACGAGGGAAGAACCGGTCAACAAATGCAACATAGAACTCTTCCCAAGTGACAAGGCCCGCTCCAACGACTCTTCTATCTTTCCATTGGCGAAACTAGATGTGCACTACCCCTTTCAACTGATACGAAGCCAACTCTGCACACTCCATGCCATTAACCCCCATGATTTGGGTGATCTTCATAATCTCATCCAAAAACTCATGCGGGTCCTCATCTACCTTTCACTCGAGGAACTCCAGCGAGTTCATTCTCAAGAGGTCTCTGACTTGAGCCACCGCTGCATTGCCATTTTACGGAATAGGCACAACAACCTGCTGATTGACCTGAGCTCTCAAGGCCTACGCAAGCATATGAATAGCGGCCTGGAACTTAGCATGGGTAGCTGGCTTCGGTGCATGGTGCTCCTGAACTGGTGGGGCTTGTTTGTGCCAATTACAGTTTCCATCCTAGTGGCCTTCACCATTCCCATTTCTCCTACCATTCATTCTTCATGGAGCCATGATTCTGCAATCGCGAATAGCATGAATTAGAAGGATAGAAAGACTATTCATCACACTAAATAGATCATGAAAGAAGGGAATATTTCCTAAACATCTTGTAGCCTCTTCATCAGAAGTGTGGCGCACTTCACACCCATGAAAAAGACTCTACTTAAACGTCTTTCAGACACTCTAGGACACTTCAAACCTGTTGCTCTGATACCATGTTTGTCATGATCCAAACGGAGGCCCGGATCGTAACACGGGACGAGGTGCCCCGAGAGACTCCAAGTCGACCCATGGCATCAGCATACATCTAACTCAATCATGAAACTGAATAATCAACGATATACTCATAGCGGAAGTATAACCTAAACATATCATAAGAATACGAAATCCAAAGCTGAATACTTACATATGTCTGAAAAGCCTCTAAACATGACGAGTTGATGGGACAAGTCCCCAACTAACTCAACAAGACTGAAACTAAAATACATATAAGAAAATTGAATAGTCCAATATATTAGAGTATGGCTTGCATGCATTCTTTTTCAAATATGAGAGTATGTCTTGCATGCATTCTTTTTGAAATCATGATCTCTTCATAACACAACATGACATAACCTCATAACATCACAACTGTATCGATTGACTCAAAGCTGAATTCTGATATTTATAAGTAATGCTAAAAATTGAGTCAAACCTGCTTTGGAACATGCATATATATATATATATATATATATATAAATCTCATGAGTAATGAATATGCATTTTTGAAATCATGAGGAAAATGGAAGACTCATCTTTTAAATGACATACCACAATAGAGCTTACGTATTTCCAACTATCACACTGAAGTGGGTAGAGTCGTCCAAAGCCTTGCCAGGGCCAGGGATGATACCATGATATCGATATCAAGCTGAAGGCCCATTCAGACAGGGGAAGCTCACAAGGGAGGTCCCAAGTAATATATAATAGTGTAAACCTATGGTGGCACATAGTTCTTAGGCATAGGCTGATCGACCCTTAGCCTACTCGGCGCTAGGGGTTACTCCTAAAAAAACATGCATATGCTCTACATCATTTTATAGTGAAGCTCAACATCGTCTATTGAACAAGCTCAATATTAAAATACATCTCAAATATGAAATCATGCATATGAGAAGCTTTAGCTTAAATCATGCCACAAGCTAATTGGGAGCCTTCGCTCTAAAACCATGTGGTAAGCTATGCAAAGGAACACTTTAACTCAAAACATACCACAAGCTAAAAATATAATTGGGAGTCTTCACTCCAAAACAATGTGGTAAGCTTAATCCAGGAAAATCATCATTCATACTTAACATGAAGGCATTGCCCAAAGCTTTATCATGCATGACAATACTCAATTCATATCGAAAACATCATTATAAACATGGGTAGCTTTAAAACATGATTTCCATCATAATATATCATCATCATCACATATTCAACACAAATCTCATCTTTCATTAACACCTCTTCAATGGGCTTTTAGTTCATAAAACTAGAAACATTATTTTAAATTGCAAACGTTATAAAAATTTCCCATGCTTCATAATTTTGTAATAGAATCATAATTAAATCATACCCATGTGTAGAAATAGACGATTCATGCATTTGGGTTAAAACCCATAGATTAGACATAGGAATTTCATACTTTTTAAGAGGGATTGGGCATGGGTGTGAAGGGAATCACTCATTCATAACCCTACATACCTGTTTGTAGCTGATTCTAACAATTCATTAGATGCCCAATAGGAAATTGAAAAGAAATTGATGAATGCTAAGCTTGATCACCCTCTCAAGTCTTATACCTTGCATGCCTGAATGAATGAGGCCTAAAATGGACTTAACCCCTTTAAAAGTCACTATTCATAACACAAAACGTCATAGTTTAGGCCTTAGGAACTTAGAAATTGCGGAAAAGCCCTTAGTAAATTCCCAGAAAATAACTGTCAGGTGGTCCTAACGGAGGACCTAACGACTCGTTGTTGAGGCTCATGACTCGTGGATTCGTCCGTGAGGTACACTACTCAATAGGTCTTTTGGGCTCTTAACAAGCAACCTCACGACTCATTATTAGTGACCATGACTCGTGGTTACCATCCGTGATATGCACTGCCTAGCCCTAGAAAAATCTATTCCATGCTTGATCACGACTCATCCCACGAATCATGGGAATTGACCACAACTTGTAGGGTCCTTCTGTCAGGTCCACTGCCCCTCTATTTTCTTTTCTTAATCCCCCTTCCCACGACTGACCCAACTACTCGTGGGGCCTCAGCATGAGTCATGGTCATGCCCGTGGGGTCTCATTTTCTTAAGCCATAAATTTCCTTCCCTAGCCTTCCCCACGAGTCACATCACGACTCGTGGGTTGATCTCACAAGTCTCCTCATGACTCATTTTGTGTCTGGTGCCAAATTTCAACTTTTCTCTATTTCAACTCCCGAGTCTGATTTTGGGCTTTCGGGTTGTAACAACTTAAGTAACTTTTTCATTCTTTTCTCGTACTCCATATCCATACTTTTGCATTTTCATACAATTGCACCTCTAGTCTTTTCTTCAACCCCCAGAACCACTATTTTCCTTCTTTTTCACGATTCTCACTCCCTTGCTCTTTGGCAGTTTTCACTTAAGCGCTTAGGAGTTTTGGATCAAATTCAAGGCTATCGAAAGAAAAGGGTTAAGCTTATGTTGTAGCTATCAAATAATAGGCTAAAGGATCAATGGGGCTAACTATGATCAAACATTCAAGGTATGTAAAGCGTGGGATAAGAATTAGGCTCATTAAAAGAAATGCCTAAATTATCTCCTATAATTAATATTCCTTATTTCGTTCCATATACACACCAGTAATGTTTTAGGCACTACACAATAACATGGAATATAAAAAATACTTATAGCCAGTGCACATAATCAATTCAAGATTGATTCAGTGTAGACTCTTAACTTAGCTAATCACAAGAATTTAAAATTAAGCTTAAAGCATATAGAGTCACATTCAAGAGCCTAAGTATCTCAAAAAATGTTATGCACTTGCTAAACATGCTTCAAAATTAAAACACTTGCATCCAACAACAATGTATAGTACTCAACAAGAATATCAAGCTATCAAACAGTTAAGGGTTCAAAAACCACAACTATTGACTAATTTTCCCTCAAGACGGTTGTCCTCCGTCCATGCCTAACACCATTACGTACAGACAAAGAAAAAGTTAATTCTCGGTTAAAAGTGCCCCCTTTTAGAAAACAAATGAAAAGAAAAATCAAAGGGTGGGTTAATTGTGCTCAACTAAATAACTTTTTCAACGAACACAATACACAACACCACATTCACCCGAAATCACGTACCACAAAATTTTGAAATTTCCCTCACCCTACCCTTTTTCACATTTTTGTTAATCCATGAACAGGATCTATACATCTCGATTGGAAAAGAATCAAGAGAAAAAGAAAGAATCTGAATTGATCGATAGATTTCTTGAAACAAATGAAAAGGAAACGAAAGATGAAACATAAATCATGGATCAACTAAGCCCTCTCGAGGACTTTCTTAAAGAGGTCGTAAAATATGCTATATCCCCAAATCATCATTTACAATTAAAAAAGTGTGAGAGATACATCTTGAGGCCTGTAGGCCTAGCTAGCAACATGTTTTCCTCTATTTTTGAACACGTGGGTCATTGACCTTCACACTCCTTTTTTTATCATGCTCCTTAGCTTTCACTTTCATGGATACTCAAAATTCCCCTAAATTTGTGATTAATAACCAAAAAAACAACAACAAGTGAAAATAAACAAAATTAAAAACAAAATGAAAAGAAATTGTACCTGTGGTACTCGTGGCTTACCTCCCAAGCATCGCCTGATCTTATGTCGTGACACCACATGGACTATCCTTTTTAGGATATCCTCAAACATGTGTTACCTTTTGGGAAACATCTTCTCCATTTTTTATTTTTAGAGGGAACAGCCTCCACCCTGTCCCTTTTTTCTTTCATCATCTTCTTCCATTTGTGCCCTCCATCGGACTCAAGCTGAAATCTCAACATGTCCTACAATTGTGTAACCATGGAATCTACCATCCCAAACATAGAATTTGAGACCTCACTGATCATACAAAGATCTTTGTAGTATGTGGTGGGTTAATTTCTTGGTAGACTATGAAGAGCTCTTCCTCATCATTGACCCTCATTTTATGGGTACAAGCTTTCACATTGATTATTGCTCCACTAGTAGCCAAGAATGGCCATCCCAGGATCAGGGGTACCTTATCATCTACATTAAAATCAAGAATAATAAAGTCAACACGTATAATAAACTTCCCTACTTTGATGAGAAGGTCCTCAATAATTCCCTCCGGTGCCACCATTGACTTGTCTGCCAGCAGCAACATCACTCTAGTTGGCCTTGGTTTCCCCAAACCCAGGATGTTACCAAGAGATAGGGGCATTAGATTCACTGCTGCCCCTAAGTCACATAGAGCTCTCATGATTTCTGCATCACCAATTTGAACGGGGAGGGTGAACTCCCTTGGTCTTTGAGCTTTTTCGGCATTTTACTCATAACCCTGTAACTGCACTCCTCAGTAAGTGCCACCGTCTACACATCCATCAGCCTCACTTTGTAGGCTACCACATCTTTTAAGTACTTGGCATACTTTGGCATAACCTGCACGACATCAAGTAGAGTAAAATTGATGTGAAGTTCTTTGAAAATATCAAAAAACTTTTTAAAACATTCTTCCTTCTTGCTCTTTTTGAGCCTTAGTGGGAATGGTGGTGGTGTTCTCTGTACTGGATGCAATGATGATTGTGCATTGTTTTTTGAAGCACTCTGATTATCTCCTTTGTCAACTAATGGAGCCTATCTGACTAGTTCTGGCTGCACCTCATCTCTGTTCTCAATTTGTGGTGCATCAGCCAACTGCTTGCCACTTCTCAGACTGATGGCATTGACCTTTCAGGGGTTTGTATATTTATCACTAGGTAACCCTCCCTAAGGTCTGGAATGTTGAGCAGCTGCCAACTGACTTATCTACTTTTCTAGATTTCTGCTGACCATCTGTTGATTCTTCAAGTCTGAGGCCATCCTCGCTTGATTTTCTGCCAACTGGTCTGCGTGGCCATGATTTTCTGCCACATCTCCTCAATATTGCTATTAGTGTATTGGTTGATGTTCTTCCTATTCTGCTACTGCTACTGCTGCTGCTGAGGCTGCTGGTAGTTCTGACTCTGATTGCCACCCCAAGAGAAATTTGGTTGACTCTTCCAATTTTTGTTATAGGTGTTCCAATAATTCTGACTTCCTCTCTGAACATTTCCAACAATGTTTACCGATTCTGGATTGGCTCTGCAAGAGTCTACACTATGCCCATTATTTTCACAAATCTCATACCAGCTAGGAGCTGGCTGAGTTGTATTTACCTGTCCCTGTGGCTGGTTCATACTCAGTTTGCTGAACTGAGTCATCATCTGGTGTTGCTGTGATACTAACTGTGCCGCCAAGGCATTGGCACTATCTACCTCAATCAACCCTGCCGCTCTTTCTCCTACCCCTATGGATGATTCACTGTGCCACTCTGGATTCCCTTGAATAATTCTATTCAGTAGAGTGTACAGCTCATCACATGTCTTCTCTAGTGCATGCCCACCCGATACAAAGTCTAGAAAAACATTATGTATGTGGGTCTAGACTTCCCACAAAGGTGTGAGCTAACAACTCATTCCACTGTTGATAATGGGGGCAGTCTCTCAACAGTTACTTAAACCTCTCCCACGCCATTATAAGTTCTCCTCAGGTCGCTGCTTGAAACATAAGATCTCGCTTTTGTGCTTGGCAGTCTTGCCTAAAGGGAAGATTCTGATGAGGAACTTTCTTGCTAGGTCATCCCAAGATGTAATGGAATTTGGTGGCTCCGCCTTCTTCCACCTCTTCGCCTCTCCCAACAATGAAAATGGGAAGAGGGTGAGTTGGACATAATCTGTTGACACTCCCATGGGGATGAAAGTGTCACTGATCTCCAAAGGGTTTTGTAAGTGCTGTTGTGGGTCCTCATGTGTTAATCTAGTGAATTGATGACTATAAAGTAACAACTGCACCATGTTCTTCTTAAGCTCAAACTGTCCTCCCGGCTTCAGTTTGCGGGTGCTGGAGATCACATTTGTTGCAAGTGGGATCGCACTTTGCGAACTGGTTGTGCTGCCATTGGCTCAGGAAACAACCTTTCTTGCCCAACTGTTGGATTCTGTTGTACCTACTCATGTCACCGCTACCACTTCCGCTCCGGAGCCTCTCTCCAGAGGAAAAGCAAGTGTCGTTCAAGCTCGAATACTAGTTCCACCAGCACTCTATTCCTTGCCAGTTCTGTAAGTACAATCTGTTATTTATAATAGAGCATACTAAGACCAAGTTTTTCAACACTTAAAAAAAATCAGACATAAACTAAAAATTCACTAAATGGTGCCAGTCCAAGACAACGATTCCAAAAACTTGTTGCGCCCCAACACACTCAGTTGTACAAGTAATAGAATGACTCTTGAAATAGATGGATGTCAAACCTACAGAGACTGGACTATTTCAGCGAATTATCAAGTTCGCGTGTTATGTTCAAATTTCACAAGTGTTGGTTTTAGAGATTTTGGTTGTTTTACCGAAATCTAAGTGAAGATCACAAAATAATCAGGAAATAATAATAAGAAGCATCTAGAGTTAAGGCCTGGCAATCATGGAATGCTACAATTCACAATGGTTCAAGTATATGAAATTCAATTGTTGTCTCATAGAGTTAATATGTAGTGTTCACGGTCTTCCGAGCCTCTAAACACAAAAAACTAGTCTCTCACCTACATCGTTGAGCAGGGAGGTGACGTACTAATTTATGATCAATTTAACACTATGGATGTGGTTTATGGGGTTTATTCCCTAGATTAAGGACTTTCATACCTCTAATCATTTAACCTAGAATTAAATTCACAACTACGTCTAAGAGTGAGGATGTGACAATTTAATCCTAAGTGTCTATCTATCTTCCGATTTAGTTAACCAACCAAGGCGAATTAGGTATAATTCCTATCCTAACCGCGAATCCTATCTTGAAGACAAGAACTTGCTCCCTGCATTCGTTCATTCTAAGCTAGGGTTAGTCATTTCAGCTTTTACCTAATCTTTGCAAGTTCGTTTCAATGGTTATCAACCATTAAATCAACAATGAATAAGAATGCATGGCAAAACATGAAAGAAACTTGAACCAAAAATGAATTCATGCAATTACATTCATATCATGTGGCCTCAACCCTAGAATAAAGGTTTTAGCTACTCATGTTCATACAAACACTCAAACACATGTTTAAAGTGAAATGTTTACAAGAATGATTAAAAGAGAATCACAAACTTTGAACCCTAGGTGGAGTTGTTTGCTTTTCAATTCACTCCTCTCTGCTTCCCAAAATATTTTTGTAATCAATAAAATAAGAAGTTAAGGGTTAATTTATACTTAAGGAAATTTCACAAAAATTGGTCGTTGGTGAACTTGCTTCGTGCCATGCTGCCTATCGCGACAAGGTTTTGGCGTGACATGGAGCTTTCGTACTGCTTTACTTGAATTCGGCATTTACATTGGCAAAGGAAAGGGTATTCCGGCGTGGAACGGTGCTTATCGCACCATGCGCTTCGCGTGGCACGGCCTTGTCACCTGCCTTGACATTCCCTCCCGCTGCACACATTTGCCTGTGTGGCATGAAGGGCATCGTGGAGCAGGCACAGAGTGTCACAGAGCCAATGTGCAGGACTACTGCTTGCAGATCTTCGTGCACATGGAATTGGCGTGGCATGATGCTGGATGCGACACATGCATAGCGTGGCATGACACCTGGCACAACAAGCCTCTTCTCTGGCACATCAAGTTTCCTTCTTGTGCACTCACCGCCATGTTTCCATCTTGTGCCGTGAACATCAATTTTTAGCCCCTCCTTAGCATATTACACCTACAAACCATGGTCTAATCACTTTTCTTAGTTCATGCACACATATGTATAAATTTACATGAGAAAGTAATTAAATAAATTAACAAACATGACTAAATTAAGTTATAAAATAGCACTTTGGCATGTAAATAGGCCTAAGATCAAGGTTAATGATTAGGTGTTTTTGAAGGTGTCTCCCATGAAGGGAATTAGGAGGTTCGATAAGAAAGGGAAGCTTAGTCCCCAACGTGTTGGTCCATATAGCATTTTGAGGTGAGTTGAGTAGGTGGGATAGGAGTTGGAGCTACCAACAGAGTTAGCTTCGGTGTGTCCAAATTTCCATGTGTTTCTGTTGAAGAAGTGCGGTGGCGATCCAGCCTTAGTAGTTCTGATAGGAAGCGTTGGTGTGATGGATAACCTAACTCATAGGGATCTTCCGATTGAGATCCTTGATTAACAGGTTCGGATGTTGAGAAATAAGGAGGTAGCTTCCGTGAAAGTTTTGTGGAGAAATTAGCTTGTTTAGGGAGCTACGTGAGAAGGCGAAGTAGATATGATGGCTAGATACCCACATCTCTTCCCTTTCGGCTTAGTTCTAGGATAAGGTACTAGTTTCCTCCATAGTACTCTATTCAGTTTCATGTCAAGTTCATGTATATTAGTTCCTTTCATTTTATAGCAGGCATGTATGTTTTATGAACTCAGTTCAATTATATCTCATTTCGGAGTCAATCACTCTGTCAGTTTCTTAGTATATAGTTTTTAGTTCTAGGATTGCAGCTCTTTCCTTATCTTTTCAATATACTTAATCTACATTTGAGTAGGAATGTACTGAAGGGGGAGACAATATAACACCCTAAAAGTCCCTACTCTCAAGCCGTAGACTTGTAGCAGAATCAACAGAAAAATATGCAAAATCCTTAGAATGACCCATTGTGCGAGTCGTGGTTTGAGGTCACGAGTCATAGAAGTAGTTGTCGTAAGTAGAAGTTTCTCCTGGTACAATGATGACAACTCATGTTATGACTGGTATGACATAGTAATGAGTGGTTGTATCATTCATAGAAACGAAGCCTGGATATTGATGGAAGGTGAATTGCCCCATGCCACGAGTCGTGGTTGGATGGTATGACACATGGTTAGGGGTCGTGGTTTACATATGCTGAGGGAAAGTCAATGTAATAAGATAAGGTACAACTCGATTTAGCAAACAATGAATTTTGGTGAGGCCCGTGGTTGAGAACCAGAGAACTAGAAAATTCGATTGGCAATCAACGAAAGGAAACCAGGAGCCATTGTTTGGTGGTATGACTCGTGGTACCTAGCAGTTAGCTTGTTAATTACGTTTCTCCAGGGGTATTTTTGTAACATCCTAAGCTTCTAAACCTTTAGTGAGATCATTTTGGGTTTCCTAAAGATTTGATTAAGGGGTTAAACCTAGCCTAAGTCCTTATGCTTTCATAACTACAGTAGATTTGAAATTCTCTCTCAAGATCAAGGCTAGGGTTCTTCATCAAATCTCTTCCAATCTTCATGGGTTTTCAAGAAAAGTTTATAAGTCAACTATCCAGGTATGTAGGGTTATGAATGGGGGAAATTCTTCCACTCTCATACCCAATTTCATCCCTATTCTACGATTTCAAGTCTCCAATCAAGTTTTATGAAAATTCTAGGGTTTAACCCAATTCAATGCAATTCTCCATGCTATCTCTAT
The DNA here is from genome assembly GCA_035772735.1 of Datura wrightii. NCBI lineage: Eukaryota > Viridiplantae > Streptophyta > Magnoliopsida > Solanales > Solanaceae > Datura > Datura wrightii. The sequence goes on from JASDFA010000027.1 coordinate 73,579,701, forward strand.
TGTTCCATTCTCTCTTGTTTCAATTGATGATTTGGGGCTATTAGGGTATACTTTACTTTCAATCTACTAACTAACTCATGATTTCAAGTTTATGAAGATTTTACCCTAGTATGCATGATTTATGAATTTTAAGCTTATGAACTCATGATTTCAAGTATGATGAATTATCAAAGTATGCATAAATATTTATGAATTCTTAAACTTATGATTACATGATTTCAAGTTATGGAGCCTAATTCAAGTATGCATGATATTATGACTTGGGCAAGCCCATGTTAAGTCAAGTATGTTTTATAATGATAATTAGCTGAGGCTTACAAGATATGTTCTAAAGAGATGTTTTTGATTGGAGACACTCAAGAGATCCTTATGAGCTATATACATGTTTTTGGGAGTACTGTCTAGCACTAGTAGGCCTGGGATTCTGAGGACCACTATCTTCAAACTATGCACCACCGTAGGTATATATTTGAGAACTCTTTCAAGAGTGATTTCCCCACCTGAGGGCACACTTGTGATATCACCCCTTCATCATCATTTTCCCTGGAAAATTTTAGAATTGCTCTGCCTACTTGAGCAAGTTAGTTGGGGCATCACGTAAGATCTATCTTGATGGTGTTGGTTATGACAAGTCTTCCATTGTTCCTTAAGAATTATGCACGTTCATGACTATGAATTTTTTTCTCAAAGTATGTTTTTAGAAGGTTTTTTTTATGAGCTCTGTTATATTCAGTTTATGTACAGTTTTGAAAGCCTTGAGCCTTATGTTTAGTTTATGATAAAAAATCTCATAATCTGTACTATCTCACTCTCATGTATTCTTTATTGATTTAACTACCATGTTTACTACCTTACATACTCGATACATTCAAAGTACTGAACACATTCTCTATGCTATAGTGTTTTATGATATAGGTTCATGCGACCAGTTTCAGTCTCGTTGTTAGCCCTATTTCGGCTTTAGTCCAGCTCTGTACTCGCTTAAGTGAGTCCTCATTTTCTATGGACGTTATCAGCTTGATGGTTTTATCATGTCTATTCAGTTTCAGACTTAGTGAGCTGGTTAAGTTGTTGTCCCATCAGCTCATCATAATAGATAGAGTCTTTTTCAGATTGCCATGTATTAGATGATTCGACGTTGTGACTTTTCATTCTTTTTAATGATTTATATCATTTGAAATTCTGCTTGTCAATGTTTATGATTCATTTTCACTTCAGTTATGCTCTTATTCATGCTATGTATGTACCATGGGTTAGGTTGGAGCCATTCGTGGTTCTAAGTTCCGTGTCTCGATTGGGGTCCCAGTATGGGTCCTGAAATTTTTCTACCAATGATTTAATTCTTTTCGTCAAGCAATTTGGTGCTACCTTAGATTGAAGATCACCTCATTTCCCTTTATGCAGACCCCCAAATTTAGGCTTTTGCATACACTTCATTTCATTTTCTTATCATTCCCCAAGTATTTGGCTTCAAGCCCTATTTTTCATTCATTGCTAGCAGTTATGGAGATGTCATGACCCGAGCTGAGACCCCGGATTGATACATGGGACCTAGAACCACGAATGGCTCTAAGCCAACCCATGACACATATATAGCATGCCTTAATAACATAGACAAGCAGAGATTAAATTTTAAGCATGGATAAGATAAAGGCTATATAACATAAGGAATGAGTGAAACGACTATATCTTAACACTAAGACGCAAAGCTGAATATACTAACTCTATGTCTAAAAGCCTCTACTAAGTGATGAGCTACTAGGGCAAGTCCCAAGAAAATTCTAAAGTCTGAAATTAAAACGAGGTAAAAGAACATAAATGAAGTAGATAACTCTAGTCTTCGAAAGATGAGAACTTATCCCTGAGGTGATCAAGTCCAGAACATTTCTAACTGCGAGCTGAATTTGAGTACCTGGATCTATATCTTGAAATGATATAGCATAGAGTATGCGATAAATAGTTTGAATGTACTAAGTATGTAAAGTAAGTGAAACAACATAGTAAAACGTTAGTTGGAATCATGCATATAAAATCATGAGAGTAAGGACTGTATGCTAAAAGCTATATCTATGATATACATAATCATAAGCTGGTTATCATAACTGAACATAATGGCCTAAGATTTAAAACTAGATATCATATGACTTGCCCTAGCTGAAATCCTAAATAAAACCTCATAAGTTGATTATTGGCTCAAATCTGTTGTGAAACATATTATCATAAGTCATGAACATGAGTAACTGAAATCATGAGGAATAATGGGAGACTCGTCATAACCTACAACATAACAATAGAGGTTACGTGATGCCCCAGTAACTTACTCAAGTCGGCAGAGGCATCCTAAGCTTGCCAAGACAAAGAATGATGAAATGTGATATCATAGGTGTCCCCTCAGGCGGGGAAAGCACTCTCTCGAGAGGTCCCAAATATATACCTATGGTGGCATGTAGTTTATGAGATCGAGGAACCTCATAACCAATGGAATACTCAATGCTAGACACTACACCCAAGAACATGTATATAGCTCATGAATATATCTTTGGAGTCTCGATACCAAAACATCTCAAGATATAGATTGAATATTAATAGTGGGGAGTCTTGACTCTAAATATCTCTTTAAGATCGATCTTGTAAGCCTTGGATAAATCATAATAAAATATACTTAACTTTACATGGGCTTTCCGAAATCATGAAATCATTCATACATAAAATAAGCTTCATAATACAAAATCATGGAATCATAAGTTTAAGAATTCATAAATATTCATGCACTTGATAACTCATCATGCTTGAAATCATGGATCATAGGCTTCAATTTTCATAAAACGTGCATTATAGGGCCTAATCTTCGTAAACTTGAAATCATTAATTAGTAAGTAAATTGAGAGTCAAATCTGCCCTAATAGCCATAAATTACCAATTGAAACATTAAAAAATTGAACCAATAGAGATAGCATCAAAGACTGCATTGAATTGGGTTAAACCCTAGAATTTCATAATTTAAAATTTGGGAAGTCGAAATCATGATTTTGGACTTGAAAGGGCATGACGATGGAAGAATTTCCCCCATTCATAACCCTACATACATAGGATGATGATCCCTGATTTGTCTTGAAGAGAAAAAGAAGATTTGAATTTTTTTGAAGAAGAACCCTAGCTCCTTTCTTGAGAGAAAATCCAACTATAGATCTTTTGGAGAGGTGAGGATTTAGGCTAGATTAATCCCTATAATTTGACCTTAAGGAATTCAAAAACAACTCCATTTAGGAGTTAGAACAATAGTAGTTACAAAAATACAATTAAACTACTAAATTAAATGATGAAACTGGCAGTTACAATGACCAACAGGATAGACCATTGTTTGATACGATGACCTGTACAGAGGGTCGTCTAATGACTATTGCTACTTCACTAAATTGCTCATGATGTTTTACTTCGAACTCGGATTGATGTAAGGTTAGATGTATTGGAAAGATAACTCCAAGGGATTCAATTTGATATGTTTAATCACCCTAAACCACTTTGTAAAATTGGAGTTACGGTCGTTTGATGTTGACCCTTGTAAGGACTTATACAAACACTCAATCGATAAGAAGGCTCTCTACTCAACTTTGTGCTGGAGGTTCCTTATGACCTTAATTTGAATCCAATGCACTTATTACACTTGAGAATTAATATTAACACCTTGTTTTCATAAATTCATTGGGCTCGGGTCTATCTACATACCTAGAACATTTCAAACATAGCTCGAAAGTTTCAACGAACTGGTAGAACCAATGACACCTACAACTGGTCGTGGTACCAAACAACGGACATTGGTCCATCTGTTCTTTTCTCTATTCTTCCTCTGAAATGCTCTAAATCTGCTTCAATGACCACAAATGACAAGCCATTCAATAAAAGCACAGCCCGTACAATCCCCTCATGGATTCAGGGAAAATTTTTGGCAGCTCTCTAGACATGAAATAATGAGTACCTCCAATGACCTGTTGGACCCTACAACGAACTGTATTGAGGTTCGTTGTTTGGTTCTGGTATTGTTTTTTTGCATTAAGCCTTGGGTATGAGCTAAGAAACTTTTGGAGTGTTACATTATCTCCCCCTTGGGAAAATTCTTCCTCGAATGTAGATCAAGCATACTTAAAGGATATAGAAAGAACTGAAATCCAAAAATTGGAATCTATAAAGTGAAAAGCTAATGGAGTCATCGACCCCGGACTGAGATACATGATTGAACTAAAATTCATGCAACATGCATGCTAAGACATGAAAGGAACTGAGAGACATAAACTCCACATGAAACTGAATGGTGTCCTAAGGAGGAAACTGGTACCTCATACTGGAATTGAGCTAGAAGGGGAAAAAGATGCGAGTTTTAAGCCATCATATCTACTTTGACTTCCTACATAGTTCCCTCAACAAACTAATTTGTCTATAAAACTTTCAGTGAAACTACTTCCTTGTTCCTTAACTTCTGAACCTAACAATCAAAGATCTCAACCGAAATTTTCTAATAGGTAATGCTATCTTCCATCCCAATGCTTTCTACTGGAATAACTAAAGCTGGGTCACTAATGCACTTTTTCAACAGAGATACATGAAAAACTGGATGCACTGAAGAAAACTCCTCTTGTAGCTCCAACTCATAAGACACTTTGCCAACTCGCCTCACAATCCAATAAGAACCAACATATCGAGGACTAAGCTTCCCTTTCTTACCGGACATCATAACTCCCTTCATAGGAGACACCTTCAAAAACACACAATCATCTTCGTGAAACTCCCCATATGATTTATGATGATTCTGAGCTGTTTTTAGCATCTCCCTGAAGTTTGTTCATAGTCTCATGAACTGAATCTGGCCCTATCAACATAGTCTCACTTTCCTCCAACCATACAATAGGTGATCTACACTTCTACCCATAACAAGCCTCAAATGAAGCCATCTGAATGCTAGAGTAATAGTTGTTGTACACAAACTCAATGAAGGGTAAGTGATCATCCCAACTACCCATGAAATCAATCACTCACGCTCTCAACATGTCCTCAATAGTCTGAATAATTCACTCGTCCTAACCATATGTCAATGAGTGAAAAGTTGTGCTAAGCTTTACCCGAGTACCAAGGCCCCTCCAAAACGACCTCCAAAACTGATAGGTAAACTAAGTGCCCCTATTTTAGATGATGGACAAAGGAAATCCATGCTACCGAAATAACTCCTGAATGTACAATCTAGCATAATTCTCAGCTGAATCGGTAGTTTTGAGCGGTAATAGGTGGGCTGATTTGGTCATCCTATCCATAATCATCCACATAGAGTCATACTATTGGCATGCATGAGGCGACCCTATAATAAATCTACCTTAATCTCCTCCCACTTCCAACTAGAAATATTGATACCCTATACTATACCTCCTGACCTTTGATGCGCAACCTTGCCAGCCTACATTCCTTACCCGAGCTACTATTTATACTAAAGTCTATGTCCAACAGCATACCTAAACCACGTTCTATCCTAACTCAACCACACCTCTGTCAACCTAGACTTATCCACTAAGAACATTAATTTCCCCTTAACAAGAATGTCCCAAAAGCTCAAGCTCTAATCAAGAAGTCACTAGATGTGCCATACCATGGTCTGCCTATACATCACCACCTCATTCAAGCCTATCACTTATTATTATCCTATGGCTCTTTGTAGCTAATGCTATTTAAGAAATTCCCTATCTTCTAGGCTTAGAACCCATGAAAGGAATAGAGAGTTATCTTGAGCTTACACATTGTAAAAATCATTTCCATCATGGGGGAACATACACGGGGCTTAGAGTAAGGATATCGTGAGCATGAATCATTCGAGAAATCTAAGCTGGGTATATACCTGATATAGCACGATCTTATGAGCCGCTAAGGAAAATCTAAAGGATTGAGTTCACAGAGCTGAGCATGCTAAGAAACATGAGTTTATATACATAATGAGGGTCATGACATGATGCTGAGATTTATAGAATCATACAAGATGATGGAATAACCATTTGAAGTGGTTACTTCTCATTCTATGAATCTGAGTATGAGTACATGTAAGGAGTACTTGCACTTGGACTTGGGCATAAAATGATCGCACATGGCATGGTTATAGTATCATATTGAAATGAAGTGCGAGAAGACACCTGCATAAGCGTGGATCGATCTCCCGTAGTTACTGATCCTAGACCTTCACACTGGGAACTCAAGACTTGACCTTATCCTTCACCTTATAATCTACCCCTTATATTAAAGGTCATCATCCTAAGGATTGAACCACTTCTTAAGGATAGGCTAAAATCACCATCTCTTAACATCCCATTCGCCTCTAAGGCTAACACTAAAGGCTTCATACTTCTCCTGTCGTCCTCCTCCACCCTTCTAGTTCTTTACTTCAAGTTCGCAATTTTTTCTGCCATAGGTTCTCTTAACTCCTTCAAGAAGAAATAGTTTGTGAGCACCTCTTATTTCTCTAACTGGAGTCATGCTTTGGAGCACGTGAATACATGAGCTAGGAGAAAGTCATTATAGAGATAAAACTCTATAGCACGAAGTAGAGTATGAAAGAAGGGAAGTTTCCTAAAATGTCTTGTAGCCTCTTCGTCATAAGTCTGGCACACTTCACGCCCATGAAAAATAATCTACTTAACGAGGCATTCAGACACCATGGGACACTCTAAACCTTTTCTCTAATAGTAAGTTTTTCACGATCCGAGCTGGGAACTAGGAAGGAAATCCTTGTTGAAAACTCACATACCTAAATAGGAAAAATCTCCACTTGAAATCAAACCTTGAAGCCTTTGAACAACCCTAGTTGAATCCTTGAGTTTTTAGAGATGGGAGGAAGAAGAGTTTGAGAGGATATTTTGAGGGAATGAGGGATTGGACTAGAAGAAACCTTTAAAACGTCCTATATAATACCCAAAAAGACATAGTTTTGGAGTTAGAAGCATAGGATTTTACGAAAACACCCTTGAAAATTCACAGGATAAGTCCACCCTTCCAGTCCCCACGAGGAACTCCACAAGTAGTGGGGTTTGCAACAACTCGTGGTGCCAAGTCGTGGAGTGCACTGGAATTATTTTCTTTTTCTTCTCTTCTCTACCCCACCGGTCACTTGATGATTAGTCAGGTGAACAATGACTCATCCTTTCTTCCATGGTCATCACTATCTCGGGACCCCATCTTTGATCTCCAGCATCCACCAGACGATCGATCTAATGAGTCGTTGCCTACCTAATGACTCGTTGGGTCATTCGTGGTCATTGAACCACCCTTTCACTCCTCAGTTGCTTACCACGAGTATTACCATGACTTGTTGGGTCACCTAATGAGTCGTACTACGACTCGGTCTGAGGCAAAATTTCCACTTCCCTTCTGAATTATCTCTTTAAATCCGGAGCCTGATATTAGAAACTTTTGGGGTGATACAATATCTCCCACTTAGGAACATTTGTCATCAAATGTAGGCTAAACATATTGAAAGGATAGGGACGGAACTGAAATCCCTAAATCAATCAATTACAGCTGAAACCAATGGATTATTTGATCAATTACAGCTGAAACCAATGGAGTATCTAACCCCTGGCTGATTTTACATATTTGATCTGAGTATCTAAATCGTACATGCATGCTAAGATGAGAGAGGGACTGAAAGACATGAAATGGATATGAAACGGGGAAGAAATAACTAACTCCTAGCTTCTCCTTCACCTCTAATATTCACTACAAGCCTTATACTCACAACTAATCACATGACACACCGATAATCTCTTCTCAACAAACATCATAGAACTTCTTAATCAATACTGGAGTTCTGGGGCTAGAAATATGCAAAGAGTAACACAAGAAATTCATAACATACTTGGGACTACTTCCGACGACTTGCCCTTATCATGATGTGCTACCAAGGCATAGGAGCTATTTCGACGCTGTCCGCCACCTAGGCTAGATGATGCACCCTATTGAAATGGACGGGCTATTGGAGCTACTGAAGTGGCGGCTTAGACTCAAGTCTCGCCTCACTTAGCCGTTGTGCAATCTTGGTGCTTATGACCCAACTTGCTGCACCAGAAATAAGCATCTAAGCTGGCCATGCATTCTCCCAAATAGTGTTTCCCATAACTCGTACATAATGGATATATAATCTCCCTTACCCTAGGTTTGTATGGAACACTGGTTGTCGAAGGTGCTGGGGCTGATGATTTTTGCTGGTAGCGTGAGCGGTGTCCACCACTCGTCCTCTGCGAGGAGAACTCTAAATCTCCGATTTTAGCTCTCTTGGCTCTCTCTCTTATTTTCCTTCACCTGTTCCACTTCTATTTGTTGAGCGAATATCACCAAACGTAGAAAGTCTATGTCCTTGTGCAACATGGCGGTCCTACACTCCTTGACTAAGGATTCTGCTACTCCATTAATGAACCTGCTCACACGAGCCCTCTGGTCAGCTACCATCTCTGGTGCATACTTGGACAACCGGGTAAAGTCCAGCGCCTATTCATGGACAATCATTTTGTTTTTCATAAAGTTGATGAACTCTGCCGCTTTTTCCTCCCTCAACTCCCTAGGGAAAAACCTATCCCAGAAAGCCGTCATAAACTCCTCCCAACTTACGAGGGCTGCTCCAACTCCTCGACTATCTCTCCATAGGAAAAACCATATATAAGTGACTCCTTTTAGCTGTTAAGAGGCTACGTTTGCGCTCTCAATTCCTGTCACCCCCATGATTTGGGTGATCTTCTGGATCTCCTTCAAGAACTCATATGGGTCCCCATCAACCCTTGACCCTAGGAATTCAGGTGAGTTCATCCAAAGGAAATCCCTTACCCTTGCCGTTGTTATGTTCCCAATCTGGGGAACACGGGGCATTGCCTGCTGAGTAATCTGGGCAGTCAGAGCCTGTACCAATATATTAAGGGTTGCACAGGACTCGGCATCAGTAACATGATCCTCTATCGAGTTCGCTGGGGCTGGTGGGGCTTGCTGGAGCCAATTACCATTTCTTCTTCCAATCGCTCTTCTGCGAGGCATTATCTGTGAGTGCATAAAGCACGAGTTAGGAGAGGAACTGTTAGAGTTCATACTCTACGCATGATAAGAATCATGAAGGATAGGGAACATTGGTAAAATGTCTCAAAGCTTCTTCGTCATAAGAGTGGCGCGCTTCACACCCATGAAGAAGACTCTACTTAATGCGGCTTTCAGACACCCTGGGACACTCTAAACCTTTGCTCTAATACCAAGTTTGTCACGACCCAATCATAGGCCCGAATTGAGACACAAGACAAGAAACCCAGGCTCCAAGTCAACCCATGGCGTGATTGTAGCATAACATTATCAGAATAACAACTAACAAAATTCATAACCAAGCCGAAGAGAACTGAAAGAGTCTAATTTAAAACCTCAAAATAACAAAATCTCATAAACTCTGATACAAAACAGAATATTTCTATACAAGTATGAAAGCCTCTACTAAACAGATGAGTTGCTGTGACAAGCCCCCGGCCAACTCTTAAAGTATAAAAACTGAAACATAATAAAATATAAAACATAGATCGCGTCCTCGAGAGATGAGGACCCGCCACAAGAAGCTTAGATGGGAATGGAGCATATCTAACTGCATGGCTGAGTCTAGAATCCTGAATCTACATCATGAAATAATATACCATATAAAGTATATGGTCAGCACATGGAATGTACTAAGTATGCGGGAAGCATAAATAAACAAAAACATGCAAGTATACAAGACTAAAGTAAACTAAACACATTACTCGACGTATAACTGAACGGAGATGAAAAACCCTTTTCGGAGATACATATATATATTAACATAAAGATTTTATCAAAAACATTTATTGAAGTATAATCAACTGATGCGCAAAGGTTATATACTGAACAAAAACTGAGGACCAAAGTCATGACTGATATCATAGAGAGTCCCAGACAGTCGAGGGGAGACGCTCTCTGCTATGGAGAGTCCCTGACTGTCTAAGGGAGAGTCCTTGACTATTGAAGGGAGACATTCTTAGTTAATGAGAGCCCTGACTGGATAAGGGAAACAATCACTGACATAGAGAGTCACCAACTTATTGAGGGAAACATTCTCGGCTAAGGAGAGTCCCGAAAGCCTAAGAGAAACATTCTCAACTAATGAGAGTCACGACAGACTAAGGAAACATTCTCAGCTAAGGAGAGTCCCGACAGACTAAGGGAAACATTAACAACTAAGCAGAGTCCCGATAGTCTAAAGGAAACATTCTCAGCTAATGAGAGTCCCAAAAGACTAATGGAAACATTCTTAGCTAAGGAGAGTCCCGACAGACTAAGGGAAACATTCTCAACTAAGGAGAGCCCCGATAGAGTAAGGGAAACATTCTCAGCTAATGAGAGTCCCGACTGACTAAGGGAAACATTCTCAGCTAAGAAGAGTCCTGACAGACTAAGGGAATCATTCTCAGCTGATGAGAGTCCTGACAGACTTGGACATAGAGAGCACAAATCTGATGTCATTCATCTAGTCTAAATTACTGCAGCTAATCAGAGACGTGATCATTCAACTAATTACATCATACTGAATTCATTTAGAGTTTGATCAGGCTACTTTTTACTAAAAAAAGCCCTCAAGTTTGAAGGACCATTCTCATGCTTTATTATCAAAATTCTCATCACCAAAGTCCCAAATCATTATTTAAACCACCCATGTTACATTCATGAAACTTCTATAGGATCAGATCATACTTTACAAACTTCCACAATATTCAAATCACGCGTTCATAACACATGATGTATATCTTATATTCATGTAATATACCTAGGTCAAATTAATACTTTAAGATGTATAAATTAAATCATATATTCTAGATTTACGGAAAACCCATATAATCAACTCATACCTTGAACATGTACAACGAGATCATAGTGAAAGCATATGAATATTTCATGAAACCCCATTTGGATTTCACTCTAAGTGATGATGAAAATTTGATAATCATGCAATTACCATAGGTTCAACTCATACCCAAAACATTTACATCGATATCATAGTGAAAACAACCACATACTTCACATTGGTCAAAGCCCTTACGTTCTAATCATGTCCCAACACCTGTATTAAAATATATGTTCTAGATTTGCATGGACCCATATGATCTACGTATACTTTAAACAAGGATGCAAGTTCATGATAAGAGCATGTGAATAATTTATGAAATCCAATTTGAAATTCTAGACTAATTCATTGTGAAAATCCCAAATTCATATTATTCACATATCATACTCATATTTCAAGAGGGTGCAAGTAACTTCATAATCATACACTACTATTAATAACGATGGTTCTTAGAATTTAGGGAAAACATATGAGAATTCATGCATAATTTGAAACCCTAGAACTTTCTTTTCTAGAATCAAGGATTTGGGTTTTTAGTATAGAAGTTTGGGGCACAAGTATGGAAGAAAATCCTTTTTGAAAACCCACATACCTAAATAGGAGAAATACCCACATGAACTCAAAACTTGAAGCCTATGAAGAACCTTAGTTGAATCCTTCAGTCTTGAGAGAGGGGAGAAAGAAGAGATTGAGAGGATATTTTGAGGGAATGAGGGATTAGACTAGAAGAAACCCTTAAAATGTCCAATATAATACACAAAATGACGTAGTTTAGGAGTTAGAAGCATAGGATTTACAAAAACACCCTTGAAAATTTGCTGGAAAGGTCCACCTTGCCAGTCCCCACGAGGCATTCCACGAGTCGTGGGGTTGACAACAACTTGTGATGCCAAGTCATGAGTGCACTGGAATTATTTTCTTTTTCTACTCCTCTCTACCCAACAAGTCACTTGACGAGTCATCAGGTGCACGACGACTCGTCCCTCTTCCGTGGTTACCACTGCCTCGAGACCCAACTTTGATCTCTAGCATCTACCCGATGGAAGACGTATGAGTTGTTGCCTACCTAACGACTTGTTGGGTCGTCCTTGGTCACTGTACCACCCTTACACTCCTCAGCTGCTTACCACGAGTATGACCATGACTCTTTGGGTCACTTAATAAGTAATACCACAACTCGTTCAGAGGCAAAATTTCCACTTCCCTTCTGAATTTTTTCTTTAAGTCTGGATCCTGATCTTAGAAACTTCTGGGGTGTTACAATATCATCCAAATAAAATTGGATAGCATCTCTGCTGTTAGTAGAGACTGGAGCAGTCGTTGCCTTGCCTTTCCCTTTTCTTTTGATGGAGACTGATGCCTTCCCCCTTTCTTGTTACCTAGATGAAGTCATGTTCCTACAATATCATGTGAGTACCACAACCAAACAAAAATGTTTTTGTATTTTTCATTATGGAAAGTAAACAACTACAACTATACTAGGCTAATGAAAGGAACTTAAGGATATTGGATATCAAACAAAATGAAACAGCAATTTCAAACTATTTCCAGCACCTATGCCATACCTGCTTTTCTCAGGTTGGGACCTTTAGCCCGAAGGGGAGTTGTAGGTGCGAGGCAAAAGCCTTGAAAAAAAGTCCCAGCACCTGCGGTGCACCTGCGTTTCACAGATAGTGATCCACGGTCTGCAGGTGAAACACTGGAGGCGGGTAGTGAACCTAAAGCCAAGCTCGATACCTACATTACAACCTGCATTTCACTTGTTGGAATTTGTGACCAGCAGTTGCTCCACCGTGCCTAATCGTCCTGTTTTTCATTTCAAATTTTTTTTCACAGGTGTGCACAATATCAATATCTAAAGGGTACGCAGACTTCCCCAAAAGATCTACCAATAATACTAACCACAATGACACCATTATGACCACTTAACGACTTCCATTAAGAAAGACACTACCCCATCTATCTTTTGGAGATGTCAAGTGACCAGTCCAACTACAATCAAAAGAAAGCTCGACATTTCATAATTCTCCCCCACATTATCACATTTTCATCTTTATTATCAAGCACACAAAGAAATGATGATTTTTCTTAAGAAAGACATCACCCTATTAGTCATAAAAATCATGCATTTAAAGAAAATAGGTTACTCAAATTTCACCCCCAACTAAAATTTCAAAACATAAGAATATACCCAATAAATATAGCATGAGGAATAAAAATTCCTATGTCATGCCCCACCTTGGGAGGCGTAACTGGCACCTAATTCCACATAGGATTCTGAGCTGACCTAGCTGGATATATACACTTCTGGTGTATACCAGCAACACATAATCAAGAAAACAATCAGCTATACCTCAGCTCAAAGTTTAGCCTTAGGCCGACAAGGCTGCAACATAAACCTGTGTAAAATAGTTGACCCAACAATTGCAATAATATTATCATCCTATGCGGGGCAACAATACCACCATGTTGTTTAAACCAGATCAAACAAGGAAACACATATATACATATATACAAGTTGGTAAGGCTGCTAGCAGATAATACAATTAGACCCTACACAGCCAACCAAGAATGTCTAACCCAAAGCTCTAGTCTGCAAGCCTCTAATGGTAAGATATTGGTCGGGATAGGGCCTCGACCTACCCAAAACTATATATATCAAAAGACAGGAAAACCTCTTATATCTGGCAACTCTAGAGGAATGGAGCTGGCCAGTGTACTGAAGATAAATTGGTACTAAGGAGTTCTCAGAACCTGTCTATCAGAACTTGCAGGCAAGTATGTTGTGCCTCATGCGTGGACTTCAATACAATATGTACCAAATATATAAGGCAATAATAATAAACTAAGTTGAAGCTTATAGAGGAATTGAAAGTAATCAACAATAAGGGCTAGAAGTTTACCTGTACAATCGGACAAGCATGAACTATAATTAACAAGTAATATTCAAACAAGAACCTGATCTAGACCCCGTAAGCCTTAAAGGTAAAAACTACACAAAAAAATGTTCTTGGGCTCCCATAAGCCCCAACAAGTGCAAATCAATCAACATAGTTCTAATTGTACCACTATAGTCCATAGGCAAACTGTACTAAACATACTAGTCATCTGAGATTGTATCCGAGCCTTCTGGGCACCTGTAATTGTGTCTGAGCCTTTTGGGCTCCTATAACTCTATATAATCCATCTGAGCTCTGGTAACTGTATTTGAGCCATCTAGGCTCCTATAACAGTAACCCGAGTACATAAGACTCTACCAAGGGCCAGTGATGCCACTATTGCATAAGAGAAGTCCATAAGTGAATAGACGTCAATATGGCTCTACAGGCCTCAATCTAGTTCTCCCAGAAGTCATCTAGCTCCTATGAGAAAAATGTATCCCGTAGGCAGGTATACTAGAACTTAGCCTTTCTAGGCAACATGTACGTGGCATCTACATGAGTAGCCGAAATTGTTAGCCTCATGTATAACGGCTAATAAGATTCCTACTTAGGATATCACAAAGACTATCAGACTTCTAACAATTTGGGAGGGGGGTTCTTGAGAGTATTATTTGTCGAGCTATAAGTCGAATGAAGCTATACGGTCATTGATAGTAGGTAGTTTTCCTAGCAAGAAACCACCTAGTTCATTAGGTAACCCTGGCACCACTGACTCATAGATAAGACTATATTGCCAACATTCTATCCCTGTAGGCATCAAGGTACGCCAAGACCTGTAGGCAAGTTATACTGCATAAATAGGTGTCAAAAAAAATTATATTGCAAAGATGCACCCTACGCTACCCAATTTAACCAGCCTCTATGGCCTCGATACTGCAACAAAACATCACAAGTCAATCTAGATGACAAATAAACCAACAGGAAATCTCTATGTCACTTCTAGCGAGAGACAAAGCTGAATATAGTCAATCCCTACAAGTGTTATTTCACTAAAACATCAATTATAACTACAAACTAATACAATGATACAAGCCGTATCAACTATATGACGAGAATAACATCCTAAAAGAGGTTAGCCTTAACATACCTCAATTGCCGAATTTTTCTATATAAATCCTACTTCGTTTAAGAACTCGTAGTTCCTCCATATCTTAGCTCATACGCAAAGGGAATAGAGCATTCTAATTAAAGAATTAGGCTATATTGCATAGCCCAACAAAACATAATGACAATAAGTCAAAACGAGTCCAATTCAGCAAAATCTTACGAATTCATATAGAAAAGAAGGGTGAGAAATACTTACTATCAAGTGTAGACGTACTAGATGTAGATAAAGATGATTTCTACGACTTTTACCCACTAGGGCTCCATCAAACCAGGCCAATTTCAAAGATTCAACTCCATAGATATGTTTTTCATAGGCCCAGAATTCACTACCCAAGAAGAATTTGCAATCAGACGTGATTTGATAGCGTAATTTGGCTTCTATTTGATGGAAATCTCGTAAATAAATCATCCAAGGCCATAACTCTCAATTGGGAAATATTTCAAATGAAAAAAAAACTTATAGGGTGTATCATCATTCCCACCTTAGGAACATTCGTCCTCGAATGTGATCTAATCTTAACAGACTCAGTTCTAAGGCATTGCCAAAAAATTTTTGGCAGAGCCTCCTCTATCATATGGACAATCTTGAAACTTGTAACGCATAAAAGTCTAGCACAGGCATCTCACATGACACAGAAAACAACCATATAACATAGCTCCACAATAAGAATGTGAGCAATTAACAACAATGACAACAAGACAACAAACAATATCTGAATAACTGTCTCACCTCAATTGTATCTGTCTGAGTCGGTGTACTATCGTCTTAGAGTCTGAAACAAGTGAGGATATCTAGACCTCATGTCGTCCTCAACTTCCCAGGTCATCTCTTCTATATGTCTATTCTTCCATAAGACTTTAAGAGAGGCTACATCTTTGGTCCTCAATCTGCGGACCCGTTGATCAAGTATAACTATTGGACCTAAACATGATCTGAACATCCTCGACTGGGACAACTAGAGAAGGGTCTCCTGTGCACTTTCATAGCATCGATACATGAAAGCCCCGAAGGAAAATCTAACACATAAGCCAGTTGGCCTATCTTCTGAAGGATTTGGTATGGCCCAATGAATCTAGGGCTAAGCTTTCCCTTCTTGCTAAATCTCATGACGCCCTTCATAGGCGAAACTTTAAGGAATACCTAGTCATCAAGTTCAAATTCTAATTCCCTACACCGTACATCATAATAGGACTTTTTATGACACTGGTCTATTAATAAACATTCTCTAATGATCTTAACTTTCTCTTTTGAATGATGTACCATGTCATGTCCAATCAATCCTGACTCACCTACTTCAAACCATCCTATGAGGGATCTACATTTCCGCCCATACAAAGCTTTATAAGCGCCATTTTGCTGGTAGAATAGTAACTGCTATTATATGCAAACTCAATAAGAGGTAGGTGATCATCCCAACTCCCTCTTAACTCAAGCACACATGCCAATATCATATCCTCTAGCATCTGAATTCTATTCTCTACTTGGCCATTTGTCTAGGGATGAAAAGTTGAACTCAAGTTAACTTGTGTCCCCAAAACTTTCTGAAACAACTAATAAAAATATTGATGTAAATTGTTCCCCTTTGTTGATAGACATTGAAACCCCATGCATTCGGACTATCTCCTTAATCTACAACTCAGTAGAATCTTCGGCAGAAAACGTAGTCCTGATTGGCAAGAAATGGGGTGATTTTGTCAGCCTATCAACAATGACCCAAATGGATTCAAATTTATGCTTGGTTTGAGGTAAACCTGTATCAAAATTCATATTGATTGCCTCCCATTTCCATATAGGCACGGCTATCTCCTGAATCAGCCGGCCAGGTTTATGATGTTCTGCTTTTACCTTTTGGCAATGGGGACACTGTGCTACAAACTCAACATTATCTTTCTTCATCCCATGAAACTAGTAGAACTCTTTTATATCATGGTATATCTTCATCGAACCTGGGTGAAGAGAATAACGGGAATAATGTACCTCTGCCATAATTTGCTGACATAGTCCTGTGACATCTAGAATGCAGAGTTGGACTCTGAATCTCAAAACTCCATCCCCTATTATTTCAAAGGCCAATAACCCTTCTTGCTAAACTTTATTTATGAGCTGTACAAACTAGGGTCTTCATACTATCACTCTTTCACTTCTACTACTAGAGATGATAATGCATTATTCTTAATTAAAACCCCACTATATCTGAGTTCATCAATTGGACTCATAAACAGGCCAACTGGTGCAGCTCTTGAGACAATTCTCACTTTTCTAGCCTCATGTACGATAAGCAACTCCAAAAGGGAACAAAAGGGTCAAGTTCATCGTTGTAATCCCTTAAAATTTCCTTAGATCAAACTCAAGACTTATAGCACAAAATGGCACCAGACCTATTCAATGAGTCAAAGGACAAGTCGTCCTTCTATCCTACAAGTCATTGTATGTGGTCGTTGCATCAGTTCCAGTGAATTGCCAAAAGTTTCCCTAAAACCGATGAGTGGATTATATGGACCGTTATTTGATTGTATAGGTCGTTGTGTGGAGTCGTTGAATCGGGTTGAGAGAGTAATTTTGAGGTAACATGAGAAACCAGTAAAAGATCTAATGATTCATACCAGTGTAGTACGGGTCGTACTGAAGGATCATAGGCAGGGAGTTTAGAGAATTTTTTCTGGGGAGGATCAATAACTATAAATACTTTGTACGAGTTATAATATGATGGTACGAATCGTCATTACAGTCGTTAGTTTAGATATTGTAATGTCTTGGATTTTGCGGCTAAGTTTGGAATCGTTCTAGGTATATGGATAGATCCAAACACAATATATTTATGCAAAAAAAGAAGTTAAGGTCAATCCTTATATGAAAGGGGTGCATTGCATGCAAGTTAAGTTCATAAGGAACCTCTATTAGAAAGTTGAGTTGAGAGCTTTCTTACTGATTGAGTTTTCATATAAGTTCTTACAAGGATCAACTTTAAACGACCATAGCACCTAATTTACAATCTCTTTTTGGGTTATTCAACACATCAAATCGATGCCCTTTGAGTTTTCTTTCCAAGGCATACGACTTTGCATCAATTGGAGTTCAGAGTAAAACATAATGAGCAGCTTAGTAAAGCAGCATTAGGCATTAGTCGAGCCTCAGTACAGGTCGTCCTGTTAAATAATGACCAGTCCCTTTGGTCGTTATTGCTATAAGTTGCAGTCCCTTTTCTAGTAATTTGGGGGTATTTTGGTAAAATTCTATGATTTTAACTCCTAAATAAAATCATTTTGGGATTTCTAAAGGTTAGTAAAGGGATTAACCATGCGTAAATCCTCATCCTGTCCAGAAGAACGATAGTTTGATTTTCTCTCAAAAATGAGTTAGGGTTCTTCTTCAAGATCTTCCAAATCTTAGTTGGGTCTTTAAGACCAGTCAAGAGATCATCAACCCAGGTAAATAGGGTTATTAATGTGGGAAAATCTTCCACCCGCATGTTCTTTCAAGTCCAACTTCATTATTTCTACTTCTCAAGTTCTAAATTGTGAAATTCTTGAGTTTAATCCAATTCAATGCCATCTTCCATGCTATATTTATCAATTCAATTCTCACTTATTTCAATTGATGATTTATGTCTATTAGGGAAGATTTACTCTCAATTTACTTACTAATTCATGAATTTAACTTTATGATGATTATGCCCTATTATGCATGATTTATGAATTTCATGCTTATGAGTCTATGATTTTAAGTATGATGAATTAAACTATTGATCCAAATGCATTATTTCCAAAATATTTCCTCATGAATTTATGAATTTTAAAGTATGATGATTTCCTCAAGTATGCATGGATTTTACGAATATCAAGTTTGAGATCATGGCCAACTCACGGGCCTATTTTATGGCTGATTCACGTATCTCAAGCATGTTTATGAATCTCATAATCTCAACTAGACCATTTACTTCTACTATGTTTCATGATTATAATATGAGCATAATATATGTTTTGGGAGTAGTATTTAACATGGAGTTGGTCAGGGTTCCAGTGCACCCAGGTCTCAGAAATACGTGCCAAGATAGCCATGATGGGGTCCTCAATGAGAGAATTTCCCATGCACCAATGGGCCACCCATGAGTAATATCATACCTTTTTCATGGTTATACCATTGGCAAGGTATGAACACCCTCCCGACTAGGGATTTGTAGGTCGGGCTCAATGTATGCTCACGTGGGGTATGTCGGTTATGAGAATCTCCCATTGTTCCTCATGTATTCAGTTACTTATGTTCATATATTATAATATTATGTTATGTAGCATACTTGACCCATTGAATAGTTTTATGAGTTTTCCATTATGATTTCAAGTATGGTACATTTACATGATTTTTATTTCTAAACCTTGGGTCATTATGTTCAGCTTATGATGAATATCTCATGATCATGATTACTTTAGGAATATGGTTTTTAGCATGCTGTTCGTACTCTCATGTTCTATCTTGTTTACTATTCATGATTTTAGACTATCATTTTACTAGTATGTTTTACTCACCTTACATAATCAGTACATTCACAATCTAACCTCATACTCTATGCTATATCATTTCATGATATAGATCTAGGTTCTCAAACTCATCCTGCAGTTAGAAATGCTCCGGACTTGATTAGCTAGCAGTGGTGAGTCCTCATATTCCGAGGACTAATATTATCTACTTCATTTTAATTCTTTTACCTTGTTTTAGTTTCAAACTTTGGAGTTAGCTGGGGGCTTATCCCAGTAGCTCATCAGTTGGTAGAGACTTTCAGACATAGAGTTACTACGTTCAGCTCTATGAATTAGTGTTTACATTATCGGAGTATCTTGTTATCTGTAAGGAAGTGTGTTATATATTAGTTAGCTTTCACTTAGTTTTCGTTATAAGTTATATTGTACTAGTAATATGTCTTGACATGGGTTAGCTTGCAACCGTTCGTTGTTCTAGGTCCCGTGTCTCGATCCAGGGTCTATGCTCGAGTCATAAAAAACTTGGTATCAGAGCAAAGGTTTAGGTGTTTCCAGGGTGTCTGAAAGCTGCATTAAGTTGAGTCTTTTTCATGAGTGTGAAACATGCCACACTTATCAAGATGAGGCTATGAATCATTTTAGGAAACTTCTCTTCTTTCATGTCCTATATCGTGTGAAAGTCCAACTCTCATACTCTTCTAACCTATTCTATATGAGTTCATAGAGAATGCATCCTATAAGATCCAACAAAGAAGGCATCGGCAACGGAAATCTAGACTTCAAAACTGAAGTGAAGAAAAATCCAAGTTATTGCAAAACTATGGAATTTAGCCCCACCAACTCCAATAGGCCCCTTTTTGTGGCTAAGTGATGGATTCGGAGCTCGGAGCTGCCTTTATTATGTTAATATAGGCTATGAACATTTAGCTTAACTATCAGGCAGTCACACCTGCGAACTCTACTGGAGGTACCACAGTTACTAGGGTACAAGACTTCACTAAGAAGAGTCTATTTGAAATTCATTGTTCGAAGGAGGGAAGAAGTTTTAAGGGAAGTACAATGGAGAACAAAAGGTCCAGAATTTGTGATTTTGAGAATTCCCAGAAAGGGTCAGGTGGTAGGAATCATCCACAGCTTCAACAGAGATCATTGGATCTAGCACCTTCATCAGTTAGTGTCGCACTACCAAGAATCAAAAGGGAGTAATGGGGCATAGATTTTGGCCCTAATATTCACAGAGCAGGTCCAGGGTAAGGGCGATTACATATCCAGCTTGCAAGGGATATGAGGCGAACCACATAGAAAAGTGCTTGACAGGTTCAGATTCTTATTTCTGGTGTGGAAAACCTGGTCATAAACTCAACGTTCTCCCAACAGCCAAATGAGGTGAGGATATAGCCCTAGCCACCTCTTCAGTAGCTCTGACAGCTCACCCACCTCAACAAGATGCACCAATTGGTGCAGTTAGTGAACATGCCAGGATCAGCAGAACTTGCTAGATTTACACATAGGTAAGTCATAAGCCTTTCAGTTCGGTCATTGCACGTTGTTAGGCCTGGGAGCCGCATAGTAAAGTATAAAAACCCCTTTTAACATTCTAGTATAAGACTTGTCTAGTAGATGGTGCAAAATGATTATAAGTATGATCGCTTCAGCGATAGCATTAGAGGTGAATAGGAAGTCAGGAGCTAGTGATGTTAGCCTAACCTTAAGAAAGGATCCAAGAGCCTTCGAATGATGTCTCTAAACTAACGGGGAGATGGTAAGTGAAGAGCCAAGTCAAGTCTTGAGTTTTTTTTTGGTAAGGAAGTTCCAGAAATAGCATCTATGGGGTGTCCACCCAATCCTATTCAGATGTTTTCTCTTATGTTTCAGTCAACGTTATGCTCAACTAATGCTTATGTTCAGATTCCCAAAATGATAAGTAGCTTCTTCTTGTAGCGATGCAAGTCTTACTCCAAGACTCCATGAATCTCAACCTCACATCATGAAACTTGTTATATATGTAAACTCATGTTTCCCAGTATTCGCGACACTATGTGCTCAGAACTTGAGAATTTCCTTAAAGGCTCATAAGATTATGTTGTACCAAGTACATGCCCAACTTAGATTTCTTGAATGATTCGTGCTAACAATGTCCTTACACTAAGCCCTAT
This sequence comes from Datura wrightii, assembly GCA_035772735.1. Lineage (NCBI taxonomy): Eukaryota > Viridiplantae > Streptophyta > Magnoliopsida > Solanales > Solanaceae > Datura > Datura wrightii. Next base: position 73,601,291 of record JASDFA010000027.1, read on the forward strand.
GCATGTTTCCCCATAACAAAAATGATGATTATATGGGTAGCGTTCAGGGTGACTTCTTCTTCATGCCTTAGATGCCCTGTATGTGGATGTTCATAAACTACAGATTATTAGCCAAACCAGGGAGGCAAGAAGGTTCTTGGGTAGTATAAGCTTCAAAAGGAGCCTCAGGATGATTATAGTGATAGGTTTGGATGAGGTGAGGGTGCATCGGTGAGCCATTATGATGTGTGACCAGGGACTTCTGGATTAGAACTTAAGGTCAAGCGATTGTCACAACAAAGAGATTACTATTCATGGGAAGATAACTTTAGATTGCAAGAGGTATAGCCAAACTAGGTCTGAAATTGAAGGAAAGTATGTTGTTGGACTCAAAGTTTATTATGGATAGGAGCTTAGAGAGAAGTATAGGCTGAGGAGGTGGAACATGAGAGACCGAGAGGTATGCGATAGGCGATCAATATTCCTATTTTGAATTGAAAAAAGATCAATATGGGTTACATCACAGGGTCGACTCAAACATAGAAGCAACATGATTCTATATGCAAAATAGTGGATTGGATAACCAAGTCAGCACAAGGACTATGCTAGATTTTATATTCAGGAGTTCGTTCGGTTGCATGGAGTTCCTTTTTCAATCATCTAAGATAGGAGTACTCAGTTCACCTCTCAGTTTTGTAGGTTGTTTCGAAGGGGCCTTGGTACTCAGGTGAAGGTTACCATAACTTTTCACCTATAAATAGATGGTTAGGCTGAGTGGACCATTCAGACTCTTGAGGTCATGTTGAGAGCGTGTGTGATTGATTTCAAGGGTAGTTGGGATGGTTACTTGCCTCTCATCGAGTTTTCCTATAATAATAGTTGTCACTCCACCATTTGGATGACTCCATTTGATGCTCTTTATTGGGCGAAGGAGTAGATCACCTATTGGTTGGTTCGATGTAGGTGAGGCAATATTGGTTGGTGGAGTTCAAAAGTTGGGGTCTAGACCACGAGTCACACCACGAGTCGTGAGGTGTAGGTATGGCTCATGTTTAGGAGTCGTGATGAGTTTCCTTTTGGTGCTAGGGTATGATGTCACGGATCATGGTACGACTTGTAGTATGTAACAACGAGTCGTGATGGGAGTCATGGTTAGGAATTGGCAAGTGAAGGGGATGATGTCACGACTGATAGTATGAGTCATGGTAGGACACAACTAGTCATGATATGTGATCGTGGTAAGACTCAAAGATGCTGTAGTCGTGACCACGGGAAGTAACCACGAGTCGTTACTTTGTGGTATGACTCGTGGTGAGGGTCGTGATGACGTGCTGTCACCATTTTCCAGATTTTTCATTAAGGGTATTTTCATAATTTCAAAGCTCCTATGTCCTAAACTACGTTGTTTTAAGCTCTTTTGGGGGGATTTTAAGTGGGTTTAGACTATTCTAATTCATTCAACTCCCATGCATGCAAGAGTAGAGACTTCTCTTTGAACATCAAGCTTGACACCCTCCAATTCTCCTCCAATTCCCTTGGGATTTCAAGGAAAGGCATGGAATCAAAATTCCCGGGTATGTGGGGTGTTGAATGAGAGTTCCTTTCACTCTTATGCAAGAAATTCTTTTCAATTCCATGAATTTGAGTTCTAGATCAAGTTCATGATCTCATGGGGTTTATTCCTAATTTTTATGAAATTTTCTATGATTTATATATGGGGTAATTCCTTTCATTTTCTAAATCATATTTTAAGACCTATGAGTAGATTTTATACCAATTTTGACTATTAATTCATAGTTTCAAATTTTAATCAATTTATGCCCAACTATACAAGTTTTTGTGAAAAGATAACTTATGATTCTAATATGATTTTTCTCTTTCCAAGCCCTAAATTATGATGTATGATTTATGATATGAATTCCTTCAAGTACTCTTCATAAATTTATGTATTGATAGCATAGTGATTTTCCCAAGCACGCATGTTCTTCATACTTTACGAGTTTATGATTTTTTCCGACTCACGGGCCCTAATTCATGGATAATCATATAGTCCAAGTACGATCAAGTATGTTTTGATTTATCTAGCTATGAGTTTCATTAATGACTTCATTATTATTATATGATCCCTCATGTGCATGTTTTTGGGAGCACTCTCTAGTACCGAGTAGACCCGGTGGTCAAGTAATCCCCATGATCTCAGAACTGCATGCCACCATAGATATATGTATTCATGGACCCTTTGTGATATCACGTCATGCACATACCTTGCTTAGTAAGCCTGGGACAGCTCTTCCCACTTGAGTGAGATAGTTGGGGCATCATGTAAGCTCTATCATGATGGTGCCAGTTAAGACGAGTTCTCCCATTGTTTCATATGATTTATGCATTTTCATGTTTACGATACTTTGGATCATGTTATATTTTTACAAGGTTTCTCTTATGATTATGACTATGAATAGATTTTTAATGGTTTGAAAACCTTAAGCCCTCATTCTTATGTTATGACTATTATTGCATATTGAATATTTCTACTCTTACGAACTCTTATGTATTTTGATTGGTTCGTTTTATTTACCTTGAATAGTCCATACATTCCAAGTACTGACTGCATGCTCTATGCTATATCTTTTCATGATACAGGCTCAGACGTTCAGGATCAGTCCCTTCATTAGTAAATCATCAGAGTTCAGTTAGCCATATATTGGTGAGTCCTCATCCTTCGAGGACCTTCATTTAGTTATATTGTTTCTATTTCTAGTTTCAGAAAAATAGTGAGCTAGTTGGGGTCTTTTCCCATCAGCTCATCATGTATGTAGAGGCTTATTATACATAATTATGTTTTTAGTTCAAATTCAATCTTATGTATTTTGTTGTTCGGATGTTTTAGATATTCAGTCTTCCACTATTTCAGAAGTTAGATTTACGCATTATGTATGTTGAATTTTAGTCCATGCCATGGGTCGACTTGGAGTCATTTATGGTTCTAGGTTCCATATCAAGATCTGCGCGTATGTTCGGGTCGTGACACATAGTCCCTTATATTTGGTACTTATAGGATTTTGAGGCAAGTTGGAAAAGTGGCTTATGAGTTAGAGCTACTAGTGGAGTTAGCTTTGGTCCATCCAGTTTTCCATGTGTCTTTATTGAAAAAGTGCATTTCTGATCCAGCTTTAGTTATTTTAGTAGAAAATGTTGAGATGGAGGATAGCCTTACCTATGAAGAAGTTCTGGTTGGGATCCTTCATCATCGAGTTTGAATGTTGAAGGACAAGGAAGTAGCTTCAGTGATGGTTTTGTGGAGAAAATCATCTTGTTGAGGGATCTACGTGGGAAGTAGATTTGATGGATAAATACCCACATCTTTTTCCCTTTAAGCTTAGTTCCAGCATAAGGTACCAGTTTCCTTCTTAGTACTCCATTTAGTATATGTTAATTTCGTGTCTGTTAGTTTCTTTCATGTCATAGAATGTGTGTATATCTCATGAATTCTGTTCAATCATGTATCTTAGTCTGGAGTCAGTCACTCTGTTAGTTTTTTAGAATAACATTCAGTTTTGGGATTGCAACTCTTTCCCTATCTACAACTTACTTAGCCTCCATTTAGGGACGAGTGTTCCCAAGGGGAAGATAATGTAATACCCCTAAAGTCCCTTAGATCATACCCGAGAGTTATTGTAGAAAATAGCATAAAATTGCACTAGAGCCATCCAACGAGTCCAAGGATGACTCGTCCTTCCATCCTACGGGTTGTTTTATGTGGCAGTTGGATCAGTTCTAGTGAACTACCAAAAGTTTTCCTAGAACCGACGAGTGGATTGTACGGACAATTGTTGATTCTACAGGTCATTGTTTGGAGTCGCTAAATCAGGTTCAGAGAGTAGTTTAGAGGCAACATGAGAAACAACGATAGGATCCCACAACTCGTACTAGGGTGGTATGAGTCGTACTGAAGGGTTGTAGGAAGGGAGTTCACAGAATTTTTTCAGGGTAGGATCAGTAGTTATAAATACTTATTACGAGTCATCATATGATGGAACATATCATTATTTCAGTCATTAGTTGAGATATTGTAATGCCACACACTTTTGGGCTATGTGTGGAACTGTTCTAGGTATGTGGATAAACCTTAACCTAAAAAGCTGTTAAGATCAATTCGTAAGTGTAAGGGGTGCATTGGATGAAAATTAAGTCCATAAGGAACCTCTAGTACAAAGTTGAGTTGAGAGCCTTCTTACTGATTGAGTTTTATATAAGTTTTTACAAGGATCAAATTCAAACAACCATAGCTCTCGTTTTGCAAAGAGTTTTCGGGTGATTCAACAAATCAAATTGAAGTCCTTTGAGTCTTCTTACCAATGCATCTAACCTTTCCTGGAGTTCAGAGAAAAAAATTTATGAGCAGTTTAGTAAAGAAGCACCAGGCATTAGATGAGCCTCAGTACGGGTCATCCTATCAAACAATGATCCGTCCCTTTGGTCGTTGTTTCTACGAGTTTCATGTCTTTTTCCAGCAGTTTGCGGGTATTTTGATAAGCTCCTATCATTTTAAATCCTAAATGATATCATTTTGGTCTTCCTAAAGGTCAGATTAAAGGGATAAAACCTAGGCAAAATCCTCACCCTCTCCAAAAGAATGATAGTTAGATTTTCTCACAAGAAAGGCGCTAAGGTTCTTCTTCAAGATCTTCCAAATATTTGTTGGGTCTTCAAGACAAGTCAAGGGATCATCAACCCAGGTATGTGGGGTTATGAATGGAAGAAAATATTCCACTCTCATGCCCTTCCATGTCCAAATTCATGATTTCTACTTCTCAAGTTCTAAATTGTGACATTCTTGAGTTTAACCCAATTCAATGCAACCTTCCATGCTATCTCTATCGGTTCAATTCTCTCATTTTCAATTGATGATTTATAGGGCAGATTTGACTATGAGTTTACTTACTAATTCATGATTTCATGTTTATGAAGATTATGCCCTATTATGCATGATTTTTGAATTTCAAGCTTATGAGTTTATGATTTTTAAGTATGATGAATTAAACTATGATTGATGATCCTAATGCATGATTTCCACAAGAATCCCTGATGAATTTATGAATTTTAAAGTATGATAATTTCATCAAGTATCCAAGGATTTTACGGATATCATGTTTATGCTCAAGTGGGGTATGCCGGTTATAAGAATCTCCTATTATTCTTCATGTTTTCAAATACATATATTCATATATTATGATATTATATTTTATAGCATATTTCACCCATTGACTTGTTTTATAAATTTTCACTTATGATTTCAAGCATGGTACATTAAATAATTTCTATTTCTAAACCTTGGGTCATTATGTTCAGTTTATGATAAATATCTCATGATCATGATTACTTTAGGATTATATGGTTTTTAGCATGCGGGCCTTACTCTAACGTTCTATTTTTTATAATATTCATGATTTTAGACTATTGTTTTACTAGCATGTTTTACTCACCTTACATACCGAGTACATTCAAAGTACTGACCTCATACTCTATGCTATGTCATTTCATGATATTTATCTAGGTATTCTGACTCAGCCTGTAGTTAGCAACATTCCGGTCTTGATCAGCTAGCACTGGTGAGTCCTCATCTTCTGAGGACTAGAGTTATATAATTCATTTCAGTTCTTTTACCATGTTTTAGTTTTAGAATTTGGGGTTAGCTAAGGCTTGTCCCAGTATCTCATCACTTAGTAGAGGCTTTTAGATGTAGAGTTAGCATGTTCTGCTTTGTGACTCGGTGTTTACATTCTCTGATTATCTTGTTATTTGTAAGGAAATATCTTACATTTCAGTTAGCTTCCACTTAGGTTTCCTTAAAAGTTATATTGTGCTAGTAATATGCCACGCCATGGGTTAGCTTGGAATCATTCGTGGTTCTAGATCCCGTGTATTGATCCGGGGTCCATGCTCCGGTCGTGACAATCGGTTGCCAAGGGAACCCCTGCTCGGAGGTTCGAAGCCAAAGTTATGGAGCCTCATGGGCTAAAGTGGTTCCAAGCACAAAAGGATACTGAATATTCTCTGAAAAAATGTATTGATGAAGGTCATCTTTCACTTGAGTTTCCTACCATCCGCGACAACAACCGTGAGTTGGGATTGGGATATGTCTTTGTCGAGTATGAGGAGTTCAACCTCATTTTTGTGAGGGAATATTATGCAAACTGGGACACTTCCTTCAGAGATAGCACCAAGGTCAAATTATGAGGTCAGGTGGTTTGTTTTAATGCTAATACATTCAATGCCTTCCTTGGTACACCCGTGGTAGACCCATTTGGGTACTTCATTTTTCTAGAGAAGCCTCCATACCGCAACATTCTCCGTACACTATGTGGTGAGCATTCATCAGCCTGTTGGACAAGGGACCATAATGACACTCACTCCAAACTCTCGTTCTCCTACTTGAATAAGGAGGCGAGAGTTTGGGTGAAGCTTGTTGGTGTGGTGATTCTCCTTGGGACACACAAAATGGAGATCACTAGAGAGCGAGTCATGTTGGTATACATGCTGATGAAAGGGCTACCAATCAAATTTGGTGCAGTGCTCTGAGATAACATAAGGAGGTCAATGTACAACTATAGATGGAAGCATTGTCATAGAAGTCGGCTGATTCAGTTTTTGGTAGACACTGGCATTGAGGAAGAAGAGGCAGATACTCATCTACCTTTAGTAGGGTACTTTGTGGACAAGAGGATTTATATCACAAAGGTCAACAACTCAACTTCTCATTGTAGTTGATCGCCAAATTCTTTATCATAGCTGGAGAGGTTGCATGTTTGGGATACTAGAGTTGCAGATTAGGATCGAAGGTCAACCTGCCACTATTTAGGAGATGTCAGCCCTTCAGGAGTGGTACCCACTCACTGAGACTCCAAACCTGATGTGTAAAGTGGGGCCAGCTTTTGAGGATCGAAGGTAGACTTGTCACTGATGAGGAGATGTCAGCCCTACAGGAGCAGTACCCACTCACTAAGAGTCCAATCCTGATATGTAAAGTGGGGCCAACTTTTGAGGATCCATTGGACGATGATAAGCCCATTATACTTATTGATTGTATTGATGACTTGGACAATGATGAGGAGGATGATGCTACTACAGGTGCCATGTAAGTTGATGGCAAGGGTAATGATGATGATGATCAGGAGTATAATCCTGATGATGATTACTATTCTTAGAGGCCCAGTTTGTCTCTACCTACTTGATATATTTTCTTATGCACTGGGCATAGTGCACTGTTTAAGTGTGGGGTGGAGGAAAGATTTCTTGTTGACTCTTTCTTTGCTAAGTTCGTAGTAGCTATTACATTAGTTGTCTGTCCCCGTGGTAGTATCTCTGTGATTGATTAGGTCCAGTTTGTAATGGATAGGAGTGATGATGATTAGAAACCTGGATGATGCCTTGTTATGTTGTGACAGTTTGTTCATATTTAGTAGTATGTTTTTTTTGTTTAATTGTAGAGTCAATTTTTTTGTTTTTGTTGTCATAGAGTAGTGACCCTTCCTAATGATGGACGGATGATGATTGTCTTAAGGGAAAATTAGCAACCTTTGTTTTATTCTTAGGATTGAGTCATATATCATCCACTTGTGTGCTCTTTGACATTCTACTTAGCTGCTATGCTAGAGTCAATAAAGTGGTCACCAGAAAGCACGTGACCATATCATGATCTGATTTGTAAGCCTACATGGATCTTTAGTATTTACTTGTAATAATGAAATTCTTTGTTTTGTAATGGATGTTAACTACATAAGTATGAATTCCATGAGAGACAGATTAAGTTCTTTAACTTCACTCAAGAGACTCTTACGGCTTAATAATGAAAAGTGTCATTCAATTTGATTGTGTGAGTGTGTTGCTAGGGATAACTAATTAGAATATTTATTCCATGAGAGGTGAGCTTAATTATTGCTTTTTGTACATAATATGGCCTTAGTGTCTGCTCGATGGCTAGTTGTTAAAGAGTTAAGAGATGATTAAGGTATTTCTTTGAAAAAGCCATGTTTGCCATGTTTAATTTACCTCCCTGCACATTTTTCCTAGTTAACCTCCTTGAGCCATAAGCCTCAAATTTCCTCTTCGCCACAAAAGAAGCTTATCCCTTTTTGTTGTGTGACGTCCAGAATTTTTTATCCAAAGATAGCATTAGGCACTTTGGGAGTTAAGAATGAAGATTCCACTGAGGTAAATAAAGTTAAGGGAAAGGAAAGAAAGAAAATGTGTGGATGATAAGAAGAGTAAAGAGAAAAGGGGTGTGATAACGCTCAAATTACACCCCTGAAAAAGTATGATGTGGAAGTTGTCAATAAAGTGCCCAACTATGTTGGGGTTAATCCCACAGGGAATATGATCATGATATAGAATAACACTAGTATTTATACTTTTAGTACAATTATTCCTAATAGGGGTTTAAAAGAAAGAAACTAGTAAGAAAATGGTAAATTATTGTTGTAATTAAGTTTGTACAATTAACTACGGAAGTGTTCCCCATGGATTCATAACAACTTTTGGTTATTACACTAGTGATTTGTCCCAATACATAGCCTACAAAACTGATAACATAGATAATCCAAACGAATGATTCGACTCTATTGGATGACTATACTTATTCATCGGATTAAGTCTCTTGATTGTTTTTACTTTACCCGTTATCAATTATTCCAAATTAACTATCTTGCGACCACAACTCAAATTATTCAATGAACTTAAAGTTCAAGACTTTGTTATTCTTCTCTTTTCCTAATCTCTACTTCTCATAGGTTCAAAAAAGTAGGGAGTTCGGGCAAGTCTAATATTGTGCATAGTTAAGAAACATTTATGATGAAGAGATGAACAATACAACCATTTGTATTGGTTTAGAATCACCTTATATTACCCTAGTTATTTAATTCACCATGGTTCCTACAACCCTAGTTGGGAGGTTTTAGCTATTCACGATTGCAACTAAAGAATTAGATTTCATGGTAGAAACATATTCAACAATTTACAATGATGATTGAAGAAAAACCCAATTAGTCATTGCACAATCAAAGTATGATAAGTCATGAACAATGAAAGAAATCTTCAAGCAATTTGTGTATTTGATCTCCAAGTATTATTAGTAAATAAAAAACCACGATTACAATCATAACGAATTGGTCCCCCAAAGAAAATAACCTAAAAATTATTAATACAAATAATTGAAAACCTTTCCTAAATTAAAAGGGAACTTCCACCGACCTAACCTATGAGTCATAGCATGAAGCTACCAGTCGTGGTTTACATCCATAACATGCAATGCAGTATTGAAAATAGGTTAAGTCCTTGGAGAAGGCAAGACTCGTATAATGATGCTATGATTCGTATGTTGCCTGTCGTGGTCTGGTCTTGTAAAGTATGGCATCCTCTGTAGTTTTTCATGAGTTTATGGAATGGTTCGTACATTGATGTTATGACTCGGGGTCTCTATTCGTACTCTGGGATCTACGAATTTGTCATACTCACTGGAATTCACCATGACTCCTGGTTCGGGTCGTATGATGTTTTCACGACTCATGCATTCCATTCATACCAAGAACTCAAGAAAGTGCTAGTGCTGACTCTCTCCATGAATCCTTTGTACAGCTCTTACCATGGTTGTAGGACTCATACCAAGAATCGTACTCGGCCCCAACACTTGTGAATCCTCTGGATTTCATCACGACTACAAGGTATGGCTCATACTGACGACTGCACTTGGCCTATTTTCTACACTTTTTTCTCTTCTTTTCAAGAATTCAACTCCGAAACATGATTTTCCAAAAAAAAATAAATAAAAGCACCTCATATCCATATAAACATACCTAAGACCAACAATTTCCCCATGTTTTAAGCGTCGAAAGTGTTGTAAACCACCAACACATCAACACCTCAACTTAAAACTTTTGCATGTCCTCAGGAAATCAAAACACTACTCTAACACGATGCTTATTTAGAAAGTAAAATAGAAGACCTACAACCAACAATATCAAAATTGCACATATGAGCACTTATCAGATACTGACCCCTTTTCAATTCAAAACCAAGATTGCTCAGCATACATGCAACAAAAAATCATGACACAAAGGGATTTAGATATGGCATTCAACTATTAGTAGACAATCAAGCTATCACTAATGTTGTTTACCCAGAATGTTGGTAGAATGCAATGCAACCCATGTACCCTCACAATAAAAGAAGTCCTAAACACACTCAAAATTATATATATAAGACTGGGACTATCAAGAAAAGCTCTTAGTCTCCAAAAGAAGTTCAAAACACTGCATAGATGATATCATAAGCTTGCCCTTATTTTCTCTACTTTGGTTTTTCTGATGGTTGAGCTAGGATCACTATAGGACTTTTATTGTCTTATACTATAGGCTTCGGGTTGGGTGTGGCAGATATGGAAATAGTGACTAACCCTCCTAGGTACTACACAACCTTGACTCCACTTGTTGACCTTTTTCTCTTTTTATTCATTATTTCTCCTTTTTTTCCCATTTCATTCCTCTTTGGACTAGTGGGTGTGGTTACTTTTTTACTTTTCTCTTATTTCTCTCTTTTTGTAGAGATTTATTCCCTTTTTTTCTTTTTCTTTTTCTTTTTTCTTTTTCACCACAAACATTTTTCATTGACTAACTTTATTCTCCTACATAGCTTACGCACCTCTACAATAACCACCTCAACATAGGGAATTTGCCTTAGTTGAGGTTCACAATGACCAAGGAGGAACCAGGATCAAAACATTATGATAAACAAGTGGGAAGGTGAATAGGCTAATCAACAAAAGATGGTCAATTAAGGCTCAGACATTTGGATCAAGGGATACATATTCATTTGGTAGGTCAATTTAGGCTAAAAGTGAGTTAATTCTAAAACAATCTATAATCCTTTCATAACCAACTATCCTATAACCTAAGCAAAGACCAACCCGGGTAAGTTCTAGATCAAATGAACAACATTGAACTAAGAAAGAACCTCACTCACACATGGTACAAGTTCGCATCACACAATACCTATCCGGTTCATGCACAACTAAGTTACCGTTAATCATGCTAATATATCAAATGCCATAAAAAGATCCACACCGGTCATGTTTCATACTCAGTAAACACAACTAGCTATCGAACAAAAAAGTCATCTTTTTTCAACAATTTCAAAACATCAAACACGTGTGAATTTATTGGCCGTAAAGTAATGCTAAGACAATTCTAGTTAAGAAACAACAAAACATCCTAAATATGTTGATTCTACTAGGTATCATGTCCGAGGGGAAGAAACACGACAGCAAAAATCCTTGAACGAATCAAAACCCAAAAGACATATACACCTCCCCCCTTATTTGAAAAGCATTCTTTGTCCCTAAAGAAAGGAAATACAAAATTGGGTTGCCTCTCATGCAGCGCCTAATTTAGTGTCGCAGAATGAGGCAAGTTTCTTGACTATTCAGGCTTTATCTAGATACACCGACTCGATTCCCTTCACCTCGTCAGTCTTTCCCAAGTACAGTTTTACCCTCTACCCATTTACTTTGAACCTTTTTCCATCTTTGTTCTCTAGTTCAATTTCTCCATATGGGAATACTTTCACCACTCTATATGGTACCACAATATAGACTTCAATTTGCCTGGATGTAAGCGAAGCCTCGAGTTATACAACAGCACCAAATCACCAGCATTAACCTCCTTCTCTGCAATCTTCCCATCATGATAGATCTTCATTCTCCACTTATAGATGTATGTACTATCATAGTCTCGGTGTTGAAATTCATCCAACTCATTCAGCTGATATAGCCTTAATTTGGATGCTTCACTCCAGTCCAAGTTCAGCTTTCTAAATTCCCATAATGCCTTATGCTCCAGCTCTACCAGCAAATGGAATGACTTTCTATACACCATCTAATAAGGTGAAGTTCCAATAGGAGTCTTATAAGCTATTCGATATGCCCAAAGAGCATTATCCAACTTACAAGACCAGTCTGTCCGGTTGGTGTTCACTATTTTAGCCAAGATCATCTTGATCTCCCTGTTAGAGACCTCCACTTGTCCTCTTTAATGAGGATGGTAAGGTGTTTCCACCTTATTCTTTACACCATATTTCTCAAGTAGATCTCATAAGAGGCTAATACAAAAGTGTGATTTATCGTTGCTAATCATGGGCTTTAGGAGTGCCGAATTTGGCAAATATGTGCTTATGCAGAAATGCTGTGACACTTTTACCTTCATTGTTACGGAGTGCAATGGCTTTAACCCATTTTTATGCATAATCCACAGCCACCAAAATATACTTCATCCCATATGAGCTCACGAATATGCCCATGAATCAATACCCCATACGTCGAATAGCTCTACTCCCATGATCTTGGTTAATGGTAGCTCGTGCTTATTAGTGATGCTGCCTTGTGCTTAGCATTGGTTACAGGACTTGACAAAATCATAAGCATCCTGATGGATTGTAGGCCAGTAGTACCCGCACTGTAGAATATTATTTGCAGTCTGGATACCGCTATGGTGACCCCCAACCATGGATGAGTTGCTGGCCTTAAGTATGCTCAGCATTTGAACCTATGCAACACACCTACTAATCAGCCCATCCACAGAAATATGGAACAAATATGGCTTATCCCAATAGAATCTCCGCACGCCATATAAGAGCTTCTTCCTTTATTGCGAAATCAGATCTACCAGCATCATGTCAGCACAAAATAATTTTCTTAGTCAACAAACTATGGGATCAAGTTCTAAGATACAGGCATAACCTGCTCATCTGGGAAAGCATTATCAATGTCGATCTCATCTTTCAATCTTGCCTCTTCCTCCAATCTAGATAAGTGATCAACCACCTAGTTTTCTGACACCTTTCAGTCCTTTTCCTTGAATTCAAATTCCTATAGGAGTAATATCTATCTGATAAGCCTTGGTTTAGCATCCTTTTTTTAACATCAGATATCGCAATGCTACATAATCTGTATGGATAATCACCTTAATCCTAAGCAAGTATGTTCGAAAAATTGTGAATGCAAAAACTACTGCTAGCAGCTTCTGTTCGGTCACTATATAGTTCTTTTGAGATGCATTGAGTGTCATACTGGTATAATAGATTTGGTGGAATATCATTTCTCTTCTTTGGACCAAGACAACACCTAGGGCCACCCTACTAGCATCACACATTACCTCAAATGGAAGAGACCAGTTTGGAGATATGATAATGGGGGATGAGGTGAGTCTCTCCTTCAAGCATTTGAATGCTGCCACGCATGCTTCATTAAAAAAAACTTCACCACCTTCTCAAGTAGCTTGCATAATGGTTTTGCAATTTTTGAGAAGTCCGTGATGAACCTCCTATAAAACCTTATATGCCCCAAAAAGCTTCGGATACCTATAACAAAAGTAGGTGGTGGTAATCCAGCTATCACCTTGATTTTAGCTCTATCCACCTCTATCCCTTTTCTTGAGATTCTATAGCCTATCACAATCCCCTCTTTGACCATAAAATGGCATTTTTCCCAATTGAGGATAAGATCAGTTTCTTCACACCTGCTTAGCACTATAATCAAGTGCTCAAGGCAATCTTCAAATGAATCACACAAAATCGAAAAGTCTTCCATAAACACTTTGATGGTATCCCCCACCATGATTAAAAAAATGGACATCATGCAGTGGTGAAATATGTTAGGTGCATTGCACAACCCAAAGGGCATCCTACTGAAAGCAGACATTCATAAGGATAGGTAAAGCTGGTTTTCTCTTGGTCGTCTAGGGCTATAGAGATTGATTATACCCTGAATAACCATCAAGAAAATAGTACTATCCTCTTCCTGCCAAACAATCGACCATCTGATTCATGAAAGGCATCAGAAAATGGTCCTTCAAGGTCCAATAACATGAGTTTTGGGTAGTCCATGCCAATACACCATCCTATAACCGACCTAGTCGATACTATCTCATTCTTATCATTTGGCACCATTGTGGTTTTTTCTTTCTTTGGTACCCACTGCACAGGACATACCCACTTATTATCAGTAATGGGGTAGACTACACCAACATATAACCATTTGATGATGTCTTTCTTCACCACCTATTGCATTGGTAGATTCAGTCATCGTTGATACTCTATGTTCAGTATGCAGTACAGCTCAAACTGAATTCTATGGGTGCATATGCATAGAGAGATACCGATGATGTCAGCAATGATCCAACTAATTGCCTTTTTGTATCTTATCAATACTGATACCAGGGCCTCAACTTGCCACTCTACAAAGTCTGCAGCAATAATAACTAACAAAGTGCTTCTCTTTCTCGGGAATGCATATTTCAGATGTGGCGGTAGAGCTTTAAGCTCCAAGACTAGTGGTACTTGATGAGTTTGTAATTTACCAAATCATTAGGCTTTTAAACCTGAGATTTTGCTTGGTTTTTTAAGTCATTTAGGAAGATTTTATGCCATTTCTCTTTGGTTTTTGCAGGTATTCAATTTAAATAGAGAAAGCAAGAAATTGAACAAAAAGCGTGGGCCAGAAAAGAGGACATGCATTTCGCAGGATGACATATGCGAAACGCCAGCCAAGCGCAGAAGAGCACTTCTTGGGAGTGGAAGGAACATATGTGCGTGTCAGAACCTGTGAAATGTAGGACCATCCCTGGACTTATCGACTCCCAACTGTGATAAACTCGCACCATGCAAATCAGCACCTGCGAAACATAGGTGTCGTGCAAGTGAGGCCATCGTCAAAAGGGTAAAATCATACAACACAATAAAAGAGAAGTAGCTTTACCCTATTTATGTATACTTTCTATAAAGAATAGAACATTCCATTCTAGGAGAGTATTGTATTGTTTTGAATTTTTAGGGAGAGAAAAAGATAAAGAGAAGTGAGAGTTTTTCCTTCATCTTCTTCATCTTTTTAAGGTAAAAACCTCCATTGAAGAACAACTTGAGGTTAAAGGTTCTTGTCAATGATGAATGATACCGATTCCTTTATGGGATTTATCTCTTATTCTTCATTTATGAATAGCTAAACACCTTGCTACGGGTGTTTACATGATAGGAGCTAAATTGGATTTGGTGTTGCTAGTTTAATCATAGAATTACTTATTTAGAATAAATCCATTGTTTTCTCAAAATTATAATTGAAATATTTATAATTGCAAGTATGGATTGCATTTACTTATTCTATTATTGCTTGAAAGAGAGGAATTGAATATGGGTGAGAAAACAATGGTGGGTAATTGGATCTTGATTCTGTTTTAAAGATAACCAAAAAGTACACCCACTAAAGAATTAAGGCTAGAGATAGTTTAATTCTTACCCAAGTTATAGTGGTTGATGTGTATGGGAACTTGGGGTTTGAGAAAACCCGAGGCAAAAGACATCCAAATGGTTGAGAAACATCGTGTATTTCCTTGTCTATGACTATTTATGTTCGTAAGTAATGGTTTGATTTTCTAGTTAACCCCAATCCTATTAATGCCTCATCAACAGCACACCCCTAGTATGTACTCATGTTGTTACTTCCTAGTTGGTTCCCTTGTCTTATTAATCAAATTTTAATTCATAGTGTGATCTTACAACCCCCAATATTCACTTCTCTAGTTTTGATACAATGATTCTATTTGATTCAATTTGATAGATGACTTTTGTTGCTATCAATATTCATTCATTGTGGATTCGAACCCAACTCATGAGTTGGGTAATTATATTGCGACGATCGTGTACACAATTCAAGCGAGGAGGGGATTTGGACGTCATTAATTTTTTCACCATTGTCGGGGAATAAGATTTGATAAACTTTAGTTTTTTGTTAACTTGAATTAATTAAGCATGTTGTGCGATCTTACATTTGTTGTTTATTCACTACTTGTTTAGGTTGGAACCAATGAGCCACGACTCTCAAGTAGGTTTAGTGAATGAACACATGGATAAAGACAAGGATGAGCCCATGTTGCCTGATGTAGCAGATGCCATTCGCCTACCAACTACAGTAAGGAATGCGGTGTTTCATGGAACTAGAACGATGTTGCACTTTGAATAAATGAAAGGACACTTTGGAGTGCAGCCAAGAGAAGATGCTAATAGAAACCTCCGCAACTTTCTTGAGATATGCTAGCCCTTCAACATCACTAATATTAAAAAAGAGTCAGTTCAACTAAGGCTTTTCCCATTCTCATTAACAGAAGAAGCCACTGTTTGGTTAAAGGCGCTGCCCTCGGGGTGTATTACTTCTTGGTAAGAGTTGATAGAGGATTTCTTTGATAGGTTCTTCCCTCTATTGAGGATGTTGTATTTGAGGGATGACATCACAAACTTTGGACAACTCCCGAGTGAATCCTTGTACTATGCATGGCTTAGATTCAAAAAGAAGAGGCCATATGTCCAAACCACAGGTTGCCGGATGGAGTTCTTCCTCAAAGATTCTAATTCTCACTCGACTCTATAAATAAGTTTGTAGCCAATAATATTGAAAGCAGGTCCTTAATGGACAAAACATATGGGTTATCCAAAGCTCTTTTAGACCGGATCACCAAGATAATTTGAGCATGTCACATTAGAGACGCCGAAGTTTCCTCAACTGGTGCTTACTCTGGCCTAGTGACTGCAGAGATGAGGAAAAGAGATGAAGAAAGGGATGGGACCTTGGACAAAATTATGACTCATCTACATTTAATGACAAAGCATGTGATGGGGAGCTACTTCCAAGAGTGTAAATGCAGTTGCATTGGTCCCACAAAACCCTCGGATGAATGCAAAGTGATATTGGTCCTCTATGAAGAGGAGGAGCCAAAAAAAATGGTGAGACTAAAGTTTATTTGGAGGATGACGCTTCAGTGAATTGACGATTGAGTAGGTATCCGTCATGCCATGATGATAAATAAGGCGCTTCTTGGAAGGAAACCCAAGTGTTTTTATTTTTTGTTTTTTGATATTTTTTTGTTTTTTGTGTTGTAGGTCGATTGGATGAGGAACCAACTGAAAGAAAAATAGGGAAAACACTGCATGAGACTTGTGAAATGTAGGTGCTCAAGTGCGAGTCATTGTCCAAAGCGCACAAAGAGTCCAGAATGTTGGAAGAAAAAAGAGGGAGCTAGAGCCTCACATACGAAATATAAGTGATAACATGTGAATCAAAAGTTTGGCACATGCTTAAACCAGTACACCTAGAGGAAATTGGGAAATTGGAGGGTGAACTGCAAACCACTGGCAAAACGCAAGTGGCGATCCGCAAAACACCAGGCAAGTGCAGCCCACAAGTACAAAGCTGGGCATGAATGGGGGTCACATGTGCTTAGAACTACGAAATGCTGGTATTCACCTGCACCCGTAGGTCTAGCATAGGTGCGAGTAAGTATATCGTTTAAAATGTTGAGCAAACCCGTTGATCGACTCAACCCATGGTCATCCCGATTCAGTTAAAACACTTTTCAACTTCCCAAAACCCTTCTTCTTCACCTTTTTACCTTCCCCATGAGCCCAACTACCAACCATTATACATTTCCATCTTCCCCCATTAACTTCCACTAAACCAACCTTCTCAATCCACCAATCACCCCCACTGTTTTCCTCCTATAAAACCCTCATTTACCATTCTCTTCATTTCACAATCTCTCAATAAACTCTGACTAAGCAAAAGAAGTCCTAATCTTTGGGATTGTCATTGTTGATCAAGATGCCAAAATCTCAATCTCTTCTCACTCGGTATGTGTGTTTATTGTTCTTATTTTTCTATCTATTTGCGAATGTTAATTCAAAATTTTCTTAAACCATATTTCCCATTTCCCATCTTGTGCTCTTCAATTTTATAATTATTTTAATTGTTATGGGTATGGCGAGGTAGTAAGCACTGCAAAATGTGGGTTTTATTGTTCATTTGAAAAGAGTTGCTATATGAGTTGTATGTTTCGAAATATTAGTTAGGGGTGATGCCTGAGTAACCGTGTGTACTTGAAATGCATGATTTTCCCGATGATAGACAAGTTCACGTCTTTCTTAGGGGAAAATTGTCATTTTTATTCTTTCGTGTTGATTGAGTTGAGTAAACAATGATGTGATTGAGTTGAGTATGGTGTGAAATAAAAGTGCAGGTTTTTATTGGGTTGGGATAATTGGTTTTGAACTACCACCCTCCTACGAGTCGCCAGTCAGGTTCTGCAAAACGCAATTTGAGGCGCAGGTGTGAGTTTGAAGCTTCAGGCTACTACTAGTTACCAACATTTAACCTGCCAGTCGCGGATCAGGATCGGTGAAATGCAGGTCTAGCGCAGGTGAGGGCTGATTGGCCCATTATTCTGGCATAGACTTGAGATGTAGTGGCAAACCGCGGGTTCTCACCTGCGAAATGCCGGTGCAGTGCAGGTGCTGCCAGTAATTGATTTTAATTCATCACATTATTTGTCATCTGATCTTTATAATTTTTTTCCTTATCTTAGGATAATCATTGCTTTTAATTTTCATTTAATAAAAAGATACAAAAAGAAGTTTATTTTGTTGGGGCACTAACATTGTTTTGCAAAAATATGACTTCATCCAGGCAAGCCAACAAGGGAAAGGCACCTTCCACTTCCAAGAGTAAGGGAAAGGGGAAAGAAAAAGCAACCCCAGCCCCCACCAATACAAGGGATGCCATATTCTATTATGTACCTAAAAAGAAGGCACACTATGTCAGTATGTGCTGACAGGCCAATGAAGGCACGCTATGTCAATATGTGCTGACAGGCCAATCACCACTGAGAAATGCTTTGACCTGGTGGGGTTGGGCAATGACTTCCCAAACATCATTGCCTAAGTAAATGACAGACAATGGCACATGTTTGACGAGACCCTCCTGAACTACTACACAATTTTGGTGCTGCAATTCTATGCATCATACCAGACACAATAAGAGACAATGAAACACAAGGGAAAGGTTGATGAGTTACCATGCCTCCCCTTAGTCAATGTTTGAGGTGGAATTTTACATCACTCTGGACGCCATAAATTCCTTATTTTGGGAAGATGAGATCAACTCTAGAACTAAGTATGCAGTTCAAATTGCAAGAAAGAAAGACCAATTCGGTTAGGCGACTGCTATTATTGCAAATGGGCAGATCTTTTAGGCCTCCATGGGTGGGGAAATCACAAGGCAAGACCTAAAATTTGAGGCAAAGTTGTGGATTTATTTTGCACGCGGCCGCATCATTCGTTCGAAAAATGGTCAAAGTCATCCTCGAACGTCCATCCTTATTGTCTATATCATGTCAGGGGTGCCCATTAGTTTCGGGGAAATAGTAGCTGCACCGATGAAGCATAAGGCCAGACAATAAGGTACTCCAATGCCATATGTTGTTCTCATCACACAATTATGTCTCAAAGCCAGAGTGTCACTTTTCCCAATGAATCCCTAAGTTCCGCCACTGGTGTCATTGCAGTTGATAGGAAGAGGGATGCAGATGCACCTAAGAGAAAAAGAAAAAGGATGGAAGCATGAGAGACTCCTGAAGAATCCACCTCTCATGGCATAGATGAGACTCCCACATCTCACGACCTCAACATTCCATACCCCAAGACATCGGGTCATGCATCTGTAGAGGAACCACTCAAAGGGTCCTCACCTCCTCCTACATCCTCCCTCCCCACTAGAATCTAGAAGTTGGCTAAAATGACACATTCTCATGAGAACCAACTCTAAAAGTTGGCTCAAAATCTCCCTTCTCTTATCATCAAAACAGAGAAGAATGAGTTGAAAAATGTGTTTGATATCCTGAACAAGCTATTTTCTCGAGTGAATGTAGTCGAGGAAGTAGTTACCTCTCTCCAAGCTAAATTAAGGGAGTTAAAGAGCTGGGCACCTATGGAGGATCTAGACATGAGTTTGCTTGATGCAGCCATGGCTACTCCATCTACAGGCCGCGGCCTTATTGATGATTTATTTGAGGGCTTAGGTGGGAATTTTGAGGCAAACTTGGGATATGATGGCCATGATAAAAATGAAGAAGCCAATGATGATGAGGAAGAGTAGCCACAACAGGGAGTTCCTGCCATCCTTTATTTTTCATGTATACATTGGGGACAATATAATTTCTTAGTGGGGGGTGGGTTGTATTTCTCTTTTGTTGGCTATGTTTGGTCTTTTATTGCCCTTGTCAGGCTGAATTTCTTATGCTTTGGTTGTTTCTAATTCTAATTTTTGCTTAGTTGGTTGAATGCCCTTGTAGGTCTTGTGACGAATGAAAAATATGGTTTTTGACTCATTAGTACCACTGATGGGTCCATTTTAAATTTCCAAATGTTTAATGACCCATGTCTTCATAATCATCTTTTTTCATAGTAGTTAGCAAAGAAACTCCAAGGGTTTTCTTTATACCATGGTTCTTTCCCAAGGAGCGATTTTCTTTTCTTATATTTTAAATTCCAAGCTGGTGGCATTTCCCAATTATAGATTGAGAGACGACATTCTTAAGGGAAAATGGCAAGTTTAGAGTCTTTTTAGTTGGTTATTGCGTTGGCTTTTGAGAGGTACCACCAAAAAATTTTAAATGGCATTGAAAATGGATTTTGAGAAAAAAAAGGGCATTTAAATTTAATGATTTAGCACTATTTTGTTACGAGTTGCACATTCCTTGCTCGGCTTTTTGATTCACATGCCATCTTGTCTAAAGTCATACTCTTGATATGATTGTGGAAAGTGTCTGAACTCCTTGGAGTGTGATGCTTTGTGTGGTGAAACTTTTAGCTTAATTTTTATGCATTAATGGTTGTCTAGAACTAGCCCTAAGTGCAAATCATGGTGAAATACTAGATGTAACTGCACTTAGAACATGATTTTAGGCTTTCTTTTGATATCTACTTAACCTATATGACCTCCTTGAGCATCCATCTTTGCTAGCCAATGTTTAGCCTTTAAACCTTTTCCTTGAGAACCACATTACAAGTATATTACCCTTTTGTAATCCTCTATTGGCACCCATCCTACCTAGTGCTAGTTGTGAGAATAAAAAAAATTGCGCTTGAGGTCCAAAAGCGTGAGAAAAGAAAAGGGAGAAATGAGGAAAAAGCCTATGTTTGGGGGTTTGCAAAAGATAATGGGGAAAATATATGAATCCCAATGTGAGGTAGCACCAAATCATGAGGAAATGAACGAATTGGTTGGTTGAAAAAGAACTGTTAAAAAAGAATTGTTGAATGGTTCTACCTCTTGCTTAGATGAGGCTAAAAATTAAAATTAAGGAGATATAAAGGTGTCTCTTGTTACAAAATTGTAAGATGTTGAACAAGGAGAGATATGGTAAGGTGATCTCCAGAGAAAATAGAGTATGCAAAAATGTTCATACAAAGGGCATTAGGGAGGTTTTAGTTACTAGAACTAAAAAGTCATTTTACCTTTACCCCTAGCCTTTATTATGACCCCCAAGTCCTAAATTATTTTGAGTGTTGCAACTCCATAATAGTGGGGAGTTACATAATAGGCAAGCTTATAGGTCATGTTGTGTGCATGAGAATTTCTTTGTGAGAGAGAGCCTATTTGCCTTATTCTATAGTCCCTTTGTGTGTGACTTGTTTGAAAATTAAATTGCATTCTTTTTTGATGTAGATGGAATCACATCCTTGGGGAACATGCTTGAATGCGTTCAAAGTAAAATATGTAATTGAGACAAGAGTTTAGTGAGCTTTAAGGTAAACTCTAAATCTAAATTTTCAATGATTTAAGATGCATGAAAGAAACACTTCTGAATCATGAAAATTATTTAAGAGCTTTAAGGTAAACTTTGTTTTGATCAACCATGTCCCTGATTTGAATGGAAGAAACACTTCTGAATCATGAAAATTATTTGTGGTTATCTCTTGAAGCATTTGCATAAATTATTGAGTGATAATGCTAAAATCACACATCTGTAAAAGTATAACATGGACATTGTCAATAAAGATCCAAACTAGGTTATGGTCAATCCCACAAGGAATAAGGTAAAGATATAGAATAATGCTAGTAGTTAAGTTTTTAAGTCAGTTATTTCCTAAAAAAGTGGGTTTTGTAAAGAAGTAAACACGAAATAGTATTGATAGTTGGACTGTTATCAAAATTGTCAAATTAATGTTATACCCTGAGAATTCAAATATCGGACTCGAGAGTTGAAATGGGGAAAAGCTGGAAAGTGGTGCTTTAGTTGCAGGACGAGTCATTGGATGACTCGTGAGGAGACCCCATGAGTCGTCAGGTGGCTCGTGGGAAGGCCTGGATGAAATGAAGGTTGAAGGTCCCAACGGGGTGCGAACGACTCGTGGTCAGCCACCACGAGTTGTCAGGTTAACCGTGGGGTGAAATTGAGAAATAAATGGAAGGATTGACCAGTGAACCTAACGGGGGGACCCCACGAGTTGTGGTCAATCTCAATGACTCGTGAGGTGAATTGTGATCAAGCAAGATGAGTTTTCATTTGATTCTAAGGCAATGTATATGATGGGAGGTGACCACGAGTCGTGGTCTGGAGGAACGAATCGTTAAGTCACCCTTTAAGATCCCTAAGAGATATGATGACCAGTGTACTTGATGAACGACTCGACGAGTCATTGCCTCTCTTGATGAATCATTAGGTCGCTTGTTGGGACCCCCTGGCAGTTATTTTCAGCGATTCTAGTAAGGGATTTTCTGTAATTTATAAATCTTAGGGGCCTATACTTTGTCATTTAAGGCTTCTTTTAGTGGGATTTAGCAGGGGAAAACCTATTCTAAGTCATTCTTCCCATGCATGGAAGTTTGAAGGTTTGAAGTGGTTATTCAAGGCAAGATCTCAAGGTTTCCATTGAATTCTTAGCTTGGGTAATTAGAAGGTGTTAGAATCCTCCATTTCAAGGTATGTAGGGTTATGAGTGGGTGTTCTCTTCCACACCTATGCCCAATCTCTATTTAGTGTAAGAAATTCTCATGATCAAGTTATGGGTTTTTTACCCAATTGCATGATTCTTCAATTTTTATACATGGGTATGATTGGATTATGTTTATGTTGGTGAATTGTGAATTTTGGGCAGATTTTAAATTGTTTTCAATCCCAATTGTGATTTCTAAATTATGAAATTGAATGTCCATAGATGAGAAGTTCATGAAAGAAGAGAATGATGTTGAATGTATGATGATGATGAGAATTGATGATGAAAAACATGTTTATAAAGCTAACCATGAATTATGATATTGTTTTCAAAATGAATTGATTAGATCCATGTTTGATAAAGCTTTGGGCAATGCCCACATGTTGATTCAAAATGATGATTTTTCCCAAAATAAGCTTACTACATGGTTTGGAGCGAAGTCTCCAAAATTTCATAAATTCTAGCTTGTGGTGTGTTGAGTTAAATATTCCTACAAATAGCTTACCACATGATTTGGAGTAGATGCACCCATTTATACTTGAGCTTGTGGTATGTTTTTAAATAAAGCTGCTCATATGCATGAATTCATAATTGAGATGTATGTCATTGTGGGGCTTTGTCAAAGGACAATGTTGAGCGTCATTTTCATATGATGTCGGGTCTATGCGTGATTTCATTATTGAGCTTTATCAATAGACAATGTTGAGCTTCATTTAATACGATGTTGAGTTACGCATGATTTCATATTGAGCTTCTTCATTAGATGATGTTGAGCTTCTTCATTAGATGATGTTGAGCTTCTCAATAGACGATGTTGAGCTTTGTTATATGCGATGTAGAGCATTGCATGTGTTTGGGAGAAGAGTCTAGCACCGAGGGGTTAAGGGTCAATCACCCTACGCCCCAGAACTACGCGCCAACGTAGGTTGACACTATTATGTTATTGGGATCTCCGTTGTGAGCTATCTTCGGCCAATTGGCCCTTTGATCTTGATATCGATATCATGGTAGCATCCTTAGCCCTAAAAAGGTTTCAGATGGCTCTTCCCACTTGAGTGTTGTTGTCGTGACCACGCAAGCTCCATCATGGTATGTCGGTTAAGTGATGAGTCTCCCACTGCCTATACTATTCTGATTTGCATATTCATTACTCATGGATGTTATCTTTATGCATGAATGTTCTAAAGTAAGGTTTGACTTATTGTTCAACTTTTAAAATAAATGTTATGTTTCAGCTTCGAGTCATTAGAGTCAGTCATGATGCTATAAAGCTATGGATGGTCATGTTATGATAAGATTATGATTTCAGAAAGAATGCATGTCGCCTCTCCTCTCATATTTGAAGGCTTACGATATTTATGAAATGTTTTAAATGATTTACTTTACTTAAGAAGTTTTACTTACCTTTCATACTTGGTACATTACACGTGTCAACTGCAAACTTTCTATGTTGTATCATTTCATGATACAGGACCCAGCTCCCAGGATCAACCTTATGCCTAGTGGATTGACAGAGTTAGCTTCTACTTGATTGGTAAGTCCTCATCCTTCGAGGTCTAGACATTTAGTTTCTTATGTATATTTTCGTTCGGTATTGTTGAGTTAGTTGGGGTTTTGACCCATCAACCCGTCCAGACTAGAGGCTTTTCAGACTTACGAATGTGTATCTTCGGATGTTCTTCAGATGTGATGTTGTTTTAGACTTCCGCTGAGATTATATTCATGTTTTCTCCTATTTATTGAATGAGTTAGTTGTATGCTTATGGCATGGGTCGGCTTGGGATCTCTCAGGATCCCTTGTCCTGTGTCTAAGATCCGGGCCTCCATTCAGGTCGTGACAATTAATTAGGGAAATGTCCCCATGAATTCATAATTGATTCGGGTTTTACACTAGTGTCTATCCCAATACCTAGCTTGTAGAACTGATAACATGGATTCATCTAAATGACTAGTTTGTCCCTATTGGATGACTATACTCAATTACCGGTTAGGTCTCTAGAGTGATTTTATTTTAATCATTAGCAATTTGTTTCAAATTAACTATCCTGTGACCATAACTCAATTCATACAATGAACCATAAAGTTCAAGGCTTTGTTATTGTTATCTTTTCCTAATTTCTACCTCTCTAGATTCAAGAATGTAGGAAATTTGGGAAAGTCCTAATGTTGTGCACCATAAAGAAATATTTAAGATGAAGAGAATACAATACAAGAATTAGCATTACTGTAGAATCACTTTGTGCAAACCCTAGTTTGTAGATTCACCATGGTTCCCACAACCCTAGTTGTGGAGATTTTTAGCCTCTCATGATTAATAAGCAAACAATTAGCATTCATAGACAAAAATATAATTTAGAACTTAAAATATCGATTTAAAAGTAAACTCACTTTGATTATCGAAAAAGATCAATGAAGAACAATTCAAGAATAATGGAAGAATCAAAGCAAGAAATTCTCCAAAGGTTATTCTCAATATTCCCAAAAATCAAAAACTTTTCCCTAAAGAATCAAATTTTGTTCTTCTTTCTGAAAAAATAAACTAGAAAAATATTTATATAAATAATTAGAAACTTTTCCGATATTAACAGGGAAACTGCTAAACGGTCGTCGCCTTCATTTATGACGCGTACCATGATTGTACGAGTTTCTGGCAACTTTTGATTTTTGGCTAAGTGTTGAACTTTGTATGACTCGTACATAGATCCTATGAGTCATAAAATCTTATCGTTCGGGCCTCTTTTGTTCCAACGAATTTGAATTTGAAAATCAAAATGCCTATTATAGTTGTAATATTTCATTTTAATTGAATAGTTAATATAACAGCAACAAGAAAAAATTCCCATTTTTTTGAAAAGTAAAATAAAATATATGAAATAGAAAATTCGATCAAAATAAAAGTCTCATTTCTCTTTCTGCTTTTTGATTTTATGTTTACTGCCTTGCTGGACTAAAAAAAAGAAGCTTTCGGGTATTCCACAATGCATTTTTATGTTATGATTTTATTGGGTTTGATGACCCTATCTTATCCTATCTTGATTACCACAATTCCCCTGTTCGACAAATGTTGCGGTCTGAGCCTGAGACTTCTGGCATCCTCTCATTGTTTCCACGAGTGGCTTGGTACACTTGTACCTTTATTTTCTGACTCATGGTTTCCTTTCATACCTTTAGTTCTGCCTTGCATCAATTATTTTGAACTTCACCACGGCTCCTTTGTACAGATCATAGGTAGATATTATGATTAGAAAGTTGCTACCTGTACCAGGTGACAGACCCAGTGCAGATTCTTCTGGTATTTTCTACAACTGCCTTAGTACGGCCCATACCAGGATAGTACGACTCGTACCACGAGTTGTAACTTTGCCTTTGCCTTAAGCTCGTCTTCTGGGATTTCCCATGACTGTCAATACAACTCATACCATGATTTTATATCTCGTACTGAGATTTGTACTTGGCCCTTTTCTGTATTCTTTTCACTTCTTTTTCATATTTCAACTCCAACACCTAATTTCCCTGAAAACAAAGCAAAAATGCATCATATCCGTATAAAAACACCTAAGTCCATGCTTATTTTCTATATTTTAAGCATTGAAAGTTCTATAAACCCACAACACATCATCACAACAAGAAGACCTAACTATTAGATATAAAACAATGCTTAACTAGAAAGTAACCTAGAAGACCTACAACAACCACAAAAAGATTTGCATAACAAACTATTATCAGGCATTGACCCTTTTTTCATTCAAACCAAATCAATTATGCATACATGCAACTACAACACATGACATTCAGGGATAAAAATATGGCATCTAACTATTAGCAGAGAATTGAGCTATGACTAATGCTATTTACATAGACAATTGACAGAATGCAATACAAACCATGTACCCTCACAACAAATGAAGTCCCCAAAACTCAGAGATATCTAGAAATATGAAACATGGGAAAAAGTAAGTAAGTCTCTCACTCTCACAACGATGTTCCAAATACTGCACATCGGATACCATATGTTTGCCCTTATTTTCTTTGCTTTTGTTTTTCAGACAGTCGGGCTAGGATCACTATAGGACTTTTCTAGGCTTCTAATGTAGGTTTCAGGTTCGGTATGGTAGATATGGATATAAGTGACTCACCCTCCTTGGAACTACAGAGTTTGGCTTCACTTTACTTTTTTACCCCTTTCTTTTCGTTTCATCTCTTTCCTCCCTTTCTCACTATTCAATTGCAATGAGTGAGTATGGTGTATTTTTTCATCCTTTTTTTTGAACTTTTTAAAGCAAATTCTGCTCAATTTTATTATTATTATTATTATTATTTCTTTCACTCATTTTTTTTCTTTCTACATTACACCGCACTTGTCTATGATTTTTTTTCTTTTCAACCTCCTCACAGTCTATGCACCCCTAATATAGACACCCTCAACTTAGGCATTTTTCCTGAGTTGAGGTTCAAAATGTTCAAGGAGGGACTAGGGACAAATAGGTTCATTATAAACATGGGAAAGGTTAATGGGTAATCAAATAAAAATAATCAACTTTTAGGCTCAAAATCAGGATCAATGGATTCATCTCTATTTGGTTGGCTAATTTAAGCTAAAGTGGGCTAAACCAAAAAAGGGCCTATGATCCTTGCCTAACCAACTATCCTACAACCTATATAAACACTAATCAGGCAATTCTAGATCTTTAATGCATTATTGAACTAGGTAAGCATCCTCACTCAATTACGACACAAGTTTTCATTGATTCTACCTATCTAGTTCATGCACAGTTAAACTTCAATTACACATGCTAATAAACTATGTGTCACAAAAAGATCCACAAAAGTCATGCATTGCAATTAACATACATAGCTAAACACCAAAAGAATTTTTAAACAAGGTCATTTTTATTCAACATTTCAACGTGTTTGTATTTTATTGGCATTAAAGTATCCTAACTTCTTATAGCTAAAAAAAAAATCCTACACATGATGGTTCTACAAGATAGTATGTTCAGGGAAAAAGAAACACAACGACAAAACCCTTGGAGGAAAGTCTAAAGCCAAAAAAATAACAAGTATAACCCTGTTTTTCAAAAGCATGCTTCGTCCCCAAAGAATAAAATGTAATAACTGGGAGAGGGACATACTGTGGTTCTCTAAGCGCTCTGATCATCCTGCGGAGGCAGGTGTGCAAGCCACTTCCCTCCACTGTAGTCGTGGTGCTAGCGGTAGCCGGCGCATTCAATGGGACATCAGTCGGATAAATAGTCACCCCCATAGCTGAACCGGTCTGCACAATGACCTCATCACCAACTCGGGCTAAATATGGCTCCCCCGAAGGGTTGTTGCCACCCAAAAGATTACTCGGGATAGTGGCGGAATTCCCCGCTCCTTTGGCTATCTCATAAAACTCTGACATATTCTCTTCATGAGTTTGCAGACTATCCACAACCCCCTGCTTGGACTCTCTTTCTCTACAATTACTCTTGGAATGTTGATAGCATATATTGACAAGATACATGCCACCAAAGCTGATTTTTGTGCACTGATGTTGTTTTTGTTAACTATTAGCACCAACCTATGGCGAACCAGTGTCCAGAAGGCCTTCCCTATAAAGTTCGGTGAAGTTTTTGCAACCTGATCACCACTGGTCACCCACTCTACCTCCTCCTTATCCTCTTCTATGACGCTAGCTAGCCATTTCACTTAGCTTTGTCTTTCTTGAAACCTAGCTACTTTACCTTTTAGAAAGCTTCTACTCGGTAATAAAACTCAGTTGTGGCATCCGGAGCTCTGAATTGTGGCCTATATATCATCCGAGTGATAGTCCTCTAGGAGATTTCAACCACGTATCCCGAAGCATGACAATGACTAGCTTAGGCGGTTCCATCAATTTTTTTCCCAATTTTTGCTTTCTGCTCTATTGTTGCTAAATAGTTGTCATAAAACTCTCGAACTATCTCGGAACTGTACTTTTGGGGGTTTTAGCCATCCAATTTAACTCATAGAAGATGAAAATCTTCTTCATCTCCTCAACCTCATTTATTGCACTAGTCAGGATCCTCGGTTCCTCCTTAATACTCCACCTAGGATTCTTCTTGGAGGTGAGAGAAAGACCCTACTCGTAGATCTCTTGAGCACCAAGTACATGTCACCTCATAGTCTGGCTTTCTCAGGGCGGAGTCTGCTTAACTTCTTCCTCATCAGCTTCTTCCTAAAACCAGACCCCATCAATACCATATGAGGACTGGGCCTCCTCAGACCCCTCCTCAGCATTTGAGCCACTACTGGACTCCTTAGTCTGATCAACTGCTCCCTCCACAGATTGGGGAGCACTCGCTGGAGCAGTGGATATAACTTCAGCCTAAACCCTGGACTATGCCCTAGTGCTCTGTGGCTCATCAATGTCAGTTGTATCCACTTTTTATACAATCATTGAACCATTAGCATTGTTGCTTGCTTGGTCAGAATCTAAGGGCTCATCTCTCAATGCCCTCCGAGCAGCAATTTCAGCTTTGTCTCTTTTATCTTGGCCCTTCTTCATTAATTTCCTTTTAAATTTGTCATTGTACCTTGATGTGCTATAGGTTTACAGTACTTTCAATGCTTAAAACTGAGGAAATAAGCATGGACTTAGGTGTGTTTATACGAATATAATGCACTTTTACTTTATTTTCAAGGAAATTAGGTGTTGGAGTTGAAATGTGCAAAAGTGGTGAAAATACACAACAAGGGGTAAGTACGGAGCGTAGTACGAGCCGTTCCATCCTAGTACGAGCCGTACTGAGAATAATGGAAAATTCTAGAAGATGTGCTAAACCAAAGAACCAAAGTATGACTCTTAGTACGAGTCGTACTAAGCCTGTTGTGAAAAAATTAAGAGAAACTTGCATTGAATTGGTGTTCTAGTACGGGTAGCAACCACAAATTGTGTTTTCTACCTAGGATCTATACCAAGTTGCCGTGGTGAAGTTTAGAAATATTGATGAATGGTAGATCTCAAGGTACGATAAGAAGTCATGAGTTGTAGGATGAAGGTATGAGTCGTGTCAAGCCACTCGTAAAAAGATTCAGAGGATGCTAGAACTCTCAAGTTCACACTTCGACAACATAGTACGATTCATAGGTTTATGGTACGAGTCGCACCAGATTTCAACACTTTGTCAAAATCAAAATATCCAGGCAATGTACAAGTGAAGGTACGATCCGTATAATCATGGTATGGGTCGTAAGTGAAGTCGGCAACAGTTTAGCAGTTTCCCTATTAATTTAGGAAAAGTTTTTAATTATTTGTATAAATATTTTTCTAGGTTAGTTTGTTAGGTGAGGAACATAATTCTATTCCGGGGAGAAATATTCAACTTTTGAGAACAACTTTTTGAGATTTTCTTGAATTAATTTTCTCATTGTTCTTGATTTGTTATTCTGTAATTCTTGCAATTACCAAGTGGGTTTTCTTCCAATCATCTCTATAAGTTCTAAATAATGTGTTTGTCTATGAATGTGTGTAATTCTCTTACAATCGTGATAGGATAAAACATCCACAACTAGGGTTGTGGGAACTATGGTGAATTAACGAATGAGGATTTGCACAAAGTAATTCTACACCAATGCCAATTCTTGTATTATATTCTCTTCATCATTAATGTTTCTTAATGGAGCGCAACATTAGGACTTTCCTGAATTCCCTACTTTCTTTAATCTAGATTAGTATAGACTAGGAAAAGAGAATTTCAATAAAGCCTTAATCTTTATGGGTCATTAATGACTTGAACCGTGATTGCAGGATAGTTAATTTGGAACAAATTGATATTTGAAGTGAAATCACTCATGAGACCTAATCCCGTGATTGAGTATGGTTATCGAATAGGGATGAACCTGTCGTTTGGATAAACCCTAGTTATTAGTTTTACAAATAAGCATTGGGAAAGATCACGAGTGTAATAGTCGAAGTAGTTATGAACCCATGGGAACCCTTCCCTAGTTATTTGCATTAACTTGATAAACATCAATCAAATCTCAACATTTTTATGTATTTTCTTTTATAAACCCCCCTTTAGGAGATAACATACTTAAAAGCTTATGTACTAGCATTATTTTATATCTTGATCATATTTGTTGTGAGATCGACCCGTAGCTAGTAGGGCTCTTTATTAACAACGTCTATGTCATACTTTTATAGGAGTGTTATTTGAGAATTTTTAATAACAAGCGCCATTGTCGGGGAATATGACTTAGAATTAGAGTTGTTTCTTGTGTTTGTCTTTTAGTCGTTATTTTCCTCATTTACATTTTCTTTTGTTCTTGACACCCATAGGTTGTCACTTAGTGGATGTTATGTACTCAATGAAGCAGAAATCCCCTGATTCCATTGGATCTTGAGTTAGAGAGAACACTATGTAGGATGGAAAACAGTGAGCAGAGAGAGGCCCGTTTGGCGGAAGAAGCTCGTCAGCAGAGTTAGCTCTGCAATCTGCACTTCAGGAAGCTGAGGACGCTCATGATGAGGTAGTGAATGTTCACCGCCATGGATGGGGAAATAGCGTCCAAATATATGCTCCTCAGTTCTATGATGATGATGATCCGGATGTTGATGAGGTCGGGGTCAACTGGATCTACTGTACCTCCATTGTCTACGGCGACAATATTTGATATCACTACCACCATGATCCATTTGCTTAATATGAAAAGGTTGTTTAATGATCACACAAGTGATGATGCTAACCTACATTTGATGAATTTCGTCGGTATATGCAAGGTGTATAGGTTACACGGTGTACGCCAGGATGCTATAAGGTTGAGACTCTTCTCATTCTCCCTCTCCCTGGAGTGGCCACATTATGGTTATCGGAGTTGCCCAACGACTCCATTACTAACTAGAGGGAGCTTAAACAAGCCTTCCTAGAAAGGTTCTTCCCAGCCTCCAGGATGTTGCAGCTGAAAGATGAGATCTATAATTTTCGATAGTTCAAGACTGAGGCACTACATGAGACTTGGTTGAGATTTAAGAAGAAGCTGACTAAGTGCCCGAACCATAAAATTCCCGATGACAGTTTGTTGGAAATTTTTTACAGGTATTTGAACAACAATACTAAGGCTGTAGCAAAGATAGTGGTAGGAGGAGCATTGATGAGTCACTCGTAGGAGAAAGAAAATGTTGTACTTGATCGAGTGACCAAGACGAACGGGGCCTGGCACACCAAGGAAGAAGAGATAGTTACGGGTACATATGTTATTGGTATGATTACAGAACAAAGAAGAAAGGAGAAGGAGCATGATTAGGAGCTAGATCATATGAGGACAACCTTGGACCTGCTCATGCACATTTTGAGCTTTCACACTTAAAAGGTGAATACAGTTATATCTCAGGGTCAGGAGTAGGGGTTTGAGCAAACAGATTCTGAGGAGGAGGCAATCTTCTTTGAAAACCAGGTGACGAGTTTTTGGACCAATGCTAAGGGTCCAGAAAGTACACTTGTCACCAAGGCTCTGGAAATAAAGGTCAGACTCAATATAGAAACAATTATAATAGCAATGGATACAAGAATAGGAGTAGAGGTCGTGAGCGGGAAGGTGAATGGAGAAAGAATGATGGCTACCGCAATGACCATGTTGGTGTTTATGTTATTCCCAGAGCCAGTGAGGATGATGCTGGACCCTCGAAGTTAGAGAGTATGATGGCTGAGCTACTAAAAAGGGCCAAATCAACTGATGAGCAGATGTAGGATATTAGAGGTGACAAATCTAGCATGTACCAGAAGGTCGAATCCCATGCCACAGTAATAAAGAAAATTAAGCAGCAACTTAGTCAAATATCTGCATCCCTAAACCAGAGGAAAAAAGGGACATTTCATAGCAACACTAGCCAAAATCCAAAGAATAATAGTCATCGTATGGAAGTGATGACTAGGAGTGGAAAGACTACTGTTTACCCTCCCCTGTCGGTTGTAATAGAAATGGAAAGACAGAAGTAGATCGAGTTTAATAAGGATGATGAGATTGCTGACCCAAAACTTGCTGGTGGGGCTAAGATAACTGAGACTTCATTTGGTGCAAAGGGATCTAGGGTTGATGAAGGGAAGGAAAAAGGGTCCACACAGGTATAGAAGGCTATCAGTCAACCACCTTCACCATTCTAGCAGAGGATCAAGAGGAAGGCGGAAGTTGGTAAGTTTTAGAAATTTCTCTATATGCTAAAATAGTTGTCTGTGAACATACCATTGGTTGAGGCATTGGAGCAAAGGTCAAGATATGCAAAATTTATGAAGGATCTTGTGATTAGGAAGAGGTCCATGAGTTATGAACCAATTGGTAATTTGCATCATTATAGTACCATAGCCACACGGATCCTTGACCAGAAGAAGGAGGACCTAGGTGCCTTCACCATTCCTTGTATGATTGGTCACTTTGAGTTTGTGATGACATTATGTGATTTAGTAGCTAGCATCAACTTGATGCCATTAGTTGTGTTCAAGAAGTTGGGCTTGGGAGCCACTACATTAACGACAATGCGGCTATTGATGGCTGACCGCACAGTCAAAAAGCCAGTGGGGATCCTAGTTGATCTGTTAGTGAAGGTGGATCAGTTTATCTTCCCTGCAGATTTCTTGAACTTGGATTGCGAGGTTGATTGCGAGGTCCCCATTATTTTGGGGAGACCATTCTTTGCCACTAGGAGACCTCTAGTAGATGTTGAGGCTGGCCAACTAATGTTCAGGCTGAATAAGAAGGAGGTCACCTTTAATATTTGCCGGTCAATGAAGCAAACCAATGAGTTTAGGGTTGTATCAGCAATGGAAGATGATTTAGTGTCTCTCGATAAATTCTGAGTAGTCGGGAGACTTGCATCGTGTTGCGATGTTAAGTCAGTCGCTTCTTGGGAGGCAATCCAGGAGGTAGTTTGGTGAAGTCTGGGTAACCAAACCACCTGCGTCGTGCAGTGATGTTAAATCAAGTGCTTCCGGGAGGCAACCTAAGTATCTTAACGTATGTGTGTTTAGTGTACAGGTGACACAAAACTGGTGGGTGAAAAATTTTAGAACGAAACTGTACTACGAGCCTCTGTATGACTCATAAGAGGATAGTGCGGCTCTTAGTACCGTCCATGGTGAAAACCAAAAATGTGAGTTCATGTAATGGTTGGTCATTATGAATTGTACCTACACTGTACGAGTCGTAGTACCCACTGTAATGGTGAACCATGCTATGTGTTGAAGTACATAAAGTAAAGACCTACAATACATAGTACGATTCGTACCATCATGGTATGATTCATACCATGTACTCGTAGGCCCCCAGGTAAGTACCTAAAGTCTTTTGACACGAGTCCAAAGGACGAGCTGTAGGTTAATCCTACAACTAGTGATATGAGTTGTTATGGACTAAATTAATGAAATTGACCTTACTAGATCCGAATTTGTAAAAATCCACCCTAACCTATTTAAATCAAATTCATTCAGACCACCACACACACGCAAACATAAACTTCAACACACAATTGTCACTGATGATCCTCACACCCATAACTCAA
Source organism: Datura wrightii (assembly GCA_035772735.1). Taxonomy (NCBI): domain Eukaryota; kingdom Viridiplantae; phylum Streptophyta; class Magnoliopsida; order Solanales; family Solanaceae; genus Datura; species Datura wrightii. Next base: position 73,635,645 of record JASDFA010000027.1, read on the forward strand.
GCTTAAATCCATTCAAGCTCGAATTTGTGCAAGTGAATCTGTAGAGCACTTTGAATTCGTACCCCAAAATAGAAGTAGGCTAAGTTGAGCAAGAATCTGAAAAAATCAAGCAAGTAAATGTGCTAAATTTCAAAATCTTGCTATATGTAAACTGAAAGAATACTGTGATTCCTCAAACTCATGAAAATGGGGAAGAGGAAGGGGATTTGTGGCTTGTTGTGTAAATGTATTGAAAAGTTAGGAATTCAAAGTGCTTAAATAATAAAATTTTATTGATGACAATTAGTTACGAGGTGTGAAGAATGTTGGGAGTTAACCAGGTAGGTCAAAATTGATGAAGTTTGCACATCCAAGCTGGGGAATTCTGAGCACCCAGTTCAAAATAATTATTTGCCTAATAAACTGACACTACCCAGATTAGGACAGGCTTCACGAGCTTTCTCACGACTCGTTGTTCAAAACTACGACTCGTAGAAGGACTCATTGGGACATCCAAAGATCATTTTAAGTGAAGGAAATGGTAGGGCTCCTTGTATAACCCGTTGTATATTACAATGTGTCTTACCTGGTGATCCTACCAAGATTCTGAAAGGGTCAAAGATCAAAAGTAATAGTACGACCTATTTTACGACTTGTAGAATCTAATCACAATCCGTAACTTGAGCCATTAAAAAAATACCAAACATCAGAATTCTAGGAAAATCCTCATACAACTCCTAGTATGAACCGTACCAACCCGATACAAGTTGTACCAAGGAGTCGTACCAGAAGCACTAATTGTTACAAGTCTCAATACAAATCATACCACCTAGGTACGATCCGTATTGTAGACTCGTGGAAAATTTTAGAGGACATTTTTCTTGCTTTCTTTTTTTCAGATCATACATATTAACCTTTTCCTCCAAAGGTACAATGACTTTCAAAAGGATATCAAAGAAGAAGCCCCAAGACAAGTGGGCTAGAGCTGAAATAGCTGCTTGGAGGGCATTAAGAGATGAGCCCTCTGACTCCGATCAAGCAGGAACCACACCAAGTGGTTCATTACAGAAGCACCAAGTTGAGACATCTAACACTAATTATCCACAAACCACTAGAGCCCAAGCCATGGTTTAGGCTAGAGCTACAACCATTGCTCCCCAATCTAAAGAGGGATCAGGGGAGCAGCCCCAAGAGTCTGGGAGTGGCTCTAATGAGGAAGAAGGGATCAAGGAGACCTAGTCCAAAGATGGTGAGAAATAAGGAGGAGTCCAATGAGGAGGAAGGTGACCAATCTTCACCTTAGGAGAACCACACTATTAGGTGGAGAGTGCTTGCTGGTCAAGACATTTATGAGTAGGGCCTCTCTCTCACCTCAAAGAATCATCCAAGATGGAGTATACAAGAAGAACTACAGATCCTCACTTGTGCCTTTAATGAGGTTGAGGAAATGAAGCTGATGTTTCACTTCTATGAATTTGACTGGATGGTTAGAACTCCAGAGAAATAAAGGGTCGAGATGGTTTGGGAGTTCTATGCTAATTACTTTGCCACAATGGAGCAAAAAGCAAAGGGTGGGCAAAAACTTAAACAACAGCCCAAACTTGAGAGTGTGATGGTTAGGGGAAAAGTACTTGACATCTCTGAGCGAACCCTTAAACGGATATTATATGGGCCACACTTCAGAGCTCCAGATATGACAGCTGAGTTTGACTACCGAGTAAATGCCCTAAAAATGGTAAAGAAGTTGAGCTACGAGGAGAAGAAGAGCCAAGTGAAATGGCTAGCCGAGGAAAAGGAGGAAGTTGATTGGGTGGCAAGTTGAAAGCAAGTCACCGTAGCTTCGCTGAACTTTATAGCAAAGGCTTGCTGGAAAATTGTCCGCCATAGGTTGGCACTGACGGTCAATGAAAACACCCTCAGTGCAGAGACAGAAGCTTTAGTGGTGTGTATCATGTCAAGATATACTATCAATATTCTTAGGGTCATAGTAGAGTAGATCCGAGATCGGTCTATGGGATTAAGCGCTACCATCCCATTCTTGAGTCTCGTGTACATGTTATGCATGGACACAGGACTTAAGGTGAAACCTAAGGTAAAGTCACTTGATTAGAGGCTAGAATACTGCGGACATAGGCCTTATACGGGATAACATGAATTCGGTTAGCCGGGTTAGACTTCCTACTGCACTTTCACTACCACGAGCATCTCGGGGCAAGCATGTTGATGCTCCCACTTCAGTGGAGAAGGGACAGATGTCGGCTATAGAGGCCGTCCACACAGATGATGCTCCTAGTACTTCTTCCACACTGTCATTGGGCAGAACACACCAAACCCCAGTTGATAATATGTTGGTCCCACATGAGTTCCTCTAGAAAATGGCCAAGAGCCTGACAGTGACAAAGAAGAAGGTAAACTAACTGATGGAAAATATCATGACATGGGTGAAGATCGAGATTGATGTGGATGTGAGATTATTACACAACCGGTTGGAGAGTTTTGAGCACCACCTCAACGAGCGCCTGGCTGAGCATCCGAACACGGGCAGCCATAGAGAGGAGTCGGGGGCTTTACAGAGACAGGTAGCTGAGTTATCGTCTAGACTTATGGAATTATTATTAGCCCCAACCATCCCAAAATTAAATGTTGAGCTTGACGAGGAGCTAGATTTAGAGATATACTAGGCTCCAACAGTGACCGATAGAGGAAAAAGGAAGAAGAGAGTCTCGGAGGTGTTCGAAGATGATTCCTCAAGGAAGAAAAGAAAGAGGAAAGAGAAAAACGAGCACAAGAGGGAAAGAGTGGACAATATGCAAACTCATGACAAACATATGTTAGAGTTGCATGACTGAGCTAGAGTTGCAGGGAGATCCACCACTGCCCTTGGAGAGCTTGCGGTTGGAAAGGACCCTTCAGGTGAGCCACATTCATCCCGAGATGATACTAAGGTCACTAAAGTGACTAGTATTGTTGAGGGAGTAAACATTCCACCATGTGATAGTCTCATTGAGTGCACCGGCCACAACTAGTGCCACTATAACAACAGAGGGAGCACCTTCACTGGATGATAGGAGCGCTTAGAGTGCCACATGTATTTCCCTTTCCTTGTTCTTACAGTTGATGCTTTGGGGAAAAAGCATGCCGTTAAAAGGGGGGTGCACTTTTATTTTTTAGGGTATTGACTTTCGTCCGAGGGTTTTTGTTGTCATGTTTCTTTCCCTAAGCATGCTATCTATTAGAACGGCATGTTTACGATTTTATTTTATGTTTTGTTTATCTAGAAGTAGTTAGGAGTACTTTACAGCCAATAAATGCACATGTTTTGAAATGATAAAAAAAATGACCCTGTCTGAAAATATTTTGGTAGTCTAGCTGTGTATTTTGACTGCAAGGCATGGTTTCTATGGATCTTTTTATGGTGTTAAGTCTAGTAGAATCTGTAATTATAGCTTAAATGTGCATGAATTGGATAGGTAGAATTAATGCAAACTTGTACCATTAGTGAGTGAGGATTTATACTCAGTTCAATACTGCATTGAGGATCTAGAACTTGCTCGGTTGGCCTTTACATAGGTTATCGGATAGTTGGTTAGAAAAGGATCATAGGCTATCGCTAATTTTACCCACATTACCTTAAATTACCTAACCAAATAAAAATAAATCCCTTGATCCCGGCTTTGAGCCTAAAATTGACTATTTTTATTTGATTATCAATTAACTTCTCCCATTGTTTAAAATGAACCAGTTTGGCCCTGATCCCTCCTTGGACATTGTGAACCTCAACTCAGGAAAAATGGCCTAAGTTGAGGGTTGCTATAGTAGGAGTGTGTAGACTATGAGAAGGTGGAAAAGAAATAAAAAATCAAAGAAAAGGTGGGGTGTGGTGTGAAAAAGATGTATAAAAGAAGACTTGACATGAAAATAAACGAAAAATAAAATAAAAAAATAAAATTGATGAGAAAAATACACCACACTCACACATTGAATTTAAGGGGAGAAAAGGGAGGAAAAGAGGAAAAAGTGAAAAAAGGGATACAAAGTGAAATTGAAGCCAAGTATCTTGTTACAAGGAGGGTTTAGTCATTAAATTTCATATTTACTATACCCAGCCTGAAGCCTACCTTACAAGCTTAACAAAGTACTATAGTGATCCTAGCCTAACTGTCGGAAAAGCCGAAGTAGAGAAAATAAGGGCAAGTCAATGGTATCTGATGTGCAGTATTTCAAACTTCATTGTGAGAGTGAGAGTCTTACTTTCTTAGTCCAAAGATTCATATTTCTAGAAATCTATGAGTTTGGGGGACTTCATTTGCTGTAATGTTATTTGGTTTGAATTATATTCTGCTAATTGTCTTTGCGAGTAGCACTAGTGATAGCTTTATTCTCTATTTATAATTAGATGCCATGTATTGATCCCTGTGTATCATGATTTATAGTTGCATGAGTGCATATTTTACTTACTTTGAATGAAAAGGGGGTCAAAAGCTTATTGCGGTTCCTGTTCATAGTTTGGTTATGTTGGTTGTAGGTCTTCTAGTTTACATTCTAGTTAAGCATCGTCTTATAGTTTGTTTATTCGCCTGGGGATACAAAAAAGTCTTAAGGTTAGGGTTTTGATGTGTTGTGGGTTTACAAAATTTTCGACGCTTAAAACTGAGGAAATAATCATGGACTTAGGTGCTTATATGGATATGATGCACTTTTTTTTGGTTTATAAGGAAATTAGGTGTTGGAGTTGAAATATGCAAAGAAGTGGAAAAATGTAGAAAGAGGGATAACTATGGACCTCAGTACGAGTTGTACCTTCCTGGTACGAGCTGTACTGAGTATCTTTTAAGAGTCTAGAAGATGTGCTGAATCAAATAGCCAAAGTATGACTCTTGGTATGAGCCGTACCAAGGCAGTTTTATAAAATTCAAAGGAAATTATTCTAAGTTAGTCTCCTAGTACAGTAGCAACCATGAATCACTTTATCTACCTATGTCTCATACCAAGGAGCCATGGTGAAGTTCAGAAGAATTAATGAACGGCAGATCTCGACGTACGACAAAAAGTCACGAGTCATAGGATGAAGGTATAAGTCGTACCAGGCTACTTGTGAAAAGATTTAGAGGATGATAGAACTCTGAGATTCAAACCATTACAAGACATTATAACTCATAGGTTTACGGCATGAGTAGTACAAAATTTCAACACTTAGACAAAATTAGAAGAGCCAGCTAACATACGAGTGAAGGTACAACTTGTACAATCATTGTATGGGTCGTAAGTGAAGTCGGTGCAGTTTAGCAGTTCCCCTATTAATTTAGGAGAAGTTTCTAATTATTTGTATAAATACTTTTCAGGGTTATTTTTGTTACGAGCAGAACATAATTCGATTCAGGGGAGAAGTATTCGACTTTTGAGAACAACTTTCGAAGATTTTCTTGAATTGTTTTTCTCATTGTTCTTAATTAATTCTTGCAATAACCAAGTGGGTTTTCTTCCAATCATATCTATAAGTTTTAAATTATGTTTTTGTCTATGAATGCATATAATTCTCTTACAATCATCAGAGGCAAAAGCCTCCACAATGAGGGTTGTGGGAACCATGATGAATTAACGAACTAGGGTTTCCACAAAGTGAATCTACACTAATGCTAATGCTTGTATTGTATTCTCTCCATCTTTAATGTTTGTTAATGCAGTGCAATGGTAGGACATGCCCGATTTCCCTACTTGCTTGAATCTAGAGAAGTAGAGATTAGGAAAAGAGAATTACAACAAAGCCTTGATCTTTATAGGTCGTTGTATGACTTGAGTTGTGATTGCAGGATAGTTAATTTGGAACAAATTGATAACAATTAAAGTGAAATCGCTCATGCAACCTAATCCGGTGATTGAGTATAGTTATTCCATAGGGACAAACTAGTCATTTGGATAAACCCTACTTATCAGTTCTACAAGTAAATATTGGGAAAGATCACGAGTGTAAAACCCGAAATAGTAATGAACCCATGGGGAAACATCCCTAGTTATTTACATTAACTTGATAAAGAACAATCAAATCTCAACAGTGTTATGAATTTTCTTTTATAACCCCCCCCCCCTTTAGGAGATAATTGATTTAAAAGCTTAAATGTTAACATTATTCTATATCTTGACCAGATTCTCTATGAGATTGACCCCAACCTAGATGGGTTCTTTATTGAAAACATTTCCGTCATACTTTTATGGAATCCTTATTCGAGTGTTATCATACATATGGAGAAAAAGGTTAGAGTTAAAGATCTGAGAAGAAGAAAGAAAAAAATCATCCTTAGTAATTTTTCACGAGTCATCAGTACGAGTTGTAACTAGGTGGTATGATCCGTACTAAGACTCGTAACATATTAAGAAATTTTCATGATCCATAGTACAACTCATACCAGGATGGTACAGTTTGTACTAAGGGTCGTATGAGGAATTCCCTGAACAATTATCCTTTCTATTTTTGTACGACTTGTGTTACAGATAGCAATTGGATTCCACAAGTTGTATTAAGGGTCGTAAGGTTTCTTTTGAACTTGACCCTTTCAGATTTTTGGTATGACAACCACGTATGACTCGTACTAGGATATTGATAATGCTCAAATACACTCCTTGTTTAGAGAAAATGTAAGTGATCATTGTATCATAACAAATAACTCGATGGGTGTCGGGATCGAATACCACAGAGAATATAGAATGATTTACACAAGAGTTGTTTAGTGAATTGAATTGATTTGCATCGAAACAATGAAGATATAAAAGTAAATTTTAGGGTATGTGATTGCAATATTATTATGAACTCTAAAATCAACTAATCAAGAAAGCAAGATAACCACCAATCTAATGATCGTAGGCTAGAGGTGTGGTGTACATAGGATATCAATCTAATCAGGATTGACTAACCAATCAAGTTATTACTAATATGTGTAAATAACCTTGGAAAATATTGCGCCCGATGTTTTTCAACTAGTGAACGCCTTATCCTCAAGTCCTTTCGAACCTCAAGATGCAATTTAACTATTCCAATATAGGTTTGGGTTAGGGGCTGAACTATTTCTAGCCATCAACCTCTAAAGGGATTATGACCATGTGTTTTGTCTATTTCTAGCCCAACCTCACATAATCAAATTCCAATCCACTATTAAGTTCTCCCCCATTAATTAATTCTTCTTTTTCAAGCCAAAATTAACTAATAAAATAATACCCATATTTACAACTATTAAACCCCACCCACCAATCATTAGGCGGGCTTTTTGGCCCTTGGATTGGGTAGCCACGGCTGCGGGTTCGCAAAGGTCAATATGCTGGAGGTTCGAGGATCCAAGTGACTTGCCACCTCATCCCTCAAGGTGATCACTTCATTATCTGAGACCTCAACTTTAGCGCAAAGGCCTCACAATTTTTCTCATGCAGGATGCATGTCTTTCTTAATGCCTTGCTGGATCATGGAAGGTATTGTTTTAGACAACTTTGCGATGTAGCTCTCATGAGCTTGGTCCATTTGTTCTATCTTTAGCAGGTCAGTTAGTGGAGATGTGGTGACTACAGCTGCTTGGGAAGACCCTATGGTTGTGTTAGAGAACATAGAAGGTGGCGGGTTAATTCTATTCCCCATTCCTTTGGGCCTCTTTGAAGCTGGAGCATCCTTATCAGTTTTTGTGTCTAAAGTAATCACTCCCTCAGCCATCACAGTTTTATATAGTGGCTGAAAGATGGGGCATGAGGCACGTAGGCATAACATACTCACAAGGATGTGATAGGGCAACTGCCTGCTGATTGGACTTCCTTATGAATTACTCCGCAATGATTTTGCCGACATTGATGTGTGCATGATGGACCTCTTATTATTGAAGGAAACATAATAATCTTCCATTCTAGCCAACCTAAAGTGAAGTTATGCAATACAGTAGGCCTCATCAGAAGGTAATTGTCATGCCCCACCTTAGGAGGCGTCACTGGCACCTAGTGCCATATTAGGATCTGGACTCACTTGACTGGCCTGATGCACTACTGGTGCATTCTTGTAACTTAATTCAAAAAAACAATGAGCTATATCTCGACTATAAATACAACATCTGGCCGACAAGGCTTCTTGTAAAAGAACACAGCTAACCATCAACAACACAATAATAGGGATCCTATGCGGGCCGACAAGACAAACATGTTGTCTAGTTATAAGTGAAATGAAATCAGGCAACTAAACTATGCTATAGCCAACAAGGATGCTAACTGAAAGCTAAACAAGGCCCCATGCGGCCATCACATGAAATAAAACATACATAGGCCCCACACGACCAACAACAAAAACTAACTGCTAGAGATCTGTAGCATACAAGAATCTAAGAGTGGAATAATGGTCGAGATAGGGACCCGACCTACCCATAAGTTGTACAACAGAAAAACAAACCTCTTCTAACTACCTACTCTGTAGGAAGGGAGCTGGACAAACTGTTAACTTCATCTGATAACTAAGAGGGTCCCGAACCACGTCTATCCACACCTGCAGGCAAGTAATGAAGCACCCCGAGGATGGGCGTCAGTACAATATGTACCAAATATGTAAGGCAGTAGGATAATAACTTACTGAAAGCTGGTAAAACTGAAGTAATGAAGAAAGAGAATAAGAATTTAACCTGAGTAACCTTACCGTCTGAAGTATCTAACTAACAGGTTTATATGTATACACACAAGAACCTAACCGGGTCCCCATAAGCCTGGAAGGTACAACCAACACATAATAACCTACTTGGGCCCCCATAAACCCCGACAAGTACAAACAATATCTACTTATGCTATCTGACTACTAATGGTTGTAAGCATATTGTAACTCTGGAAAATGTGTTCTTGAAACTGAGCCTAAGCCCGATAGGCTCCTATAGCTATGTCTGTGCTTGGACTTTCTGGGCCACACAACTGGACCCCGAGCCTTGGCTCAACTATGGGTCATAATGTAATTGCTGCAACAGGATATGGCCCTCACGACCTTTATCTGAGGTAAGTCAAGAAGGCCCTCACAACCTTATTCTGATAGAACTCACTATGGCCCTCACGGCCTCAATCTAATAGGAATAAATATGGCCCTCGTGGCCTCAATATGATAGAACTCAATATGGCCCTCAAAGCCTCAATCTGATAGAACTCTGTGTGTTCCTCACGTCCTCAACATGATAGAACTCACTATAGCCCTCAGGCGCTAACATCTAACAAACGTCGTAAAGTAAACCAATTTAGCTAGGGTTAATTCTTATAAGGGTTACTATATTATTAATGTCGTCTCAATTTTGTTCATAACAACTGACCACAATGGGGTTACTCTGAGATACTTTAGTTACACAAGTCATACTAACTATATGACAAACATAACTTGCTGAAAAGGACGACCTTACATACCTCAAGTGTTGACTTCCATATAATTGGTGAGTCTCAACTGGCGATTGGTGGTTCAATCTAATTGTAGCTCTGATACTGGGAGAATAGGGCTAATTTCAATACGAAACTCAACAAAAATGATAATTTTAAATAATAATAGTAACTACAATTGAACTCTGAACAATTCGGTGAAAAACTCACAATTTCTCAAGAGAAGGAAGAAGTACTCACTAAAGGCCCGTGGCCATTTAGGAATTAATTTGAAACAACTCCGACAACTTGATCTTGGGAAGAATTTCATGCCCAAGTGATACTCAAATGCTTCATTTCGACTTGTTTATATATCATTATTGTGTACATTCTCATGTGATTTGTAGTTAAATGTGAATTTATACTAACCAACATGATTAGTGTTGTTTTGCAGGTAAAATGGAATTTTGGGAAGCTAAGATACATGTTGGTGAAATCAAGAATAGACTTGAAAACACAGAGTGAAAAAGGACATGGAAGATCAGCAAAAACAAGGGCGCTGCGATGGAGCCGTGTCACGTTGCAATCGCAGAGGCACTCTGCCTCAAAGGAAATAAATTTGGCAATTTCTAGTGAAGGTGCGCGATAGCACCGTGTCACGTTGGCCAGGCTAACGATGCAGGCCGTGGCACGTTGAGGTTAAATTGCCTTGGGGGCCGACTTCCAGTGAAGGTCCGCGATACCTCCATGGCACGGAGGGAGTGCTCCGCAATACACTCGGTGCCACGTTACTTGTTATTCCGGGAAAAATTCTCAATAGTATAAATAGCACACTTAGGTTTTATTTTAAACATTCTGACTTGGTTGAACAAGAACGTGGGTTACAGGCAGTTGAGGGGATGAAAATTCTAGGGTTCTTCTCTATCTCTTTCTCTTTTATCTCAATTGTTTGTATGAATTACACTTATTTGATGATGTTTAATCCACAAATGAGTGGCTAAATTCACTTCTTGCTAAGGTTAAGAACAATTGTAGTGGAATGTAATTGTTAATCATTTCAGTTTTCATCTTTTCTTCAATGGTTGTTCTATCAATTCTTGTTCTTACTGCATTAGGGTTTGGCCAATGTTAATGTATATCTAAAAAATTCAATTTTGATTTTGAAAAGGAAAAAAATTGGAAAGATGTGAATTTGTAGGATATGATCTCTTCTTAGTTTGGAAAATTGAGAATTGATTTACATTCAGAATAGAAATATATCTGAAAGTCTTATTAGTCAATTAAGGAATCGGGAATGTATGGCTGGAACATGAAATTCTTTTATCATAGAAATGTAGATTAAGGCTCATGATTCTTAAGTTGGATAAGAGTCGAAAGTTCCTATCCATAGGCAATAATTCTTGACTAGCAACCGAAGGAAAGATTAACTAAATTGTATTGATAAATTAATTCCCTGCATGTTCGTTTTAAACTCAGCTTGCTCATTACTATTGTTCAGGCTCACTTTATATTTTTTCCTTAGATTCATATTAATTAGTAAACTCAAACTCTCAAAATATTATTTATTTGGTTGTCTGCATTCTTAAAGATATAGTTCATTAACACTTAAGTTAATTATTACCGTAGCTTAGTCCCTGTGGGATCGATACTTGGCTTTACTTAAGCCACTTTACTACTTGTTCGAGCACGTGCACTTGCGTGTAGTTACCACAGAAGCCGAATAAGTTTTTGGCACCGTTGCCGGGGACTGGCAATTGGTAAAATTATTTTCTTAGTGTTAGTTTACAAATTCTATTTAAATGCTGACAACTTGATCTTAGCCTTTCTCTTGCAGATATTGAATTCTTCTGAACACTGGCAAGAGACATGGAGTTGGTGGATTCATACATAGAGCCGGAAAGACAATTTCATCGTCAAAGAAGGGAAGCTCTAGAGAAAAAGCTACAGTTGCTTAGACAGGCAATTCTGGAGCAACAACAGAATCCACCACTTGTGAGGGCAGTGTTAGTGCCCGAGGAAATGGCAGCTAGGCCGGTTCGCGAAGTGGCAATCCCACATGCTAACAATGTTACATCAAGTATTCGTAGACCAGAGCCAGAAGGGAGGTTTCATCTTAAACAGAACATGATTCAATTGTTGCACACCAGCAGGCAATTTACAGGTCTCCCTCATGAAGATCCACAACAACATCTCCAAAACGTTTTGGAGATAAGTGACACTTACATTCCCATTGGAGTATTATCCGACTACGTGAGACTTACATTATTCCCATTTTCATTATTGGGGGAAGCAAAGTGGTGGTTGAAAGTTGAACCACCTAACTCTATCACCGCTTGGGATGATCTTGCAAGAAAGTTTTTTATAAGATTCTTTCCATTCGGGAAAACAGCAAGACTTAGAAGTCAGATTCTAAGTTTTAAACAAAGAGAGGGGGAGAATCTGTATCAAGCGTGGGAGAGGTTCAAATCATTTCTAAGGGATTGTCCTCACCATCACCAGTCCAATGATGTGCTGGTGTATTCTTTCATAGAGGGTTTGGAACCCGACAAAAAGAATTTGCTAGACTCAGCATCTGGGGGACAAGCATTAGAAAAGACTTATGAGGAGCTGTATACTTTGTTAAATCGTATTTCACAGGGAAATCCAGAGTGGAACGCAGACTCTTCAAGAGGAGAAACAAGGAAAGTGACAGGAGTCTTTGAGGTGGATGGTTTTACAGCTATCGCTGCATAGATAGCTGCATTGCAAAATCGACTCAACACCCACTTCAGCAGTATGAGCTTGAATCAACCACAAGCCCCAGTTAATGTAGTGCAGCAGGTTTGGTGTGAAGTATGCGATAGTAATGAACACTCAGCTGAGTGTTGTGGTGCAAATCCAGATTCAGTGAACTGTGTTGGGAACATCCAGAGAAATAATCACCAGCAGCAGTATGGCAATAATTACAACTCAAATTGGAGAAATCATCCGAATTTCTGTTGGGGTAGTAACAACCATCAAGGGCAGAGTTCGAATCAAGGTATGCAGAGAAATCAAGGGGGCAGCAGAATTATCAGTCTCAGTACAGAGGAAACAACGCACCTACTCCACCAACCAACATCATTGTGGAAATGTTCAAAACAATGATAGCTAACCAAGCTCAATTGCAGGCTAATTATGTGAAATTAGCAGAAGACTTAAAAAACAACCAGTTAGCTACAAAGGCGTTGGAGTACCAGTTTGGACAACTAGTTTGAGCTCAAAACACCAGGCCCAGAGGAGGACTACCGACTGACACTGATCGAATCCCAAGCAGGTCAATATAGTGACCACAAGGAGTGGTTTACAACTCAAGGAGGTGGAACCAAAAAGATCACCTCAGCAATCATGAGAAGTGGAAAAAGAGAGGGAACATGATGATGAGAGGCGGAAGGAGAAGGCAGCTAAAGCAGAAAGACCACCACCCCCGTTCCCTCAAAGTTTAAAGAAACACAAGGAGGAAGCTTGTTTTAAAAAGTTAGTGGAGGTTCTTAAATAGGTACACATTAATTTACCTTTGGTTGATGTTTTGCAGGGAGTGCCTAAATATGCAAAGTATATCAAGGACGTCATAGCTAACAAAAGCAGATTGACGGAGAATGCTACGATGGCGCTTACTGAGGAGTGCACTTCCCGGATTCAGAATAGGTTGCAAACAAAGCTCAAGGCCCTGGGAGCTTTACAATTCATATCACAAACGGGCAAAGTATCCGAGCTCGCGGAGTATATGATTTGGGAGCAAGCATAAACTTGATGCCGACCTCGGTGTTCAAGAAGTTGGGGCTGGGCAGTCCTAGACCAACTACAGTGGTCTTGCAGTTAGCAGATCGTTCTTTGGCCAAACCAGATGGCATTGTGGAGGACGTGCTAGTGCAAGTGGGCTCCCTCATCTTCCCGGTAGATTTTATTGTCTTAGATTTTGAGCCGGATGCGGAAGTCCCATTTATTTTGGGACGTCCTTTCATAGAAATCGTGAGAGCTTTTATTGATGTAGCTACAGGACAACTAACCATGCGGGTGCATGACAAAGTGGAGGTATTTGATGTGTACAAGGCCATGAAGCTTCCGACCATCTATGAGGAGCTTTCAGCAATCAATGTGCTAAACCAAGAAGAAATTCTTCGGATTGTTGATTCTTAAGATCCATTGGAGAGTGCGTTGATGAGCTCCAATCATTTTGGAGATAGAGATACGTATGAGATGGTGCAAATGTTGAATGAATCAAAATGGTATCTCAGGAAGCAAGAATTTCAGCCGTTAATGAGGTCCCTGGAACCATTGCCAAAACCATCTATTGAGGAAGCACCAAAACTGGAGTTGAAGACATTTCCTCCACATCTGAAATATGTCTTTTTGGGGGAAGATGACACCTTGCCAGTCATCATCTCCGCAGAATTGATGGAGGCACAGGTAAAGGATGCATAGGTGGTTCTCAAGAGGAGGAAGAAAGCAATGGGCTGGCAAATGTTAGACATTTAGGGTATCAATCCAGCTTTTTGCACACACAGAATTTTCATGGAGGAAGGAAAAAATCCAACTGTACAACATCAGCGGAGGTTGAATCCGACGATGAAGGATGTGGTTAGGAAGGAAGTGATTAAATGGCTTGATGTAGGTGTGGTCTATCCTATTTCAGACAGTGAATGGGTTAGCCCCGTTCAGTGGGTTCCAAAGAAAGGAGGGATGACCGTGGTCACCCATGAGAAAAATGTGCTGATCCCTACACGCACAGTCACAGGCTGGCGGATTTGCATGGACTACAAAAAGCTCAATGAGGCCACAAGGAAAGATCACTATTTTATCCCGTTTACTGATCAAATATTGGACAGATTGGCTGTTCAAGAATATTATTGTTTCCTTGATGGCTATTCTGGCTATAACCAGATAGCCATAGCACCGGAGGACCAGTAGAAGACTACGTTCACATGTCCTTATGGGACATATACTTTCAGGCGGATGCCATTTGGCTTATGCAATGCACCCGCCACATTCCAGAGATGCATGATAGCGATCTTCCACAATATGGTTGAAGATTTCGTCGAGGTATTTATGGATGATTTTTCTGTTTTCGGTAATTCGTTTGCTACTTGTTTGCAGAATCTTGACAGGGTGCTAGCTCGTTGTGAAGAATCCAACCTTATACTCAACTGGGCGAAATGTCATTTCTTAGTCAAGGAGGGTATCGTCCTTGGCCATAAAGTGTCTTGCAAGGGGTTGGAAGTCGATCATGCAAAGATTGAGGTTATTAAAAAGCTACCACCACCTGTGTCAGTGAAGGGTATTCGCAGTTTTCTCGGACATGCAGGGTTATACAGACGGTTCATCAAGAACTTCTCTAAAATTTCTCGACCAATTGCAGGTTGCAAGAAAAAGAGGTGATGTTCGAGTTTGATGAGGATTGTGTCAAAGCATTTGAGGAGTTGAAACAAAAATTGATAGAAGCACCTATCCACGTTTCTCCGGATTGGGAGCAACCGTTTGAATTAATGTGTGATGCAAGCGATGTGGCGGTAGGAGCTGTATTGGGGCAGCGGAGAAATAGAATTTTCCATTCTATTCATTATGCTAGCCAAACACTGGACGCAACCCAAGTCAAATTATACAGTCACAGAAAAGGAGATGCTAGCATTGGTGTTCGCATTTGATAAATTCAGGTCCTAGTTTGTGGGTTCTGGAGTAGTGGTGTATACCGATGATGCAGCGATTCGGTATCTGTTTAACAAGAAGGATGCAAAGCCCAGGTTGATCAGATGGATCTAATTGTTACAAGAGTTTGACCTAGAGATTCGGGACAGAAAAGGGAGTGAGAATCAAGTGGCAGATCACCTATCACGATTGGAAAGTCGGTCACATATGAAGGAAGGTCACAACATCAAAGAAGAGTTCCCAGATGAGCAGCTATTGGCAATAAGGGAAGCTGAAATCCCTTGGTATGCAGACATTGTGAATTTGCTAGTGAGTGGAGTCTATCCACCAGAGGCTATGGCTCAGCAAAGAAAGAAGTTGAGACATAATTGCAGGTATTATATTTGGGATGAGTCGTTCTTGTTTAAGCAAGAACCAGATCAGGTGATGAGAAGATGCATTCCGGAGAGCCAGATTGCAGAAGTGTTGAGGAGTTGTCACTCTTCATTGTATGGAGGGCACCACGAAGGCGAGCGGACAACGCATAAGGTGCTAGAGTCAGGTTTCTTTTGGCCTACACTGTTCAGAGACTCTATGGCATACGTAAAAATATCTGATAGATGTGAATGAACAGGCAAAATTGGTAGAAGGCAAGAGATGCTGCTGCAGCAGATATTAGAAGTGGAGACACTAGATGTATGGGGTACAGATTTCATGGGCCCGTTCCCACCGTCATTTAGTAATCGTTACATCTTGTTGCCCTAGGAATGATAACAAGGTGGTAACAAAATTTGTGAAAAAGCATATCTTCACCAGGTTCGGGACACCCCAAGCCATTGTCAGTGATGGAGGGGCTCATTTTGTAAATGCAAGTTTGAAGAATTTGCTAGCTAAGTATGGGGTGCGCCATAAGGTAGCAACAACATATCATCCCCAAACTAGTGGGCAAGTGGAGGTGTCGAACAGAGAAGTATAGCAGATTCTACAGAAGATAGTGAATGCACAACGTAGTGATTGGTGAAGCAAACTCGACGATGCGTTGTGGGCTTATAGAACTGCGTACAAGACACCAATTGGGACTTCTCTATACAAATTGGTCTATGGAAAGGCGTGTCATCTGCCTGTGGAGCTAGAACCGAGCTTTCTGGGCCGTGAGGAAATTGAACATGGATCTAGAGCTAGCTGGGAAGAAGAGGCTGATGCAACTCAGCGAACTTGATGAGTTTTGTTGGCATGCTTATGAAATTGCCAAGTGCTACAAAGAGAAAACAAAGAGATGGCACGATAAGCATATGGTGCATCGGATCTTTGAGCCGGGGCAAAAAGTATTACTATTTAATTCAAGATTGAGGTTTTTTCTCGAAAAATTACGGTCCAAATGGTTAGGGCCGTTTGATGTGGTAAGAATGACCCCGCATGGGGCAGTGGAGTTGTGGCAAGAAGATAGAAGTGCCTCGTTCTTGGTAAATGGGCAGCGGTGTAAGCATTATTGGGGTGAGGACGTTATTCGAGAGAAGACGTCCATCACTCTAGAGGATGATTGAAAGTGAATGACGTCGAGCCGTGACAGTAAATCAGGCACTGCACGGGAGGCAACCCGTGAAATTGTTTTAATAGATGAGTAGAAATATATGAAAAGAAAAAGAAAAAAATAATAGAAAAAAAATTATTGTTGCGTTGAAACCTATCAATTCTAACCAATTTATTGTGGTGAAATGATTTTCAGGTGGAACGGAGGGAAAAAATGCAAAAAAGAGAAGTAAAAAAATTGAGGTGAGATAAATAAAAATTGGCATTACAGTGAGACTACGCGTTGGTTCCGTGTCACGGAGGAGGTGCTCCGCGTTACCCTCCATGACACGTTGCAGCCTATTCCGGATTTTTTAAAAAATTCCAGAACAGGGGCGTGATGGCTCCCTGTCACGGAGGGGGTGCTCCGCGTTACCCTCCGTGAAACGTTGAGTGTCTTTTCGCGTTGGGTCACACCGGGTCGCCGGGTAACCCGCGCGAAAAACACTTTTAAAACCCCGATTTTGCCCCATTTCTTCCTTATTTTCCATTTCCTCCGCGACCAAAACCCCAAATTCCCTTCTCCCCCAACGTGACACAGACCTAGGCTAAAGTTTTCTTCAAGTTTTCTTCAATTTCATCGGATTAAAGGTATGTTCTTGAACTTTACCTCATTTTTGCTTGAATTTTCGATTCTTGAACATGTGTAGTGATTGAAACTTGCCCTAGTGAAAATTAAGCTTGAATTCATTTAAGTTATGATTGATTGATGTTCATAGTATTGTTGTGAGTTTATTAACTCGATGAATTCATGTGTTATTGAATTTTTGCGAAATTGTTAGCTAGGGTTGGAATTTGAATATGAAGACGACTAAAATTGTTTGAAATGTTGAACAAAATTGGGTTGTGCATGTTGGGTGAATTGAATTATGTTGTGATGAATGTTGAATATGCTACGAAGACAAGGGGTTTTCGGGAGAATGAAATTGGTGAATTGCATAAGGTGTTGAGAACAAAAATTTGGCTAAGTGTTATGATGGTGGAAATGAATCGTTGGCGATAATTTTATTCATTGTACGAAGTCTGAGTAGTACATAGTAATTGTTCCATCGATTTATATGAATGCACTAAGCCGGTTGAATGTTAAGAATGAGAAAAATCATGAATGTCTTGTCGAAATTGTTTTGATTGTGGCTAAAGACTAAGTGTGGGGTGACCTAATTAAACCCATCCTTAGTTGAAGCTAATTGTGACTTCAATAACATTGGGATTGTATGTTCGATTGTACAGGAACAATGTAAGGCAGGCAAGACAAGGGAAAGGGCGTATCCAAATGGGGCGCCGACAGAAAAAGAATAAGATTGGGAATAGCAATTCCAGCAGCACCAGCGGTTTCGAGAGGCCAACGCCGACAATACAGAACCTGATGGGTGACTGACGAAGGGAAGAAATGGTATGCAAAACATAAAGAAACCAAATACTTCCCGGAAGAGCATATATCAAGGGAGCTGCTAGCACAGAAATTTCCGCGAATTGTACACCGGATTGACACTGTTGGGCTAAACTTCATCTTCGAAGAGCCCAGGGAGTGCCTCCATCTCATTCGAGAGTTCTATGCCAACTGGAACCTGACCCTCCGCAGTCACACTGTCAAGATTAGGGGGCAGGTTGTCACTTTTGAGCCCCATCACCTGAATGCCATCTTGGGGGCGCGGGACACAGACGCCCATGTCCTTTGGCAGCTAAACATTACTCCACCTTATGTGGACATCAGACGCACTCTATGTGGAGCCCGTTCGACAGCAAGGTGGAGCAGGCACAAGGAGAGGGGCTACCATCAGACACTGCCCTTCTCGCAGATGAACAAGGAAGCCAGGATCTGGCATAAAATGTATGCTCATGCTTGATCCCGGGGCTACACATGAGTGATGTCACCAAGGACCGAGTCTGCTTGGTGTATGCATTGATGAAGGGGCTTGAAATAAATATTGGGGTGGTGATCATCTCCGCCATGAAGAGAGCCCGACTACATCAGGGGCACAAATATGGGTTCGGTGGTTTGCTTACCACGTTGCTGAGGGGCCACAATATCGAGGAGGAGGCCCTGGAATACATCCCACAGATTGACAGGCGTGCCTTGGATGTTACCAAAACCAAGGCAGCTGACACTACTCACGGGTCGGT
The DNA here is from genome assembly GCA_035772735.1 of Datura wrightii. Taxonomy (NCBI): domain Eukaryota; kingdom Viridiplantae; phylum Streptophyta; class Magnoliopsida; order Solanales; family Solanaceae; genus Datura; species Datura wrightii. The sequence goes on from JASDFA010000027.1 coordinate 73,654,305, forward strand.
GCTCACACTATCCGAGCGACATGCTCAGGATGATCAGTGTATGGCCCGCATGTACGGGATGCAGATATTGCAGCTGCGCATTGGCGGGAGGCCTGCAACGGAGGATGAGCTATGGCAGCTCGAGCGGGATTACCCATTCGGCGAGAATGCCCGAGCTATATGTAGAGTGGGGCCCGCATTTGTGGAGCCTGTAGATGATGACGTCCCCACCGATGAGGAGACACAACAAGAGGACTCAGATGTTGAGTCAGATGAGGACAGCGGGGGAAATTTTGATATGGGAGATGAGGCAACGACACCTGATGAAGAAGTTGAATACTTCGATTGATCAGGGATTTTCACCACCCACCTTTGTGATATGTTGAATTTTGTGAACACTGGGGACAGTGTTCGGTTTAAGTGTGGGGTGGGTGTAGTTAGGTGCCAGCTGTTTCGTAGTTGTTTTTGTTTATGTTTATGTGTTGTGTTGTGGTGCCTGTGAAAAATGTGACCCTGTGACTTTGTGTTATGTGTTCTGTAATTAAGTGGTGTTGTAATGAATGTTAAGTTGTTGTGTGTTGTGTGACCTGTTGTTGAATGGTGGTTGAGTAAATATTTTTGTTTTCTATCGAAATTATCAAAATTTTTAAAATTTTTTGTTAAATTTCTTTTATGTTGGGTTTCTCGGCCTTTGTTTTCGGTACTTTTACCGAGCATAGTCCCATTGAACCGAAGTCGTAGATAGTGATCGTTCCCTATGATGGATGGAAGACGACCGTCTTATGGGAAATGTAGTCGATAGGAGTAGTTTTTTTCTTTCGTTCTTTCTTTTGTTTGTGTCCTAAACGTGTCGCTACTTCATGGTTCGGAATTCTTCCTACGTGTTGTAAATGATTTTAAGTTGCAAAGGTGGTTCGTCTTAAAGCAGGCAAATGTGTAAACATGTTGAGATACCTAAGCCATAGAGTTCGATTCGGTGTGATCGAGGCTTAATAGTGAATTCTTGTAATCAGTTGATTGAAGAGTCTGTGAATATGTCTTGAGTTGAGCATGTGCATTGAGTGTGAGGTGAGGGTTCGATTATTCCATGCTATTGTGAAGTGTGTAGAACTTGCCTAGTGTGTGTACGAAACGAAATGAAGGATGTGTATTGTAGGAAAGTATGTAGGCGTTTCTTTGATTAAACCGAAAGTTTCTCCAATATCATACCTACCTTGAATGTACATCCTAGTTAGCCCCATTGAACCTTTAGCCTATTTTTTTTCTTTCTTTGAAGAGGTACAAATCGAGCTTAATCCCTTCTTTCCATTAGCTGTGAATTTGATCCAAAACTCTCAAGCGTTCAAGAAAAATAATTTTCCCACAGAGTAAAGGAGTGAGAATTGTGAAAAGGAAAGAAAAGCAGAAGTGGTGAAAGTTAAAGAAAAGGTCAAAGGTGCACTTGCTGAAATTAAATAAACTAAAGATGTATAACTAATCTTTTCTAGTAACTCGAGTGTGCTTAAAGAAATGGGAACAAGAACAAAGAAAAAAAATTCTTCAAGAATGGGAGGATGAAGGAAAAAAAATGACCGTAACGATGGTGGGATGTATTGAAAAGCGCTTAAGGAAGCTAGTTGCTATTATTGGTTAGCCCAGTATTTGCTAGTTCCTTAGCTTACATTACAACCCGTTAAGTCCTACGTGATCTTACATCACTCGTCCTTATATTAGTGGAGTAATACACTAGAGGCAAGCCTATGGTTCATGACATGATTCATGTGAATTCCTTGGGAGAGAGAGCGAAATTGTATTCATATACCCCGACATGTAATGCTTTGGAAATCATATGATAGCAAAGGGGGTAGTTTCTTGTTTTGTGAGGGCACATGCTTGACGAGAGATTAATTTCTTGTCGGATGTCTTGATCAGTTGATTTGCACGAGTTTGCCAAGATCGAGAATTTATTCTTGAGCTTAGGAGGTCTTAATGTGATGTACATCATTGTATTGATGACACTATGCATGTTTTCTTGATTATTTGCTATATTAAATAATCGGTATAGCCGTAGCTTGAATTGTTGAGTCAAAGTAGCTATGCGTGAGTGTCAATTGCATGAGATGTGATAATATTGCTCGACGAACAAGAGTTTAAGTGTGGGGTAAGTGCTCTTGGGCAGAATTTCATGCCCAAGTGATACTCAAATGCTTCATTTTGACTTGTTTGTATATTATTATTGTGTACATTCTCATGTGATTTGTAGTTAAATGTGAATTTATACTATCCAACATGATTAGTGTTGTTTTGCAGGTAAAATGGATTTTTGGGAAGCTAAGATACATGTTGGTAAAATCGGGAATGGACTTGGAAACAAGAGGTGCAAAAGGACATGGAGATCAGCAAAAACAAGGGCTCCGCGATGGAGTCGTGTCACTTTGCCATCGCGGAGGCACTCTGCCTCAGAGGGAATAAATTTGGCAATTTCCAGTGAAGGTGCACGATAGCACCGTGTCACGTTGGCCAGGCTCCGCGATGGAGGCCGTGGCACGTTGAGGTTAAATTGCCTTGGGGGCCGACTTCCAGTGAAGGTCCACAATACCTCTGTGGCACGGAGGGAGTGCTCCGCGATACACTCGGCGTTACTTGTTATTCCAGGAAAAATTCTCAATAGTATAAATAGCACACTTGGGTTTTATTTTAAACATTCTGACTTGGTTGAGCAAAAACGTGGGTTACAAGCAGTTGAGGGGACGAAAATTCTAGGGTTCTTCTCTATCTCTTTCTCTTTTATCTCAATTGTTTGTATGAATTACACTTATTTGATGATGTTTAATCCACAAATGAGTGGCTAAATTCCCTTCTTGCTGAGGTTAAGAACAATTGTTGTGGAATGTAATTTTTAATCATTTCAGTTTTCATCTTTTCTTCAATGGTTGTTCTATCAATTCTTGTTCTTACTGCATTAATGTTTGGCCAATGTTAATGTATATCTAAAAAATCCAATTTTGATTTTGAAAAGGAAAGAAATTGGAAAGATGTGAATTGGTAGGATATGATCTCTTCTTAGTTTGGAAAACTGAGAATTGATTTACATTCAGAATAGAAATATATCTGAAAGTCTTATTAGTCAATTAAGGAATCGGGAATGTACGGCTAGAACATGAAATTCTTTTATCACATAAATGTAGATTAAGGCTCATGATTCTTAAGTTGGATAGGAGTCGAAAGTTCCAATTCGTAGGCAATAATTCTTGACTAGCAACCTGTCACACCCCACCTTGGGAGGGGGCATGACTGGCACCTGGTGCCCTACTAAGACCTAACCTTCTAGACTGCTAAGCCTGGGCGCATCTGGCGCCTGGCTGGCTCTAACTCACATTTCTGGAAACAAAGGGCTATATAACGGCTGTAAATACAGCCCCCGGCCCATTGGCCTATAGCCTTCTGTACCTGTCTTAGCAGCTAGCCAAAAACGTAGTAATTCAGGGAAACCTATACGGGCCGACAAGGCCACCATGCTGTCTAGTTATCTGCAACTTAATCATACAACACAAAAAGAAGCTACGTGACCGGCAAGGTCACCACTACTGACAACTATGGCCCCACACGACCATTACAAAAGTAAGAAAGAGTGAAGACAACTATACAACTGCACGGCCCCACACGACCGGCTCAGCTGACCACAGGGATTTCATACAGAATGCAAGCCTCTAGGAATAGTAATAGAACTGATCGGGACAGGGCCCCGACCTACCCATGCTATATACAACAAAAGGAACTGAACTACACCTCTGAAATTCAGCCTCCGGATGACTGGAGCTGAATACTCAACCGCTGACAGGGAGTCACGTAGAATCGCCTGCTCGTCTAGGAGTACCTGCAGGCAAGTAATGCAGCGCCGCACTGGGCGTCAGTACCACTGGTACTGAGTATGTAAAGCAACTGAAATAATATAACTGAAAACAACATTTGAAAGCAATAATATGACTGATGAAGCAGAAGTAGGAGGAATAACTTAACTGTCTGATGAAGTAGATCGTACCTGTTCTTACTGATACCGAAGGAAGTAGGAATCATACCTGGAGGCGTATCATTCTACTACCAACCCACTCGCGTCTAATATAACATAGCATAGCATACATAACATAACATAGCACACACAAACCTTACCCGACCCCCATAAGCCGGGAGGTACAATCAACACAGAATCTATGCCCCTACCCCGGTCATCCCATCTCCTATAATGGCTGTAAGCATCCTGCCGGTCCCTGGGTATGCACTTGGGCTCGCTGAGCCCCTGACTATAACTGTATCTGAGTCCGAAGGACTCTAAATCAACACCCCGGGCGTACCCGCTCGATGGGGGTGTATAAGGGCCGACCAAGGCACAATATGGGGAAACTGGCATCCCATCTTCGTCCCCTTACGGGAAGGCATATCACTCCGTAGAGTGACGTATCCTCGTCCTCTGGCGGACGAGTCGATACAGCTATTAACCCTGGGCGGTCAGGGATGCTAGGTAATCCAACCCCAATCAATACAACGGTCTCAACTAGTCATGCTGTCTGTGTATCTCATAAGCTAAGGCTAACAGGGGTACGGTATCGTATACTTTACATGCTGGACTAACAATAATAATCTGTACGTATTCGATACGTGCTGAGGCTGGTAAATATATATAATGTAAACATAGTCTCCTGCTAAATTGTACTGGGGCAAAGGCCATACAAGATAGTGTTTCTTCTGAAAACTATACTGTTTACTAAGTTTCTGTGGTAACATAATTTCCTATTTCTAACATGCTTTCTAAACCATATACAGTTACTATTCCATATCTGGAATGCTTTACTGATACCGTACTACCTTGCGAGGTTTCAGCTAAACACAACAATATCTTAATATGGCATATTACATCACATACTGAATATACTGGGCAACCTTAACCACTCACGCCCGAATCTAAATCGTACGGATAGGTATCGTACATGTTACAACCCAAAACTTCTCATATTGCACCAATATTCAAAATAACACGATAATCAATTTCTAAACATGCAACTGGTCTGTAAATTACTATACTGCTTCGAGGTTAGTCAACTTGCCGAGGAAACTTAACTTTACATACCTTATCTTTGAATATTCGTCCGTCGGACGAGGCTCGACCTGTACTTCAACTATTTTCTCCCAACTGCATTCATAAATACGTCAATCAATACTAAATACAACGTTATTGTAAAGAGCGACGTTACTTTCGATTTAATTTATAGCCTAAACTTAGGCTTATCGAAAGACGGTCGAAAACTCGCTATTTTTCAGCGGCGCAGAAGGGAGAAATATTTACTTCTCAGCTAGGAACACATAGACATTAATTTAGAGCAATTCTACTTACTTTAGTTCGGCGACTGGCCGATTCGTTGGCCGTATTTCGCGAAACTAACTCCGTAGAAATGCTCTCTGCTGCTAAATACCTTGGTATCTAGGATTAATTTGGGTTTGGGCAGCGTTTGGCAGCATAATCGGACGAAAATATTTAATTTCCTTCGTCTCCCCTCTGTTTACCTACGTTTTCTGGAAATTTATGAAGTATATAATGATCTCAAACCGCAGTGGGGGCTTTATATAGTTGGGCCTGGACAAGGGCAACGTGTCACGGAGCCATCGCGGAGGCCTCACCTTCATGACACGCTGCCATCGCGGAGGGGCTCTGCCTCGGCTCCTCCCGCGATGGTTCGACGGGTTTCTCATCTGATCTTTTTCCCGGGCCTCTCCCTAGCATGTATGGCTTTCAAATATGCTTAACCAACGTGCAAATAGGTCGTCTAAGTGCCGGGAATTCTACGGGGTATAACATTCTCCCCCCCTTAGGAACATTCGTCCTCGAATGTATACTGCTATCTAGAGGACTGCTTACTTTATCTTCTGGGAAAATTTTGTTAGAGTTTCCCCTGTAATATGGACTATCGCAAAGACCTGAAACACAGAAAAAGTCCAACACAGGCACTGCACACAATGTTCTACAATCCACTGGACAACTAAGTATTACTTCTTTCTTTATCATTTACAACATACATATCATAAGGTACTGTATAAGTAATGATATGGACATACCTGTCGTCTGACTAGGCCTGAAATAAATGAGGATATCTGATTTTCATGTCTTCTTCAGCCTCCCACGTCATTTCTTCCCGATTTCTGTTACGCCACAATACCTTGACAGATGCAACTTCTTTAGTTCTCAGCCTGCGAATCTGTCTGTCTAAAATGGTTACGGGAACCTCTTCATAGGCTAATTCCTCTGTGACCTGAATATCCTGGACTGGAACTACTGTAGAAGGGTCCCCTACAAACTTTCTTAACATGGAAACGTGGAATACTGGGTGAACAGATGCTAATTCTAGAGGCAAGTTTAACTTATATTCCACGCGGCCTATTCTTCGCCGAATTTGATACGGCCCAATGAATCTTGGGCTAAGCTTGCCTTTCTTGCCAAACCTCATCACCCCTTTCATCGGGGACACTTTCAGATATACCCAGTCGTTTACCGAAAATTCTAGATTTCTGCGCCGTCTATCTGCATATGACTTCTGACGGCTCTGAGCGGTCAGTAAACGTTCTCGGATAAGCTTTATCTTTTCCTCGGACTGCCGAACAATGTCTGGGCCAACTAATGCTGATTCTCCTATCTCAAACCAGCCCACCGGCGATCTACATTTCCGCCCGTACAATGCCTCGAAAGGCGCCATTTGAATAGCTGAATGGTAGCTGTTATTATAAGCAAATTCGATTAACGGAAGATGTTCATCCCAGCTACCCCCAAAATCTAACACACACGCTCGTAGCATATCTTCGAGAGTCTGAATTGTACGTTCAGCTTGCCCGTCTGTCTGAGGATGGAATGCTGTGCTCAGATTAATCTGCGTCCCCAGACCTTTCTAAAGTGACTGCCAGAACCTAGCTGTAAACTGTGCCCCTCTGTCTGAAATGATAGATGCCGGCACTCCATGTAATCTAACTATTGCTCTGATACCAAGTTAGTCACACCCCACCTTGGGAGGGGGCATGACTGGCACCTGGTGCCCTACTAAGACCTAACCTGCTAGACTGCTAAGCCTGGGTGCATCTGGCGCCTGGCTGGCTCTAACTCACATTTCTGGAAACAAAGGGCTATATAACGGCTGTAAATACAGCCCCTGGCCCATTGGCCTATAGCCTTCTGTACCTGTCTTAGCAGCTAGCCAGAAACGTAGTAATTCAGGGAAACCTATACGGGCCGACAAGGCCACCATGCTGTCTAGTTATCTGCAACTTAATCATACAACACAAAAAGAAGCTACGTGACCGGCAAGGTCACCACTACTGACAACTATGGCCCCACACGACCATTACAAAAGTAAGAAAGAGTGAAGACAACTATACAACTGCACGGCCCCACACGACCGGCTCAGCTGACCACAGGGATTTCATACAGAATGCAAGCCTCTAGGAATAGTAATAGAACTGATCGGGACAGGGCCCCGACCTACCCATGCTATATACAATAAAAGGAACTAAACTACACCTCTGAAATTCAGCCTCCGGATGACTGGAGCTGAATACTCAACCGCTGACAGGGAGTCACGTAGAATCGCCTGCTCATCTAGGAGTACCTGCAGGCAAGTAATGCAGCGCCCCACTGGGCGTCAGTACCACTGGTACTGAGTATGTAAAGCAACTGAAATAATATAATTAAAAACAACATTTGAAAGCAATAATATGACTAATGAAGCAGAAGTAGGAGGAATAACTTAATTATCTGATGAAGTAGATCGTACCTGTTCTTACTGATACCGAAGGAAGTAGGAATCATACCTGGAGGCGTATCATTCTACTACCAACCCACTCGCGTCTAATATAACATAGCATAGCATACATAACATAACATAGCACACACAAACCTTACCCGGCCCCCATAAGCCGGGAGGTACAATCAACACAGAATCTATGCCCCTACCCCGGTCATCCCATCTTCTATAATGGCTGTAAGCATCCTGCCGGTCCCTGGGTATGCACTTGGGCTTGCTGAGCCCCTGACTATAACTGTATCTGAGTCCGAAGGACTCTAAATCAACACCCCGGGCGTACCCACTCGACGGGGGTGTATAAGGGCCGACCAAGGCACAATATGGGGAAACTGGCATCCCATCTTCGTCCCCATGCGGGACGGCATATCACTCCGTAGAGCGACGTAGCCTCGTCCTCTGGCGGACGAGTCGATACAGCTATTAACACTGGGCGGTCAGGGATGCTAGGTAATCCAACCCCAATCAATACAACGGTCTCAACTAGTCATGCTGTCTGTGTATCTCATAAGCTAAGGCTAACAGGGGTACGGTATCGTATACTTTACATGCTGGACTAACAATAATAATCTGTACGTATTCGATACGTGCTGAGGCTGGTAAATATATATAATGTAAACATAGTCTCCTGCTAAATTGTACTGGGGCAAAGGCCATACAAGATAGTGTTTCTTCTGAAAACTATACTGTTTACTAAGTTTCTGTGGTAACATAATTTCCTATTTCTAACATGCTTTCTAAACCATATACAGTTACTATTCCATATCTGGAATGCTTTACTGATACCGTACTACCTTGCGAGGTTTCAGCTAAACACAACAATATCTTAATATGGCATATTACATCACATACTGAATATACTGGGCAACCTTAACCACTCACGCCCGAATCTAAATCGTACGGATAGGTATCGTACACGTTACAACCCAAAACTTCTCATATTGCACCAATATTCAAAATAACACGATAATCGATTTCTAAACATGCAACTGGTCTGTAAATTACTATACTGCTTCGAGGTTACTCAACTTGCCGAGGAAACTTAACTTTACATACCTTATCTTTGGATATTCGTCCGTCGGACAAGGCTCGACCGGTACTTCAACTATTTTCCCCCAACTGCATTCATAAATATGTCAATCAATACTAAATACAACGTTATTGTAAAGAGCGACATTACTTTCGATTTAATTTATAGCCTAAACTTAGGCTTATCGAAAGACGGTCGAAAACTCGCTATTTTTCTGTGGCCCAGAAGCGAGAAATATTTACTTCTCAACTAGGAACACATAGACATTAATTTAGAGCAATTCTACTTACTTTAGTTCGGCGACTCGCCGATTTGTCGGCCGTATTTCGCGAAACTAACTCCGTAGAAATGCTCTCTGCTGCTAAATACCTTGGTATCTAGGATTAATTTGGGTTTGGGCAGCGTTTGGCAGCGTAATCGGACGAAAATATTTAATTTCCTTCATCTCCCCTCTGTTTACCTACGTTTTCTGGAAATTTATGAAGTATATAATGATCTCAAACCGCAGTGGGGGCTTTATATAGTTGGGCCTGGACAAGGGCAATGTGTCACGGAGCCATCGCGGAGGCCTCACCTCCGTGACACGCTGCCATCGTGGAGGGGCTCTGCCTCGGCTCCTCCCGCGATGGTTCGACGGGTTTCTCATCCGATCTTTTTCCCGGGCCTCTCCCTAGCACGTATGGCTTTCAAATATGCTTAACCAACGTGCGAATAGGTCGTCTAAGTGCCGGGAATTCTACGGGGTATAACACAACCGAAGGAAAGATTAACTAAATTGTATTGATAAATTAATTCCCTGCATGTTCGTTTTAACCTCAGCTTGCTCATTACTATTGTTCAGGCTCACTTTATATTTTTTCCTTAGATTCGTATTAATCAGTAAACTCAAACTCTCAAAATATTATTTATTTGGTTGTCTGCATTCTTAAAGATATAGTTCATTAACACTTAAGTTAATTATTACCGTAGCTTAGTCCCTGTGGGATGGATACTTGGCTTTACTTAAGCCACTTTACTACTTGTTCGACCACGTGCACTTGTGTGTAGTTACCACAGAAGCCGAATAAGTTTTTGGCGCCGTTGCCAGGGACTGGCAATTGGTAAAATTATTTTCTTAGTGTTAGTTTACAAATTCTATTTAAATGCTGACAACTTGATCTTAGCCTTTCTCTTGCAGATATTGAATTCTTCTGAACACTGGCAAGAGACATGGAGTTGGTGGATTCATATATAGAGCCGGAAAGGCAATTTAATCGTCAAAGAAGGGAAGCTATAGAGAAAAAGCTACAGTTGCTCAGACAGGCAATTCTGGAGCAACAACAGAATCCACCACTTGTGAGGGCAGTGTTAGTGCCCGAGGAAATGGCAACTAGGCCGGTTCGCGAAGTGGCAATCCCACATGCTAACAATGTTACATCAAGTATTCGTAGACCAGAGCCAGAAGGGAGGTTTTAGCTTAAACAGAACATGATTCAATTGTTGCACACCAGCAGGCAATTCACAGGTCTCCCTCATGAAGATCCACAACAACATCTCCAAAACGTTTTGGAGATAAGTGACACTTACATTCCCATTGGAGTATTATCCGACTACGTGAGACTTACATTATTCCCATTTTCATTATTGGGGGAAGCAAAGAGGTGGTTGAAAGCTGAACCACCTAACTCTATCACCGTTTGGGATGATCTTGCAAGAAAGTTTTTTATAAGATTCTTTCCATTCGGGAAAAAAGCAGGACTTAGAAGTCAGATTCTAAGTTTTAAACAAAGAGAGGGGGATAATCTGTATCAAGCGTGGGAGAGGTTCAAATCATTTCTAAGGGATTGACCTCACCATCACCAGTCCAATGATGTGCTGGTGCATTCTTTCATAGAGGGTTTGGAACCCGACAAAAAGAATTTGCTAGACTCAGCATCTGGGGGACAAGCATTAGAAAAGACTTATGAGGAGCTGTATACTTTGTTAAATCGTATTTCACAGGGAAATCCAAAGTGGAACGCGGACTCTTCAAGAGGAGAAACAAGGAAAGCGACAGGAGTCTTTGAGGTGGATGGTTTTACAGCTATCGCTGCATAGATAGCTGCATTGCAAAATCGACTCAACACCCACTTCAGCAGTATGAGCTTGAATCAACCACAAGCCCCAGTTAATGTAGTGCAGCAGGTTTGGTGTGAAGTATGCGGTAGTAATGAACACTCAGCTGAGTGTTGTTTTGCAAATCCAGATTCAGTGAACTTTGTTGGGAACATCCAAAGAAATAATCAGCAGCAGTAGTATGGCAATAATTACAACTCAAATTGGAGGAATCATCCGAATTTCTCTTGGGGTAGTAACAACCATCAAGGGCAGAGTTCGAATCAAGGTATGTAGAGAAATCAAGGGGGGCAGAAGAATTATCAGTCTCAGTACAGAGGAAACAATGCACCTCCTCTACCAACCAACATCGTTGAGGAAATGTTCAAAACAATGATTGGTAACCAAGCTCAATTGCAGGATGATTATGTGAAATTAGCAGCAGAATTAAAAAACAACCAGTTAGCTACAAAGGCGTTGGAGTACCAGTTTGGACAACTAGCTGGAGCTCAAAACACCAGGCCCTGAGGTGGACTATTGAGTGACACTGACCCGAATCCCAAGCAGGTCAATGCAGTGACCACAAGGAGTGGTTTACAACTCAAGGAGGTGGAACCAAAAAGATCACCTCAGCAATCATGAGCAGTGGAAAAAGAGAGGGAACATGATTATGAGAGGGGGAAGGAGAAGGCGGTTGAAGCGGAAAGACCACCACCCCTGTTCCCTCAAAGATTAAAGAAACACAAGGAGGAAGCTTGTTTTAAAAAGTTCATGGAGGTTCTTAAACAGGTGCACATTAATTTACTTTTGGTTGATGTTTTGCAGGGAGTGCCTAAATATGCAAAGTATATCAAGGACATCGTAGCTAACAAAAGCAGATTGACGGAGTATGCTACGGTGGCGCTTACTGAGGAGTGCACTTCCCAGATTTAGAACAGGTTGCAAACAAAGCTCAAGGACCCTGGGAGCTTTACAATTCAGATCACAATCGGGCAAAGTATCCGAGCTCGCGGACTATGTGATTTGGGAGCAAGCATAAACTTTATGCCGACCTCGGTGTTCAAGAAGTTGGGGCTAGGCAGTCCTAGACCAACTACAGTGATCTTGCAGGTAGCGGATCATTCTTTGGCCAGACCAAATGGCATTGTTGAGGACGTGCTAGTGCAAATGGGCTCCCTCATCTTCTCGGTAGATTTTATTGTCTTAGATTTTGAGCCGGATGCGGAAGTCCCATTTATTTTGGGACGTCCTTTCTTGGCAATCGGGAGAGCTTTGATTGATGTAGTTGCAGGCCAACTAACCATGCGGGCGCATGACAAAGTGGAGGTATTTGATGTGTATAAGGCCATGAAGCTTCCGGCAATCTATGAGGATCGTTCAGCAATGAATGTGCTAAACCAAGAAGAAATTCTTCAGATTGTTGATTCTCAAGATCCATTGGAGAGAGCGTTGATGAGCTCCGATCATTTCGGAGATAGAGATACTTATGGGATGGTGCAAATGTTGAATGAATCAAAATGTTATCTCAGGAAGCAAGACTTTCAGCCGTTAATGAGGTCCCTGGAACCATTGCGAAAACCATCTATTGAGGAAGCACCAAAACTAGAGTTGAAGAAATTGCCTCCACATCTGAAATACGTCTTTTTGGGGAAAGATGACACCTTGCCAGTCATCATCTCCGCATAATTGACGGAGGCAGAGGTAAAGGATGCATTGGTGGTTCTCAAGAGGAGGAAGAAAGTAATGGGCTGGCAAATGTCAGACATTCAAGGTATCAATCCAGCTTTTTACACACACAGAATTTTCATGGAGGAAGGAGCAAAGCCAACTGTACAACATCAGCGGAGGTTGAATCTGATGATGAAGGATGTGTTTAGGTAGGAAGTGATTAAATGGCTTGATGCATGTGTGGTCTATCCTATTTCAGACAGCGAATGTGTCAGCCCCGTTCAGTGTGTTCCAAAAAAAGGAGGGATGATCGTGGTCACCAATGAGAAAAATGAGTTGATCCCTACACGCACAGTCACAGGCTGGCGGATTTGCATGGACTATAGAAAGCTCAATAAGGCCACAAGGAAAGATCACTATCCTATCCCGTTTATTGATCAAATATTGGACAGATTGGCTGTTCAAGAATATTATTGCTTCCTTGATGGCTATTCTGGCTATAACTAGATAGCCATAGCACTGGAGGACCAGTAGAAGACTACATTCACATGTCCTTATGGGACATATGCTTTCAGGCGGATGCCATTTGGTTTATGCAATGCACCCGCCACATTCCAGAGATGCATGATAGCGATCTTCCACGATATGGTGGAAATATTTCATCGAGGTATTTATGGATGATTTTTCTATTTTCGGTAATTCGTTTGCTACTTGTTTGCAGAATCTTGATAGGGTGCTAGCTCGTTGTGAAGAATCCAACCTTGTACTCAACTGGGGGAAATGACATTTCTTAGTCAAGGAGGGTATCGTCCTTGGCCATAAAGTGTCTTGCAAGGGGTTGGAAGTCGATCATGCAAAGATCGACGTTATTGAAAAGATACCACCACCTGTGTCAGTGAAGGGTGTTCGTAGTTTTCTCGGACATGCAGGGTTCTACAGATAGTTCATCAATAACTTCTCTAAAATTTCTAGACCAATATACAGGTTGCTAGAAAAAGAGGTGATGTTCGAGTTTGATGAGGAATGTGTCAAAGCATTCGAGGAGTTGAAACAGAAGTTGATAGAAGCACCTATCCTTATTTCTCTGGATTGGGAGCAACCATTCGAATTAATGTTTGATGCAAGCGATGTGGCTGTAGGAGCTGTATTGGGGAAGCGGAGAAATAGAATTTTTCATTCTATTCATTATGCAAGCAAAACACTGGACGCAGCCCAAGTCAATTATACAGTCACAGAAAAGGAGATGCTAGCATTGGTGTTCGCATTTGATAAATTAATGTCCTAGCTGGTGGGTTCTAGAGTAGTGGTGTATACCGATCATGCAGCGATTCGGTATCTGTTTAACAAGAAGGATGCAAATCCCAGGTTGATCAGATGGATCATGTTGTTACAAGAGTTTGACCTAGAGATTCGGGACAGAAAAGGGAGCGAGAATCAAGTGGCAGATCACCTATCACGATTGGAAAGCCGGTCACATGTGAAGGAAGGTCACAACATCAAAGAAGAGTTCCCAGATGAGCAGCTCTTGGCAATAAGGGAAGCTGAAATCCCTCGATATGCAGACATTGTGAATTTGCTAGTGAGTGGAGTCTATCCACCGGAGGCTACGGCTCAGCAGAGAAAGAAGTTGAGATATGATTGCATGTATTATATTTGGGATGAGTCGTACTTGTTTAAGCAAGGACTGGATCAGGTGATGAGAAGATGCATTCTAGAGAGCCATATTGCAGAAGTGTTGAGGAGTTGTCACTCTTCATTGTATGGAGGGCACCACGGAGGTGAGCGGACAACACATAAGGTGCTACAATCAGGTTTCTTTTGGCCTACACTGTTCAGAGACTCTATGGCATACGTAAAAATGTGTGATACTTGTCAAAGAACAGGCACAATTCGTTGAAGGCAAGAGATGCCGCTGCAGCACATATTAGAAGTGGAGACCCTTGATGTATGGGGTATAGATTTCATGGGCCCGTTCCCACCGTCATTTGGTAATTGTTACATCTTGGTGGCCGTTGATTATGTATCAAATTGGGTTGAAGCAACAGCTTGCCCTAGGAATGACAACAAGGTGGTAACAAAATTTGTGAAAAAGCACATTTTCACCAGGTTCGGGACACGATGAGCCATTGTCAGTGATAGAGGAGCTCATTTTGTAAATGCAAGTTTCAAGAATTTGCTAGCTAAGTATGGGGTGCGCCATAAGGTAGCAACAACATATCATCCCCAAACTAGTGGGCAAGTGGAGGTGTCGAACAGAGAAGTAAAGCAGATTCTACAGAAGACAGTGAATGCACAACGTAGTGATTGGTGAAGCAAACTCGACGATGCGTTGTGGGCTTATAGAACTGAATACAAGACACCAATTGGGACTTCTCCGTACAGATTGTTCTATGGAAAGGCGTGTCATCTGCCTGTGGAGCTAGAACACCAAGCTTTCTAGGCTGTGAGGAAATTGAACATGGATTTAGAGCTAGCTGGGAAGAAGAGGCTGATGGAACTCAGCGAACTTGATGAGTTTCATTGGCATGCTAATGAAAGTCCCAAGTGCTACAAAGAGAAAACAAAGAGGTGGCACGATAAGCATATGGTGCATTGGATCTTTGAGCCAGGGTAGAAAGTATTGCTATTCAATTCAAGATTGAGGCTTTTTCCAAGAAAATTGCAGTCCAAATGGTCAGGGCAGTTTGAGGAGGTAAGAATGACCCCGCATGGGGCAGTGGAGTTGTGGCAAGAAGATAGAAGTGCCACGTTCTTTGTAAATGGGCAGCGGTGAAAGCATTATTGGGGTGAGGACGTTATTCGAGAGAAGATGTCCATCACTCTAGAGGATGATTGGAAGTGAATGACGTCGATCCGTGACGGTACACCAGGCGCTGTACGGGAGGCAACCCGTGAAATTGTTTTAATAGATGAGTAGAAATATTTGAAATAATAATAATAATAATAGAAAAAAAATTTATTGTTGCATTGAAACCTATCAATTCTAAGCAATTCATTGTGGTGAAATGATTTTCAGGTGGAACGAAGGGCAAAAATGCAAAGAAACAAAGAAAAAAAATTGAGGTGAGATAAATAAAAATTGGCATTACAGTGAGCCTACGCGTTGGCTCCGTGTCAGGGAGGAGGTGCTCCGCGTTACCCTCCGTGACACGTTGCAGACTATTACGGATTTTTTTAAAAATTCCAGAACAGGGGCACGATGGCTCCGTGTGACGGAGGGGGTGCTCCGTGTTACCCTCCGTGACACGTTGAGTGTCTTTCGCATCGGGTCACACCGGGTCGCCG
The DNA here is from genome assembly GCA_035772735.1 of Datura wrightii. Lineage (NCBI taxonomy): Eukaryota > Viridiplantae > Streptophyta > Magnoliopsida > Solanales > Solanaceae > Datura > Datura wrightii. The sequence continues at coordinate 73,670,157 of JASDFA010000027.1, forward strand.
GGTAACCCGCGCGAAAAACACATTTGAAACCCCGATTTTCCCCCATTTCTTCCTTATTTTCCATTCCCTCCGTGACCAAAACCCCAAATTCCCTTCTCCCCCAATGTGACACGGACCTTGGCACAAGTTTTCTTCAAATTTTCTTCAATTTCATCGGATTAAAGGTATGTTCTTGAACATTACCTCATTTTTGCTTGAATTTTCGATTCTTGAACATGTGTAGTGATTGAAACTTGCCCTAAGTGAAAATTAAGCTTGAATTCAGTTAAGTTATGATTGATTGATGTTCATAGTATTGTTGTGAGTTTATGAACTCGATGAATGCATATGTTATTGAATTTTTGCGAAATTGTTAGCTAGCGTTGGAATTCGAATATGAAGAAGACTAAAATTGTTTGAGATGTTGAACAAAATTGGGTTGTGCATGTTGGGTGAATTGAATTATGTTGTGATGATGTTGAATATGCTACGCAGACAAGGGATTTTTGGGAGAATGAAATTGGTGAATTGCATAGGGTGTTGAGAACAAAAATTTTTCTAAGTGTTATGATGGTGGAAGTGAATCATTGGCGATAATTTTATTCATTGTACGAAATCTGAGTAGTACATAGTAATTGTTCCATCGATTTATATGAATGCACTAAGCCGATTGAATGTGAAGAATGAGAAAAATCATGAATGTCTTGTCGAAATTGTTTTGATTGTGGCTAAAGACTAAGTGTGGGGTGACCTAATTAAACCCAACCTTAGTTGAAGCTAATTGTGACTTGAATAACATTGGGATTGTATGTTCGATTGCACAGGAACAATGTAAGGCAGGCAAGACAAGGGAAAGGGCGCATCCACATCTGGCGCCGACAGAAAAAGAATAAGATTGGGAACAACAATTCCAGCAGCACCAGCGGTTTCGAGAGGCCAACTCTGAAAATATGGAAGCCTATGGGTGACTGACGAAGGGAAGAAATGGTATGCAAAACACAAAGAAACTAAATACTTCCCGGAAGAGCATATATCAAGGGAGCAGCTGGCATAGGAATTTCCGCATATTGTACACTGGATTGACACCGTTGGGCTGAACTTCATCTTCGAAGAGCCGAGGGAGTGCCTCCATCTCATTCGAGAGTTCTATGCCAACTGGAACCCGACCCTCCGCAGTCACACTGTCAAGATCAGGGGGCAAGTTGTCACTTTTGAGCCCCATCACCTGAATGCCATCTTGGGGGCGCGGGACAAAGACGCCCATGTCCTTCGATAGCTAAACATTACTCCACCTTATGCGGATATCAGATGCACTCTATGTGGAGCCCTTTCGATAGCAAGGTGGAGCAGGCACAAGGAGAGGGGCTACCATCAGACACTGCCCTACTCGCAGATGAATAGGGAAGTCAGGATCTGGCATAAAATTGTATGCTCATGCTTGATCCTGGGGGTGCAGATGACAGATGTCACTAGGGACTGAGTCTGCTTAGCGTATGCCCTGATGAAGGGGCTTGAAATAAATTTTGGGGAGGTGATCATCTCTGTCATGAAGAGAGCCTGATTACATCAGGGGCATAAATATGGGTTCGGTGGTTTGCTTACCACATTCCTGTGGGGCCACGATATTGAGGAGGAGGCCCTGGATTACATCCCATAGATTGGATGCAGATGTTACAGTTGCGCATTAGCGGGAGGCCTGCAACGGAGGATGAGCTATGGCAGCTTGAGCTGGATTACCCATTCGGCGAGAATGCCCGAGCTCTATGTAGAGTGGGGCCCACATTTGTGGAGCTATTAGATGATGACGTCCCCACCGATGAGGGGACACGACTGGAGGACTTAGATGTTGAGTCAGATGAGGACAGTGGGGGCGATTCTGATATAGGAAATGAGGCAACGACACTTGATGAAGAAGTTGAATACTTTGATTGATCATGGAGTTTCACCACCCACCTTTGTGATATGTTGAATTTTGTGAACATTCGGGGTAGTGTTCGGTTTAAGTGTGGGGTGGGAGTAGTTAGGTGCCAGCTGTTTCGTAGTTGTTTTTGTTTATGTTTATGTGTTGTGTTGTGGTGCCTGTGAAAAATGTGACCCTGTGACTTTGTGTTATGTGTTCTGTAATTAAGTGGTGTTGTAATGAATGTTAAGTTGTTGTGTGTTGTGTGACCTGTTGTTGAATGGTGGTTGTGTAAATATTTTTGTTTTCTATCGAAATTATCAAAATTTTTAAAATTTTTTGTTAAATTTCTTTTATGTTGGGTTTCTCGGCCTTTGTTTTCGGTGCTTTTACCGAGAATAGTCCCATTGAACTGAAGTCGTAGATAGTGATCGTTCTCTATGATGGATGGATGACGACCGCCTTAAGGGAAATGTAGCCGATAGGAGTAGTTTTTTTCTTTCGTTCTTTCTTTTGTTTGTGTCCTAAACGTGTCGCTACTTCATGGTTCGAAATTCTTCCTACGTGTTGTAAATGATTTTAAGTTGCAAAGGTGGTTCGTCTGAAAGCATGCAAATGTGTAAACATGTTGAGCTACCTAGGCCATAGAGTTCGATTAGGTGTGATCGAGGCTTAATAGTGAATTCTTGTAATTAGTTGATTGAAGAGTCTGTGAATATGTCTTCAGTTGAGCATGTGCATTAAGTGTGAGGTGAGGGTTCGATTATTCCATGCTATTGTGAAGTGTGTAGAACTTGCCTAGTGTGTGTACGAAATGAAATGAAGGATGTGTATTGTAGGAAAGGATGTAGGCGTTTCTTTAATTAAACCGAAAGTTTCTCCATTATCATACCTACCTTGAATGTACATCCTAGTTAGCCCCATTGAGCCTTTAGCCTATTTTTTTTCTTTCTTTGAAGAGGTACAAATCGAGCTTAATCCCTTCTTTCCATTAGCTGTGAATTTGATCCAAAACTCTTAAGCGCTCAAGAAAAATAATTTTCCCACAGAGTAAAGGAGTGAGAATTGTGAAAAGGAAAGAAGAGCAGAAGTGGTGAAAGTTAAAGAAAAGGTCAAAGGTGCACTTGCTGAAATTAAATAAACTAAAGATGTATAACTAATCTTTGCTAGTAAGGCGAGTGTGCTTAAAGAAATGGGAACAAAAACAAAGAAAAAAAATTCTTCAAGAATGGGAGGATGAAGGAAGAAAAAAAAATGACCGTAATGATGGTGGGATGTATTGAAAAGCGCTTAAGGAAGCTAGTTGCTATTATTGGTCAGCCCAGTATTTGCTAGTTCCTTAGCTTACATTACAACCCGTTAAGTCCTACGTGATCTTACATCACTTGTCCTTATATTAGTGGAGTAATACACTAGAGGCAAGCCTATGGTTCATGACATGATCCATGTGAATTCCTTGGGAGAGAGAGCGAAATTGTGTTCGTATACCCCGACATGTAGTTCTTTGGAACTCATATAATAGCAAAGGGGGTAGTTTCTTGTTTTGTGAAGGCACATGCTTGACGAGAGATTAATTTCGTGTCGGATGTCTTGATCAGTTGATTTGCACGAGTTTGCCAAGATCGAGAATTTATTCTTGAGCTTAGGAGGTCTTAATGTGATGTACTTCATTGTATTGATGAGACTATGCATGTTTTCTTGATGATTTGCTATATTAAATAATCGGTATAGCCGTAACATGAATTGTTGAGTCAAAGTAGCTATGCGTGAGTGTCAATTGCATGAGATGTGAGAATATTGTTCGAGGACGAACAAGAGTTTAAGTGTGGGGTAAGTGATCTTAGGCAGAATTTCATGCCCAAGTGATACTCAAATGCTTCATTTCGACTTGTTTGTATATCATTATTTTGTACATTCTCATGTGATTTGTAGTTAAATGTGATTTTATACTAACCAACATGATTAGTGTTGTTTTGCAGGTAAAATGGAATTTTGGGAAGCTAAGATACATGTTGGTAAAATCGGGAATGGACATGGAAACAAGGAGTGAAAAAGGACATGGAAGATCAACAAAAACAAGGGCTCCGCGATGGAGTCGTATCACTTTGCCATCGCGGACGCACTCTGCCTCAGAGGAAATAAATTTGGCAATTTCCAGTGAAGGTGCACGATAGCACCGTGTCACGTTGGCCAGGCTCCGCGATGCACGCCGTGGCACGTTGAGGTTAAATTGCCTTGGGGGCCGACTTCCAGTGAAGGTCCGCGATACCTCCGTGGCACGGAGGGAGTGCTCCGCGATACACTCCGTGCCACGTTGCTTTTTATTCCAGGTAAAATTCTCAATAGTATAAATAGCACACGTAGGTTTTATTTTAAACATTCTGACTTGGTTGAGCAAGAACGTGGGTTACAAGCAGTTAAGGGGACGAAAATTCTAGGGTTCTTCTCTATCTCTTTCTCTTTTATCTCAATTGTTTGTATGAATTACACTTATTTGATGATGTTTAATCCACAAATGAGTGGCTAAATTCACTTCTTGCTGAGGTTAAGAACAATTATAGTGGAATGTAATTATTAATCATTTCAGTTTTCATGTTTTCTTCAATGGTTGTTCTATCAATTCTTGTTCTTACTGCATTAATGTTTGGCCAATGTTAATGTATATCTAAAAAATCCAATTTTGATTTTGAAAAGGAAAGAAATTGGAAAGATGTGAATTGGTAGGTATGATCTCTTCTTAGTTTGGAAAACTGAGAATTGATTTACATTCAAAATAGAAATATATCTGAAAGTCTTATAAGTCAATTAAGGAATCGGGAATGTATGGCTAGAACATGAAATTCTTTTATCACAGAAACGTAGATTAAGGCTCATGATTCTTAAGTTGGATAGGAGTCGAAAGTTCCAATCCATAGGCAATAATTCTTTACTAGCAACCGAAGGAAAGATTAACTAAATTGTGTTGATAAATTAATTCCCTGCATGTTCGTTTTAACCTCTGTTTGCTCATTACTATTGTTCAGGCTCACTTTATAATTTTGCCTTAGATTCGTACTAATTTGTAAACTCAAACTCTCAAAATATTATTTATTTGGTTCTCTACATTCTTTATGATATAGTTCATTAACACTTAAGTTAATTATTACCGTAGCTTAGTCCCCGTGGGATCGATACTTGGCTTTACTTAAGCCACTTTACTACTTGTTCGACCACGTGCACTTGCGTGTTGTTACCACAGAAGCCGAACACAACTCTTACTAGAAGAAGTTCCAAGTTGCTGGGCGAATTTTTGAAAAATAACTCCGTAGTAATGCTTTCCGTATGCCTAGAACTCATTGCCCGAAGTTAATTTGATATGTGACGGTGCTTGGTACGATAATCCAATGAAAACTAAGTGAAAATTACGTTTTCTCTTATCTTTGGCCGAGGGAAAATATTTATAATTGATTCAAAGTGAAAGAAGGGGCTTTATATACACTAAGGGCGGTGGGGGGGGGGGACGCCGCACTTCCCATAGTGCCAGCATCCCTGCGCGTCGCGCTGCCCATAGTGCCAGCATCCCTTCGAGCCGCGCATCTCAAGGCTCTAGCACGTTTGGCGCGCCACGCTGGCTAGTGCCCTGATGGCTGGCACATCGCGCTGGCCCTCTGTACAATGGTCCCATCGGACCCTACATCTGAGGCTTTCCCTACACGCGTCAAGCTCTCTTTACTCGTCACAAATCCATAGGTACGCTTACTAATCGATAGAGTTTTACGGGGTGTAACATCCTCCCCCTCTTAGGAAGATTTGTCTTCGAATGTCATCTTTAGGCTTATAGGAGTTAAATCTTTTATATAATACTTAGAAAAATTTCGGCAAAGTCTCCTCTGTAATATGGACTATCCGGAAACCTGAGAAACAAAGAAAAGTCCAATATGGGCGTCTCACAGGTCGCTATAGATAGTTATTTCACCACATAGAGGTAGCTAACTAGGCCGTACTGATAACATCAGTAGTAAAATGACAACTGAATAACAATATTACCTTAACTGTATAATCTGAATCAATCCGTGAATAGGTGAGGATATCTAGATCTCATGTCGTCCTCAGCTTCCTAGGTCATTTCTTCTTTCCTTTTTGTTCCTACATAACACTTTAATGTAGGCTACATCTTTAGTTCTCAGTCTGTGGACCTACCTATCTAGTATTGCAACTGCAATTTCTTCATAGGTTAAGTCCTTTGTAACTTGAATGTCCTCAACTAGCACAACTCGGGATGGGTCCCTATACACTTTCGAAACATGGACACGTGAAATACTAGGTGAATAGACTCTAATTCTAAAGGCAACTCTAATTCATATGCCACTCGGTCTATCCTTCGGATGATCCGATACGGCCCAATGAACATCGGGCTAAGCTTGCCTTTCATTCCAAATCTCATCACGCCTTTAATCGGCGACACTTGAAGGAATACCCAATCATCTACATTAAACTCCAAGTCTCTATGCAGCATATCGGAGTAGGACATTTGGCAACTCTAGGCTGTTAGTAACCGCTCTGTGATAAGTTTTAGTTTCTCTTCTGACTGATGAACCATATTTGGTCCAACTAACTCTTTCTCTCCTACCTCAACCACCCAATGGGGGACTTGTATTTCCGCCCATATAATGCCTGAGAAGGCGCCATATGAATAACAGTGTAATAACTATTATTATATGCAAATTCAATAAGGGCTAAATACTCATCCTAGCTTCCTCCGAAATCGAGCACACACACCTGTAACATATACTCAAACGTCTGAATGGTGCGCTCTACCTGGCCGTCTGTCTTGGGATGGAAAGCTGTACTCAAATTAACCTGTGTCCCCAAACATTTTTGAAATGATTGACAAAATCTTACTGTAAACTGTGCCCCCTATCTGAGATAATAGATGTTGGGACTTCGTGCAATCGGACTATCTCTTTAATATATAGCTCGGTGTAATATTCGACTGAGAATGTAGTCCGTACTGGCAAGAGTTGAGCTGATTTTTTTAATCTATCAACAATCACACAAATAGAGTCGAATTTCCATCTAGTACAGGGTAGTCCTGTCACAAAGTCCATATTAACTGCCTCCCATATCCACATAGACATAGCCATTTCCTGAGTTAGTCCTCCAGGCTTCTGATGTTCAGCTTTTACCTGCTGACAATTAGGACACCGTGCTACAAATGCGGCTAGATCTTTCTTCCTTCTTGGCCACCAATATATCTGTTTTATGTCATGGTACATCTTTATCGAACTCGGATAAAGAGAGTAACGAGAGTAGTGTATCTCTGCCATAATCTGCTGGCGTAGCCTTGCTACATCTGGAACGCAGAGGTGACCTCTGTACCTCAAAACCTCGTCTCTGATTACCTCAAAAGCTGATAGTTCACCTTGCTGAGTCTTACCTCTTAGCTGTTCTAAATGAGAATCCTTGTAGTATCGCTCTTTTACCTCTACCACCAGGGATATTCTAAATAATAGCCCCATTATCCTCTGAATCCACCATCTAAACTGCTAGACTAGCTAGCCAGTGTAATTCTCGGGCCATTTCTCATTGTTCTGGTCTCAAATGTGCCATACTATCCATAGATCGACGATTGAGGGCATCTGCTACACTATTGGCCTTCTCTGGATGATATAAGATGTTCACGTCATAATGTTTCAACAGTTCTAGCCAACGACGTTGTTGTAGATTCAGATATTTTTATGTGGAAATGTATTAGAGGCTCTTATGATCCTGAATATATCTACATGCACATCATACAAGTAATGCCTCTATATTTTGAAGGCATGAATTATTGCAGCTAATTTCAGGTCATGGGTGGGATATATAGTTCTTTTCATGTTTTCTCATTTGCCTTGAAGCATACGTAATTACCTTCCCATGTTGCATCAAAATACACCCCAACCAAATGCCTGAAGCATCACAATACACTACGTAGCCCTCTGAGCCTTCGGGAACCTCTATTGGAGTTGTAGGCCTAGGCAAGTCTTTACTGCCTCAATTTTCTGTGAGTCAGCCTGAATAGTAGCCTATGATACAATGTGGACTAGGAAAGATAAAAAATTTAACCAGAACTCACATTTAGAAAACTTTGCATATAGCTGGCAGTCTTTGAGGATCTGAAGTACTGCTCGCAAATGATCTCTATGTTCCGCTTTTGAGTGGGAGTATATCAAAATATCATCAATGAATACTATCATAAACAAATCTAAATATGGCCTGAAGGCATTGTTCATCAGATCCATGAATACTGCTGGGGCATTTTTCAACCCGAAGGACATGACTAGGAATTCAAATGACCATACATGGTCTTGAAAGCTGTCACCGGGATGTCTTTCTCCCGAACCAGAACCTGGTGGTACAAGGATCTCAAGTCAATTTTAGAAAAATATTTTTCTCCTTGCAGCTGATCGAACAAGTCATCTATCTTGGGAAGTGGGTATTTATTCTTAATAGTAACTTTACTCAACTGCCGATAATCTATACGCATGCGGAGGGAGAAATCTTTCTTTCTCAAAAACAGAACTGGTGCACCTGACGGTAATGCACTCGGCCTGATAAAGCCCTTATCTAGCAGATCTATCAGCTGTTCTTTGTATTCTCTCAATTCAGTAGGAGTCATTTGGTATGGAGGGAGAGATATAGGCTGAGTACCTGGTAGCAAGTCTATAGAGATATCTATTTCCCTCTCTGGGGGAATACCAGGAAGTTCGTCTAGGAACTCATTAACTACTAGAATAGACTAGAAAGTTGGGGATTCTGCTTGCACATCCCGAACCCTAACAATATTGTAGATACAACCCTTTGCTATGAATATTTTCACCCGGAGATAGGATATAAACTTACCTTTTGGTGTAGCTGTATTACCCCTCCACTCACGTACTACTTCCCCTAGAAAGTGAAATCGGACAATTTTGGTCCAACACTCTATAGTGGCGCAATATGGTGCCAACCAATCCACGCCCATAATGACATCAAAATCAATCATCTCTAGATCTACTAGATCTGCTAAGGTTTGGTGACCAACAATCCCTATTGTACAGCCCAAGTAAATTCTTTTTGCAATAATAGAGTCACCAACGGGTGTAGACACTGAAAAGGCTCGCTGAAGAAATTTTGGCACTATATCAAACTTTCGGGCTACTAACGGAGTAACATACGAAATAGTGGAGATCGGTCTATTAAAGTATAAACTAAATGGGAGCAAACATCTAATATACCTGCCTCAACATCTAGCGACAACTCTGACTCCTTTCGTCCCGGTAGTACCGCTGCCTGAATTAGATGCCCTTGATCTACCTCGGCCACTTCCGGCTTGAGCTGAGGGCCTGCACCCTGCTAAAGGTGCTGGAGCATATGAACCCGCTGAGGATCTATTCTGCTGGTCCTAACCTCCCTAGCATCTAGTCGGGTAATCTCTCATCATGTGTCCCTCTTGTCCGCAAGAACAACAGGCAACAAAACCTACCTACACCTTCCCAGATGCTGCCTATGGAAAGTACTGCATCAGGGTACTTTTCACGACCCGAATGTAGACCTGGATCATAACACGAGACAAGAAATCCCGAGAGGCCCCAAGTCGACTCATGGCGTAAGCATATCTAACTTCATCAATGTTAAGATGAAAAGTAAACATAAAACATAGCGGAAACAAAATGTAACATAGAATATCATGACATACGGAATCAATAGACATACATGCAAGCTGAGTATTACATAAGGTCTGAATGCCTCTATCATGTAAGATGGGTTGATGGGACAACATCCCCAACTAACCCGGTCAATCTGAAACAAAAAAATAAAATGAATATCTATTCATACAACCCTCGGAACATGAGGACTCGCCAATAAAGCTGATAGTAACTTTGAGATGGTCATCATACAAAATAGAAAGTATGCGGTCAGTACGTGTGTACAGAGTATGCAAGGTAAGTAAAACGGACATTTAAATATGTAAAAACTCATAAGGCATCATAAGAGTTGGACATCATGCTCAAATTATAAATATAGTAACATAATATAACATAAGGCTCAACGTTTTCAACAATCGTAATCATGATTGTAAGAGAAAAGCTTCTTTAACATAACTTGAGCCAAATTACATAATCATAAACATGCATAAATCATGAGGAACAATGGGAGATTCTCTTGACCGACATACCCCATATGAGCACACATGAAGCCCAACTTGTGACCCTAGTTGAGAGGGTGTTCGTACCTTTCCAAGGGTATAACCATGAATGATCATGATCACACATGAAGAAGGGCCATTTGGGCCAGCGACAGTCACAAAGGTGGTCCCAATATACCTATGGTGGCATGTAGTTTATGAGATCCAGAGCAGAACCTAGGCCCCGAGCCTACCTGGTGTTCAATTGTACTCACAAAACATATATACTTATCATATATAATATTCATGTATTCATGGGCTAGTTAAATCATGATAATCATAAACATGCTTGTAAATACGTAAACTAGCCATGAAACAAGGCCCGTGAATCGGTCAAACATAATTCATAAATCATAGCTTTCATGCACACTTGCAAATCGTACACATAACTTGTAAATCATCAAATAATTTTATAATCAGAATAGTTGTAAGATCTAATCAAAATTCTTAAAATATGATGTAAATCACAATTTAGAACAACCCATGGGTAAATCATTAAAATTCCACAAGATTTGAGTTAAAACCCCATGAGATTTTTGATAGACTTTTTATAAATTAATAGAGATTGAGTATGGGTGTGAACGGAAACACCCATTCGTAACCCAAAAGACCTGGGTAAGATTAGATTTCAAGTTTCTTCAAATGTCCAAGGGACAATTGATGGAGAAGAGCTCGAACTAGGCTTGATCTCCCTAAAATTTTCCTAACTTGCATGCATATGAATGAGAATAATTAGAGGGTCTTAACCAATATTATCATGCCCAGAAAAATACATAAAATGATCTATTTTAGGGCCCTAGAGCTTAGAAAAGTCGAGAATACCCTTAATGAAAGTTTCCTGAAAAACTGCACTGGGTGGACCAACGGGCGATCCCATGAGTCGTTACATGATGCCATGACTCGTGGTACCAAGTCGTTGGACCCACTGCCTCAATTAACACATTCATATTCTTCCCACGACTCGACAGAACGAGTCGTTGGTTCAAATGACGGGTCGTTAGGTTGACCGTTGTAAGCTTCTTGAAAATCTGAGCTTCCCTTACCACGGGCCTCACCACGTCTCGTGGTTGCTTCCAATGAGTCGTGGTATCAATCCATTACATCCACTGGAAATATGGCAAACCATACCACGAATGGTGACCACAGGCCATCACCTCTCACCACAAGTCGTTGGATGACCCGTGGTATCCCCAACTGCCAGTTTCACATTCTAACCACAACTGCTAACAATGACTAGTGGTTCCCAACCACGAGTCATTACATCGTTCGTCCTGCAATAATTTCCTAGTTTTTCATCCAAATTCAAATTATGATTTGGGTCTAATCTTAGGCACTTTCGGGGTATTACAGTACTGCTAATTCTGTCTGATCTGGCTCCCTCTAATATTGCGAGCGTGGCGCTCGTTAACTCTCGTTGGGACCTGACTGTCTCTGACGATCCAATTCGTTGTCCTATTGCTGCTGGAATGGGACCCTAGGTGGCCTACCCAATAAATGAGGCTTGGGCCCACCCTAAATTCTACATGAGAACCTTCGGGTCTAGCTCTTCGACACTTCTCCTGACCTGTCGTTTTATGGTGTACTGACGGTGTCTAAGCTCCTCTATATTCTGAGCAAAGGCCTGAATCCATGAGATATCTATATTCTTCCGCAGTGTGGCTTTAATGCAAGACTCCACATATTCTGGCGCAAGTCCCATAATAAATCGGTGAACCTTGGCTAGCATAGTGTCAACAAATGAGGGCGAATATCTTGCTAGGGAGTCAAATCACAATACTGTTACACCCCGTAAATTCTTTACATTTAGATGGCCTATTCGCATGTTGGTTAAGAGTTTTAGAATTCCACACATGCTAGAAAAAGGCCGGGGGAAAGGCCGGACAAGCGCCACGTCGAACTATAGCAAGAGGAGGCTGGGCAGACCCTCTCCGCGATGGCCAACATGTCACGGGGGCTCACCTCCACAATGGCCAATGTGCCACGGAGGTGAGGTTCAGCCCCAAGTATATAAAGACCCCACTTCGGTTTTTAGAGATAATTATCAGTAATTTCCAGAGAGCAACAAAAAAATAGAGGGCACGAAGAGTTTCCTTGAAATTCTTTCCGTTTACATCATTGAACGTAGCCCAAACTCAAAATAATCTCGGGTAGTGAAGTATTAAGCTGTAGGGAGCATTCCTACGGAGTTAGTTTCGTGAAATTCGGCTGGCGAATTGCCGTCTACCCAAGCTAAGGTAAGCGGATATTCTCAAAATTAGTGTCAATATACTCCTAGCACTAAAGTGAGTATTTATCCCTTCTGGACTTCCGAGAAATAGCGAGTTTTCGGCTGTTTTTCGATAAGTCAAAGTTTGCCCTATATATATATTAAAAGTAGTGTTTTCTTCCAGAATATTATTGAATTTAGTTCTAATTACTATAAATATGAACGTAGTTGGAAGAAATAGCTGGATATTCGCCGAGCTACGCCACTTAGCCAAAAATCCAGTAATTGAGGTATGTAAAGCTAGTTTCTTCAGCAAGTTAGTAATTCTAACATAGTAAAATAGAGTAAGTTCCAGAAGAAAGTTTCAGAAGCTGAGTATTATGCCCAGTGTGAATTCAGTATGTATGTCTGAGTTATTATACCATATGCAGAATAAAAGTCAGTAAATTAGTATCAGACAGCGAGATATTATTCAAGACTCAATATAGCTCAGTATCAGATTCAGTTTAATTCAGCAAGAGATTCAGAATAGAATATCAGATCATGGACAGTATTATCATATTTATTATACATGTTATATGTGATTATTGTTGCTTGTAGAGACCTGATTGTTTTATGTGGGCACCCTTAGAGCTTCCTTGCCGCCCCAGGGTTAATAGCTGTGTCGACTCGCCCGCCAGAGGGTGAGGATACGTCACTCCAAGGAGTGGCATGCCGTCCGCCAGAGCACGAAGATGGGATGCAGCATTCCCCATAGCAGGCTGATCAGCATTATAGCATACCCCTGCCAAGCGCTTGTGCCCAGGGCACAGATTACAGATTACAGATCACAGATCTCAGATTACAGTTTAGAGGAGTCCTCTGGACTCAGATACAACTATAGTCAGGGGCCCAGAGAGCATAGGTTGCATACCCAGGGGGCCGAAGAGATGCTCATAGTTACTAGATGAGTGGAGTGAATTGTTATTTTTGCATGGCGACCCGGGTAGGGGTATATAGATTGTATGTTGATTGGTACCTTCCGGCTTATGGGGGTTGGTATAGGTTCTTGTATGCTATATGTGTTATTTATTAAATTGATAGATAACAAGACACCGCATTGACAGGTATGATTCTCACCTTCGCTCCAGTACAATTAAGTTTAGTTTAGATTCAGCCATCCCAGACAGTCTTAGCCATCTTCTGTTATTTAGTAGCTATCAGTATTACTGTCTATTTTCAGTTATGTTTAGTTATTGCTTTACATACTCAGTACCAGTAGTACTGACACCCGTTTTAGGGCGCTGCATTACTTGCTTCCAGGTACTCATAGACGAGGAGCTGATCCCTCATATTTCCAGCCAACACACACAGTCATCAGCTCCTGCCATCCCGAGCTTGACAGCTAGAGGTTTATTCCTTTTCTTTTGTTGTACGGTACGGGTAGGTCGGGGCCCTGTCCCGACCATCTTATCAGTATTCTTAGAGGCTTGCAGATTGTATATTCCCTGTGGTTAGTTGTATTGGTCGTGTGAGGCCGTGTCCATGTTTTAGTTTGTTTATGATGGCCGTGTGGGGCCTTAGTTAGTTAATAGTTTGTGACCTTGCTGGTCACAGAGTAGTTTAGCATTTGATTAAGCATTTCAGTGTACTAGCCAACATGGTGGCCTTGTCGGCCCGCATAGGTGCCTTTACACTACTGTTGTTCTGGTTAGATATTGTTTTCTTACAGGTGGCTATAGGCCTAGTCGTCTGGAGGCTATATTTACAGCTGTTATATAGCCGGTTGGTTACATGAACCCAGAGTTAGAGCCAGCCTGGCAGCAGAAGTGCTTAGGCTTAGTAGTCCAGCAGTCCAGGTCTTAGTAGGGCACCAGGTGCCAGTCATGCCTCCCAAGGAAGGGCGTGACAAATATATGCTCTCTGACACTCATTCTGCCGTGCTCCATATGTAAAAATTGCTCTACTGTGGCTTGCTGGACCTCTCGGGGAAAATAGTAGTCTATAAAAGCCTCCGAGAAGCTAAGCCACGTAGGTGGAGGTGCATCTCTACCCCGGGATCTGTCCCAATTCTCGTACCATAAGACTGCCACATCTCATAATCGGAATACTGCTAACATAACTTATTCTGTAGACAAGGCATGCATAACCCTGAATATTCTCTGCAACTGATCTATAAAATTTTGGGGGTCCTCTCTACGATCTGTCCTTGAAACCTACGGGGTACTCAAAGCTAGAAACACATGGACTCTCGAACTACTAGGACCCTCAGTGGGCTCAATGGCAGCTGGTACTACTGGCTGAGGCTGTCGCTAGGCAACCATAATCTAAACCAACATATAGAATGCACCCCTGAGATCCTGATTTGATGGTACCGGAATTGCTGGGGGTGGTGCTGGTATATCTGCTTCTCTAGCGGGCTCTGAGTGTGGTGTTGAGTGCTGGGGAGATCGAGGTCACATCTCCCTGTCGCCCTATGATCGGGATGACTATGACTGGGGCCCCCTACTAGTGCCCTCTCCTGCTGTCACATCTAAATCTCGATCAGTCGCAGTCCATCATGCATCAGACATTTCTCTATACATAAATAGAATAACATAAGCTTAAGGAGTTATCATATATAGCACAGCTCTATAGCACGACTGGAGGAGAAAGAAGAGTAGCCACACTATTATGTCTTGTAGCCTCCTGCCTATAGAATGTGGTGTACAACAGATCAATAGTCAAGACCCTACTTGGCACGATTTACTGACTCCCTGGGATACGAACTGCTCTAATACCAAGTTTTTCGCACCCCACCTTGGGAGGCATGACTGTCAGCTACTACCACACTAGGATTTGGACTCACCTGGCTGGCCCAATGCACTATTAACTCACTAGCTATATCTCAGCTATAAATATAGCCTCTAGCTGACAAGGCCACATGTAAAAGAACATAACTAACCTCCAACAACACAATAATAGTGGTCCTATATAGGCCGACAAGACCACCATGTTGTCTAGTTATAACTGAAATGAAATCAGGCAGCTAAACTATGCTATATCCAACAAGGCTGCTAACTGACAACTAAACAAGGCCCCACACGGCCAACAACAAAAGCTAACTGTTGGAGATCTACAGCCTACAAGCCTCTATGGGAGGAATAATGGTCGAGACAGGTCCCCAACCTACCCATAAGCTGTACAACAAAATAAAAAACCTCTTCTAACTACCAACTTCGGAGGAAGGGAGCTGAACAAACTGTTAACTTTAGCTGATGACTAAGAGGGTCCGGTACCGCATCTATCCGCACCTGAAGGCAAGTAATACAGCGCCCCAAGGATGGGTGTAAGTACAATATGTACCAAATATGTAACACAGTAGGATAATAACTTACTGAAAGCTGGTAAAACTAAAGTAATGAAGAAAGAGAGTAAGAATTTAACCTAAATAAGCTTACCGTCTGAAGTATCTAACTAACAGATTTATATGTATAC
The DNA here is from genome assembly GCA_035772735.1 of Datura wrightii. NCBI lineage: Eukaryota > Viridiplantae > Streptophyta > Magnoliopsida > Solanales > Solanaceae > Datura > Datura wrightii. The sequence goes on from JASDFA010000027.1 coordinate 73,685,883, forward strand.
AAACAAAAACCTAACCGGGCCCCCATAAGCCTAGATGTACAACGAACACAAAATAACCTACTTGAGCCCCCATAAGCCCGACAAGTACAAAAAATATCTACTTCTGCTATCTGACTACTAATTGCTACAACCATACTGTAACTCTGGAATACTTGTTCTTGAAACTGAACCTTAACCTAATAGGCTCATGTAGTTGTGTTTGTGCCTGGACTATCTGGGCTAAACAACTAGACCCCAAGCCTTGGCTCAAATATGGGTCATAATGTTATTGTTGTATCTGGATACGACCCTCTCAACCTTTATCTGGGGTAACTCAAGACGACCCTCATGGCCTCATTCTGATAGAACTCACTATTGCCCTCACAGCCTCAATCTGATAGGACTCAATATGGCCCTCACAGCCTCAATCTAATAGAACTCAATATGGCCCTCGTGGCCTCAATCAAATAGAACTCAGTATAGCCCTCACGGCCTCAATGTGATAAAACTCACTATGGCCCTCAGGCACTAACATCTAACAACCCAAACATTGTAAGGGCAACAGATTTAGCTAGGGTTAATTCTGACGAGGGTTACTGTATCATTTCTGTCGTATCAATTCTATTCATAACAGTAGAACACAATAGGGTTACTCTGAGATACTATAGTCAAACAAGTCGTAATAACTTTATGACGAACATAACTTGCCAAAAAGGACAGCCTTACATACCTCAAGTGCCGACTTTCGTTTAACTGGTGAGTCTCAACTAGAAACTAGTTGTTCTATCTAATTGCAGCCCTAATACTAGGAGAATAGGGCTAATTTCAATACTAAATTCAGCAAAAACAATAATTTTTAATAATAATAGAAACTACAATTCAACTCTAAACAATTTGGCAAAAAACTGCAATTTCTCGAGAGCTCAGAAGGAAGAAGTACTCCGCTAAGGCCCGTGGCCGGTTAGGAATCAATTTGAAACAATTTTGACAACTTTTACTGAATAGAGTTCCGATTTGCCGGGCAAATTTTTGAGAAATATTTTTGTAGTAATGCTTCCTGTAGGACTAGAACTCATTACCCGAAGTTAATTTTATATTGGACGGCGTTTGGTAGCTTAATTGGATGAACAATAAATGAAGATTACATTTTCTTTTATCTCTGGCAGAGGGAAAATATTTAGAGGGGCTTTAATACACTAAGGGTGGTAGCAGGGGGCGCGTTGTGTTGCCCATAGTGCCAGCCTCGCTGTGCGCTGCGCCTCTCAAGGTACCAGCAAGCCTGGCGCGCTGCGCTAGCCCTGTGTGCACTGGTCCCGTCCGACCCTACTTCTGAGGCATTTCATACACGCGTCAAGCTCTCTTTATTCATCACAAATCCACGCGTACGCTTAATGATCTATAGCGTTTTACGGGGTGTAAGAGTAAGCATTGTATGTCGGTGTTTGTCATTGGGGCTTTCCCTTTGCTATTCCGTTTGGAGGTGGACATGATGTTACAGGCTAAGGTTAGTATCATATAAATATTTAAAAGGAGAACAATCATAAAATCAAAAAACAAGAAGATATCCAAGTAGAAGTGGAGAAATGTTGACAAGGGTGATACCGGCATAACATCTGCGGAACACATGTGTTAATTCGTAAAGCGCCGATGAGCCCCCATCATGAAATAGTAAGCTGAGCAGAGACATCAATCACCAGTGTTACACCGGTGAACCGTCGGTCTCAAATAGTGAAGCGCCAATGAAATTCGGGTTCGTCGCTATGGCCAATAACATAGCGATCGAACCTGCATTTTCACAGGTGATTCATCGGATATGACCAGCATGTTGCCGTTGGGCTTCCTTTCATTCAGTCAATCCAAATTTCTTCCAAAATCAATATTCTTCCTCTCATTACACCTCACTATTCCTTACACAATTAGTCATAGCCCAAAATGACAACGAGGATTTTCCTTTAAGAAAGTAGTTAGTCTATCCATCATTGGGCAAATCGTGAATGTGAATCACACTGTATTACTTATACTTCACCCCCAAATAAAAATTAAGAAAACAAATCAAGAAGCACACACAACAACTAAGATTCCCATGGTAAAATGTGAAACCCATGATAGCACCACCAACATGCCCACTACATGAACATTAGTCAATCAAGTTTAATCAAAGGATGGTGAACATGAATGGTGCCATTGTCTCTTCTAACATGCAGGAGGTCAGATTTCTATTCTCAATTAAAGCATAAACTAGGAGATACATACCAAAGTGAGAAGAGAGAATGAGTAGAGAGAGAATCTTTGTGACTTGCTCACCTATGTTGCCTCCAAGTTCATAGGAACTCAGGTGAGGTGAGATGGATAATAAGGGAGAGGTATTTAAAGGTTAAGAGAGGGGAAAGTGATTGGGAAAGAGGAAGGTGGATGGTAATGAAGTTTAGGAGTAAGGTGGTTTGTTGGGAATTTAAGAAATGGAGGGAAAAGGAAAAATGTGGGAACTTGGAAAAGTAGGAAGGGTTTAATGAAATAACGGTTGTTTTGAGGAGTTGGACCAGGTTTAAGGTTCTTGTATCGGTTGATCAATGGTCTGTCAATATTTTAATAGAAATGATTATCTGGATGTGTAGTTATCGGTGATAGCCGATGAAGGCCGAAAATCCGCTGGTTTGAGCATCGGTGATCATTACCAGTTTAGTTCTCTAATTCTTAACCGATGACTCATCGGCGTCATGAGGGTTGACACTAGAGATTCAGCGGATGAGATTCCGATGTTATTTTAACTCCCAATTATACTGGTAGAAATCGGCATCTTGTCTGCAGTTCGTACTTTGGCAATGATAATTCGCCATTTGGATCAACGAACATATCCTAAGGTCCCAACTGCACTAGCTGGAGCCTAATATTCAAGTATTGATATTGGCATTCCGTCGGCAAGTCATCGATCACCTCTCTACTCCCCCTTATTCTGCTCATGACCTATGGTAGGGCAGTGCCTTGTGCTTTTACACCGGCATTTCGCTGGCCTAGCACCGGTCATGCCCTGGTCTTTTTCTCCTTGCATCCAATCTACCTATGAAAATATAAAAACAAAACATCAAAATGTTCAAAGTAAAACTGCTTGGGTTGCTTCCCAAGAAACGCCTTAGTTAACGTCGTGGCACGGCGGAGTCTCCTTATGTGCTATGGCTCATCAAGTTACATGACCTCTATTCGACTAACCTCCTCAAACATTCCTAAAATTGTTTTACCCTTTGGCCATTCACCATGAATTTTTACCCATCTTCTCCTTGAAGTTCAATAGCACCATTTCGAAAAACATGGGACACCTTAAATGGCCCTGACAATTTAGATTTGAACTTTCTTGGGAATAACCTTAGTCTTGAATTGAACAAAAATACCAAATTCCCAAAACCAAATTTCAATGCAAGATTTTTTGGTCATGATATTTCTTCATATGGGCCTCATAAATATCTTTATTCTCATATGCCTGCATTCTAAATTCATTGAACTCATGCAGATTTTTCACTCGCCCTTGGACGGCTCTCCCCCAATCAAGATTCAAGCTCTTCAGTGCCCACAAGGCTTTATGTTTTAGCTCAATAGGATGGTGGCAATATTTGCCGTAAACAAGCCGGTATGGAGACATTTCAATAGGTATTTTGTATGTAGTCCGATATGCCCACAAGGCATGATCTATCTTCTGAGCCCAATTTGTTCTGTTCACATTGACTTTTTTAGTTAAGATAGATTTGATTTCTCGATTGGAAACTTCTACTTGGACACTAGCCTGTGGATAATAAGGGGTGGCAACTTTGTGCTTCACACCATACTTGGCTAGCAAAGTGATGAACAGTCGATTGCAAAAGTGTAATCCTCCATCACTGATGATAGCTCTAGAGGTGCCAAACCATGAGAAAATATGCTTTTTCAAAAATTCTGTTACACTCTTTCCATCATTTTTGGGCAACACCACAACTTTTACCCACTTGGAGACATAATCAACCGCCACCAGAATGTACGTGTTTCCATCGGATCTCACAAAGGGGCCCTGTAATACCCCAAAAGCCCTAGATTAGACTCGAGGGTTGAAATAGAAAAATAGGAATTTGTGCACAAGGTCACAGGATGAGTCATCCAGTGACCTGTGAGGTGCACCACAAGTCGTTAGGCGACTCTTGGAGTAAAGGGAGAATTTTTTTGGATTTTTGGTATAGGGGTTGATCTCGGGTGAAGCCACGATTAATGTTCAGGTCCACAAGTCATAGTGTTGCCCATGGTCAAGAGTTTGACTTGGGTGTTAAAATGATTGGAAGTGTTCCCCGCTACCAGTCACCACAAGTTGTTCTGTACTCCATGAGTCGTGGTGTCCCTCATGGGGACCAACAGAGTAAAGACTTCAAGTGTTGACAACGAGTTTTGGTGATGAGTCATCCCCTCAAATAACGACTCGTCCAATCCCTCATTGGGACAAGCAATATGTTTTTTCCTGCAAATTTAATAAGGGCTTTACCGTAATTCCTAAGTTCCTAATATCTAAACTACGTCATTTTAAGCTTAGATAAGTGTGCTTTAAGAGGGTTCAGCATATTCTAAGCCTATCCCTCTCCATGCATGCAATCCTAGAAGTTTCTAAGGGTGATCAAGCCTAGAACATCAAATCTTCATCCATTTCCTTTGGGCATTAAAGATGGTTGTGAAATCAGAAGGACCCAGGTATGTAGAGTTATAAATGGGTGTATTGATCCACTCCCATGACAAATCCCTTCTAGAATTCATGGAAATCCTAAGGTGATGAATCTATGGGGTTTTAACCCAACTTGTGAATTCTCTAAGTATCTATCGTAGGTATATTCCAATCATGTCCCTAATATTGAGTTATGATTCATGGGAATGTTTTACAGTATTTTCAATTATCAAGTCATGTTTCAAGTTTTACAAAGTTTGATGCCCAATTAGGAAAGTTCATGAAAAGATGAGATTGTGGTTTATGTTTTCAAGCATGATGAGTTGTATATGATAAGAGTATGATTTTGAATTACCCATGTTTATATTCTTGTTATTGACTATCAAAGACTATTTCAAGTATGTTTAAGTTTAGGAAAGCCCACATCATCAAGTATCTTCATGATTTCATGTTATTAGCTTACCAAATGGATTTTGGAGTCTAGATTCCCATCCTCTTCAGCTTGTGGTATGTTTTGAGCTAAGGCTCCTCATGTTATGTTTCTAGATTTTTTATATCATGTTATGATTCAGCTTCGTCACCGGATGATGGTTCAGCTTCGTAGAAAAATGATGGAGAGCGTACATATATTTTTGGGAGTGGTGTCTAGCACCGAGTAGGCTATGGACCAGACAACTATGTGCCTCAGAACTACGCACCAATATAGGTATGATCAAATTATTTGGGACCTCCCTTTTGAGCTTCCCCTTCCCCTAAGGGGCCTTAAGCTTGATATCGATATCATGGTAGTTCCTTAGCCATGTCAAGGTTTTGGACGGCTCTGCCCACTTGAGTGTAATATTCGGGACCACATAAGCTCTATCGTGGTAATGTCTGTTATATGATGAGTCTCCCATTGTTCCTCATGATTTCAGTTATGCATGTTCATTAGTCATGATATTATGTTGTCAATAGGATTGACCCAAATGATCAGTTTTACTTATGAATAATCAGTTTCAGCTTTGGGTCATTCAATTCTGTTATGACATTTAGTTATATTTAAATCAAGTTTTTAGATAATAGCATGCAAGCCCTACTCTCAGAATATTATGATGACATGTTTTAAGATATGCATGATTTCTGTTTTTGCTTACTTAGAGGTTTTACTTACCTTGCATACTTAGTACATTCCAAGCACTAACCACATGCTCTATGTTGTATTATTTCATGACACAGGCTCGTATATTCAGGTTTAGTCCTGCAGTTAGCAAGATCCTCAGAGTAGTATCTCCACCCAAAGTTGGTGAGTCCTCATCCTTAGAGGACCCTCTATCAGTTGTATTTAGTATTTTCAGTTTCAGCCTAGGTGAGTTAGTTGGGGTCTTGTCCCATCAACTCATCAGACAGTAGAGGCTTATCAGACATAGTATGTTTCCATTTCAAATTGCTATTTGGTATTCAGATATTTGATGTTATCAGATTTCCAGACTTCCGCTATTTTATATATGTTAGACTTCCACATTATTATGTTGAGTTTAGGTTTCATGCTCATTCCATGGGTCGACTTGGAGCTTCTCGGGGTCCTTTGTCCCGTGTCTCGATCCGGGCGTATGATTGGGTAGTGACAAACTTGGTATCAGAGCCATAGTTTTTGAAGTGTTCTAGGGTGTCTAAAAGTCGCGTTAAGTAGAGTCTTTTACATGGGTGTGAAGTGCGCCACACATATGACAAAGAGGTTATGAAATGTTTTAGGAAATGTTCCCTTCTTTCATGATCTATATCGTGCAATGAAATGTCTCTCTATCCTTCAAACTCGTGCTATACGCGTTTTCCGAATCATGCCACCTTGTCGAGTTAACGGATGAAGAAACAAAAATAGAAATGGCCACGAGAAGTGCAACAGGACGAGCACCAGTAGGCTCCACCAGCCCCCGAAGATCATGTACCCAAGCAGGTGGACAATGCAGAGTTTAGCACTGCCATTCAAATGTTAGCTCAGGCCTTGACCACCCAAGTCAACCAACAGGTGGTAGCGCACGTCCCTCAGAATAGGAATGTGGTAGCGGCAATGGTTAGATGTTTTGTAAGAATGAACACTCAAGAGTTTCTTAGGTCGAAGGTGGACAAGGATCCCCAGGACTTTATTGATGAGATTCAGAAGATCACCCACCCAAATCATGGGGGTGACTAGGGAGGAGTGCGCAGATTTAGCCTCTTATCAGCTGAAAGGGGTAGCACATATGTAGTTTAGACAGTGGAAGGATGGTAGGGCAGTCAGAGTAGGCCCTCTTGGTTGTTATGAGTTCCATACCGCATTTTTGGATTGGTTCTTTCCTCGAGGAAGCAAAATCAGAGCAGCTGAATTTGTGAGCTGGAGGCTAAATAACATGATGGTCTAGGAGTAAGCTCTAGAGTTCACCCGCCTTTCCAAATATGCACCTCAGATGGTGGAAGATCAGAAGGCTCGAATTAGTCAGTTCATGCATGGGATAGTAGACTATTTGGTTAATGATTGCCAGACAGCGGTGCTTCATTAGGACATTGATTTCTCACAGGTACTTATGTACGCCTAGCAGATGGAGGCGATGTAGGTGAATGAGCGGCAGAGAGACGTCAAGAGGGCCAGGACTGATAGCTTTGGACTATCCCAGCAGGGACCTGGTGGTGGGCACCGTCAAAAGTCTTACAAGAGATCATCAGCCCCAGAAACATCAGCAGCGAGTGTGCCATCCAAATTTAGGCACGACCAGAGGGGATGACCATCAGGCTCTCAAGGATAGGGCAGCAAATATGTGGAGCCCAATATTCCAGCTTATGACAGGTGTGGTCGGAGACACATTGGTCACTGCTTAGCAGGTACAGGTGCTTGTTTCGGGTATGGGAAGCTTGGGTATATACTCAGAGATTGCCCAGCAGCTAGACATGGCCATGGTAGAGGCCGATACCTAGCTATTAGTTCAACAGCCCTACTAGCATGCTCAGTTCAGCAGGGAGCCTCCACTAGTGTAGGTGGTGGTCAGCGTCAAAACAGATTCTATTCCCTCCCATCTCATCAGGAGCAGGAGGCCTCTCTAGATGTAGTCACTGGTATGTTACGAGTATTCCACCTTGATGTATATGCATTGTTAGATCCAGGAGCTACCTTATATTTTATGATGCCCTATGTTACTAGTAGCTTTCGAGTCAGTCCCAAAATCTTGTTAGAACCCTTCTCAATCTCTACTCTTGTCCGTGATTAATTTATAGCTCGACGGGTATATAGAAACTGACTTGTCATGGTCCTTCAAAAAGTCACCTTAGAAAATTTAGCAGAGCTAGCCATGATAGATTTTATTGTTATCTTTGGCATGGATTGGTTACATGCATGTTATGCCTTAGTAAATTGTAGAACCCGTGCTGTAGAGTTCCGAGTTCCAGGTGATCCAGTCCTATAGTAGAAAGGTAGTTTAGTTGTACCTGTAGGTCGCTTGATTTCCAACCTTAAGGCCCGAAAGATGATTTCTAAGGGTTGCATGTTCCATCTAGTTAGGGTTAAGGATTCCACATCCGATACCCCGACTATCCAGTTAGTTCTTGTACTACATGAATACGTTGAAGTGTTTCCAGATGATTTACTAGGAACTGCTCTCGAGAAGGAGATCGATTTTGGTATCAACCTTCTTATTGATATGCAGCCTATATTTCTTCCTCCTTATAGAATGGCTCTAGCCGAGCTAAAGGAGTTGATGGAGTAATTTAAGGACCTTTTAGATAAGGGTTTCATCAGACCAAGGAATTCCCTATTGGGTGTACCAGTTCTCTTTGTCCTGAAGAAGGATGGTTCCCTTCGGTGTGCATTGATTATCGGCAGTTGAACAAGGTCACCATTAAGAACAGGTATCCTCTCCACAGAATTTATGACTTTTTTGACCAGCTTCAGGGTGCATAGTATTTCTCAAAGATAAACCTCAGATTCGGGTGTCATCAGCTCAGGGTTCAGGAGAGTGACATTCCTAAGACAGCCTTGAGGACTCGGTATGGTCACTATGAGTTTGTAGTTATGTCTTTTGAACTAATGAATGCTCCTATAGCTTTTATGAATTTAATGAATAGGGCGTTCAAGCTGTATTGAGATATGTTCGTGATCGTGTTCATAGATGACATTCTCATATACTCTCAGAGAGAGGAGGAGCATGCCGCCCATTTGAGGGTTGTACTACAGACTCTTAAGGATCGCCAATTATATGCTAAGTTCAGCAAACATGAGTTTTGTCTAGACTCAGTAGCCTTTTTGGGTCATCTGGTGTTATGTGAGGGTGTATAGGTGGACTCACAGAAAATAGAAGCTCTGAAGAATTGGCCTCGACCAATGAGTCCTTCGGGTATTAATAGTTTCTTGGGATTAGTTGGTTACTAAGGAAGGTTTGTTGAGGGGTTTTCATCCATTGTGGCACCATTGGCTAAGTTGACACAGAAGAAAGTGGAGTTTCAATGGTCGGAGGCTTGTGAGAAGAACTTCTAAGAGTTGAAGGCTCGACTCATCTCAGCACCAGCATTGACCCTATAGGAAGGTACCGATGGGTTTGTGGTATGTTGTGACACCCGAGGATTAGTCTTGGTTGTGTATTAAAGCAGCATGGTAAGGTTATAGCCTATGCGTCTAGGTAGTTAAAGCTACATGAGACAAATTATCCAACTCATGACCTTGAGTTGGCAGCAGTGTCATTTGCCTTGAAGATTTGAAGACACTATCTATATGGGGTCCATGTGTATGTGTCTATGGACTACAAAAGCCTACAGTAGGTGTTTACCTAAAAGGATTTAATTCTATGTAAGAGGAGGTGGTTGGAACTTTTGAAAGATTATGATATGTGCGTTGTTTACCATTTGGTCAAGGCTAATGTGGTGGCAGATGCTCTTATAAGGCTTTCTATGGAAAGTGTGACCTATGTAGATAAGGAGAAGAAAGAGTTAGTGAAGGATGTGCATCATCTTGCACGACTAGGAGTCCGTCTTGTTTACTCGATAGATGGGGGTGTCATTGTTTAGAATGGATCAGAATCTTCCTTGGTGACTGAGGTTGAAGCTAGACAAGACTAGGATCCTATTTTAGTAAAGTTAAAGGAAGCCGTTCAGAATCAGAAGGTAGAGGTCTTCTCCTATGTCACGCCCCAAAACTGGGGTAGGGCACAACTGACACTCGATTCATGATTGATCGAGAACCCGGCTATATGACATCTGTAACTGTAACACTTAGGCCAACCAGGCCACCTCTCACAATCAATTGAAGAATAAACTGGACCCATAAGGTCTCAACAATACGGGGTAAACAATCGAAATGCAACTAAGGCAATTAGTGTGCTAACCAAGAAACAATAAGCCGACGAGGCCACAAACTGAATAACACTGTACACACTAAGTCTACAAAGCCTCTAAAGAGTAAACTAACTGATGGTTGGAACAGGGCTCCGACCTACCCATACCTGCATCTCAAAACTCAAGCATAAATAACTAAGCCCTAGCTCCAGGATAAAAGGAGCATACCAACAATTTGTTGATCTCACGAACTTCTACTCAACTGGCCATCCTGACCTCTACCTACACCAGCGGCACGAACGCAGGTCCCCAAGCAAGGGGACGTCAGTACGAATGAAATGTACTGGTATGTAAGGCTGAAACTATAACCATGAGATAACAATCCTATAATAACTGACTTAGCACATAAACATATAGAGGATAAATATAACCTGGAACTCTGCAACCTGTAATTGATAACAACTTACTATAACATAACTGAACTCAAGATTACTGAACTAGGAATAAGGAATTGTAACAACCTGGAATCCTGAAAACTGAACGTGATAATAACTCTATAAAGAGATGAAAATGCAATTAAGAAATGCACAAGAAAGAAACTATAACTATAATGATAGTGACTAGCCAATCGTAAATCCATATATAAAGTTCGTCCAGCCGGTGTACCACACCGAGGTAAAATAAAAATATCTCCAGCAGATGTACCACACCGGGGTAAAATAAAAAGTTCTCCAGCCGGTGTACCACACTGGGGTAAAATAAAAATATCTCCAACTGATGTACCACACCGGGGTAAAACAAAAATATCTCCAGCCGATGTACCACACCGGGGTAAAATAAAAATATCTCCAGTCGGTGTACCACACCGGGGTAAAATAAAAATATATCCAGCCGATGTACCACACCGGGGTAAAATAAAAATATCTCCAGTCGATGTACCATAACGGGGTGAAATAAAAAGATCTCTAGCCGGTGTACCACACCGGGGTAAAATAAAAATATCTCCAGCCGATGTACCACAAGGGGTAAAATAAAAATATCTCTAGCCGATGTACCACACCAGGGTAAAATAAAAAGATCTCCAGCCGGTGTACCACACCGAGGTAAAATAAAAATAAATCTTAATCACCATCATAGATGGAGCTAACAGAGCTCATACAAATTATCTAAATATTGGAAAACATAAAATATGCTGATCAGTAACTATAACATAGGTAGGATGTTACCACGACCCCTATTACTACAACTATTCCATACACATGTAGGTCATTCATTTAGCATTTAAATACATACATATGTTGTGAACGAATTCTAGTGAAGTTCCTAGAACTGGAATATCGCAAAGACATGTGTACACTCACATTCATGATTTTAAACATCTCCTAGCAATTCTAACACGAGGAGCAGAGAGGAATCACTTAACCTAACATTTTCTATTAACAATCTTAGCATTCATTCCGTGCTTATACTCGTTTGACTTTCATACTTTCATATCAAGAATTGTGAGCATACCTCATCCATTGCACATCATATCGCATCTCGAGGTAAGTTATGAACAGGAAGACATAACTTGTGTATCTCAAACCTGGAGCTCTTTAACATACAAATTCTTGGCAACTGTCTAGGGGTTGCCTTAAAAGACAACGTAGGAAAAGCTCATGTGAAACATTGCAATATATGTAAAGCTTAGAAAAGCTTAGCAGCATTATAAACAGTTTAGAAACTTCCAAGAAAAATAAAATCCTTTAAAACTTGAAAAAGTTAATCCAACTCTTAGAACAAATAATCAAAGATAATTGTTTAAAAGTACAATGAAGAACTTCTCTTTAACTTGAGTAACTATCTCAAAATATTCGATCCTAATTATTTCTTAAGGATTTAACACTTACTGGCCTTTCATTAGCTTTACCCAACTGAACATAAACAACTTTATTTATAACTCTTTTGCTAAACGTCTTTAGAACAGGGTAAATCTTTCCAGCTATTTGCCCAATTCATTAACAATCGTAACACTTATCATCAAATTTAACAACCTTTAGCTCTACTTTTCGTATTCATCATAAATTCTTTTCCAAACAGGATTCGTCATTCCCTTCCTAATTATTTACTCTCGAGTTCACTATTCCAGAAATTCTTGTATGCACTTACCTTCTTACCTAATTGCCAACCTTGTCTCTTAAACTCGTCTTGCTCATATTTTAATGGTGCTCAAAGGTTCTTGAAATCAACTATGGACAGAAGGCATATACCTCACATATTACCTTAAAAGGTCTAACATTTACTCTTATCTCTCCTTTGCTACTAGCGCCTCAACTTTTACACGTAGGTTAATTTCCTTACACATCTACAACTTTCAAAGAACATGCGACATTTCCACTTAAAGCCTTAAGCAATTCTCAGGAGGTCTAGATAACTCAAGAGCTCTAATAAACATATGCGACTTTCTAAAGGAAATCCTTGCCGCTTTAGCGCGTAATTTGAATGTAAGCATAAACATATATATATATATATATATATATATATATATAATGATTTTCATTTAACATGTTAACATCAAGATATTGTGCATAACCTACCAATAAAGATGGTCCCATAGAAATATCAATAGTTTACCCATTCAGGTTCTATCTTCCAAGTTTAACATATAAGGTTAATTAAGAGACGTATTAATTAGTCTTTTAGATTAAGGAAGAGGGATTGGGGAATCATCTCATGGCCCTAGGTACCTTAATGAATATGAGAGGATAGGTAACTGTCATAAGGAAATACCATTTCGTTACCCTCGTTAGCCCTTAATTAGTTAAAACCCGATTTCAATTATTAGGTTTGTCTGCGCGTCGTCGTCTTTCCATGATTACTAAATTTCTTAGAAACCATAATGTGAAACAACTTTGACACCAAAAATACATAACATAATGTGATGGACCAGCTCACAGTGCCCACGCCGAGGGGACTTCAGACTCAATTTACAACTATGACCATAATAGAAGGCAATTGCCCTCTCTACTTCACATTCATGCATTCCAACTCTTTAGCAAATACACACCTTAATACCAAGTAATCATAAAAATTGGGAGGAACCATAATATTCTACTAAAGAAGCTCAAATACAGGGGAATGCCGAATTAATCCTCGGCATGAATTCGTGCTTGAAAATCAAAAGACAAAGAACGCCTTACATACCTTTTTTTTCCGGCGAGCTTTCTTATGTCGTTTCTTTCTTTCAACAACCAGAACTTTAGCCCCTTAAATTAATTGAGTTTATCACCAAGTGAAAAGGCTGTTTCAAGCCAATTTATCCAGCCAAAATTTTACATCAATAGGAAGTCACAACACAAACAAATAAGGCAACACTTAGCATTTCTTATTTCAACTTGTTTCTACAACTTTGGGGGAAAATGGAGGTAGGAAATTACCTCACTTTTCTCATGAAAAACTTACACAAATATAGAGTATATTCTCAGCAAAACACAGCTATTCCAACCATCAAAAACGTGCAGAACTTCAACAACAACATACCAACAATGGCAGCCCAGCATAACCTCCAACTTCTAGCTTTAGCTAGGATTGTTAGGCAAGTTATGAAATTAGAAACACTTACCCTTGGCATGAGAATATTGTTGGATATAATAGGAGTATTTTCCTCCAAATCAGTTCCCAATAATGCAGAAATATTTCTTCCCAAAACGCAGCAAAATAATAGCACAACAACTACAACAAGTCAACATACAAACCATAACTTTCTTCTAGTTTTCCTTCAAAAATTCATACACTTATTAGAGATTTCAAAAGAGGGAAGTGACTTACTATTTCTTAGGAACAATTCCTAATAAGATGGAGCATAACATTAGCTCAAAATAGTCCCAAACACGCAGCAACAACACTGCCAAAACGAAGCTACAAGGAAGCAACAACTTCACCACAATGTTGCCTTCACTTCTATCAACTTTTGCTTCTGTTTTGATGGTGTTTTCTTGAGGGATTTCCTCTTGGTTTGTAAGGATTTTCTACTGGAAAAGAGAGAGTATTTCATAGGGTAAGAAAGCACCTCAAACCTGGAATATTTGAAAATGATTTCATAACCAAAAACATAAAATATAAAGGTGTTTGGGCGGTGGCCGTTTTTAGGGCGGTGGCCATGTCACTGCCCGGTAATGCTAACGTAAAACACCAATAACTTTTTATTCCGAACTTCGATTTACAAGACGTTTGATGTTCTGAAAACTATACTCAAAGAACTTTAATTTGATAGGTCTTGGGGCTTCTAATTCATTATATATTTGAATATATGGTCATTTAAAGTTAACCCTAATTTATAAACTTTACATACTCTTTGTTTTTTCCATTCGTATACATTTTCCTTGTCATCTACGGTCAATATACAACCCTTACTTCTCTTAACATAGCATACGAACATCAAATAATTTCAAAAAAAATTTCGGGGTGTGACATCCCAAGGGGGAGATGGTGTGCTATGATATCGTGTCGTTTGTGTGTACTGGGACTTGATGACTTGAGGGAGCTGATGTTGCATAAGGCTCATGGTTCGATATATTCTATACATCCATGTGCTACCAAGATGTACCATGACCTAAAGGAAGTCTATTGGTTTGAAGGCATGAAGAAGGACATAGTAGAGTTAGTGGCTAAGTGTCCGAATTGTCAACAGGTGAAGGTTGAGCCTCAAAGACCCAGAGGTGTGCTTCAAGACATTAGCATTCCTACTTAGAAGTGGGAGGAAATAAATATGGACTTCATTATGGGGTTGCCTCTTACTCGCCAATAGTATGGCTCTATTTGGGTAGTTGTAGATAGGTTAATTAAAGTAGCTCATTTTCTACCGGTCAAAACTACCGATTTAGCGAAGGATTATTCTAAATTCTACATTTGGGAGTTCATTCGATTGCATGGAGTACCCTTGTCCATTATATCAGATAGAGGTACTCAGCTTACCTTCCAGTTTATGCAATCATTTTAGAAGGGACTTGGTACTCAAGTCAAGCTTAGCACAACAATTCATTCGCAAACAGATGGTCAGGCTAAATAGAAAATTTAGACTATTGAAGACATATTGAGAGTGTGTGTGATTGATTTCAAGGGTATTTGGGATATCCATTTACCTCTCATTGAGTTTGCATATAACAACAGCTACCATTCCAGCATTCAGATGGCTCCGTTTTTGGATCTTTATGGGCGAAGATCTAGATCACCTATTGGTTGGTTTGAAGTCGATGAAGCTGCAATGATAGGACAAGATTTAATTCATAAGACTATGGAGAAGGTTCATCTTATAAGGGCAAGGTTGAAAATAGCTCAGAGTCGCTAAAAGTCCTATGCGGAAGAATGAAGGAGAGAGGTTGAGTTTGAAGTTGATGATTGGGTGTTTCCGAAAGGTATTTCCCGTGAAGGGAATGATGAGTTATGAAAAGAAAGGGAACCTCAGTTCCCGTTATGTTGGCCCATACTGGATTGTGAGACGGGTTGACAAGGTAGCATGTGAGTTGGAGTAGCCCTAAGAATTTGCTTCAGTACATCTAGTTTTCCATGTGTTGCTTTTAAAGAAGTCCATGGGTGATCTAGCTTTGGTTGTCCAAGTGGAGATCATGGGTGTGAAGTATAGTCTTAGCTATGAGAAGATTCCAGTGGAAATACTTGATCGTTAGGTTCAAAAGCTAAGAAATAAAGAAGTACCTTCAGTAAAGGTTTTATGGAGGAATCAGCATGTTGAGGGAGCTACATGGGAAGCCAAAACAAATATGATAGCTAAATACCCGCATCTATTCCCTCCGAGCTCAAGTTCAGTTTGACGTACCAGTTTCCTCCTTAGTACTCCATTCAGTTTCATGTTCAAACAATGTGCCCTAGTTTCTTTCATGTCAGTGTATGTATGTATGACTCATGAATTCAATTTAGTCATGTAATGCACTCCGGAGTCTATCACTCCATCAGTTTTCAAATATAAATGTTAAATATTTTTTTATGATAGTTTCATTGCACAACTTTTTAGTATGTTGATCAACATTTGGGGATGAATGTTTCCAAGGAGGAGATATTGTAATTTCTGAAAGTCCTATGATCAGACTCGAGGGTTGAAACAGAGAAAATAGGAATTTATGCATGAGGTCATAGGACGAGTCGTCAAGTGACCCGTGAGGTGCACCAAAAGTAGTTAGGTGATTCATGGAGTGAAGGGAGAGTTTGGTTGGATTTTTGGTCTGGCGATTAATCAAGGGTGATGCCATGATTCGTGGTTAGGTGCACGTGTCGTAGTGTTGCCCGTGGTCAGGAGTTTGACTTGGGGTGTTGAAATAATTAGCAGTGTTCCCCATGACTAGTCACCACGAGTCGTCAGGTACACCACGAGTCGTCAGGTACACCACGATTCGTGGTGTCCCTAGTGGTGACTAGTAGATTGAAGACTTCTAGTGTTGGCAACGAGTTCTGGTGATGAGTCATCCCCTCAGGCAACGAGTCGTCTAGTCCCTTGTTGGGACTGGCAATATGATATTTCCTGTGAATTTAGTAAGGGCTTTTCCATAATTCCTATGTTCCTAAGATCTAATATACGTTGTTTTAACCTCATATAAGTGTGTTTTAAGAGGGTTTAGCTCATTATAAGAATATCTCTCTCCATCATACTAACCTAGAAGTTTTTAAGGGTTATCAAGCCTAGAAGTTCATCAAATCTTCTTCAATTTCCTTAGGGCATTGAAGAGGGTTGTGAAATCAGAATGACACAGGTATGTAGGGTTATCAATTGGTGTATTCATCCATTCCTATGCCCAATCCCTTCTCAGATCCATGAAAGTCCTAAGTTGATGAATCTATGGGGTTTTAACCCGACTTGTCAATTCTCTAAGTATCTATCATGGCTATATTCCAATCATGTTTCTAATGATTAATTATGATTAATGGGAATGTTTTATAATGTTTCCAATTACAAGTCATGTTTCAAGTTTTACAAATTATGATGCTCAACTAGGAAAGTTCATGAAAAGATGAGATTAAGATATATGTTTTCAAGCATGACGAGATGTATATGATGAAAGTATGATTTTGAATTACCCATTTCTATATTAATTTTTTTGACTATCAAAGTCTATTTCAAGTATGTTTTATGTTGGGAAAGCCCATATGATCAAGTATGTTCATGATTTCATGGTATCAGCTTATCAGATGGATTTTGGAGTCTGGACTCCCACCCTCTTTATCTTGTGTTGTGGTTTGTGCCAAGGCTCCTCATGTTATGTTTCCATATTTTGGATATCATGTTATGATTTAGCTTCATCACTGGACGATGGTTCCACTTCATTAAAAAAGGATGGAGAGCATATGCATGTTCTTGGGAGTAGTGTCAAGCACCAAGTAGGCTAAGGGTCAGTCAACCCTGTGCCTCAGAACTACGCGCCAACATAGGTATGATCATATTATTTGGGACCTCTCTTATGAGATTATGTTATACCCCGAAAGCCCAAAGATCAGACCCGAGAGTTAAAATGGAGAAAAGTTTAAATTCGGCACCAAGTTTTAGAACGGGTCGTGATGTGACTCGTGGGGGTAGGCCACGAGTCGTGAGGTGACTCGTGGTGAGGCCCAGCATGTGAGTTTGAAATTGGGAATTAGGGTCCCACAGACATGACCATGAGTCGCGGTCAGACCCACAACTCAGTTAGTGAGTCGTGGGAGGTGATGACGGAGAAGGAGAACAACTAAGGCAGTGTACATCATGGATGG
Organism: Datura wrightii; assembly: GCA_035772735.1. NCBI lineage: Eukaryota > Viridiplantae > Streptophyta > Magnoliopsida > Solanales > Solanaceae > Datura > Datura wrightii. The sequence continues at coordinate 73,703,542 of JASDFA010000027.1, forward strand.
ACCCCAAAAGTTGTGGTTAGTCACCACGATTCATGTGATGGATCGTACTTAACAAATGGAAATTATTTGAAATCCCAGGCAGTGTGTGTGACGAGTGGTGACCACTAATCGTGGTCACCTTTAATGATTCATGATGTCCCTCGTGACAAGCCCTAGATAATTTGTTAGGCAGTGCACTTGACGGATGATTCCATGAGTCGTGTCTTGAAGTGACAAGTCGTTAGGTCCCCCGTGAGGATTGACGAGTAGTTATATTCTGAGAAGGTATTAAGGGTATTCTCATCATTCCTATGCTCTAAGGTCCTATACTACATTATTTCATGTTATGAATGATGAGTTTTAAAGGGGTTAAGTTTATTTTAGGCCATTCTTACTCATGCATGCAAAGATAGAGAGTTGGAGAGGTGATCAGGTTCGTTTTCCTTCAAGTTCTCTTCAATTCCTCTTAGGCAATTAAAGAAGTGTAAGAATCAGCTATAATCAGGTATGTAGCATTATGAGTGGGTGAATCCTTTCACATCCATGCCCAATCCCTCTCTAAATCATGAATTTCTTATGTCAATTCTATGGAGTTTTAACCCAATGTATGAAATTCCTAATTTTCTACATGGGTATGATTTAAATATGTTTCCAATATTGAATTTTGATTCATGGGAAAGTTTTACATTTTTTTCAATTAAAATAATGTTTCAAGCCTTACAAATTAAAATGCCTATTTATGAGAAAATCATGATAGTTGAGATTTATGATGAATGTTCAAGTATGGTGAGATATTATTGATGAAAATCATGTTTTTGAGTTACCCATGTTTATAATCATGTTTTCCATATGAATTGATTATTTTCAAGCATGTTGAATTATTGGGTAATGCCCACATGTTCAAGTACGATTTACTATTTCCTGAATTAAGCTTACCACATGGTTTTGGAGCAAAGACTCCCAATTATTTTTCAGCTTGTGGTATGGTTTGAGCTAAATCTTCTCATATGCATAATTTCAGATTTGAGATGTATTTAATTTTTGAGCTTCTTCAATAGATGATGGTCAGCTTTATTAAAAAACAATGGAGAGCATATGCATGTTCTTGGGAGTAGTTTCTAGCACCAAGTAGGCTAAGGGTCTACCACCCTATGCCTCAGAACTACGCGTCAACATAGGTTTATACTTATATATATATGTGAGCTATCCCCTACCCCGATTGGGCCCCGAGCTTGACTCAATGTTTAGTTTTGCTCATGACTATCAGATTTCACCTTTGAGTCAATCGATTTAGTTATGATGTTATGTTATATTATGTTAAGATCACGATTTCAGAAAGAATAGCATGTAAGCCCTACTCTCATATTCTCACTTGTTTATGTTTATTTTATGCATGTTCTAAATGACTTTACTTATCTAAGTGGTTTTACTTACCTTGCATATTCGATACATTACACGTGCTAACCGCATACTCTATGCTATGTCATTTTATGATAAAGGCCCCGACACTCAGAGTCATCCCCGTTCTTAGACAGCCTATCAGAGTTAGCATCTTACGCTTGCGGTGAGTCCTCATCTCCCAAGGATCATGTTTATCATATTTCTCCATGTATTTTCAGTTTTCCGCTTTATCACGTTTGTTGGGGGTCTTGTCCCATCAAGTCATCAGACTTAGAGGCTTTTCAAATAAAAAGGATGTATTCAGCTTCAGATTGTATATTCTGATGTTATGTTTGTTTCAATCGTCCACTAAGATTATCATGTTAATGCTTCTTTTTTATTGATTGAGTTAGATGAATGCTTATGCCATAGGTCGACTTAGGGTCTCTCGAGGCTCCTTGTCCCGTGTCTTGATCCGGGCCTCCGTTTGGGGCGTGACACACTTGGTATCAGAGAAATAGGTTTTAAGTGTCCGAGGGTGTCTAAAAACCGCGTTAAGTAGAGTATTTTTCATGGGAGTGAAGCACACCATACTTATGATGAAGAGGCTAGAAAACCTTTAGAAAATGTTCCCTTTTTTCATGATCTGTGTCATGCGATGAAATGTCTCCCTATCCTTATAATTCATTCTATTCGTGATTACAGAATCATGGCTCCCCAAGAGTAAATGGTAGGAGGTATGGGAATAGAGACAGCCATGAGGATGGCAATGAAAATGGGCACCAGCAAAATGAACCATTCTAGGAGCACCAAGCACCGGAGCTGGTTGCCCATGCTGAATTTTAGGCAGCTATTTAGATGCTCGTGTAGGCCTTGACCACTCAGGTCAATCAATAGGCAGTTGTGCATATTCCAAAATGTGGCAATGCAGCAGTGCCTCGAGTCAGGGATTTCTTGAGAATGAACCTGCCATAGTTCCTTGGGTCAAAAGTAGATGAGGACCGCATGAGTTCATAGATGAGATTGTGAAGATCACCCAAGTAATGGGGGTGCATGGAGTTGAGTGTGCGGAGTTGCCCTCATAGTAGTTGAAAGGGGTCGCACACATCTGGTTTCGACAATGGAAAGAAGTATGGCCGCTGGAGCAGGCCTTGCCACTTGGGAGGAGCTCCCTGTTGCGTTCATAGATCGGTTCTTCCCTCATAAGATAAGGGAGCTAAAGGCATCCGAGTCTGTGAATCTTAAGCAAAGGAGAATGACAGTGTAGGAGTATGCCCTTGAGTTCACTCGCCTATCGAAGTATGCCCAGGAGTTAGTGGCTGATTAGAGGGCGCGAGTGTGCAGGTTTGTTCATGGAATGGTGGGCTATTTGGACGAGGATTGTAGGACCTCCATGCTCCCCCAAGATATGGATTTCCCTCAAATAGTCTTGTACGCCCAGCAGATGGAGGTGACGCATATGAGGGAAAGAGAGGCCAAGAACCCTAGGACTGATAGTCATGGAATCTCTCAGCCGAGGTCATGTGGTAGGCATCGACAACAGACCTACCAAAGAACTTTAGCCCCGGGATCTTCAGCATTGAGTGTGCCATCCAGGCCTAGGCACGATCAGAAGGGGCGGGCATCAGGCTCTAGGGGTCAGAGCAGCGAACCTGCAGATTCTAGTATCCCAACATGCTGCAGATGTGGTTGGGGGAACACGGGTGTGGACATCCCAAACACATGCTTAGAGATTGCCTAGTAGCAAGACAGGGCCATGATAGGGGCCAAGGCCCAGCTTCCAGTTCAGCAGCCCCACCTGCATGCTCAGCACAGTAGAGGGCATCTACTAGCACAGGTGGCTATCAGCACAAAAACTATGCCTTAGCATCTCTCTAGGAGTAGGAGGTCTCCCCGAATGTGGTTAATCATATGTCACGAGTTTTCCATCTTGATGTTTATGTTTTGTTAGATCCGGGGGATACCTTGTCTTTTGTGACACCTTATGTGGCCAGTAGCTTTGGAGTCAGTCCTGAAATCTTGTCCAAGCCCTTTTCAGTTTCTACACTAGTAGGTGAGTAAGTTGTAACTAGAAGGGTGTATAGAAGTTACCCGATCTCAGCCCTTCAGAAAGGCATCTTAACAAATTTGATAGAGTTAGCAATGACAGATTTTGATGTTATCCTTGGCATGGATTGACTATTTGCATGTTATGCCTCAGTTAATTGTAGAACCTAGGTAGTAGAGTTAAGATTTCTGGGTGAGCCAGTCATAGAGTGGAAGGGTAGTTTAGTTGTGCCTATAGGTCGTTTCATTTCCTACCTTAAGTCCACAAAGATGATCTCTAAGGGCTGTGTGTACCATCTAGTTTGGATTAAGGATGTTGAGTCCGAGACCCTGACTTCCAGTAAGTCCCAATAGTATGTGAGTATCTAGAAGTCTTTCTAGATGATATACCAGGAATCCCTCTCGAGCAGGAGATTTATTTTGGTATTGACCTTATTCTTGACATGCAACCTATATCTATTCCTCCCTACAAAATGGCTCCAGCCGAGCTAAAGGAGTTGAAGGACCAGTTGAAGGACCTATTAGACAAGCGTTTCATAAGGCCGAGCAAGTCCCCATAGGGTGCACCAGTTCTCTTTGTCCGGAAGAAAGATGGTTCCCTTCGTATATGCATTGATTATCGGTAATTTAACAAGGTCACCGTCAAGAACAGAAACCCTCTGCACAAAATTGATGATTTTTTTGACCAGCTTCAGGACGCCAAGTGTTTTTCGATGATAGATCTCAGATCTAAGTACCATCCGCTTAGAGTTCGGGAGAGCGATATCCCGAAGACAGCCTTCTGGGCGCAGTATGGTCATTATGAGTTTGTAGTTATGTCTTTTGGACTAAGAATGCTCCTATAGCTTTTATGGTCTTGATGAATAGGGTGTTCAAGCCATACCTGTATATGTTCGTGATCATGTTTATTGATGACATCTTGATATACTCTCGAAGCAAGGAGGAGCATGCTGCTCATTTGAGGGTGGTGCTACAAACTCCTGGGGATCGCCATTTATATGACAAATTCAGCAAGCGCAAGGGCATTTTTTAGCCATGTGGTATCACGTAAGGGCATAAAGGTGGACCCTTAGAAAATTGAAGCGTTGAAGAATTGGCCTAGACTGGTAAATCATTTAGATATTCAAAGGTTTTTGGGTTTAGTAGGCTACTATAGGAGATTTCTTGAAGGTTTCTCATCTGTTGCGGCATCCTTGTCCAAATTGACCCAAAAGAAGGTGAAATTCCCAAAGTCAGAGGCTAGTGAGAGGAGCTTTCAGGAGTTAAAGACTCGACTTATTTTAGCACCGGTGTTAACTCTACCAGAGGGTACCGATGGGTTCGTGGTGTATTGTGATTCTTCAAGGATTGGACTTGAGTGCGTATTGATGTAGCACAGAAAAGTTATAGTCTATGCCTCCAGACAGTTGAATGTTCATGAGAAGACTTACCCGACCCATGATCTTGAATTTTCCGCGTTGGTATTCTCCTTTATGATATGGCAACATTATTTGTACGGGGTCCACGTGGATGTGTTTATAGACCATAAGAGTTTACGATATATGTTTACCCAAAAGGATCTCAATATTCGGCAATGAAGGTGGTTGGAGCAACTCAAGGACTATGATATGAATGTCCTTTACCATCTGGGTAAGGCTAATGTAGTAGCAAACACGCTTAGTAGACTCTCTATGGAGAGTCTGTCCCATGTGATGAGGGGAAGAAGGAGCTGGTGAAGGATGTGCATCGACACACAAGGTTGGGAGTTAGGTTAGATGACTTTATCAATGACGGTGTTATTGTTCAGAACCGATCAGAATCATCATTGATAATTGATGTAAAAGCTAGACAAGACGAGGACCCTATTTTGTAAAGTTAAAGGAAGTCGTTCAATATCAGAAGGTAGAGGCCTTCTCCCAAGTGGGAGATGGTGTGCTTCGATACTAGGATCACTTATGTGTTCCAGATGTTGGTGATTTGAGGAACTGGATGTTGCATGAGGCTCATAGATCCAGGTATTCAATCCATATTGGTGCCACCAAGATGTACCGTGACTTACAAGAAGTCTATTGGTGGAATGACATGAAGAAAGACATCGTAGAATTTGTGGTTAAGTGGCCAAACTGTCAGTAAGTGAAGGTCGAGCATCAAAGATCGGGAGGTGTGCTTCAAGATATCAGTATTCCAACTTGAAAGTGGAAATAAATAAATATGGACTTCATCATAGTTCTGCCTCGTACTCGATGGAAATATGACTCTATTTGGGTGGTGGTAGACAGGTTACCAAGGCCGCCCATTTTCTACTGATCAAAACTACCAATTTGACTGAGGATTATGCCAAACAATATATACAGGAGCTAGTTTGATTGCATGGAGTGCCTTTTTCGTCATATCAGACAGAGGTACCCGATTTACCTCTCAGTTTTGGAGGTCATTTCGATGAGGGCTTGGTACTCAGGTTAAGGTCATTACAGCATTTCACCCACAAATGGATGGTCAAGCGGAGTGCACAATTCAGACTCTCAAGGACATGTTTAGATCATGCGTGATTGACTTCAAAGGTAGTTGGGATGATCATTTACCTCTCGAGTTTGCATACAATAGCAACTACCATTCAAGTATTCAGATGGCTCCGTTTGAGGCTCCTTATGGCCGGAGGTGTAGATTGCCTATTGGGTGGTCCGAAGTTGGTGAAGCGGAAATGATACGACCAGATTCAGTCCATGAGTCTATGGAGAAGGTTCAACTCATATGGGATAGTTTGAAAACACCTCAAAGTCGCAAGAAGTCCTATGCAGATGTGAGAAGAACAGATCTTGAGTTCGAAGTGGATGATTGGGTGTTTTTGAAGGTGTTGCTGTTCGGTCTGTTTGGTATAACTACACGCAAGTGCACGTGGTCAAACAAGTAATAAAGTGGCTCAAGTAAGCCAAGTATCGACCCCACAGGGACTGGACTAAGGTAGCAATCTAATCAAGTGTCAATAAACTTTAACTCTAAATTGCAGACAACAGTGTGAAGAAGATTTTGATATTTTGTTTCCTAATTTTACACTAAGTCTAAAATGAATATACAATTTGAGTCTAAACTATAAGTATGAGCATGCTGAGGCTAAAATGAACATGTAGAGAAATAAATTATCATTACAATTTGATTAATCTTTCCTTCGGTTGCTAGTCAAGAATTATTGCCTATGGATTAAAACTCTCGTATTTAACCCAACTTAAGAATCATGAACCTTCCACCTACATCTATGTGATAAAAAGAAATTCATGTTCTAGCCATACAAAATTGATTCCTTAATTGACTAATACGACTTTCAGATATATCTCTATCCTGAAGGTAAATCAATTCTCAATTTTCCCAAACTCAGAAAAGATCATATCCTATAAATTCACAACATTCCAATTTCTTGCTCTCTTGAGTGAAACAGGACTTTTTAGATATACATTAACATTGGCCACACATTAATGCAGTAAGAACAAGAATCAATAGAACAACCATGGAAGAAAAGATGAAAAACCAATTTATCAATAATTACATTTGAATATAAATGTTCTTAACCTCAGCAAGAGGGAATTTAGCCACTCATTTGTGGATTAAACATCGTTAAATGAGTGTTAATCATACAAGCAATTGAAATAAAGAAGAAGGAGATAGAGAAAAACCCAGAGATTTTCGTCCCCTCAACTGCCTGTAATCCACGTTCTTGCTCCACCAAGTCAGAATAATTAAAAATGAACCTAAGTGTTCTATTTATACTAGTGGAAATTTTTCCCGGAATAACAAGCAACGTGTCACAGAGTGCATCGCGGAGCACTGCCTCGGTGACACGCCACCAACGCGGACCCTCACTGGAATCCAGTCGTCCAAGTATTAAAGCCCAATGCGGCACGGCATGCAACGCGGGGCTAGGCCAACGTGGCACGGCTCCAACGCGCACCTGCATTGGAAGTTGGCATAATTTCAGCATCCAGGCAGAATGCATCATCGATGGCAGCGTGACATGGCTCCATCACGGAGCCCCTTTAATTCGTGTTTTACTTGTGTTTTTTTCCTTGCTAGCTTCCGAGTTTAATCCCAATTTCTCCCAATATGCATCTTAGCTTCGTAAAATTATATTTTTCCCGCAAAACCACGCTAATCATGTTGGTTAGTATAAATTCATATTTTATTACAATTCACATGAGAATGTACAAACATCGATAGATAAACAAGACAAAATGACACATTTGAGTATCACTTGGGCATATAAATCTACCCAAGATCAGTCGCCCATGGAGAGAGTGATGCGGTTTGAAAAGAAAGGAAAACTCAGGCCTCGTTATGTTAGCCCTTATCGAATTATGTAACGGGTTGGCAAGGTGGCATATGAATTGGTGTTGTCCTCAGAAATAGCTTCCGTGCATCCTGTATTTCATGTGTCACTCTTAAAGAAGTGTTTGGGTGATCCAGCTTTAGTTGTTCCAATGGACAGTGTTGGTGTGAAGGACAACCTTAGTTTTGAGGAGGTTCCGGTGGAAATACTAGATCGTCAAGTTCGAAGGCTAAGGATCAAGGAAGTATCTTAAGTCAAGGTTTTATGGAGGAATCAGCGGGTTGAAGGAACTACGTGGGAAGCCGATCCAGACATGATGGCTAGATACCCTCATTTATACCTTATCGGCTCAGTTCCAGCTTGAGGTATTAGTTTTTTCTCTCAAACTCTATCTGGTTTTCATGTTCAGTTCATATGCCCAAGTTTTTTTTATGTATATGGATGTATGTATGATTCGTGAATTCAGTTCAACTATTTAGTTTGAATTGGAGTAAGTCATTCCGTCAGTTTTCAGCTTTAACGATCAGTATTTTAATATCATGATTGCATTTCTCTACTTTTCTGTGTGTTTTCCAACATTCGAGGACGAATGTTCCCAAGGGGGAGATATTGTTTTACCCAGGAAGCCCATAGATCAGACATGGGAGTTGAAATGGAGAAAAATTCAAATTTGGCATCAGGTCTTAGAACGAGCCGTGATGTGACCCTTGGGGGCAGGCCACGACTCGTGAGTGACTCGTAGTGAGGCCCAGGATGTGAGTTTGAAATTGGGATTTAGGGTTCCCACGGACATGACCATGAGTTTTGGTCAAACCCCACAACTCGTTGAGTCAGTTGTTGGAGGTGATGACTGAGAAGGAGAAGAAATAAGGCAGTGTACCTCATGGAAGGACCCCGCGAGTCGTGGTCAGTCACCACGATTCGTGGGATGGGTCGTGGTCAACAGATGGAAATTATTTGAAATCCCAGGCAGTGTATGTGACAAGTGGTGATCGGAGTCGTTGTAACCTATAAGGATTCGTGATGTCCCTCGTGACGAGCCCCAGATGATTTGTTAGGCAGTGCACTTGATGGATAATGCCACGAGTCGTGGCCTGAATTGACGATTCGTCAGGTCCCTCTTGGGGACTGATGGGCAGTTATTTTCTTCAAAGTTATTAAGGGTATTCTAGTCATTACTATGATTTAAGGTCCTATACTACGTCGTTTTAAGTTATGAATGATGAGTTTTAAAGGGGTTAAGTTCATTTTAGGCCATTCTTACTCGTGAATGCAAAGATAGAGAGTTAGAGAGGAGATCAAGCTTGTTTTCCTTCAAGTTCTCTTCAATTCCTCTTGGTAAATAAGAGATGTGTAAGAATCAGCTATAATCAGGTATGTAGGTTTATGAGTGGGTGAATCCTTTCACACCCAAATCCCTCTCTAAATCATGAATTTCCTATTTCAATTCTATGGGATTTTAACACAATGCATGAAATTCCTAATTCTCTATATGGGTATGATTTAAATATGTTTCTACTATTGAATTATCATTCATGGGAATGTTTTACATTGTTTTCAATTAATATCACGTTTCAAGCTTTATAAATTAAAATACCCATTTATATAAAATCATGAAACTTGAGATTTATGATGAATGTTCAAGTATAATGAGATATTATTGATGAAAAGCATGTTTTCGAGTTACCCATGTTTATAATCATGTTTTCCATATGAATTGAGTATTTTCAAGCATGTTGAAGTTTTGGGCAATGCCCACATGTTCAAGGATGATTTATGATTTCCCCAATAAAGCTTACCAAATCGTTTTGGAGCGAAGACTCCCAATTATTTTTCAGCTTGTGGTATGGTTTGAGCTAATGCTTCTCACATGCATAATTTCATATTTGAGATGTATTTAATTATTTAGCTTTGTCAATAGATGGTTAGCTTTGTTGGAAAATGATGGAGAGCATATGCATATTTTTTGGGAGTAGTGTCTAGCACCGTGTAGGCTAAGGGTCGGCCACCCTATGCTTCTTCCATTTGAGATGCTAAAAAGTTTACTCTGTCCTCTAACTGTTTAATGGCCATATCATGATTCTTCACTACTTTAGTGAGGTCCAACAATTCACCCCGCAACTTCTGAATTCCTAAATCAGTTGAAATAACTTTCTCAAGCACCATCTCAAAAGTGTTTTCCATGCGAGATGAGAGGGACTCATCACTTCCTTGGCTACTAATCTCAGCTAAACAGACATCGTTCCAACCTAGATTTTCATTATAAGAATACCCATAGCCTTGATTGGCTTGTTGGTACCTTATATGAAAACCCATCATAAAATTCATTAGTAACTCTATTTTCTTCATCATGATCATTAACAATGTGTCTTTTCTTTTTTCTCTCCTTCACATCTTATCTATCAATCGGAGGGTCATCATAAGGTTCCCTCTCAGGGTCTCTCAGCAGCCTTTCAAAGGGACTCATTAGCATTTCATCAACAACCCAACAATGGCAAAATGAGGCACCACTAAGATATTAAAGTCAAATTAATTAAGGTGCAAGATCAATTCAAATTAACAAACAATTCAATGATATCAATCTCTATTCCCCAGTAACAGCGTTGCTTGTGCCCAGCGCACTCGCAAGCGTACGCGGTCATACAACGAATACAGTGGCCCTTTTCCAGAGTCGGATGCCGAACCCATAGGGACTAGACTAATTCAGCGAATATTCAAGTTCGAATGTCAATTTAACCTTCACAAGTTTTGATTGTAGAATTTAGGAAAATTCTAAATAAATTTAGGGGTGACCACAAAAGAATTGAGAAAAAATACAAGAAGCAACTAGAATTAAGGCTTGATAATCATGCAATGCTACAATTCACAATGGTTCGAGTATGAAAACGTCAGTTGTTGTCTCACATAATTAAAATTCTATGTTCATGGTCTCTCGAGCGTCTAAACACGACAAACTAGTCTCACACCTACATCATTGAGCGGGGATGTGACAGCCTAATTTGTGAGCAATTTAACTATGTGGAAGTGGTATATGGAGTTTGTGCCCTTGATTATGGACTTTCGTACCTCTAATCATTTAACCTGACTTAGCTTCACAACTACTTCTACGAGCGGTGATTTGACAATTCTAAGTCGGTGTCTAGCTCATCACATTTTATTAACCAAGCAAGGTAAATTAAGTATAATTTCTATCCTAACCGCGAATCCTATCATAAGATAAGAACTTGCTCCGTACATTCATATGTTCTAGCCTAGGGTTACTCTTTTGAGCTTTTACCTAAGCTTAACGTGTTTGTTTTCATGGTGATCATGGATAAAAACAACAATAATGAAGAATGTAAGACAAAACAACAACTAACAATTCAAACCAATGAAGTATTCATGCAATTACATTCATATCATGTGGCCTCAACCCTAGAAGAAAGATTTTAGCCACTCATGTTCATACAATTACTCAAAAACATCATTAAATAAAGTACATACAAGAAAGGTAAAAGAGTATGAAAGTTTATGAACCCCAGGTAGAGTTTCCCTCATTCTCCCTTCTCTTCTTTCCGGTGTTCTCAAAATAATTCATGATAAATGATTTTAGGAGCTAAGGTTTTAATTTATAGTAAGTGGAAAATTGCAATTTTTGGCTGTGCATGGACAGCCTCTGAGTCACGGAGCTGGGTGCACCAATTTGCCTCCGTGACACGGAGCCAACGGGGATAGCTACTAGAATTCTTAGCAGTTGCATATCCTGGGCGCACGCTGTAAGCGCTGCCCAGCGTGGCACGACCCTCCTCGCACGCGACGCTAAGCGCGACATGGGAGCTGGCATGCAGCAGTTCCTAGCGTGGCACGACGGCAACGCATAGGCACACTGGAATACCTCTTCTCGCGCGCATGGCATGAGCGTGGCACGGCGTAGGGCGCGGCACACACAGAGCGTGGCACGCTGCCTGGCGTGGCCAGCCTTGCCATGGCATGTACTCTTGCAATCTTTTGCAATTCGATCCAAACTCCATTCCTTCACTTAAATAATTATTGTTTTGTCCCTCATATGCATTTTACACCTACAAAACTAGGACTAATCATGTTGGTTAGTGCATACACAAAAATATTCAAAATCACATGAGAATGTAATTAATTAATTTGACAAACTCGACTAAAATAAGTTATAAACTGGCACTTGGGCACATAATTATGCCCAAGATCACTACCCCACACTTAAATCCTTGTTCATCCTTGAACAACTCTTTTACATCTCATGCACATGAAGACTCACACATAGCTAATTGAAGCAAGACAATTCAAGTTAAGGCTACAACGATTGTTTTAGATGGCAACTTAACAATAGAGCATGTAAGATTTAACCATTTAAATCAAATATAACTACATAAAGACTTCCTAGCCTCAAGAATAGACTCTCAATATCAACAAACTCATGCAAATTAACCAATAAAGAAATCTTACACGAATTTTATCCTTCATCAAACATGTGCCCTCACAACAAGAGAGTTACACATTTCTCACTTACGATTCTTCAAATTTATATCATGTATGGGTCTATGCAAAAGAGTTAAGCTCACTCTCACAAAGAATTCACATGCCATGTTTTTTCACCCATAGGCTTGCCTTTAGTTTTTTATTCCACTAATTTAAGAATGTCTGAAAGTAAGATCAAGTAGGACTTAATGGGTTGTAATGTAAGTTAAGGGCGGGTAGGTACTATTATGGCTAGTAATATTGACTGTCTTCCCTAAACGCTTCTAATACATCACACTTTCCTTAGGAATTTCCATCCTCTTACTTTACCTTTATTCTTTTCTCTCCTATTTTCCTCTTTTGTTCATCATTTCATTAGGCATACTGAAGTTGTTAGTAAGGAGCACATAAGTAATTTTTGTTAACTTTTTTTTTTTGCTCTTTTCGTCTCCTACTCCCTGCTAACTGTTATTCATTTTTAAACAAGTACTCCTCTAGTCTTTTGTTTAACTCCCACAACTACTCTTTTCTTTCTTCTTCCAATTCCTCACTCCTTAACTTCTATTGCATTTTCACTTAAGCACTTAGGAGTTTTGGATCAAATTCAAGGCTAATGAAAAGAAAGGATTAAGCTCATTTTTTTGGCTAGAAAAGAATAGGCTAATCACTCGATGGGATTAACTAGGATCAGACATTCAAGGTAGGTAAAGCGAGAGATAAAAATTATACTCATTCAAAGAAATGCATAAATCATCTCCTACACTCGACATCCCTCATTTTTCTTAGTATACACACCAGGCAAGTTCTAGACATTACACAATAGAATGGAATATTCAAAATCCTTACAGTCACATCACATGCTCAATTCTTGGAAAATTCAGCAGACTCTTAACTCATCTAATCACAAGAATGCAAAATTTAGCTTTAAGCACATTGAGAAACATTCAAGAGCCTAGGTGTCTCAAATAGAGTTATACATTTTCTAACATGCTTCAAAATTAACAACACTTGCATCTCACAAGCATGTATAAGACATAATAAGAACATCAAGCCATCAATCAGAGAAGGGTTCAAAAATAAAAATCTATTGACTAATTTTCTCTCAAGACGGTTGTCATCCATCCATAATCTGGAACAGTCCCAAACTATGACTAAAACAATTACGTACAAACACAGAAAAATTTTATTTCTCGATTCAAGTGCCCATGTCGGAAAAGAACTGAAAAGAAAAACCAACGGGTGGGTGAATTATGCTCAACTCAACTTTTTCATCAACCACTACCATATCAAGCACTAACTCCACCTGAAGTCATTAAGCACAAAATTTTGAAATTACCCTCACCCCAAACTTAAAATATGCTATGTCCCCAAAGCATCAAATTAGAATACAAAAATGGTGAGGACTACTCCCTGAGGCCTCTAGGCCTAACTAACAGCATGTTTTTCTTCATTTTTGCATAAGTGGGGTATCTACCCCACACTCTTCTTCTTCCATGCTCCTTATCTTCCTCTTATATATAAGGGTATGCATACTTCCCCTCAATCTGTGCTTAAATCACCACAACAACACAAAAAGTGAAAAATAACCAAACTTACAGAAAAAAAAAATTGTACCTATGCTACCCTTGGGTTACCTCCCAAGCAGTGCCTGATTTTACGTCGCGGCACAACGAGGACTATCCTTCTCATGACATCCTCAAACCAGTGTTCCCTTTTGGAAACCATCTTCTTCTCTTTTTATTTTTTGATGGAACAACCTCCACTCCGTCCATTTCTTCTTCCAACTTCTTCTCTAACTTAAGCCCTTAATCAGATTTGGGCTGAAATGTGATTATCTCTTGCGGCCATGGACCTATGAAATATGCCACTCCACACTTAGCCTCTGACAACACACTGACCTTACAAAGGTCTCTATAGAGTGTGGGTGGGTTGATGTCTTGGTAAATCGGAAGAGCTCTTCTTCATCATCTACCCTCATTTTAAGGGTCCCTGCTCTTACATTTATTATTGCTCCTCCAGTGGGCAAGAATGGACGTCCAAAGATCAGGGGTACCTTATCATTAACTTTAAAATCAAGAATGATCAAATCAGCGAGTATAATAAACTTACACACTTTCATGAGATGGTCCTCGATTATTCCATCTTGTGCCACTTGGGACTTGTGTGTAAGCTGCAGTATCACTCTTGTTGGCCTCGGCTGACCCAGCCCCAAGGTGTTAAACAAAGATAGGGGCATTAGATTTACTGCTACCCCTAAATCACAGAGAGCTCTTATCACTTCTTCCTTAACAATTTTTATGGGGAGGGTAAACTCCCTGGGTCTTTGAGCTTCTTCGGAATCCTGCTCATTACCCTGTAACTACACTCCTTAGTCAGTGTGATAGTTCGGATATCCACCAATTTTACTTTGTTGGCCACCACATCATTCAAGTACTACATCAAGCAAAGGCAAATTTATGTGACGTTCTTTGAAAATATTAAAGAACTTTTTAAAACATTCATCCTCTTTGGCCTTCTTAAGTCTTTTCTTGAATGGTGGTGGTGGTCTCTGTGCTGGCTACAATGATGATCTGTATTGTGTTGCATAACACTCTGATTATCTCCCCTGTCAGTAGATGGACCCTGTCTGACCAGCTCCATGTACACCTCATTTCTCTTTTCCTTTGGTGGTGCATCAGCCAATTGCCTGCCACTCCTCAAATTGATAGCATTGACCTATCAGGGGTTTGTATCTGTGTCACTAGGTAACCCTCCCTGAGGTCGGTGTGCTGAGCAACTGCTAATTGACCCATCTGCTTCTCTAGATTATGGGTGGCCAACCGCTAATTTTTCAAATCTGATACCATCCTCGCCCGATTCTCTGCCAATTGGGTCTGCGTAGCCATAATTTTCTGTAACATCTCCACAATGTTGCTGCTGCTCGAATGGCCAGCGTGCTACTTATTTTGTTGTTGATACTGCTGCTGAGGTTGTTGGTAGCTCTGACTCTAATTTCCACCCCAAGAGAAATTTGGGTGGCTCTGCCAATTCTTATTGTAGGTGTTCCCATAGGTCTGATTATTTCTTTGAACATTCCCTACAAAATTTATCGATTAAGGATTGGCCCCGCAAGATTCTACATTGTGCCCATTATTGCCACAAATTTCAGACCAACTTGGACCCTGCTGAAATTCACCTGTCCCTACGGTTGGTTCATACTCAGTTTGTTGAACTGAGTCATCATCTGATGTTGAAAGGATGCTAGTTGTGTTGCCAAGGCATTAACACTATCAACCTCAATTAGTTTTTGCTGTCTTACCTGCCCCTCTCGAGGAATCATTGTGCCACTCTAGATTTCCTTGAGCAATCTTGTTCAAT
Organism: Datura wrightii; assembly: GCA_035772735.1. Taxonomy (NCBI): domain Eukaryota; kingdom Viridiplantae; phylum Streptophyta; class Magnoliopsida; order Solanales; family Solanaceae; genus Datura; species Datura wrightii. The sequence goes on from JASDFA010000027.1 coordinate 73,719,071, forward strand.
AGAGTGCAAAACTCATCATATGTCTTTTGTAGTGCCTGCCCACCTGATGCAGAGTCTAGTAAGATTTTGGTGTGTTGGTCTAGACTTTCCATAAAGGTATGGGCTAACACTTCGTTGGACTGCTAGTGATGGAGGCAGTATCTTAACAATGACTTGAATCTTTCCCAAGCCAAATACAAGTTCTCCTCCGGCTTCTGCTTGAAGCTTAATATTTCACTCCTGAGTTTGGCAGTCTTGCCTGAAGGGAAGAATCTGATGAGGAACATCTTTTCTAAGTCATCCCAAGAAGTAATGGAATTCAGTTGCTCAGCCTTCAACCACCTTTTTGCCTCTCGCAATAATTAAAATGGGAAGAGTGTGAGTTGGACATTATTAGTTGACACTCCAGTGGGGACGAAAGTGGCACTGATCTCCAAGAACTTCTGTTAGTGCTGCTGTGGGTCCTCATGAGTCATCCCAGTGAATTGACAACTTGAATGTAACAGCTGCACCATTTTGTTTTTAAGCTCAAAGTATCCTTCGGGCTCCGTTCTGCGGATACTGGAGGTCACATTCGTCGCTAGTGGGATTGCCACTTCGCGAACTGGTCGGGCTGCCATTTGATCAGGTAACAACTCTGCTTTCCCAACTGGTGGATGTTATTGCAAATTCTCTTGTAATCTTTTAAACTTTCGCCTCTAGAGCTTCCCTCCTAAGTAAATGCAGTTAGCGTTCAAGTTCCAACAATGGTTCCACTAGCTCTTTATTCCTTGCCAGCTCTGCAAGGACAACCTGTCACCTGCAATATAGCAAACTAAGACCAAGTTATTCAACACTTAAGGAAATTAAAAACTAGACAAAAACAGAAAAATTGACTAAACTTGGCCAGTCCCCGACAACGGTTCCAGAAACTTGTTTGCAGCCACTGCACCCGCAAACGTACGCGGTTGTACAAGTAATACAATGACCCTTTTTTCATAGCCCGATGTCAAACCCATAGGGTCTAGAATAATGTAACGAATATTCATGTTCAAATGTCAATTTAACCTTCACAAGTGTTGATTGCAGAAATTTTAAAAAATTATAATTAAATTTAGGGGTGATCACAAAACAATTGAGAAACAATACAATAAGCAAGTAGAGTCAAGGCCTGGTAATCATGCAATGCTACAATTTACAATGGGCGACTATGAAAATGTCGGTTGTTGTCTCACATAATTAAAATGTTGTGTTCATGGTCTCTCGAGCCTCTAAACACGAAAAACTAGTCTAACACCTACATCATTGAGCGGGGATGTGACATCCTAATTCGTGAGCAATTTAACTACGTGGATGTGGTTAACGGAGTTTGTTCCCTTGATTATGGACTTTCATACCTCTAATCATTTCACATAACTTAGCTTCACAACTACTTCTACGAGCGGTGATGTGACAATTCTAAGTCGGTATCTAGCTCATCCCGTTTTATTCACCATGCAAGGAAAATTAGGTAAAATTTCTATCCTAACAGCGAATACTATCGTAAAGATAAGAACTTTCTTCATATATTCATATGGTCTAGCATAGATTTCTCTTTCGAGCTTTTACCTAAGCTTAACAAGTTTGTTTTTATGGTGATCAAGCATAAAAACAATAATAATGAAGAATGTAATACAAAATAACAACAACTCAAACCAACGAAGAATTCATGCAATTACATTCATATCATGTGGCCTCAACCCTAGAGGAAGGGTTTTAGCCACTCATGATCGTACAATTACTCAAAGAAATCAGTAAAGTAAAGTACTTAGAATAATGGTAAAAGAGAATGATTTTTTATGAACCCTAGGTAGAGTTTCCCTCGTTCTCCCTTCACTCCTTTCCGGTGTTCTCAAAATATTTCATGATAAATGATTTTAGAAGCTAAGGATTTAATTTATAGTAAGTGGAAAATTGCAAGTTTTGGCTGTGCATAAACTACCTCAGTGTCACGGAGCTGGTAGCGCCAATTTTCCTTCGTGACACGTAGCCAGCACAGACAGCTACTGGAATTCTCTGCAAGTGCATATCCTGGGCGCAGGCTGTACGAGATGCCGGCATGGCACGACCCTCCTCGCGTGCGACGCTCAGCGTGACACGAGAGTTGGCATGCAGCAGTGCCTAGCGTAACATGGCGCCAACGCGCAAGTGCACTGGAATGCCTCTTATCGTGCGCATGGCATGAGCGTGGAACAGTACTGGGCATGGCACACTCACAACGTGGCACGCTGCCTGGCGCGGCTAGCCTTGACATGGAATGTACGCTTGTAGTCTCTTGCAATCTGATCCAAACTCCATTCCTTCACTTCAACAATAATTATTTTTTCCCTCATATGCATTTTACACCTAAAAACAAGGACTAATCATGTTGGTTAGTGCATACAAAAAATATTCAAAGTCACGTGAGAATGTAATTAATTAAATTGACAAACTCGACTAAATTAAGTTATAAAGTAGCACTTGGGCACGTAATTGTGCCCAACTTCCTTTCCTGCTAGGATTGGAAATCCTGTATTTTACATATCCATACGATTGAGTCCTTGGGTTTCCGAAATAGAAGAAGTGCTTCGAATCATTGCTATTTGACTCGAACCTCCTCTTCTTGGATGAAATGATCAAGGAATACTCGGAAACACTTCTCGAAGAGTTTGGGATAGGAATCCATAAAGAAACGATCCAATTGATCAAGTTGCAAAATGAGAATCGTATCCATACGATTTTGCACTTCTCAACAAATATCATCTGTTTTGTTATCTTCACCATCTAGAGTAACGATGAGTCGAAGAACACCATGCATTGATGGGTGCTGAGGCCCCATATTTACTATCACGAGGTCTTTTCTTGTAGTTGGTGCAGTCATAAGTTTTTTACCGATTCATTCTTCCAAGAATTACTGAAAGTGAAAAGAAGTGCGTGAAAGTAGGTTACTCCAAATTCGGGGGTCAAAGAGTTTTAGAAAACGTTCTTGGTGGAAAAAATGTGAATGAAGGATCCCACTGAATTGAATTGGATCCATGAATCTAAGAAATGGTGAGAATTCTTGATCTCTCTCAATATCTCTCTCAGTTCGAAAATCCAGGATTTGAATTGATGTCCTCTCATTGATTCCTCCTAAATTGCATTGATTTATCCTAAAGATTTCATTTCAATTGGAATTTGGTTATTCACCATGTACGAGGATCCCCGCTAAGCATCCATGGCTGAATGGTTAAAGCGCCCAACTCATAATTGGCGAATTCGTAGGTTCAATTCCTACTGGATGCATGCCAATGGGACCCTCCAATAAGTCTATTGGAATTGGCTCTGTATCAATGGAATCTCATCATCCATACATAACGAATTGAACAGTGAAGAGAGAAACAAATTAAAAAAAGGGTCCGAACCTCCTCAGTATCACCTAGTAAGATTAGAGGTCGTTGTATGGTTAGTCACCAGTGGCCCAACGTACGGGCTAAGTAGCGCCTCAATGGGAGGGCGCGTCGAAACGGTCGGTAGCTACTTTGTCTCATCTGAGAGTTTAAACTCCTTACTCTTCCAAGGTGGGGAGTTTTATTTTCCCCATCGACCTATTTTCATAATTCAATTGAAAAAAAATTCTATATTTCCATTTTATTTCCTAGATGAAGTGCCATTTTTTATAACGCTCAAATACACTCATCGTTTAGAGAAAAGGTATCTGATCATTGTATCAAAACAAATAACACGACGAGTGTCCTGGATCATAAGCCTCTACTACTGACGAGTTGATAGGACAAGACCCCAACTAACTCACTATAGTTTGAAACTGAAAATATTAAATACAATTGATAAAGGGCCCTCAGAAGATGAGGACTCTCCAGCTTAGACTGGGAGATGCTAATATTGAGAGTCTGGATAATGGCAGGGCTCAGTCTAAATATCTAAGCCTGTATCATGAAATAATACAACATAGCGTATGCGGTTAATACGTGGAATGTACCAAGTATGCAAGGTAAGTAAAACTGCTAAGTAACTAAAATCAATGATCATGAATAATATGAAACATTTCATCATAAGATTCTTAGAGTAGGGATTGCATGCAATTGTCCGAAAACATGATTAATTCATAACTGAATATCATAACTGAATAGGATAACTTAATCGATTGACCCAAAGCTGAGAAACTGATCATTATAAGTAAAACATAACATTGGCTCAAACCTGTTGAAAACACGATATCCTAACTGATGAACATGCATAACTGAAATCATGAGGAACAATGGGAGACTCGTCATATAACCGAAATTACCACGATAGAGATTATGTGGTCTCGAATATTACACTCAAGTTGGCAGAGCCGTCCAAAGCCTTGCAAGGGCTAAGGATGCTGCCATCATATCGATATCAAGCTGATGGCTCCTTGGGCGCAGGGGTAGCTTATAAGGGAGGTCCCAATAATCTGAACATACCTACGTTGACACGTAGTTCTGAGGCATAGGGTTGACTGACCCTTAGCCTACTCAGTTCTAGACACTACTCCTAAAAACATGCATATGCTCTCCATCATTTCTCAATGAAGCTGACCATCGTTTTTCAATGAAGCTGACCTATGCTGTAATTTTCACCTACTTGTTATTATTTGACCTGCACACTGAGCACATATTAGTTAAGATACTTGTGTTGCCTCCCATGAAGTACTTAATTTAACATCGTGGTACGACAAAGGTGGTTTGGTTACTCAAACTTCACCAAACCACCTCTGGGGTTGCCTCCCAAGAAGTGCCTGATTTATTATCATGACACGATGCAAGTCTCCTGGTTACTCAAAATTCTAAAAGAGACTCAAAATCCTCCACCATTGCTAATACAATCCTAAACTCATTGGGCTGTTTCATTGATCGGCATAAATTAATGGTGACCTCTTTCATATTTAGCCTAAATTTAAGCTGGCCAAACTCAAAATCTACCAAAGCTCTCCCAGTGGAGAGAAATGGTCTCCATAAAATAATGGGAACCTGAAAATCAACCTTACAATCTAAGATCTGGAAGTCCACTAGGAAGATGAATCGATCCACCTTAACTAATACATCAATAAGGAACCCCACTGGCTGTTTAAATGTCCAGTCAGCCATCAAAAGTTGCATTGTCCTCGGTGTGGGTGCGCCAAAGCCCAACTATTTGAATACAGCTAATGGAATCAAGTTGATGCTAGCCCCTAAATCACATAGTGCTTTCTCAAACTCAAAGTAACCAATTGTACAAGGAATGGTGAAGGAACTTGGATCCTCCTTCTCCTGGGCCAGGAATCGTGAGGCTATGGCACTGCAATGATGCAAATTACCAACTAGCTCATCACGGACCTCTTCATAGTCATAGGGTCCTTCATAAATGTGGCATATCCGTGCATCTTCTCTAATGCCTCAACCAATTGTATGTTCACAGACAACTGAAAGGAAAATAAAATTAGCAACTAGAGTTAAGGCTTGGTAATCATGCAATGCTACAATTCACAATGGGCGAGTATGAAAATGTCAGTTGTTGTCTCACATAATTAAAATGTTATGTTCATGGTATCTTGAGACTCTAAACATGACAAACTAGTCTCACACCTACATCATTGAGCGGGGACGTGACGTCCTAATTCGTGAGCACTTTAACTATGTGGATGTGGTTAACGGAGTTTCTTCCTTTGATTATGGAATTTCATACCTCTAATCATTTAACATGACTTAGCTTCACAACTACTTTTATGAGCGGTGATGTGACAATTCTAAGTCGGTGTCTAGCTCATCCTGTTTTATTCACCAAGCAAGGCAAATTAGGTATAATTTTGATCCTAACAGTGAACCCTATCGTAAAGATAAGAACTTTCTCCCTACATTCATATGTTCTAGCCTTGGTTACGCTTTTGAGCTTTTATATAAGCTTAACTAGTTTGTTTTCATGGTGATCAAGCATAAAAACAACAATAATGAAGAACGTAACACAAAACAACAACAACAAAAACCAACGAAGAATTCATGCAATTACATTCATATCATGTGGCCTCAACCCTAGAGGAAGGGTAATAGCCACTCATGATCGTACAATTACTCAAAAACATAAGTAAAGTAAAGTACTTACAAGAATGGTAAAAGAGAATGAATGTTTATGAACCCTAGGTAGACTTTCCCTCGTTCTCCCTTCACTCATTTCCGGTGTTCCCAAAAAATTTCATGATAAATGATTTTAGAAGCTAAGGTTTTAATTTATAGTAAGTGGAAAATTGCAATTTTTGGCCGTGAATGGACTACCTCAATGTCACGGAGATGGTCGCGCCAATTTTTCTTTGTGACACTTAGCCAGCGCGGATAGCTACTAGAATTCTCTGTAGTTGCATATCCTGGGTGCAGGCTGTACGAGATGCCGGCATGGCACGACCCTCCTCGCGCGCGACGCTCGGCATTACACGAGAGTTGGCGTGAAGCAGTGCCTAGCGTAGCATGGTGCCAACGCGCAGGTGCACTGGAATGCTTATCGTGTGCATGGCGTAAGCGTGGAATAGTACTGAGTGCGGCACACGCACAACGTGGCACGCTGCCTGGCGCGGCTAGCCTTTCCATGGCATGTACACTTGCAATCTTTCGCAATCCGATCCAAACTCCATTCCTTCATTTCAACATTCATTATTTTGTCCCTCATAAGCATTTTACACCTAAAAAGCAAGGACTAATCATGTTGGTTAGTTCATACAAGAAATATTCAAAGTCACATGAGAATGTAATTAATTAAATTGACAAACTCGACTAAATAAAGTTATGAAGTAGCACTTGGGCACATAATTATGCCCAAAATCAAGTGCCATTTTTGATAACACTCAAATAAACTCATCGTTAAGAGAAAAGGTACCTGATCATTGTATCAACACAAATAACCTGACGAGTGTTCTGGATCATAAGCCTCTACTACTGACGAGTTGATAGGACAAGACCCCAACTAACTCACTATAGTTTGAAACTGAAAATATTAAATAGAATTGATAAAGGGCCCTCGGAAGATGAGGACTCCCCAGCTGAGACTGGGAGATGCTAATACTGAGAGTCTGGCTAATGGCGGGGCTCAGTCTAAATATCTAAGCCTGTATCATGAAACAATAAAGCATAGCGTATGCGGTCAGTACGTTGAATGTACCGAGTATGCAAGGTAAGTAAAACCGCTAAGTAACTAAAATCAATGATCATGAATAATATAAAACATTTCATCATAAGATTCTTAGAGTAGGGCTTGCATGCAATTTTCTGAAAACATGATTCATTCATAACTAAATATCATAACTGAATAGCATAACTGAATCGATTGACCCAAAGTTGAGAAACTGATCATTATAAGTAAAACATAACATTGGCTCAAACCTGTTGAAAACACGATATCATGACTGATGAACATGCATAACTGAAATCATGAGGAACAATGGGAGACTCGTCATATAACCAAAATTACCACAATTGAGATTATGTGCTCCCAACTATTACACTTAAGTTGGCAGAGTAGTCCAAAGCCTTGCCAGGGCTAAGGATGCTGCCATGATATCGATATCAAGCTTAAGGCTCCTTGGGGGTAGGGATAACTTATAAGGGAGGTCCCAATAATCTGAACATACCTATTTTGGCACGTAGTTTTTAGGCATAGGGTTGACTAACCCTTAGCCTACTCGGTGCTAGACACTACTCCTAAAAATTTGCATATGCTCTCCATCATTTCTCAATGAAGCTGACCATCGTTTTTCAATGAAGCTGACCTAGGCTGTAATTTTCACCCACTTGTTATTATTTCACCTGCACACTGGTCACACATTAGTTATTATACTTGGGTTGCATCCCAAGAAGTACCTGATTTAACATCGCGGTACGACAAAGGTGGTTTTGTTACACAAACTTCACCAAACCACCTCTTGGGTTGCCTCCAAAGAAGTGCCTGATTTATTATCACGACACGATGCAAGTCTCCTAGCTACTCAAAATTCTACAAGAGACTCAAAATCCTCCTCCATTGCGAATACAATCCTAAACTCATTGGGCTGCTTCATTGATCAGCATAAATTAAAGGTGACCTCTTTCGTATTCAGCCTAAATTTCATCTAGCCAACCTCAACATCTACCAGAGCTCTCCCAGTGGCGAGAAATGGTCTCCATAAAATAATGGGAACCTAAAAATAAACCTTACAATCCAAGATCTTGAAGTCCACTAGGAAGATGAATCGATCCACCTTAACCAATACATCAATAAAGAACCCCACTGGCTGTTTAAATATCCAGTCAGCCATCAAAAGTTGCATTGTCCTCGGTGTGGGTGCTCCAAAGGCCAACTGTTTGAATACAGCTAATGGAATCAAGTTGATGCTAGCCCATAAATCACATAGTGCTGTCGCAAACTCAAAGTAACCAATTGTACAAGGAATGGTAAAGGCACCTAGATCCTCCTTCTCATGGGCAAGGACCCGTGATGCTATGGCACTGCAATGATGCAAATTACCAACTAGCTCATAGATCACGAACCTCATCCTAGTCATAGGGTCCTTCATAAATGTAGCATATCTGTGCATCTTCTCTAATGCCTCAACCAATTGTATGTTCACAGACAACTGCAAGGACAATAAAATTAGCAACTAGAGCTAAGGACTGGTAATCATGCAATGCTACAATTCAGAATGGGCGAGTATTAAAATGTCAGTTGTTTTCTCACATAATTAAAATGCTATGTTCATAGTCTCTCAAGCCTCTAAACACGACAAACTAGTCTCACACCTACATCATTGAGCGGGGACGTGACGTCCTAATTCGTGAGAAATTTAACTACGTGGATGTGGTTAGCGGAGTTTCTTACTTTGATTTAACTAGCGGAATTTCGTACCTCTAATCATTTAACATGACTTAGCTTCATAATTACTTGTACGAGCGGTGATGTGGTAATTCTAATGACTTAGCAGCTCTCTCTGCTTCCCTTGTGTGTCAGGCCCTATTCATCTTGGTCACTCAATCAAGTATAATAGTTGCTTTCTCCCATGATTGACTTATCAACGCTCCTCCTGTCATTTAATCTGCTACAGCCTTAGTTCTATTGTCCAAAGACTTGTAAAACATTTTAAACAAACTGTCACCGGGAATTTTATGGTTCAGGCCCTTAGTCAGCTTCTTCTTAAATCTAAACCAAGTCTCACGCAGTTCCTCAGTCTTTAACTACCAGTAATTATAGATCTCGTCTTATAACTACAGCATCTTGGAGGGTGGGAAGAATCTTTCTAGGAATACTTGTTTAAGCTCCCTCCAGTTGGTAATAGAGTCGTTGGGCAACTCCAACAACCATAATGTGGAATCTCTAGAGAGAAAATGGAAAGAGTCTCAACCTTATAGCATTCTGGCTTACACCAAGTAACCAAATGCCTTGGATATCCCGATAAAATTCATCAAGTGTATGTTAGCATTATTAGCTGCAACTGGGTCATAGGGCTAGTGATATCAAACTTCAACCCAGCAGGAAAAGGTGCAGGTACAATGGCTCCAGTTGACCCAGCCATATCAACATCCGGATCATCATAATCATAGAACCGAGGAGCATATCTTTGTCCTGTATTGCCCCTTCCAATCCTCATCTTGCTGAAGTGTAGCTTGTCGAGCTAACTCATCTTGGTGAGCTTATTTCACCAAATGGGCCTCTTTTCAATGTTTTCCATCCTACGCAATGTTTGCTCTAACTCAAGATCCAATAGAATCAAAGGGTTTCTGCTTCATTGAGTACTTAGCATCCACCAAGTGACAACATATGGGCAAAAGAAAATTTAAATAAGTAAAATAATGACTAAAAGTCAAACACAGGCAATTACTCTAATCCTAAGTCATATTCTCTGGATGTTGTCAACAAAGAACCCAACTAGCCTGGGCTCGATACAACTGGGAATAAGGCCAAGATATAGAATAATGCTAGTATTTAAGCTTTTAGGTATGTTAATTCCTAAAAGGGGGGTTTTGTAAAGAAGTCAACACGTAATAGTATTAATAATTGGTTTGTTATCAAGATTATGCAAATAACTAGGAAAATGTCCCCATGGATTCATAACTACTTCGGGTTTTACACCAGTGATCTATCCCAATACCTAGCTTGTAGAACTGATAACATAGATTCATCAAAATGACTGGTTCATCTCTATTGGATGACTATAATCAATTACTGAGTTAGGTCTCTGATTTCACTCTAACCATTATAAATTTATTCCATATTAACTATCTTGCAAACGCAGCTCAAGTAATAAAATGAACCATAAAGTTTAAGGCTTTGTTGTTATTCTCTTTTCCTAAACTCCACCTCTCCAAATTAAAGAAATTAGGGAATTTGGGCAAGTCCTAATGTAGCGCTCCATTAAGAAACATTTAAGATGAAGAGAATACAATACAAGCATTAGCATTGGTGTGGAATAACTTTGTGCAAACCCTACTTTGTCAATTCACCATGGTTTTCACAACCCTAATTGTGGAGGTTTTTAGCGTCTCATGATTGTAAGAAAAAATTAGAATTCACAGAAAAAACATAATTTAGAATTTACAATATCGATTGAAAAGTAACCCACTTTTATTATTGCAAAAGATCAACAAAGAACAATTCAAGAACAATGGAAGAATCAAAGCAACAAATTCTCCAAAAGTTTTTCTCAATATTCCCAAAATCTTCTCCCCAAAGAATTAAATTATGTTCTTGTTTCTAATAAAAATAACCTAGAAAAGTATTTATACGAATAGTTAGAAACTTTTCCTAAATTAATAGGGAAACTGCTAAACTGTCATCGCCTTCACCTACGACTCGTACCATAATTATATGAGTCGTACCTCTGCTGCTACAATGTCTTGCAACTTCTAATTATTAGCTAAGTTTTGGAACTTGGTACGACTCATACATAGATCCTACGAGTCGTACCATCTGGTTGTGGTATGAATCTGAGACTTCTAGCATCCTCTGATTATTTTGACGAGTGGCTTGGTCGACTTGTACCTTCATTCTATAACGCGTGGTTGCCTTTTATACCTTTAGTTCTTCCTTTTATGAATTCTTCTAAGCTTCACCAGGGCTCCTTGGTATGGATCATAGGTAGATATTACGACCAGTAGTTGCTACCCATACCAAGAGACTGACCCAGCGTAGATTCTTCTGAAATTTTCTATGCCTTCCTTGGTACAGCTTGTACCAGGATAGTAAAGCTTGCACCATGAGTCGCAACTTGGCCTTTGCATTAATCACATCTTTTGGGATTTTTCACGAATCTCAGTAAGACTCGTACCATTATTGTACAGTTCGTACTGAGATCTATACTTGGCCCTTTTCTGCATTCTTTTCATTTCTTTTGCACATTCAAACTCTAACACCTAGTTTCCTTGAGAGCAAAGCAAAAGTGCATCATATCCATACAAACAAACCTCATTCCATGCTTATTATATCACTTTTAAGCATCGAAAGTGTAGTAAACCCACAACACATTATTGAGTCTTTTCTTTCCATTGAGTTAGTGTATGATTTTAAGGTTGTCATAGTCCCAGAGGTCCCTTGTGCAAAAACTCATGTGGTGTTACCTGCTTATTTAAATCGTTCAGCTGTATAAAAATGCCCTGCTAGAGGATGAGCAACGGTTCAAGTTTGGGGGTTTGATTAGTTGGTATTTTACCAACTCATTAAGGATTTTAAACATGAGCTTTTTCTTGGTTTTTCAAGTCATTTAGGAAGATTTTATGCACTTTCTCTTAGGTATTTGCAAGTATTCAATTTAAATAGAGAAAGCAAGAAGTCGAACAAAAAGCATGGGCTGAAAGAAGAGGACATGAGTTTCGCAGGATGACACCTGTGAAACACCGGCCAAATACAGAGAGCACCACTTGGGATGTAAGGCACACCTACGGAATGCGGGTCAGTACCTGTGAAACGCAGTGCAATGCAATACCATGCATAGACTTGTTGACCCCCTGTTATGATCAATTGATGCCTCACGGACCAGCAGCTGCCAAACGTAGGTGAATCTCATGTGAGGCCATAGTTAAAGGGGTAAAATCATCTAGAACAAGAAAAGAGGAGCATCTTTACCTATTTTTGTTCATATTTTGTAAAGAATAGAACATTCTATTCTAGGAGAGTATTGTATTATTTTGACTTTTTATAGAGAGAAAAAATAGAGAGAAGTGAGAGCTTTTCTTTCATCTTCTTCATCTTTCTAAGGTAAAAACATCCATTGAAGAAAAACTGGAGCTTAAAGTTTCTTGTTAATGATGAATCACATTGATATATTTATAGGTTTTATCTCTTTTTCTTCATTTATGAGTAGAAAAATACCTTGCTAGGGGTATGTGCATGGTAGCGGCTAAATTGGATTGTGTGTTGCTAGTTTAATCATAGAATTACTTATTTAGTGTAAATACATTGTTTCTTTAAATTATAACTGAAATATCTTTAATTTCAAGTATGGATTGTATTTAGTTATTCTATTGTTGCTTGAAAGAGAGGAAGAGAATATGGGTGAGGAAACAATGGTGGGTAATTAGGTATTGACTATTTGGGGTTGGGCTAGAGAAAGCCAAAACCTATTTTCATACACCCCTTAAAGAATGAAGGCTAGAGAGAGTTTAATTCTTACCAAATTTATAGTGGGTGATGTGTATGGGACCTTGGGGTTTGAGAAAACCCGAGGCAAAAGACGCCCAAGTGGTTAAGAAACATTGGGTGTTGCCTCGTCCATGACTATTTATGTTCGTAAGTAATGCTTTGATTTGCTATTTTACCCCAATCCTATTAATGCCTCATCAATAACACACCCCTAGTATTTTCTCATATTGTTAAATCGATGTTGGTTGCCTTGTGTTGTTAATCGAATTTGAATTCATAGTGTGATCTTACAACCCCTAATATTTACTTTCATAATTTTGATACAATGACACTATTTGATTCAATTTGATAGACAACATTTGTTGTTATCAATTTTCCTTCCCGGTGGATTTGACCCTGACTTATGAGTTGGGTGATTATATTGGGATGATTGTGTACACATTCTCCTAGCAAGGAGTGGATTTGGACGTCATTAGTACTTTCACTGATGGTTTTGCTAGAGGGGTTGTGCGATTCTTTAGATCAAGATCCAACTTCTTCAGTCTGAAGTTGTGGGACTCCATTCCCTGCAGTGCATTCACCATCTTGGTGTACCCCTGGAGATCATCTCCATCATAGTTCATAAGAACAGCTGCTAGTTTCTCAACACTCAATCTTTTCTGCAGAGGCATGAGCGACCTCTTATCCTCCATCCTACTGTTCACAGAGGTTGCTCTTGAGTTAGGGTATCCCTGTTGTATCCTGAATAAATGAAAATAAAAGAAAAGAATGTAAACTATAAAATAACGACTAAATGTTAAACACAAGCAATTAATCTAATCCTAAGCTGTATTCCCCAGCAACAATTTTATTTTTGATAACGGTCAAATCACACCCTTGAAAATAGATGACGCAGACATTGTCAATTAAGAAATCAACTAGTTTGGGGTCAATCCTCCCGGGAATATGGTCAGGGTGTAGAATAATGCTAGTATTTATCCTTTTAGTGTAGTTATTTCCTAATAGGGGGTTTAAAAGAAAGAATCAAGTAAGAAAGTGGTAAACAATTATTGTGATCAAGTTTATGTAATTAACTAGGGAAGTGTTCCCCATGGATTTACAACAACTTCGGGTTATTAAAATAGTAATCTATCGATACATATCCTGTAGAACTGATAATATAGATTCATCCAAATGACTAATTCATTACTATTGGATGACTATACTTAATCACCAAATTTGGTCTCCTGAGTGTTTTTACTTTAACCTTTATAAATTATTCCTAATTAACTATCCTACAACCGCAACTTAAGTTAATTAATGAAACTTAAAGTTCAAGGATTTGTTGTTCTTCTTTTTTCCTAATATCTACTTCTCTAGGTTCAAGAAAGTAGGGAATTTGAGCTAGGCCTAATGTTGCGCATCGTTAAGAAACGTTTATGATAAATAGATGAACAATACAAATATTCGTATTGGTAAGAATCACCTTATGTTAACCCTCATTTGTTAATTCACCATGGTTCCCACAATCTCAATTGTGGAGGTTTTAACTATTCATGTTTGCAAGAAAATAATTAGATTTCATGGTAGAAAACATAACTAACAACCTACAACAATGATTGAAGAAAAAAATCCAATTAATGATCAAGTAATGTACAATGAAAGAAATCTCCAAGCAATTCGTGTATTTGATCTCCAAGTATTGTTAGGAAAAACAAAAACCATGATTTCAATAATAATGAAGCGGTCCCCTAAAGAAAATCACCTAAAAACTATTAAACAAATAATTGAAAACCTTTCCTAAATTAACTAGTAACTGTCGCCGACCTAACCTATGAGTCGCAGCATGAAGCTAGGAGTCGTGCTTTCCATTCGTAACATGCACTACAGTCTTGAAAATTAATTAAGTCCTGGGAGAAGATACGACTCGTAGAATGATGCTATGAATCGTATGTTGCCTATCGTGGTCTGATCTTGTAAAGTATTGCATCCTTTAGAGTTTGTCACAAGTCTATGCAACGGTTCATACATTGATGTTAAGAACCATGGTCTCTATTCATACTCTGATATTTTCCAACTTGTCATAGTCACTGGAATTCACCACGACTCCTTCGTACAGGTCGTATGATATTGTCACGACTCATGCATTCCATTAGTGCCAAGAACTCAGGCAAGTGAATGTTTCTGACTCATTCCACGAATCCTTGGTATGGCTGGTACCATGGTTGTATGGCTCATACAAAGGATCATACATGGCCCCAATACTTGTGCATATCCTCTGGATTTCATCACGACTACAAGGTATGACTCGTACCACTAAGGTATGGCTCATACCGAGGACTGCATTTGGCCTATTTTCTGTACTTTTATCTGTTCTTTTCAAGAAGTCAACTCCAAAATATGATTTTCCTATAAATACAGTAAAAGAACCTCAAATCTGTATAAACATACCTAAAACTAAGAATTTTTCCTATGTCTTAAGCATCGAATGTGCTGTAAACCCGCAACATATTAAGGTGCCCACAAAACATGTTGTCTACTTGATGCTAGAACATTCATAAAAGATTTTATTGATTGACAATTTTTATTGGGCTGATAAGCAGAAACTAGAAGTCAAGCATGGTAAAACGGGGAATGAAAATAAAAGGGTGAGCGAAATGAAGGGTGAATAATAAAGGAGGAAGTGGTAAAGAAGAAAGATGAAAAATATCTTAAAGTGCTTAGGGTGGTAGTTAGTATCAAAGAAAAACCATTTCTTCTCGTCTCTTAGCCGACATTACAACCAAGAAAAGTCCTTGTGATCTTAATCTCTTAAAACAATTAAGTTGTGTAATTGTACATGAAGGGCAATCTTATGGTATGTGACTTACATATAATACATTATTTGTAAGCATGAGTGTTTCTTCATTATTATGTTTCCATGTTTTGTATTGATAATTTAAGAGAGGAATATCACTAAAAGTGAGGGGCACAAGATTTCTAAGTCGGCATACTATATGTGGCACATTTCAGATTTAATCATGCTGGCCTTGTTTTGAAAAGATCAGTCCGTTATGGAAGTTGTGTAGTCTTGAATGTGAAAACTCGATACGTGGTTGATGTGAATTGCTATATGTTGATGAACCGCTTAAAAATATGCTCTATGCTAGTTGGTTGCGCAAGGATTTATAGAGATGACAAGTGGGGGTAAGATATGAATTTATGTATATAATTGAGGATTGTTCGAGGATGAACAATGGTTTAAGTGTCGAGTGGTGATGTTGGGCATATTTTATGCCTATTTATCATGTTTTTGCCCATCTTTTACCTTGTTTTGAGTTCATAATCCTTATGAAATGAATAAATTCATGTTTATGCTTGTTTGTTTAGCTAACAAATGTTTAGATGTTTTGAGTAGGAAACCAAGGAAAAAGGACACAAAAGTTACCAAAGGTGTGTAGAAAGAAGAGTTCACGAAAGTTTTCCTAGTGATATGGCTGGCGTGGCATGCCAACCCCTAAACTTCAGAGAAATCTACACAAAAGTTTGTGCTATAGATGGTGTGGCATGCCAGGTCCCTAACTTCGGAGGAAATTTTGGTCAACAACTTAGCAAGATTGTTGGTGTGGCACGCTAAATGTATCCTTGACTTAGGAAATTTTTCGAACACTATGGTGCTTTGGATGACATAGCGTGCTAGAGGTGTCAAGATGCCCAAAAATTTTACCAACACCTTGGTGCATTTGCTGGCGTGGGGAACCCAGAGCAAAACTTCAGAGGAAAATTTAGCTAGACCTGGAGAACTAGGTGGCGCGCTGCACCAGACCTATTCCGGAACGGATTTTGCATATTTTGAAGTTAAATACTTAAGGGCAAAAGGGTTATTTGAGGCCTCACTTATAAATATAACATCTATATTGTTTGTAAGCTATTTTACATCATTTTGTTTGATCGTATTAAGGGTGTAATGTAGCTTTGGAGTTTATAACTTAGGTTTTTATTCTTTTATTTATTGTTTTATGCTTTGAATGATGATGTCTTTGATTTTCCACTTGAAGATGAGTGGCTAAACTCCCATTCTAGGGTTTTGGATATGCCACAATGCTAGTATTGATTCTTCATTTAACGTTGTGTATATTTACTTATGTTAATTGCTTATTCATTAGATTGATCGCCTTTTGAATAAATCTGTTGGCTTTTGGTTGAAATCGGGAGAGGAAACTAAAAAGGTTAAAAGTAAATATAAAAAAGTTATTCAAAGACTCTTGTTCGACTGAGCTGAAGATAGAAGTGGTTGATGAGGATAGAGATATACCCATCAACCTTGTTTAGTTGATACACAAGTAGCCACAACTGTCATCTCATTTTTCTCCTGCGACCATGGGGATATAGGTGTTAGGGTTCATGGGATAGTTCTTGGATGCTCTGTAGAGTGGAAGAAATGGGATAGTAACTTGAAACTAGCAACCTTAGGAAGAACTAGTCTAGCTAATCAAGTCTTAAAAACTCAACCTGAAACAAAAGTGCCATTACCCAAGATTGTATCATCATTTGAAGTACAAACATTTGTGAAATCACATTAAATTAAATATTTAATTTGAATTTTAAAGTTATGTAGTTTAAATCTCTAAACCATTCCCCATTCTTATTGTTGTTTCTTATAATAGTGAGATAAGATAATCCTGAACAATTAATATGACAAGTCTCTGAGGGGTCAATAATAGGGACTTCACTGTCCTATATTACTAGACGACCACTTGTGCTTGCATGTATTTGGGCGACATCGCACCTCCTCATTAACTTCATCTTCATTTTTTCGAATCAACAACCACTTAGGGCTTATCACCCGCATCCGTAACAATTTTTCCACTCCTTGTGACAATAGCCATGCTATGACTATCTCTCTTTGGGTTTGACATCATGTCACTAGGAAGGGTTCCTTTAATTTTCGGGATCATTTGGGTGGAAAAATGATTTATTTGGGCTTCCAGATGCTTCATTGAGGCTGCATGGGAGCTCACTTTTTGGGAAAGGTTAGACACCACTTCTTTCAATTCTTTAACACCAATATCGTTGGACTCCACTTTCTTCAATACTCTCAAAAGAATCTCCTTAATGTTGTACGAGTCATTTTTCTTGGGTGAAAATGTTTTCGAAAATACTTCTTTTTTCTTTGCTAAAAATTATTATAGGTCCCAATTGATTCAACGATTGGATTATTAGAGTTATCGGGTTATTTGTTTAGGATACCCTTACACCCAGCCGCATCGAGACCACATCAAATTTAGGAGACAGAATATAAGGGTTTGCACTTGTTGTTTGGGTTCTCGTTTCCTCCTCCTATTATCTCTATCACCCTATCCTTGGTTGTCTCGATCTCTCCAACCTTGATTCCCATTGCGAGGACACCAAGGGCCTTGATTGGATCCTCGATATCCTTGGAGAACCCATTATCTGGCCAGCCATGAATTGACACTACTCATTATTGCTTGGTTGTAGAACATCTTCCTCATATAGGTTTTGACCTTGGGTCCGAACAGCATTAACACCATTAGCTCTAGATCCCAAAATATGTTTGGCCATCAACTCCACTTGAGTCATCAAATTAGCTAGTGTTTTTTCCCAGTCTTCATCTCGCCTTTTTAGCTCAGTTTATAATGCACCACTTAAGGACATCACAGTGTCTCTAGTGTTCCATGCTCTATTAGTCGTGGTCATCCTATGAAGAACTGCCTTAGCCATGACAAATGTTTGATCCATGATTGAGCCCGCTATAAGGTTGTTGGCCCTTTTTTTGTTGATAGAATCAAGCGAGCTATAGAAATTTTGGAGCAACACCCCATCAGGGAGAAAATGGTTGGGGAAAATAGGGACTTTCTTTTTGAATCAGAGCCACACTTTATGAATAGGCCCTCCTGGAAGTCTCCTAAAATTTATAATCTCATCCCTCAATTGGAGCATTCATGGAGGACGAAAGAATCTATCATGGAATGCTTCAATTAGCTCACTCCACGGTGTAATAGACCTGGGAGAAATCTCCTCTAACAAAATTGTGGCCTCTCCAGTTAAAGAGAACGGGAATAATCTCAAACAAATGTATTCTTGGCTAATTTTGGTTATATTAAATGGTTGACAAATTTCAATGAAGTTTCACAGGTGACAATTAGTGTCCTCACTTCCTTGTCCTCCGAACAACCCTTTCATTTGCAAGAGATTTGAAATGGTGCTTGTTATATGGAAAATCGCATTCCCTAACATAGGTGGTAGGCGAATGGCACCAGCCACATCATTAATCACCACATCATCCTCTCATTCCATTAAAATATCCACGCTACTCACATTGCTAGCGCGACTCATTTTCACACACCTAAGCAAACCACAAAACCACAAAAATAATGTAAAAGCAGCACAAGATGCAAAAATAAATTTGAATTACTAAACAAAGAATTGCATTCACAACTCAATTACCCAACAACGACACCATTTTTTGATAACACTCAATACATCTCTCTATTAATGGATGTGGCAGTCGTCGAATTCAAAAAGAAAATATCCGATGAGTGTGGGGGTCAAATACCACAAGGAATCAAGATGATAAACCAAGAGTTGTAAACTAACTCAAATATGAATGCATCATTGTCAACATGTATAAAATAATGAGTTTAGGGGGAAAAGGGAAGACAATATTGAATCTAAATTTATAAAACAAAGTTGAGAAAAGGGTTGTTTCAAGCAAGAGGAAAGGGCTAGGGATGTGCAATAGGTGTAATGTTAATAAAACTAGGATTGATTCAAATTCCTTAACTTCAATTTCTAGCATGGATATTATGGTTCAAAGCATATCCTCTCATATTTCAACCACAGAGATTTTTTGCACTAGGTTTTCTTAAACCACAAGGTCTCAATCGAAAATCAGTCATACAAAGCTTGAGAAAAGGTCAAGCTATCACTAGCCTTAACCCTTTGATGGAGTAAGGATTTGGGTTTTGATTATCTCTATCTCAACCCCACACATCCACACTCCAAATACCAACAATTGCTTCCTAACACATATCTCACTCTTTTTTCTCAAGCTCAAGCAAGATAAGTAAACTAAACTATTGTTTGCAATCACTAATTTTCAATTAAACATCAGAGGAAACAATAGATCCATGCATTTAGATTAAAGTTAAGAAGAATTGATCAATACTAATTAAATTGAACATTCTTCAAACACACGCCCCTAGTGAGTAAATTATCTACTCATAATGAAGATAAATCAATCATACTCAGAGATAAATCAACAATAGTCATCATCTTGAATAGTAAATTCAAGATTTTAAACCTATAACATTGGTGTACTTAGCTCAAAATAGTGAAATAGAAGAAGAAGAAGAAGAAGAAGAAGAAGAAGAAGAAGAAGAAGAAGAAGAAGAAGAAGAAGAAGAAGAAGAAGAAGAAGAAGAAGAAGAAGAATGTACTCTACTCTTTCTCTCACTACCTCTCTACAATTCAATGCTAGAATATGATATGTTATGACATGGGCATGTACAATTAGGGTAAATTCTGCACATTCCCTTTAGCACAACTTTCAACTTTTTCCCTTAGAAGATACATTGGTTCACTTGTGCCTCAGCTGGATGATTTTGCCCTTGTCCACATTTTGGTCACTAGTGAGGCACTTGCCATCCACGAACCCTAGCTGCTTCGCAGGTCAGGGTAGCTTTGTTCCAAAGCTGGCTGTGTTTGCACCTCTGTTTGGCAGGTGCCACTGTGCAGAACGCATGCTCCTCACTTCCAGTAGAGTGATTTTTGTTCAATTCCTCTATTTTTCTTTTATAAGTTCAACACTTGCAAAATTAAAGAGAAAAGGCATAAAACCTTCCTAAATTATGTGAAAAAAAATAAAAAGCTCATGCTTAAAAGCCTAATGAGTTGGTGAAATATTGAACTCATCAAGGCCAAAACATGTTTCTTTATATATATATATATATATATATATATATATATATATATATATCATAATATAAACTAAAATATAAAGATTCCATGAGATCTTGTCCTACATGTACATAAATTCCTATTCAAAATCTTATTTTAGTCAAAAGTATCTTCAAAAAGAGACATGATGTGCTGTGAGTTTACAACACTTTCGATGCTCAAAACTAAGAAAATAGCATGAAATTAGGTGTGTTTATATGGATATAAGGCACTTTTTCTTTGATTACTGGAAAAATAAGTGTTGGAGCAACAATGTGCAGAAGAAGCCTGAAAGTTCAGAGAATGAGCTAAAGTCACAGTCTCAGTACGAGTGGTACGTTAATAGTACGAGCCGTACTGAGAACCGTGAAAAGTTTCAGATGGATGAATTGGGAATAATGCAACCTGCAACTCTCAGTACGAGCCGTACAAAACCGTACGAGCCGTAGCTTGATTCGCGGAAATATTCAGAAGAAATTGCACAAGGACAGACTCCTGACACAAATGGACTTACAAACTATGCCAACAATGTACGAATTGTACCAGGAGAAGTGGTGATGTTTAGAGGATTTTCAATGCTAAGCAGAACATTAGATAGTACAAATCGTGGTTGGAAGGAACGAGTCATACCACAACACTCGTGAATAATTTTAGAAAAAGTCAGAGTTCTCAGAGCCATAGCACGGAGGAAACACACGACTCATAGAGAGCATGTACGAGTCATACCAAGGCCCAACACTTAGCCAAATTTCTATAATCCAAGGAATTACAGACAACAAGTACGACTCGTAGAAACTTGCTACGGGTCGTATGATCAGTCATGGCTCAGCCGGCGCCAGTTATGGAAAATCACCCTGTTAGCATAGGAAAATTATTCTTGTGTCTGTATAAATACTTTTTAAGTTTTTTTTAAGTAGAGAATCATAAGGAACATTAGAGAGAAGTGAGATAGGCATGAAATCATTAGAGATTAGAGGGAAAAACTTAGAATTGAGTTGATTGACTTGTGATCAACCTTTTCTTGGATTATTTCTTGATCTTTATCAATTTTTATTGAGGTTGTTCTCAAAGTAGATTTTCTCTCTCATCTAAGATTGTCAGTATTAAATTATGTGTTTAATGATGAATTCATATCACAACCTTGTAATTATGAGATGCTAAAACCTCCCTTGATAGGGTTGTGAGAACCATGGTGGATTAACGATCTAGGGATACCAAAAATGATTCAAAACCAATGAAAAATATTGGTATTGTATTCTCTTCATGCACAAACATTTATTAACGGTGTGCAACATTAGGACTTGCCAGAATTCTTTACTTGCTTCAGCCTAGAGAGCTAGAGATTAGGAAAACATAATTACAACAAAGACGTGATCTTGATGATCATTGTATTAACTTGAGTTATGGTCGCAGGATAGCTAAATTTGGAACTTATTGATAATAGATAGTTTGAAACCACTCATGAGACCTGACTCGGTGATTGAGTATAGTCATCCAATAGGGACGAACTAGTCGTTTAGATGAACCCTAGTTGTCAGTTCTACAAGTAAGCATTGGTATTGCTCATGTGTGTATATCCGAAGGAGTTATGAACACATGGAGAACACAAACCCTAGTTATTATAAACTCTTGATTTACATCATAATTTCAATCGTTGTTTTAATTATTGTTTTCTTAAAACCCCCAAGAGTAACGAACCAACAAGCTCACTTACCATTATTAGTCTAGATCTTCCATATTGCCTGTTGGTTCGACCTCAACCTCTTAGTTGGGTTCTTTAATGACAACATCTGCTTTATACTTCAGCAGGAGGTATGAGTTTGAGAATTATCAAAAAGTGGCACCCATTGTCGGGAATACGGCTAAGACTTGATTAACTGCTTGTTTTTTACTTTTGGTAGTTATTTCCTGAATTACATTTTCTTTTTATTTGTGACATGCACTGGTTGTTGCTCGGTGAATACCAAGCACTCGGAGTAGTGGAAATCCCCTGATTCCGTTAAACCCCAAAATTGAAAGAACACTTTGCAGAAGGAAAACTAGGAACAAAGAGAAGCCCGTATAACTGAAGATGCTAGGAAAGCCGAGCTAGCTCGGCAAACTGCACTTGAGGATACGGAGGATGCTAGAGATGAGGTTGTAAATGCTGGTCAACATGGGCGGGGGAATAGAGGTCATAGATTTACCCCTCAGTTCATTGATGATGAGGACCCAAACATTGATGAAGTTGGGTCAACTGGAGCAATTGTACCACCACCACTGCCCCCTGGGGCAAAATTTGACATCACGGGCACGATGATTCAACTGTTAAACATAAAAGGAGTGTTCAATGGTCACACAATGGATGACGCCAACCTGCACTTAATGAACTTTGTTGGAATATGCAAGGCATATAGGTTGCCTAAAGTTAGACAAGATGTTATCATACTTAGAGTTTTCCCCTTTTCTCTATCACGGGAAGCCACTTTATGGTTATCAAAGTTGCCAAACGACTTCATAACCAACTAGAGGGACCTTAAGCAACCCTTCTTAGAGAGATTCTTTCCGCCCTCTAGAATGTTGCAGCTCAAGGATGAAATTTTCAATTTCCGACAAATTAAAACCAAGGCACTTCATGAAACCTGGCTGAGGTTCAAGAAGAAGTTGACGAAGTGCCCAAACCATAAAATCTTAGATGACTTTTTATTGGAAATTTTCTACAAGTATTTACATAATAATACAAAAGTTGTAGCAGACACAGTGGTGGGAGAAGCATTGATGAGTCACGCCTGGGAGCAAGCTGCTACTACGGTGACGAAAACAAATAGGGCATGGCATAACCGGGAGGCAGATGCAGTGGCCAGTACATGTGTTGTTTGTTTGACTTCAGAAAAACGTAGGAAAGAAGAACACGACCAAGAATTGGCTCATATGCGCACATCATTGGATTTGCTTACTAAGCACATTATGGGAGCTGGAGACAAAAAGGTGAATGAAGTGGGGACACAAGGACTAGAGCTGCGGGCAGACCACTATGATTTCAAGGAGGAGGCAAATTTCCTGGACATCCAGATGGCGGGTTTTTGAGCCAACGCCCAAGCATCTGGATAAGACGATTGGTTCCAAGGTTCTGGAAACCAAGGTCGGGACCAATATAGAGATAACTACAATCGGAATGTGTATAGAGATAGAAGCCAAGGTCGTGAGCGCGAAGGAGATTAGAGAAGGAATGATGGATAAAGCAATGACCGAGATGGAGTATATGTGCCTCCCAATGCATTAGAGGAGGAGGTTTGCTAGCCAAATCTTGAAAGCATGATGGCTGAGATGCTGAAAACGATAAGGTCCACTGATGATCAGTTGAAGGAAATCCGAGGTGAGATATCGAGCATGGGCCAGAGAGTGGAATCCCGTGCGACAACTATCAAGAAAATTGGAAAGCATCTAGGGCAACTGTCAGCATCACTAAACCCCAGAACGAAGGGTACACTACCTAGCAACACAGGCAAAACCTAAAGAACGATGGCTACTGCATGGCTGCGATGACTAGGAGTGGTAAGACCATAATTGATCCCCTCTACCGGCTGTAGTTGAACAGAAGTAAGAGATCACAGTTGAAGATGATGAAAATAGTGCTGAGATGGAAGGTGCTAAGAATACTGAGTTGCCTGAGGCCCCAACTGGTGAAAAAGGGTTTGAAGTTGAATAAGGTGCAACGCAAATTTACAAGGCTATCCCGAGACCACCGCCACTGTTCCCCCAAAGAATGAAGAAGAAGGAAGAGAATGGTAAGTTCAAAAAGTCGCCCTCAATGCTCGAACAATTATCTGTGAACATACCATTGGTTGCGGCATTGGAACAAATGACGGGATATGCTAAGTTCATGAAGGACCTTGTGAAAAAGAAGAGTCTGTGAGTTATGACCCTGTAGATAATGTACATCACTATGGTGCCATAGCTACATGGGTCCTAGCCCAGAAGAATGAAGATCCAGGTTCTTTCACTATACCTTGCACAATTGGCGATGTTGACTTCACAAAGGAATTTTGTGACCTGGTAGTAAGCATCAATAGGATGCGATTGGTTGTGTTCAAGAAGTTGGGCTTGAGAGCCCCACATAAAATATAATGCGGCTACTAATAGCCGACAGAACCGTGAAAAAGCTAGTGGGGATCCTGTTTGATGTGCTTGTTAAAGTAGACAGATTTATATTCCCAGCAGACTTCGTGATCTTGGATTACGAGGTTGATTATGAGGTCCCCATCATCTGGGCGCGACCATTCCTTGCTATTGGGAGAGCCTTAGTGGATGTGGAGGCTGGCCAACTAAAGTTCATACTAAATAAAGAAGAGGTCACTTTTAACATCTGCCAGTTAATGTAACAAGTGAAGGAATACAGTGTAGTCTCAGCAATATAGGATGAACCTGAGTTCCTTGATGAAGTCTAAGTAGTAAAGAGACTTGCATCGTGTCACGATGTTAAATCAGGCACTTCTTGGGAGGCAATCCAAGTGGTGGCTTGGTGAATTCTGAGTAACCCGGCCACCTTCATCGTGTCGCAATGTTAAATCAAGCGCTTCTTTGGAGGAAACCCAAGTGATTTAACTAATGTGTGTTCAGTGTGCAGGGAAAACAAAAATAGGTGGCAAAAAACTACTGAAAAAGCAGGTGCTACAATTCTCGGTACGACTCGTGAGAGGGTTGTACGAGTCGTAGCGTAAGCCATGGTGAAGATTAGACTTGTGCTCCAGTGCAGGAGTTCAGGGTACGGTTGGTCCTACGACTTGTAACTCAAGTGTACAGATCGTAGTACTTACTATGCCGATGAACTATGCAAGATATACAAGGCAAAGACCTACGAGTCATAGTACAAACCGTGCCCACATGGTACGAGCCATCAGATGCACTCATAGGTTCACAGGTAAGTTTTTCAACTCTATGCATTACGGTTCCAAGGGACGAGTCGTAAGGCCTTTCTATGACTCGTGGTATGGGTCGTGATGGCTCAAATTTCTTAAAATTACACGACTCAGCACAGATTTATAAAACCTGCCCTTTAAGTTATATAAACTCAAACCAAAGGACCCTTCTCCTACGGACTCAAAAAATCTAAGTCATGAACGACTCCCACGACTACCTCACAACCGTAACTCAAAGATCAAAGTGGAAATCGAGAAAATTTTTGCTCAAAACCGCTCTGTAAAGCCCTAATATTGATCCTTAGTCGAAGTAAACAAGCATCAAGTGAGTATATTTCTTTGAAATAGATTAAACTTGCGTGTTTAAAGTAATAGTGCAAAAACCCCTGCGAGTTGGTGTTGTTGCTTGAAAAATTCAAAATAGACAGTGACCAGGGGTGTGACTAAACTATGAATGACTGGAAAGGAGTTGGAATTCGACGAGCTTGCACTTTGCATGAGAAAGAAAAAGGTTATGGGTAGTGATTTCAAAGGGGAGAAATGGGTAGCTTTAAAAATAGGTTAACACATGCCAAACCTGGGGAAGTCAGAGTACCCAAAAGCTTGAAATAGAAACCCCTGTAACTGAACAAAAATCAAGGTAGGAACAGGCTTCACAAGCCTTCTTACGAATCGTGGAATTGACCTGAGGTTCGTACCACGAGTCATGGAAAAATATAGAGAAATTGTTGTTAAAGGGGCATCCTCAGACGACTCAAGGTACGGATCGTACCTTCTTGGTATGAGTCGCACCTGGGAGTAGTAATGTACATTAGAGATATCATTTGTCTCCATACGAGTCATACCTCAAAGGTATGACCCGTATTGTTGAATCATGGTTATTTACAGAGGATTTTACTTTTTGATTTTCTTTCTCAAATATGGAATTCTAACTCTCTTCTACAGGTACAATGACGATCAAGCGCAAAGCATCCTAAGCAACTGCCTGGAGGGCACTACGTGATGAAACTTCTGAGTCTGAGCAAGAAGGCAGCTACCCTAGTGGTTCAGTTGAGGAGTACAGGGTCGATATATCAGACGCCAATGGGACCCTAACCACTAGGGCAAAGCCCAAAGCCCAAGTCGTTGCAGCTACTGCCACATCCGGTGACGCTCCCCAGTCTGAAGAGGGAGCTAAGGAATGAAATCAGGAGTCAGGAAGTGGATCAAATGCAAAAGAAGGGTCTGAGGACAGCCAATCTGAAGAGGCTGGTGGTAGTGCTGAGTCAGAGGATAAGGCTCCTAATGCTGAGCAACAGCAGATCCTGCTAGGAAAAATCGTACCATCCGATTGAGAGTGCCAGGTGCAGAGGAGATCTATGAGTAAGGCATTGATCTCACAGCCAATAACAAACCTAGGCGGAGCATCCAGGAAGAACCGCGGATCCTCACAAACTCGTAGAACGAAGTAGAGTAGATGAAGCGGATACTCAATTTTTATGGCCTCGAATGGATGGATAGGACTCTGTACCAATACACTTCAGTGATAGTCCGTGAGTTCTAAGCCAACTACTTGGCGACCATGGAGGAGAAGGCCAAAAAGGGGAAGAAAGTGAAAGATCGACCTAAACTAGAGAGTGTCATGGTCAGAGGGAGAGAGATCAACATATCTGAGCATACCATCTCTCAAATCCTACATGGGCTATAGTCCATACCTCCATATGCCACGCCATAATATGAGTACCGAGTGGATGCATTGAAGCAAATTAGGTAGTTGGGCTTTGAGGAAAGAAAGAGGCCTCTACAGTGGTTGGTGGATGTTATAGCTGAGGATAAAGACAAAGCAGAGTGGGTCACAGGTGGAAAGCAGGTTACCAAATATTCACTCAACTTCATAGAAAAATCTTGTTGGACATTAGTGCACCACCGATTAGCAGCAATAGTCAATGAAAACACTTTGAGTGCAGATAGAGTAGCTCTGGTGGCATGTACCATGTCTAGATACCCCATCAACATCCTGAAGATCATCGCAGAGGAGATACGAGATCGGGCAGTTGGATTGATCACTACAATCCCATTCTCGTGCCTCGTCTTAAGATTATGTAAAGAGGCAGGAGTTCCTATGCGACAGGGTAAGGAGTGCTTAATTAGAGGGCAGAGGATAGCAGACATTGGCTTGATCAGGGAAGAAATGAACCCGGTGTGTGGAGCCTCACTTCACATAGCAGTTCCACCGACCCAGACAGTTGGGGGCGCACAGGTGAATACCCCCACCTCACAGGAGCAGAGCGAGACACTAGCTACAAATGTCAGTAATTTAGAGGCAGCTCCCAGCACTTCTGCTACACCATTGCCCAACCATCCAAGCTACACACCAGCAGGGTAGGTTCTAGTGCCCCAGTACTTTCTCTAGAAATTGACCAAGAGATTTTCAATGGCCAAAAGAAAAATCTAGGCAATGATGGAAAATGTGAAGCCCTGGGTGAAAGTAGATATTGAAATAGCCGTGCAAGCCTTACAGGCCAGGCTTGATGGATTTGAGAGCCAATTTAATAGATGCATGGTGGAGCAGACAGACACGAGTAGCCTCCGGGAGGAGTTACGAGCTCTTTGGAGCCAAGTGACTGAGTTGGCATCGCGACAGTCGATAGTGATAGCAGCTCCCACTCTTTTAGACATGGATGATGAGCCGAATGAGGATATTAACTTGGCGGCTTATTGGGAGCCCATGACAGCTGAAAAGGAGAAAGGAAAGAAGAGAGTCTCAGAGGATGTTGGAGAAGAGATTTTGAGGAAGAGGAGGAAGAAAGAAAGAAGAGAACGCAAGCAGGCATGAGTAGATAGCCTTCAGACTAATGACACACACATGTCAGAGTTGCATCAGTGAGCTAGAGGAGCAGGCAGCTCTACTATGGCTCAACTTTAGCTTTCTTGTGGTAGGGACCCTTTGGGTGAGCCACATTCAGCACAGATCACCACACAAGCCATAGAGACGGCCAATCCTACTGAGGGGGTAACCACTCCCCCTGTTGACATACTAGTGAGTGCATCGGCCACCACTAGCGCCATGTTTGCAGTAGAGGTACCTCCTCCCAAGATGACAAGAGCGCTTAGAGCACCATAGGTATATTCCGTCCCTATGTTCTTGTAGTTCATGCTTCAAGGACGAAGCGGAATTTTCAAAAAGGGGAGGGAGTGTACTTGTATTTTTGGGTTGTTGTATTCGTTCGAGGGTTTTTCTTGATGTGTTTCTTTTCCCTCGGGCATGTTAGGATTTTATTTTCTTATTTTGTGATTTTTGTTTAATTAGAAAGTAACTTAGGAGTACTCAACTAATAAAATTGCAATAGTTTTGGATTCTTGAATAGAATTGACCCTGTTTAAATTTTTTTGATGAATTAACTGTGTACTTATGACTACATGCATTATTTCTGTAGATCTTTTGATGTCATTTAGTGTATTATCATGAGTAGTCTTGTTAAACCATGCATACAACAAATAGTTAAAGTGAATATAACTCATGTTCCATGAGTGAGTGAGGTTTGATACTTAGCTCAGTATTATATTGAAGATCTAGAACTTGCCTGGTTGGTCTTTGCATACGTTAAGGATGGTTGGTTAGGATATGATCATAGGCCATTTTTGTTGAGGTCACTTATACCCTAATTGACCCTACCAAAATCATATGATTCCTTTGATCCCAATTTTGAGCCTTTAATAATCTATTTTTCTTTGATTAACCGATTAATTGTACTCATATTTTATAATGAACCTATTTTGACTCTGGTCCATCTTTGGACATTGTGAACCTCAACATAGGGAAAATTCCTAAGTTGAGGGTGGCTAGAGTAGGGGTGCATAAATACTGGGAATGAGGAAAAGGGAGAGAAAAGAGAAAAGGTGAAAAATGAGGTGTGGTGTGACAAATGTAAAAGAACAAAAAAAAGAAGAGATGAAAATTTTGAAAACATTGATAAAAAAAAATTCAAAAAGAATAATGCTTGAAAAGGTTGAAAACACACCACACTCATACAAATGCATACAAAAGAGATGAAAAGGGAGGAAAAGGAAGGAAAAGCAAAAAAGGGTGAAATTGGTGAATAATGGAGCCAATGTATGTAGTGCCAAGGAAGGGTTAGTCACTTAGAAAGATCCCATATTTATCATGTCCAGCTCTAAAGCCTACATTACAAGACGCACCAATTCCTATAGTGATCCTAATCTGACCATCTGACAGACCGAAGCAGAGAAAATAAAACCAAGCCTATGGTATCTGATATACAATACTTGCAACTTCTTTGTGAGGGTGAAAGTCTCGGTTGTTCAATCCCATGCCATATCTATTTCTATATCTATGAGGGGTGACCTCATTTGCTGTGAGGGTACATGGTTTGCGTTTAATTTTACCAATGGTCTGTGTGAAAAGCATCGGCGATGACCTGATTGCATGTTAATAGCTAAATGACATGTCTCTATCCCTACTTATCACGTTTTATGGTTGGTTGTAGTACATTAGCTGATATTGGTTCACGGAAGAAGGGTTAAAAGTTTTTGGATTCATAGTGCAAAATTTTGTTTGGTATTGGCAGTAGTATCCTAGGTTTATTTTCTAGTTGAGAGTCGTGTTTAGTTTTTTTTCTTTGCCTGAGGACATGCAAAAGTCTTAAGTTGAGGGCGTGGATGTGCTGTGAGTTTACAGTACTTTCAACGCTCAAAACAAAGAAAATAACATGAACTTAAGTGTGTTTATATGGATATAAGGAAATTTTTCTTTGATTACAAAAATAATAAGTATTGGAGCAAGAATGTGCAAAAGAAGCCTGAAAGTGCAGAGAATGAGCTAAAGTCACAGTCTCAGTACAAGCCGTATGCTGATGGTATGAGTGGTACTGAGAACCGTGAAAAGTTTCAGACTGATGAATTGGGAAGAATGCAACCTACAACTCTCAGTACGAGCCGTACAATACTGGCATGAGCCGTAGCTTGAGTCGTGGAAATGTTAAGAAAAAATTGAACAAGGACAGACTCCTGATACGAATGGACTTACGAATCATGGAAACAATGTACGAGCAATACTAGGAGAAGTGGTGATCTTTAGAGGATTTTCAATGCCAAGGAGAACGTCAGATAGTACAAGTCGTGGCTGGAAGGTACGAGTCGTACCACAACACTCGTGAATAGTTTTAGAAAAAAGTCAGAGTTTTTAGAGCCAGACCCTGGAGGCAACTCATGACTCATAGGGAGTATGTACGAGTCATACCAAGGCCCGACACTTAGCCAAATTTTATCATGCCAAGAACATACACACAACAGGTATGACTCGTGCAATCCTTGTACAGGTTGTATGATCAGTCATGGCTCAGGCGGTGCCAGCTATGGAATCACCTGTTAGCTTAGGTAAAGATTCTTATGTGTGTATAAATACTTTTTATGTTTTGTTTTGCTATAGAATCATAGGGAACATTAGAGAGAAGTGAGATAGGCGTGAAATCAATAGAGATTCGAGGTAAAAAAATAGAATTAAGTTGATTGACTTATGATCAACCTTTTCTTGGATTATTTCTTGATCTTTATCAATTGTTCTTGAGGTTTTTCTTATAAAATCAAAGCATCTTTTCTCTCATCTACGATTGTAAGCATTGAATTATGTGTTTAATGATGAATGCATATCACAACCTTGCAACTATGAGAGGCTAAAACCTCCATAAGTAGGGTTGTGGGAACCATGGTGGATTAACAAGCTAGGGATACCGAAAAGTGATTCAAAAACAATACAAAATACTTGTATTGTATTATGTTCATGCTTAAACATTTCTTAACGGTGTATAATGTTAGGACTTGCCCGAATTCTTTACTTGCTTTATCCTAGAGAGGTAGAGATTAGAAAGGAGGATTACAACAAATCCTTTATCTTGATGATCATTGTATTAACTTCAGTTGTGGTCGCAGGATAGATAAATTTGGAAGTAATTGATAAGGAATATTTTGAAATCTCTCATGAGACCTAACCTGGTGATTGAGTATCGTCACGACCCGAACATAGGCCTGGAGTGAGACACAGGACAAGCAGCCCCAAAAGAGTCCAAGTCGACCTATGGCATGACATACATCTAACCCAATCAAATAAACAAAAAGAATTAACATAAAAAGCAAAGCGGAAGTATAAGCATAATACACAATCCGAAGATACACACGAGTCTGAAGCTGGATAAATCTACTGTCTGAAAAGCCTCTAAGTCTAATGAGTTGATGGGACAAGACCCCAACTAACTCTCTAAGTCTAAAATTGAAAATATATCAACATAACTGAATAAAAGAGGTGCCCTCGATAGATGAGGACTCACCAACTGGGATTGATCCTAACTCGAAAAGCTGGCTAGTGGTGAGGCTAAGTATGAAGATCGGAGCATGTATTATGAAATGATACAACACAGAGTATGCAGTCAGTACATGGAATGTACTAAGTATGTAAGGTAAGTAAAACCACTTAAAGAAGCAAAATTATTTAAAACATGCATAATATAAAATATCATCAAAATGAGAATTTGAGAGTAGGGCTTGCATGCTATTTTCTGAAATCATGATCTGAACTTAACATAACATCATAACTGAATCGATTGACCCAAAGTTGAAATCTGATAATCATAAGTAAAACTGAACCTTGGGTCAAACCTGGTTCAGAACATATATATATATATATATATATATATATATATATATATATATATATATATATATATGTATCATGAATTATAAACATGCATAACTGAATCATGAAGAATAATGGGAGACTTATCTTATAACCGACATACCACGATAGAGCTTACGTGGTCCCTACTATGACACTCAAGTGGGTAGTGCCGTCCAAATCCTTGCCAGGGCTAAGGATGATACCATGATATCGATATAAAGCTTGAGGCGCATTCGGGGCAGGGGATAGCTCACAACGGAGGTCCCAAAGCATATATGATATGTATAAACCTACGTTGGCACATAGTTTTGAGGCATAAGGTCGTACGACCCTTTACCTACTCGGTGCTAGACACTACTCCTAAAAACATGGATATGCTCTCCATCATTTTTCAACGAAGCTTACCATCGTCTATTGATGAAGCTGAATAATCAAATACATATCAAATCTGAAATCATATATGAGGAGCTTTTCCTCAAACCGTACCACAAGTTGAACATAAAAGGGAGTCTTAACTCTAAAACCAAGTGGTAAGCTTAATTGTAAACTCATAATTCATACTTTGAACATATGGGCATTGCCCAATACTTTAATCGTGCTTGAAAATACTTAATAAACTTGAAAACATGATCTCGAATATGGGGTACTTGAAAACATGCTTTTCATCAATAATATCTCATCCTACTTGAACATTCATTATAAGTCTCAACTTTAATGAACTTCTCGTAGTTGGGCATTTTAATTTATATGGCTTGAAACATGATTAAAATTGAAAACAATGTAAAACATGCCCATGAATCATAATTCAATAGTGGAAGCATATTTAGATCATACCCATGTAGAAAATTAGGAATTTCATGCATTGGGTTAAAACCCCATAGAATCAACATTTGAATTTTCATGATTTAGAGAGGCATTGGGCATAGATGTGAATGAATTAACCCATTCATAACCCTACATACCTGATGGGATTTGATTCTACCACTTTTTTGATTTTCCAATAAAGAATTGAAGAAAACATGAACATAGCCTAAGCTTGATCAACTTCTAAACCCTTCAACTTGCATGCATGGATATCAATGTGCCTAAAATGAGCTTACCCCTCATAACACTACCTAATTCAAGCTTAAAATGATATAGTTTAGGACCATAGGGCTTAGGAATGACAAGAATACCCTTAATGAAATTCCTGGAAAAATAGGACTTCCACAGATAACGGACGTCAGTACGATTCGTTGTGAGCTCCTACAGTTCGTCGTTACCTTCAGTTGCCCTAAATTTAGGTCTCTGATCTCCTACAACGACCGAACAGGACGAGTCTTTTCAACTACCAACGACTCGTGGTTACCAACCGTCGTTACCACTTTCACTAACTTGGAAGTCCTCCTAGCGGGAACATACCACGACCCGTTATTACCAACAACGAGTTATCTCAAGACCCATTGCTTCCTCCATATCAAGACCAGCCTCACCACGACTCCAATCCAACAACTCGTTGCAACCACCAACGAGATGTTCTGAGGCCCGTTATTTCCCAATCCAATTCTATATCCTTTCACCAATGCCACTTCTAACGGCCCTTCCTTTCTTCTAACGACTTGCACCGCAGGTCGTCTGAGGGGAAATCCATTACTTTACTGTTGATTTTCCTTTCCACCTCCAGGTCTAGTCTTAGGCACCTTTGGGATTTTACAATATCTCCCCCTTGGAAGCATTCGTTCTCGAATATGGGAAAATCATACAGAAAATAGGGAAATGCAATCATCATACTAAATTTCTGATCATACAAGTTGAAAACTGACAGAATGTGATCATACAAGTTGAAAACTGACAGAATGACTAACTCCGATTTAAATGACATGAATGAACTAAATTCATGAATCATACACACATCTGTTTAGAGAATAAATGTGGGTATCTAGCCATCATGTCTGCTTCGACTTCCCATGTAGCTCCCTCAACATGCTGATTCCTCCATAAAATATTAACTGAAGCTACTTCCTTGTTTCTTAGCCTTTGAACCTGATGATCCAGTATTTCTATCGGTTGTCTTTCACACCGACACTGTCCACTGGGACAACTAGAGCTGGTTCACCTAAACACTTCTTTAAGAGCGAAACATGAAAGACGGGATGCACAGAAGGTAATTCTGAGGGTAACTCAAATTCATATGCCACCTTTCCAACAGTCTTCATAGTACGATAGGGATGAACATAGCACGGACTGAGTTTTCCTTTCCTTTCAAATCTCATCACTCCCTTCATAGAGGACACTTTTCGAAACACCCAATCATCAATTTTGAATTCAAGTTCCCTCTTTCTCACATCGTCATAGGACTTTTGGCGACTTTGAGTGTTTTCAACATGTGCCATATGAGCTGAACTTTCTCCATGGCCTCGTGGACTGAATCTGGCCCTATCATCGTAGCTTCACCAACTTCGAACCAACCAATAAGTGCTCTAAATCTCCGCCCATAGAGAGCCTCAAATGGAGCCATCTGAATGCTGTAATGGTAGTTTTTATTGTACGCAAACTCAATAAGAGGAAGATAGTCATCCCAACTACCCTTGAATTCAATCTCACATGATCTCGACATGTCCTCGAGAGTCTGAATCATCCACTCCGCTTGACCATCCGTATGCGGGTGAAATGCTGTACTGAGCTTAACCTTAGTACCCAATCCTGTTGAAATGTTCTCCAAAACTAAGAGGTAAATTGGGTACCTCTTCCAGATATGATGGATAAAGGCGCTCCATGCAATCGAACTAACTCTCAAATGTATAGTTTGGCATAATCCTCTGCTGTATCGGTGGTTTTGACCGATAGGAAGTGATCAACTTTGGTCAACCTATTTGGAATGCTGATACCTTGAAGCACACCTCCCAATCTCTAATGCTTAACCTTCACTTGCTGACAGTTTGGACACTTAGCTACAAATTCTGCTATGTCTTTCTTCATGCTATTCCACGAAAGACTTTTCATAAGTCACGGTACATCTTGGTGGAACCTTGATGGATTGAATACCTGGAACTGTGAGCCTCATGCAACATCCTATTTCTCAAATCATCAACGTTCGGGACACACAAGCAACCATGATATCGAAGCACTCCATCTCCACCTTTGGAGAAGACCTCCACCTTCTTATACTAGACGACTTCCTTTAACTTTACCAAAATAGGGTCCTCGTCTTGTCTAGCTTTTACATCAGTTCAGTCACCAAGGATGATTCTCATCTGTTCTGAACAACAACACCGCCATCCGTCAAGTCAACCAAATGAACTCCCAACCTTTCAAGTCGATGCACATCCTTCACCAACTTCTTTCTCCCCTCATACACATGGGACACACTCTCCATAGAGAGTCTGCTAAGTGCGTCTGATACTACATTAGCTTTTCCCGAATGGTAATGGACACTCATATCGTAATCTTTGAGTAGCTCCAACCACCTTCTTTGTCGCAGATTTAGGTCCTTCTAGGTAAACACATATTGTAAACTCTTGTGGTCCATAAACACATCCACATGGACCCTTTACATATAATGTCTCCTTATCTTCAAGGCAAATATCACAGCCGCCAATTCAAGATCATGGGTCGGGTAATTCTTCTCTGAACTTTCAGCTGTCGGGAAGTATATGCTATAACATTGTCGTGCTGCATCAATACACAACCAAGCATGATTCTCGAAGCATCGCATTACACCACAAACCCATTGATACCCTCGGGTAGAGTTAAAATCGGTGCTAAGGTAAGTCGAGTCTTCAACTCCTGAAAGCTTCTCTCACTTGCATCTGATTATTGGATTTTCACTTTCTTTTGTGTCAATTTGGTCAACAGCACTATAATAGATGAAAAGCCCTCAACAAATCCCCGATAGTACCCGGCTAAACCCAAGAAACTCTTGATATATATTCACCAGTCTAGGCTAATGATTCACCGCTTCTATTTTCTGAGACTCCACCTCTATGCCCTCACTTGACACCACATGGCCCAAAAATGCTAACGAGTTCAACCAAAAATCATACTTGCTGAATTTGGCATATAATTGGTGATACTTGAGAGTCTATAGTACCACCTTCAAATGAGCGACATGCTCCTCCTCGCTCCGAGAGTATATCAGGATGTCATCAATAAACACGATCACAAACATATCTAAGTATGGATTGAACACCCTATTTATCAAGTCCATAAAAGCTGCAGGAGAATTCATTAGTCCAAAAGACATAACTACAAATTCATAATAACCATATCGTGCCTGGAAGGCTATCTTCGGGATGTCACTCTCCCGAACCCCAAGTTGATAGTATCCTAATCTGAGGTCTATCTTGGAAAAGCACTTGGCACCCTGAAGCTGGTCAAACAGATCATCAATCCTTGGTAGAGGGTACTTGTTCTTGATGGTGACCTTGTTCAATTACCGATAATCAATACACATACGAAGAGAACTATCTTTCTTTCAGACAGAGAGAACTGGTGCACCCAATGGGGATTTTCTCGGCCTAATGAAACCCTTACCTAACAGGTCATTCAACTGCTACTTAAACTCCTTTAACTTGGCTAGAACCATTCTATAAGGAAGAACAGATATAGGCTGCATATTGGGAAGAAGGTCAATACCAAAATCAATCTCCCGCTCGGGAGGAATCCCCAGTAGATTATCTGGAAAGACTTCTGGATACTCACATACTACTGGGACTGACTGGATAGTCGGGGTCTCGGACATCGCATCCTTAACCCTAAATAGATTGTATACACAACCTT
Organism: Datura wrightii; assembly: GCA_035772735.1. Lineage (NCBI taxonomy): Eukaryota > Viridiplantae > Streptophyta > Magnoliopsida > Solanales > Solanaceae > Datura > Datura wrightii. The sequence continues at coordinate 73,755,884 of JASDFA010000027.1, forward strand.
TGGAGATCATCATTCTGGCCTTAAGGTAGGAAATGAAACGACCTACAAGCACAGCTGACTACCCTTCCACTCTATGACTAGCTCACCCGAAAATCTAAATTCTACTGCCTGGGTTTTACAATTAACTGAGGCATAACATGCAAATAGCCAATCCATGCCGAGGATAATATTTAAATCGATCATGGCTAACTTTACAAATCTGCTGAGGTGACTTTCTGAAGGACTGTGACCAGGCAACTTCTATATACCCATCTAGCTACAACTAAATCACCCACTGGAGTAGAGATTGAAAATGGTTCTGACAAGGTTTCGGGACTGACTCCGAAACTACTAGCCACGTAAGGTTTCACAAAAGACAAGGTATCCCCTGATCTAACAAAGAATATACATCAAGATGGAAAACTCATAACATACCTGTGACTACATCTGGGGAGAACGCCTTCTCCTGGCGAGATGCTAAAGCATAGAATCTGTTTTGGCGCTGATCGCCACCTGTACTAGTAGATGCCCCCTGCTGGGCTGGGCGTGTGGGTGGAGGTGCTGAACTGGAAGCTGGGCCTCAGCCCCTGTCATTGCCCTGTCTAGCTGGTGGGCAATCTCCGAGCATATTTTCGGGCTTCCCACAGCCGAAGCAAGAACCTGTACCCTCCAAGCACTGACCCGTGTGCCCCTGACCACACCTGCTGCAAACTGGAATACTAGAATCTGCGAGCTTGCTGCTCTGACCCCTAGAGCCTGATGCTCTCCCTCTCTGGTTATGCCTAGGTTTGGATTGCACACTTATCACTAAAGATTCTAGGGCTAAGGATCTCTATTAGGTCTGCTGTCGTTGCTCACCACCTAGCCTCGGTTTAGAGAATCTATAGCTGTCTTTCTTGGCCTCTTAGCCTCTCTCTCCCTAAGATGTGCTGCCTCCATCTGTTGGGCATAAAAGACTATCCTAGGGAAATCCATATCCTAATGGAGCATAGCGGTCCTACAATCCTTGTCTAGATAGTCCGCAACCCCATGAACAAATCTGCTCACTCGCGCCCTCCGATCAACCACTAACTCTGAGTGTACTTTTACAGATAAGTGAACTCTAGAGCATACTCCTACACCGTCATCTTCCTATGATTTAGGTTCACAAACTCAGCTGCCTTCAACTCCCTCATCTCACGAGGGAAAAATCGATATAGAAAGGCAACTTGAAACTCCTCCCAACTGATATGGCTTGCACCGGTTGCCCTACTATCCTCCATTATCTAAACCAAATATGTGCGACCCCCTTCAACTAATACGAGGCCAAATCAACACACTCTATTCCATTCACTCCCATGACATGGGTGATCTTCACAATCTCGTCGATAAACTCATGTGGATCCTCATCCACCTTTGACCCAAGAAACTCTTATGGGTTTATCCTTAAGAATTCTCTAACTCATGCTCCTGCCGCATTGTCGTTCTGCGGGACATGTCCCACTGCCTGCTGGATGAACCTGAACGGTCAAGTCCTGCGCTAGCATCTGAATGGCTGTCCTAAATTCAGCGTGGCAACCAGCTTCGGTGCATGGTGCTCATGGACTGGTAGGGCTTGTTGGTGCCCATCCCCATTTCCATCCTCCTGGCCACTTCCATTTCCATTCCTTCTGCCATTAACTCTACGGGGAGGCATGAATCTGCAATCGCGAATAACACAAGCTAAAGGATAGGGAGACATTTCATCGCACGACATAGATCATGAAAGAAGGAAACATTTCCTAAACGTCTCGTAGCCTCTTCATTATAAGTGTGGTGCACTTCACACCCATGAAAAAGACTCAGCGCAGTTTTCAGACACTCTAGGACACTTTAAACCTAATTCTCTGATACGAAGTTTTTCATGGCCCGAACATAGGCTCGAAGCGAGAAACGGTACAAGGAGCCCCGAAAGACTCCAAGTCGACCCATTGCATGAACATACATATAACTCAATCAAATAAAGCGGAAGACTTAATGTAAAAAGCAAAGAAAAAGTCTAAGCATAATACAAAATATGAAGATACACACGAGTCTGAAGCTGAATAGAATCTATTGTCTAAAAAGCCTCTAAGTCTGATGAGTTGATGGGACAAGACCTCAACTAACTCTCTATGTATGAAACTGAAAATACGTCAACATAACTGAATAAAAGAGGGGCCCTTGACAAATGAGGACTCACCAATATAGACTAATGTTAACTCCAAAGATGGCTAGTGGCGGCACTGAGTCTGAAGATCGGAGCATGTATCATGAAATGATACAACACAGAGTATGCGGTTAATACGTGGAATGTACCAACTATATAAGGTAAGTAAAACCTCTTAAAGAAGTAAAATTATTTAAAAAATGCCTAATAAAAAATATCATAAAAACAAGAATCTGAGAGTAGGGCTTGCATGCTATTTTCTGAAATCATGATTTGAACATAACATAATATCATAACTGAATCGATTGACCCAAAGCTGAAATCTGATAATCATAAGTAAAAGTGAACATTGGGTCAAACCTGCTTTAGAACACATATATATATATATATATATATATATATATATATATATATCATGAATGATAAACATGCAAAACTGAAATCATGAATAACAATGGGAGACTCGTCTTATAACTGACGTACCACGATAGAGCTTATGTGGCCCAACTATCACACTCAAGTGGGTAGAGCCGTCCCAAACCTTGCCAGGGCTAAGGATGATACCATGATATCGATATCAAGCTCGAGGCCTATTCGGGGCAGGGGATAGCTTACAAGGGAGGTCCCAAAGTATATATGATATTTATAAACCTATGTTGGCACGTCGTTCTAAGGCATAGGGTTGTCCGACCCTTAACCTACTTGGTGCTAGACACAACTCCCAAAACATGCATATGCTCTCCATCGTTTTTCAACGAAGCTTACCATTGTCTATTGACGAAGCTGAATAATAAAAAACAAATCAAATCTGAAATCATATATGAGGACCTTTTGCTCAAACCATACCATAAGCTAAACATAAAGGGGATTCTTAACTCAAAAACCATGTGGTAAGCTTAATTGTAAACTCATAAATCATACTTTGAACATATGGGCATTTCCCAATACTTTAATCATTCTTGAAAATACTTAATTCACTTGAAAACATGATCATATACATGGGTAACTTGAAACATGCTTTTCACCAATAATATATCATCATACTTGAACCTTCATCATAAATTGCAACTTTCATGAACTTTTAATAATTGGGCATTTTCATTTAAAAAGCTTGAAACATGATTATAATTAAAAACGATCTAAAACTTTCCCATGAGTAATTATTCAATAGTGGAAACATATTTAGATCATACCCATGTAGAAAATTAGGAATTTTATGCACTGGGTTAAAGCCCCATAGAATCAACAAATGAATTTTCATGATTTAGAGAGGGATTAGGCATGGGTGTGAATGAATTCACCCATTCTTAACCCTACATACCTAATGGGCTCTAATTCTACCACTTTTCTGATTGCCCAATGAAGAATTGATGAAAACTTGAAGATACTCTAAGCTTGATCACCTTCTAAACCCTTCAACTTGGATGCATGGATGTGAATAAGCCTAAAATGAGATTACCCCTCATAACACTACCTATTTCAAGCTTAAAATGACGTAGTTTAGGACCCTAGAGCTTAGGAATAATGAGAATACCCTTAATGAATTTCCGGAAAAGATTGAACTGCTATAGACAACAGGCATCAGTACTATCAGTTGTGAGCTCCTACAGTCCGTCGTTACCTTCCGTTGCTAGACCCTGAATTCAGGTCTCTGATCTCCTACAACGACCGAACAGGACAAGTCGTTCCAACCACCAACGACTCATGGTTACCAGCCAATGTTACCACTGTCACTAACCTAGAAGTCCTCCCAACAAGCACATTTTACAACCCGTTATTACAAACAATGAGTGGTCTCACGACCCATCGCTTCCTCCCTGGTAGAGACCAGCCTCACCACGACTCCATTCCAATGACTCATTACAACCACCAATGGGTCGTTCTGAGGCCCGTTATTTCCCAATATAATTCTGCAACCTTTCACCACGGCCACTTCTAACGGCCCATCCTTTCTTCTAACGACTCGTACCACGGGTCATCTAAGGGGAAATCCTAGACTTTTCTATCGATCATCCTTTCCACCTCATGGTCTAGTATTAGGTACTTCCGGGGTATTTCAAGTATAGTAATCCAATAGGGATGAATCAGTTATTTGTAAGAACCCTAGTTATCAGTTCAACAAGTAAGCATTATTGATCACGGGTGTATACCCGAAGCAGTTATGAACCCACGGGGAACACAAACCGTAGTTATTCTTAACTCTTGATTTTCATCATAATTTCAATCGCTGTTTTAGTTGTTGTTTTCTTAAAACCCCCAAATTGGAGTAACTAACCAACAAGCTCACTTATCGGCATTAGTCTAGATCTTCCATATTCCCTGTTGGTTCGACCCCAAGCTCTTAGTTGGGTTCTTTATTGACAACATCCGCTTCATACTTCTGTAGGAGGTGTGAGTTTGAGAATTATCAAGACATACATAGAAATTAGATGTATTTCAAAAGAAAGTTTTCAAAATAGACATTTTTGAGAAGCAGATTTACATCAAAAAGAAGATATACCTCAAAATTTGCTAAAGATTCTTCTAAATGTTATTCCAAATATTCATCAATTCTCTCTTTAGGATCTCTCTAAAATTTCTCTGTAATTAATGTTTGTACAATCAACAATCTATAAAAGTTCACCAAATTTATAACAACTGTTTATAGATAAAAAGTTGATGCTACATGCCTCCGAATACAATCTGCAATGTTGATATTTAAAATTTATATATCACATATACTCAATTAAAATTTTGGCATAATCCAATGGTTAAATTAGCAAAACTCTCCAATACGTTATGTCTAGTTGGAGAAAAAATTTATAGAAAGTACTAAGATTTTGCCTTTAATGAAGTGTATCTAAATCAATTTTGTTTCATAATTTTAAAGAACATTCAATATTTAACACTTAATAACAACTCCATATAATCCATTAGTAAGTGAAGGACTTACCTTTATGATGAAATATTAATGTTTTATCTCAATTGGTGTTGAATAGATTTTTCGTAATCTAGTCATTTTCAATAATGACTTACATAATTTACACAGGAATTGGTGTAAAAAATCACTTTAGAGTTGGGAGAACCCTCTGGTCTAAAACCCCTTTTACAGGAAGTTTTTCAGATATTCTTATAGGTTATCATGAGTGATTTGGCTTTAAAACCAAATCCTACACGAATCGAGATTTTGATTTTTATGTCTTCAGTACAATAGTCATAACTCTATATAAAAAATTCTATTTGACCTAAATTTAATGTGTTTGGAAAGGTATTTCAAAGAGCAATACCCTTTCATGTTTTATGTTTTTCTTAGTTTCATTACCTATTTTAGCTATACTCATTTGAAGTCAGATTCTGAAAGCGTCGAGCTTATTTCGAGAATTTGTATTCACCTTGCAAGTAAAACATAGATTCTTTTTAACTATTTTAGCTCCAATGCTTGTACACTTAGTACACACTTAAATATAAATTTTTACACTAGTACACACAAAAATTTATCCTCGTTCCAGTCTAACTAAATGAATTTAACGAGTTAAAACCTAACCTAAATTTATGAAGTGTTATAAAAGTACAAGGAGTTTCTTGTAGATCTACTAACTTGAACATATTTATACATCCAATTGCCATATTTTACCCATGTTTTACCATGTTTTGAGGATAAGTATTATGTATATTTCTATGATTTTATATTGTCTTGTTATGAGCTAATCTACATGATTAGATGCTTGCAAGACTGAAATGTGTTGACATTTGACCAAAAAAGGTGAAGGAAGTGATTGGAGAGTAACTGAGACCTAAAAGGGACTAATTTCAGTGTAGACAAGAGGCCCGAATCATAGACCCAAGTCTTCACATCCTTTTTCACATAGAACCTATAACCACTCATGGGCGCCTGTACTATTATTATTGAGTTGGTGAATATCTTTTAGAAGAAATAGAAGGATAAAAGAACACTACATTTGGGTTCTCACTCTTCTACCTTTCTCTTATTAAATTCAGTTGAACAATTCTTCTCTTGTAAGTGGACTATCATGAATTATTATAAAAAGTTTGATATTTTGAGTACAAGAAAAAGTAGCTGAGTTTCATAGATAGGGTTGTGGGAACCATGACAGAATAATTAAAGTAGGTCAATTAAAATTGTCACGACTCGAACATAGGCCCGAATCTCAACATAGAACCTAGAACCATAAATGGCTTCAAGTCGATCCATGGCATGAACATGAAGTCTAAAGATCAACATAATAAATGAGGAAATCTAACATTTGAAATAGCAGAAGTATGAATAACTATAATGTCTGAACAACAGAAAACATAACACTAATTAGAAGTGGAATACATACTATGTCTGATAAGCCTCAACAATTTGACGAGTTGATGGGACAAGACACCAAGTAACTCACTGATAAATTTAAACTGAGAATTGTGATAATAAACTAACGAGAAGGTCCTCGAAGGATGAGGAATCACCAACAAGATGAGAAATCCTAACTCTGAGGATCTAGCTAACAGCGGGACTGAACCTTATCGTCCAAGCCTGTATCATAAAATGATACAACATAGAATATGCGGTCAGTACATGAAATTTATTGATTATGCAAGGTAAGTAAAACCAAAAAATAAGAAAAATTTGAAATCATTCATATCATAAAAACATTTCATCATAAGATTCTGTGAGTAAAGCTTGCATACCATCATATGAAAACATGATTTAAACATAACAGAATATCATAACTGAATCGAATAACCCAAACCTAAAACTGATAATAATAAGTAAGACTGAACATTGGGTAAAAACTACCGAAGACATAATATCATGACTAATGAACATGCTTTACTGAAATCATGAGAAATAATGGGAGACTCATCATATAACCGACATTACCACGATACAATTTACGTGGTCCCAACTATTACACTCAAGTGGGCAGAGCCATCCAAAGCCTTGCTAGGGTTAAGGGCGCTACGATAACAATATCGAGTTGAAGGACCCTCAGGGGCAGGGAAAGCTCACAAGGAAGGTCCCAAAGAATCTAAATATACCTATGTTGGCATGTAGTTCTGAGGCACAGGGTTAACTGGACCCTTATCCTACTAGGTGCTAGGAATTACACCCAAAAAAACATGCATATGCTCTCCGTCATTTTTTAATGAAGCTAAACCATCGTCTTTCGAGGAAGCTGAATCATAATAGTACATGCATAGTCTGAAAACATAAGGAGCCTTGGCTCAAACAATACTACAAGCTGAAAAGTGGAACTCTAGACTTCAAAATCATGTGGTAAGCTAATAACATGAAATTTAAGTTAGTCATGAAACATGCTTGATCATATGGACTTGCCCAAACATAAACATGCTTTGAAATAGACATAGTCAAAATCATGGATATAGACATGGGTAAGTCAAAATCATACATTCATCATAGACATCTCATCATACTTGAAAACATAAATCATTATCTCAACTCTTCATGAATATTCGTAATTGGACATCATATTTGTAAAAATTTGAAATTAAGAATTTATAATTGAAATCATTATAAAAAATTCCCATGAATCTTAAAACAACATTAGAAAAAGGAATGGAATTTACCCATTGCAGATACTTAGAGAATTTCACAAAAAGTGGATTAAAACTCCATAGATTCATCAACCCTGAAATTCAGGAAATCAGCAGAGGATTTGGGCATGGGAGTGAGGGAATACTCCCATTCATAACCCTATATACCTGGGTACTCTGATCTTACACTCTTCGTTGGAAACCCAAAAGGATTGGAGAAGAATTGGAGAGCTCTAAGCTTGATCTTCCTTGTGAATCCTCTAGTCTTTCATGCATGGGGAGGGAACAAGTTAGGATAGATTAAACCCCCTTATAACCCTCCTAACTGAGCATTAAAAAATGTAGTATAGGGCTTAGGAGCTTAGCAGTTGCGAATTTACCCTTAGTAACTTTTCAGGAAAAATACAATCTACCAGGATTAACGACTCATCTAACGGGGCATCCTTAGGTTCAATGAGTCATTACTTCACTTGTTTCTTCGTTCCATTTACGAGACTCTAATTTGCAACCACGACTGGATAGGACGAGTCATTAATTGCCCCAACGACTTGTCATTTCCGCCGGTTGTCACCGCTGCCCGTAATTGCTTACCTTCTGGAAGTCTTCCCAATGGATCATACCACGACTCCTTGTTCCCTTCAACGAGTAGTACCACGACATGTGTCAGTCACCTTGACAAAGGCAACTCCCACAATGATCATTTTCCACGACTCGTTACACTGACGAATTAGTCGTTCCATGGCTAATTGGTCCTTGAACTTTCGACCAACATCCTTACCACGATCAGAACCCACGACCCACGGGAGCTTCCCACGACTCGTGCAAGTGGTCGTCTTGAGATAATTTTCAAATTTTTCTGCTGCACACCCTTTCAACTCGTGAGTCTAGTGTTAGGCACTTTTGGGGTATTACAATATCTCCACCTTGGGAACATTACTCCTCGAATGCGGGGTAAACATACTAAATAATTGGGGAAAAACCTGTCATCCCAAATACTTAACATCTAAAGTTTAAAACTGACGAAGTGACAGGCTTCGAACTGAAATACATGACTGAATTAAATTCATGAATCACGTATACATGTATTGAAATGAAATAAACTGTGACACATGAACTGAAAATGAAACTGAAACTGAATAGAGTACTAAGGAGAAAATTTTTACCTTAAGCTGGAACTAGGCTGGAAGGGAAAATGTGAGGGTATTTAGCCATCATATCTGCTTCGGCTTCCCACGTAGCTCCCTCAACATGCTGATTTCTCCACAATACCTTTACTGAAGCTACTTCGTTATTTCTCATCTTCCGAACTTGACGATCAAATATTTCAAGCGGACCTCTTCATAGATAAGGCTATCTTTCACATCTACGCTCTCCACCGAAACAAACAAAGTTGGATCACCCATGCAATTCTTTAAAAGAGATACATGGAAAATTAGATTTACTAAAGCCAATTTTGAGGGAAACTCCAACTCATAAGCCACCTTTCCACCACATCTCATAATCCTATACAGGCCAGCATAGTGGGGTCTAAGTTTCCACTTCTTCCCGAATCTCATCACTCCCTTCATTGGAGATACCTTGAAAAACACCCAATCGTCAACTTCAAGTTCTAGTTCTCTCCTCCTCACATTAGCACAGGACATTTGATGACACTGAGCTAGAATTTATCCATAGTCTCATGAACTAAATCTATTCCTATCAATGTAGCTTCACAAAATTCGAACTAGCCAATAGGCGATCTACACCTCTGCCCGTAAAGAGCCTCAAACGGAGCCATCTGAATGCTAGAGTGGTAGTTGTTGTTATATGCAAACTCAATGAGAGTTAAATAATCATTCAACTACCTTTAAATTCAATCACACAAGCTCTTAACAGGTCCTCAAGAGTCCAAATGGTCTGCTCGGCCTGGCCATCTGCTTGCGGGTGAAACGTTATAGTAAGCTTGACCTGAGTATCAAGGTCCCTTCTGAAAAGATCTCCAGAACTGGGAGAAAACTGAGTACCTCTATATTATATGATGGACAAGGGCACTCAATGAAACTGAACTAACTCTCGAATGTACAATTTGGCATAATCCTCCACTGACTTGGTAGTTTTGACCGGTAGAAAATGTGCAGCCTTAGTCAACATATCTACAACCACCCAAATAGAGTCGTATAGTCAACGAGTAAGAGGGAGCCCTATAATGAAGTCCATATTGATTTCCTCCCATTTCCAAGTAGGGATACTTATGTGTTGAAGCACACCTCCAGGTATTTGGTGCTCAACTTTCACCTCTTGACAATTCAGACACTTTGCCACAAACACTGCTATGTCCTTCTTCATGCCATTCCACCAATAGACTTCCTGTAGGTCATGGTACATCTTGGTGGCACCTAGATGTATAGAATATCTGGAACCATGAGCCTCATGCAACATCAGGTTTCTCAAATCATCCACACTCGAAACACATAAATGACCCTTATATTGTAGTACACCATCTCCGCCTTGGGAGAAAATCTCCACCTTTTGATGCTGAACCACTTCTTTCAACTTTACCAATATAGGATCCTCATCTTGCCTAGACTTGACCTTAGTCATTGTAATACCCCGAAAATTCGTAAGACTAGACCTGAGATTTGAAGTGTGATCAACAGGAGAAGTTGGAAAAAAAGTATTTCAATACGACTCAACCTACGAGTCATAGGTTGGCAGTTGGGGTTGTAGGAAGACACGTGGTCCAAATCAGATAAGTTGTGTCCAAACCACAAGTCCCCACTACGAGCCATAGTATATGGGTACAACCCGTGTCCAGGAGTCATAGCAAGTCTTTGGAGTTATTAGGTTAATGATTGCATGGGTAATAATACAATTCGTAGTATGGAGTTACGAATGATGGAAATATTCAGAGAGTTGGGAAATATGGACTCATTAGTCACTGGAAGAAACCATGAGTCATATATTGGTGGTATGACTCATGGTACAAGTCATAATATGATGGTGCATATCATAAGTTTAGCCGTGGGTTGATATATTTGTCACGCCCCGCCTTGGGAGGCATGACTGGCACCTGGTGCCCTACTAGGACCTAGACTGCTGGACAACTAAGCCTAAGCACTTCTGGTGCCAGGCTAGCTCTAATTCTGGATTTATGAAAACAACGGGCTATATAATGGCTGTAAAAACAGCCTCCAGCCGAAAAGGCCTATAGCCACTTGTAGGAATATAACAGCTACCCAGAACAACTGAAAATAAGGGAACCTATGCAGGTCGACAAAGCCACCATGCTAACTAGTTATCACTGAAAAGTAGAATCAAGTGCTAAACTGATCTGTGACCGACAAGGTCACCAACTGACAACTGAACAAGGCCCCACACGGCCATCGCATTCAAACTAAAAACATACACATGACCCCACATGACCGGTACAACTAACCACAGGGAATATACAATCTGCAAGCCTCTAAGAATAATAAGATGGTCGGGACAGGGACCCGACCTACGCATATTGTACAAGCAAAAAGGGAAGTAAACCTTTAGCTGTCAAGCTCCGAATGATAGGAGATGAAGACTCCATACACTGGCTAGAACTACGAGGAATCTGCTCCTCGTCTATGAGTACCTGCAGTCAAGTAATGCAGAGCACCAAAACGGGCGTCAGTACCACTGGTACTAAGTATGCAAAGCAATAACTAAAAATAACTGAAAGTAAACAATAATACTAATAGATACTGAAGTAATAGGAGACGGGCTGAGACTGACTGAAGAGAGCGTAACTTTACTGAAGAGAGTAAGAGTCATACCTGATAACATGGCGGTCTACTTTCTATCTATTAATAACTAACACAACATAGCATATAAGAACATTACTAGCCCCCAAAAGCCGTAAGGTACCAACCAGCACACAATCTATATACCACTACCCAGGTCATACCATCCACCTAGTAACTATGAGCATCCTGCCGGCCCCCCGGGTATTTAACTTGGGCTCGCTAGGCCCCTGACTATAGTTGTATCTGAGTCTGGAGGACTCGTTAAATCTGAATTCTGAAATCTGCACCCCGGGCGCAAATGCTCGACAAAGGTTCTGGTATAGTGCTGATCAGCCTTCTATGGGGAATCTACATCCTATCTTCGTCCGCTGGCAGACGGCATGCCACTCCGTAGAGCGCGTATCCTCATCCTCTAACGGGCGAGTCGATAGAGCTATTAACCCTGGGCTATCAAGGAAGCTCTAAGGGTACCCGACACAGAACAATCATGTCTCCACAGATAGCAATAGGCACATGTAATATATATACTAGATCTGATAGTAATATTTCTGGAATATTCTACTGGGACTTATACTGTTTTACTGAATTTCATGCTGAACACTGTATTATATTTCTAACATGCTTACTAAATTTCATACTGAATATAATATACGACTTCTGAAACACTCTACTGAAATTCGTACTATTTTTCTATACTAGAACTACTAGCTTGCCGAAAGAAACTGGCTTTACATACCTCAACTGTCAATTTTCTGATTAACTGGCGTAGCTCGGCTAGCATTCAGCTATTTCTCCCAATTGTATTCTTATTCACGAAAGAATAAAATTAATTCTACTATTATTTTGGAAAGAAACCATATTATGGCTATACCTACTGCCTATTCTTCGACTTATCGAAGAACGGGCCGAAAACTCGCTATTTATCAGGGGTCTAGAAGGGAGAAATACTCACTTTAATGCTGGGAGTATATTAACACTAGTTTGTAGCAATTCCACTTACCTTAGCTCGGCGTGACGATGATTGGCAGGCCAAATTTTTCGAAACTAACTCTGTGGGAATGCTCCCGGCATCTTTATACTTCGATACCCGAAGTTAATTCGAGTTTGGATTGTGTTTGACGGTGTAAATGAAAGGAAATTTAATCAAACCCTTCGTTCCCCTCTATTTCTATTCGTTCTTTGGAAATGAAGAATGAAAATGACCAAAAATAATCCAAAGTGGAGCTTTATATACTTGGACCTGAACCCCCTCTAACTCACATTTGTTGAATGCGATTTATAAATTGCATTTGTCAAATGTGATTTATAAGTCGCATTTGTCGAATGCGATTTATAAGTCGCATTTTCCTTGCGATGCTCCGACTTGGCGCTTGTCCGGTCTCTCCCCGGGCCCTTTTCTCGCACGTATGGCATTCTAAAACTCTTAACCAATATACGAATAGGACAACTAAGTTTAAAGAACTTACGGGGTGTAACATCCTTCCCCCCTTAAGAACATTCGTCCTCGAATGTTAACTTCCGTTTACAAAAATTTTAACTTGCTCAGCCTTTTTCTAGAAAAATTTTTGCAGAGTTTCCCCTATAATATGGAATCTCTCAAAAATCCTGAAACACAGAAAAGTCCAATACAGGTACTCCATATAATACTATAGTATTATTACGTAATAAACTGAAGTCAACAACTCACTCATACACATGAACATAAAGAAACTCATAAAACAAAAATATCAACATACCTCTGACTAACTAAGTCTGAAATAACTGAGGGTATCTGGATTTCATATCTTCTTATGCTCCCTAAGTCATTTCCTCTCGGTTCATGTTACGCCATAATACTTTGACAGAAGCAACATCTTTAGTTCTTAATCTACGGATCTGCCGGTCTAGTATGGCTACTGGAACTTCTTCATAGGCCAACTCCTCTGTAACCCGAACATCTTGGACTGGGACAATTCTGGAGGTATCTCCGATGCAATTTCTCAGCATTGATACATGGAATACTGGGTGGATAGATTCTAACTCTGGAGGTAAGTCTAACTCATATGCCACTTGGCCTATTCTTCGATGAATCTGATAAGGCCCAAAAAACCTCGGGTTGAGCTTGACTTTCTTGCCAAATCTCATTACACCCTTCATCGGCGAAACTTTCAGATACACCCAATCACCGACATTAAATTCCAAGTTTTTGCGCCGCACGTCAGCATAAGATTTATGGCAGCTCTGAGAAGTCAGTAAACATTCTCTGATAAGCTTTAATTTTTCCTATGACTAATGAATGATATTTGTCCCAACCAATGTTGATTCTCCTACCTCAAACCAACCAACTGGAGATCTGCACTTTCGCCCATATAATGCCTCATAAGGCACCATCTGAATAGCTGAATGGTAACTGTTATTATAGGAGAACTCAATGAGTGGTAAATGTTCATCCCAGCTACCTCCGAAATCCAACACACATGCTCATAATATATCCTTGAGCGTTTGAATTGTGCGTTCTGCCTGCCCATCTTTCTGAGGATGAAAAGCTGTGCTCAGGTTAACCTGCGTCCCCAAGCCTCTTTGAATTGATTTCCAAAATTTAGCTGTAAACTGCACCCCTCTGTCGGAGATAATGGACACTGGAACACCCTACAACCTGAATATTTCTCTGATATACAGCTCAGCATAATCCTCGACAGAAAAGGTAGCCTTTACTGCCTATCTACTCTGGTTGAGCATCTTGATTCCCTCATTAGAACGCATGCTCCTTTGATGAAAGATCGCAGGTGTGGCTCCTTCCTATGGTCTCTACTACTTGGATTCGAGAAGAAGGAAATAAAGAACGGGAACAAAACGAAATAAAGCGTTTCTAGCTCTAGTTTCGGATGAGCTTCTCCCAATTATGTCTGGTAATAGAATAGGGCGGCTTGCTCTGACCAAGACTCCACTTTTTGCTCCGATGGCAAAAAATAAGCTGATTTTGTCAGTGTATCAACAATCACCCAAATCAAATCATATCTACACCTGGTGCGGGGTAATCCTGCTAAAAAATCCATATTTACTGCTTCCCATTTCCATAGAGGCACAGCTATATCCTGAGTCAGTCCGCCTGGTTTCTGATGTTCAACTTTTACCTGCTGGTAGTTGGGACACTGAGCTACGATTCTGCTATCCCCTTCTTCATTCCTGGCCACCAATAGATTTCTTTTATATCGTGGTACATTTTCATCGAACCTGGGTGGAGAGAATAACGGGCATAATGTACCTGGCCCATAATCTGGTGGCGAAGCCCCGCAATGTCTGAAACACAAAGGCGATCTTTATATCGCAATATCCCATCCTCGGTTATCTTAAAATCTGTCACCTCTCCTTGCTGAACTCTGTTTCTAAGATGAACCAAGCTAGGATCTTCACACTGTCGTTCCTTTACTTCCACAACTAAAGACGACACTGCAGTGTTCTAGATTACCGCTCTATTGTCCTCTGTTTGTGCTACACGACCGGCTAAATTGGCTAACTGATGCAATTCCCAGGCTAATTCCTGTTGCTTAAGCTGTAAATGTGGTAGACTTCCCATAGATTTACAGCTAAGGACATCTACCACCACATTAGCTCTCCCTGGGTGATACAAAATATTCACATCATACTCTTTCAACAACTCTAACCAGCGACGCTACCGCAAATTCAACTCTTTCCTGGTGAAGATATATTGTAGGCTCTTATGATCAGTGAAGATATCCACGTAGACGCCATACAAGTGATGTCTCGATATCTTTAAGGCGTGAATCACTGCGGCCAATTCTAGGTCATGGGTAGGATAGTTCTTTTCATGTTTCCTCAGTTGTCTGGATGCATAAGCAATTCCTTTACCATGCTGCATCAACACACATCCTAACCCAACACCCGAAGTGTCACAATAAACAAAATAACCTTCTGTACCTTCTGGCAATGCTAACACTGGAGCTGATGTTAACTTGTCTTTCAATTCCTGGAAGCTCTGCTCACATGCCTCAATCCACTGAAATTTTGCTGCCTTCTACATCAGTTTAGTCAGAGGTGTTTCTAAGATGGAAAATCCTTCAACAAACCTTCTGTAGTACCCTGCTAACCCCTGGAAACTACATACCTTGGTCGAAGTGGTAGGTCTGGGCCATGCTTTTATTGCTTTTATCTTCTGTATATCTACCTGTATACCAACATCTGACACGATATGACCCAAAATGGCTACTGATTTCAGCCAAAATTCACATTTAGAGAACTTGGTATACAACTGACGGTCTCTGAGAATCTGGAGCACTATTCGCAAATGATCCTGGTGGTCTTCCTTTGAGCGAGAATACACCAAAATATCGTCAATAAACACTACCACGAACAAGTCCAGGTATGGTCTGAAAATACTATTCATCAGGTCCATAAACACAGCTGGAGCATTCGTCAACCCAAAGGACATGACTAAGAATTCAAAATGGCCGTATCTGGTCCTGAAGGCAGTCTTTGGAATGTCCCTTTCATGAACCCGAACCTGATGATATCCAGACCTTAAGTAAATTTTGGAGAAATATCTGGCCCCCTGTAACTGATCAAATAAATCATCTATTCTGGGAAGCAGATACTTATCCTTGACTGTGACTTTATTCAGTTGCTGATAGTCTATACACATGCAGAGGGAACCATTGTTCTTACTTACAAACAGAACTGGCGCACCCCAAGGTGAAGTACTCGGCCTGATAAAGCCCTTGTCTAACAAATCTTTCAACTACTCCTTTCGTTCTCTGAGTTCAGCAGGAGCCATGCGATAAGGGGGAATTGATATGGGCTGAGTGCCCGACAATAAATCAATTGCACAGTCTACTTCCCTTTCTGAGGGAATACCAGGTAACTCATCTAGAAATACATTGGGGAATTCATTTACCACTAAAACAGACTGGAGAGTCGGAGACTCTGCCCGAACATCCTGAACTCTAACAATGTGGTAAATGCATCCCTTGGCTATCAACTTTCTCGCCCGAAGATAGGAAATAAACCTACCTTTTGGCGTAGCTGTACTGCCCTTCCACTCTCGTACTGTCTCCCCTGGAAAGTGGAATCGGACAGTCTTGGTCTAGCATTATATGTTGGCATAGCATGGAGCTAACCAATCCATACCCATAATGGCGTCAAAATCAACCATTTCTAACTCTACAAAATTTGTTGTGGTCTGATGGCTAGCAACCTCTACTGTACATCCTCGATAAACCTTTCTGGCTATGATAAAGTCACCGACGGGTGTAGATACTATAAAGGGTTGCCGAAGCAATTCATGTACAATACTAAACTTTATAGCCACTAATGGGGAAACAAAGGACAAGGTAGATCCCGAATCGATTAATACATAAGCAGGGTGAGAGAAAATAGTCATCGTACCTGTCACAATATCTAGAGACGCCTTTGAATCCTGTCTCCCTAGTAATGCATAGGTACGGCTTAGGCCCGCACCTGAACTAGAGGCCCCTGATCTGTCTCGACCTCTGCTTGCTGACACTGAGGGCCTGCGCCCTGCTGGGGCTGCTGGAGCTCGCGACCCTGCTGATGCCCTGTCCTGTCTATCTCGGTCACCCTGACCCCTGGCTGGACAATCTCTCATCACATGACCCTCCTATCCACATATATAACACCCTGTAGAGCCATATCTGCAAGCTCCAGAGTGGCGTCGGCTACAAATGGGGCAAAGTGGTGGTGTATACCTTCTCTGCTCTACTCTCCTCTACTGGGGTGAATCTACTATTTGAGAACTTCCGTCGGACTCTGACTTTCCTCGGCGACTGAATCTACCCCTTTGCTGCTATAGCCACCTATAGGAATATAACATCTACCTAGAACAACTGAACATAAGGGATCCTATGCGGGCCGACAAGGCCACTATGCTGACTAGTTATCACTGAAAAGTAGAATCAAGTGCTAAACTATTCTGTGACCAACAAGGTCATCAATTGACAACTGAACAAGGCCCCACACGACCATCGTATGCAAACTAAAAACATACACAAGGCCCCACAAAACCGGTACAACTAACCACTGGGAATATACAATTTGCAAGCCTCTAAGAATAATAAGATGGTTTGGACAGGGCCCCGGCCTACCCATACTGTACAAACAAAAAGGGAAGTAAACCTTTAGTTGTCAAGCTCCAGATGATAGGAGCTGAAGACTCCGTACGCTGGCTGGAACTACGAGGGATTTGCTCCTCGTCTATGAGTACCTGTAGGCAAGTAATGCAGCGCCCCAAAATGGGCGTCAGTACCACTGGTACTGAGAATGCAAAGCAATAACTAAAAATAACTGAAAGCATACAATAATATTGATAGATACTGAAGTAATAAGAGACGCGCTGAGACTGACTGAAAAGAGCGTAACTTTACTGAAGAGAGTAAGAGTCATACCTGATAACATGGCGGTCTACTTTCTATCTATTAATAACTAACACAACATAGCATACAAGAACCTTACTAGCCCCCATAAGCCGTAAGGTACCAACCAGCACACAATCTATATACCCCTACCCAGGTTATACCATCCACCTAGTAACTATGAGCATCCTGCCGGCCCCCTGGGTATGCAACTTGAGCTTGCTGGGCCCCTGACTATAGCTGTATCTGAGTCCGAAGGACTCCTGTAATATGAAATCTGAAATCTGTAAATTGAAATCTGAAATCTGCACCCCAGGCGCAAGCGCTCGATAGGGGGTGTGGTATAGTGCTTATCAACCTTCTATGGGGAATCTGCATCCCATCTTTGTTTGCCGGCAGAGGGCATGCCACTCCATAGAGCGACGTATCCTCACCCTCTGGCGGGCGAGTCGACACAGGTATTAACCCTGGGTCAGTCCAGGAAGCTCTAACGGTGCCCAACATAAAACAATCATGTCTCCACAGATAGCAATAGGCACATGTAATATATAAAATGGATCTGATAATAATATTTCTGGAATATTCTACTTGGACTTATATAGTTTTACTGAATTTCATGCTGAACACTGTAATATATTTCTAACATGCTTACTAAATTTCATACTGAACATAATATACGACTTCTGAAACACTCTACTGAAATTCGTACTATTTTTCTATATTAGAACTACTAGCTTGCCGAAAGAAACTAGCTTTACATACCTCAACTGCCGACTTTCTGATTAACTAGCGTAGCTCGGCTAGTATTCATCCATTTCTCCCAACAGTATTCATATTCACGAAAGAAGAGAATTAATTCTACTATTATTTTGGAAAGAAACCATATGATGGCTATACTTACAGCCTATGCTTCGACTTGTCGAAGAACAGTCGAAAACTCGCCATTTCTCGAGGGTATAGAAGGGATAAATACTCACTTTAATGCTTGGAGTATATTAACACTAGTTTGTAGCAATTATACATACCTTAGCTCGGTGTGACGAAGATTTGCCAGCCAAATTTCGCGAAACTAACTCTGCAGGAATGCTCCCGGCAGCTTTATACTTCTCCACCCGATGTTAATTCGAGTTTGGACTGTGTTTGATGGTGTAAACGGAAGGAAATTTAATCAAACCCTTTGTTCCCCTCTGTTTCTGTTCATTCTCTGGAAGTGAAGAATGAAAATGACCAAAAATAAACTAAAGTGGGGCTTTATATACTTGGACCTGAACCCCCTTTAAGTCACATTTGTTGAATGTGATTTACAAGTCGCATTTGTCTGCGATATATAAGTCGCATTTGCCTTGCGAAGGTCTGACTTGGCACTTGTCTGGTCTCTCCCCGGGCCCTTTTCTAGCACATATGGAATTCTAAAACTCTTAACTAACATGCGAATAGGCCAACTAAGTGTCAAGAACATATGGGGTGTAACAATATTACAATGCCTCATACTTTCAAGCTTAGTTAGGAACCCTTCTAAGTATGTGGATAAACCCAAACCCAATGAATTTATGGAAATAAGGTGTTAAGATTAATTCCAAGGTGTAAGAATTGCATTGGGTGCAAATTAAGGTCATGAGGAACCTCTAGCATAAAGTTGAGTTTAGGGCCTTCTTACCGATTGGGTTTTTAGTATTAGTTCGTATAAGGTTCAACTTTAACCGATCATAGCTCCTATGTTACAAAATGTTTTTGGGTGATTCAGCATATCAAATTAAAGACCTTTGAGTCTTCTTTCCAACACATCTGCCTTGTGCCAATCAGAGTTCAAAGTAAAAGGTGATAAGCAATTTAGTAAAGCTGCAACAGATATTGTACGACTATCAGTACGAGTCGTACAATCTACCTACGAACTGTATTATTGGTCGTAGTAAGTGTCAGTTACAGGTTTTATTTTGATATTTTTGGGGCATTTTGCTAAACTCCTATGCTTTTAACTCCTAAATATTGTCTTTTGGGGCTTCCTTAAAGTCAGATTAAAGGGATTAACCTAGCGTAGATCCATACTCTCTTCTAACATGCTTAGATTAAATTTACTCTCAAGAAGGAGCTAGGGTTTATCACCTCCAACTTCTCATTTCCTCTTGGATCTAGACAAGAAATCATCAACCCAGGTATGTAAGGCTATGAATAAGTACAATAGTCCATACCCATGCCCAATTTCCTCTCAATTCGTGGTGTCCTATTGCATGTGGGATAGTGTTTGTCAAGTTCAGATGCCTATTTTTGATGTTGGGAGGCCGGACACATGCATAGGAATTGCCCATCGGCTAAGCAGGGCAAGGGTAGAGTTAGCGCGTCAATCATCGGGTTAGTAGCTCGCCCATCTCAGTAGAGAAGGTTACTTGGAGTAGGTGGAAGCCAACCTCAGATGTAGTTGTAGGTACGATATAAAGTTTTCATATCGTACCTTGCATGTTTCTAGTCCCAAGAACTACTGTATAAGGTACAAGATCCCTTCTTGCATTATAGTGTGAGATTTATTTTGTTGAAGGTACGGGATGGTTGTATGCATGATGCCTTGGTGATGGCCTTCGAGGCGGATTGAAAGTTACGAGTTTTTGGTTTAGCATGACAGTAAGAAAGATCCAGGAACCCTAGAATGATTGCTTAAAGCTAAGGGGGAGATGGTAAGTCTCTGAGACTTCACAGACCTGGAGTGTCCTAATGAGGGAGTATCATCACTAACAAATAAGGAGTGCTTATCTCTTTAGGGTCCAATGACTTCCCTTATGATCAGTTAATGTTATGCCCTCTTCAATCTTTTCTACAAACCCCTAGGGTTTTGGATTGACTTCTTCAGACATGCGATTCCAGCCTTACTCCACAAACCCATAGTTCTTATTCCCTTTCATAAGATCGTGTTATATCAAGTATATGCCAAACTTAGATTTCTTGAATGATTCATGCTCATAATTCCCTTACTCCAAGCCCTATGAATGTTCCCCCATGATGGAAATGATGGTTAAAATATTTACGTTCATATAACTCCCTATCCCTACCATATATACCGGGTATGTAGAAGTTCAGGAAACGCAGTTATTAGCCAAGCCTGGAAGTGTAACAATCCCCACAATCTTTTGTGATTGTTGATCCATTTCCCTAGGTTGAACCTTTCCATATCCTTATTTTGTTTTTTATGACTTGAAGAGGTGAATGACACAATTTCCAAGATGATCTAATGAAGATTGGATAAGATTTTTTGTTTTTGGAAGGTTTGAAATTTGAGAGATTTGACCAAAGTCAACATTTTAGGTTAACGAGCTTTAATTTTGATTCTGAAAGTTTTGTTAGTTCCTGATGGTGATTTATTACTTAGTTAGGTAGTTTGCATGGATTCTGAGGTGTTCGGGAGTGATTTTAACCTTTGGTTGGATTTATGAGCTTTAAGAAAGCTAAGTTTGACCGCGGTCAACGACCTCATATCGGTTATTTGATGATTCCAACAGGTCTGAAATGTGTTTTATGATTTAATTGCATATGTTTTTGGGACCGGAGGATTCCGAATGAGTTTCAGGTGTATTTGAATGTTTTGTGTGTTTAGCATATTTTAAGCATAAAATGTGGCAACTCAGAGGTTCATTTTTATTTTTTGAGATAGACAAATTTTTCCGAGACATTCAAAAAACATAGCATGAAAATTATAGGAGTTATTGGAAAAGTTTTGTGCAATTTTGATAAGTCAAGACCGGGTTTTTATTGCAAAACATGAAATAAATTTTGAACGAGCAAAATGATGTCTGGCTGGGCAAACGAGCACCAAATGGAGTTTTCATTTTTATCTGTGAATTTATTGGAGGAAAATTGGAGATTTGAGTCTAAAGTTAAGAAACTAGATTTTGATGAATGCAAAGTTGATTTGAGCTTCGTTTTGGATGAAATTTCATATTTGAGTTCTTTACATCATGGATACCTTGATTTATAAATAAAATTTCCAGTTTTGCCCTTACGGGATCAATGTTTACTTTTGGATTGACTTTTGAACCCGGAATGGAAGTATATCAATATGGGTGTCCATGATTTTATTTTCTTATGTAGAATACGTATTTAACCAGATTTTGATCATTCAGAAGAGTTACGGAAGGAAAAATTCATAATTTGATGCTTGAGATTCGTTTTGTGGCAAATGGAGATTTCTTGGTTCTTTAAGGTTTAGAAAGAAGGGGAAACATAGTCCCCAGTATGTTGGGGCTATATAAGGTTGTGAGACTTGTTGGCAAGGTGACCTATAAGTTGGAGCTGGCAGCGGAGTTAGCTTCGGTGCATTCGGTGTTTCATGTGTCCTTGTTGAAGAAATACATCATAGATCCATCTTTAGTGGTTCCAATAGAGAGCATTGAGGGTGAAGAACAACCTTACCTATGGGGAAGTACCAGTCGAGGTACTTGATCATCAGGTTTGTAATTTGAGAAATAAGAAAGTAGCCTCGGTGAAGGTTCTATGGAGAAATCATCTTATTGAGGGAGCTAGGTAGGAGGCCGAATCAGATATAATGGCTAAGAACCCGTATCATTTCCCTTCCGGCTCAGTTCCATCTTAAGGTATTAGTATCCTCTTTAATACTCTATTCAACTTCATGTCTAGTTCATTTTCTCAATTCCTTTCACGTTTAACAAGTATCTATGATTCATGAAATCAATTCAGCCACGTATAAGTCTGGAGTCCGTCACTTCGTCATCTTTTAGTTTCAGATTTTTGGTATATGGGATTGCAGTTTCTTTTCCCAGCCTTCCAGTATGTTTAACCCACATTCAAGGATGAATGTTCCCAAGGGTAGATATGTAATACCCTAAAAGTTCCAAAGACCAGACCTGAGATTTGATGTGTGATCAGCAGGGAAAGTTGGAAAACAAATTATTTCAGTTCGACTCAACCTACGAGTCGTAGGTTTGTAGTACAGGTCGTAGGAAGACCCGTGGTTCAAATAAAATAATTTTTACACAAACCACGAGTCCCCACAAAGATCCCTTAAGTGGGTACAACCCGTGGCCAGAAGTCGTAGGAAGTCTTTGGAGTTATCTGGTGATTGATTGCATGAGTAATAGTACGACTCGTAGTATGGAGTTACGAGTCATGGTACAAGTTGTAGAAATATTCAGAGAGTTGGGAAAAATGGATTCATTAGTCACGGAGGAAACCGTGAGTCGTAGTTTGGTGGTATAACTCATGCTATGAGTCATAATACTATGGTGCAGATCATCGGTTCAGTCGTGAGTTGATATATTATAATGCCTCGGACTTTCAGGCGAAGTTAGGAACCATTCTAGGTATATGGATAAACCTGAAGATGATGAATTTATGGAAACAAGGAGTTAAGATTAATTCCAAGGTGTAAGAAGTGCATTGGATGAAAATTAAGGTCATAAGGAACCTCTAGCATGAAGTTGAGTGGAGGGCCTTTTTACCGATTTGGTTTTTATTATTACTTCATATAAGGGTCAACTTCAACTGATCATATCTCCTATGTAAGAAAATGCTTTTGAGTTATTCAGCATATCAAACTGAAGCCCTTTGAGTCTTCTTTCCAATGCATCTGACTTTGCACCAATCGGAGTTCAGAGTAAACAGTAATGAGAAATTTAGTAAAGCTACAACAGACATTGTAAATCTCTCAATACGAGTCATACAATTAACCTACGTCCCGTATTATTGGTCGTAGTAACTGCCAGTTAGAGGTTTTATTTCGATAGTTTTGGGTCATTTTGGTAAACTCCTATGCTACTAACTCCTAAATAACATTGTATTGGGCTTCCTTAAGGTCAGATTAAAGGGATTAACCTAGCCTAAATCATTACTCTCTTCAAACATGATTAGACAAGATTTACTCTCAAGAAGGAGCTAGGGTTCATCACCTCCAACTTCTCAATTCCTCTTGGATCTTCAAGAAAATTCAAGGGATCATCAACCTAGGTATGTAAAGTTATGAATGGGTGCAATAGTCCATACCCATGCCCAATTTCCTCTCGATTCGTGGTGTCCTAGTTGATGATTCCATGGGGTTTCCACCCAATGCATGAATCTCCTAAGTTTTAACCATGGGTATAATCTATGCATGTTTAAATGATGAATTATGATTAATGGGCATATATTACAATATTTTAAATTATGAATTATTTTTTCATGTTTTCTAAACTATGATGCCCATCCATAACAGTTCATAAAAATTGAAATCTGTGGTATATGTTTTAGCATGATGATATATTGATGAGAAAAACATGTTTTCAATTTACCCATATTTATGGGCATGTTTTCAAGTGAATCAAGTAATTTTCAGGCATGCTAAAGTATTAGGCAAGCCCACATGTTCAAGTATGTTTTATGATTTCATCAATTAGCTTACCACATGGTTTTGGAGTCAAGACTCCCACTATTTTCAGCTTGTGGTATGGCTTGAGCCAAGACTCCCATGTTATGATTTCCGATTATGCATGTACATTATTATTCAACTTCTACACTAGATGATGGTCAGCTTTAGTGAAAAATAATGGTCATCTTCGTTGCAAAACGATGGAGAGCATATGCATATTTTTGGGTGTAGTGTGTAGCACCGATTAGGCTAAGGGTTAGTCAACCGTATGCCTCAGAAATACGAGCCGATGTAAGTTATACATATACACTTTTGGGACCTCCCTTGTGAGCTTTCCCTCGCCCCAAGGGGGCTTTCAGCTTGATATCGATATCATGGTTTCTTCCCTAGCCCCAGAAAACTTTGGATGGCTCTGCCCTCTTGAGTTTAATAGTTGGGACCACGTAAGCTCTATTGTGGTAATGTCCGTTATATGAAGAGTCTCCCATTGTTTCTCATGATTCAGTTATGCATGATCATCATTCGTGATATATATATATATGTTGTAAAGCAGGTTTGACCCAATATTCAATTTTACTTATGATTATCAAATTTTAGCTTTGGGTCATTCGATTTAGTTGTGATGTTTATTTATGTTAGATCATGATTCCAGAAAATAGCATGCAAGCCCTACTCTCAGATTCTTGTTATGATTATGTTTTATATTATGCATGTTTTAAATGATTTTACTTATTTAAGCGGTTTTACTTACCTTGCATACTCAGTACCTTCCAAGTACTAAGCACATACTCTATGCTGTATCATTTCATGATATAGGATCGGATATTCAGGTCAGTCCCACCATTAGCCAGACTCTCAGCACTAGTATCTCAATGTCTCAATTGGTGAGTCCTCATCTCTTGAGGGCCCCTGTTTATCAGTTTTATTACTTTTTTGTTTAAGATTTTAGTGAGTTAGTTGGGGTCTTGTCTCGTCAACTCATCAGAAGTGGAGGCTTTACAAATATAACATGTATTCAATTTAAGCCATATATATCTTGTATTCAGATTTTATGTTATTATCAAACTTCTACTTATTTACATATGTTAGACTTCCTCTTGATTATGTTGAATTTAGATGTCATGTTCATGCCATGGGTTGACTTGGAGCCTTTCGAGGTTCTTTGTCCTGTATCTCGATCCGGGCCGATGTTCGGGTCATGACAAACTTGGTATCAGAGCATTAGATTTTAAAGTGTCCTAGGGTGTCTGTAAGTCGGGTTAAGTAGATTATTTTTCATGGGATTGAAGTGCGCCACACTTATGATGAAGAGGGTACGAGACATTTAGGAAATGTTCCCTTCATTCATTAACTATGTCATGTGATGATATGTCTCTCCATTCCTCTAACTAATGCTATACGCGTGTGCAGAAACATATCTCCTCAGAGCGACAACAGGAGTCAATTAGCCCCACAAACCCCAATGGATCCCATGTTTGGACAGGTTACGGATACAGAACTCGGGGCCTCTTTCAGAGTGTTGATATGGGCCATGATCACCCAGCCTAACCAGTAGATTATCCCATCCGCAAACCCTACCGCAGAGGCGACAGCTACTAGGGTTCAAGACTTCACGAGGATGGGTCTTTCTAAGTTTGGTGGTTCAAGTATGGATGGAGAAGTGAAGAGGGGAGAAGGTAGGAACAAAAGGAACAGGACCGAAGACTTGGAGAGTCCCCAGAAGAGTCAAGTAGTGGAAGTCGAGCTTAACCCCGACAGAGGTCGGTAGCTCAGAATCAGGGAAGCAGGCCTCTGGTGAGGGAGATTACCTATCTAGTTTGCAAGCGCTACGGGAAGAACCACCTAAGAAAGTGAATGGTGGGTTCAGATGATTGCTTCTATTGTGGTTGGACCGGTCATAAACACAGAGATTGCTCTTCAGCCAAGTGAGATGGCCAGAGAGGCCGTGCCCCGACCAGCTCTCCAACCCTATCTAGCCGACCAATATGCCTAAAATGCGGTAGGGTGCATGCAGGACAGTGTTTGGCAGGTTCAGACGTCTATTTTGGATGTAGGGAGGCCAGACACATGCGCAGGAATTGCCCATTAGCTAAGCAGGAAAAGGGCAGAGTCAGCCGCCAATCATTGGGTAAGTAGCTCGCCCATCTCAGCAGAGCAGGTTACCTTTAGCAGGTGGCAGCCAGCCTCAGATGTATCGCAAGTATACTATAAGTTTTCATATAGAACTTTGCATGTTGCTAGTCCCAAGAACTATTGTATAAGGTACAAGATCCCTTCTTGCATTATATATGAGAATTATTTTGTTGAAGGTATGGGATGGTTGTATGTATGAAGCTTTGGTGATGGCCTTTTAGGCGGATTGAAAGTCACGAGTTAGTGGTTTAGTCCAACTCTAAGAAAGATCCAGGAACCCCAGAATGATGGCTTAAAGCTAAGGGGGAGATGGTAAGTCTATGAGACTAGACAGACCTGGAGTGTCCTAATGAGGGAGTCTGAGCACTAACAGCTAAGGAGTGCTCATCTTTTCAGGGTCCAATGCCTTCCCTTATGATCATCTAAAGTTGCGCCCACTTCAATCTTGTCTATAGACCCTTAGGGTTTCATATTTACTTGTTCAGACCTGCGATTCAAGCCTTACTCCACAAACCCATAGTTCTTGTTCCTTGTCATAAGCTGTCACGAGCCGAACGTAGACCCGGATCGTAGACACGGGACAAGGGACCTCAAGATACCCCAAGTCGACCCATGGCATAAGCATTCAACTAACTAATTTAATAACATGAAGAAAGCATAATTATAAACTCAGCGGAAGTCTCATACAACAGCACATCATAATAATATCCAAAGCTATACATGCATAAGTCCGAAAGCCTCTAGTCTGGATGAGTTGATGGGACAAGAGCCCAACTAACTCCACAAACATTTAAACTGAAATACAACATGAAACTGAAAGTCTAGTCCTCGAAAGATTAGGACTCACCACTCACGCAGGTGCTAACTCTGATAAGCAATTACGAACAGGGCTGAACCTGGGAAACGGATTCTGCATCATGAAATGATGCAGCATATAAAGTATGCTGTCAGTACCTGGAATGCACCGAGTATGCAAGGTAAGTAAAACCGCTTTAGTAAAGTAAATCATTTAAACTATTTCATATATCATAAGCTTTCAACAGGGGAGGAAGGGCATATATGCATTATTTTGTAATCAAAATCTCAACATAACATGATCATGCATAACTTTAGAACATCATGACCGAATCAAATGACTCAAACTAGAACATGACATTTATTTTAAAAGATGAATAATGAGTCAAACATAACTTTTAGAACATGCATGTGTAAGATAACTTCCATTAATAATGCACATGAAAATCTTAATAATAAAGACAGTGGGAGAATCTTCACTTAACCGACATACCATGATAGAGCTTACGTGGTCCCAACTATCACACTCAAGTTGGTAGAGCCGTCCATAACCTTGCCAGGGCGATGGACAATACCAAGATATTATCATACTGAAGGCCAATCGGGCCGGGGATAGCTCATAAGGGAGGTCCCAATAATATAATAGTATCAACCTACGTTGGCGCGTAGTTCTGGGGCATAGGGTAATCGACCCTTAACCCGCTCGTTGCTAGAATCTTCTCCCAAAATCATGCAATGCTCCACATCGTATATAACGAAGCTCAACATTGTCTATTGAAGAATCTCGACATCATCTAATGACGAAGCTCAATATGAAAGAATGTACAACTAAACATCGTATGAAATGAAACTCAACATTGTCTATTGACAAAGATCAATAATAACATACAACTTAATTATGTATTTTATGCATATGAGATGATTTATTTCGAAACATAGCACAAGCTCAATCATAGGTGGGAGCATCTACTCCAAATTGTGTGGTAAGCTACATGTAGAAATAATTACTCAACATACCACAATCTAGAATTTATAATAAAAATTGGGAATTTCACTATAAACAATGTGGTAAGATTATGTCGGGTGAATCATCATTTTAAATTGACAAGTGGGCATCACCCAAAGATTTGTCATACTTGGATCTAATAAATTCAATTTGAAAAAAACAACATAGTCATGGGTAGTTTTAGAAACATGCTTTTCATCATTAACCTCATCATCATCACACATTTATCATAAATCACTTCTTTTATGAACTCATTATCCATGGACATTTTAGATTAAAAATTAGGAAAACAATTTTTATAGGGAAAAACAACTTAGAATCCGCCCAAGCTTCATAATTCATCAATGTAAATACAATCCACTCATACCCAAGTATAGAGATTGAAGAATCATGCAATTGGGTAAAACCCCATACATGATTATAAACCATTTATTACATTTTGATAGGAATTGGGCATTGGTGTGGAAGAAAACACCGACTCATAGCCTTACATACCTGGAAATGGTGAATTATAACACCCTTTAATTGCCCAAGTTAAGATTCCAATGGAAACCTTGAGATTTTGCCTTGAATCTCCTCTTCAAACCTTCAAACTTGCATGCATGGAAGAATGTCTTAGAATAGGTTTTCTCTTGCTAGAAATCCACTAAAACGAGCCTTAAACGATGTAGTATAGGTCTTAGGAACTTAGGAATTACGAAAAGACCCTTACTGATTTCGCAGGAAATTACTGCCAGGTGACCCTAACGAGTGACCTGACAACTCATCAGGACAGGCAATGACTCGTCGAGTCGCGCATCAAGTACACTAGATAATGACTTTGATAGGGATCATAATGAGGGACAGACGACTCGTGCCTCAAGACCACGACTCATGGTCACCTTCCGTCAGGTACACTGTACCATTCTCCAATAAAATTCACCCTATTACTCACGACTCACCTCAGGAGTCCTCGGGACTGGCCACGACTTGTGGGGTCCCTTCCGTTGAGTACACTGGACATCTCCTCCATTTATTCTCCAACACCACCCTAGGAAGGACATGACAACTCGTGGTGGCTGACCACGAGTTGTTACCTCACTTGTGGGGACCTCAATCCTTTATTTCCCCAAGGCCTCCCTACAATACACCTGACTACTCGTGGGGTCTCCTCACGAGTCGTCCAATGACTTGTCTTGTGCCTGCAACATCAATTTCATAATTTTTCCGCTTCAACTCCCAGGTCCGATCATTGAGCTTCTGAGATATAACACTATCTCCCCCTTAAGGACATTCATCCTAGAATGTTAGAAACACACAGAAAACACAGAAACATGCAATCATCATATGCAAATACTGATTACTTAAATCGAAAACTGACGAAATGACTACCTCCGAAAAGAACTACATAGCTGAACTGAATTCAGGCATCACATACATTTATCATAACATGATTCAAACTTGTGCACATGAACTGAACGTGGAAACTGATTAGATAATTAGGGCAAAAACTGATACCTCAAATTAAAACTGAGCCGGTAGGGAACAGGTGGGGGTATTTACCCATTATAGCTGCTTCAGATTCCCATGTAACTCCCTTAACATGCTAGTTTCTCCAAAACATCTTCACCGAAGCTACTTCTTTGTTCCTCAGCCTCCGAACCCGATGATCCAAGATTGCAATTGGAATTTCCTCATAACTGAGGATATCTCCCACACCAACGCTTTCCACCAGGACAACTAAAGATGGATCACCGAAGAAATTTTTCAAGAGCAACACATGAAACACAGGGTGAACTGAAGATAACTCTGATGGCAAGTCCAACTCATACGCCACCTTACCAACACTTCTCATAACCCGGTAGGGACCAATATATTAGGGACTAAGTTTTCCTTTCTTTCGAAACTGTATGACTCCCTTCATGGGAGATACCTTTAGAAATACCGAATGGTCAACCTCAAAATCCAAATCCCTTCTTCTTACATCCGCATATGACTTTTGACGACTCTGAGCAGTTTTTAGCCTATCCCTTAGCAACTGAATCTTCACCATAGCTTCGTGAATCGAGTTTGGCCCTATCATAGCTGCCTAACCAACCTCAAACCATTCGATGGGCGACCTATACCTCCACCCGTAAAAAGCCTCGAACGGTGCCATTTGGATACTAGAGTGATAGCTGTTATTGTAAGAAAACTCGATCAAGGGCAGGTGATCATCCCAACTACATTTAAAATCAATCACACATGCCCTCAACATGTCCTCAAGTGTCTGGATTGTCCACTTTGCCTGACCATCCATTTGCGGATGAAATGCGGTGCTGAGCTTAACCTTAGTCCAAAGCCCGTTTTGGAAAGACCGCAAAAACTGAGAGGTAAACTGACTACCTCAATCTGAAATAATAGACAAGGGCACGCCATGAAGTTGAACCAACTCCCAACTATACAATTTGGCATAATCATCCGCTGAATCTGTGGTTTTGACTGGTAGAAAATGTGCAGCCTTGGTCAACCTGTCAACCACCACCAAATGGAATCATAGTGTCGGCGAGAACGAGGTATCCCTGTAATGAAATCCATATTATTCTCTTCCCACTTCCAAGTGGGAATGTTGATATCCTAAAGTACGCCTCCCGGCCTTTGATGCTCGACTTTCACTTGCTGACAGTTTGGGCACTTGGCTACGAATTCTTCAATGTCCTTCTTCATGTCGTTCCACCAATATATTTCATGCAAGTCATGACACATCTTGGTGGAACCCGGATGGATAGAATACTTGGATCTATGTGCCTCATGAAATATCCAGTTTCTCAAATCATCAACATCTGGAACACATAGACGGCCCTGGTACCGCAACACTCCATCTCCCCCTTGGGAGAAGACCTCCACCTTCTGACTTCAAACAACTTCCTTCAGAATTACTAGAATTGGATCCCCATCTTGCCTTGCCTTCACATCCGTCACCAAGGATGATTCTGATTCGTTTTTCACAAAAAATGCCTTCATCGGTTGAGTCGACCAATCTAACTCCCAACCTCGCAAGTCGATGGACATCTTTCACCAACTCTTTCTTTCCCTCATCCATGTGGGACACACTCTCCATAGAGAGTCTACTAAGTGCGTCCCTACCACGTTAGCCTTACCCGAGTGGTAAAGGACACTCATGTCGTAGTCTTTTAGTAACTCCAACCACCTTCTTTGCCAATGATTGAGATCTTTTTGCGTGAACACATATTGCAAGCTCTTGTGATCTATGAATACATCCACGTGGACCCCATACAAGTAATACTGCCATATCTTCAATGCAAACACCACTACGATCAATTCAAGATCATGGGTCGTGTAGCTCTTTTCATGAACTTTCAACTATCTCGAGGCATATGCTATCACTTTCCCATGTTGCGAGTAGAGTCCAACTCGAGAAGAATCACAATACACTAAAAGCCATCCGTACCCTCGGGTAGAGTTAACACTGGTGCTAAAGTGAGTCGGGTCTTCCACTCTTGGAAGCTTTTCTCACAAGCCTCTTACCATTGAAACTTCACCTTCTTCTAAGTCAACTTAGTCAATGGTGCAGCAATAGATGAAAAACCCTCCACAAATCTCTGATAGTAACCCGCTAAGCCCAAAAAGCTTCTAATATCTGATGGGTTCACTGGTCTGAGCCAATTCTTTACCGCCTTGATCTTTTGAGAGTCTACTTTTATGCCCTCACCTGATACCACATGGCCTAGAAATGCCACCGAGTCCAACCAAAGCTCACATTTGCTGAACTTTGCATACAACTGACGATACTTGAGGGTCTAAAGCTCTATTCTCAAGTGAGCAGCATGCTCCTCCTCGCTCTAAGAGTATATAATGATATCATCAATTAACACAATCACGAACCTGTCCAAGTATGCCTTGAACACCCTATTCATTAAATCCATAAAATCTTCAGGGGCATTGGTTAGTCCAACAGACATAACAACAAATTTGTAGTGACCTTACCGAGTCCTTAAAGCGGTCTTTGGGATGTCACTCTCCCGAACTATGAGCTGGTGATACCCAGACCTGAGATCAATCTTGGAGAAACACTTGGCACCCTGAAGCTGGTCAAACAAATCATCGATCCTGGGTAAGGGGTTCCTGTTCTTGACGGTAACCTTGTTAAACTATCGATGGTCAATACACATGCGAAGGGAACTGTCCTTCTTTCGAACAAATAATACTTTTGCAACCCATGGAGACTTACTCGGCCTAATAAAGCCCTTATCTAATAGGTACTTCAACTTATCCTTCAACCCCTTTGGCTCAGTTGGAGCCATTTTGTAAGGCAAAATAGATATAGGTTGTGTGTCGGGAAGAAGATGTATATTGAAATCAATCCCCCGCTCGGGAGGGACACTTGGAAGATCATTAGGAAAGACCTCTGGATACTCACGTACTACTGGTACGAACTAGATAATTGGGGTTTCGAACTCCACACACCTAACCCTAACTAGATGGTACAAGAAACCCTTAGAAATCATTTTCCTAGCCTTAAGGTAGGAAATAAATCAACCTACAGGAACAGCTGAACTACCCTCTCATTCTAAGACAGGCTCACTCGGAAATCTAAACTCTACTAACTGAGTCCTAAAATTAACAGAAGCATAGCATGCGAATAGCCAAGGCATGCTGAGAATAGCATCGAAATCGTTCATGGCTAACTCTATCAAGTCTGCTTGAGGTGACCTTATGAAGAACTGAGATCGGGCAATCTCTATACACCCGTCTAGCTATAACTGAGTCACCTACTAGAGTAAAAACTGAGAAGGGCTTTGATAAGACATCGGGACTAACTCTGAAGCTACTTTCTATATATGGTGTCACAAAAGATAGGGTAGCGCCCGGATTTAGCAATGCATATACATCAACATTGAAGACTCTCAACTTAAGGGTGACTACATATGGTGAGGCCTCCTGCTCCTGACGAGTGGCTAAGGCATAGAATCTGTTCTGGCGCTGCTCGCCAGCTGTGCTAGTAGATGCCCCTTGATGTGCTGTGCATGGGGGTAGGGCTGCTAAACTAGAAGATGGGCCTCAGCCCCCAACCTGATCCTATCTCACTACGGGACAATTTCAGAGCATATGTCCAGGCTCCCCAAATCCAAAACACGATCCCTACCCTGCCAAATATTAGCCTATGTGCCCTCGGCCGCACCTGCGACAAGCTGGAATGCTGGAGTTTGCGGGCCTACTGCTATGACCCCTCGAGCCTGAGCTCGCCCTCTCTGATCATGTCTGGGCCTAGATGGCACACTCAGTGCTGAAGATGTTGGACTTGATCTCTGGTGGGTCTTCTGTCGGTGTCCACCACTGGACCTCTGCTGAGAGAATTTGTGGTCCTCAGTCCTGGCCCTCTTGGCCTCCCTCTCCTTCGAATGTGCCGCCTCCATCTGCTAAGCATATAACAC
Source organism: Datura wrightii (assembly GCA_035772735.1). Lineage (NCBI taxonomy): Eukaryota > Viridiplantae > Streptophyta > Magnoliopsida > Solanales > Solanaceae > Datura > Datura wrightii. The sequence goes on from JASDFA010000027.1 coordinate 73,789,379, forward strand.
AATGCATGGGAAGTCCATGTCCTAATGGAGCATAGCTGTCTTGCATTCCTTGTCCAAATATCCTGTTATATCATGCATAAATCGGCTCACCTACGCCCGCTCGTCAGCCACTAACTTTGGGGCATACTTAGATAAGTGGGTGAACTGAAGGGCCAACTCCTGAACATTCATCCTTCCTTACTTAAAATTCACAAGCTAGGCTGCTTTCAACTACCTCATATCTCGAGGGAAGAACTGATCTAGGAATACAACCTGAAACTCCACCCATGTGATTGGACCTGCCCCTGTGACCCTGTTGTCCTTACACTGACGGAACTAAATATTCGAAACCCCCTTCAACTGGTAGGAGGCAAACTTTGCGCACTCAACACTACTCACCCCTATAACCTGGGTTATCTTGACAATCTCATCAATGAAATCATGCGGGTCCTCATTTATCATGGACCTTAGAAACTCCAGTGGGTTCATCATCAAGAAGACCCTGACTCGAGCAGTAGCCGCATTTCCATTTTGTGGAACATACGCAACAGCCGGCTGATTGACCTGAGCGGTAAAGGCCTGCGCAAGCATCTGAATGGCAGCTCGGACTCAGCATGAGCGGCTGGCTTCAGTGCTTAAAGCTCCTGAACCGGTGGAGCTGGCTGATGCTCCTGATCGTTTCCCTCATCGTGGCCTTCACCACCTCCATTCCTCCTTCCATTCATCCTTCTAGGAGCCATGGTTTTGAGATCGCGAATAGAATGAATAAGGACGATAGAAAGGCTTTTCATCGCACGACATAGATCATGAAAGAAGGGAACATTTCCTACAACGTTTAGTAGCCTCTTCGTCATAAGTGTCACACGCTTCACTCCCATGAAAAAAACTCTACCTAACGCGGCTTTCAGGCACCGTAGGACACATAAGAACCTATGGCTCTGATACCAAGTTTGTTAAAACCCAAGCGTAGACCTAGATCATAGACATGGGACAAGGGACCTCGAGAGACCCCAAGTCGGCCCATGGCATAAGCATTTAACTAACTCATTTAATAACATGAAGAAAGCATAATTATAAACTCAGCAGAAATTTCATACAACAGCACACCAGAATAATATCTGAAGCTATACATACATAAGTCTGAAAGCCTCTAATCTAGATGAGTTGATGGGACTATACCCCAACTAACTCCATAAATCATGGAACTAAAATACGACATGAAACTAAAAGTCTAGTCCTCGAAAGATGAGGACTCACCACTCATGCAGATGCTAACTTTGATAAGCGACTACAAAACGGGGTTGAACCTGGGAAACGGATCCTGCATAAAAAGTATGAGGTCAGTACCTGAAATATACTGAGCATGCAATGTATGTAAAACCGCTTTAATAAAGTAAATCATTTAAAACATTTCATATATCATAAGCTTTCAACATGAGAGGAAGGGCATACATGCATACTTTTGTAATTAAAATCTCATCATAAAATGATCATGCGTAGCTTTAGAACATCATGACTTACTCGAATGAGTCAAACTAGAACATAACATTTACTTTAAAAGCTAAACAATAAGTCAAACATTACTTTTGCAACATGCATGCGTAAGATAACTTCCATGAATAATGCATATGCAAATCTGAATAATATTGACAGTGGGAGACTCATCACTTAACTGATATACCACAATAGAGCTTATGTGGTCCCAACTTGTTATACCCCGTGGAATTCCCGGCACCTAGACGACCTATTCGCATGTTAGTTAAGCATATTATAAGGCCATACGTGCTAGAGAAAGGCTGGGAAAAAGATCGGACGAGAAACCCGCCGAACCATCGCGGGAGGAGCCGAGGTAGAGCCCCTCCGCGATGGCAGCGTGTCAAGGAGGTGAGGCCTCCGCGATGGCTCCGTGACACGTTGCCCAGGTTCAGGCCCAAGTATATAAGCCCCACTTTAGTTTAATTTCATTTAACCAAAGGAAATTTCAGAAAACAAAACAGAGCCTTCGGCAGAGAGAAGTAAGGACAAAGGAAATTATATAATTTTCATCCGATTATGCTGCTAAACACTGCCCAAACTCAAATTAATCCCAGGTACCGAAGTATTTAGCAGCAGAGAGCATTCCTACGAATTCAGTTTCGTAAAATACGGCCGATGAATCGTCGAGCCACCGAGCTAAGGTAAGTGGAATTGCTCTAAATTAGTGTCTATGTGTTCCTAGCTGTGAAGTGAATGTTTCTCCCTTCTGGCCCGCTGAAAAATAGCAAGTTTTCGACCGTCTTTTGATAAGCCTAAGTTTAGGCTATAAATTATATCGAAAGTAATGTTGCTCTTTACAATAAAGCTGTATTTAGTATTAATCGACGTATTTATGAATGCAGTTGGGAGAAAATAGTTGAAGTACCAGTCGAGCCTCGTCCGACGGATGAATAGTTCAAGAATAAGGTACGTAAAGCTCGTTCCCTCGGCAAGTTAAGTAATATTGAGACAGTATAATAATTCACAGGTCAGTAGAATGTTTAGAAGTTAAGTATTGCGTTATTGTGAATGTTGATACAGTATTAGAAGTATTAAATTACAACTTGTGTAAGACTTACTAGTACGATATAGATTTCAGCATATGTGTTAGAAACTGCACAGCATGCTCAGTATGTGATGTAATATGAAATGTTAAGATATTGTTGTATTCAGTTGAAACCCCGCAAAGCAATGCGGTATCCGTAAGGCACTTCAGAAATAGAACAGTAGGCTAAAATGAAGTTTAGAAAGCATGTTAGGAATAGGAAATCATGTTAATACAGAAACTCAGTAAACAGCCTAGTTTTAGCCGAAGCACTATTTTGTATAGCAGTTGCCCCAGTACAGTTTGGCAACAGGCCATATTTATATATGTACATTTACCATCCTCAGCATGTATTAAATACGTACAGATTGCTATTACTAGTCCAGCATGTAATATATACGATACCTTACCCCTGTTAGCCTCAGCATGTGAGATACGCAGATAGCATGACTAGTTGAGACTGTTGTATTGTTTGGGGTTGGATTACCCAGCATCCATGACCGCCCCAGGGTTAATAGCTGTATCGACTCGTCCGCCAGAGGACGAGGACACTTCACTCTACGGAGTGGTATGCCATCCCGCAAGGGGACGAAGATGGGATGCCAGTTTCCCCATATTGTGCCTTGGTCGGCCCTTATACACCCCCGTCAAGCGGGTACGCCCGGGGTGTTGATTAGGAGTCCTTAGGACTCAGACACAGTTATAGTCAGGGGCTCAGCAAGCCCAAGTGCATACCCAGGGGACCGGCAGGATGCTTACAGCCATTATAGGAGATGGGATGACCGGGGTAGGGGTATAGATTCTGTGCTGGTTGTACCTCCCGGCTTATGGGGGCCGGGTATGGTTTGTGTATGCCATGTTATATTATGTTTGTTATGTCATATCGCATTAGATACTGGTAGATTAGTAGTAGAACGATATGTCTCCAGATATGACTCCTACTCCCTCCAGCATGATTAAGAACAGGTACGATTTACACCATCAGACAGTTAATCTAGTTCTTCCTGTTTCAGTTTCATCAGTTATGTTATTGATTTCAGTTATTGCTTTACATACTCAGTACCAGCGGTACTGACGCCCGGTGGGGCGCTGCATTACTTGCCTGCAGGTACTCGTAGACGAGCAGGCGATACTACGTGATTCCTGTCAGTGGTCGGGTATTCAGCTCCTGTCCTCCGGAGGCTGAATTTCAGAGGTGTATTTCATGTTCCTTTTTGTTGTATAGTACGGGTAGGTCGGGGCCCTGTCCCGATCAGTTCTATTGCTATTCTTAGAGGCTTGCAGTCTGTATATCCACTCCCTGTGGTCAGATGAGCCGGTCGTGTGAGGCCGTGCAGTTGTATAGCTGTTAGAACTCTTTCTTTTTATTATGTTGGCCGTGTGGGGCCATAGGTGTCCAGTAGTGGTGACCTTGCCGGTCACGTAGTTTTTTTTTGTGCTTTATGATTGAGTTGCAGATAACTAGACAGCATGGTGGCCTTGTCCGCCCGCATAGGTTTTCCTGAGTTGATATGTTTCTGGTCAGCTGTTGGTACAGGTACAGGAGGCTATAGGCTAATGGGCCGGGGGCTGTGTTTACAGCCGTTATATAGCCCTTTGTTTCCAGAAATATGAGTTAGAGCCAGCCAGGCACCAGAGGTGCCCAAGCCTAGCAGTCTAGCAGTTCAGGTCCCAGTAGGGCACCAGGTGCCAGTCATACCCCCCAAGGCGGGGTGTGACACAACTATCACACTCAAGTGGGTAGAGCCGTCAATAACCTTGCCAGGGGGATGGACGATACCATGATATCGGTATCATGCTGAAGGCGAATCGTGCTAGGGATAGCTCCCAAGGGAGGTCCCAATAATATAATAGTATTAACCTATGTTGGCGCGTAGTTCTGGGGCATATGGTAATCGACCCTTAACCAGCTCGGTGCTAGACTCTTCTCCCAAGAACATGCAATGCTCTGCATCGTATATAACGAAGCTCAACATCTTCTAATGATGAAACTCAATATGAAATTATGTACAACTCAACATCGTATGAAATGAAGCTCAGCATTGTCTATTGACAAAGCTCAATAATGACATATATCTTAATTATGAATTCATGCATATGAGAAGCTTTATTTCGAAACATAGCACAAGCTCAATCATAGGTGGGAGCATCTACTCCAAATTGCGCGGGAAGCAACATGTAGAAATATTTACTCAACATACCTACAGATAGAATTTATAATAAAAATTGGGAATTTCACTACAAACAATGTGGTAAGCTTATGTGGGGTGAATCATCCTTTTAAGTCAACATGTGGGCATCACCCAAAGATTTATCACACTTGGATCTAATTAATTAATTTTGATACCAACAACATAGTCATGGGTAGTTTTAGAAACATGTTTTTCATCATTAACCTCATCATCATCACACATTTGTCATAAATCACTTCTTTTAGGAACTCATCATCCATGGGCGTTTTGGATTCAAAACTTGGAAAACAATTTTCATATGGAAAAACAACTTAGAATCTTCCAAAACTTCACAATCCATCAATATGGATACAATCTAATCATACCCATGTATAGAGATTGAAGAATCATGCAATTGGGTAAAACCCCATACTTGATTATAAACAATTTATCACATTTTGATAGGATTTGGGCATGGGCGTGGAAGATGACACCTACTCATAGCCTTACACACCTGGAAATGGTGAATTCTAACACCCTCTAATTGCCCAAGTAAGATTCCAATGGAAACCTTGAGATTTTTCCTTGAATCTCCTCTTCAAACCTTCAAACTTGCATGCATGGGAAGAATGGCTTAGAATAGGTTTTCCCTTGCTAAATGATCTTGGGCAGAATTGCATTCCCAAGTGATACTCAAATGCTTCATTTCGACTTGTTTATCTATAGTTATGTATATGATCATGTGATTTTTAGTTAAATGTGAATGTATACTAACCAACATGATTAGTGTTGTTTTGCAGGTAAAAGGAAATTTCGGGAAGCTTATATACATGTTGGTGAAGATCGAGAATGGACTTGGAAACAAGGAGTGGAAAATGACACAAGGGAGAGAAGCAATAATAAGGGCTCCGCGATGGAGCCGTGTCACGCGTCATTGTAGAGGCATTCTGCCTCGGATGAATTAATTTTGCAAAATTCCAGTGGGGGATCGCGTTACCTCTGTGACATGGAGCCAGTGCTCCGCGATGCACTCTGTGTCACGTTGAGTGTAATTACCTAGAACCTCATGTTCCAGTGAAGGTGTGCGATAGCACCATGGCACGGAGGCAAGGCTCTACGATGCAAGCCATCCCACGTTGAGGTGCATTTGCCTGGTAGCCGACTTCCACTGAGGGTCCGTGATACCCCCGTGGCACGGAGGGAGTGATCCGCGATACACTCCGTTCCACGTTACTTGTTATTCTGGGAAAAATTCTCAAGAGCATAAATAGCACACTTAGTCTTATTTTAAACATTCTGATTTGGTTGAGCAAGAATATGGGTTACAGGCAGTTGAGAGGACGAAAATTCTAGGGTTCTTCTCTTTCTCTTTCTCTTTAATCTCAATTGTTTGTATGAATTCTACTTATTTGAGGATGTTTAATTCACAAATGAGTGGCTAAATTCACTTCTTGCTGAGGTTAAGAACAATTGTAGTGGAATGTAATTGTTGATTATTTCAGTTTTCATCTTTTCTTCAATGGTTGTTCTATCAATTCTTGTTTTTACTGCATTAATGTTTGGCCAATGTTAATGTATATCTAGAAATCCAATTTTGATTTTGAAAAGGAAAGAAATTGGGAAGATGTGAACTGGTAGGATATGATCTTTTCTTAGCTATAAAAAATTTGAGAAAATATTTACATTAAGAATAGAAATATATCTGAAAGTCTTATTAGTCAATTAAGGAATCGGTTATGTATGGCTAGAGCGTGAAATTCTTTTATCACAGAAATATAGATTAAGGTTCATTATTCTTAAATTGGATAGGAGTCGAAAGATCCACTCAGTAGGCAATAATTCTTGACTAGCAACTGAAGAAAAGATTGGCTGAATTGAATTTATAAATTGCATCCCTGCATGTTTGTTTTAACCTCATCTTGCTCATTGCTATTGTTCAGACTCAAATTATAATCTTAACTTAGATTTTTATCATGGAGTAAACTTTAACTCTCAAAACATTATTTATTTGGTTGTCTGCATTCATAAAGATAGAGTTCACTGACGCTTAAGTTAATTAATTCCGTAGTTCAGTCCCTGTGGGATCGATACTTGGCTTGAAATAAGCCACTTTACTACTTGTTTGACCATGTGCACTTGTGTGTAGTCACCACAGCACCGAACAAGTTTTTGGCGCCGTTGCCGGGGACTAGCAATTGGTAAATTTATTTTCTTAGTATTAATTTACAAATTCTATATAAGTGTTGACAACTTGATCTTAGCCTTTCTCTTGCAGATATTGAATTCTTTTGAACGCTGGTAAGAGATAAGGAGTTGGTGGATTCATATATAGAGCCGGAGAGACAATTTTATCGTCAAAGAAGGGAAGCTCTAGAGAAGAAGCTGCAGTTGCTAAGACAGGAAATTCTGGAGCAACAACAGAATCCACAACTTGTGAGGGCAGTTTTAGTGCCCGAGGAAATGGCAGCAAGGCCGGTTCGCGAAGTGGCAATCCCACATGCAAACAATTTTACATCTAGTATTCGCAGATCAGAGCCAGGAGGGAGGTTTCAGCTTAAACAGAACATAGTGCAGTTGTTGCACACCAGCGGGCAATTCACAGGTCTCCCTCATAAAGATCCACAACAACTTCTCCAAAACTTTTTGGAGATAAGTGACACTTACATCCCCGCTGGAGTATCATCCAATTATGTGAGGCTTACATTATTCCAATTTTCATTATTGGGGGAAGCAAAGAGGTGGTTGAAAGCTGAACCACCTAACTCTATCACCACTTGGGATGATCTTGCAAGAAAGTTTTTGATATGATTCTTTCCATCTAGGAAAACAGCAAGACTTAGAAGTCAGATTCTATGTTTTAAACAAAGAGAGGGTGACAATCTTTATTAAGCTTGGGAAAGGTTCAAATCAATGTTAAGAAATTGTCCTCACCATCACCTGTCCAATGATGTGTTGGTGCATACATTCATTGAGGGTTTGGTGCACATTACAGATGTCACCCGGGATAGAGTGTGCTTTGTGTATACCCTGATGAAGGGACTGGAAATCAATGTTGGGGCGGTAATCATCTCTGCCATGAAGAGAGCCCGACTGCATCAGGGGCATAGATATGAGTTCGGTGGTCTGCTTACCATGTTCCTGAGGGGCCATGATATTGAGGAGGACGCCCTGGACTACACCCCACAGATCGACAGGCGTGCCTTGGATGTCACTAAAACCAAGGCACCTGACACTACTTATGGGCCGTTGCTCACACTAGTCGAGCGACATGCTCGGGATGATCAGTACATGGCCTGCATATACGGGATGCCGATGTTGCAGCTATGCATAGGTGGGAGGCCGGCAACAGAGGATGAGCTTTGGCAGCTCAAGTTGGATCACCCTTTCGGCGAGAATGCCCGGGCTCTATGCAAAGTGGGGCCCGCATTTGTGGAGCCTGTAGATGATGATTTCCCTATCGATGAGGAGACACGTCGGGAGGACTCAGATGTTGAGTCAGACGAGGACGGCGGGGGCGATTCTGATATGGGAGACGAAGCAACGGCACCTGATGAAGAAGTTGAATACTTCGATTGATCAGGGAGTTTCACCACCCAACCTTTGTGATATGTTGAAATTAGTGGGAGTAGTAGGTGCCATCTGCTTTGTTTATGTTTTGTTTTTTTGTTGTGCTTGTGCTAAATGTGACCTTGCGACTCTATGTTGTATTTTCTGTAATTAATTTGGTGTTGTAATGAATGTTGAGCTGTTGTGTGTTGTGTTGAGCTGCTGTTGGTTGTGTTGTGTAAATATTTTTCAAATTAATATTTTTTATCTTTTTCTATCGAAATTTTTTGTTGAATTTCTTTTATGTTGGGTTTCTCGGCCTTTTTTTTCGGTGCTTTTACCGAGAATAGTCCCATTGAATATTTCTTTTCTTTCTTGTGTTTGTTTCCCAAACGTGTCGCTACTTCATGGTTCGAAATTCTTATTACGTGTTGTACATGATATTAAGATGCAAAGATGATTCATATGAAAGCATGCAAATGTGTAATCATGTTGAGATACCTAGGCCATAGAGTTCGATCCGGTATGATCGAGGCTTAATAGTGAATTCTTGTAATTAGTTGATTGAAGAGTATGTAAATATGTCTTGAATTGGGCATGTGCAATGAGTGTGAGCTGAGGTTTCGACTATTCCATGCTATTGTGAAGTGTCTAGAACTTGTCTGGTGTGTGTGCTAAACGAAATGAAGGATGTGGATTGTAGGAAAGGGTGTAGGCATTTCTTTGAATAAACCGAGAGTTTCTCCTTTATCATACCTTCCTTGAATGTACATCCTAGTTAGCCTCATTGAGCCTTTAGCCTATCTTTTCTTTCTTTGAAGAGGTACAAACCGAGCTTAATCCCTTCTTTTCATTAGCCGTGAATTTGATCCATAACTCTTAAGCGCTCAAGAAAAACAATTTTCCCACAGTGTAAAGGAGTGAGAATTATGAAAAGGAAGGAAAGTGGAAGTGGTGAAAATTAAAGAAAAGGTCAAAGGTGCACTTGTTGAAATTAAAAAAATAAAGATGCATGACTAATCTTTTCTAGTAAGTCGAGTGTGATTAAAGAAATGGGAACAAAAGCAAAGATAAATTTCAAGAATGAGAGGATGGAGCAAGAAACAATGCCCGTAATGAAGGTGGGATGTATTGAAAAGCGCTTAAGGAAGCTAGTGCTATTATTGGTTAGCCCAGTATTTACTAGTTCCTTATCTTACATATTACAACCCGTTAAGTCCTACGTGATCTTACATCGCGCGTCCTTATATTAGTGGAGTAATACACTAGAGGCAAGCCTATGGTTCATGACATGATGCATGTGAATTCTTTGGGACAGAGAGCGAAATCGTATTCATATACCCATACATGTAGTGCTTTGGAAATCATATGATGGCAATTGGGGTAATTCTCTTGTGTTGTGAGGGCACATGCTTGACGAGAGATTATATTTTGTGTCGGATGTCTTGATCAATTGATTTGCACGAGTTTGCCAAGATCAAGAATCGATTCTTGAGTTTAGGAGGTCTTAATGTGTTGTACTTCATTGTGTTGATTAGACCATGCATGTTTTCTTGATGATTTGCTATATTAAATAATCGGTATAGCTGTAGCTTGAATTGTCAAGCCAATTTAGCTATCCGTGGGTGTCAATTGCATGATATGTAAGAGTATTGTTCAAGGACAAACAAGGTTTTAAGTGTGGGGTAAGTGATCTTGGGCAGAATTGCATGCCTAAGTGATACTCAAATGCTTCATTTCGACTTGTTTATCTATCGTTATGTATATTCTCATGTCATTTTTGGTTAAATGTGAACCTATACTAACCAACATGATTAGTGTTGTTTTGCAGGTAAAACGAAATTTTTGGAAGCTAATATACATGTTGGTGAAGATCGGGAATGGACTTGGAAACAAGGAGAGCAAAATGACAAGGGAGAGCAGCAAAAATAAGGGCTCCACGATGGAGTCGTGTCACGCTATCATCGCGGAGGCATTCTGCCTCGGATGAATTAATTTTTCCAAATTCCAGTGGAGGCTCACGTTACCTCCGTGACACGGAGGCAGTGCTCCGCGATGCACTCCGTGGCATGTTGAGTGTAATTACCTGGAACCTCAAGTTCCAGTGAAGGTGCACGATAGCACCGTGGCACAGAGGCAAGGCTCCGCGATGCAAGACGTGCAACGTTGTGGTGCATTTGCCTGGTAGTCGACTTCCAGTGAGGGTCTGCGATACCCCCGTGGCACGGAGGGAGTGCTCCGTGACACACTCCGTGCCACGTTGCTTGTTATTCCGGGAAAAATTCTCAAGAGTATAAATAGTACCCTTAGGTTTTATTTTAAACATTCTAACTTGGTTGACCAAGAACGTGGGTCACAGGCAGTTGAGAGGACGAAAATTCTAGGGTTCTTCTCTTTCTCTTTCTCTTTAATCTCAATTGTTTGTATGAATTCTACTTATTTGAGGATGTTTAATTCACAAATGAGTGGCTAAATTCACTTCTTGCTGAGGTTAAGAACAATTGTAGTGGAATGTAATTGTTGATCATTTCAGTTTTCATATTTTCTTCAATGGTTGTTCTATCAATTCTTGTTTTTACTGCATTAATGTTTGGCCAATGTTAATGTATATCTAGAAATCCAATTTTGATTTTGAAAAGGAAAGAAATTGGAAAGATGTGAATTGGTAGGATATGATCTTTTCTTAGCTGTAAAAAATTTGAGAAAAGATTTACATTCAGAATAGAATTATATCTGACAGTCTTATTAGTCAATTAGGGAATCGGTTATGTATGGCTAGAGCATGAAATTCTTTTATAACAAAAATGTAGATGAAGTTTCATGATTTTGAAATTGGATAGGAGTCGAAAGATCCAATCCATAGGCAATAATTCTTGACTAGCAACCGAAGAAAAGATTGGCTGAATTGAACTGATAAATTGCATCCCTGCATGTTTGTTTTCACCTTAGCTTGTTCATTGCTATTGTTCAGACTCAAATTATAATCTTAACTTATATTTTTATCATGGAGTAAACTTTAACACTCAAAAAATTATTTATTTGTTTGTCTGCATTCATAAAGATAGATTTCATTGACGCTTAAGTTAATTAATACCGTAGCTCAGTCCCTGTGGGATCGATACTTGGCTTGAAATAAGCCACTTTAGTACTTGTTCGACCACGTGCACTTGCGTGTAGTCACCACAGCACAGAACACTAAAAACCCACTAAAACGAGCCTTAAACGACATAGTAGAGGTATTAATAACTTAGAAATTATGAAAAGACCCTTACTGATTTTGCAGGATATTACTGCCAGGTGACCCTAACAGGTGACCTGATGACTAATCAGGACGGGCAACGACTCGTCGATTCGCTCGTCAAGTACACTAGATAATGACTCTGATAGGGCTCAAAAGAGGGGACATGACGACTCGTGGTTACCTCCGTCAGGTACACTGTCCCATTCTCCAATAAAATTTACCCTTTTACTCACGACTCACCTCACGAGTAATCGGGACTGGCCATGACTCTTGGGATCCCTTTCATTGAGTACACTGGATAGCTCCTCTATTTATTTTCTAACACCACCCCATGAAGGACATGATGAATCGTGGTGGCTAACCACGAGTCATTACCTCACTCGTGGGGACCTCAATCCTTTATTTCCCCAAGGCCTCCCCATGAGCCACCTGACAACTCATGGGGTCTCCTCATGTGTCGTCCAATGACTCGTCCTGTGCCTACAAAGTCAATTTAACAATTTTTCCATTTCAACTCCCGAATCCAATCTTTGAGCTTCCGGGGTATAACATAAGCTCTCTATGTATGTTAAATTCTGTCTCTCGTTCATGTTCGGCTTATAATATCGAGTTATATCAAGTATATGCCCAACTTAGATTTCTTGAATGATTCGTGCTCATAATTTCCTTACTCTAAGCCCTATGAATGTTCCCCCATGATCGAAATGATGGTTAAAATATTTACGTTCAAGATAACTCCCTATCCCTATCGTAGATGCCGGGTATGTGGAAGTTCAGGAAGTGCAATTATTAGTCAAGCCTGGAAGTGTAACAACCCCCATGGTCAATTTATGAGTGTTGATCCATTTCCATGGGTTGAACCTTTCTATATCCTCATTTTGTTACTTATGACTTGCGGAGGTGGACGACACAATTTCCAAGATGATCCAATGATGATTGGATAATATTTTTGGTTTTTGGAAGGTTTGAAGTTTGAGAAGTTTGACCAAAGTAAACATTTCAAGTTAACAAGCTCAAATTTGGGTTCTGAAAGTTTTATTAGTTCTGGATTGTGATTTATGACTTAGTTGGGTAGTTTTCATGGATCCTGAGGTGATCGGGAGTGATTTGAACCTTTGGTTGGATTTATGAGCATTAAGGAAGCTATGTTTGACCATGGTCAACTTTCGATTAAAACAGCCTCATATATGTGATTTGATAATTCTAACAGGCCCGGAATGTGTTTTATGATTGAATTGCATATTTGTTTTGTGACTGGAGGATTTCGGATGGGTTTGGGGTGGATTTGAATATTTTGTGTGTTTAGCATGATTTTAAGCATAAAATGTGGTAACTTAGAGTTCGTTTTTGTGTGGATTTGAATGTTTTATGTGTTTAGCATCATTTTAAGCATAAAATGTGGCAACTCAGAGGTTCGTGTTTAGTTTTTGAGCTCAAAATTTTTTTTCGACACTTTCAAAAAGCTTAGCATGAATTATAGTAGTTATTGGAAAAGTTTGGTACAATTTCAATAAGTTAAGATTGGGTTTTTCTTGCAAAACATGAGATATATTTAGAACAAGAAAAAATGATTTCTGGCTTGGCAAACGAGCACCAAATGGAGTTTTGCTTGGACGAGTAGGTCCTTATCATTATTTAGGAACTTTAGGAAAAAGAATCCTCGCATTTTGAGTTCGTATGATGAAGTTATGACCATTTTAGTAGAAGTTAAAGTTGTTGGTGCAGCCCTATATAAATACCTTAACAGAGTATTTTTATACAAACTGTGTTTCTTTGGTATTTTCAGTATACTTGGAGTGTTGGAGTTCGGAATTGAGTGATTTTTGCGGCATTCCTCTTTATTTATCAAGGCGGTAAGTATATAATCCTTAATTTTGTATTTCTCCATGATTATTGGAGGAAAATTTGAGATTTGAGATCCTTTTTGGATGAAATTTCATATTTGAGTTCTTTACATCATGGATACCATGATTTATAAATAAAATTTCCAATTTTGCTCTTGGGGGCCCGAGGTTGGCTTTTAGATTGACTTTTTAACCTAAAATGGAAGTATATTAATATGGATGTCCATGATTTTATTTTCTTATGTAGAATACATATTTGACCAAATTTTGATCATTCATAAGGGTTATACAAGGGCAAATTCATAATTTGATGCTTGAGATTCGTTTGGAGGAAAGTGGAGATGTCTTGGTTCTTTCTGGTTTAGAAAGAAGGGGAAACTTAGTCCCCAGTATGTGGGGCCATATAGGGTTGCGAGATGTGTTGGCAAGGTTACCTATGAGTTGGAGCTGCCAGCAGAATTAGCTTCGGTGCAGTCCTTATTGAGGAAATACATCGGAGATCCATCTTTAGTGGTCCCGGTAGAGGGCATTGGGGGTGAAGAACAGCCTCACCTATGAGGATGTACCGATCGAGGTCCTTGATCATCAGGTTCGTAAGTTGAAAAATGAAGAAGTAGCCTCGGTGAAGGTTCTTTGGATATATCATCTTATTTAAGGAGCTAGGTGGGAGGCCAAAGCAGATATAATGGCAAAGAACCTGTATCTTTTCCCTTCCGGCTCAGTTCCAGCTAGAGGCATCAGTTTCCTCCTTAATATTCTATTCAGTTTCATGTCCAGTTTATATATCTCAGATCTTTTCATGTTTAACATGTATGTATGATTCATTATATCAATTCATCCATGTGTATAAGTCCGGTGTCATTCACTCCGTCAGTTTTAAGTTTTAGATGTTCGGTATGTGGGGTTGCAGTTTCTTTTCCCATCCTTCAAGTATGTTTAACCCACATTCGAGGATGAATGTTCCCAACGGGGAGATATTGTAATACCTCGAAAGTTCCTAGGACTAGACTGGAGATTTGAAGTGTGATCAGCAAGAAAAGTTTGGAAAAAGAATTATTTCAGTACGACTCGACCTATGAGTTGTAGGTTGGTACTAAGGGTCGTAGGAAGAACCGTGGTCTAAATCAGATAAGTTGTTTCAAAAACATGAGTACCCACTATGATTCATAGTATGTGGGTACAACCCGTGGCCAGGAGTCGTAGCAAGTCTTTGGGCTTATCAGGTGAATGAATGCAAGGGTAATAATATGACTCGTAGTATGGAGTTACTAGTCATGGTACGTGTCATAGAAATTTTCAGAGAGTTGGGAAAAATGGACTCGTTAGTCACTGGAGGAAACCATGAGTTGTAGGTTGGTGGTACGACTCATGGTACGAGTAGTAATATGATGGTACGGATCGTCGGTTCAGTCGTGAATTGATATATTATAATGCCTCAGACTTTCAGGCTACGTTAGTAAACCTTCTAGGTATCTGTATAAACCCAAACCTGATGAATTTATAGAAACAAGGTTTTAATATTAATTCCAAAGTGTAATAAGCGCATTGGATGCAAATTAAGGTCATAAGGAACATCTAGCATGAAATTGAGTTGAGGGCCTTCTTGCCGATTGGGTATCTAGTATTAGTTTGTATAAGGGTCAACTTCAACTCATAATATATCCTTTGTTACAAAACGTTTTTGGGTTATTTAGCAAATCAAATTGAAGCCCTTTGAGTCTTCTTTCCAATGCATCTGACCTTGCGCCAATCGGAGTTTGGAGTAAAAAGTTACGAGCAATTTAGTAAAGTTGTAAAATGCATTGTACGACTCTCAGTACAAGTCGTACAATAAACCTACGGCCCGTACTGTTGGTCACAGTAACTGCTAGTTACAGGTTTTATTTTGATAGTTTTGGGGCAATTTTGTAAAATCCTATACTTATAACTCCTAAATGAAGTCTTTTTGTGCTTTCTTAAGGTCAGATTAAAGGGATTAACCTAGCCTAAATCCTTACTCTCTTCAAACATGCTTAGATTAGATTTACTCTCAAGAAGGAGCTCGCTTTCATCACCTCCAACTTCTCAATTCCTCTTGGATCTTCAAGACAAGTCAAGGGATCATCAACCCAAGTATATAAGGCTATGAATGAGTGCAATAGTCCACACCCATGCCTAATTCATGTTGTCCTAGTTGATGATTCCATGGGGTTTCTACCCATTGCATGAATTTCCTAAGTTTTAACCATGGTTATAATCTAAGCATGTTTGAATGATGAATTATGATTAATGGGCAGATTTTACATTGTTTTAAATTATAAATTGTGTTTTCAAGTTTTCTAAACTATGATACCCATCCATAATGGATCGTAAGAATTGAGATCTATGATATATGTTTAAGCATGATGATATATTTATGAGAAAAGAATGTTTTCAAGTTACCCATGTTTATGATCATATTTTTAAGTGAATCAAGCGATTTTCATGCATGTTAAAGTATTGGGCAAGCCCACATGTTCAAGTATGTTTTATGATTTCATTAATTAGCTTAAAACATGATTTTGGAGTGAAGGCTCCCACTATTTCCAGCTTGTGATATGGTTTGAGCCAAGACTCCTCATGTTATGATTTCCGATTATGCATGTACATTATTATTCAGCTTTGTCCCTAGACGATGGTCCCTTTGTAGAAAAATGATGGTCAGCTTCATTGAAAAATGATGGAGAGCATATGCATGTTTTTGGGAGTAGTGTGTAGCACTGAGTAGGCTAAGGGTCAGTCAACCCTATGCCTCAGAACTATACATCAACGTAGGTGTTATATATATATACTTTTGAGTCCTCCCTTGTGAGCTTTCCCCTTTCCCAAGGGGGCCTTCTGCTTGATATCGATATCATTGTTTCATCCGCAGCCCTGGCAAGCTTTGGACGACTTTGCCCTGTTGAGTTTAATAGTTAGGACCACGTAAGCTCTATCGTGGTAATGTCGATTATGTGACGAGTGTCCCATTTTTCGTCATGATTTTAGTTATGCGTGTTCATCATTCATGATATATATATATATATATGTTCTAAAGCAGGTTTGACGCAATGTTTAATTTTTCTTATGATTATCAGATTTCATCTTTGGGTCATTTGATTCAGTTATGATGCTAAGTTATGTCAGATCATGATTTCAAAAAATAGCATGCAAGCCCTACTCTCAGATTCTTGTTTTTATTATATTTTATATTATGCATGTTTTAAATGATTTTACTTATTTAAGCGGTTTTACTTACCTTGCATACTCATGTCATGCCCCACCTTTGGAGGCATGACTGGCACCTAGTGCCCTTCTGTGGTCTGAACTAACTATGCTAAGCTGTGCACTCCTGCTTTAGGCTCACTTCTCAATTCAAGAAAACAATGGGCTATATCTTGGCTGTAAATACAACCTTCGGCCGACAAGGCCTTATAGCCACCTGTAAAAGAAAACCAGCTAGCTAGAAACAACAACAACAGGGAATCCTATGCGGGTCGACAAGACCACCATGATGTCTAGTTATGACTGTAAAGTAAAACCAGTGCTAAGCTAAACTATGGCCGACAAGGCCACTAATCTATCAGCTAAACAAGGCCCCACACGGCCAACATGTAAATTAAAGCATGTATAGGTCCCATACAGCCAATAACAACTAACCACAGGGAAAAAGAACAATCTACAAGCCTCTAGGAGTAATATGATGGTAAGGACAGGGCCCCGACCTACCCATGAACTGTACAATCAAAAGGAAGTAATCTTCTATTTACAAGTTCCGAAATAAAGGAGCTAACTGCTTTGACGATGCTAATTGAAAACTACAAAGGACCTGTTTATCGTCTATCCGCACCTGCAGGCAAGTAATGTGGTACCCCAGAAAGGGCGTCAGTATAATATGTACTGAATATGTAAGGCGATAACTATAAATGACTAAAATAAAGAGATAAAGCTGAGAATAACTAAAAGGAAGGAATAGAGATCATACCTGAGTAATAGAATGTCTTACTATTTAACTGTCAATAACTAAACCAAACATAAACCTTACATGGCCCCCATAAGCCGGAAGGTACAACCAGCACAGAATAACCCACCTAGGGCCCCCATAAGCCTTGGTGAGTACACCTCCGTTTATATACCCCTATCCAAGGTCACACTGGTCAACTAATAACTATAGCCATCCTACCAATCGCCTAGGTCTGCAACTGAGCCCTCTTGGCCCCTAACTATAACTGTGTCCGAGTGTGGTGGACTCCTTATATCTGCACCCCGGGCACCGGGCTCGACAGGGGTGTATAAAGCCAACCATGTCATATGAGGACCTGGGACCCCATCTTCGTCCCTAACGGATGGCATACCGCTCTGTAGAGCAACGTCATCTCGCCCCTGGCGGGAGTCGACATAGCTAATAACCCTGGGGTCTGTCATGAAGGATATACAGGCATAATCCATCCAAAACTAAACATGCAATAGGAGTTTAAGCTAATAACAACAACTAATCATAATAGGCATGCTTCTTGTACTCTTACTAGGACTCAAACTGGGTTATCATGCTAAGGAAACCAACTTGCCAAAAGAAACTAGCTTAACATACCTCGTCCGCCGATTGCTAATTAACTGGCATGTTTCAGCTCGTATTCAACTGCTCTTCTCAACCGTAATCGTATTATTTGAAGAATGAGGCAAATTTCAAC
Source organism: Datura wrightii (assembly GCA_035772735.1). NCBI lineage: Eukaryota > Viridiplantae > Streptophyta > Magnoliopsida > Solanales > Solanaceae > Datura > Datura wrightii. The sequence goes on from JASDFA010000027.1 coordinate 73,807,408, forward strand.
AGAAAATTTAATAAAAACGATTACTTTATATATAAATATTAACTATATTTCAACTTGATGGAACAGGGTTGAAAACTCGTAATTTGTCGAAAGTCCACAAGGGAGAAATGCTTACTTTAAGCCTGTGGTTACACTAGTTTGGAGTAATTCCAACAACTTTGGCTTGGTGGGGTCACGGTTCGCCTGGCGAATTTCACCAAACTAACTCCGTATTAATGCTCCCTACAGCCTTATACTTTGATGCCCGAAGTTAATTTGAATTCAGGTGACATTTCACAGCGTAAATAGAGGAAAATCACCTGAAAATCACATGTGTATTACTTCTGGTCGCGGGTCTGGTTTACTATTAAGTGAACAAGTGAAAGACATTGAATATATATATAATTTAGGCGGTGGACATGGGGTCCATGGCATGGACACCAACACGCCGTTTCTAGGACGTGCCACGGAGCCCAACGCCCAGTGAGTGTTCGTGCCACGTTGCCCTTTGGGTAGCTAGTCAAGCCTTCTTCCATGCGGTCTCGACTCCGTGCTCGTTCGACCTTTCCCCGAGCCCTTTTCTCGTACATATTGCACTCTAAAGCTCTTTACCAATGAACGAATAGGTCATCCAAATATTAGAAACTTAGGGGGTGTAACATCCTCCCCCCCTTAGGAACATTCATCCTCGATGTTTTACATTAGCTTATCGGCATCTTAACTTTGGTAGCTACTTATTTTGGAAAAATACCGAAAGAGTCTCCCCTGTAATATGGACTATCCAAATATCCTGAAACATAGAAAAGTCTAGTACAGGCACTTCAAATAATACTATCACAACTATTTCACAATAAGGCTAGAGTAAACTTAGCAATATATATAACACAATTCATGAAACAACGAATGAATCAATAACTTACCTTAACTACATAATCTGGACTAAGTTTGAAAAAACTGAGTATATCTGGATTTCATGTCATCCTTAGCTTCCCAAGTCATTTCCTCTATATTCTTATTTCTCCATAGTACTTTAACAAAGGCAACATCTTTAGTCCTCAGCCTGCGAACCTACTGATCTAATATAGCTACTGGGATCTCTTCATAGGCTAATTCCTCAGAAACCTGGACATCCTCAGCTGGCACAATTCTGGACGGATCCCCTATGCACTTCCGTAGCATCGACACATGGAAGACTTGATGAACAGATTCCAATTCTGAAGGAAAATCTAGCTCGTATGCCATATGGCCAATCCTCTGGAGTATTTGATATGACCCAATAAACCTCGGGCTGAGATTACCCTTTTTTCCAAACCTCATTACGCCCTTCATTGGCGAGATTTTTGGAAATACCCAGTCACCTACACTGAACTCCAGGTTTCTACACTGCATATCAGCGTAAGATTTCTGGCGGCTCTAAGCTGTCAGCAGACGTTCTCTGATAAGATTTACTTTCTCTTCTGACTGGTGAATTATATCAAGCCCAATTAACCCTGTCTCTGCAACCTCAAACAAACCAATCGGGGACCTACATTTTCACCCATATAAAGCCTCATAAGGTGCCATCTTAATCGCCAAATGGTAACTGTTATTATAGGAAAACACAATAAGGGGTAAATATTCCTCCTAGATGCCCCCGAAGTCTAGCATGCACGCCCATAACATATCCTCAAGCATCTGAATTGTATATTCTGCCTGCACATCTGTCTGAGGGTGGAATGTTGTACTCAAATTAACCTGGGTTCCCAAACCTCTCTGGAAGGACTGCTAGAACCTAGCTATAAATTGCGCTCCCCTATCAGAAATGATATATACTGGAACACCATGTATCTGACTATCTCCTTGATATAATGCTCGTTATAATTTTTAGCTGAAAAAGTAGCCCTCACTGGAATTAGCTGATTTCGTCAATCTGTCAACAATCACCCAGGTGGAATCAAATTTATGCCTGGTACGAGGTAACCCTATAAAAAAATCCATGTTAATTGCCTCCTATTTCCATATAGACACTGCTATCTCCTGTGTCATCCCGCCGGGTTTTTTATGTTCGGCTTTCACCTGCTGGCAATTAGGACATTGAGCTACAAATTCTGCTATCTCCATTTTCATTCCCTGCCACCAGTAAATCTCTTTTATATCGTGATACATCTTTGTTGAACTAGGAGGAATAGAGTAATGGGAATAATTTACCTCACCTATAACTTGCTGGCAAAGTCCTGTTGTGTTTGGAAAATAGAGGCGATCCCTACAAAACTCCTTCAGTAACCTGGAAATCTGCAACTTCCCTCGTTGAACCTTATCTATGAACTGGACTAGGTTAGGGTCTACGTACTGTCATTCTTTCACTTCCACAACCAATGATGATACTGCTATATTCTGAATTATATGTCTCCTAAATGTACTATATGGCCAGCTAAACTGGCTTGTTGATGCAATTCTCAGGCCAGTTCCTGTTGTCCTGGCTTCAGGTGTACTAAACTCCACATGGATTTACGGCTGAGGACATCTGCTACAACATTGGCTCTCCCTGAGTGGTACAAAATATTCACATCATAGTCTTTAAACAACTCTAACCTGTAACGTTGTTGTAGATTCAATTCTTTCTGTGTGAAAATCTACTTGAGACTCTTGTGATTAGTGAAAATATCTACATGAATGCCACACAGCTAGTGCCTCCATATTTTCAAGGCATGAATCATCGTGACTAATTCCGGGTCATGGGTGGGGTAGTTCTTTTCATGCTTTTTCAGCTGCCTAGAAGCGTAAGAAATTACTTTACCATGCTACATCAGAACACATCCTAACCCAGCGCCTGAAGCATCGCAATATACTGCATAACCCTCTGATCCTTCTAGAAAGGCTAATACTGGTGCTGAGGTCAGTCTGTTTTTCAACTCATGAAAGCTCTGTTCACATGCTTCAATCTAGTGAAATTTAGTTGTTTTCTGAATAAACTTGGTCAAAAGCGCTGCTAAGGTGGAAAATCCTTCCACGAACCTTCTTTAATACACATCTAACCCCAGGAAACTACGTGCCTTGGTCGGAGTGGTAGGTATAGGCCATGTTTTCAGTTATTCAATTTTTTGCGTGTGTATCTGAATATCAGCATCTGACACAATGTGGCCCAAAAAGGCTACTAAATTCAGCAAAAATTCACAATTAAAAAACTTCGCATACAACTAGTGATTCTTGAGAGTCTGGAGCATTATTCATAGATGATCTCGGTGATATGCCTCTGAGCAAGAATATAACAGAATATCATCAATAAATACTATCACAAACAGGTCCTGATACTGCTTGAAGATGTTTTTCATCAAGTACATGAACACAGCTGGAGCATTTGTCAGCCCGAAGGACATGACTAGAAATTCAAAATGGCCATACCTAGTTTTGAAAGCGATTTTTTGAATATCCCTCTCAGGAACCCGAACCTGATGGTACCCCAACCTTAATTCAATTTTCAAGTAATACTTTGCCCCCTGCAATTGGTCAAACAAGTCATCTATTCTAGGAAGCGGGTACTTATTCTTGATAGTGACATTATTTAACTGCCGGTAGTCTGTATACATATGGAGGGAGCTATCCATCTTTCTCACAAAAAGAAATGGTGCTCCCCGTGGTGAAGTACTCGGCCTGATGAAGCTCTTATCTAATAGATCTTTCAACTATTCCTTCAACTGAAAAAAGGTCACTGAAGTAATTCTAGCGTGATACCGAACTTCCGAGCCACGAATGGGTAACATAAGACAAGGTGGATCCTGGATCTATCAATACATAAATAAAGTGAGAGAAAATGTCCAACATACCTGTCACCACGTTCGGCGACGACTCCGACTCCTGCCCTCCCTATAAAGCATAAGTGCGATCTGGACCGATACCTTAGCTAGATGCCCCTAGTCTGCCTTGGCCTCTGCCGGCTTGAGCTGAGGGCCTACACCCTGCTGGAGATGCTGGGGCATATGATCCTTCTGAAGATCCATCCTATTGGTCCCGATCACTCTGATCCCTGTCTGGACAATCCCTCATCTGATGACCCTCCTTTCCATATGTATAACATGCTGTGGAACCAAACCTGCACGCCCCAGAGTGACGTCGACTGTAAGCAGGGCAAAGCGGTACGGTGAATATACTCTGCTCCACTCCTTTCTACTCCTATGAACCTGCTGATCGTGAGCTCTCGCCGGGTCCTGACTGCCACCGACGACCAGATCCATTCCCCTGCTGCTGTTATGGGGGTGGGGGTCTGGGTGGTCTGCCTAAAAATCATGGCCTGGGTCCACCCTGGAACACTGCCTACATGTCACTAGGTTTGGCCCTGTGGCGTTGCTCCTGATCTGCCCTCCTTATATCCCCCTACTGCTTTCTGATCCATTCAATATTCTGAGAAAAAGCCTGAACACGGGCAATATCCATGTCCTCTTGCAGAGTGGCTGTAATACAGGTCTTTACATATTCTGGATTCAGCCCCATAATAAACTGATGCACCCTAGCTGGCATGGTATCCACAAAACCTAGTGCATATCGGGCCAAGGAGTCAGACCTCATAGCATACTCCCGGACACTCATCGACCCCTGCTCTAGATGTAGGAACTAATCAACTTGGACCATTCGAATTTCCCGTGGTAGGTAGTGGCCCAGAAAAGTCTCTGAGAAGCTAGGCCAAGTCTGAGAGGAAACGCCTCTCACTCGGGACCTCTCCCAACTCTCGTACAACAGTACTACGATGTCCCATAGCCGGAATACTGCTAACTCCAGCAACTCCACATGTGTAGCATGCATTATCCTGAAAATCCGCTACATTTGATCCAAGAAATCTTGAGGGTCCTCCTCCCGGTCCGTCACTATGAACTGCGGGGGACTCAGTCCGAGGAACTCTCGGACCCTCGAACTACCAGGCCCTCCTGAGGACTCTACGACTGTGGGTGCCACTGGCAGGCGCTGTGCAACAATCATCTAAGCTAGCATAACAACAGTACTCCTAACCTCCTGATTCGATGGTACCGGCATAGAGACTGCTGAGGCGGTGCCGCCACATTTTCCGCTTCGAGTGGCTCCTTGCATAGTGTAGAGTGTTGGGGAGACCGAGATGAAGTCTCCCTGTTGCCCTCAGATTGGGCTGACTCTGACTGAGGCACCCTACTAGTGCCTTCCGCTGCTGCAACATCCAATCTCCTACCAATCATGGGGTGTCGCGGATCTGCCATCATTCTGTAGATAAAGTAATATGGTAAGCTTAGGGACTCAACCCTATACTTTACAACTCTATAACACTACTGGATAAGAAGTAAGAGTAACCATCCTATCATGCCTCGCAGCCTCCTGCCTATAGAATGTGGTGCACAACACATCCATAGACAAGACTCCACTTAACACGACTTGTAGACTCCCTGAGATATGACCTGCGATGATACCAAGTTTGTCACGCCCCACATTGGAAGGCATGACTGGCACCTAGTACCCTACTATTGTCTGAACTGACTAAGCTAAGTTGTGCACTCCTTCAGCTGGCTCACTTCTCAATTCAAGAACACAACGGGCTATATCTCGGCTATAAATACAACCTATGGCCGACAAGGCCTTATAGCCACCTATAAAAGAAAACCATCTAGCCAGAAACAACAACAATAGGGAATCCTATGCGGGCCGACAAGACCACCATGATGTCTAGTTATGACTGTAAAGTGAAAGTAGTGCTAAGCTAAACTATGGCCGACAAGGCCACTAATATGTCAGCTAAACAAGGCCCCAGATGGCCAACATGTGAACTAAATAATGTATAGGCCCCACATGGCTAATAAAAACTAACCACAGGGAAAAAGAATAATCTACAAGCCTGTAGGAGTAATAAGTTGGTCGGGATAGGGCCCCGACCTACCCATGAACTGTATAATCAAAAGGAAGTAACCTTCTATCTACAAGCTCCGGAAGAAAGAAGCTAACTACTCTGATGATGCTGACTGAAAACTACAAGGGACCTGCTTCCCGTCTATCTGCACCTGCAGGCAAGTAATGCAGCACCCCAAAAATGGTGTCAGTACAATATGTACTGAATATATAAGGCGATAACTGTAAATGACTGAAATAAAGAGATAAAACTATGAATAACTTAAATGAAGGAATAGAGATCATACCTGAGTAATAGAACTTCTTACTGTCTAACTATCAATAACTAAAGCAAACATAAACCTTATCTGCCCCTATAAACCAAAAGGTACAACCAGCACAGAATAACCCACCTTGGGCCCCCATAAGCCCTGGGGAGTACACCTCAGTCTATATAACCCTATCCAAGGTCACACTGGTAAACTAATAGCTATAGCCGTCCTACCAATCCCCTGGTTCTTCAACTGAGCCCGCTTGGCCCCTTACTATACCTATGTCTGAGTCCGGTGGACTCCTCATACCTGCACCCCGGGCACCAAGCTTGACAGGGATGTATAAAGCCAACCACGACATATGAGGATGTGGGACCCCATCTTTGTCCCTGGCGGATGGAATACCGCTCCATAAAGCGACGTCATCTCATCCCTGCCAGGCATCGACACAGCTAATAACCCTGGGGTCGGTCATGAAGGCTATAAAGGCATAATCCATCCCAAACTAAACATGGAATACGAGTTTCAACTAATAACGACAACTAATCATAATAGTCATGCTTCTGGTACTCTTATTAGGACTCAAACTGGGATATCATGCTAAGGAAACCAACTTGATGAAAGAAACTGCCTTAACATACCTCATTCGCCAATTACTAGTTAACTGGTGAGTTTCAGCATGAATTCAACTGCTCTTCTCAACTGAAATCGTATTATTGGAAGAATTAGGCTAATTTTATAATAAATTCGATAAAAATGATAACTTTATAAAAAAATATTAACTATATTTCAACTCTATGGAACACGGTATAAAACTCATAATTTCTCGAAAGTCCCGAATGGAGAAATGCTTACTTTAAGCCTGTGGTCGTACTGACAGTAGTTTGGAGCAATTCCAACAACTTTGGCTTGGCGAGGTCAAGATTCGCCGGACTAATTTCGCGAAACTAACTTCATAATAATGCTCTCTGCAGCCTTATATTTGGATACCTGAAGTTAATTTGAATTCGGGCGGCGTTTCGCAGCATAAACGGAGGAAAATCACCTAAAAATCGCGTGTGTATTACTTCTGGTCGAGGGTCTGGTTTACTTTTAAGTGTACAAGTGAAAGACATTGAATATATATAATTTTGGCGGCGGATATGGGGTCTATGGCATGGACTCCAACGCGCCAGGGAGGGTCCGTGCCACATTACCCCTTTGGGCAGCTGGTCCGGCCTTCTCCCGCGCGGTCTCGACTCCGTGCTCGTTCCACCTTTCCCTGGGCCCTTTTCTCGTACGTATTGCACTTTACAGCTCTTAACCAACATATGAATAGTCCTTCTAAACATTAGAAACTTACAGGGTGTAACAACTCAGTACATTCCAAATACTGACCGCATACTCTATGCTATAGCATTTCATGATACAGGCTAGGATATTCAGGTCAGTCTAACCATTAGCCAGACTCTCAGCACTAGTATCTCCTAGACTCAGTTGGTGAATCCTCATCTCTCGAGTGTCCCTATTTATCAGTTGTATTACTTTTCAGTTTCAGACTTCAGTGAGTTTGTTGGGTCTTGTCCCATCAACTCGTCAGAAGTAGAGGCTTTTCAGACATAACATGTATTCAGTTTAAGCCATATCTATCATCTATTCAGATGTTATGTTATTATAATACTTCTTCTTATTTACATATATTAGACTTCCGCTTGATTATTTTGAATTTAGATGTCATTTCATGTCATGGGTCGACTTGTAGTCTTCGAGGTTCTATGTCCCGTGTCTCGATCGGGGCCTATGTTCGGCTCATGACAGCCACCAAAGAAGACTATGATCCATTTTGAACAATGACCCCACCATCCATCGAATCAATAAGACGAACTACTAGTCGTGCAAGTCGATGCACATCCTTCACCAACTCTTTTCTAACCTCATCTACATGAGACAGTCTCCATAAAAAGCCTCCTAAGAGCATCTTCCACCAGATTGCCTTGTCCGGATGATACGGGATGCTCATATCGTAATCTTTAAGGAGTTCCAACCACCTTCTTTGATATAGATTTAGATCCTTCTTGGTAAACTTGTACTATAGGATTTTGTGGTCTGTGTACACATCCACATGGACCCCGTGTAGATAGTGTCTCCAAATCTTCAAGGCAAATGCTATCGCTACCAACTCGAGGTCGTGAGTTGGATAATTCTTTTCGTGGACTTTAAGCTGCCTAGAAGTATAGGCTATAACCTTATTGTATTGCATTAATACACAACCAAGGTTGATCCTCGAGGCATCACAATATACCACAAACCCATCGATACCCTCAGGTAAAGCAAATGCTGGTGTTGAGGTGAGTCGAGTCTTTAACTCTTGCGAGCTCTTCTCACAATCCTCTGGCCGTTGAAACTTTACTTTTTTCCTGGGTCAACTTAGTCAATTGTGCTGCAATAGATAAAAACCCTTCAACAAATCTCCTGTAGTAACAAACTAAAACCAAGAAACTCCTGATATTTTAAGGACTAACTGGTCTAGGCCAATTCTTCATAGCTTCTATCTGTTGAGCCAGGGAAAAATACATTTTGTCAGGAGTAATGACTCATCAAACAGGTCGTCCTTAGGTTCAACGAGTAGATACTTTACTCATTGCTTCTCTCAATTTTCCAGACTCATATCTACAACCACGACTGTATAGGATGAGTCGTTACTTTCCCCAATGACTCATCACTTTCGCCTGTTGTCACCACTACCTGCAACTCCTTACCTTCTGGAGGTCTTCTCAATGGATTCATACCTTGACTCATTGTTCCCTTCAATGAGTCATACCATGACTTGTGTCAGTAACCTTGACAAAAGGCAACTCCCACGACTGCTTTCCATGACTCGTTACACTGAAAACTGAGTCGTTAGATGGTACGTTGGTCCTAGACCTATCGACCAACATCCATACCACGACCAAAACCCACAGCACGTGGGAGCTTCCCATGACTCATGCAACTGGTCATCCTGAGATAATTTTCCAACTTTTCTGCTGGACATCCTTTCAACTCTTGAGTCTATTCTTAGGCACTTCCGAGGTATTACAAAAATAGTGATTCTTGAATGATGATTATGCACACATTGTTAATATCTTTGTGTTGATTGTTTTTAGCAATTGCAAACATTATAACCTGCATTAAATATTAACATTCTTGATAAAAGAAGTATAGATAATAAATAGAGATAAGGAATGGAGGTTTGATGTTTCTTCCCCTCATACAATGACTTTAGTTGTTACTAGATGAGTCAATATAAAATTAATGATGACGTTTAATGTTAAAACTCTTTATGACCAAAAGAACTTATAGTGTCATTCATCTAGGTGGGTCAAAAGACATTAGATGAATTATGAGCATCAGTTTTTCCTCTATAACATTGGAATCAAACATTAATAAAATAGACCTACTGAAGTTATGAAATCATAGGGAAAATAGTCCTAGTTTATTCTCATATATTGATTATAAGCAAAGGCTCTAAAAGATCAGTTACTAATACTTAAGTTTTTAATTTTTTTACTTTACATGTTAAATAACCCCCCTTGAAATATCGACTACCAGCTGAATATTCACCATTGACACATATCTTGCCATATTTTCTGTAGGATCCGACCCCAACCTTGTTGCATTCTATATTTGGCAACGACCAATTTATACTTCATTAAAGATGTAATTTGGGCGTATCAAATTTTGGCATTGTTGCTAGGGAATACACTTTAGAAATAGTTCACTAGTGTTTAGTTCTTCTTGTAGTCATTATTCTCTTATTTATTCCTTTTGTTGTTTTTAATTCTTTTAGGTGTAATGGTGAATCTCGTAGGGAATTTTTAATCAATAGTTGGGTGAGGTGCTCATGGATGGACAGCGTGTTAAGGCTTTGCGACTAGCTGAAGTAGCTCAGCAAGCCGAGGCAGCAGGAAGAGCTGAGATTGCCGAGGCTACCCCAGTAGCTTCAACAAGGAACAAGCTACATCCTCCACATATCCATGAGTGACATGCTCTGAAAAATATGAATAATAAGGAGGAGACTAACCTAGAGGAGGTTGGTGTCACTGGGGATATTTTGCCTCGCCCATTTGCAGTAAATGCAAAGTTCAATATCACACATACTATGTGATACAATTGCTCTACATGAAGAGATTATTTAATGGGATATCTAGAGAGGATCCAAATCAGCACCTACTTAACTTCTTAGGGATATATAAGGCATAAAACTACTAGGTTATATAGGAGGCCATCAGATTAAAGTTGTTTTCTTTCTCTCTAATGGGGGAAGCTACTCTTTAGTTAAATTAGTTGCGGAATGAATCCATCACCAGTTGGGTATACTTGACCATACCCTTTTTGGAGAGGTTCCGTTCACCATCTTGAATGATACAATTGAGGGAAAAATAAATAATTTTAGACAACTATCAGGTGAAGCACTATATAAAGCTAGGCTCTAGTTTAAGAAGGAACTAAAGGATGCCTAAAGCATAAGCTACTGGAGAAAGTCCTTCTCGAGATATTCTACAGGGTATTGAACTCCATGAACAAGGATGTGGTAGATAGTATTGCTGAGGGTTCCATGAAAGAAACACCTTCACTAAGGCCAGCGAGACTTAAGAAGATGACAAAAATAAATAGAGCTTGGCATAGTAGAGAGTCTGAGCCTGCAACTATAAACTATTCAAATGGATGATCGTAGAGCAGTGTAGGAAAAAAGAAGATTCTTATTAGGATAGGGCTCATTTTAAAACTCAAATCGACTGGATTACTAACCACTTGATGCGAGTAAATTCACAAAAGGCCTAGGAAATTGGTTCGCAAGAAAAAGCATATAGAAATGATGATTACTACCCTGATTTTTAGGAAGTAAACTTTGTGAACAACTTGACAGGGGATTTTTGGGCCAAAAACCAAGAGTCTAACAAAGACTCTTGGTGTCAAGGACATGGAAATCAAGGTCGAAACTCTTAGGTAGAAAAAATTATGATCGATCAGGTTGAAGTGATAGAGATAAATATCAGGGAAATTGGAGGAACAGGGATGTTTACAAGAATGAAAAAAATTGTACTTAGGTTCCTTCAAACGGTTCAGAATAAGCAGGTAACAAAACTCACGGTTCTATGAGAGAGAACATTCTTGTAGGGTAAAAGGTTGAGTCCATAGACTCTGGCATCAAGGAGATGTGAGGAGACATATCAAATATGAGTAAGCTAGTAGATAAACAATCAACTTCTATTAAATGGTTGGAGAAATAAAAATGGGCCAGATATCAGCAACATTAAACATGAGTACATTGCCTAGTGACATAGCACCAAATCCAAGAAATGATGGTCATTCTATGGCTGTCACAACTAGAATCGGGAAAATGTCAGTTGAAGAGCCTAAATTTATCGTTGATGATTAAAGAGAGGAGGTTGCTTTAGATATGTGGGTTGTTATTCACAAGTCCGAAGAGAACGATAGGTTAATTGTTTTTAAGAAGCCGCCTATTGTTAATGATGAGAACAAAGGAGATGCGATATCTTCAATAATGCATAAAATGTTGCTACAGAAAAAGAGAATGGGAAGGACATTCGAAAAATATTGATTCCTATCCTGAAAGCCACCTTCTCCCTTGCCTTAGTAGGTTAAGAAGAAGGTGAAAGATGGCAAGTTTCATAAATTCATATCCACGTTGAAGCAACTGTCAATTAATATCTTATTGGTTAAAGCACTTGAGAAAATACCTAGATATGCAAAGTTTACTGAGGACTTGGTCACAAAGAAGAGGGCGATGAGTTTTGAATCTTCTTATAACTTGCATCATTGTAGTGTATTTTTTCTCGTTCCTTAGACCAAAAAAAGAGGACGTTGGGCCTTTACTATTTCATGCACAATAGGGGAGGTTAACTTTGTTAAGGCGTTGTGTGATTTGGGTGCAAGCATTAGTCTGATGTCGCTCGCAATTTAGAATTAATTGGGCTTGGGAACCTCCACATTGACAATAATGCGGCTACACATGGCTAACTGTACTGTGAAGAGACAAGTTGGTATTTTGTATGATATTCTGGTGAAAGTGGAAGATTTCATCTTCCTAGCTATCTTTTTCATTTTAGACTGTGAGGTTGATTTTGGAGTTCCTATAATCTTATGATGACCATTTTTGGCTACTAGTAGACCAATGGTTGATGTTGAGAGTGGTTAGCTAAAATTTTGGATGAATTATGAGGAAGTTGTGTTCAAAGTTTATTGATCTATGAAGCATTCAAGAGACATTAGTGTCATTTCTATTATTGAAATTGTTGATGACGTGACTAAGGTTTCATTCGAAGAGCAGTTAGTGTTTATATGTTGGCTGTGGTAATCATGAACTTTGGGGTTGATAATAGTTGATATCATGAGAAGACTGTTAATGTGTTGGTTGGTATGGGGTCTTATTCTTTTTCTCTAAAGAAGACATATCTTAACTTGAGGAATCAAGAGACTCCACCTGCCAAACATTCCATTGAAGATCCACCAATGTTAGAGCTTAAAGCTCTTCCTGTTCACCTTTATTATGTCTTTTTAAAGGCTAATGAAACTTTTCCAGTAATTATTCTTGCATATTTTCTTGGGTGACAAATTGAAGCTCTAGTTACTATATTGATATGTTTTAAGAAGGATATTGGGTGGACCATTACTGATATCATAGGGATCCTATCTAGCATTTGTATGCATAGAATTCAGTTGAAGGATGACTGCACTCTGAGTATTGAGTACCAGCGTAGATTGACTGCACCAATACAAGAGGTGGTAAAAAAGGAGACCACTAAATACTTGGATGCATGTGTGGTTTATCCTATCTAAGGTAGTAAGTAGGTGAGCCCAATTTAGTTCGTGCCTAAAAAAGGGGGGATAAGTGTTTTCCCCACTAATAAAAATGAGTTAATTCTATTATAGTCAGTCACAGGGTGGCATGCATGTATGGATTATCTGAAGTTTAACTTGTGGACCAAGAAGGATCATTTCCCGATTCTATTGATGGATCAGAAGCTTGATAAGCTTGCTGACAGAGGATGGTACTGTTTTCTGACAATTATTTATGATATAATAAAATTTCCATTTCACTGGAGGATCAAAAAAAGTCTACATTCACTTCATCCCATGGGATATTTTCCTTCAAGAGGATATTGTTCAGATTGTGTGATACACAAATCAGTTTTTGAAGGTGCATGATGTCAATTTTTTATGATATGGTGGAGGACATTATTGAAGTGTTTATAGAAAATTTCTCAGGTGTCGGGGTTATGTTTGATGATTGTTTGGCCCATTTGTGCAAGGTACTGTAGAGATATAAAGAAACAAACCTTGTGCTGAATTGGAAAAATTGCCACTTTATTGTAAAGAAGGCCATTATACTTAGCCACAAATTATTTGAAAAGGGGATAGAAGTTGGTAGAGCCCGGATAGAGGTAATTTTTAAGCTACCTCACCCAGTTTCTCTTAAAGGAACTCACAGCTTCTTGGAACATACTGGGTGTATCTAAGTTTTGTTAAAGACTTCTGCAAAATAGCAAACCCCTTGTATATGTTGCGTGAGAAAGATAAGAAGTTTGTGTTCAATGAGGATTGTTTGAGGGAATTTGAGTGTGTTAAGGAGAAGTTGAACTCGGCATCAATCATTGTAGCTCCTGTCTAGGAAAAATCATTTGAGGTGATGTGCGATGCTAGCGGATGGGTACTAGGAGCTTTCCTAGGCCAAAAATATGAGCAGATATTCCATCTGATTTAATATGCTAGCAAATCACTAAATGCAACCTAGAAAACTTACACAGTTACTAAGCAAGAGTTATTGGTTGTGGTCTATCCATTGGAGAAGTTTAAAGCTTATCTATTGGGCATAATATTCATTGTACATATTGATCATGCAGCCCTTCAGTACCTCGTAGTCAAGAAATATGCAAAGACAAGGCTTATTAGGTGGGTTCTTTTGTAGTAGAAATTTGATTTTGAAATCAAGGAAAGAAAGGGCACTAAAAATCAAGTGGTTGATCACTTGTCTAGATTTTATTAAGAGGGAAGACCAAAGAATGAGTTAGGGATTACTGACTCCCTCCCTAAGGATTAGGTATTGGCTGCATGTCATGATTTGATTCCATGGTTTGCAGATTATGCATGTTTTTGCGTGAGTGATGTGATGCCTTAAGACATGAACTTCCATCAAAAAAAGAAGTTCCTACATGATGTCCAAAAGAATTTTTAGGATGAGCCTTAATTTTTCCAAATCTGTGTAGACAATATGGTTAGAAGGTGTTTCCCAGATATGAATATTATGAGTATCCTAGAGGCATGCCCACTCATCCCCTATTGGTGGCCTTCATAATGGCATTCACATAGTCTAGAAAATCTTACAGTGTGGTTATTAGTAGTATAAAATTCATCAGGATGGCTATGACTATGTGACGACATGTAACAAATGTCAGAGACAAGGGGGTATATCAAGGAAGCATGAGTTGCCTTTGACACTGTTCACTCCAAATTACACGCAAGTGAACATGGTCGTACAAGTAATAAAGTGGATATATTTCAAGCCAAGTATCGAACCTACAGGGACTGTAATGTGGCATTAATTTTTATTTAAGTGTTTAGTATATGCACTTCTTTATACAAGCAGATAAACAGAACAAATGGTGATTTTTCAAGAATACTAGTTAATGTAACTTTAAGTAAAAAGATTGTAAATTATCATCTAAACAATAGAATGAACAAGCTGAGGTTAAGGCAAAACATGCAGATATGTAATTTATTGAATAAATTTCAGTCAACACTTCTCTTCGGTTGTTAGTCAGGAATTATTAACCAATGGATTGGGTCTTTCGAACTCCTCTCCAATTAAAGAATCATGAGACTTACATTACACATTTTTTTGATGCAATAACTTCATATTCTAGCAATACACAAAAATTTCAAAGATGACCAAATATGACATTAAAGATATATTTCTATTCTGAATGTTAATCTTCTCTTAATTTCTCGACCAAGACAAGAACATATTCTACCAATTCACATCTATCAAATTAATCTTCCTTTCGTAAATAAAACTGGAATTCTAGGATGTACATTAACAATGGCCAAGCATTAATGTAGTGAAAACAAAAATTAGTAGAACAACCGTCGTAGAGAAGATAAAAACTTAAATAACATCAATTACATACTACTGCAATCATCCTCAACCTTAACCAAAGGTGAATTAGCCACTCATTTAATGATTAAACATCTTCAAACAAGTAGAAATCATACAAGCAATTGAAATTTAAGAGAAAAAGGAAGAGAGTTAACCCAAGTACTTCTTCAGCTCAACTGCTTGATACCCATGTTCTAGCATGAAATGTCACATATCGTAAAATAAAACCTAGGTGTGTTATTTATAAAAGTGAGAAATTTCCCAGAATAAATTGGCAATGTGGCACAGAGGGTATTGTGGAGCATCAGCTCCGTGCCACGGCCCTATCGTGAAGATTCACTAGAACTTGGATGCTGGATTATCATCCTCAGCGTGGCACGGAGGGTATTGCGGAGCATCAGCTCCATTCCACGGACGTGTCGCGCACCTTCACTGGAATCCAGGTGTGCCGCAAAGTCTTCCCACCGTGTCACGAAAGTGAACGCGGAGCATAGGCTTCGTGACACAGTGCAATCATGCACCTTCACTATAATTCAACTCAAATTTTAGTCTAGGCAAAATGCCTCTGCGATGGTGGCGTTACACGGCCTCTATCGCGGAGCGTCAAGTTTTTAGCATTTTCTTGCCGACTTCCGAGTTTTGCTTCCGAGTCCATTCCTCTGCTTCACCAACTTGTAGATTAGTTTCCAAAATTCATTCTAACTACAAAAGCAATAACTAATCATGTTGGTTAGTATAAATCCACATTTACATAAAAACCACATGAGAATGTACACATAAAAGTAGATAAACAAGTCCAAATTAAGTAATAAAGTATCACTTGGGCATGAAATTATGCCCAAGATCACCTACCCCACACTTAAAGCCTTGTTCTTCCTCGAACAACCCTTTCACATCTCATGTAATTGAAGACTCACGCATAACTAATATAGAAGGACAATTCAATATATGGGTATAAGGATTATTTAAGATAGCAAGTTAAAAATAGAGCATGCACGATTTGATCATTGAAATGAATTACAACTATGTTAAGACTTCCTCACCTCAAGAATCGACTCTCAATCTTAGAAAACTCATGCAAATCAACTGATCAAGAAATCCACATGAATGTTATCTCTCATTAAACATGTGCCCTCTCAACACAAGAGACTTACCCCATTTTTACTTCAAAAGAATTTCAAATCACAAAAGGTATGGGTATATGAATAAAATTACACTCATTCTCTCAAAGAATTCACATGCATCATGTAGTGAACCATAAGCTCGCCCTTAGTGTTTACTCCACTAATTTAAGAATGTATGAACGTAAGATCAAGTAGGACTTAAGGGGTTGTAATGTAAGCTAGGGGACGGGTAGGTACTATTCTGGCCAGTAATAGTGAGTACCTTCCCCCAAGCGCTTTTAATATATCCACATTCATTAAAGACATCCCCTCTATACTTCCTCCTCACTCTTCTCACTCTTGAATATTCTCTTTTTGTTCTCATTTCTTTAAGCACACTCGGCTTACTAGTAAAGTGTATTTAAGCAATTTTTTTTACTTTACTTTCTTACTCTCTACTAATAATCAATCATTTTCAAACAAGTGCACCTTTGTCCTTTTCTCAACTTTCACAACTTCTACTTTTCCTTTTGTTTCACGCTTCTCACTCCTTCACTCTTTGGAATTTTTCACTTAAGCGTTTAGGAGTTTTGTATCAAATTCACGGCTATTTAAAGAAAAGGATTAAGCTTATGTTGTAACTATCAAAGAATAGGCTTAAGGCTCAGTGGGGTTAACTAGGGTTTAACATTCAAGATAGGTAATATAAGGGATAAAATTTAGGTTCATTCAAACAAATGCCTACATCCTCTTTTACAATCCACATCCTTCATTTCGTTTTATATACACACCAGGCAAGTTCTAGACACTTTACAGTAGCATGGAATATTAGAAAAACTCACACTCACTGCACATGCTCAATTTAAGACATATTCACAGACTCTTAACTCAGTTATTACAAGAATTCAAAATTAAGCTTTAATCACAATGAGTCGAACTCTACAGCCTAGGTGTCTCAACATGTTTAACACACTTGCATTCTTCCATACAAATCACACTTGCATCTTACAATATAGCACATAACAAGAATGTCGAACCATTAATTAGCTATGTGTTAAAAAAAAAAATCTTAACCTATTGACTAAATTTCCCTTAAGACGGTCGTCATCTATCCATCATAGGGAACAATCTCTATCTAAGACTTCGGTTCAAAGGGACTATTCTCGAAAAAAGCACCGAAAACAAAAACCGAGAAATCTAAATAAAAAAATTAGAAAAAAAAATTAAAACATAAATAAAAAAATAAAAATAGCAAAGAACTTACACAAATAATTACACAT